>CM066051.1:88903604-91303604 GCA_033557465.1 Ichthyophis bannanicus | reverse complement strand
AAAACTGAAGAACAATCTGTGTAATAGGAAGATGAATACACCCGGGAAGTGTGAATGTCAGTCCAAACTTCCCCCGGTATAACAAGATTACAATGAATACAGTTATTGCAGGGATAATGACCCCTAATTTCATGATTATATATGGGACGATCCAACACATGCGTAGTCTTCATAATCAGATCCCTTAAATTTGCTTTTCGCGAATAAGCTATCCGTAAGGTTTTATTACAAAAACAAGGATGGAGTCCCAATACAGGCCAAAATTGATGTAATAACTTTATCACCTGTGACGTGTTCCTAGTGTATGGCAGAACTCCAGTAATCGTGTCCGTTTCTGGCCGAGCTTCAACAGGAAGAAGAAGCCACTCACGATGAAAATACTTAGCACGCTTATATGCCCGATTAACTATCCACAGGGGATACCCCCTCTGAATGAGCCGTAGTTTTAAATCTTCAGCATGTAGAAGAAAATCTTGCAATGATGAACAGAAATATCAGAAATGCACAGAAATATCCAAAAATTGTATACTGGAAGTGTCCGTCTGAGCAATGAACTGTATGTTGGACTTACAGACATTAAGCCGTTGAATGAACAGATCCAAATTCTTTTTAGTGCCAGTCCAAAGAAAAAAGATATCATCAATAAATCTTTTCCGAAATGGAACAAAACAAAATGCTGCATCTGCATAAACAAAGGTAGACTCAAAGATAGCCATATAAATTGTTGCTATTGATGGGGCAACAGTGGCTCCCATCGCTATGCCCATTTTCTGTAAATAGAATTGCCATTGATACAAAAAAAAAGTTGTTATTTAAAACCAAAACTAACAATTCAAGCAGAAAAGATCTAGGAATTCTATCTGGAAGATCCAAAGGGTAATTGGTGAGATAAGCAATCGCCTCATCTTGATTGATATTTGTATAAAGAGACTGAACGTCCAGGGTGACCAAATAATTATAGGAGGCCACATCAATGCAGGTGGCCAATTTCTTCAAAAAATCTCCGGTGTCCTTAATATATGATGTTACTTTCGCTGCCGCTGGCTGTAAAAAAATGTCACAAAATTTGGAGAGAGGTTCAAGCAACGAATCCCTACACGACACAATAGGCCTACCCGGTGGATCGTTTAGGGTTTTATGGATCTTGGGAACCAAATAGAAAACAGGAATTGTAGGATGTTTCTTTATCAAAAATTCCGACTCCTGTTTTGTGATCCAATTGCAGTAAAATGCCTGAGAAACTAAAGCATGAATCCGGGCCTGTAAGTCTTTCATCGGATCAGTACTCAAGCGGATATAGGTGGTATGATTATTTAAATGAACATCTACTTCACGTTGATATTGTTCTATTGACAAAACTACTGTCGCACCACCCTTATCTGCCCTCCGGATGACAATGTCCATCTCTGACAGTTGTTTTAGGGCATCATGCTGATCTTTAGATAAATTAAAATGAGTGAAAGAACGCTGCTGCTCTAAAAACTGTAATTGCTGCAAAACTAGATCCTGAAAAGTAGAGATGGTCCGATCTACCGTGCCCATAGGCAACCAACTGGAAGGATTTCTAGCTAATGAACCTTCAGCAGTTGTAGGAGAATCAGCAAAATGTTGTATAACACGTAATTTACGAAAAAATCGATGAAGAGCTAACCGAGTATTAAAACCATCATATTTTGCAGTAGGCACAAAAGATAGACCAAGTTCCAAAACTTGTAGTTGAAGTGGAGCTAAAATTCTTCCTGATAAGTTGACAACTGACGAGTTTTGGTGCGGGACCGGGTGTCTGGGCCTTCCCAAAAATCCTGCTGATAGGGTCTCTGAGACCTACGGCCCCTAGACGAATTCCCCCTATAATGATCCGCAGTGGTATGTCGTGATCTGGTATTATTTTGTGCTACAGGCTCACTGACATCGGTGTCTGGAGAGTCATCAGAACCGGTCTCAAACGTGACTCTCTTATTAAAATTATGTTTATTCATAGATTATTTATTATTATTTAACATATATTTATAACCCGCAACTTCCAGAGTTCAGTTGCGGTTCACAATAAAACAATCCACAAAGCAAAAGCTTAGTTTTACATCGAACATTTTGTTACAATAAACGTAATAGTTAACAGCATGAACTAATGCAAAATAGCAAAACTGGCTTGTAAACTATGTACAAAAAACTATATACAAATACATGTTGTGGGTACTTTGGAATTGGATCATAGTGTTTTTATAATTGTGTATTGTCTGTTAAATTGTTGGGATTAGTATTACTCTGTCATAATTTTTAACCTTTATCTGAGTGTATCCAGGGGTTATCTATGTTGCCGTAGTGCATTGAGAATAAATAGGTTTTTAGTTTTTTACGGAGTTCCATAATTTCAGTTATAGTTCGTAGGTCCTCCGGAAGGGAATTCCAAATAGATGGGGCAGCATGAGAAAAAGCTCTTTTGTTAGTTAATTTATTTGCTTTTATGAAATCATTAGAAGTATTTAGTTTATTTGAGTATCCTTTTCTGTGCGTGGTTTTTTGAGATTCCATGCTAATTAGTTTGCTTAATGGGATTGGGGCCATGTTGTTTAAAGCTTTATATGTAGTTATTATGGTTTTATATATTATCCTACTTTGAATTGGCAGCCAATGTAGGGACGCTAGTATTGGTGTTATGTGCTGGATTGAGTGTGCTTTCATTATAATTCTTGCTGCTGCGTTTTGTGCTAATTGGATTCTTTTTATGTTTTGTTTCGTTATACCTAAAAGAATTAGGTTGGCAAAATCAAAGTGCGGTGTTATTGTAGCCTGGATTATATTAATGAAGTCTAGTTGGTGTACTAACGGGCGTAATTGTTTAAGAATTTTAAGTTTAAAGTATATTTTCTTTATGGTGTTTCTGATGTGAGTGTTCATCGTAAGATGAGTATCTAGAATAACACCTAGGTATCTTATTTCATTTTTTATTTTAATGTCATGGTTTTGTAATGTTATATGGGTTGGGTGGATATATGATTGATTTTTTGTTACAATTAGGACTTCTGTTTTTGAATGATTAATGTGAAGGTTTTGAGCTTTTAGCCATGTAGTAATTTCATTGAAGCAGTCTGATAGTAGTTTTATTGGTAAATTAGGAATCGTGAATGGGATGTACATCATAATATCATCTGCGTATAGATGATAGTATACTCCGAATTTTTTAAAGATATCACTGACAGGTTTTATGTAAATGTTAAACAGGAGGGCTGATAGTGCAGAGCCTTGTGGGAGACCAATTTCTTGTTTATATATGGTTGATGTTTGGTTACCAATTCTTACGTTTTGTGTTCTATTATTTAAGTAAGAGGTAAACCATTTATGTACAGTGTCTTTTATTCCTATTTGTTTCAGGTTATTAAGCATTATAGTGTGGTGAACACTATCGAATGCTGCCGAAATATCAATAAATAAGAGTATAAATGCTTGTTTATGATTATCGATTCCTTTGAGTAGTACATCAGTTAAGACTGTTAAAAGTGTTTCAACTCCATGTTGAGGCCTAAATCCATATTGGTGGTCATCAAGTGGGTAGGATGAATCTAGGTATTCTTGTGTCTGAATTTGTACCACTTTTTCTATTATTTTAGCTAAAAAAGGGATACTTGATATAGGTCTGTATGATTTTGGTGATGTTTTATCAAGCGTGTTGTTTTTGAGAATTGGGCGGATTTGTGCATGTTTGAGCGTAGAAGGGAGGTGTCCTTGAAGCAATGAGAGGTTGACTATAGGGAGGATGTATGATAGTAGTATTGGGAGTGTACTTTTTATCCATGATACTGGGCATGGATCAAGAAAGGAGGTTGTGGTGTTGAGATTAGAAATGATGTTCTTTAGTGCGTCTTTTGATATGGGGTGAAATTTTGACCATTCATCTGAGCAGTGATGAGCTGTATTTATATTGTTTAGTGTCATTATAGGTTGCATAGATTTGTTTTGATAATGGATGGCTAAAGTTTGTACCGATATTTCAGTGATATCCATGTTCGATGTTTGAGGATTATTAGTAAGATTTCTAACAATGGAGAATAGTTCTCGTGGTCTGTTGTAAGATTTTGATAAGATTGCTGCGAAATAAGATTTTTTTGTATTATCTAATGTATCTTTGTATTTTGTGAGATGGTTGTTATATATTTCCTTGTTGATGGTTGATTTGGTTTTGCGCCATTTATGTTCTAATTTTCTTAGTTCTTTTTTCATTTGTTTTAGCGTGTTGTTAAACCATGGAGTTCTGTTTATTTTTAAATTAGGGGGCTTTTTGATTCGTTGATCAAGTTTAGATGCATTATTGATTGTTACATGCCAGGATATTACAGCTTCGTCTAGATTCATTGGGGATGATGAGAGGTGAGGTAATGTTGTATCTAAAAATTCAGTTTCATTAAATTTTTTGAATTTTGTAGTGGGATCACTTCGTGTGTTATTTTTAGTGTTGTTGGTGTGGAATGTGAATTTTGTTTTGATAATGTAATGATCAGACCAGGGTATTTGTGTGTATTCTATGGAGTCTGTGTTGAATAACTTGTAGAGTATGCTTGGTAGGAGAATAAGGTCAAGGATGCCTCCTTTTATATGTGTTTTTGTATTAATTATTTGGTGATAGTCCATGTCTGATATGGATTCTAGGAACAAGTTGGCTTCTGATGCTGGAAGTGATGGGAGATTAAAGTCTCCTAGCATGATTATGGGATTATGTTCTGAAGATGAGCCTAGGAATTCAATTAGAGAATCTAGGCTATCTGTTTTTTGGTCAGGGGGTCTATATATTAGGCAAATTCTACAAATGTTGGTTTTTATAATTAAGGTGTCAATATTGTTGGTTATAGTAGATGGTATTGTTCTTGCATTTAATCCCTTTTTTGTCATTATAAGTACTCCTCCTCCTTTTTTGTTAGTTCTATGTGTATAGTTTATATCGTATTCGTCACTATTAAGTTGATTTAAGTAGACTGTATCCGTTTCAGTTAGCCATGTTTCCGTTACGCATAACATATCAGGTTTTGAGTCAGTTATTAAATCATTGAATATAGGGAGTTTGTTTTTCATAGAGCGGGCATTTATGAGGATGCAAGTTAGAGAAGTTGTATTATTAATGTTAATTTCTTTTGTTGTTTGTGGAGAATTAGTTTGTTTTATTTGTATAAGTCTGTGGTAATTTATTTTTGCATGGTGGATTGTGTTGGGGTGTCCAATGTGGTTGTGATTTCTAATTGTAGATTGTATTATAGGGATTGGCATGTGATTTTTAGATGTTAAGCTTAGTGTTAGGTCAATTAAGATTGTTAATAAAATACAGCTGTATGTTATTTTTAGTATCATGTTGTTTGAGCGTGACATGTTCCAAAATTGGGAGGTGTTTGTTGTGGATTATGTTGCTAATAGCAGGTTTGTGTCTAATAGTAGCAATAATAGTTGCAGTTAGTTTGTCTCTAAGTTTAGTAATAACTGTATCTAATATTTGTAACAGTTTTAACTTATTCAGAGTAGAGAGTTGATTGTAACAGTGATAAGACAAGCAGTAGTTAAAGAATTCCTGGTAACAGTATGAGTCATGTAGTGGTTATAAAATGACTTACTGGCAACAGTATAGATCAGGCAGTGGTTAAGATTGGCTTACTTGGTAACAGTATAAAATCAGATTGAAGTTGTAGATCAAATGATAGTAAATTGACTTACTGGTAACAGTATATAATCAAAATTGGCTTACTGACAACAGTATAACATCAAGCTGTAGATATAGAAGGTGACTACTGGCAACAGTAGAAATCAAAGTAGTGTACAGTGAGAATGTGCTAGTCACAGTATACTGATAAAACGCATTAATTAGTCCTCATTAGTCCTCATCCTCACCAGATCTGACCTCCAGTTCCAGACGATTCACTCCACCTGCACAAGCCATATGGAAACCATTACCATTTCCAACAGGCGCTGCTCAATCAGCTTGCTCTATAGAGCACCATCTACGTCACTGGATGAACTTGCCTCCATCATCGAGCTTGCCTCCAATACTCATAGCCCACACACCCCAACGTGGATCTTAGGTGACTTCAACCTACCAACATTACAGGATAATCAAGCAGCCTCTTTCCTAGAAGCCCTTGAGAACCTAGGCTTCAAGCAATTGGTGAAAGTCCCTACTCACACTAAAGGCAACACCCTTGATTTGGTATTCGCCCCACAATCATCTCTCAACCCACCCCTTGATCCCATTACATCCATCACCCCTGTTCCCTGGTCTGATCACAAATTGATCATCCTCCAAATTCCTTCAAATAAAACCCTTACCAAGAACACCAGCTCTCCAGCTAATACAGCAAGACCAACCACTAGATCTTTTAAGCCATTTAATAAAGAGCTCATCCTTGCTGAAACTCAACAGATCATCAATACCACTACCACGAACCTCGAGGACCTAATCTCTCACTGGAACAACAGTCTCAGTGCTATTGCTGTTCGTCCTCCATCAGAAAAGCAGTCAAGGAAAAGAGTGAATGCTCCTTGGTTCACAGCGGACCTTAGAGAATCTCTCATCCAGTTAAGAAAACTCGAAAAACGCTGGCGTCGCTCTCATGCTATTGTTGACCTGACAGCATTCAATAGCCACCTAGCTGCTCACCGCAAGACAATCTCCGAGTCAATGAAACGGTTCCACTCTGACACATTGTTGAGATCTCTTAATAAGCCACATGACCTCTTTGACCTCGTTAAGTCCCTATCTAAAGAACCATCCTCAGGGCCCCAAGTGGAGATACACCCTCAAGACTTTGCAACCCACTTACAATCTAAGATGCACCTTATCAACAAAACCACTACAACATTCACCACACCTGTGCAGGATGTCCCTGGAGCCCTTTCTGCATTCTCTATTCCCTCCAAGAAAGGAATTGAGGACACCATTACATCCCTCAACATCACTACATCCCAGTCCGATCCATGCCCTGCCTTCTGGATCAAGGAGCTCCACAGTCACTTCAGCCCAGTAATTGCCAACATAATGAACCTCTCCTTTTCAACAGGTTCATTCCCTTCAGCCCTTAAGCATACTTCAATCAGACCCCTGTTGAAAAACTGCAAGCTCGACCCTCTAAAGGTAGAGTCCTATAGACCCATCTCTAGCATACCCCTACTTGCTAAGATTATTGAAAAAGAGGTCCAACGACAGTTACAGGACCACATTGACACCATTGCACCGCTAGACCCTTGCCAACATGGCTTCAGAGAATATCATGGAGTCGAAACTCTCCTCACCATTCTCTTCAGCAAGATAATCTCTGGCATTGATAACATCCGCCAAGGTTTTGTCCTCATCTTTCTGGACATCGCCGCGGCGTTCGATTCAGTGAATCACGAACTCCTTCTAGTGAGACTAATTGAGAAGGGCATCACTGGAACAGCGCTTAAATGGTGCAGGTCCTATCTATCCGAAAGATGGCAGCATGTCCGCTCAGGAGGCAAAACTTCAGAACCCTTCCACCTTGATCAGGGTGTTCCTCAAGGTTCCTCACTCTCTGCCCTTTTATTTAACATCTACATGCAACCAATCTGCGAGATCATACGGTCATTTAAGGTTGACTACATGCTCTATGCCGATGATGTCCTACTCTACACCCCCATCTCTACTGACCATTTGGACCTCTCCCCTATAATAAACTGTTTCAATGCAGTTTCTGACTGGCTTCTCTCGCAAAACCTCCGTATACAACATAAGAAAACGGAGGTCCTCTTTATCACGAGAAACCCCAACTTTAACCCACCACAATATCTCAAGACTAAGGAGGCTGAACTGCAATCCAAACCCTCAATACGCTACCTAGGAGTCATTCTGGATCAACGCCTAGATATGAAGTCCCACATAGGAAACACAGTCAGAACAGTATACTACAAGATCCGATCTTTGAGACACCTACGCTCCATGTTGGAACCAAAAGATTTCAGGACAGTATACCAGACACTGATCATACCTCACTTCGACTACGCTAATGTCATTCTTCAAGGTCTTCCTCAAACCACATTAAACCCGTTGCAGCTGGCGATGAATGCCGCAGCAAGGGTACTTCAGGGAGCCGCCAGGACTGACCATATTACTCCTCTGCTGATCCAATTACATTGGTTACCCATTCAGGCCAGAATTCTCTTCAAAACTCTACTTATCACATTCAAAGCTCTCAACAAGCTCACCGCTACATCCTTATCTGCCCTTATCCACACCACTACACCAAACAGAGCAAGAAGATCCTCGACCATCAACTCCCTAAAACTCCCAAAGGCCCTTACAAGCTGCTCTTCATCTACTGCCAACAGAGCCTTTATCCTTTGTGCCCCTAGGTGCTGGAATGCACTACCCCCTGGCATCCGGGCCACCAACGGCTTATCACAATTCAGGAAAGCCCTCAAATTCCACCTCTTCAATAAGTATCTTATAGAGCCATCAACACCCATTGACATCAGTGTTCCCACCTAGTTACCCAAGTCCACAATGTCTTTGACATTGATGTCCATTGACATCACTGATCCCAACTAATTCCACGATGTCTCATTAACATGATTAAGCTGATTCTCTATAACGATTGACCCTGTTCCTAGTAACATGTATCTATTCAGTTTGATTACACCTGTAAATAGATTGTAGATAGTTTCCCTTGTTATCCAAGTTCCTTCCCTTGTTATCTGTAAACTCATGCAAGTTGACTGTACTGAGATTTTTGTTCTATGTGAACCGCGCTGATGCTGAATAGTGCGGTATATAAGAGAATATAAATAAATAAATAAATAAAATTGCTATTGTATAGTGAAACTGAGTCCAACAATGATAATTAGCTGAGATAAAGGTGGAGTAGACTAATGTAATTAGGCAATAATCTATTAGGTGGAAATGTCAGTTATAGGAATGTTCTGAGTAGGGTATACTTGCTTCGTTTGCGGATATTGCAGGAAGGATGATCGTGTGCGAGTTCAACCCTAAGGGAACTCCAGCCGTAGATGAAGTCGTAGCTAGTCTTTTTGGCGTTGATATATGAGACTCTGGACCGTTCTTGTGTGTTTCGTAAGCGCCTTAGCCTAAGGGCCGTGCCAAAGGGCCCTCTTGCGCGGCCCTCAGGCGCGGGCCCGCAAGGCGCGGGCGCGCCGGCTGGCGCTTCTTTTTAAATGCTGCTCCTGCTGCCCGGATTGGGCAGAGCGGCCTGGTGGGGGTGGCCTGGTGCTCCGACCTGCTCGATCCCCACCGGGAGAGCAGCTGGAGGGTCGGAGTGCTGGGCTGCCGAAGAGGCCGCGCGCCGGCTGGCGCTTCTTTTTAAATGCTGCTCCTGCTGCCCGGATTGGGCAGAGCGGCCTGGTGGGGGTGGCCTGGTGCTCCGACCTGCTCGATCCCCGCTGGGAGAGCAGCTGGAGGGTCGGAGTGCTGGGCTGCCGAAGAGGCCGCGCGCCGGCTGGCGCTTCTTTTTAAATGCTGCTCCTGCTGCCCGGACTGGGCAGAGCGGCCTGGTGGGGGTGGCCTGGTGCTCCGACCTGCTCGATCCCCGCCGGGAGAGCAGCTGGAGGGTCGGAGTGCTGGGCTGCCGAAGAGGCCACTTATACACACAGTTATTATCGTAGTCCGATTTATCTCTTTTAAATTTCCGTATCTTTAAACTACGAACATGATCGCGAAACGAGTCCAATTGGTTTTGTGCCTCCACCCATTGTGTTTGAAAACTAGGGAATCCAAGCTTTCCATGATTTTTTCTTTCAAAGCTTGAGCTTGACCAGTCAAAACCTCTTGTTCCTGTAAAGACCGCTCAATCAATAGAGCAACCATATCAAAACTGCATTTATTTAAAATAGCATTCCATTTAGCCAAAAACAACTGATCTTCAGTAAACTGTTTAGGGGGTTTAATAATTCGCAGGCCTCTAGGAAGAATTGAAGATTTAAGATATCGAGCCATAGCAGACCCGTGCAATTGAGCACGAATCAGCTTCTTATGTAAATCCTTGAGTTCCAGTATTGTGGGTGGTAATTTATCTAGAGAGAGCATTGGATCTTCATCAAACAATGATTTGCATTTTTTTAACTGTGCTAGCTGTTCCTCCGTGTAAGCAAACATATCCGAAGACATGATGATATCAGTTACTTAATATTCACAAAGAATCCAAACAAACTAAACCGGTCAGAATCAAATAAATAGTCCGTGAAAAAATAGATTCCAACAATGCTAGCAAAAAGTGAAACCCCTTAACCTAATATTTTTTTGTCGGAGTATGTCGTCCAAGTGAATGGAAAAATTTCCAACCATCGCTGCGACGTCTCCTTTTTATTCAATCATTTCTTTAAAAATGAAACATCAAGACTTAGCTTTGTAGATGATCTTCCGTCAGTAATCTCCAATGGATACTCCTCCACAGGCAGATTGAGAATGAAATGTAAATGAAAGACGCCAGACTTTCCAAAAATGACGACGTGCCACATCTTTCGGGTTTAACACAAACAACAACCCTGCTTCAGGTCATCTCATACTGGTCGTCATAAGATCATTCTGCTCGAAAGCCAAGAGCTACTCCATGATGAATAAACTTTAGGGGCAAAACTCGCCTTATATACTTCGGCATCTGACGTCACTCACACAGGTGATCACTAGCCAACAATTAAAAGCAAATGTAGCTGTTAGGGGGGACCCACTAATGAAGGGAACCCCCACAGACATTGCCTCATTTAAAATGCTTCACTTAAATGATGGTATACCAGTCAATTTGCGCATTCAGACCACTTGGGATGACAGTGTTAAGACGATAGATCCATTTCTGTTCACGCAACTGTAGCCACTGTTCCAGGTTACCCCCTCTTGGGTCCAAAGGTTCTGAATCCAAAACCCGCCATCGCAGCAAATCAAAGCCCAATAACACCCACTGATACCAGTCCCAGATAAATCTAGGGTATATCAACAACTCACCAAGTGTGATATTCATTCCCATAGTGGGCTGGTTTCCCTATGTATCTTCTGTGTATATGATTCCATGTAGTATGTTTTGTAAATAGTTACCCCGGTTATCCAAGTTAGTTATACCCTGTTACCTGTAAACTCATACGTGTTAAATGTACTGAGCATTTTGTTCCATGTGAACCGCGCTGATGCTGAATAGTGCGGTATATAAGAGACTGTAAATAAATAAAAAAAATAAATAAAAAGCTATGAGAATGCTGCAAGCAGTGTCCCACCATGGGAGCTGAAAAGTTCTTAAGCCGTAACCGAGAGGCATGCTCTGAAAGCTGAAGTCTAATGGGATGAATAGTACGTCCAACATAATACTTCCCACAGGGGCAGACTAGGGTTTAGGGTTGTACCTGCCCCTCTGTGCAGGTTACCCCTCTGTGCCTTGTTTAGGGTTGAACCTGCCCCTCTGTGCAGGTTACCCCTCTGTGCCTTGTTTAGGGTTGTACTCACTGCCCCTCCATGCAGATTACCCCTCTGTGCCTTGCTTAGGGTTGTACTCGCTGCCCCTCTGTGCAGGTTACCCCTCTGTTCCTTGTTTAGGGTTGTACCTGCCCCTCCATGCAGGTTACCCTTCTGTGTCTTGTTTAGGGTTGTACTCGCTGCCTCTCTGTGCAGGTTACCCCTCTGTGCTTTGTTTAGGGTTGTATTCGCTGCCCCTCTGTGCAGGTTACCCCTCTGTGCCTTGTTTAGGGTTGTACTCATTGCCCCTCCGTGCAGGTTACCCCTTTGTGCCTTGTTTAGGGTTGTACTCACTGCTCCTCTGTGCAGGTTACCCCTCTGTGCCTTGTTTAGGGTTGTACTCGTTGCTCCTCCATGCAGGTTACCCCTCTGTGCCTTGTTTAGGGTTGTACTCGCTGCTCCTCCATGCAGATTACCCCTCTCTGCCTTCTTTAGGGTTGTACTCACTGCTCTTTCATGCAGGTTACCCCTCTGTGCCTTGTTTAGGGTTGCTCTCGCTGCCCCTTTGTGCAGGTTACCCCTCTGTGCCTTGTTTAGGGTTGTACTCATTGCCCCTCCGTGGAGGTTACCCCTCTGTGCCTTGTTTAGGGTTGTACTCACTGCTCCTCTGTGCAGGTTACCCCTCTGTGCCTTGTTTAGGGTTGTACTCACTGCTCCTCTGTGCAGGTTACCCCTCTGTGCCTTGTTTAGGGTTGTACTCACTGCTCCTCCGTGCAAGTTACCCCTCTGTGCCTTGTTTAGGGTTGTACTCGCTATTCCTCCATGCAGGTTACTCCTCTGTGCCTTGTTTAGGATTGTACTCCCTGCCCCTCCATGCAGATTACCCCTCTGTGCCTTCTTTAGACTGTATTTGAATTGGTTGAAGCATTTACTGAAGCTAACATTCCTTTGGAAAAACTAGATCATCCCACCTTGCGTTCCTACCTACCTAATTTTCAAAGGCCTCCCGTGAATTTTCCGTGAAATATGTTGAATTTTCAAAGACCTACCATGAAATAGTGCATTTTTTCCGGTGAATTTGGTTGGTCCCTAGTTGAACTCGTTGCCCCTCTATGCAGGTTATCCCTCTGTGCCTTGTTTAGGATTGTATTCGCTATTCCTCCATGCAGGTTACTCCTCTGTGCTTTCTTTAGGATTGTACTCCCTGCCCCTCCATGCAGATTACCCCTCTGTGCCTTCTTTAGGGTTGTACTCGCTGCCCCTCCGTGCAGGTTACCCCCTTGTGCCTTTTTTAGGGTTCTACCTACGAGTACACACAATGTTACCCTCCCTGTAGATAAGCTTGATGTTACCCCCCGTAGATAACCTTGATGTTACCCCCCCCCCCCGTAGATAACCTTGATGTTACCCTCCCTGTAAATAACCCCTTGTACATAGCTCATCCTGTACATAGCACACCAAGAAATCATCCCTGTCACTCACACAAATACCCACACGTGTTAACACTGCATGTCTACCCCTACTGACACTGATCATTGATTGTTTGAAGTGTAAAGCACTTTGATTTCAGGACAAAGCGGTATATAAATCCTTTTAAATAAAATAAATAAATACCTGCCCTTCTCTATTTGCTGAAGTATAAAATTCATTTAAGTTTGCTTTGATTCTATCCTCTTGCTATGCAGTGATCCTCTGTGTCTGTCCCACGCCTTTATGAATACTGTTGCTGTTGTTGTCCCCACCACCTCCTTTTGGAGGACATTCCAGGCATCGAATACCCTTTCCGTGAAATAAAGTATTTCTTGCCTTTGCTTTTCAGTTTATCTCTTTGCAGCTTCATTTCGTGTTCTCTAGTTCTACATCTTTCCTGTCTTTGAAAAGGGTTTGTTTGTTCATTAATACCCTTTAGATATGTAAACATCTGTATCATATCTCCCCTGTCCCTCCTCTCCTCCAGGGTATACTTATTTAGGGTCTTCATGTTTTTTCTCATATGTCTTCTGGTGAAGACTCCAAATCATTTTGGTCACCTTCCTCTGAACTGTTTCAAGTCATTTTATATCCTTTGTGAGATGCGGTCTCCAAAACTGAACAAAATCTTTATCTTTATTTCATCATTTGATAGACCGCCCAGGCAGTGGCATCAGAGCAGTTTACAAAACTAATAAACAGGCTGCAAGTTAGGTAGAAAGGAACGCCATTTATGGAGAGGAAAGAGGAGAAGATAAGGCAGAAAAACGTTCATAAGAAAAAGGCATAATGATTGGAGAGGATGTGCAGTCAAAGCTGGGGGAGGGGAAGGCCCAAAGGCAAGATGAAAAAAATGTTTTTTTAACATTCTCTTGAATTTCTGAAAGGAGCATTCAGAACAGAGTGTGACTGGCAGTGAGTTCCAGAGTGCTGGTCCCAGAAAAAAAGCAGAGTGGCAAATTAATTTGAGGTATGTCTGTGCAGGGGAAGGGACGGATAGACGATTGTTGTGGATAGAGCGGAGCGTATGAGGGGTGATACGTGTGTGGATAAGGTCTGCGAGATTCTGCGGGATGCCAGTATGGATTACTCTATGAACAATGGTGAATTTGAGTGGGAGCCAGTGCAAACGGACAAGCAGGGGAGTTGTGGGGTCTGTGCAAGAGGAGTGGGTGAGGAGATGAGCTGTTGTATTTTGAAGAAGCTGTAATCAGTGGGGTTGATATTGAGGTAACCCTGCCAGAACGATATTGCAGTAATCAAGCTGAGACTTAAGTGTTAACATAAGAACATAAGATATGCCATACTGGGAAAGACCAAGGTCCATCAAGCCCAGCATCCTGTTTCCAACAGTGGCCAATCTAGGTCATACGTCCCTAGCAGTTTCCCCCAGAGACACAGGTTCCACAATGCTTGTACTGGGTCAAGCATTAATATCCTCGGTCCCTTCTTAATAATGGTTTATGGACCTTTCCTCCAGGAACTTGTCCAAACCTTTTTTAAACCCAGCTACACTAACAGCCTTTACTACATCCTCCGGTAACAAATTCCAGAGTTTGATTACACGTTGAGTGAAAAAATATTTTCTTTTATTTGTCTTAAATAGTTTACCCTGTAGCTTCATTGCATGTCCCCTAGTCTTTCTATATTCTGATAAGGTAAACAATCGATCTACGTTTACCCGTTCCACTCCGTTCATTAATTTATAGACTTCTATCATATCTCCCCTCAGCCGTCTCTTTTCCAGGTTAAAGAGCCCTAACCTTTTTAGCCTTTCTTCATAGGAGTATCCTTCCATCCCCTTTACCATTTTGGTGGCTCTTCTCTGAACCTTTTCTAATATCGCTATATCATTTTTAAGATACAGCGACCAGAATTGCACACAATTTTCAAGGTGCGGTCTCACCATGGAAAGATATAGAGGCATTATAATATCATTTGTTTTATTTTCCATTCCTTTCCTTATCATACCTAGCATTCTATTTGCTCTCTTTGCCGCCGCTGCACACTGGGCCAAAGGTTTTAAAATGTTATCCACAATGACGCCTAAATCTTTTTCCTTGGTGGGGGTTCCTAATGTGGAACCTTGCATCGTGTAACCATAGTTTGGGTTGTTCTTCCCTAGGTGCAGAACTTTGCACTTGTCCACATTAAATTTCATGTGCCATTTTGAGGCCCAGTCTTCCAATTTATCAAGATCCTCTTGCAATTTTCCACAATCCTCTTGGGTTTTAACAAATTTAAATAATTTTGTGTGATCTACAAATTTGATAACCTCACTCGTTATTCCCTTTTCTAGGTCATTTATGAATATGTCAAAAAGCAGCGGACCCAGCACAGATCCCTGGAATACACCACTGTTCACTTTTCTCCATTGGGAAAATTGGCCATTTAGCCCTACCCTCTGCTTTCTAGCTTTTAACCAGTTCCTGATCCACAGTAGTACACTGCCTCCTATCCCATGACTCTTTAGTTTTGCCAAAAGTCTCTGATGAGGGACCTTGTCAAAGGCTTTCTGAAAGTCTAGATACACTATATCAACCGACTCACCTTTGTCCACCTGATTATTCACTCCTTCAAAAAAACATAACAGATTAGAAAGACAAGATCTTCCTTGTCTAAAGCCATTGTGAAAAGAATGCTGGAGTCAGACGGATGAATGGAAACGGAGAGGATGATGAAGGAGAGATTTAATGTGTTTGTGTGTGAGATGAAAGCAGTGAAGCAGTTGCTGTGTTAGAAACACAGAAATATAAAAGATTGATGGCAGATAAAGACCATGTGGCCTATCCAATCTGTCCTTCCATACCAACTACTATAGCCCCCTTTTTCATTTAAAGATCTTCTGTGCTTGTCTCATGCCTTCTTGAATTCAGATACAGTCCTTGTCTCTACTACCTTCACTGGGAGACAATTCCACACATCTACCACTCTTTCCTTAAAGGAATATTTCTGCAAATTATTCCTCAGTCTACCTCCTTCCATCTTTATCCTATGCCCCCTTGTTGTAGAGCTGTCTTTCAATTTTAAGAGACTCTCTTCCTGTTCATTTATGCTATCAAGGTATTTAAACGTCTCTATCATATCACCCCTCTTCGAGGGCTGGCCCAAGGGTTTCCGCCACGCTAGGCAGAAACCATGGTGCATTGCCCCCCCCCCTATACGTCGCCCTCCCCCCTTCCCTATGCTGAGCTGCACTGCTGCTGGTTCTGGCAGTAGAGTCGGGGGGGGGGGGGTTGGCAGCAGCTGCAGGCCATGTGCTTCAGCACACATGGCCTGCCACTGCTGCTGAGCCAACTCTATTAGTGGAATTAGCAGTAGTAGGGGAGGGGGGCAGCAGGCTATTTGTGCCATGCCGCCCACGGAGGTCTGCTGCCCTAGGCAACTGCCTAACTTTGCCTAGTGGATGGGCCGGCCCTGCCATCTCCCACTTTTCCTCCAAAGTATGCATATTGAGATCTTTAAGTTTGTCCCCATATGCTTAATAATGAAGCCCACCAAAAATTTTAGTAGCCACCCTCTGCACCAACTCCATCTTGCTTAAATCCTTTTGAAGGTGCGATCTCCAGAACTGCACACAATACTCCAAGTAAGGTCTCACCAAGATTTATACAGACACACTATCACCTCCTTTTTCTTGCTGGCCATTCCTCTCCCAGTGCACCCAAGCATCCTCCTGGCTATCGACGTCTCTTTTTCTAGCTATTTAGCCACCTTAAGATCATCGGAAACAATCACTCCCAGGTCCCGCTTTTTTGTCGTGGACAGAAGAACTTTACCCCCCTATACTGTACCACTGCCTTGGATTTTTGCAGCTAGTCCATTTAAATATATAGAAATAAACTCGCCTTCCTTAAGTGAACCTTGGCATTTTTCTTATACTGCAGATCTTGCAGATCCTAGTGATGAAGATGAACTTGGCCCAGAAGGAAGGAATTACCAGGAGGACAATTATAGCGGTGATGACTTTGGTTCAGGTCTGTCAGTGACAGAAAGACTTAACCGTTTTTAATCTTTCTTTCTTTCTCTTTTACAGTATGTGCTAAGGAAGTTACAATTGTGGTAGGTCCACAAATGCTAGAGAAATGCACCATCAGCATCTCTTTCTCATGACTTGGTCCCAACACAAGTTATATTTTTTGCACTTCCTATGTAGGATCATCTAATTCTATATATGAAAGTTTGTAGCATGCTATGGGCTGGTTTTGTAGATTATAAATTGTACCAAATAAATAGATACTGCTTGGAGGAAGGGGAAGGAAATGTGGATAGCGGCCATGCCAGCTTGCTACTGCCTTATCCTTTTGTTCCCTGCATTGTGCCATCCTGCCCTTTGCTTTAAGTTCAGGCGCCCTACAGCTTTCCGCTCCTGAGCACAAGCTCTCTGAGACATCAGTGGGTGCATCCCTTTGGTTTGAGAGGCTGTGCTTACCTGCTTGGCTCTGTCTATTGGCAGCTAAAACAAGAATATTGTTCCAATCCCTGTTCAAATGTAAATGCTTCTCAGTGACCCTGAAATGCATATGTTATGTTTTGATGTAAACCGCACTGATGTCAATAGCGCGGTATAAAAGAAATACTAAATAAATAAGTAAATAAATAAATAAAGATTCATTTTCACAAAGGGAATACATGTATATGGGAGAAAATGTCTTTGTTGGGTTTTGAGCCAGCTCAGAGGTATGCATTGATTTTTAAAAATGCTTGCTTCAGCCAGGGCTCTATATGAGGGACTAATTCTCCGTAACCCCCCATTGTCTATGTTCTACTCAAAAATTAAATAAAAATTGTGGCCTCAGTATGTAGCTGGTGGCGCTTATATGTATGGGTTTGTGAAATAACATAAATTCAAGTGGAAGTGGGGCTACTTACATGTGGAAGTTGTAAAATTGCCATTTCCACGTAGACGTGGCAGCGCTTGAACGTGGAACTTGCTAACTTGGTGATGCTCATTTTTTCCACGTGTATCTTTGTGAAATGGCCACTCCCACCATGCCTGCCGGCAAATGTGCATGTGCTCCTGCATGTGTTTGTATGCATTCTACAAAACACTCTGTGTTTCGCAGATCCTTTTGCAAAATACCACCGGAATTGAGCATGTTCGCACCTGGAAGTCTCAAATCCGATCTCAACATTCTAGGTAAAATGGGCCCTTTTATGTTTTAGCAAGATGCAATGGAATTGATTTAATTACTTTTTCATTATTGTGAACCGCCTGAAACCTCTAGGGGACAGAAGTGGGGTATAAATGCTTGTTTAAATTAAATTAAGTTTTGAAAGTGGTGTTGGTGAAGCTAGGAAGGTGAGTGAAAACCTCTTGTCAGATCCTTCTGCAGGCAAACTTATCAAAAGCATGAGAGATTCAATGAAGACGTCTTTTAAACATGGCCACAGTAAGACGTGAAACCCACTTTTAGATCTAGAAATATATAAAACCAAAAGACAAACTATCAGCCAGATGTAATAAAGAGGAATTTGACAAGAGACTAATTGAGGACAGAAGAGATTAAATAAACACTAGATAAAAGTATTCAAATGAATAGAGGGACAATAGTGCGATACTCAGTCAGCACAAATTCCACAGGTACTTTTTGCTGACAGGAGAAATGTGTGCCTTGGTGACACCTTGGCATATCTTTACCCGGTATAGGGTGGCCAATAATCCAAAAGCCCATTGCCATAGATAAATAGCGTATTAGAGTCCTGAGGCTGGCATCCGGAACATCTGCCCTGCTGTCGACAGTATGGGGTCTTCTAGGCTGGCACTTTCTCTACATGGTGCTGTGCCATGATGTCACCTCCATGTGGGAGTTTTAATCCTGTTGCCCATGGGGAACACTAGTTACAGGTATGCAACTAAGGCTATGTTTACTAAGACCCACATTAGTAACATGGATTTGGGCTGCACTACTAGCATGGGGCACTATGATTGATGCAAGGGGCGGAGACAGCTATCCCCCTGAATTTAGCTCAGTTTGTGGCATTAATACCGTTGCAGGGAGCAACTACCACCACCCATTGTGCTGGTGGTAGTTTCTCTCTACCAAGTATCAGCAGTGCAGGCTTTAAAGGCCCACGCTACATTTTAGTGTGCTGCCAAAAACATGCTTTACTCCGCGTTGCCTGGGTAATGTGCTTTAGTAAACATGCCCCTTAGCTTTTTACCCACAAAATGACTTTCACTGATACCTTTCTGATGTATTAACAAATTCCTAAAGAAACGTATGCACCAGTGAAGTAACTTTGTAAGTGCGAGAAGTTAGATTGCTAAAGAGAAGAAACGTTGGCAAAGAAGTATCATACATAAATGATTTACAAAAATATAAAGTGAATATTGGATAACAGTGATAGAACAGCCATTTCACAGAGGAACACTGTAAAAAAATGTAGAATTACTCAGGGCTTTGAACATGTTAGTTCCAGCACTTACACATGTAGGTAATGATTTCATAAGTTACATGCGTAAATTCTGGATTTTACAACACTGGACATCCAAGAACGGCCAATGAAGGAGTCGAGCTAAATAATGCTTTGCTCTTTTGAGATAGATTTAAACACCGGAGAGGTGCGTGCAACCTGCCCCTCAATCACGGCCACAAACTGAACATCAAAACGAGCAGTTAGCTGATGACTCGGAGCAGATGTCAATGTTGATGTCCACGTTTTTAAAAGTGTGCTCACCTTGTCTTTGTCAAATCAGAAATACATACATACATTTCCAGCCCACCCAAAGCATGCCCACAACATTCCCCCTTGGAAGCTATGAATACTGCAGATCGTAGGTTTCTAAAACAGTTATTTACACAAATTGTTCATTTTCATTTGCAAATGTCACTACTTTTATATGTAGAAGTCACACAAACCTTCCAAAATGACTCCCTAATATGAAACAATGAACTAACCAATGACCTATCATCTGTTTTGGTCAGTGGCATGCAGGGCCGGCCCTAAAGTTGGTTCAAGGGGTTGATGCCCTAGGCAAACCTCAAGTTTTAGACCCCCTCTGGCTGTCAAAATCTATTATTCAGTTTGGAATGCCCCACTTTGACTGCCTTCCTGAAGTTGCTGCCCTAGGCGACTGCCTAGTTTGCCTAGTGGATGGGCTGGCTCTGGTGGCACGTATCACAAGGCAAAATTGATGAAAAAAAATATAAAGAAAGCTACCAGGCTACAGAAGCCATAGCTGACTTGCATCGACTCCTGCTTTGCACAATGCTGCCAGTTCACCTGCTGTCTGTGCTTCATTAAATACAGAGTGCAGCCCCGGGTGTAGTTCCTGCCATTCTTCCAGGTCTTCTGAATTTGTCTTCCCTGAAAGACTGTCTCTGGGGTAAATTGATAAATTGGAAGACTGGGCATCCAAATGGCAGATGAAATTTAATGTGGACAAGTACAAAGTTATGCACCTAGGAAAAAAAAAACCCCCAAACTTTGGTTACACGATGGAAGTCTCCACATTAGGAACCACCACCCAGGAAAAAGATTTAGGTGTCATCATGGATAACATGTTAAAACTCTCCACCCAGTTTGCAGCGGTGGCCAAGAGAGCAAATAGAATGCTAGGTATCATAAGAAAAGGAATGGAGAATAAAACAAAGGATATTATAATGCCTCTGTATCATTCCATGGTGCAACCGCATCTTGAATATTGTGTGCAATTCTGGTCGCTGTATCTTAAAAAGGATATAGGGTTATTAAAAAAGGTACAGAGAAGAGCCACCAAAATGGTAAAGGGGATGGAAGGATACCCCAATGAGGAGAGGCTAAAAAGGTTAGGGCTCTATAACCTGGAAAAGAGACGGCTGAAGGGAGATATGATAGAAGTCTATAAATTAATGAATGGAGCGGAACCATCATAAAGAACAAAATTGCTGAACATGTGTATCTGCTGTCATTTGCTATGTTACTATGTAGATAGTCATGGCCTAATGGGAGACGGCCAACATGGCTTTAGACAAGTAAGATCGTGTCTTACTAATCTGTCATGTTTTTTTGAAGGTGTGAATAAACAGGCAGACAAAGGTGAGTCGGTTGATATAGTGTATTTGGACTTTCAGAAAGCCTTTGACAAGGTCCCTCATCAGAACCTTTTGGTAAAACTAAAGAATCATGGGATAGGAGGCAGTGTACTATTGTGGATCAGGAATTGGTTAAAAGATAGAAAGCAGAGGGTAGGGCTAAATGACCAATTTTCCCAGTGGAGAAAGGTGAATAGTGGTGTACCCCAGGGATCTGTGCTGGGTCCGCTGCTTTTTGACATATTCAAAAATGACCTGGAAAAGGGAATAATGAGTGAGGTTATCAAATTTGCAGATGACACAAAACTATTTAAAGTTGTTAAAACCCATGAGGATTGTGGGAAAAATGCAAGAGGATCTTGATAAATTGGAAGACTGGGCATCAAAATGGCAGATGAAATTTAATGTGGACAAGTGGAAAGTTATGCACCTAGGGAAGAACAGGGTAAACTATTTAAGACTAATAAGAAAAAAATGGAAATTACACTTACCTGGTAATTGTTGTTCCTTAAGGAATTACAGTTTAGTCCTCCACCTCTGGGTTGTATTCCTCCTCCTGCAGCTTGGAGACTGGGCATGTCAAAGTCGTGACATCACTGGATATAGCCTGCTGGTCTCGCCCATCAGCCCCCAGTGAACTATTGACAAAGGAGACTCAAAGGAGCAACCAATAAGTAGCTATCATAGCAAATTCAACCTTAAACTCAAACTGAATGCATAACGCATTGTAATGAAACACCAACCCCCTCTCTTGAAAGAAGGGAACAGTTCCTTTTTTTTTTTTTTTTTACCTTCTCTTCTCTGCTCGATGCCTAGTCAAGGACTAGAGAGAAGAATAGACAGAAAGGGGATATGAAGAATAAAGACAATTAAGCACTCAAGTAAAACTGCACTCACTTGTAGTCTTGCAGCTCTCCCAACTGAACCACTACTGACAATCAGTTAATCCCCGGGCGGGAATGAGGACTAAACTGTAGTTCCTTACAGTTTAGTCCTCCACCTCTGGGATGTAGCAGAACAGTAATCATTAGGAGGGACCCTTTCAGTCAGAATGCAACACTGCCGACCTGAAACAGGCGTCATTTGCTGCCAGAACATCCAGGCGGTAGTGCTTACTGAACGTATGAAGGGAAGACCAGGTGGCCACTCTACAAATTTCCACCGGTGGAACCAAACTGTGCTCCGCCCAGGAAGCCGCTTGCACTCTGGTAGAGTGAGCTCTTAAACCTGCCGGTACTGGATGACCTTGCAACAGATATGCCAACGCAATGGCCTCCTTAATCCATCTGGAAATGGAAGCTTTCACAGCTGCCTCCCCTTTGCGGGGACCTCTGAACAACACAAATAGACTGTCCGATTTGCGAAAGGTCTCGGATACTTTTAAATACTGTCGCAGAACCCTTTTTATGTCTAAACTACGATCCGAAACGCTCCCCTCCGCCGATCTCAAAGTTGCAAGAGAGACCGTTTGGTTGAGATGAAATAGAAACACGACCTTTGGCAAAAACGACGGAACTGGTCACAATACCACATTTTCCCTGGAAAAAGACAAAAACGGTTCTCAACATGACAGCGCTTGCAACTCCGAAATTCACCTCGCTGAACAGATGGCTACCAAAAACACTGTCTTCAAGGTTAAATCTTTAACCGACGCCTGATGTAATGCTCAAATGGCTCCTTAGCCAATGCTCGTAGCACCAAGTTGAGATCCCATGACGGAACCGTGATTCTACATGACGGCGCAGCCTGCATACTGCTTTAAGAAAACGCAATACATCGGCATGCACCCCTAAAAACACCCCCTGGACTTTGCCTCGATAGCATGACAGGGCTGCTAACTGAATTCTCAAGGAACTGGCCGCCAGGCCCTTATCAAACCCATCTTGCAGAAAACTTAACATTAAGGGAATGGAGACTGTAGCCGTACGTACTTGCCTCTGCGAGCACCAGTCTTCAAAAATATGCCAGATGCGCACATACACCAGAGACGTGGACCTTTTCCTTGCGCGAAGTAAAGTAGCAATGACTGCTGCCGAGTAACCTCTCTTCCTCAACCTCGCCCTTTCATACCATAAGCGAGAACCGATCCACCTAAGGCATTTGAAGTGGACCCTGTAGCAACAACTTCTCCGATGTCAGTAACCTCCAGGGATTCCCGTCGAGCAACCAAATGAGATCGGCATACCACGGGCACCTTGGCCAATCTGGGGCCACAAACAACACCTTTCCTCGATGCACTACACCACTCGACCGATGAGCGCCCATGGCGGAAAGACATAGAGGAGACCTGATGACGGCCAACGCTGTATCAGGGCGTCGATTCCTTCCGACATCCTTTCCCGCCGTCTGCTGAAGAAACGACCTGTCTTTGCCGACTGAAAGGTCGCCATGAGATCCATTATTGGCGGTCCCCATCGATGAACTATCTGTGCGTACACCTCCGGATGTAGCTCCCATTCTCCAGCATCCACTCAGACCCTGCTGAGAAAATCCGCTATCACATTGTCCTTCCTTTCAATGTGTGCCACCGAGATCGCTGGGAGACGAAGCTCTACCCAAGAGAACAGAGCCTCCGCTTCTTCTTCCATGGCCACACTTCCTGTACCACCCTATCAGTTGATGTAGGCCACCGTCGCGGAGTTGTCGGACAGCACTCAAACCGCTCGACCCGTCACCGCCGCTTTGAACATTCACAACGCAAGGAAAACCGCTCTCACTTCTAGCCGATTGATCGACCATTTGCGCTTTTGCGCAGTCCACATGCCCTTCATGAAGAGGTCTCCACAATGAGCTCCCCATCCTGCAAGACTCGCGTCCGTCAGCAAGGGAAGCCAATCCAGCAGCTCGAGAGGCATTCCCGCCTCCAGGGAGCCGGGAAGCAACCACCAGTGCAGGGACTGTCTGACCCAAAGAGGGCAGGGAAGCCGCTTGTTCAGTGAGTCAGACTGGTGTGACCAACGGCGCAGTAGTGCCCTCTGTAATGGGCGCATGGAAATCTGGCCCACGGGACCACCTCCAAAGTCGCCGCCATTGTCCCCAGCACTTGAAGGTAACACCACGCAGTGGGTGCTGGAGTGGCCCTGAACTTGCGTACTAACTGTTGAAGACCCTGTACTCGACGAGCCAGCAGAAACACTGCTCCTTTCTGAGTGTCGAACCGCACCCCTAGATATTCGAGATGTTGAGACAGAACCAATTGGCTCTTGGTCGAATTGACCACCCAGCCGAGGCTTTGCAGGAACTGCACCACCTTGTCTGTAACTTAAATGCTCTTGGCTTTGGACTTCGTCCGAATCAGCCTATCGTCGAGATAAGGGTGAACCAGAATTCCTTCCTTCCACAATGCCGCTGCCACTACCACCATAATCTTGGTGAAAATTTGAGGGGCCGTCACCAGCCCGAATGGCAATGCTTGGAATTGATAATGTCCCCAAGGGAGAGCAAACGGCAGAAACTTTTGATGAAGCTCTCTGAACGGGATGTGCAAATACGCTTCTGTGAGATCGAGAGACGTCAAGTACTCTCCCTGGCGCACTGCCACAATGACCGACCGCAAGGTTTCCATCCGGAAGTGCGATACCCGAAGGCAGCGATTCACGCCTTTTAGATCCAGATTAGACCGAAGAGATCCCTCTTTCTTTGGCACCACAAAATAAATTGAGTATAGACCCATGCCGCAATCCCAAAGAGGAACCAGCACGACTGCACCCAACTGTAACAGCCGATCTAACGTACGACGAATAGCAAGAGTTTTCTGTTGACCTCTGCAGGGGGACATCACAAACGAGTCCAGCACTGGCTTTGCCAATTCCAGTGCATAACCATCCCGAATGATCTCCAACACCCACTGGTCGGAAGTGATTTGGGTCCAAGCCGGAAGAAAGTCCTGCAGACGTCCTCCGATCGACTGACTTCCCACCGGGACCTGCCTCCTTTCATTGTGGTTTTTGAGAAGTCGCCGAGGAAGCTGCCGCGAAACCTCTACTTGCTCCACAAAACCCACGAAACCCCTGAGCTCTAGAAACAAATCTTCCTCTCTGGAAACCACCCAAACGAGAAGTACGAAATCTCCGGAAATATCTAAACTGACCTTGAAAGGCCGGCATAGATTTCCCCTGTTTAGGTTTATCCTCCGGAAGCCTTCCGCCCTTGGATTCCCCTAAATCCTTAACCAGCTTGTCAAGATCTTCTCCAAACAACAACTTTCCTTTAAAAGGAAGCTTACTGAGGCGTGATTTGGAGGAGCCATCGGCTACCCAATTCCTCAACCACAAGGATCTCCGGGCAGCCACCAATGACCCCATACTATTAGCCAGCGCTCTGATCAGGTCGTAGTGGACGTCTGCCAAATACGCCGAACCAGACTCTAGGCGATCAAGCTCCCTTATGCTTTCCTGCTCTAGTTGTGAAGCCTGGCGTAAGTGTTGAACCCATCTGAGACATGCTCTCGCCACCCAAGCTCCACAAATGGAGGCTTGCAAGGATAACGCGTTAGCTTCAAATGATTGTTTCAACAAGCCATCTACTTTCCTATCCTGTGCATCTTTCAAAGCCGCACTACCTTCCACTGGGATAGTGGTCTTTTTTGTAACCGCTGAGACTACCACATCCACCCGTGGAGAATGGAACCTCTCCCTGTCCTTATCTGCCAAGGGATAGAGTCTGTTCATAGTCCTGATCCCTCTTAGTCCTGCTTCAGGTTGATCTCACTCCTCCTGGATCATCCAGTTAACCACATGCTGGATGGGAAAGACCACCTGAGTCTGTCTCACCGCTTGAATAATGGGATCTTCCACTTCGTCTTCTTCCATGGGCTGCACTGTAGCGAGATTTAGCGTCTGGAGGGATTCTGTGATAAGTGCCGTCAGTTCATCCTTCCAAAACACCCGAATGATTTTCGCCTGATCCTCAGGCTCTGAGATTTCTCCTTCTTCCAATTCATCCATACCAGCCTCGAATTCTACTTCCCCCTCATCTGTCTCGTGCCACTCCAAATCTGGGGGAGAAAGATCACGAGGCCTTGGCCGCTTAGGAAGCCACAGACCATTGCCCCCCGGCTCCCCAGAGTGAGGATGCTGCATAGGATTTGCCTTTGGCAAAGGTTCAGGCAACTTCCCCTGACGCCTCAAACAAAATGCCCGATGCATGATTAACACAAAATCCGGACAGAAATCCCCTAGCTTCGGCCCAGGACCTGTTGGGAATGCATTGGAACCGCCTGCTAAGGCCTCTTGCGAAGACCATGACGGAGAGACTAACAGGGCCTCCTCTCTAGCCACAGCCACTGGGCTCAGGGAATCAACCACCCCTGAAGTCTCCATTTGCTGCTCCACGCTGGTAGATACAGAAGCACAGCCCGACAGATTCCTGTGTCAGCGACCGTGCCTCTGCGGGTACTGCAGACCACACACTGTGGGCGCGAGGACATTAGGTGTACCTCCAACCACCGAATCGTCCTGAAGTAAAGGCAGACTGAAGGGAACTTTTTTGTTTCTTTTAAACAACAAGGAAGGTCTCAGGAAGCACCAAGGAATATAACACACTCTGCTTCTCCCCGCTAACCCCAGCAGGGCCCAGACTAAGCAAAATGGAAAGGAAAGAAAAAAGTCTCAAATAGACATGGAGCTCCAGAGACTCCCTGAAAAATAAAGCAAAATTAAATTAAATCAAGAGTCTAAACGAAACACTATTACAGTGTGCTGAAACCCCTGTCGCCCGAATCAGGGGCTGATGCGTTTTGCAAGCGAATCGCCGCTGGAAGCCGACACGTGGAGAAACTGCGTGTACAAAATGGCCGTGGCTTGGATCGGGCGCTTTTGGCGCCAAAAGCCTCTTCGAGGCCTTGGTGCCTCAGCCCACTACCGTTCCCCTCTCTGCGCCGTCCTACTGAACAGGGAAGCCGGTCTTACCTCTGGTGAAGCACAGCCCTGCTAGCTGCGACGTCGCTCAGCTTCGTCATGAGCGACGTCCGCGGTGAGGGCAGCCCTGCTGGGATAGAGAGTGTTCTCCAAGTCAGCTGTCAGTCAGGGAGCAGAAGCGGATGCGTGGCCTTCGAGCAGCTCTTCCCCGTACTATCTAGGGGAAGAGATCTGGGCAACAGACCTGAATCGGCGCGGCAGAGAGGAAAGAAGGTAGATTTTTTTTTGATTTTTTATTAAAGTGATATCACCCTAAAAAGTAAATTAAAGTAAAAGACTAAATAAAAGTTTGAAACTGAATTAAAGGTAAATAAAATGTAATGGGATATTAGCCAATTTGTCTAAACCCTGCCTAAACGCTCCTTATCTGTTCCTCTAGTGAGCCCAGCACCTAGGCTCACTACTTCCTCCTGCTGCATGGAGACTGGACACACTGGGGGTTGATGGGAGAGATCAGCAGGCTATATCCAGTGATGTCACAACTTTGACATGCCCAGACTCCAAGCTGTAGGAGGAGGTATACAACCCAGAGGTGGAGGACTAAAGTGTAGGAACGATAAGGAATATTTTTTCACTCAACGTGTAATCAAACTCTGGAATTTGTTACCGGAGGATGTAGTAAAGGCTGTTAATTAGCTGGTTTTAAAAAAGGTTTGGACAAGTTCCTGGAGGAAAGGTCCATAAACCATTATTAAAAAGGGACCCAGGATATCAATGCTTGATCAGTTCCAAGCATTGTGGAACCTGTGTCTTTTGGGGAAACTGCTAGGTACGTATGACCTAGATTGGCCACTGTTGGAAACAGGATACTGGGCTTGATGGACCTTGGTCTGACCCAGTATGGCATATCTTATGTTCTTATGTTCATAGCGACACATCTTTATTTTGAAATGATAGCTGAAATCATGACTGCACTTTTTGACTTGCATATACCTTGTTTTCTTAAACCTTGTCTCTTTCTGCTCATAGCCTTGAAGGTCTGAACCATGTTTATGGGAATAATTACACTTACCGCAGTCTACTGTCTATTCTGTGTGCCACGACTAGACTGTAAAAGCCACGGAGCAGGCCCTGTTCTGCCTCCATATAATAGCACCGATTCTTAGTCAGCAGCTCTCATTTGGTCATGCTGCTTTTCCTAAAAAGCTGCTCTTTATGTCCTGAGAACTGGAGATCTAATTTTCTTTTCCATTGATCAAGGGCGCCTTTCTTTCCATCCCGTATTCCCCTTATAGTAACTGCATACATAGAAACATGACAGCAGAAAAAGACCACATGGTCTATCTAGTCTGCCCTTTTATATCAACCACTACAACAGTCCCCTTTTTTCCTTTAGAGATCCTCTGTGTTTTTCCCATGCTTTCTTGAATTCAGATACTGTCTTCGTCTCTACTACCTCCACTGGCAGACTATTCCACGGATCCACCACTCTTGCCGTAAAGAAATATTTCTGCATATCACTCCTGAGTCTATCCTCTTTCACTTTCATCCTATGTCCCTTCATAGCAAAACTTTCTTTCATTTGAAAGAGGCTCTCCTCCTGTGCATTTATGCTCTCTTATACTTGATATTCTGCACCTTGCCAAATAGTAACAGGGCAGTTTACAAATACAAACATTTCATAAAGAAATAAGATGAAAGGAACGCCAATTATAAATAAGAAAGATTGTCACAGTCATAAAAGGCACAGGGAAAGAAGGGAGCAGAGGAGGAATAGAGGGGGGGGGGGTGGAGAAATTCACACATTGGGGAGTGGGACATTTCCAGTTGGAACAGGTGTATTTTAGTTTATTTATGTGATCTTATATAACTGCTTTTTCAGAATCAAGTCAGTTTACATTGAAACCAAAAACAATTACATGTAACAATAGATATATATCATATAGATATACAGTTAATTTTCAAAACTTATTTACAGGTAGCATCATGTATTTCAGCTTGGTGTTCTACTTAGCAGTTGTGGACTGTGTAACTAGTTATAGTCTGGAATAGAGTCGTAATCATGTTACGGATTCTCCAAAGTGTTCTTTGAAAAAGAAGGTTTTGAAAAGTTTACAGAATGTATGAGGATATTTTCTGGAAGCGTGCTCCAGAGACCTGGTGTGTAGTGAGAATGCTCTTTTAGATGTAACTGCATTCCTTTTCACATATTCCAGTGGTGCCAATAGTGTGTTTTTTTACATATCTTCTCCAGGTTCTGGTTTCTGGGTAGTTTGAATGAGAGATCCCAGGTATGTAATAAGAGTCGTTCTGCAGGGTTGAATAGATCCACTGATAGTGCAGATTCTTGCGGATTCCTTGTCTTTGTGTATATGGTTTAGATGTATTGTTACCTATTTTTACCTGTTTTGACCGGTCGGTTAGATATGACGTGAACCACATCAAGGTTGTATGCTTAATTCCAATCTCTTGAAGTCTGTTAAGAGGAGGTTATGACTTATGGAATCCTAAGCAGCCGCAATGTCCAGGAATAATAAGATAAAACCCTTTTTTTGCTTGTCGATTCCCCATTTTATCCTGTCTATGAGTGCTATGAGTAGTGTTTCCATACCGTGTCCAGCTCGAAACCCATGTTGTTGGGGGTTAAGTGGTGAATTGTTGTCAACATGATCCTGTAGTTGGTGCTGTACCGCTTTTTCTATTTTTGCTAAAAATGGCAGGCTAGAAATTGGTCTGTATGAATTTGGGTCTGATTTATTCAGCAATGGTTTTTTTAGTGTTGGTGGAATTGATGCGGTTTTAAATTTTTTGGGCATGTAACCTTGCGTTAGTGATGAATGTACCATCTTGAGGATTATGGGTGAGAATCCTCACATGTTATTTTTATCCAGCCTACGGGGCATGGATCGATGGCTGAAGTTGTATATTCAGGTTTGTTATAATGCTTTCAAGTTGGTTTGAGAACAGTAAGAATTGTGACCAGGAATTGATTGTGTCATTGTGTATAATTTTGAGTATGATATTTGTTGCCAGATACAAGTTATTTTTCCTATATAGTAGTGGCCATAGTTTGAATGCTTGGCATGAGGACTGCCCCATCATTTGTTTTGGAGTTTTGATTAGCAATTTAACTACAGTTCTCTTGGGGGTTTTTTAGAGCCGACATTATGAGTTTTGTATGGTACTCTCTCTTATTTTTGTTGATGCAGAGACTGTATTCATTTATTTTTCTTATGTAGTTCATTTACAGTATATGTCTGGTTGTTTTGTTTTTCTCCAGTTCCTTTCTGGCTTTCTTATTTGTTTTTTTATGTTCCCAAGTTCTTGGGTGTACCACACGTGCTCCTTTTCTGTTCCTTGTGTGCAGTATCTTTGAGTAGTTCTGAAGCTGCTTGCCCTATAGTTGAGTTACAGTTTTTTTTATAAGGGCATCTAGGTCTGAGATATCTGTGGAAAGGTGTGGTGTGATTTCATCTAGGAACTCTTTCTTGTTGAACTTGCGGTATCATTGAGCTGTGGCATAAATGTGTCTTGTATTATTCTCTACTGTTATTCTTAGAAGGTTAAAATTGATTGCAAAGTGGTAAGACCAAGGGACAGGCTAGATTTGAATAGATTAAATGTTCAGATAATTTTCCATATCAGTACGTCCAATATGTTACCTTTTATATGAGTGGTGTCCTGTATGATTTGTTAGTATCCAAGTGCTTCCATTGAGTCTAAAAATGCTTGGGCGTGGCTTGTGTGAGTTGTGGTAAGATTGAAATCTCCTAATAGTATGATGTATTTATTACCTGGATTTTTGGAGCATATTTTTTCGAGTATGGTTGATAAGTCTTTTCCATTTGAAGAGGGGGGCCTGTATATTAGGCAAACTAGGATGTGTCTGTTTTCCACCAGAAGTATATCCGTACCTTCAGATGGCATGCTTGAGAGCTTTAGTTCCCTTCGGGTTATAATGGTTACACCACCTCCTCTCCTATCTATTCTTTCGTAGTTAAAGATTTCAGTTTGTTTTTGAATTGCAGAAAGGATGCTTCTAGCTGGAGGTCATTAGGGAGAGCATTAAATAGAGCGGGGCCAAGGAAAAAGAATGTGGAGTTTGGGGTAAATGTTTTCTGGGCATGAGAGGCAGAGGGAAAGTGAAGGCAGCTGGCATGTATGGAGCATGGAGCACAGGACATGCTATAGAAAGTGCAGATGCAGAAGGTCAGCTAGGTAGAGGGGAGTGCCAAAATGTACGATTATGTGTATCAGTGTGAGGATTTTGAACTGTGTGCGATACTTGAGGGAAGCCAATGGAGATGGATGAGAAGGGGAGTGATATGATCAGTGTGGGAGGTGTAGGTAAGTATTCAGGTGATGGTATTTTGAATAAGTTGAAGGCGGTGAAGTTGGGTAGCCCTGCCAGAATCACATTGCAGTAGCTGAGATGTGATATTAGCAGAAAAAGGAGGAGAGTAGTCGGTGATGGGCTGGTTAGGAAAGGACGGATGGCACGGATCTGATGCAGATAATAAAAGAAGCGGTGGATGACGGAAAAGAGATGATCTTGGAAAGACAAGGAAAAGTCAAAAGTTACACTCCAAGTTTGATTACCCTGTTGTAATAATGGTTTGTAAGCCCTGTAGGTTAAGATACTCCAAGTTCAATTACCATGTTATAATGTAATAATGTTTTGTTACAATGTAAACCGCTTTGACCACAGGATAAAATGGTATAAACCCCTCCCCCCTTAAGTTAAATAAATATACAAACAAACACACACCTAGATAATGAAGAGCGTGCACAAGGGGGGACTAAAGAGTTCAGAGGTATGCCATAAAGGTATTTAAACATCTCTATCACATCTCCTCTATCCCGCCTTTCCTCTAACATATACATACGAGAAGATCCTTACGTCTGTCCTCATATGCTTTATAATGAAGATCACTAATCATTTTAATAGCCACCCTCTGTACCGACTCCAACCTGTTTATATCCTTTTGAAGGTGCGGTCTCCAGAATTGCACACAATACTCCAAATGAGGTCGCACCAGAGACTTATACAGAGGCACTATCACCTCCTTTCTTCTGCTAGCCATTCCTCTCCGTATGCACCCAAGCATCCTTCTAGCTTTTGCCATTGCGTTTCCTACCTGTTTAGCTACTTTGACATTGTCAGACACAATCACGCCCAGGTCCCACTCTTCCTTTGTGCACAGAGGTACTTTGCCCCTTATACTACATCGCTCCCTTAGATTTTTGCAGCCCGTCCACTGGACGGGCTAGGTGGCAAACCCTAGTGGGTGGCATTGTGATCTCCTCTGAGACACTGCTTTAAAGCGTGTTGGTGCACTCATGGCCTGCCACTCCTGCCCCCTCTGACAGGAAGCTGCATCACAGGAAGCAGGAGCGGCAGGCTTTGAGTGAGCACATGGCTTTGCCACTGCTTCAAAGGGGTGATCGCCTGTCTCCTACCAAACCCAGGTGAGAGGCTGGATGTAGGGGGCAGTGTGACAATGACACACAGTGGGGTGGGGGAGGCAAGAACTCTTGGGCCGCCGCTGACTATATATATCATTTCTATGCCATGCTTTTCCTATCAGCCCTGTAACTTCTCTGTGGAGTGAAGGAGTAGCCTAGTGGTTAGAGCAACTGCCTCATACCCAGAAGACCAAGATTTCAATTCCTGCTGGCACTCCTTGTGACCTTGGGCAAGTCACTTTGCCTTGGGAAAAAAAGGCTAGCAATCTACTTCCAGTAATACATTGCCAAGAAGACCCTGAGGTAGCTGGGTCACTATGAGTCAACACTGACTTGATGGCACTTAGGAAAAGCATGGCTTTTTTTTTTAATCAGCCCTGTAACTTCTCCAATTTGCATAGGAGTTATTTCACTTGTATGCAGTGTCTCTTTTTTTTTTTTTAGCAAAATAGGTGCCAGTACTCATATGCAGCGATCTTAAATTAACACATGAGGACAATGGGTCAATTTTGGCAGGCAATAAAAACATTGCCAATATTCTGTACCACCAAGTACCCCCTCAAAAAAGCCCTGCTTGTGTGTAAGTTACTTTTTGCATTTATTAGTCAAAATAAAAAAATAAAGAAAAGAAAATAAATATTGTGTGACTTTTGTTCCATCAACTAATCTCTACTCTGATGCCCAGGATTGGCCCCAATTGGTTCAAGGTGTTGACACACTAGGCAAAACTTAAGTAAACTTAAGCCTTATGCCCTCCCCCCTCACCTATCAGAATCTATTGTTTAGCTTTGAATGCCCTGTTCTTTGCCACCCCAGAAGCTTCTGACCTAGGCAATAGCCTAGTCTGCCTAATGGTTGGGCTGCCCTGCTAATCCCCCTTTGTTGCTAATGAGCCTGGATATAAGACCGAGGGAGGATGTGGCTGAGTCCAGACTGTGGCAAGATGATCCCTTTAAAAGGAGCTGAGGTGACAATAGGGGGGGGGGGGCAAGATGGCGGCAGGTTGCTGTCGTCATTGAGACGCTTGACGCTTACCGCTCAGCTCCGGAGAGTTCGGCTGCTTTAGAATGGGGTGCCGAAAGAGGAAACAGGCTCCCCTTCCCTCAGGGACGGCTTCTTCCAATATCTCCGGGCAGAAAACATTGGTGTCTTGCGGGTTCTCGGCGGCAACGGGAGGAGCAGTGTCTTTAGCAGAGCCTTTGGTGCTTGAACCATCGGCTCTGGGTGCATCCGGGGTTTGGCTGTCTCCTGAGCAGCGCACCCCCCGCCTCAACCTGAGAGGGCTGTCCCGGTATTCGGAGTGCCTCCCACCGGTTTGCCGATGTGCTCGCCGGTTAAAGGAGGTGAAGAGGGCTCCGGCGGGACTTTGAAAACTTCCTCACCCCTGGTAGAAGTCGCAGTGGAGGGAGTTGGAGCAGGAGGGATCAGCTCCCCGGTTGGGGAACCTGTAGCTGCGGACGGGAGGTTTGAAGGAATCCCAGGTCTGAGTGGCTTGCTAAAACCATCGGTTATAACTTTAGAAGCACTGTGGGACGCAGTGGCTACCATGAATACTTCCTTATTGGCTGTTGTGGGTGCAATGAAAATGGATTCCCTTTCGTTGAGAAGTGACTTTGCCCAGGTGAAAAGTTTGCAAGAGGATCAGGCTCGGCGCTTGACCGGTGTGGAGACGGAGTTGGAACATCTTCGGGGACTCTGTGCCGCTCAAGTTAAGGATAAAATCTTGCTGTTTAAAAAGGCTGAATATTTGGAAAACTATGTGCGTAGAAATAACTTGAGGTTATTGAATTTTCCTAAGTCTCCCATTATGTCGCCTTTGGAGATGGCCTGCAAATATCTTCGGGAAGTGCTTAAACTTCCTGTTGAAAATTTGCCTCCTATAGTTCGGGCACAGTATCTATCTGTAGGCTCTGTGTCTAAGGGTCCCACCTCGGAGAATCTGTTTCAAGGAGCCGGAGATCTTGCGGCTTTCTTGGAAGATTCTTTGGAAGTGGTGACCGGTCGAACTACCTTGCTTTTGACCCTAGCCTTGGATCCTGATAAATCATTGATTCTTCAAGCATACTTTAGAAATTTCAATGTTTCTTTCTTAGACTCTAAAGTATATATGTTTCCTGACCTTGCTCGTGTCACCCAGATGAGGAGGAAGGAATTTCTTGGTCTTCGACCAAGAGTCCTCTCCCTCGGGGGTAGTTTTATGTTAAGATTTCCCTCTCAATGTATAATTACCTTTGATGATAAGTCTTTTCTTTTTTTTGAGCCTAGTCAGTTATTGGAATTTCTTGTAGCTAGGGAAGGTATTGTGGTACATACTGCTTCCAACATAGCCGATACGTAAGTCTCCATCCTGCTTTGATGATTAATGTTTCTATGTGTTTATTTTTCCTGTAGCCTTCCTGAAATTGCCTAAAGATTGTGGGCTAATATAAGGATGTAACATTTAATCTTTTCTTTTCTTTTTCTTTAATGCTTTATTGGTATTGTATGGAATGATTCATCCTGTTTCTTTCATTCTTGTCCTGCTGGAATGTTTTTATTGGAAATTTATAAAAATTAAAAAAAAAAAAAAAAGGAGCTGAGGTCATGGCATTGAGTTGAATCATGTCTTTAGTGCTTCATTGTTTTCTTCATCATGATTCTTCTAGCTGTTAGACCAAGTGAAGAGAAGACATGTGTTTTCCCTTTCAAATATGAAGGACAGTTTTACAACACTTGCATAGCCCAGGGGCGAGATGACAGGAGGGCCTGGTGTGCCACTACAAGCAACTATGATTGTGATTTGCAGTGGATCTTCTGTCCTAAGACAGGTAAGGTCTCTGTTTCCTAGAGTTCTTCCTGGCTTTAAATGGGAAATCTCAGCTACTTTCCTGTATCTTGAGTACCCGAGCACCAATACTTGATGATACTGTGGGGTTCACAACAGTTCTGTTTTACAGTTCTGATGCCACCAGCCCAGTGGCAAAAGTTCTGAGGAGCCCCCATTGTAACGCACCCCCCCTCTCTGTGGCAACCCATCATTCTAACACCCACATCCACCCTGCCACATGGCAAACTTACTTTGATTTGTTTGTCACCCTGCCTCTGCTCCAAGCCCAGCGGATGGCCTGCTTCAGATAAATAAGTCCAGTTTGCAGTTGCTTTGAAACAGGCTCTTTGGTATCAGTGAGAAGGGTGCATGGGGATTTGAAAATGACTCCAACCTCTGTGTACCTTCTCTGCCTCTTTTTGACACCTTTTCCATTCATAGTGAGAGTAAGCAGTTCTCAAAGGGATTTTTCTGCAGGTAAAAATGAAGAAAATAATGACCAGATGAGAGACTGCACAAATTCATCACATCAGGTACGGTGTCATAGTTATGCGTATCTAGTTTTGACAGGTTATGTGGGCAGGAGGTTTGGCCTAGAAGTAACAATGGGGAGAAATATCTGCTTAGAAACTGAAATGCCCTCCAGATGGAAGAATCACATAGAGAAAGCACAGTTACTTACCTGTAACAGGTGATCTCTGGGAACAGCAGGAATGAGTCTTCACATATGGGTACGTCGGTACCGATGGAGCCTGCGCGGGAACGCTCCCCAGCTTCCCAAAAAGGAAAGCTTTTGGGAGCATCCCACAGCGTCTGCGTGCTGCCTTCCCGCCTTTCCTAACCAACTCTCCTCAGTTCGGTTTAAAGCTGAGACAATAGAGAGAGAGAGGAAAGGAAAGATAGAAAAGAGATACAACTCCTAGGGGAGGTGGGTGGGTTGTGAAGACTTATTCCTGCTGTTCCCAGAGATCACCTGTTACAGTTAAGTAACTGTGCTATCTCCAGGAACAAGCAGGAATGAGTCTTCACATATGGGGACTCCCTAGCTGAGATGCCTGGGAGATCCCCAAGGATATGAGACCCTGAAAGGGGTCTGCGTCCTCCTATGGATCTCAGGCATCCATCCAGGGAAGGAGGGCAGGAGTTGTTTAAGAATGGAACCGGTGTCTGAGGACAGCCTGACCAAACAAGGCATCCCGGCAGGAATCCTTGTCCAAGCAGTAATGGGCTGTGAAGGTATGAACAGAGGCCCAGGCGGCTGCTCGACAGATCTGGTCGATGGACACAGAATTTAGATGAGCCATAGAGGTGGCCATGGCCCTCACATTATGAGCTGTGACATGGCTCTCCAGAGAAAGGTTCTTACTCTGGTAGGTGAAAGAAATACACTGAGCAATCCAATTGGACAGTGTTCTCTTAGAGACTGGAAGTCCCAAGTGAGAAGGATCAAAAGCAACAAAAAGCTGGGAAGACTTTCTATGTTGCTGTGTCCTATGTAAGTAAAAAGCAAGAGCTCTTTTACAATCCAGAGTATGAAGATTCCTCTCTGCACTGGATGCATGAGGAGCTGGAAAAAAGACAGGTAAATATACCTCTTGATTAAGATGAAAAGGTGAGACCACTTTAGGCATAAAGTGTGGATTTGTCCTAAGGACTACCTTGTCATGATGGAACCTTGTATAAGGTGGATTAGCCACTAAGGCCTGCAGTTCACTGATGCGGCGAGCAGAAGTGACTGCAATGAGGAAAATAACCTTCCAGGAAAGAAATTTCAAGGAGGTAGTGGCTAAGGGTTCAAAAGGTGGCTTTATAAGCTGACCAAGAACCAAATTTAAGTCCCATGCCACCGGAGGAGGCCTAATGGGAGGTTTAGTTAAAGTTAGGCCTCTCATGAATCTTGAAATAAGAGGATGAGAGGAGATAGGTTGTCCATTGATGGGCTTAAGGGATGCTGCAATAGCACTCAAATTGACTCTTACTGAATTTGTCTTAAGTCCTGCATTGGAGAGATGCAGGAGATAGTCTAACAAAGAAGTTAAAGGTAGTGCCAGAGGGTCAAGACCCTTTTCAGCACACCAAATGGAAAATCTTTTCCACTTAAAAGCATAGGAACGCCTGGTGGAAGGTTTCCTGGAAGCATGGAGGATATCCTTCACCTGCTGAAAAAGATTCAAGTCTTGAAGGTCTAGGCCTTCAGTAACCAAGCTCTGAGGTGAAGGGACTTGGGGTTTGGGTGCCACAAAGCCCCTTCCTCCTGAGACAGAAGGTCTGGAGCAGCTCCCAAGTCCAGGGAGGGGGCTTAGGAGAGATGCAGAAGTAGAGGGTACCGCACTTGGCGTGGCCAGCGTGGAGCTATGAGGATCATAGATCCTTGATCCCTCTGGAGTTTGAACAGAGTCTTGGGAATCAAGGGAATGGGTGGAAAGGCATACAGGAAGCCCTGACCCCAATGAAGGAGGAAGGCATCCTTGGCCTGAACCCCCTGACACGGAATTCTGGAACAGAACCGGGGAAGTTTGGCATTCCACGGACTTGAAAAGAGGTCTATGTCCGGGGTTCCCCATTCTTGAAAGATTCTGAGTACCTGATCCATGTGCAGGGACCATTCGTGTGGAAGCAGAACTCGACTGAGTCTGTCTGCCCAAGAGTTTTGGATTCCTGGGAGATATACTGCCAGGAGATGGATTTGATGCTCTCTGGCGAAGGCCCACAATCTTAGAGCTTCGTTGCAAAGCGACAGAGAGCCAGTTCCTCCTTGCTTGTTTATATAAAACATAGCTACTTGATTGTCCGTATGGATGAGGACTGTCTTGTAGCTGAGGAGGGTATGGAAGACCTTGAGAGCTAGAAAACTGCTCGAAGCTCCAAGTGGTTGATATGAAGAGAGGTCTCCTGAGGGGACCAAGTGCCTTGAGTGGAGAGGTCCTGTAGATGAGCTCCCCAAACTGTCTGGGAGGCATCTGTTGTGAGGGTTGCTTGGGGCAACAACTGTTGGAAGGGGGACCCCAGCAACAGATTTTGAGTGGACATCCACCATTGGAGAGACCAAAAGAGACGTTTGGAGGATGCTATTTGGTCTGAGAGAGCTCCTGAAGCTTGAGTCCACTGGGTGGACAAAGTCCATTCAGCTGCTCTCATGTGTAGGCGAGCATAGGGTACCACATGTACTGTGGAAGCCATGTGGCCCAGCAGTTGTAGCATCTCCCTGGCAGTTAAGTGGCTCTTTGACTGAATCTGGGAGGCTAGCTGCACTAGACGTTGGCAACTGGCCTGAGGAAGGTAGGCCCTTGCAGTGGTGGTATCCAACCAGGTCCCTATGAATTCCAGGGACTGAGTAGGGATGAGCTGGGACTTTGGGAGGTTTACCACCAGTCCCAGATACTGCAGAATGCGCCTTGTGCGGTCCAGGGAAATCTGGGCCTCTGACTGAGATGGAACTCGGGTGAGCCAGTCGTCCAGGTATGGGAAGACAAATATTCCCAGAGTGCGTAGAAATGCAGCAACTACTGCCATGCATTTGGTGAACACTCTTGGGGCAGAGGCCAGACCGAAAGGAAGCACTCTGTATTGGTAATGTTTTCCTTGGAAAAGAAAACGCAGGAATCTTCTGTGAGATGGATGGATGAGAACATGTGTGTACACATCCTTGAGATCTAGAGAACAAAGCCAATCCTGACTTTGAAGGTATGGAAGGAGAGTGCCCAGAGAAAGCATCTTGAACTTCTCCTTGCATAGAAATTTGTTCAATTCTCTGAGATCTAGAATGGGTCTGTATCTCCCTGTCTTCTTTGGAATGAGAAAATAGGGGGAGTAGAACCCTGACCCTTGTTGAAGAAGAGGAACTTCTGCTATTGCCCCTTGGGCAAGAAGGGTAGTTATCTCCTGACCTAAAAGGTCGAGAAGAGATGTGGGAGAATTGAAGTGTCTCACCATGGTGTGGGGAGGAAGGTCTGAGAAATGAAGTTTGTAGCCCTCTCTTATGATGGAGAGGGTCCACTGCTCTGATGTGATTTGCTCCCATCTGGGAGCAAAATGAGCTAACCTTTCTGGAATGGTGAGAGGTTCTGGCTGTGTTAAAGCCAGAAAGGCTAAGTTCTCTAGCATCAAGTCAAAAACCCTGAGGGGGTTGGGACTGCTGGGTTACAGCAGCCCCTGTAGACTTAGGCCTGGCCTGCTTAGGTTGCTGACGCTTAGCGGTAAAGCGACCTGTAGAAGATTGTTGGCCAGAAGTGGAAGGAAACCTGCCCTTTGTGAAAAAAGACTTTTTAAAGGTCTTTTTCTTGGCAGGAATGGAGGTAGACCTTGAAAGTCTATCCAGAGCAGAATTTTCTGCATCCATTTGAGTGGCTTTAATTTGCCACTCTCTGCCAAACAGATTTTCACCTGTACAGGGCAGATTTCCTAAGCCATCTTGAACCCAGGGTTCTAAATCAGAAGCCTGGAGCCAAGCAATTCTGCGAGCAGCTATGGCAATGCCTGAGGCTCTACTGGCACCTTCAAAGGAGTCAAAGGCTGCCCTGTTTGAAAACTTGGAGATGTCTTGAGTATGCTTAAGCCACATGCGGAATTCTTCCCTTTTATCTTCTGGAATAAAAGGGAGGAAAGTGTGTAGCTTTTCTGCCACTTCTTTCAGAAACATACCTATATAAAGGCTATATGAGTTGATTCTGGCAATAAGCATACTGGCCTGGAAGATTTTCCTACCAAAAGCATCCAAGGTCCTGCATTCTCTTCCTGGAGGAGCAGAAGAGTGTCTCTTTGTACTCTTTATCCTCTTCATAGCTGACTGCACCACAATGGAATGGTGAGGAAGCTGAGCTTTTTGGAACCCAGGACAAGGAGGGACACGATACATAGTGTCCAACCTGCGAGAATGAGGAGAGAGAGTGAGAGGAGTCTCCCATAAATCAATCATGTGTTCATGAAGAATCTCATGAATTGGTAAGGTGACTGCCTCTTTAGGAGCCTTAGAGTATCCTAAAATATCTAATTTTTTTGCTCTAGGCTCTGATTCAGAGGTTACTGAAATAGAGAGTCCTTTAGCTACTTCTCTTATGAAGTCTTGAAAGGACAAGTCCTCTGGAGGAGACATTCTTCGTTTTGGAGAAGAAGGCTCCTCAGGAAGGGCTATGGATACTTCAGGAGACTCATATGATGTATCAGAATCATCAGAGGAATCGAAGTATCGCCTGTCAGGGTGCTCTTCTAACGCTCGATACGCGTATCAAGCGGTATCGACATCGGGCGTCCCGGGTACCGGATCGGTACCGAGAAGTAGCCCTGGACAAGGAACCGCAGCAGTCGGTATCCTGGTCGATGTCGATGCAGTCGGTACCGGCATCGGTGCTGGTGCTGGTACCGGAGCCGATACCGACAACGGAGCTCGTTGCGGTATCATCGGCGTTGCAGCTTGAATGAAAGACTGTATAGCCTGCTGCATGGACAGAACATTCTGATCCATCGACGCCATGAAAGCCTGGAAGTCGGTACCGGGAGAAGGTGCCGGTACCCCAGAGCAATCTAACAGGTGATCAGTCGAGGCCGTGCCATCGATGTCAACCTGTAACCCCATAGGAGGAGCTTTGGAAGCCGGAGCTTCCCGCCGGGGTTGTTTGGCTGGTGCAGGATCCTCGAGGGCAAGCCCGGAGGCATCTCGATGCTTAGAGGGAGATCTACCCTTCGAGGACTTGCTAGGTTTATGTTTGGTTACCTGAGATCCTTCAGGAGAAGAAGACCTGGAAGATGTCAATGCTACTGCCGGTGCCTCAGCGGGAAACAGCACATGGAGCTTAGCTGCTCGGTTCTGTAACCCCCGTTTAGACATTAGGGAGCAGGACGGACAATCCGGAATGGAGTGTTCAGGACCCAAACATTTAAGACACCATTCATGGGTATCTGTAACAGAAATAGTACCGCTACACTTAGTGCATTTTTTGAACCCAGAGGTTGGTTTTTCCATGAGGGAAATTTTCTTGTGGGCCCTGAGGCCTTAAGAAGAAAAATACACCAAGTGAGGAAAAATATCGTTTTTGTTTTTTTTTTTTAAAGAAAGAAAGAAAAGACCGGCGGTACCGGTCCGGAGTCGGGGAAGGCAGACACGCGACCAAAGAAACAAAATAAAATAAAGAACTTCTTCAGCGGTGACAGGGCTTGACCTGCTGGCTCCGCGGCAAAGAAGAACTGAGGAGAGTTGGTTAGGAAAGGCGGGAAGGCAGTGCGCAGGCGCTGTGGGATGCTCCCAAAAGCTTTCCTTTTTGGGAAGCTGGGGAGCGTTCCCGCGCAGGCTCCGTCGGTACCGACGTACCCATATGTGAAGACTCATTCCTGCTTGTTCCTGGAGATACACTTTTCTGGTTGTATATACTTTTCACTTTTTTATTGACATTCCAGTGTTTTGCTAGCTACTGCTAGTTCGTCAGTCCACTGCTTTGGGTTGCCAATTTTTTGCTCTTTAAAATTTCAAGCTTCTACAAAGGTTTGGCATGTTTGCCACTGTATTTGTAATAATTTTTCTACAAATTTTTCTTAATACTCAACTTTTTGCTCCCTGTCTGTCTCCTAATTTCTTCTGGCCTGTTAAGGACCTCTTCTGTTCCTTGCTGAACGAAATCAAGGAACCATTCAGCAAGGATAATGCCACAGTTTCTCTGAAGGTAAGCGCTGCTCTACATTACCCCATCCAACCTAAGACCCACTATCTATCTGCTAATGCCTAGGAAACCATTTGCAACATGTGCACCACTAAAAGGTGTCAGCATTAACTGTGAAAATTGTACTGCATCTGTGGAAGTGCAGCGGGTGTCGCACCACTTTGGATTCTCTAATAGTTTATGTGCACACAACAGAAGCTGGTGCATCTTTGATTAAGGAAGATTTCCTGATCCTGAACAGCTGGGTCACTCAAAAGCTGCTTTGGGAAGGTTTTAGCTATTATAATTAAAGCTTCTGTTCATAGTTGTATATACATTGTAAATTTAGGTGTTTATTTTCCATCTAGTTATTTTTGAAGTATATGAAATCAGTGTTTATTGGTGCTTTCATACCATGGGTATGGTACCTTTTCTAGTGGAATCAACTAATTATGTTTGTGACACTTAGGAATCACCAGTACAGAAAAAGAACGCAAACTGAGTGGAGGTACAAAACGAGCTATGGGTTTTTCTGATGTTTGTTTATCCATTAAACACCTTTAATTTTTTAATTTGAGGTGTTTGTCAGTGTTTACTGGTCAAAATCTAAAATCAGAAGCCCTAATTGCAATCCAGAAAATTAGGCAAATTTCACAGCAGAATTTGACATGCCTGGAAAACTGGGGATCTTGTGTGCTGTTTTCTCCTCCTGCTGGCTACAAGAGGGATTTGAAACAATTAGGCCCTTAAGATTGTTTGATGTTGTAAGTCTGTAAGTGGGGAAATTTTTTTTTTTAAAAAGTAAGCAACATACTACAAAATATGAAAGTAAAACCATTGTTAGGGCTTGCTTACAAGGAAATCTACTTATTCTATTAGGAAACCCCCTTTATTAGGTAAACATTCCACTTCATCCTCACTTTGGGAGTGACACACCCAGAAAATGGTCAAATCTTCCTCACAGCGAGCATGAATGCTCTAATCTGAACAGGCAAAATATCTCATCCTTCTTGGGTTTTATGTCTTGTGCAGGATGCCGTGGAGAGTTTTGGCCAAGTTCTTAATAAAACAGCTCAGTGGCACAATCTCAGCCGGGAAGATATCTCCATCATCGCCACCTCCTTCCTGGAGAAAGCGGAGAGTATCGCCTTGGCTGCCATCTCCACAGCAGCAGGGAATGGTAGTCAGACAGTGATCACAAAAGAGATGGGTACATAGATCATCTGCATTTTATTGCACAAAGCCAGAGCTGAAACTTGGAGGGTGGAGAGTGTATAGTGCAGCTCTGGGAGTTTGTAAGATGAATCATTTATTGGTATGTTTAGTATGATCTCGGATTCACTGCTGGTATTCTTCTTGATAACTTGCATTGTGCCAAGACTGCTTCCCTCTGTAGCTTGCAAGGTGAAATATGATGACGTCTACTTAGATCTTCTTCATCAGGCTGGTGGCAGCCTTGATAATTGGCACTATTTTTCTGTCTTTCTGTCAAACATTTTAGCTAGTTGAGATTTGTTGGGGGAAATCTGGCATGGGGACGTGTCACCTAGAAAGAGAATATGTATGCTGGGTGTATGCTAAGGGTTTATAATGACACAGTCTGCCTAAAAGAAAACTCACTGAACTCACTATGCACAGACGAGCAGTTGGGCATCAAATTCCCCACAGAATTAGCACTTCTCTTTTTTTTTAAGGCAGAGGAACAGGAAAATAAAATTACCCAGCTTTGAAAATGCCATGCTGCATGTGGACTTTATTCCCCTTGACCCAGACTTGCCCTATGGGGTTGCCTCTTTATAAGGTACCTAACGGTACACATGCTGTGGATCCTGTGCATGCTTTTTAGGGGCTCTGAGGAGGGCTGTTTTCATCCAGTCCTGTTTACCTGGATAAAAACGTATTAACCCAGTGAAATGGCTTTGCAATATATCCCCCAAAATCACAGATACTTCAGCTGAAACAGCAGCAAGCCTTTCCCTGATGCCTTTGTGTCTTATTCTGTGATACTACTAAAGAGAGCCCGGCTGGACGGCAGCAATATCAATCCAAAGGATAAAATATATAAAGCAGAAAGACCCTCTTGAAAATGGAACCCATTTTTTGATGATAATTTGGATTTAGGTTCCTTATTTCCCTAGATTGATGGGATTCAGCCATTTTGTAACCTTTCAAATTCTCTATCTGCAGCCAATATTTAGAATACAAAAAAATACCAATTTCCTATTTTTTTAAATCTGCATCTGCATGTCTCCTCTCTCCTTTTCTCTCCCTTTGTCTCTATCATCTTTCCATCTTTCTCACTCCTGCTTCTTTGTGTCACCCCAGAACTTCAGATTAAAGTGCTTGAAGTTAATGAGAGCTGCGAGGCAGGTAGTGATCCACTCACCTTGACAGCAAAAGGAAACCAAATGAAGATTCACTGCAGTACCATAATTGGAAACAAAACCCAAGGTGCGTATTATTCACAGCAAGCCCACATCCCATCAAAAATGTGAACATGTGGCTGGAGCTTCTTAACAGAAGAAGGGTCAGCCAAGAAAAGAAAGAAAGAAAGGGAGGCTGCTTCATACTTTGCAGCGGAGGGGACGTGTTACCAAGGTGTCAGGTTGGGGGAACACTGCGCCAAAGTACATTTTAAATCAAACTTATTACAGAAAACGGTGCCTTTTGTGTTATGTCTAATGTTGACATTTCTGTTTCTGATTCTGTTTATTCTGGACTTTCTATACTGCCTTTCTCACCAGTATTAAAGTGGTTTACGTTTCAATCACTATGATGCCTCGCAATACAGGCAGAAAACGAAAAGGAGTAGAGAGGTTAGGAAATGGCGGAAGAGGAAAGAAGGACACAGCACAGCTCACTACAGTCTAGCATCCACAGTATGTTTCAATTTCAGGAACAGCCAAGGAGAAAAAATATATTTTTAGGCCATCCTTAATTAGTACAGGAAGTTTCGATCCAGAGTTCCACAGTGAGGAGGCTAGGTAGAACTATGCTGAATGAAGAGAAATTTGAAGTCGTATTTTGGAGGGAGATGACATTCTGAGCAGATTTTCACTTTGGGAGCACTGACTTCCTGGGAACATAGCAGGCCCAATCCGGGCTCCAACGGGGACTTTAAAAGTTCGCGCCGAGCAGCGCGTGGTCCTCTCTACCTCCCACCATCATCAACAGCTCTCCCCAGCCGGGGATAGAGCCTCCGACGGTAGGAGGAGCAGCCGCACGATCCAGGCCCAATCCGGGCTCCAACGGGGACTTTAAAAGTTCGCGCCGAGCAGCGCGTGGTCCTCTCTACCTCCCACCATCATCAACAGCTCTCCCCAGCCGGGGATAGAGCCTCCGACGGTAGGAGGAGCAGCCGCACGATCCAGGCCCAATCCGGGCTCCAACGGGGACTTTAAAAGTTCGCGCCGAGCAGCGCGTGGTCCTCTCTACCTCCCACCATCATCAACAGCTCTCCCCAGCCGGGGATAGAGCCTCCGACGGTAGGAGGAGCAGCCGCACGATCCAGGCCCAATCCGGGCTCCAACGGGGACTTTAAAAGTTCGCGCCGAGCAGCGCGTGGTCCTCTCTACCTCCTACCATCATCAACAGCTCTCCCCAGCCGGGGATAGAGCCTCCGACGGTAGGAGGAGCAGCCGCACGATCCAGGCCCAATCCGGGCTCCAACGGGGACTTTAAAAGTTCGCGCCGAGCAGCGCGTGGTCCTCTCTACCTCCTACCATCATCAACAGCTCTCCCCAGCCGGGGATAGAGCCTCCGACGGTAGGAGGAGCAGCCGCACGATCCAGGCCCAATCCGGGCTCCAACGGGGACTTTAAAAGTTCGCGCCGAGCAGCGCGTGGTCCTCTCTACCTCCCACCATCATCAACAGCTCTCCCCAGCCGGGGATAGAGCCTCCGACGGTAGGAGGAGCAGCCGCACGATCCAGGCCCAATCCGGGCTCCAACGGGGACTTTAAAAGTTCGCGCCGTGCAGCGCGTGGTCCTCTCTACCTCCCACCATCATCAACAGCTCTCCCCAGCCGGGGATAGAGCCTCCGACGGTAGGAGGAGCAGCCGCACGATCCAGGCCCAATCCGGGCTCCAACGGGGACTTTAAAAGTTCGCGCCGAGCAGCGCGTGGTCCTCTCTACCTCCTACCATCATCAACAGCTCTCCCCAGCCGGGGATAGAGCCTCCGACCGTAGGAGGAGCAGCCGCACGATCCAGGCCCAATCCGGGCTCCAACGGGGACTTTAAAAGTTCGCGCCGAGCAGCGCGCGTGGTCCTCTCTACCTCCTACCATCATCAACAGCTCTCCCCAGCCGGGGATAGAGCCTCCGACGGTAGGAGGAGCAGCCGCACGATCCAGGCCCAATCCGGGCTCCAACGGGGACTTTAAAAGTTCGCGCCGAGCAGCGCGTGGTCCTCTCTACCTCCCACCATCATCAACAGCTCTCCCCAGCCGGGGATAGAGCCTCCGACGGTAGGAGGAGCAGCCGCACGATCCAGGCCCAATCCGGGCTCCAACGGGGACTTTAAAAGTTCGCGCCGAGCAGCGCGTGGTCCTCTCTACCTCCTACCATCATCAACAGCTCTCCCCAGCCGGGGATAGAGCCTCCGACGGTAGGAGGAGCAGCCGCACGATCCAGGCCCAATCCGGGCTCCAACGGGGACTTTAAAAGTTCGCGCCGAGCAGCGCGTGGTCCTCTCTACCTCCTACCATCATCAACAGCTCTCCCCAGCCGGGGATAGAGCCTCCGACGGTAGGAGGAGCAGCCGCACGATCCAGGCCCAATCCGGGCTCCAACGGGGACTTTAAAAGTTCGCGCCGAGAAGCGCGCCCGCGCCTTGCGGGCCCGCGCCTGAGGGCCGCGCAAGAGGGCCCTTTGGCACGGCCCTTAGGCAAAGGCACATCAAGGAATCTCGAGTCTCCAAAGAACAGAAGCAGCTTCGCCTCGCCAAGACCAACAAACCTCCCCAACGTGTCACTGAGCTCCCTTAGGGTTGAGCTCGCGTAGAAGCAAGGAACCAAGCACAACACAAATCACAGCAAGTATACCGTACCAGAATAACGTTACTTTCTTACCTGACTCATTTTGAACAGCCGACATTGCCGGACTAAACTAACTACTACTACTACTATAACTTGAAGGCCACACTGATGTTAGTCATATACACGCTGTCCCCAACATATCTTTGAATATTACTGTTGTCAGTATTTTACCCTAGTTGCCTGTTATTTAAATCCTCTCAAATTCTCTATTACCATTAATGCATTACAGAATCACTACTGCTACCAAATAACTAACCCACCCTGAATTACTGTTGTCAGTATCTTACCCTATAGTTTACTGTTATCAGTATCTTGACCTGTAATTACTGTTGTCAGTATTTGTGCCCTGTAATTACTGTTGTCAGTATTTGTGCCCTGTAATTTACTGTTATCAGTATCTTACCCTGTAATCACTCTTGTCAGTATTTTACCGTGTATGTACTATGGTAACCAGTCTCTAGCAACCTCTACATCATTAGCAACTGTCGTCAGTATATAGCAACTACTGCACTATAATTACAGTCAGTAGACATAACTATATTACGCTGCTAACAGTAACTCCATCATTAATCATTGTATGATCCCTTACTATTATTCAACACAACACATCTCAAACAAACATGGATCTCACAAAGTTTCAATCATACCTTATCATCACCATACTAACCATCCACCTAACTCAAAACATCTACGCTCTTAAACCAAATCCCACAGTTTACAACACCATCCCCATCATTCATAACCCTTACAAAACTACACTACAACCATACCCACACACACTTAACCAGACACACACCGCCCCAACACTCCTAGACATTCAAGACTAATTCAAATAAACCTCGTACAAATCGAACCCATAAACAGATCCCCCGAAACAAACACCATCATAAAATTCATCCTCATAAATGCAAGATCCATACGAAATAAAATACCAATAATTAATGACATAATCACCGATGAAAAACCTGATATCCTTCTCATCACAGAGACCTGGCTCGCACCCACAGACACAATCCTCCTAAACCAACTCAACACACATCAATATGATCTTTTCAACTGCCATCGAGAAGCAAAAAGGGGAGGCGGGGCCCTAATCATCACCAAAAAAGAGCTCAAATACTCACTAAAAAATGTGAATAACATAGATGGTATGGACATCATAAATATAGAAAACAAAACCCTTGCACTGTCCCTCATCTACAGACCCCCCACAGCAGACCACAAAAATCTCACCCCCATTCTAGAACTTGCATGTACAGCTACACAGAGAAAACCACTTGTTATATTAGGTGATCTAAACCTACCATCACTCAACCCACAACACACAATCAACTTTATGGAATCCATGAAAGAAATGGGTTACAACCAAATTATACAAACATCTACACATACAAAAGGTAACGCACTAGACCTTGTATTCATTCCCACCCCATTTAATAAACACCAACTACAATCCCCACCTCTTATTACAGAAGTACCATGGTCAGATCATCATCTAATAACCTTCAATTTACTCACACTATCATACAACAACACCGAAACTACTCCAACACCTTATAATTCTCGCTTTACTCATTTCAACAAAGACACCTTCCTAGACAATGTATTACCTAACCTCACAAATAACACAACAGAAATCAATACTATAATAAACCAATGGAACACAACAATAAAAGAAGCAGCAACCCCAACTCAAGGTCCCCAAAAGCAATTTACAAAAAGAAAGTCAGAAAAATGGTTCAACAAAGACCTCTATAATATGAAAAAGCAGCTAAGAAAACAAGAAAAACAGTGGAGGAAATCTAAAACCAACGATAATAAAACACATTACTTAAATCTTCTCAACAAATACAAAGACACTATTAACAGATCGAAAAGAGAATACCACACAAAAGTCATAAATATGGCACTCAATAGACCGAGAGAATTATTTGCAATTATAAAAACACTAACAAAAACCCAAACATCAGAGCCTGAACAGTCAACAATAAGCGCACAAACTCTTGCAAATCATTTTGCTAACAAATTAAAAAACAAATCATCTAATACAATCATAACTATATCCACAGACTTAAAACCAACAATTAAATGGACAACCTTTCATGACATTGAAAAAAAACACCTCCTCAATATCATATCAATGATCAACACCACCACCTCCCCCCTAGATCCATGCCCAGTATCATGGATAAAAAACACCAAAACAGAATTAGCTAACCATATACAAAATATAGTGAACCAATCACTATCCCAGGGCATCATGCCAGATGCCCTGAAACTCACATCCTTACGCCCAATAATAAAAAATAATAAACTCAATCCTACAGACCCAAACTCCTACAGGCCCATAGCCAGCATACCGTTTATCGCCAAAGTAATAGAAAAAATCATACAGCTCCAACTACAAGATTTTATTGACTCACATGCACCACTAGACTCACACCAATTCGGCTTCCGCCCATCCCACGGGGTCGAAACTTTGCTTATAACACTCATGGATGACCTCATAAAAGGCACTGACACATGCAACCAAGGCTACATCCTCATATTCATTGATATAGCTGGTGCCTTTGACAATGTCCACCACAACACCCTCATTAACAGACTCCTAAGTCTAGGAATAGGAGGAACAATTCTACAATGGTTTATATCATACATCACAAATCGATCAATACGCGTTAAATTAGGACAAGACACCTCTGAACCATTTGTACAAGGACAAGGTATTCCACAGGGTTCGGCCCTATCGGCCCTTCTTTTCAACCTGTATCTGCAACCCATCACAAATATATTTAAAAAACATAAAGTCAACCACTACATATACGCAGATGACATCATGCTCACTCAACCAATAAGCACAAATAATCCCACCTATCAGAACTTACTGGACTGCATCAACGAAGCAAATAACTGGTTAGAAAATAATAACCTCAGCATCAACCTAAAAAAAACTGAAGCAATGTTCGTAACAAGAAAACCAGATACTACTCTCCCTGAAACAATAACAATTAACAACACAACAATCCCAATCAAAAAGGAAGTAAAATACCTAGGCATCATAATAGACCACACACTTAGTATGCTCCCCCACATAAAGCAAACTGTAAAAACCATATTCTATAAACTTAAGACCATTCAACACCTACGACCAATACTAGACACACATGACTTCAGATCTGTTATCAGCACACTCATCACGCCACACTTTGACTATTGTAACAGTCTACTTATCGGCCTCCCCCTCACAAGCACCAACTTACTCCAAAGAGCTCAAAACATCTGTGCTCGAGTAACAGCAAAAGCACGCCTTACTGACCACATAACTCCCATCCTCGCTGAACTACATTGGCTTCCCATAAATAGCAGAATATCATACAAAATACTACTAACTACATTTAAACTTATCAATGACATATCACCCTCACATCTAACCACTCTACTACATACTCCAAAAGAACATAGAACCCGCAGACAAAACGCAACTCACTCACTAGACATAAAAAAATCAATTCGAAAAACAAAAAAAACCACAAGCTCAAGAGCATTCTCATATGCAGCCCCCACCATATGGAATAAACTCCCTCTAAGCCTCCGCAAAATAAAAGACCTACAGACATTCCGGAAAGAACTAAAAACATATCTGTTTAAAGAATACTTTATAAATCTTAATGAACCCCCTCCAGCACCCTCACCACACCTCCAAAAAAATCCTCCATAACCTCAGATCAAAAAGCCACAAACCACATCGCATTTAGAAAAATCAACCTAGAATCCTCAGTGTATTAAAATCCCTAGAAATCCCTAGTATATTAAAAACCACGATTAACAATTGAATAATGTAAATATTTAACTAATGTAAATAGTTACAACATCTGCATAATTATATATTCCATGTTACTTGTTGTTGTTTACGAAAAGTTAATTGTACGTAGTTTGAAAAAACAAGATGTTCCATGTAAAACCATGTTCATTATGTTAATTGTAAACTGTTCATTGTGTTACTTGTAAACCGCCTTTGATCTTGGGAAAAAGCGGTATAGAAGAAAAGCATAAATAAATAAAAATAAATAAATAGCAGCATGTTAGGGAGATGGATAAATAAGCAAGTTGACCAGAACAAGATCTTCACCACCATGCATCCCACAATCTGGATCCTTTCCCCTCAAAATCTTAAAGATTTCATTACTCAACCTCCATCCCATCATACTTACCATGATGAATACTGGTTCGGAAAATGTGAACTGCCCCATATTTGGAAGACAGTACAGGAGTCATTGCTTGCACTGAACCAGCCATCCATTACTTGCACTAATCTGGCTACCCATTGCTTGCACCGAACAGGCTACCCATTGCTTGCACTGAACTGGCTGCCCATTACCTGCATTGTACCTGCTACCCATTGCTTACATCAAACTTGCTACCCACTGCTTACACAGAACCGTGCTGCACAGGCTATAGTCTCCCCATTACCTGTATCTTAACCTATATTGCATAGCGTGTAGTCCCCACTTGTAACCCAACATAGATTGCATAGTGTTTGAATCCGTAGTCATCTCATTACTTGCAAGATAACTTACGCTGCATAGCCCCCACTACTCCTCATCCATGGCCCCACATCACATTATCCTTCTCTTCCTCATACTCCCCAACTGCCTCCCCTCCTACCAGCACCCTCACTCCTCTTCCCCCCACCCTCCCTCTACCTTCCTCACTTCTCCCTCCATTCTTTCTTCTAACCTAGCATCTGCCCTGGAGCTTCATCACACCCTCCCCCTTATTCAATCAGCCCCTCTCTCTTTAAGGCAACCCCACCCTCGCTTCCGCCGTACTGCCTCCGCTTTACCCTACTCTCTTCTACTCCTTCTCTCATCAGGTAATATCAACCCCAACCCTGGCCCCCCTCGATATCTTTCCCATTCTAAGAAGAGCTCCTCACGTGCCCTATCTAATTTCATCCACATCCACCTCCTTTCTCCTTCCGCCCACCCTCACTCATGCCCCAATCTCTCAACAACGTGGACGGAACACTCACCCAGAGACACCCACCCGTACCCTAGTCCCTCTAGTTCCTTCTATTACTCTGGAAATAGATCCTCACATAATGGTCCCCCTAGACCGCAGACTTACTCTGGAAATAAATTCTCACGTAACTTATCCAACCGTATCCATATCCCTCTCCTTTCCCCCTCTGCTCTCCCGTTCACATGCGCCCTATGGAACGCATGCTCAGTCTCTAACAAACTTGCTTTTACTCATGATCTCTTTATCGCTAATGCACTATACTTTCTTGCCCTAACTGAAACCTGGCTCCTCCCAGACGATACCGCATCCGCTGCTGCTCTCTGTCACGTGGGCTTCCAGTTCTCCCATACACCTCGATCCACTGGCTGCGGTGGTGGTGTTGGACTTCTACTTTCTCCCTCTTGCCAATTCCAACCCCTCCTGCCGCCTCAATCACACTCCTCTCTCTCCTTTGAAGTCTACTCCATTCGCCTCCTCACACCTCTTCCCCTCCCGAGTAGCTGCGATCTATCGCCCAACCGACAAATCCAAATCAACCTTCCTTACTGACTTCAACTCCTGGCTTTCCGTCTTTTTGGATCCTTCTTCCCCCAATCTTATTCTTGGCGACTTCAACATTCACATTGATAACCCCTCCAATCCCCATGCTTTAAAGTTCCTCACCCTCACCTCCTCATTTAACCTCCAACTTTGGTCCACTGCCCCCACCCACCTGCACGGCCACTGCCTTGACCTGATAGTCTTCTCTAGCTCTTCTCCCTCAAACTTCCGCAACTCAATCCTTCCCTCATTTGACCATCACTTTTTAACCTTTAATCTTCAGCTTCCGCTGTCTCAACCTCATCCTGTCTCCTCCGACCTATTTAGAAACCTCCATAATATTGATCCACTGACTCTCTCCTCCACCATTTCTCCATCTCTTTCCTCCATTTTGTCCTCCAAGTCCATCGATGACGCAGTATCCTCTTATAATGCTGCACTATCCTCGGCTCTTGACACTCTGGCCCCACCAACCCCACGCCCTGTTAGACGTTCTGCTCCCCAGCCCTGGCTTTCATCCACAATCTGCTATTTACGCATCTGTGCCTGTTCTGCTGAACATGCTTGGACCAAATCCCGCTCCCCAGAAGACCTTCTACACTTCAGATTCATGCTTGGCTCCTTCCAGTCAGCCATAGCACTTGCCACACAAAAATACTACATCCATCTGACTAACTCCCTAGCCTCTGATCCTCGCTGCCTCTTTAATACCCTCAACTCTCTCCTCAAGGTTCCCCCGCCCCTGTCCCGCCCTCCCTTTCTGCCCAAACCCTAGCTGACTACTTCCATGACAAAATCCACAAGATTACCCTCCAGTTCCCCATTCCCTCATCTACCTCCCCCATCCCCAATTCTCCCCCCCCATCCTCACTTCCTCTGCTACCCTCTCCTCCTTCCCTACAATCTCCGAAGAGGAAACCGCACTCCTTCTTTCATCCTCCAAACCCACCACCTGTTCCTCTGACCCTATCCCCACTCATCTTCTACACCCCATCTCCCCTACCGTTGTTCCCGCCATCTCTCATATTCTCAACCTTTCTCTCTCCATTCCAACTGTCCCCATAGACGTCAAACATGCCGTTGTCACACCACTCCTCAAGAAACCCTCACTCGATCCCACCTGTCCTTCTAACTATTGACCCATCTCCCTCCTTCCTTTCATATCTAAACTACTAGAATGAGCTATCCACCGCCGCTGCCTCGACTTCATCACCTCCCAGGCCCTCCTAGACCCACTACAATCCGGCTTCCGTCCCCTACACTCCACTGAAACAGCTCTTACTAAGGTCTCCAATGACCTGTTCCTTGCTAAATCTAAGGGCCTCTACTCTGTACTCATCCTCCTCGACCTCTCCGCTGCTTTTGATACTGCTGACCACAATCTTCTCCTCACCACCCTCTCCTCGCTTGGTTTCAAAGGCTCCGTATTGTCCTGGTTCTCCTCCTACCTCTCCCATTGCTCCTTTAGTGTATGCTCTGGCGGCTCCTCCTCCTCTCCCACCCCGCTCCATGTTGGCGTACCCCAGGGATCCGTCTTGGGCCCCCTCATTTTTTCTCTCTATACCCAAGCCCTTGGTGTGCTTATCTCCTCCCATGGCTTTCAGTACCACCTCTATGCCGATGACTCCCAAATCTACCTCTCTACACCCAGTAACTCTCCAGCAATCCAGACAAAGATCTCTGCCTGCCTCTCTGACATCGCTGTCTGGATGTCTCATCACCGTTTGAAATTGAACATGGCCAAGACTGAACTCCTCGTCTTTCCCCCCAACTCCTCCCCTTCTCTTCCCTCTTTCTCAGTCTCCGTGGATGGATCTACGATCCTACCTGTTCCCTCGACCCGCAATCTGGGGGTTATTTTTGACACCTCTCTCTCCTTCTCCACACATATCCAGCTCACAGCTAAAACCTGTCGCTTCTTTCTCTACAACATCAGCAAAATCCGCCCCTTCGTATCTGAACACACTACCAAAACGCTTATCCACTCCTTAATCTCCTCTCGCCTCGACTATTGCAACCTACTCCTGGCTGGTCTCCCCGCGAGCCATCTCTTCCCCCTTCAATCTATACAAACTCATGCGGCTCAACTAATCTTCCGCCAGCCGCGCCACGCCCAAGTTACTCCTCTTCTCAAATCGCTTCACTGGCTCCCCATTCAATTCCGCATCCAATTCAAACTTCTCCTGCTAACCTATAATGCATTCAATCTACGGCCCCTCAATACCTCTCATCTCTTATCTCTCCCTACATCCCCCATCGACAACTTCGCTCCGCTAACAAACTACTTCTATCTATGCCTTTCACCCGCACTGCTAACTCCCGACTTCGCTCCTTTCACCTTGCTGCACCCTACACCTGGAACAGCTTACCTATGTCTATACGCCAAGCACCCTCCCTGGCCCTCTTCAAATCCAGGTTAAAGACCCACCTCTTCACTGCTGCGTTCAGATCCTGACTTTTATCCTTCATCTTAACCCAACCCCAGCATTTTCTATCCCTCATCTTAACCTAACCCCCATCATTTTCATAACCTAACTGTATGACCTCACTATGCTTTGCACTAAATTGTATTGTGTATATTTTTATTTATTTATTTAGACAGTTTTGTATACCGTCTTATCCTTCAATCAAAGCGGTCACAACACAATTGTGGGATACATTTAACACGCGGGTATATGTATTGTGTACTGTCGTGACTAGATTGTAAGCTCTGACGAGCAGGACTCCGATGAGCAGGGACTGTCTCTTATATGCATGTCTGTACAGTGCTGCGTTCGTGGCGCTATATAAGTGTTAAATAGTAGTAATACTAGGAGTCAACATCCTGGTCTGTCTTTTGAATGATGGGGTCACGTGATGAGCTCAAGACCTTGCTGGTATCACTGAGTGAGTTGAATAGATCTTATCTTTGATGAGAAAGCGTAATTACTCACCTGTAACAAGTGATCTCTGGGAACAACAGGAATCAGTCTTCACTGGATGAACGTTTCTGACGGAGCCCATGCGGGAATGCTCCCCAGCATCCAATAGGAAAGCCTTTGGGAGCACTCCACAGTGCCTGCGCATCTGCCTTCCAACTCCTCTCCTCAGTTTGGTTTGTAGCTGAGAAGAAGAAGAAGAAAAACAAAAGAATCCTACAACTCCTAGAGGAGGAGGGTGAGTTGTGAAGACTGATTCCTGCTGTTCCCGGAGATCACCTGTTACAGGTGAGTAACTATGCTATCTCCAGGAACAACCAGGAATGCAGTCTTCACTTATTGGACTCACTAGTTCCCAGATACCAGACTGGTATTGGGGGAGAGTAGTGCCATCCCTGAAGTAAAAAACAAACAAACATGTAGCCAAAGATTCTGGAAGAGTTGTGGGCTATTGGGTTCAATTCTTCCCCAGTGATTGTCTGGTATCTTGTAGAAGTCCTGGACAAGAGGGTAGGAGTTGCATCTAAGTCCCAAAGAGGTGCTGGAGTACAGTTTGGCCAAAGACAGCATCCCGATCAGAGTCTCTGTCCAGACAGTAGTGTGCAGCAAAAGTGTGCATGGAGGAACAAGTAGCTGCCTGGCAGATCTCCTCAATGGATACTGAATGGAGATTGGCTACGGAGATTGCCATAGCCTGAACATTATGAGCAGTGACATGACCCTCCAAAGAGAGTCCTGCTTGTGCATAAGCAAAAGAAATGCAATCTGCTATCCATCTAAATAGAGTACATTTCATCAATGGTAGGCCCAGATGACTAGGATAACAGGAAATGAACAATTGAGAGGATTTTCTGTGAACTTTAGTTCTGTCCAAGTTGCAGTCTAATATGTGTAGTGCTGCTTCAGCCCAAGACGCATGTGGTCTAGGGAAGAAAATGGGGAGGATCACTGGCTGGTTTAGCTAGAAGGAGACCACCTTCGGGAGGAAATTTGAATGGTACAGAGAACCACCTTGTCATGGTGGAACAGAGTATGGGGGGTATCCGCCACTAGAGCTTGCAGTTCACTGATGCGGCGAGCTGAAGTGAGAGCAATAAGGAAGATGATCTTCCAAGAAGGAAACTTCAATGAAGTGGTGGCTAAAGGTTCAAAAGGTGGCTTTCGAAGTTGCACCAGAACTACATTCAGATCCACCAAAATGGTAAAGGGGATGGAAGGATACTCCTATGAAGAAAGGCTAAAAAGGTTAGGGCTCTTTAACCTGGAAAAGAGACGGCTGAGGGGAGATATGATAGAAGTCTATAAATTAACAAACGGAGTGGAATGGGTAAACGTAGATCGATTGTTTACGTTATCAGAATATAGAAAGACTAGGGGACATGCAATGAAGCTACAAGGTAAACTATTTAAGACTAATAAAAGAAAATATTTTTTCACTCAACGTGTAAACAAACTCTGGAATTTGTTACCGGAGGATGTAGTAAAGGCTGTTAGTGTAGCTGGGTTTAAAAAAGGTTTGGACAAGTTCCTGGAGGAAAGGTCCATAAACCATTATTAAGAAGGGACCCAGTACAAGCATTGTGGAACCAGTGTCTTTTGGGGAAACTGCTAGGTACGTATGACCTAGATTGGTCACTGTTGGAAACAGGATACTGGGCTTGATGGACCTTGGTCTGACCCACTATGGCATATCTTATGTTCTTATGTTCTTATATAGATCCCAGGCTACTGGAGGTGGCTTAATGGGTGGCTTGGACAGGAGGAGACCCTGCATGAAGTATGCTGCTAAGGGGTGTGAGGAGATAGGCTGTCCATCCACTGTCTGTGAAAGGCCGCAATGGCACTAAGGTGAACTCTCACCGAGTTAGTCATTAGACCTGTCAAGAATAAGTGGAGGAGATATTGTAGAAGAGTCTCCACTGGGCAAGCAAAGAGGGCAAACCTACGCCATTTGAAGGCATAAGATTGCCTGGTGCAATCCTTATGAGATGTCAGGACATCCTTGACCGCCTGTGATAGGTCGAGGTCAGCAAGCATTAGCCCTTCAGCAGCCAGGGAATGAAGATTGGGATGGAGGAGCATCCCGTGATACTGAGAGAGGAGGTTGGGCACACATCCTAGGTTGAGTGGCTGAGTCTGTGCAATGCAAAGAAGCAGAGGAAACCACGGGTGATGGGACCAAAGGGGGGCTATGAGAATCATTAAGCCCCTGTCGGCCTGTAGCTTGAACAGCATCTTGGGTACCAAGGGGATGGGAGGGAATGCGTAGAGCAGTCCCTGTCCTCAATGAAGAAGGAAGGCATCCGGGGCCTGTCGGTGGAGTGACAGAACACTGGAGCATAAGAGTGGAAGCTGTGTGTTTTGCAAAGTGGCAAAAAGATCTATGAGTGGGGTTCCCCATGTTTGGAAGATCTGAGCAGCCGTCTCCCAATACAAGGTCCATTCATGTGGATGGAGGATATGGCTTAGCCTGTCTGCTAGGACATTGAGTTCACACGGGAGGTGGATGCGATGAGAGATGACAAAGGACCATAGGCGAATCGCTTCTTCACAAGGGGGACAAGACCCCATTGCCCCCTATTTGTTCACATAGAACATGGCAACATGGTTGTCCATTCTGACTAAAACAGATTGCCCCCGATAGTTGGGGTTGAAAAACTCAAAGAGCATTTGTCAGTGCTTGTAGATTTAGCAGATTGATCTGCAGGGCAGATTCCTGTAGTGTCCACAGTCCCTGTGTGGTCAGGTTGTTCAGATGCGCCCCCTCCCCCCAACCCAGCTTGGAAGCATCCGTCGTCAGGGTGCATTGAGGTGGAGGCATCTGAAAAAGTGACCCAACAAATAGGTTTTGTGGGAGACACCACCACTGAAGAGACTTAATCAGTTGAGGGGTGATGTGGATCTCGTCTCTGAGACATCAGCTCACTTGCATCCATTGAGAAGACAGAGTCCACTGCTCTTGTTGCATGTATAATCATGGACCGTAGAGACCCTGTGTCCTAATAGTTGTAACATCTCTCCAGCTGTTACTCGGCTTTGCTTTTGTATCCCTTTTTTCAGCTCGATGAGGCGGGCACAGCAATCCTGCCAGAAGGAAAGCTCAGGTCTGTTGAGTGTCTAGAAGCACTCCAATGAACTCTAGACTTTCGGTTGGAGCGAGGTGGGACTTTCGAACGTTTATAACAAAGCTCAGGTGTTTGAGCACTCTGATGGTGCAGTGAAAGGAGAGCCTTATTTCTTGAGGGGATTCTCCCCTGATCAGCCAATCATCTAAGTAAGGGAAGACTGCCATGCATTTTGTGAAGACCCTTGGGGCAGAGGCTAGACTGAAGGGAAGGACCCGGTATTGATAATGGTTCCTTGAAACATGAAGTGCAGATACTGTCTGTGCAAGAGATGGATCAGTATATGTGTGTACGCCTCTTTTAGGTCTAGAAAACATAGCCAATTATGTCTCTAAAGGTATGGTAGAAGAGTTCCCAGTGAAATCATCTTGATTTTTTCTCAGACCATGAACTTCTTTAGGTCTCTGAGCTCCAAGATGGGCCTGAAGCCTCCTGGGGGTTTTTTTGGATTGAGAAAGCATGGAGAGTAGAAGCCCAATTTTTCTCCCAATTGGTGAGGGGTCTTACATGTGCACAAGGTGCAAGGACAGTCTGGCAGCATCCTAGTTGCCATGGAGGAAAGAGGTCATGTGACAGGAGAGCATCACCCTGGTGTGGCAGAAAGTGATCCTATACCTAGGACCTGTCATCCAGGTGATGTAAAACCCTCTTGCACAGAGGAAGTTTCTCCAGGGCCATGTGCCCATGAGGGAAGGGTTAGGACAGCCGTTATAGTTGATGATTTGATCAATAGGCATGTAGATAGCTGGGTGGCTGGTGGACATGAGGATCACCTGGTAACATGCCTGCCTGGTGCGAAGGTAGCAGACCTCACGCACCACCTAGACAAGGTCTTAGATAGTGCTGGGGTGGAGTCTGCTGTCTTGGTACATGTCGGTACCAATGACATAGGAAAATGTGGTAGGGAGGTTCTGGAGGCTAAATTTAGGCTTTTAGGTAGGAAGTTGAAATCCAGAACTTCCAGGGTAGCGTTCTTCAAAATGCTTCCTGTTCCACGCGCAGGACCCAAAAGACAGGCAGAGCTCCGGAATCTCAATGCATGGATGAAACGATGGTGCAAGGATGAGGGTTTTGGATTTGTTACGAACTGGGGAACATTCTGGGGAAAGGAGGGGCTCTTCCAAAGGGATGGGCTTTACCTTAACTGGGATGGAACTAGGTTGCTGGCATAACCTTTAAAAAGGAGATAGAGCAACTTTTAAACTAGATAATAATAGAGAGCCGACAGTCGTCCAAGAGCACATGGTTCGGAACAATGTATCCTCGAAGGATGCTACCAAAAAAATGAAGTTAGGCATATCAGCAGAGAGGTTCCAGTAAAGACAAAGATAGCCCAAATGCCCTTGAGTACAGAGCAGACAGAGCTTAAAGATTCCAAATTACCCCTGCCTGCCAAAAACCAGATTAATATGAATAAAATAAAGTCTCTAAAATGCTTGTATGCAAATGCTAGAAGTCTAAAAAATAAGACGGGAGAGTTAAAATATATAGCACTAAATGAGAAGTTAGATATGATTGGTATCTCAGAGACATGGTAGAAGGAGGACAACTAGTGGGACACTGTGATACCTGGGTACAAACTATATTGTAATGATAGAGCTGATCAAATTGGTGGAGGGGTTGCACTCTATGTTAGAGAGGGCATTGAGTCACAAAGGATTAAAGTTTTGCAGGAAATAAAATTCACTGTAGAATCTCTATGGATTGAAATTCCATGTAAAAAGGGGAAGGCGATGGTAGTGGGGTTGTACTATCGACCGCCTGGCCAGAATGAACAAATGGATGATGAAATGCTCAAAGAAATCAGAGAAGCTAACAAAAGTTACAGAACAGTAATAATAATGGGTGATTTCAATTACCCCGGTATTGACTGGGTCAGTGTCACGGCAGGATATGCTAGGGAGATAAAGTCTCTAGATGAAATAAATGACTGCTTCTTGGAGCAGCTGGTTCATGAACCGACCAGAGGGGAAGCCATTTTGGACTTAGTCCTTAGTGGAACACCAGATCTGGTGCAAGAGATAAGGTTGTTGGGGCCACTTGGCAATAGTGATCATAGCATGATCGCGTTTGATTTCATTAATGGAGGAGGGATGGTAAAGAAATCCACAGTACCACCTTTTAACTTTCAAAAGGGAGACTATGATAAAATGAGGAAAATAGTTAAGAAAAAACTAAAAGGAGCAGTTGCAAAGTTTAAAGACTTACATCAAGCTTGGGTGTTGTTTAAAAATATTATCTTGGAAGCCCAGACCAGATGTATTCCACGCTTTAAGAAAAGTGGAAGGAAGTCCAAAGAACTGCCAGCATGGTTTAAAGGTGAGGTCAGAGAGGCTGTTGTTGCCAAAAAAGCATCTTTCAGGAAATGGAAAAAAGAGCCAAATGACGAAAACGGAAAACAGCACAAGCACTGGCAAGTTAAATGCAAGGCATTGATAAGGCAGGCAAAGAGAGAATTTGAGAAGAAACTTGCTGTGGAAGCAAAAACACTTAATAAAGACTTTTTCAAATACATTCATAGCATAAACACTGTGAGAGAGTCAGTTGGACCATTAGATGATAGAGGGGTAAAAGGGGCACTAACAGGGGACAAGGCCTTAGCAGAGAGACTGAATGAATTCTTTGCTTCGGTCTTTACTGAGGAAGATGTAGGGATGTTACCCATGGCTGAAGTGGTATTTAAAGGTGATACTGCGTAAAAATTGAAAGAAATATTAATACACCAGGAAGATGTATTACAACTATTTGATAAACTGAAGAGTAGCAAATCACCTCGACCGGATGGTATACATCCAAGGGTGTTGAAAGAACTGAAATATAAGATTACAGACCTGCTATTAGTAATGTGTGAACTATCATTAAAATCATCTGTAATACCTGAAGATTGGAGGATCGCCAATGTAACGCCCATTTTTAAAAAGGGTTCCAGGGGTGATCCGGGAAACTACAGACCGGTGAGCCTGACATCAGTACTGGGAAAAATGGTAGAAACCATCATAAAGAACAAAATTACTCAACATATTGATAGTCATGAATTAATAGGAGACAGCCAACATAGCTTTAGACAAGGAAGATCTTGTCTTGCTTACTATATTTTTTTGAAGGTGTGAATAAACAGGTAGACAAAGGTGAGTCAGTTGATATAGTGTATCTGCACTTTCAGAAAGCTTTTGACAAGGTCCCTCATCAGAGACTTTTGGCAAAACTAAATATTCATGGGATAGGAGGCAGTGTACTATGGTGGATCAGGAACTGGTTAAAAGATAGAAAGCAGAGGGCAGGGCTAAATGGCCAATTTTCCCAATGGAAAAAGGTGAACAGTGGAGTACTGCAGGGATCTGTGCTGGGTCTGCTGCTTTTTGACATATTCATAAATGACCTGGAAAAGGAAATAACGAGGGAGGTTATCAAATTTGCAGATGACACAAAACTATTTAAAGTTGTTAAAACCCTTGAGGATTGTGGAAAATTGCAAGAGGATCTTCATAAATTGGAAGACTGGGCATCCAAATGTCAGATGAAATTTAATGTGGACCAGTGCAAAGTTATGCACCTAGGAAAGAACAACCCAAACTATGGTTACACAATGCAAGGTTCCACATTAGGAACCACCACCCAGGAAAAAGATTTAGGCGTCATCGTGGATAACATGTTAAAACCTTCCGCCCAGTGTGCAGCTGTGGCCAAGAGAGCAAATAGAATGCTAGGTATCATAAGGAAAGGAATGGGAAATAAAACAAAGGATATTATAATGCCTCTGTATCGTTCCATAGTGGGACTGCACCTTGTATATTGTCTGCAATTCTGGTCTCAGTATCTTAAAAAGGATATAGCGTTATTAGAAAAGGTACAGAGAAGAGCCACCAAAATGGAAAGGGGATGGAAGGATACTCCTATGAAGAGAGGCTAAAAAGGTTAGGGCTCTTCAACCTGGAAAAGAGACGGCTGAGGGGAGATATGATAGAGGTCTATAAAATAATGAATGGAGTGGAACGGGTAAACGTAGATCGATTGTTTACGTCATCAGAATATAAAAAGACTAGGGGAAATGCAATGAAGCTACAGGGTAACCTATTTAAGACTAATAAGGGAAAATATTTTTTCACTCAACTTGTAATCAAACTCTGGAATTTGCTACTGGAGGATGTAGTAAAAGCTGTTAGTGTAGCTGGGTTTAAAAAAGGTTTGGACTAGTTCCTGGAGGAAAGGTCCATAAAATCAAGGGACGTTAAGATATCAAAAAAGGCTTTGTCCTATTATTTCTAGACATAACAGCCGCTTTCGATTCAATCACCTACTCCATACTACTGGACAGGCTAAGTGAAATAGGAGTAAGTGGCACACCTCTGGCATGGTTTCATTCCTTCCTAGCAGACAGAAAATCTCAAGTCAAAATAAAAGGCAACACTTCTAGACCTTTCCCTTTAAAGCAAGAGCTTCTTCAAGGATCATCTCTTTCAACTTTACTCTTCAACCTTTACTTACAGCGTGTGCAAAATTCTACAAGACCAACACCTACACTTGCCCTACACACCACGCACAACCACTGTAAATATCCATGTGTAAATAGTTTGACGATTGTTTTGCTTTAAATTAAATTTTATTGTTCAATGTAAATAGTTGAATCCTACTGTTCAATGTAAACGTATACAGATGTGTACAATACTGTTAAGCTGTTACATGTAAACTGCCCTTGAACTCTGGAAGGGGCGGTATAAAAGAAAATAGTTAAATAAAAATAAATAAAATAAAAAAAAGACTACAACATATACTACCACCTATACACAGACAACCTAATGATAGGGAGTGGAGGAGTGGCCTAGTGGTTGGGGCAAGGTACTTCAGGCCGGAAGGTCGGGGGTTCAAATCCCACTAGAGGACAGTAACTTTGGGCTGGAAGGACTGGGGTTTTTAGTCCCACAGGTGCTCCTTGTGGTCTTGGGCAAGCCACTTAACCCTCCATAGCCCATGTTCCCTGTAAAATAGTTATCTCCAAGTTATAATGCCTTGTTCAATGTAAACCGCACTGATGCAGAATAGCACAGTATATAAGAGAATGTAAATAAATAAATATACACCAACCTAGACACAAGGAACCCCAACTACTCCAGCATCTCGTCATGCATGTCAGCAATAACCAAATGGCTAAACCTACGCAACCTCAAGATCAACTACAAAAAATCATAAGCCCTTATAATCACAAGGGACCTCGCATTCAAACCTCCAGAAAACATAACAATTGGAAACAGCTCTATCCCAGTAAAAAACAAGGTGAAGTACCTGGGAATCCATCTTGACCAGAGGCTCAACTTCCAGCCCCACATTAGCAAGGCTACCTCCAAGGTCTATTACAAAATGAAGCTCCTACAAAACCTCCAACCTTTACTTGATCAGAACCACTTCCGGTCTGTTTCCCAGGTGCTAATTACACCTCACTTTGATTATTGCAACCTAATTCTACACAGCGTACACAAGCGCACAATCCAAACCTTACAACTAGCCCAAAATGCAACAGGCCGACTAATCACAAGATCCAGTAAGCATGACCATATCACTCCCATATTTGAATCACTACACTGGCTCCCCATCAGCTCTTGAATAAAATATAAAGCCATAATGATGGCATTCAAGATTCAACACAACCAATTCGCCAGCTGCCTAAAAAACATAATCAGAAGAACCCCTGACAACAGATCAAGGAGAACCCAGCACCAAAACTCCCTTGCAAGCACCATATCACACACAGGCATCTCCCAGAATACCCTACTCAGAGTATTTGAATTCTACATCCCATCGCTATGTAACTCTCTCCCACCCCTCCTGAGAGCCACCATAGACACCACAGACTTCAGGAAGCTATTAAAGACTCACTTATTCACTGAGCATTTCCATAACCCTCCAGCCATCTAAAACATTGTCCATAACCACAGACAGAACTGTAAATAGTTAATTGTTAAATGTAAGCACTGTTAACAGCTTTGTACATAGTTCTAATGAAATGTTTTATGTAAACAAGTTCTGTTCCATGTAAACTGCCTTGAGAATCTGAAAGGCGGTATATAAAAAAATGTTAAATAAATAAATAAAAGGGATCCAGGATATCACTGCTTGACCCAATACAAGCACTGAGGAACCTGTGTCTTTTGGAGAGACTGCTAGGTACTTATGACCTAGATTGGCCACTGTTGGAAACAGGATACTAGGCTTGATGGACCTTGGTCTGACCCAATATGGCTTATCTTATATTCTTATGTTCTTAGAACTCTTTCTATGGCACCCTGGGATAACAGGGTGATCACCTCTTCTTTTAAGAGGGTGCTTTGAAGGGACTATATTGGATAATCCCCTGTGAAGTAGGTGGAGGGTAAGGTTTCGAAGTGAAGCTGACAACCCCTTTGGACAATCTGGAGTGTCCACTGCTTTGATGTTATGAGCTGTCATCTGTGGGAATATTGACAAAGTCTGTCTGCTATGTGGAGGGGTTGGGGCCCTCCAGGGGCAGATTAGCAATGCTCTCTAGGAAAGAGTCAAAAACCAGGTGTAATTTGTGCCTGTGCAGCAGGTTGAGGCTTAGGAGCCTTGGGTTGGAGAGGGCCTTGCTGCCTCTGCTGAGGATGTTGAGGTTGATAGTTAGCAGAAGGTGGGTATGAAGGATAATATCTCTTCTTTTTAGAATAAAAAGATTTCTTGGGAAGAGCCTTCTTCTTGGATGGGCCATCTGTTTTCCTGGAAAAGCGTTTTAGGATGAGATCATCTGTTTCAATCTCTTCTTGCCTTTTCTCTCCAATTTTTGCCAAAAAGGATTTCTTCAGTACATGGGATATTGGCCAGTTTATCCTGAACCCATTGCTCAAGGTCTGATACCTGTAACCAGGCCATTCTGTGAGCCCCAATGCAGACTGCTGAAGCTCTGCTGGTGGAATCGAAAGCATCAAAAGAAGCCCTGGTAAGAAATTTAGAAGTGTTCTGGCCTTGCTCGATGAGCGTCTGGAATGCACTCCTTTTATCTTCAGGAAGCATGGGGGCAAAAGTCTCCAGATCTCTGGTGACATCCTTCAGAAACATGCCCATGTATAACATTTAAGAGTTAATTCTGGAAGACAACATGCAAACACCGATGACCAAAGGCATCGAATGTTCTCGAGTCTCTACCGGGAGGCATGGATGAATAGTTCTTTGAGCTCTTTATTCGGTGCATCGCCGATTCCACCATCATTGTGTGGTGGGGGAGCTGAGGCGTTTGGAAGCCTGAGCACTCTGGTACTCTGTATCAAGTCTTTTGCTGACAGGCGGAACAATGAGCGGGGCCTCCCACATATGGAACAAAAGATCCTGCAGGATATGATGCACCGTAAGGTAGCTGCCTCTTTGGGCGTGGGAGGGTATTGGAGTATTTCAAATTCCTCTGCTCTCAGAGGCTACTGTGATGGAGAACCCTGCTGCCATGTCTCAAATGAAGTCCTGAAAGGGCATATCTTCTGGTGGGACCGATGCCGTTCCTGAGATGGCGAAGGGTCCAAAAAGATGTCTGGAAGTTCTCGGGAATCGAGTGATCCCGCTTAAGATTCTGATGAAGTTGAATCAGAGACTGGCAAGAAATCAAAGTATTGGCGGTCTTGTGTTCGACCTCGATGCTTTGTAGAGGTTGATGCCGATACCGATACTCAAAGGTATCGGAACAAAGGGTCTGTTGGATACCAGGGGCATCGACCGGTTCTAATAGAGGAATTGTCCTCAGATGCTCTGACAATGCCGGTTCGAGGGCCGGCATCGGGCCCGATATGCTTGGCTGTAGGCTCAGTGCCAAAGCCTGCAATCCTGAATCTCTCAATGTTATCGGTACTGAAGCTGCCAGAAGTGCTGCCAAACTCCTCTCGAGAGCCAGCATGCGCTGGTCTAGGGAGATGGCCACTATATGGGTCTCTGAGCCACTATTCCAGAACATGGAAATGGTAGCTCTACAGGAATGTCCCAGAGCCCCAAATATTTTGGAGGACAGATCCTCCCACTGGGGCTGTTTGGCTGGCTGGTCTGCATCAGAAGCGCCTCTAAGGGAGTCTCGATGCTTATGTTGGGACTTTTTCTTGGCTTCAGAATCTGTCTTCGATGCTGAAGATTTGAAAAGAGCCCCATGCTTTGACTTACTCTTGTATTTGGACTTTGAAGAAGCCTAAGAAGAAGTCAATGCCCTCAATGAAGTGGAAGCCACTGAGACTGAATCCAAGGCAAACTACGATCCAAACTATCTGGCTCGGTTCTTTAGGCCTTTCTTTGTCATTTGTTGGCACAAAGGACAAAAAGTGGGTTCATGTTCAGAACCCAAACATTTTAGATACCAGTCATGATTGTCAGTGGCCGAAATGGTACTGGCACAATTGGTACATTTTTTTAAAACTGCTGTTTTTTTCCATGCCTGAAAGTTTTCTTTAAGATTGAAGAGAAGGCTATGGAGGCCTCGAGGACTAGTTTAGAGGTGGGAATGGCTTGAAAATCAGAAGAAAAAAAATTGAAAAATAAAAAATAAAATTATTGGGACCGATGTCAGATTCGACGGAATCAGCATCGACGGAAAGGCAGAAACCCGATGAATCCTGAAGGGCACAAAAAAGAGAAGTTTTTTCAGCGGTGACAGGACAAAGAATCCTACTGGCTCCATGGAAAACAAAGAACTGAGGAGAGGAGTTGGGAAGGCAGATGTGAAGGCACCGTGGAGTGCTCCCAAAGGCTTTCTTATTGGATGCTGGGGAGCGTTCCCGCACGGGCTCGGTCAATGATGTTCACCCATAAGTGAAGACTGCATTCCTGCTTGTTCCTGGAGATAACATATATGAAAAGGTTTTGGCTGAGGGGGCGTCTTACTGTGCTGAGGATAAGGTTTCTCTTTTTAATGTCAGGTCCTCTAAGATGTGGAGTTCTTTTGCTGATGGTTGCAATGCGCTGGGAGAAGTAGGTCCACTTTTCAATTTTAACACATTTTTGGTAATGATTATGATACTCTTCACATACTATCAAATCTTTATTAGTCCTAGTTTTCTTCCAGGTTCGTTCTTCTTTGCAAGTTTGTCTAAGGAGATGAAGTTCTTGGTGGTACCAGGTGGCGATGCTTGTCTAAATGAACATAGCTACACAGGGGTGCCAGTTCGTTAAAAGCGTTCTCTAACAAGTCATATAGCCTGTGTGTTGAGAGCAAGAGACGAAAAATCAGTTGAGCATTCCTAACATTTGGCAGCCAGTAGGTCTAGGTCAATACTTTTGAGGTTTCTAGATTTCGAGAAGAGCTTGGTGGAGGCAGAAATCGAGGTAGGATAACCATCTGGAAGGTTAAAATAAAATAACCTGATCAGGATTTGTGGTATAATCAGGGGCAACTAATACAGAGGGTGAGAGGCTTGGAAGAGAAAATAAGATTGAAGGTATGTCCCCCCGCATGATTTGGACCCTGAAGATGTTGAGTAAGCCCAAGGTTTTGCATGAATAATCTAAAATCCTTGTCTGCTGAGTGTATTGTGACGTACATTGAAATCTCCAAGTATGCATACACTTGGGCATTGGGATAACACCTCTGTGACAGTGAGGTTTACCTTCTCCCAGTCAGTGGGAGGCAGCAAAGGGCAGCACAGTAGCAAAAGGTATGAAGTATAAGCAAAGCCTCAGCACAAGGAAGGGAAAAGCTTATCTCGGAAGCAGGACAAATTTTATCTGAGAAAGCGGAGTTGCTTACCTGTAACAGGGGTTCTCTGTAGACAGCAGGGATATGCAGCCGCACTTGATAGGTGATGTCTCTGATGTTGCCGATGTGCCGGGCTCTCCCTAGCTTAGACAAGTCTTTCTTTTTACCTGTCTGTGCATGTGCACTCAGCTTCCTGCTCTGCTGGCTCCGTAGTACTTCAGTTCATCATATAGCTGAGCATCCGTCAGGCAGAAGGAGTCCATGAAAGAAAACACTGAAGGTGGCTCGTGGTTCAGCCATAGTGGGCCGAACATCACTCTGGTAGTCCTCTGTTCTGTGTCTTTTTTTTTTTCTGGGGAAGGCGGGCAGATGAGTGTGGCTGCATATCCCTGCTGTCTATGGAGAACTCCTGTTACAGGTAAGCAACTCCGCTTTCTCTGCAGGCAAGCAAAGGGATGTAGCTGCACTTGATAGGTGAGTCCAGAACTGAGGGCCATCCTTGGGTCCATTGAGATTATGGCCTGGATGTCCTGGAGAGGACAGCGGAGTACTTTTGGAACAATGAAGGTTATTTAAGAAGCAACAAGGTTCCTGAGGACGGCCTGGCCAAAGGCAAGGTTTTGGGCTGAGGAGTGTGGTCCAAGCTGTAGTGCTTGGAAAATCGCAAAGGTGTGAATTGTCCAAGTGGTTGCCTTGCAGATATCTTGTATAGAAATGGAAGATAAGTAGGCTATCCTAACTGCTGTGGCTTGTAGACGATGGGGTGTGATGCGGCCAGGCGATTGCTGCTGCACCTGGGTGTAGCAGAAGGATATGCAGTCTGATATCCAGGAGGACATGGTCTTGTTTGATGCAGGTCTCCCTGGATTATTGGGATTAAATGTGACAAAGATCTGCGAGGAAGCTCATATATCCTTGATCGCTTGGAGGTAGAACAAAAGGACCCAACTACAATCCAACGTTACAGCCGTGGTGTCTCCTCTCTGCCCCACACTCTTCTACTCCTACTCCTTCTTCTCTCTTCCAGAGATATCAACCCCAACCCTGGCCCCCCTAGACTTTTGTCACACTCCCAGAACAGATCTTCATGCAACAGCTCAAATCTTATGCATATTCCTCTCCTTTACTCTTCCTCTCTCCCCTTCTCATGTGCCTTGTGGAATGCACACTCCATCTCAAATAAACTTGCCTTTACTCATGATCTCTTTATCGCTAATGCTCTCCATCTTCTTGCTCTAACTGAGATCTGGCTCCTTCCAGAAAACTCAGTGTCAGTCACTGCTCTGTCATAACAGCTATCTGCTCTCCCACATGCCTTGTCCCATTAGCTGTGGTGGTGGTGTTCGGCTTCTCTCTCCTTCCTGCCAATTTCAACCCCTCCTGCTGCCTTGGTCTGTCCCTCCTTTGAAGTCCACTCCATCTGCTTTTTTACTCCACTACCTCTCCGGTTAGCTGCTGTTATCAACCTCCTGACAAGTCCACTTCTACCTTTCTCACTGACTTTGACTAATGGCTTCTTTCTTTCTGGATTCATCTTCCCCCTCCCTTATTCTCTGGGACTTTAACATTCATGTCGATAACCCTTCTGACCCTTATGCTTTAAAGCTCCTTTCCCTTACCTCCTCATTCGACCTCCAGCTTTGCTCTACTGCCCCCACTCACCAGCACGGCCATTGTCTTGACCTTGTATTCTTCTCTAATTGCTTACCTTCAAACTTCTGTACCTCAGTTCTTCCCTTATCGGACCATCACCTGCTAAGCTTCACTCTTCATCACTCACTGCCTCAACCTCGCCCTCGCCCTCCAACCTCTTGAGAAATCTTCATGATATTGACCCTTGACTCTCTCCTCCACTGTCTTATCACCTCTTTCCTCCACTATAGAAACATAGAAACATAGAAATATGACGACAGAAAAAGACCACATGGCCTATCTAGTCTGTCCTTCCATAACAACTACAACAGTCCACTTTTTGCCTTTAGAGATCCTCTGTGTTGGTCCCATGCTTTCTTGAATTCAGTTACTGTCCTCATCTCTACCACCTCCACTGGGAGACTATTCCACGGATCCACTACTCTTTCCGTAAAGAAATATTTCCGCATATCACTCCTGAATCTATCTCCCTTCACCCTCATCCCATGTCCCCTCGTAGCAGAACTTGCTTTCAATTGAAAGAGGCTCTCTCCCTGAACATTTATGCCACGGAGGTATTTAAACATCTCAATCATATCACCTCTATCCCGCCTTTCCTCTAAGGTGTACATATTAAGATCCTTAAGTCTGTCCTCATATGCTTTATAATGAAGCCCATTAATCATTTTGGTAGCAACCCTCTGCACCGACTCCATCCTGTTCACATCCTTTTGAAGGTGCGGTCTCCAGAATTGCACACCATACTCCAAATGAGGTCGCACCAAAGACTTATACAGAGGCATTATCACCTCCTTTTTTCTGCTAGCCATTCCTCTCCGTATGCACCCAAGCATCCTTCTAGCTATAGAAACACTATGTCATCTGAGTCTGTTGATGAGGCAATAGTTTCCTGTAATGCTACACTCTTCACTGCTCTGGATGCTCTTGCTCTGCCCTGCAATGTCCTGTGAGGCGTACTATACCCCAGCCCTGGCTGTCTTCCACTACCCACTATCCACTACCCACTATCCCACATTCCTGTGTCCATTCAGCTGAGCGTGCTTGGCTCAAATCCTGCACCCTTGCAGACTTTCAACACTTCAAATTCATGCTTGTCTCTTTCCAGGCAGCCATAGCACTTGCAACACAAGACTATTATGTCCATCTGACTAACTCTCTTGCCTCTGACCCTTGTCATCTCTTTACAACTCTCAGCTCTCTCCTCAAGGTGCCTCTGCCTCTGAACCCCTCCTTCACTTTCTACCCAAACCCTGGCTGACTCTTTCCATGATAAAATCCACAAGATCACACTCCAATTCCCCACGATATCAGCTACTTCCCCTCTTCACTCCCAACTTCACCCCCACCCCTGCTACCCTTTCTTCCTTTTCTATGATCTCTGAGGAGGAAACTGCACACCTTCTTTCCTTCTCCAAACTCACTACCTGCTCCTCTGATCCTATTCCCACTCATCTCCTAAACTCCATCTCCTCCACTGTTGTCCCTTCCATCTATCATATTCTCAACCTATCGCTCTCCACTGCAACTGTCCCTGCTTCCTTCAAGCAAGTGGTTGCACCTCTCCTCAAGAAACCCTCACTAGACCCTACCTGTCCTTCTAACCATCGCCCCATCTCCTTCCACCCCTTCGTTTCTAAACTACTTGAACGTGCAATGCACCGCCATTGCCCCAACTTTCTCTCCTCTCAAGCCTTCCTGAATCCTTTACAATCTGCTTTTATCCTTTACATTCCACTGAAACGGCTCTTGCCAAAGTCTCCAGCATCCTGTTCCTGGCTAAATCCAAGGGCCTTTATTCAATCCTCATCCTTCTTGACCTTTCTGCTACTTTTGACACTGTTGACCACAACCACATTCTCGATACCTTGTACTCGCTTGGTTTTGAGGACTCTGTGCTATCCTGGTTCTCTTCTTATCTCTCTCATCGCTCTTTCAGTGTTTGTTATGGTGGATCCTCCTCTACTGCTATCTCACTCTCAGTTGGTGTACCCCAAGGATCTGTCTTGAGTCCACTCCTTTTCTCTCTATTTACCTAGTCCCTCAGTGCATTCATCTCTTCCTATGGCTTTCAGTGCCATCTTTATGCAGTTGACTCCAAGATCTACCTCTCTACACCTGAAATCTCTCTGGTAATCCAGGCCAGGATCTCTGCCTGCCTTTCTGACATTGCTGCTTAGATGTCTCACCGCCCCTTGAAATTGAGCATGGCCAAAACAGAGCTTCTCATTTTTCCACTAAACCCTCCTCTCCCCTTCCTCCTTTCTCAGTCTCTAGATAACTCTCTACTTCTCTCTGTCTCCTTAGCTTGCAACCTTGGGGTCATCTTTGACTCCTCTATCTCCTTCTCCACACGCATCCAACTGATAGCTAAAACCTGCTGTTTCTTCCTCTACAACATCAAAAAATTCACCCATTCCTTTCGGAACACACTACCAAGACATTTATCCACTCCTTAGTCACCGCCCGTCTAGACTATTGTAGCCTACTCCTTGCTGGTCTCCTCTGAATCATCTCTCTCCCCTTCAATTTGTTCAACACTCTGCTGTGCGGCTAATCTTCTGCCAGCTTTGTCATGCTCATATTACCCCTCTTCTTAAGTCACTTCATTGGCTCTCTATCCATTTCTGCATCCAGTTCAAACTTCTCCTGCTGATCTATAAGTGCATTTACGCTGCAACTCCTCACTACCTTATTTCTCCCTACACATCCCCCCCCCCCCTCGGGAACTCCGCTCTTCTGGCTAATCGCTTCTTTCTGTGCCCTTCTCTTCTATTGCTAACTCCAGACTTTGCTCCTTTCACCTTGCTGCTCCTAATGCGTGAAACAAACTACCTGAATCTGTATGTCAGGCGCCTTCTCTGACATTTTTCAAATCCAGGCTGAAAACTCACCTTTTCACTGTTGCTTTTGGATCTTGACTCACCTGATCTCCTTTATGTTTCCTTACCATTCCCCCTAGATGAATCCCATGTCTACAGCTACTGTGTTGTCTGTCTTATCTAGACTATAAGTTCTGATGAGCAGTGACCATCTTTTACATGTGTCTGTGCAGAGCTGCATACGTCTTGTAGCGCTATACAAATATTCAATAGTAGTAGGTCGCCTCTGGAGAACCTGCTGAACGACTGGGAAAGAAGTACGGCAGAATGACTGCTTGGTTGAGATGAAAGGAAGAGACGATCTTGGGGAGGAATTGTGGATGGGTATGCAGGATGACTCTGTTATGGAAGAATAGAGTGTATAGTGAGTAATGAACTTGCGGCTGTAATTCACTAATTCTTCTTACTGAGGTGATTGCGACCAAGAAGACAGTCTTCCAGGTGAGTTGTTTTAGGGAGGCTGAAGACAAGGGCTCAAAGGGAGGCTTCATAAGTTCTGAGAGAAAGACATTGAGATCCCAGGATGGGAGAGGTGGTTGGAGTGGAGATGTGGTGTTGATGAGGCATTTCATGAATCATGAAACTAGGGGATTAATAGAGATAGATTCCCCATCCATTGGAGCATGCAAAGCAGCAATGGCAGAGAGATGATAGCAAACTAATGTGGCTTGTACATTTGAGTGCAAGAGGTGGAGCAGGTAGGCGAGGATCTGACCTAGGGGGCAGTGGAAAGGGTTCAGGTTTCTCTCTTTCACCCAGGCAGTGAAGCGGAACCACTTTCAATAGTAAGAAAGCCATGTTGCAGGTTTCCTAGATGCAAAGATGACGTTGCATACCTCATCTGACAGGGTAAGTTCGTCCACTAGATGAAGCGTACTTTCCAGGCTGCTAAGGAGAGGCTGGTGAGGTTGGGTCACAGCAAGATTCCATGATTCTGGCTGAGGAAGACGCGATCTATTCCAAGCGCATTTGGACATTTCTCTGTTAAGGCTAGGAGGGGTGGATACCAGATTTGATGAGGCCACTGGGTGGCTATGAGGATGAGGTTCATATTGTCCTCTTGAGTTTTGATCAGGACTCGGCTGATGAGAGGGAACAGAAAGAAGGCATAGAGTTGGTGGTGGCTCCAGCTGATGGTGAGTGCATCATGGGACCATCTGTGCAGACTGGGCTGGGGGGAACAGAAGAGAGGGTATTTTGCATTCTTGGAATTGGCAGAGATCCACCTTCAGAGTGCCCCACATGTCAAAAATTCTGTGAGCTACTTTGTAATCTATGGACCATTTGTGTGGATCCAAGTGTCTACTGAAGGTATCCGCCAAGTGGTTTTAGTCCCCCAGGAAATACACCACCCTGAAGGAGGTGTGCATGGACCAAGCTAAGAGCCAGAAACGTGCAGCCTCCTGGCAGAGTCGTAGGGACTCAATCACTCCTGTTTGTTAATGTAGAACATTGTGACCTGGTTGTTGGTTTGCACCAAGAGGATCTTGTGACTGGCCTAGGGTCAAAATGCTGTAAGGGCATAAAAGACTGCTCGCAGCTCTAAGACATTGATGTGGAAGGATTACTCCTGCACTGACCACTCCCCTTGTGTGGTCAAATGGAGGCGGTGTGCTTCCCAGCCATAAGTGGAGGCATTGGTTGTTAGGGTAAGATAGTGTGGCGGTGGCTGGAAGGGGCAGCTAGGTTGCACCACCACTGGAGGATCTGGTGCAGATGCCAGTAATTTTTCCCTGATATGGGAAACTTCCTGCGTAAAGATTGCGTGTGCTGATTCCAATTCAGGCTGAGGTGCTACTGCAGGGGTCGCATGTAGAGCCTTGTGAGGGAAACAACTTGCATAGATGCCACCATGTGGACTAGCAGCTGCTGTAAGAGGGTCCAGGCTGAGGCGATCTGGTTACTTTTCAGGCTGGCAATGAGGCATCGCAGAACGATAGCCCCATAGTTTGGGAGATGCACTCTGCCCTCAACGGTATTTATCATAGCCCCTTTAAAGGCAAGACTTTGCTTGGGCTCCAGTTTGGAATTTTTGGTGTTGACAAGGAAGCCTGTGACTTGCAGTTCATTAATGGTGGCTTGCAGGGCATGAAACGCCACAGCCTTGGAGGATGCAGAGAAAAGCCATTCGTTGAGGTAGAGATAAATGCAGTGGGTCCTGACTGTGCAGGCGCACTGCAACTACAGCTAGACACTTGGTGAAGACCCATGGGGCGGCCAAGAGGCCGAAAGGAAGAACTTGGTACTGATAGTGCTCGCGTTTGAGCTTGAAGCAGAGATAATACTAGTGGACAGGATGGATGGGGATGTGAGCATAAGAGATCACCCAATCATTCCAGAGGAACAGAGGAAGGATAGTGTTGAGGGAGTTCATTTTGAATTTTTCTCACTTGATGTAGAGGTTGACGTCGGGTTAGAGTTCACCGGTTTTCTTTGGGATGAGGAAGAAGTTGGGGTAAAACCCCCAATTTGCGCTGCTCGGAAGGGGCCGGTGCTACAGTGTGATTGCAGAGGAGGTCCGATATCTTTTGCTGTAGGATGTGTTGATGGTGAACTGGAACTGGTTTCACTGGTGGTGGGGGATGAGCTGGTGGAGGTTTTATGAAATTGATTTTGTATCCTCCCTGGATGATGTTGAGAATCCAACAGTCGGTGGTTATGAATTGCTAGGCCTCCCTGAAGTGTTCTATCTGGCCCCCGACTGGCAGACAGTCAAAAGCCGAGACTGGCTTTTTGGGTGGTAGTTGTGTTTGTTGGGTGTTGCTTTCTCTCCTGTGGCCGGGAACATTGTATATAAGCCATAGCATTTGAGCATTGTGGCTGATGGTGAGGGTAAGTTGGAATCATCTTCAAGGATAGAATTGTTGAAAATACTGGTAGTGATATGCTCTGCAGTATTGAGGGAGCTGTATCCTGTGAGCTGGCACCGGGCCTCTGACGGTTGAGCTGCTAGCTCTTGCTGTAGAGAAGTGACTCTTGATCTCCAAGACAGCTTCCTGCACTTCCTGAAAAGAAAAGACTATCCCAAAGGCATGTGACATCTGCTAGATGTTCACAGAGGTCCTCTCGGAGGCTAGACACTTGCAGCTAGGCCATACGTCATGCAGAGATGGCGTTGGCTGATGAGCAAGCCATGGAGTCAAAAGTATCATAGGTTGTGCAGATAATGTGATAAAGTGATTCGTGTAGGTTAGACAGTAGCTAGGAGTGGTCCTTTGTAGGTATGGGAGAAGGCTTATCCAGTTACAGGAGGTCATGATGGTAGTGCAGAATTTGTAGTTGGTGTGCAAGGATTCACATTACTAGGAGGGCCACTCTGATAGGTTTAGGTTTATTTACTGTAGATAACAACAAATGACTTCCAACCGATGGCATCCAATGTCCTTTGGCCTTTCCCTGGTGGAGTTTGAAAGGATGATTTTGTGCTCTTAGACTTTATGAGTACCACTTCTGAGATGACAGATTGATGAGGGAGCTGCTGGTGTTGGAACCCTACAGTGGGGAGTACCTTATATCCAGGATCTAAGCATTGTGAGGTTGTATGCACCGATGAAGGATTCTTCCAGATGGAGGTTTACAGATCTTGTAAGACTGGAGGAACTGACAAAGCAATGACTTCCTTGGGAGCACTGCATGCTTTTAGAATAGACTGAAAATCTCTTTTATTGGTGGATGTCTGAGAGTCACCAAGGGCAAGGGCTTGGGAGATCTTCTGGAGGAATTTGGGCTATGAGTAGCCTTCGGGTGGTTCTTCCAAACAGTGTTCTGGCTGCAACATATCCTTGGGTGGCTGTGCATCTGATATTTGGGAAAAGGGAGCAATCCAGAGGGAACACATGTCCTCTTCTAGTAGAAGGGGGGGGGGGTCCTCCAGTGGACTAAGGTGGGGGGACTCTGGACAAGGAGGGGAAATCGATGATCTGCTGGGACCTCCAGGGTAGTGCTCTGTGAGGTTGGCAGTGCTGGCAATGTAGCTGTCTGCAGGATGAGTGCACTGTCCTCCACAAATTTTGTGTGAAAATAGTGATGTGTTCAGATGGAGACCCCTGTGAGTTGGGTCTCTTTAGAGACAAAGCAGGTATGGCAATCTTATTTTGTCTGGCCATCTGGGGTCCTGGTTCCCAGGGAGTCCCAGATTCTTATGGCTCTGCTATTTGTGGCCCTTACCTGGTTGTTCTTGATGATACTTGTGTTTAAATTTAGTTTTAACCTTCCCTCAGGAGCTCCCGAGGCTTCAGCTGGTTCGGGGGGAGGGGGTTTGCTGCAGGATCTGGGGGAGGGGATGGAGACATGGGCCTGGGGTTTGCAGGCTCTGGGCTTTTATTTGTTGAGTTGGGGCCAATAGGTGGTTTGCCTCCAGCCACATGGCTGTCACAGGGGCTCCCAATTGTGCCAGGTCTGGGCTCAATGGAAGGGGGAATCGCATCTGATTCGTTGTAATGTGTTGACTGATATATAAGACATACGTCTGCTATTGTTTCTGCTTCTTTCTCCTTTGTGTTTGTCTTTTTCTTTTTTTTGGAGATTCAACGTTGACACCCCCCCCACGAGAGGATTTGGGGGGGTGTGGTGGTACACATGTGCGTATAATCATGCTGAGAAGTTCTCTTCTTCTTCTTCTTTTTTTTTTTTTATGTTATTGCGTTGAAAAAGGAATCACTTGTGAAGAACATTGGGATCACTGGTAGAATTGAAGAGGAGGAGGCATGAGGCTGCGGAAGAAGGGAGAGCCGTGGCAGCAGAGCCAGCCCAAGGGTTTCTGCCGTCCTTGGCATGCCACCCCCACCTCGCGCAAACTCTCCCCTGCCAAGCCACATCCCCCCTTGCTGCCGCCGATTCCATCTCAGGGGGAGAGTGAGGCAGGCAGCGGCAATATCTGAAAAAGTAGCGGCTTTGTGCTGCCACTTTCTTGGTCGCGGAAGGCCATGTGCTTCAGCACACATGGCTTGCCACCGGCAATGAAGCGATTGCACAAAGCCGCCTACCCAGGCCAGCCGGCCTAAGCAGACACATAGCCGCCTACCCAGGCCAGCCAGCCTTGCGTGACAGCTGTTGCGCGGTCAGAGAAACTGAAGTACTACAGAGCTGGCAGGGCCAGAAGCAGAGCATGCATGCTCAGAGAAGTAAAAAGACTTGTCTAAGCTAGGGAGAGCCCGGTACATATGCACCTTTAGAGACATCACCTTATTTTATTTATTTATTTGAACATTTTTTTATACCGCTCCTTCCAGCGATCAGGGGCGGTTTACATGGAACATATTTAACCAATACAATTTAAACAAGGAACTTAGAACAATAACTATATACATATATATACAATATATATGTACATATATACAATAACTATATACATATATATATATATACACATGCATATATACAATAACTATATACATACATACAATAACTATATACATACTATATATATATACTATATACAATAACTATATACATATATACATATATAAAACAATAACTATATACATACCAGTGTATACTAAAAGGCATAGTGATGGCTGGATTTTCTTAGCTATATACATTGAAATAAGGGAGGGAAATGTAGGGAGGCTGTATCCCCTGTTTGTCTGCAGAGAAAACTGACACCTCCCCCACTTTGCAGAGGCTGTGTCTTGAAAAGAAGAAATAGCCTGGAGGGGAACAGTGAGTTACCTAGAACTCTAAGCCATGTCTCTGTAACACAGAGGACATACGGAGGCTCTGATCTATAATAAGATCATTGATTAAGGCCCTTTTGTTTCTAAGTGACTTGAGTGTTGTAGCACTCATCACCCTACCTGCCACCAGAGAAACCTTTCAGTGTCTTGCTATCCTTAATGAACAGGAATTTTAAAGTAAAAATATTGGCTAATACCTAGTTTATGTCATTATTATAGATTATATATAGGTTTATGACCTGGAGAAGGGAATAACGAGTGAGGTAATCAAATTTGCAGATGACTCTAAAATTAAAACTCAAGAGGATTGTGAGAAATTGCAAGAGGACCTTGATAAATTGGAAAAATGGACGTTCAAATGGCAGATGAAATTTAATGTGGACAAGTGCAAAGTTATGCACTTAGGAAAGAACAACCTAAACTATGGTTACATGATGCAAGGTTCCACATTAGGAACCACCACCCAGGAAAAAGATTTAGGCATCATCACCCATAACCTCAACAACACCTCAACCACACTTGACATCCCACATCAATCTCCCTCCCTCTCTTTGCTATTATCACCCCCCCCCCCCAATTAAATCCTACCCAAACAGCATAAGCAATTCTACCAAACGTAAATTGTCTTCCCCCAGCAAGACATCCTCCTGATTGTATAAGAATGTATATAGTTAATGTAAATAGTCAAGTTTTGTAATTTAATCACATGTTCCTTGTAACTGCTTTAAACCTTGTATAATGTTCTATGTAAAAGTTCTGTTCCAATGTAAACTGCCCCTGATCGCTGGAAGGAGCGGTATAAAAAAGCATTTTAAATAAAATTTTAAAAACACATTGAAACCCTCCGCCCAGTGTGCAGCGGCGGCCAAAAAAGCAAATAGAATGCTAGGAATCATAAGGAAGGGAATGGAGAATAAAACCAAGGATATTATAATGCCTCTGTATCATTCCATAGTGTGACCGCACCTTGAATATTGTGTGCAATTCTGGTAACCGTATCTTAAAAAGGATATAGCGGTATTAGAAAAGGTACAGAGAAGAGCCATTAAAATGGTAAAGGGGATGGAAGGATACTCCTAAGAGAGGCTAAAAAGGTTAAGGCTCCAACTTGGAAAAGAGACGGCTGAGGAGAGATAGGATAGAGGTTTATAAATTAATGAATGGAGTGGAAAGGGTAAACGTAGATCGGTTGTTTATACTATCAAAAAAGTAGAAAGACTAGGGGACATGCAATGAAGCTACAATGTAACCCATTTAAGACTAATAAAATAAAATATTTTTTCACTCAATGTGTAATCAAACTCTGGAATTTGTTACTGGAGGATGTAGTAAAAGCTGTTAGTGTAGCTGGGTTTACGAAAGGTTTGGACAAGTTTCTGGAGGAAAGGTCCATAAACCATTATTAAAGAGGACCTGGGAAATCTGGGACAAGCACTGTGGAACTTGTGTGTCTTTTTGGGAACCTGCTGGGTACAGATGACCTGGATTGGCCACTATTGGAAACAGGATACTGGGCTTGATGGACTTTGGTCTGACCCAGTATGGCATCTCTTAGGTTATGTTCTTAGGGTACTTTCATGCAATGCATATACATGTCTGTAATGAAGCTTGCTTCTATGGCTGATGATCAGTTACGTACTTAAGGAATGTCTAATACAGATGCTGAACTATGCCATATTGTTTGTATTGGATCTAGTTGCATCATTTCTAGCACAAGGCTACTTTAATGCAATGCGTCTCTCTGTGTTTGTGTCCCTTGCTTTTCCAGGTTCTGCTGGAGCTGCTTTTGCTTCTTACACAGGCATAGAGGAATTCTTGACCGGGAATTTCTTTAATGCTCAAAGCAACGAATCTGAGCATAATTTCCAGGACGTCCAGATAAATTCCAGGATAGTGACGGGGGTGACAGCTAGCATGAGGAGCGATTTCACACATCCTGTCAACTTCACCCTACAGCACATCCAGGTTTGAACTCTTGCAAAAAACTGTATTGTTTTGTATTTTTGTACTGAAGGTTATGTATGTTCTTTTGTACCTGCATAGAAATCTGGGATACGAGGTGTGACAAAAAAGAAACGAGACTGTCCCATAAATGTTTTATTACAAAATCTACAGAGAAATTGCGCATTGTCCTTTTCAAAGTAAACCCCCCCCCCCCCCCCGAGTTAATGCACTTCTGCATTCGCTTCTGCCACATATGGAAGCACTTGGTTAAAGTCCTCCTTCTTGAGGTCCCTCAGCTCCCTCGTCACAGTGGCCTTGATCTCTTTTACAGAGGCGAAATGAGTTCCTTTGAGCACAGTCTTCAGCCTGGGGAAGAGCCAGAAGTCGCACAGTGTGAGATCTGGGGAATAAGGAGGGTGTTCGAGAGCTGTCATCTGTTTGTTGGCCAAGAAGTGCCCAAATTTTTCCGAGCACGCCTACACCTGGGTCGTGCAAAAGTAGACATGAAAATTCTCTGTGCCTAGTTTACTCACACAGAACCTCTGGGGAAATTTTATGAAAGTCTGTTCCACAGGTAAAACAGGGCTTATTTGCAAAATAAGAGTTTGTTAAATTACTCACATAAAGTGCTAAAGGCAGTGAATAAATGCTAGCAGACATGCTGTTTTTGCTTTGCACATCCACTTACACAGAGTTAGGACATGTTCACATAGACTCCTGGTAGGAAAAGTGAAAGATTAGAACGTTGCGGAGATTCATTTCCATAGCTGTCCCAGCCTCTGCTAGAACTAGAGGCTGAAAGTGTGAATTTTACTTCTACTACTGATCATTTGTAGAGTGCTACAAGGCATACACAGTGCTGTACAGACACATGTAAGAGATGGTCCCTGCTCATCAGAGCTTACAATTTAGTCAAGACAGACAACACAAACAGCTGGGGACTAGGATACTGTATGTCTAGAGGAATAGTAAGGAAACACGTAGTTGGAGAGCGTATGTGGATCAGGATCCAAAAGCAGCCTCAAAGAGGTGAGTTTTTTAGCCTGGATTTGAAAAGGGCCAGAGATGAAGCCTGATGTACAGACTCAGGTAGTTTGTTCCAGGCATAACGAGCAACAAGGTGGAAGGAGTGAAGCCTGGAGATGGCAGTAGAAGAGAAAGGCACAGATAGAAGGGATCTGTCAGAAGAGAAGAGTTTTCAAGGACGAGTGTAGGGAGAGATAAGACAGGAAAGGTAATGAGGAGCAGCAGAATAGTATCCAGGTCTCTTACTTATGAGTGCAGAGTCTTAATCCATTTCTTCACTGCATTTTATGTTCATATTAATTCTGTTGCTCTTTCTAGGAAAAGCATTGCAATGGCAAAGCAATTTGTGTTTTCTGGAACCACAGCAGAGGGGCTGGCAGCTGGTCACCAGAGGGATGTGAAACACTTCATTCTAACGTGACTTACACAGAATGTAGCTGTGATCACCTGTCTAGCTTTGCTGTTCTCATGGCTATTGAAGAAACGGAGGTAACTGGAGTTGATTCAGAATGCAGATCTCTATAGATGTGCTAATGTGTGACATGTGAAACAGTTTGCTCCAGCAGGAGGGTGACTGTACTGCGTGGGCAAAGTGGCTGATGTGGTTTGCTCTTCCTGCCATACTTGCGTTGGCAAGACATTGAGCATTTAATTTATGGTTCAGTGGAAGGCTATAAGAAGACTCCTGCGCATTTACTATCATGTTCTTAATTATTCTGACCAATAATGCAATGTGGATGGAAACTCATGCCTTCATTTTCCATACAGGAGGCTCCTGCCTTATGGATCATCACCTGTGTTGGAATAACATTCTCCCTGGTGTGCCTGTGCCTCGCAATCCTCACCTTCCTCTTATGCCATCCTATCCGTAATGCAAACACCTCCAACCACCTGCAGCTCAGCCTGTGTCTGTTCATGGGGCAGTTTATTTTCCTTGTTGGAATACACAGGACCTATGATAAGGTAAAGCCTCTGAACCTTAGATGCTGCCTTGGCTCTCTCGGTCACTGTTGATGTTCATGACTTGACTGACTCCAGACCATATGATTTAATCAGAGATTTTCAGTGTTGCATCTTCCTTTTTCTCTTTCCTCTCTCCCCACACCAGATCGTATGTGCTGTCATCGCAGGATTCTTGCATTACTTCTTCCTGGCCGCTTTCTCCTGGATGTTCCTTGAAGCACTGATGCTTTTCCTCACAGTTAGAAATTTAAAGGTCCTGAACTATTTCAGCACACGGAACATTAAGACGCTGCACCTCTGTCTCTTTGGCTATGGACTCCCGGCTCTGATTGTGATTATTTCTGTGACAGTTAACCCCAGTGGTTATGGGACCGAGAAGCGGTAAGTGACAAACCTTCTCTTTGGGGCAATGTCTGCAAACAGGTTAGTTCATGACAGTCATTTACCTCACTCCTAAGCCAGGGTATTTGGATTATGATCCCTGTCTTTCAAACTTAGAAAACAGTGCTGCTGAGGTATACAGTTGTGGTCAACATTATTGGTACCCTTGCACTTTAGTTATATTGTGTACCATATCTTGAGAAATAATTGGAAATATTCCAACTGCAAGTCATCATCATATTTTAATAGTATATTCAAAGGTATTCAACTTACACTTAGTAATTTCTGAGAACCCCCCCCCCCCCCAAAATATGACTGGACAGGATTAATGGCACCCTTCACTAATATTTGCATAACCTTTGGCAGAGATGACAGCCTTCAAACATTTCTTGTAGCCATCTGTAAGTTTTGTACATCTGTCTGCTGGTAGTTTCTCCCACTCCTCAACTGCAATTTGTTCCAATTCCTGAATGTTTCCAGAATTCCTTTTACCAATGGCAGATTTCAGCTCTTTCCAAAGGTTCTCATTTGGATTGAAATCAGGACTCATTGCTGGCCAGTTTACAACAGTCCATTTTTCCTGTTTAGCAATTCTTTTGTACTTTTGGGTGTATGTTTTGGGTCATTGTCTTGCTGGAAGACCCATGATCTTCCACCCAGATCTAGCTTTCTGATACTAGGTAGCACATTTTGCTCCAAAATACTCTGACTTCATGATTCCTTTAATAGGTTCCAGGCCTCCAATTTCTAAGGCAGCAATACAGCCCCAGAACATTATGGAACCTCCACAATATTTAACTGTAGGAAGGGTGCTGTTTTCTTATAAGTTTCATTTCTTCGTCTGGAAATGTATTGTTGGTCTGCATTGCCAAAGAACTCAAGTTTGGTTTCATCTGTCCAAAGAACATTTTCCCAGAAGGACTGTGGTTTCTCAAGGTGGGTTTGAGCAAAGATCAGACGTGCCTTTTTTTGTCTGTCTTTGAGCAGTGGAGTCCTCCTTGGCCTTTGCCCATGAGGTCCTTCTTTGTTTAGTGTGCGGCATATGGTGCAGTTGAAACCAGCACTCCAGATTGCTTCAGGTCAGCCTTAAGCTTTTTGGATGTTGTATGTGGTGTTTTTACAACAGTTCGCATTAATCTTCAAAGACATTTTGGATTAATTTTCCTCTTCCCACCATGTTCAGGGAGGTTCTTGACAGTTCCATGAGCAGAAAACGTCTTAACATTGCGAACTGTAGACACAGGAATCCCAAGGTCTTTGGAGATGGCCTTATACCCCTTTGAAGTTTGACGTTTGGTAATAAAGGCTTTTCCAACTGTCTCAGGCAGTTCTCTTGTCTTCATCATTGTGAAAATGGAACAGGGAGTGAATGTGGCCATTTTAAAAATTCATTGGTCGATTCAAGTTATGTGAGTACTGACCATTGATCACAGGTGCATCTAAGTTTACTGTAATGGGAATGTGGTTCTTCTGTTCAAATTGATTTCAATTGTTTATAAGGGTGCCACTAATCATGTCCTTGCAATGTCCCAGATTTCATACTATTTCCTTTTTTAATTGGTCTTGTTTTATTTGATTCTTTTATGTGTCAAATATGTGTGCATATATAGTCCAAAGTCATTTCACTGACCACATATTTTTAGGAGATACTGGACATTAAGGGGTTGAACTGCAAAAGTGCCAATAATGTTGACCACAACTGTATGTGCTTTCCCCAGCGGTGCCACATTACAGACTGCAGGATGGGCACAGATGAGTAATTTCATATCATCATGTCACTTAATCGTCTTGCAGTCCTTGTAGCAGAGCTGATCTGAATGACTCTTTAATATAATGATCTTTTCTTACTGATTTACTGAACTTGCCATCTGTAGTTGCTGGCTCAGTGCAGAAAAGAACATGATTTGGAGTTTCCTGGGGCCTGTTTGTCTCTTCATTTTGGTAGGTTTATGATTTCTTTTGTCTCCTTGAAACCATCCCATGTTAAGTTTTTATTGCTCTTCCCTCGTCTCTTCTTTCCTTCATTCTTTTCTTGGTGTAAAATGCCCCCGTTTCCCAAAGAAGTAATTTTATAAGGAAGAGTCTACTTTAAAGCATGAAAGTAGAAGTCTAAAAGGGACGATTTTGTTCCTTTTCACTTGTATGTGGCCAGTTATAAAATAGTGGAGTTTGGGCAGAGCGTGGGCAGAGTTCACCCTTACATGCATAGGTTATAAAGTACCGTAATCGACACACGTAGGTGCAGAAAGCACGCAAAATCATTTACAGATCTCACATTCAAGGAGCATTTTCTGCCACTTATACTAGTATTTGGTAAAGAAAAGTGGGTGCATACTCTTCCTTACAAAAGAATGTATACGTAGATACCTAAAACCCTCTTAAACTAGGCTCCCCCTTATAAAATTACGCTCCACATGGTCATGCTGGGTCAGACTAAAGATTCATTGAGCCCAGTATCCTGTCTCTCAGTGGCCAATCCAGGCCACGTGTACCCAGCAGCATTCCAAAAAGTAGATCCTAGGACAGAACAGGATACAAGTCATGATAAATGGAAAAGATTGGTCAGTCCTCCCCCCCCCCCCCGCCTTTTCCTTGAGATGTGGTGGTTTGTCTCAAACATCTATTTATAGCATCCGGGGGCTTAAAATAAATCTTTAAAGATCAAACAATATATCTATGTGGATGATCTCCAGGGCATTTTTTGGATATAATAGATCATGTTTTTTCTTTAGTTCTGGATTGGATAAGCACAAATAGATTATAATAAGATATGAGTAAAACAGAAGTGCTGTGGGTGGGTGGGACCAGGGTCGGCTCCTGAGTTGGTTCAAGGTGTTGGCGCCCTAGGCTGTCAAAATCTATTGTTTAGCTTGGAATGCCCTTTTCATTGCCACCCCTCAGAAGTTGCTGCTCTAGGCAACTGCTTAGTTTGCCTAATGGTTGGGCCAGCCCTGGGTGGGACTTCTTGTCCAGAAGACTTTCCAGTTATTACAGTATATCATTACCCTCAGGGTGAACTCCATTTACCACTACCTTGTGCCACCTCCACTCAACTAGTTTCTAATCTTGTCAGTCACTTTAGAGTTCATCCCACAGGCACTCAGTTTTATTTATAAGTCGCCTAGTGGAAAAATGTCAAAGCTTTGTTGAAATCCAGTGCTCTACTCCAGTTTCATTTTGTGGAGGAGAGAACTAAATGTGATGTACTTGGATTACAACACAAAATAAAAACATAGAAGCATGATGGCAGAAAAAGACCATATGGCTTATCCATTCTGCTCTTACAAAAAAACAACCTTTGGGTGGTTAGTTACTAAGGCGTGGTAACGTTAGCATGTGTCAATTCATAGTAACTGCTCGATTAATAAAGGCAGGGGATAAAACTTTCTTTAGATATATAAATGAAAAGAGGAAAACCTAAAGGGGAGTAGTAAGAATCAAATAGGAGGAGGGGGTTAGTCAAGAGGAGGATCACAGGAAAGCAAATCTCTTCAAAAATGTGATCAGTGCAATAGAGGTTTTAATAAACAAAATGAAATGAAATGTTAATGACAAGGCTATAAAAAGTTGAGATGGACACACTGCCATTTACTGAGGAGACAGCATTCAGCATGCTGACCTAATGGGGTTCGCCCTAGAATAGAGATAAACATTTCAATCAAGCGAGAGTAGGAGTGGCTGGCAGTACAGAAATCATTTTAAAGGGGCTGTTTGGGCAGAATTTACGCCACTATACTGATGAACGGTACATTACCTTGAAGTTAATGGGTTATGGGATCATAGACAACGTGGTTGCACCAAAGGAAGATCCTGACAAAGAAATCTGATTGAGTTCTTTAATGAAGTGACCAGACTAGTGGATCACAGAGGTGCAAAAGATGTGCACAGTATGGATTTCAGGAAAGCTTTTGACACAGCTCCACATGAGCAAGTTACTGAGTTTGACAATTAAAACAAAAATTGTACACAATGGGTGAGATGCTGCTATTTGAATAAGACTACAGGGTTACTGATAAATGGGACTGAGTGTGTTCTCTAATGAGTTTACAAGGAAATGAGTTCTGAGACATATATTGGCAACTTCCATGTCTAGGTTTAAAATAGTTGTTATTTTATTATTTGATGTTATTGATGGATTGCATGTGGTGTTATTATTAGTTTTATATTAAGGTGTGCTAGCATTAACATGCGTTAATTCACTGTTAACGTGCATTATTAGAAACAAAGTACCAATGAAGGACGAGGGATGTGCACTGATGCATGGATAAATGGGCACAGAAGTGATGCTCGCTCTCTCTCTTCCCCCCTTTAGATTAATTCCATACTCTTTGCCACTACACTCTGCATTTTAAGAGCAAAACTCTCAACAGTCAATGCTGATGTTTCAACTCTGAAAAACACCAGGTAGAGCTGTGCACAGCTGGAACATCCAGCGAAGCTTCTGGTTTTACGATTTCTCATGGAAGAGGCTTGAAAGTCCTGAGTGGCAGTTCTGTACATGCTAATCCTCCCTCTGCTGCTGCCATGATGACATCCCTTTGCCATTTCCTCTATCATCAATATGCCCTCTGTTGGTACTCATACTCCCTGCCCTGCTGGTGATACTTCCTATAACTGATCTGGGGGGGGGGGGGGGGATGGCAGAGTTACTTAATTTACCGTGAGTGTCACTAACCTACGGTAACTCCTCCCCCAAAGAAGACCCCAGCTCCCCACTACAGAATGGGAGGGGGACTTCTTTGGTGGTGGGGGGGGGGGAATGGAAATCTTGACTGCAGTACAGGAAGAACTTTTTGGAGTAGAGGAAGAGGGGATGCATAGTAGATAGATGCATCTGCCCCCTTTAAGATGGAGCTGCAAGCTAGCAGCCTAGCACTCCAGGGCAGAAAAGGTAAGGTCAGCTGTGAACATTTCACCGTTTTCTGACCGCAGAAGGGATTCTGAATTGCTGTGTCGAATTCTGTCAGTTTTACTAATCCATGAGAAATCTGAAATGTAAGGAGAAGCAGCCGAGACAATTTCTCTGAATAATCTGCATTCAGATTTATACATTGCAGGTAACCCCCAAAAGGAAAGCTATTATCAGAGCACATTTTGCATCTTTTCAGAATTCCCCCTTATCTCACTGTTCAGAATTTCAAGAAACATGAATAAATAAATGAGTAAAGTTACAACGCACTCGGAATAGTACCAGCAGAATGAAACAAAAACTAATCCAGGACTTTCCAAATCTGTGCTGATCACTCCACAGCCATTTGGATTTTCATGAGATCCTTAAATCTGATGCTTGAAATACATTTACATACATTGGAAACCCAGTAAATTCAAAGTTCTCTCATGCATATTCATTGTAAATAATCTGAAAACTTAAATGGTCATGAGATCATTTGAACACGTATAGGAAGGAAGCCCTGGGCTAGTCAGTCACATCCTAAAAGATACGAGTTCCACCAAACACCTCCAGAAACGTAATATTCTTCATTTGTCACTCCTGTTATCAGACACATATCTCCTGGTTGATTTTTCTTTTTACTTAGATTGCTGACGTTTAAAGCCATTGCTCAGCTTTTCATATTGGGCTGCACTTGGATTTTTGGATTCTTTCAAATTGGTGCCATTGCTGTGGTCATGTCGTATTTATTCACCATTATCAACAGTCTGCAGGGAGCCTTCATCTTCCTGATTCACTGTGTACTAAACCGACAGGTAAAGCCACCTCTCACTTCCATGGTCTTTCTGCCATGTGGGGTCTCACCTTGTAATAAGCTAAAGCCTGGCATGTGTGACACCATCTTTATGTCTAACTGCTTGAGCTGCTGCCTTAAAAGTATTTCATTTATTAAATTTATCATTCACCTATCAGTTAAATCAACTATGAAGCCGCCGGCTCGAGTCCCGTCTAGAACACATTTCCTCACAGCAGTGTCCGAGTAGGTTTGAATCTTCTGACCTTCAGATAGGGCCAGTATTAAGACATGTAGGGGTCCAGGGCAGGAACTGGTAAAGGGACCCCAAAGCCCACCTGCAGACTATGCCTCCTTTAGCATGAGGCAGACTTTGGCCATGGGGACTCAGGACAATTGCCTGTTTTCCAATTTCAGCCCTTCCATCAGACGTCTTTTACAATCCATAAGATGCACACTCGAGTAAAATAAATACATGAAATGTCCATGTGCCTATACTCGGATGGCTAGTGTCTAAGAGGAAGGAATATCCTTCCTTAGGTGGTAAGAGAACAGAACTGCAGCTCAGAGATAATAGCTTTCCATAGTCAGTAAGAAGTGCTCTTTGTTTGGCTGCTAGATGGATCTGCCCCCTTTACACCCAGGGATCATTAGCTTCTCCATGGACAAGCAGGATGCGTCAGCCACACCTGGTGACGTCCTCCAGGCAGCGCCATAGGCGGAAGTGCTCTCCAGAGCTCAGAAGACCTTTCTGAGCATGTGTAAGTGACCCCACCTCCCCGGCCCGCCCCTAGCCCGGCCAGTCATTTTTCTTCCGCCTTGCCTCAAGATGGATTTCTACTCTCCAACATCCTATACTAAGTTCAAGAATGCCCAAGCCTGGATTCAAGAAGTGCCCACGGTGTGGGAGGAAAATGAACTCTACCGATACAATTGTTGTATCCAGTGTTTGGGAGCGGACCATCAGGTGGAGAATTGTTCCAACTGCTCCAGAATGTCTCCCAGAGCGCAAAAGTCAGAGTCACGCTCTCCAGGAATTTCTAGCCTCCTCCGATGGACCAGTACAGACCAAGCATCCCACACAGAGCAGTCGGCCCCCGGGACCCTCCGGCTTGCCGTCCGTACTGCTGCAGTCTTCACCGTCACAGGATGCACTCTGCAGGGCCTCCATCCCCAGCCAGCCAGCAGGAGCCGCTCACAAAACTTCTTCCAAGTCTATCAAGCCTTCGCGGACACCCGCTGCAGCTCCTGCATCCCCCGAGGACTCGGTCAGAGCACCCAAGCCTCCTCTCGGTTCTCCAGCATGATGGTATGGCTTCCAAGATGGTGCCAGCAACATGCTTCCTCCTAGCTCTGCCCACAGAGACTCTATTGGATAATGATGCAGTGAATCAGCAGCAGAGCGCCTCCGCGCCGACACAAGAGAAGCTTCCCCTTGGCGCTCATATGTTTCTTCCCCTGCGTCTAGCCCCCGAGGATGTCACCGCGTCGATGGAGGAACTCCACATCGGTGCAATGAGGATCACCGGAGCAGCGGCAGCCACAGCAAATGAAAAAATAAATGTGGCAACAGACACCATAGCAGAAACAAAGGAAGAAGCAGTAAAAGCGGTAAGAGCAGCAGCAAGCATAGGGAGAGGGGGCGTGGGAGTCTCTGTAGCAAACGCAAAAGACTCAGTACCAGCAGGGAGAGCTCCAGTGCTGACAGCAGAATCCAGAGTCGGTTCAAAAGAAGGAGGCACAGGGAGAGCTCCAGCTTTAGCAGCAGCTCCCCTTCCAGGAGCCACCCACGCAGGGACTCTGTGGGCCATAGACAACTCCGCTGCAATTAGCTCCTCTCATGCCTTGTAGAACAGACTGCCCCTCCTCGGAAAGTCTCGGACCCACGCCTTTCTCCCTCTACCGCCGTCTACCCATCTCTCCCCGCCTTCAACCTGGCCAGTCCTACACGGACGCCCACCCAGACACCTTCCCCCTCTCAAGACCTTCTTTCTGAGAAGAGTGATAGAGATGAGGTGGAGTCGACCCCTGTGGGCTTTATGGCCTCTAAGGATTTTCCTACCGATGATCAGCCTGCAGTCGGTGCGGAGGAGCTGCAGTGCCAAAACCCCCCAGAGGACCTCACTTACCCCAAATTCCTGAAAAAGGTGATGGCAACCCTGAACCTGACGCCGACTGACAAGGCAGGTGAACAGGAGTCAGAGGTCCTCAGATACCTCCATGCACCTAAACCCATTCTGGCCTTGCCCATTCATAAGAAGTTACGGGACACTCAGGTAACCCTGTGGCAGACCCCTGCCTCGGGTCACGCATGCTCCAGAAGACTGGACACAAAGTACCACGTCCAACCTGCTTCTGGCTTCAATAAATCTCAGCTCCCTTATCAATCGATTGTTATGTCATCAGCCCTTAAGAGGGTTAAATCTTCACGCACCCACGCCATCCACCTGCCAGGGAGAGACCCCAAGCTCTTGGATGACGTGGGGAAGAAAGTTTACCAAGGAGCCATGCTCAGCGCCAGAATCGCAGCACATCAGTTTCAGCACATCCTCTTCCAGGATGTGCTACTGGCGAGTCTCAAAGGCCACCTTTCTGCTCTGCCAAAAGAGTTGCAGACTGTGGCTTCTGCCACCGTTCAAGACATGGCAGAATGCAGCAGACATCTGGTCAGCATGGCCTTCGACTCCTTCGACATTGCCATCAGAACTGCTGGCACAGCTATTTCAGCCAGGCGGTGGGCTTGGCTGAGGGCCTCCGGTCTGAGGGAAGACATACATGATAGAATTGCAGATGCCTCGTGTGCAGGGGATTTGCTCTTCGGCGACAAGGTCGCTGACACCGTCAACAGCCTTAAAGAACATTGTACTACCTTACAAACGTTAGCTGCCGATGGACTCGAATGATACCCCAACTCACAAAAAGGGGGGTACTATCGGAAGCCCTATTACACCAACAAGAGGTACAGCTCAAATCGCAAGTGGCAGGCTCCGCGCTACAAACAGTCTTATCAGTCCTCTACCCATCAGAGACAGCACCAGAGGGAGCGCAAACCCAAGAAGCAGGCCACATCACATTCTGCAAAAAATTCCAATTTGTTTTGACAGGCAGTGCCAGGTGGCCATGCCGTTTGGGGATCCAGCTGCCCTTCCTGTAGGGGGTCGCCTGTCTGCCTTCCTACTGGCCTGGGAGGCCATAACCTTGGACAGATGGGTGCTGCAGATTATCCAAGAGGGATATCGCATACATTTCTCCTTCCCGCCCTCCCAGCGCTCCCGATCAACCAGCAAGCCACCTCCTCATCTCGTGACTCTGATGTCGGAACTGCTCCTGCACCTACTAGCCTCATGGGCGATAGAAAAGGTGCCCGTTAATGAGATCAACTCTGGATTCTATTCCAAGTACTTCCTCATCCACAAGAAATCAGAGGGGTACGCCCGATCCTGGACCTCCGCAAGCTGATCAGGTTTATCACAAAGGAGCATTTCAGGATGTAGTCCCTCAATTCCATCCTGCCACTCATCTGGACAGGGGACTGGCTAGCTTCCTTGGACCTACAGGAGGCATAATCACATGTCCGCATCCACACAACACATTCAAGGTGCTGGACCAGCACTACCAGTACAGGGTACTTCCCTTCGGAATGTCCCCAGCGCTGCGAGTCTTCACAAAGTGCGTAGCTGTCACAGCAGCACACCTCCACAAGCAGGGTATCGCCGTATTCCCGTACCTGGACGACTGGCTGCTCTTGGCGCCATCTGCCCCAGAGTCACGATGTGCGGTGCGAAGGACAACAAAGCTGTTATCCAGCCTAGGCTTCCTCCTGAACCAGGAGAAGTCTCACCTGGAACCATCCCAGAGAATATAGTACATTGGTCCTGTCATCGACACCTGCGTCTCAAAGGCCTTCCTTCCCAAACAGCGAATTTTGGAGATCACGTCCTTAGCCAAAGAAATGTCGGCATCCAGACAGACCTCTGCATGGTCCATCATATACCTCCTGGGTCACATGGCCACAACAACCTCAGTCCTACCCCTAGCGAGGCTACATATGCGCAGTCTCCAGTGGCACCTGCGCTCTCATTGAAATCAGCTCTCTCAGCCCCTGAGCATGTGCGTGCCCATGGATGCCCGAGCCGGGAGAGGCTTACGCTGGTGGACCCACTTGGCCAACCTTGCAGAGGGCAGAGATCTACAACAACATAAGCATCACATTGTCATCACCACGGATGCGTCCTCCATGGGTTGGAGAGCCTGCCTTCTACACCTCAGCACTCAAGGGACATGGTCCATGAAGGAGAAGACTCTCCACATCAACCTGCTCAAGCTTAGGGCCATCAGGTATGCCTTGAAGGCTTTTCAGAAACAACTGGCGGGGAAACCCATCCTGGTCCAGACAGACATCCAAGTAGCCATGTTTTACATCAACAAGCAAGGGGGAACAGGTTCCTGTTCCCTCTGTAAGGAAGCACTCGCGACCTGGTCCTTCGCTCTGGCCAACCACTCCATTCTGCTGAGCAGACAGCTGGAACCCCACAAATGGTCCCTGCACCCAGAGGTCGCAGACTCCATTTTTCGGTGGTGGGGGACACCCTGCCTCAATCTCTTCGTGATGGAGCAGAACACGAAGTGCCTCAAATTCTGTTCAAAAAGCCCGTCACCCAAGAGTCTGGCCCAGGATGCATTCGACGTGCGCTGGGGGAGTGGTCTCTAACGTATGCCTTCCCACCCACCCCCCTGATCACGGAAATGCTGCAGTGCATCATCATGGATGAGGCACACATTATACTAATTGTGCCTTACTGGCCTCGCCAGATGTGGTTCCCCCTGCTACTCCGCCTCGCACAGGAGGCCCCAGTGCAGCTGCCCCTGAGACCATACCTGCTCACCCAGAACGGCGGGAACATGCTGCACCCCATCCTCCACGCCCTCGCCCTGACAGCCTGGAGATTGAGCGGATGAACCTATCGGCCCTCAACTTGCCTTCGTAGGTGCAGCACGTGGTCCTGGCAGCCAAACGCCCATCCAAACGAAAATCTTACAGTCTCAGGTGGAAGTGTTTCACCATCTGGTGCGCAGTCCAGGGATTGAACCAGTCTCCTGCCCTGTACCTATGGTCTTGAAATACCTCACCTCCCTCTTCGAGCTTGGCCTAAAAACCCAATCAATCAATGTCCACCTCTCGGCAATAGCATCCCTCCATGATAGCCGGAACGGGGTCAGCACAGGCTCCATTGCAACACTACCCATAGTGATGCAGTTCAAGAAAGGCCTGGCAAACCTCCAGCCCCCAGTCCAGCCACCTGTGCTGACCTGGGACCTCAGCATCGTCCTGCAGTAGCTAACGCAGACGCCCTTCGAGCTTCTCCAAACGACAGACATGAAGTTCACGTCATGGAAGACACTCTTCCTGGTCGCCATAAAATCTGCCAGAAGAATCAGCGAGCTCCAGGCCCTTGTGTCCCACCCTTCCTGCACACAACTCCATCATAACCGCGCATCCCTGCGCACCCATCCAAAGTTCGTCCCGAAGGTGGCCTCGGCTTTCCATGTCAACCAATCCATTGACCTACCCTCCTTCTTCCTGGAACCACACTCATCCACGGAGGAACGGAGGCTCCACATCCTTGACTGTGTCAGGGCCCTATGCACATACCTCGATAGGACAGCCACCATAAGACAAGGGACACAGCTTTTTGTGTCTTTTGATCCCAACAGGCCTGGGAGGCCCATCACGAAAAGAACTCTATCACTCTGGATCTCTGACTGCATCGCCTTTTGCCACAACAAGGCAGGCGCACGCTCAGGTGATAAGATAGGAATGCATCAGCTAAGGGCGCTGGCAACCTCCTTCACCAACCTGCGCTTAGTACCCATCAGCGACATCTGCAAAGCATCCACCTGGTTCTTAACACTCACCTTCCAAAAACACTATTGTCTGGACCTCGAGGCGCAGTCTGACAGCTCCTTCAGCTGGGCGGTCTTATCTGCGGCCACTGCAACGGCGGTGGCCACAGGAACTGATGCACACGATCAGCCCCGTCAATTGGCACCTGTTGCGCAAGAGGACCACTAACGCGGCTGTCCGCAATACTCTGCACTGTACATGTTACTCTATAGGTGGCACTCTGTCGAGCTAGGGTGCATACTTACACACCATCATGTAACCTGCACACTGAGTCTGTAGCTTGTACTTATACCATTGTTGAATGTTTACAATTGCGTACTCACACCTTATTGAACTATATTGCACTGTGTTGGTTGTCGCATTGCACTGTGTGAATTGTTCTTGCACTATGGGTTGTTACACTTGCGGAAACTTATTGCACTATTGCATTATGTCTGATTGTTTGCATTGCACTGGAAGATTGTAACTTTGCGCTATGCTGTTATTTACGCTGTTTACCCTGCTGCTCCAGGCCTAACTCTGGAGCATTCTCCTGTCTGTTGAATAATAAACGGCTTGCACCATGATCTCCGAGCTATGTCAATTATGCGTTATGTTATGCATTATCAACTGCCTCCCTCATCCACCTCAGCGTGCTCTCGCATAGCTAGAGAGTCACCAGGTGTGGCTGACACATCCTGCTTGTCCATGGAGAAAGCGAGGTTACTTACCTGTAACAGGGGTTCTCCGTGGACAGCAGGATAAGTCAGCCACACGAACCCACCCACCTCCCCTGGATGAGGCTGGCCAGACCGGCTCGCACCCTAGCCAGAGGATCAGAGCTAGAGAATCATTGGCCAGGCTAGGAGTGGGCCGGGGAGGTGGGGTCACCTACACATGCTCAGAAAGGTCTTCTGAGCTCTGGAGAGCACTACCGTCTATGGCGCTGCCTGGAGGACGTCACCGGGTGTGGCTGACTTATCCTGCTGTCCACAGAGAACCCCCATTACAGGTAAGTAACCTCGCTTTCTAGTCCTGTCTGGAACATATTTCCTTATAAACTGACAGAGACTATGATTGTTTTTGAATCTACAGGTGAGAGAGGAATACAGGCGATGCTTTAAGACGATCCAGAAACAAGATTCGGAAACTCAGCCTTCAGGTTTATCCATGTCCACCACAAAAATGGTAGGAAATCCTGCTTCATGGTTACCATGCTTTTCATTTCTGTATTGGAGACCTAGATTATTAATGCATCAATGCAATGACAGACTGTACAGAATATTCTATCAATGAAATAAATATAACCAGTAACAAGGATGTAAAATCCACATGTACAAAGCATTTTCCCATAGATACATAATCTTCTATCCTGCTGGTATCCAAATCAGGGTGACTGTGCATTTTAAAGGATTTTTATGATGTAAGAAGACAAGGGCTCCTAGTCTCGGCTCTTTTTTAGTTCTCTCTCAAAAGGAAGGGGGACGTCCTCTGTCCTGTTATGGACAGGCAAGGACAGCTTTCCTTACCTCACCTAGTAATAAGAGGTCAGTTTCAGAGCAGGATTCCGAGTGGATAGAGAGCACAGTCTGGCAATCCTGCCACATTTCTGTGTATCCAAACCACTTACGTGTCTTTCACTCATCTCTTCTGCAGTCTCAGCTACTTTCCGACTCTTTTAGACACATTTCACATAAGTCATAGCTCCTATTGTGGAGGCTCCAGTTGGCTGTAGGGTTGTCGGTCTGTCTGTACACATAGGTTTATTTTCACTCTCTACCTATCCCCATATCTCCCCCTTCGCCCATAGACACACAAACATCATCCACCTCATACTAACCGTTACACTCTAAAGCCAGACACAAATATACACATGATTCCACTCAACATAACCCTCATACAGCACCTCCATGCACACAGCCCAACAGCCTGCCACCCTAACAAAGCACACTTTAGCACATATATTGCATGGATTCCCCCAAACTGATGTGCATAGGTATGTGAATAGACGAAGTGGAAACACACCATTGTGGCACACTACAAGTGCATTTTTCAACTTGTTCTGGCATCTTTGTTCTCCATGGACAAACAGGATGTTGTTATCACGCCATAGGTGACATCACCCAATGGCAGATCCATTTGCTTTAAAAAGAGTCACATGGCATCAGCATAAAGATGGGAAAAGGATTGTGTCCCCAGACAGATATACCTTCTTGACCCCTTTTATAATAATTCCTTCCAATGTCTGTTGGATTGGAAAGAATAAAAATGTCACTTTAAAAAAGCATTAAGATAAGAAAAGTACCTCCCCTCCATTTACAGCAGTGATACAACCTACTGCCTTTTGCTGCATGGTGGAATATAAGGAATCTGCTCCATCTGCTCTCCAATTCCTTAAAATTGTGCTTTTATTTTATTTTTAGATGGATACCAGCACAGACATGAAGGAAAGAAAATTATCCCAAGGCATATCTGTACAACTCTGAAGACCGTGTGAAAACACTGAATGCTCAAGAGGGCCCCAGCACAAAAGAAATCAGATTATTTACTATGATTTTTCTCAGGGCTCTGTATCTTGATCACATGACACAATTACATTTGCCAAATAACCCAAAATGTACAGTACAAGTGCTGTCAGAATCTTCCGGACTATAGCAATGAGGCATGACGGACCATATGGTGGTAGGATCCCGCCAAGCATTTATAGAATTAAGTAGGCTTACCAGAGCCGCTGGATTGCTCAGTAGCCCTAGGGTCACTCAACCTATACTTTGCCAGACCTTTGTGGCTCTTCCATACATTATTATTCTTTCCAACCCAAAGGAATGTTGGAAAGAAATTATACATAAGGGGCTGAGAATGTCTGTGGGCATAATAACTCTGCAGAATAGAAATAGTGAAACACTGCAGGATAGTGGCCTGGACACACACACACAAACCCCCCCCAAATTATACAGGTTTTCAATTTCAACCAAAGGTCGACTAGTAATATGTAGCTCATAGCTCAGATACTGCACTTGACCATAGCTAAAAAGAGGCCAACCCATTAGCAATCATTGCTTCCATACATTTATCTTGTAGAAGTGGCGTCTGTCCTTTCCTTTCTGCACAATATTCAACTTTCTTACTTCTGACCTTAGTTATTTCCAAGATTGACTATTGCAGCACTCTACCTCGGTCTCCCCCCAATTACATCACATCAAGTGTGAGTCCTTCAGGGACGAGGGAAAAATATATACCTGACTGTATAGAACTGTTAAACGCTTAGACATGGTACATAATAGGCAATATATCAAATAAAAGTAACTATAACTTGTTTGCACATCCAGTTTTTCAAGATCTTTAAGAGGCTGGTCTACAATCCCAAAGCTGTATAAGAATATAGGAATTGCCAGCTGATTGATGGCTTGTATTTTAATCTGTGATGTTAAGGCACTTTTCAATATTTTTTATATGCCTTCCTGTTCAAATTCCTTAATGTAATAACTGCCCTCAGCCAGGGAGATGTTTTCCATTTACTCAATTTTCCTCTAAAAAAAAGTTGCCTTAGGACAGTTATCTAGGCCAACAGTCACCCTGATGTCATCAAAAAACATTTCACTACACGAAGTTGCAATTGTTGGTCACTCGAACTGTAGAACATCAGATCTTCTACAAATAATAAATGGGATGTTGCCTCAGGGTTGTTACCTTCTTTAGGATTCAGGCTAAATCCATATCCCAAAGAGTTGATGAGAGTATTCATTGGATTAAACACCATACAAAACAGAAGTAGCGACAGGGAATCTCACTGAAATATCCCTCACTGAATCTTGATATTAGGAATGATGTACAGATCATTTTCATACTTCAAAAGGAATATGATTTGCCATATTGTCATCGTGAACTTAATCTTATCTATCAAACCAGGATTGATCTTATACATTTCAAGGCAATTTATTATCCAAGCATGTGGAACGCTGTCAAAAGCATTCTTATAATCAATCCATGCTACACTGAGATTTCGGCTTTTCTTAGCATTGGCCATGATGGCCTTATTTAACATTAAGTAGTTTTGGTTCCATATGCTCCCCTCTTATTGCCCTTTTGCTCTATTGCCATAATGTTATTGGACTCGATATAATCATATATTCTGTCTGCATCTACTGCAGTGAACAGCTTATAGATTGTAAGTAGACAAGTTATTGGTCTGTAATTTTTAGGAATGTTACTTGGGTCCCCCTTTGTGAGGAGAAATGTTTTTCCTGTTATAAGCTATTGCGGTGTTAAGTTCGGCTGCTTGATCAATTCGTTCTTGTAGTTTTCCAGGTCTTGGTGATGTTAAAAGTTGGTCACTCCATCCAGGCCAGTGCTTTTTCAGTTTGGGGCTCATTTTAACCTGCTTTCCAGCTCTTTTGATGTTACTGCAGGCCATTCATAGATTAGATTTTTTACTTTTCTAAATGTTCTTGAATGCAGAGTAACCATTCTGCTTCTTGATTGTGCTCTATGGGGTCTTCGTATAGGCTTCTCCAGAAGGTTTCTGTTTCAGCTTTGGATGATGGTGTTTTAATGCTCTTTCCCAATTCCCCGTAGAACTGTTTTGAGTTCTCTCTAAATAGTTTATTTTGATATCTTCACTTTGCTGATACTTTAATGATTCTTAATCTAAATCTTCTACAGGCATTGCCTCTTTTTGCAAAAATATAGAAGCTCTCACACATAACCAGGCATCTAGTGCTAGGGAAGTTGGGAGGTCAATTGAAGGTGCCTGAAAATGAGGTGAAGGAGATTTATTTATTTTATTTATTTAGCTGTGCTTTTATTCTGCTTTTCACCGGGTCAAAGCGGTTTACAAATAACTGAAAGTTACAATAAAACATTGAAACGAAGTCACAATAAAACATGCAGTGTATACATTACCTATATACAAATAACTTAACTATGTACAAAGATTTGTATTTGTCGGGGAGCATGGGTGAATGGGATTATGTTAAAGGACCATAGTGCTTGAAGAACAGATGGGTCTTCCTGAGTGAGGAAAGGGCTTTGATGCTCCTGATTATGACGGAGAGAGAGCTCCATAGGGTTGGTACATATAATTCAAATACTCTTAAGAACATAAGACATGCCATACTGGGTCAGACCGAGGTCCATCAAGCCCAGTATCCTGTTTCCAACAGTGGCCAATCTAGCTCATACGTACCTAGCAATATCCCCAAAAGACACAGGTTCCACAATGCTTGTACTGGGTCAAGCATTGATATCCTGGGTCCCTTTTTAATAGTGGTTTATGGACCTTTCCTCCAGGAACTTGTCCAAACCTTTTTTAAACCCAGCTATACTAACAGCCCTTACTATATCCTCCGGTAACAGATTCCAGAGTTTGATTACACGTTGAGTGAAAAAATATTTTCTCTTATTTGTCTTAAATAGTTTACCCTGTAGCTTCATTACATGTCCCCTAGTCTTTCTATACTCGGATAGCGTAAACAATTGATCCATGTTTATCCGTTCCACTCCATTCATTAATTTATAGACCTCTATCATATCTCCCCTCAGCCGTCTCTTCTCCAGGCTAAAGAGCCCTAACCTTCTTAGCCTCTCTTCATAGGAGTAGCCTTCCATCCCCTTTACCAATTTGGTGGCTCTTCTCTGTACTTTTTCTAATAACGCTATGTCCTTTTTAAGATACGGTGACCAAAATTGCACACAATATTCAAGGTGCGGTCATACCATGGAGCGATACAGAGGCATTATAACATCCTTTGTTTTATTCTCCATCCCTTTCCTTATGATACCTAGCATTCTATTTGCTTTCTTGGCCGCCGCTGCACACTGGGCGGAGGGTTTTAACATGTTATCCACGATGACTCCTAAATCTTTTTCCTGGGTGGTGGTTTCTAATGTGGAGCCTTGCATCGTGTAACTATAGTGTGGGTTGTTCTTTCCTAGGTGCATAACTTTGCACTTGTCCACATTAAATTTCATCTGCCATTTGGATGCCCAGTCTTCCAATTTATCCAGATCCTCCTGCAGTTTTCCACAATCCTCTTGGGTTTTAACAACTTTAAACAGTTTTGTGTCATCTGCAAATTTGATAACCTCACTAGTTATTCCCTTTTCCAGGTCATTTATGAATATGTCAAAAAGCAGCGGACCCAGTACAGATCCCTGGGGTACTCCACTATTCACCTTTTTCCATTGGGAATATTGGCCATTTAGCCCTACCCTCTGCTTTCTATCTTTTAACCAGTTCCCGATCCACAATAGTACACTGCCTCCTATCCCATGACTTTTTAGCTTCGCCAAAAGTCTCTGATTGGGGACTTTGTCAAAAGCTTTCTGAAAGTCCAGATACACTATATCAACCGACTCACCTTTGTCTACCTGTTTATGCACACCTTCAAAAAAACATATCAGATTAGTAAGACAAGATCTTCCTTGTCTAAAGCCATGTTGGCTGTCTCCCATTAGGCCATGACTATCTACATGCTGTGTAATTTTGTTCTTTATGATGGTTTCTACCATTTTCCCTGGTACTGACGTCAGGCTCACCGGTCTGTAATTTCCTGGGTCACCCCTGGAACCCTTTTTAAAAATTGGTGTTACGTTGGCGACCCTCCAATCTTCAGGTATTACAGATGATTTTAATGAAAGTTCACAGATTACCAATAGCAGGTCTGCAATCTCATATTTCAGTTCTTTCAACACTCTGGGATGTATACCATCCGGTCCAGGTGATTTGCTACTATTCAGTTTATCAAATAGTTGTAATATATCTTCCCGGTGTAGCGATATTTCTCTCAATTCCTCTGCAGTATCACCTTTAAATTTCAATGGATCTTCTCTGATCCTTTTCAAATCCAGGCTGAAAACTCACCTCTTTGCTGCCACTTTCGGATCTTGACTCTCCCTATCTCCTTTATGTTTCCTTACCATTCCCCCTAGATGTATCCCATGTCTACAGCTACTGTGTTGGCTGTCTTGACTAGACTGTAAGCTCTGATGAGCAGGGACTGTCTTTTACATGTCTGTGCAGCGCTGCATTTGTCTTGTAGCGCTATACAAATGTTCAGTAGTAATAGTAGTTGTATGCTCACATGGGATATATTTAAGAGATGTCTCATAGATGCCCTGAATATTTCAATGGAAGCCTCTCTTCCTTTAAATAAGATCTATTTCTTTGCCTTTTGCAAGGTGAGGAGTTGTCTAAGATCCAAGTACAAGGGAAAAGACTTGAAACAGTTCAGAGGAAGGTGACCAAAATGATTTGGAGCTCGCGCCAAAAGATGTATGAGAAGAGAAAACCTAAATATGTATACCCTAGAGGAGAGACAGGGGGAGTATGATACAGATGTTTTAAATACATAATGAGTATCACTGAAGAAACAACCCTTTTTCAAAGAAGGGGAAACTCTAAAACTAGAGAGTATACAATGAAGTTGCAAGGAGGTAAACTTAAAAGCAATGCCTTACCGATGGAGGTGGTGGGGCAAAAACAGTGACTGAATTTAAAAAGTCGTGGGATAGATACAGAGGATCCTTTTATAGCTAGAGGATGAAATCAAAACAAATATAAATATCTTTTATACTTCAACAAATAGAGGCGATGTCCTGCACGCAGCAGTAGGTACAACCACTCTTGGCACCTTACTCGGAAGGCTAGATGGACCATACTAGTCTTTATGTGCCATCATCTACTATTTTACTATGAAAATATGCCATCTCCGGATAGTCTTGACCTGACTACTACCTTAGGGAGATTATAAGAGATGAACAGAGCAATTCTGCTGATCTTTTTTGTTTTATCTCAGACTTTGACGTGGGTATGTGATTGTTCTTTTGTAAAAAGCATGTTATTGTTATGAAACACTGAGTCTGACTTCACCCAGACATTGCTAGATCACCTCAAAGCAAGGAAACTTTCCTTGCTATGCTACAGGAAACCTATGTTCTTGGCATTACTTTTTTTTTCAATGTTAATTATGTTTTCATTGTCCCCACATAATCGAGTTATTCCTGGATAGTAAAAAGATATCTGAGTGTTCACTGGGGTGAGATAGAATTTGCCCGCAATGAGCATGTTAAGCCTTTCCTGGTTTCCTTTATTTTTATGCTTTTTCTCACCTCTTTCTCTCTGTTCTGTTTCCCTCTGTATATAGTGGTTTAATAAGAATGTGTGAATTCCTATTTGGATTTCTGTTTCTTGATGTTTATTTGGATCCTAAAGAGCAAGGGATTGAAGACCAAGCATAGATTGCCTCAGCTCAAAACTGCTGTGAATTGACCTTTGCATTTCTTCTAAAGAAATCAGGGGGAAGTAACTAGTACCGCATAACAGGCACACCCCTAAAAACAGAGGTGTGTGGGTAGTACCTTGCACTGCATAGCAGGTACAACGCAAACCACCTTACTGGGCATGTTGGTCTTCATTTGCCATCATCCACAATGTTACTATGTTGCATTGCATGGGGTAACCATTCATATTGTTGTAGCAAAACTGTTTCTTTTGACTCTTCTTTTGTCATTTATAGATAAATATCTATAATTTTAAAACTAGGAACTCTCTCGAGACGAGAAGTTGTGGTAACTTTGTGGGCACCCATGTTAGGGCAGGGTAAACATTCAGCTACATTTCAAAAGACTGAGTCAGCCCTGGCTTTCGCCACATTGTTTCTACTACAGACTTGGCATTTTCTATTTTCAATGCTATAAACACATTTGATTATACAGCTTTTTGAAATACAGAGGGAAGCTAATATGGAAGGCAATGAGCATAAATGCACAGGAAGAGAGCCTCTTTCAATTGAAAGCAAGCTCTGCAATGAGGGGGTTTAGGATGAAGTTGAAAGGGGATAGATTCAAGAGTAATATGTGGAACTATTTCTTTATGGAAAGAGTAGTGGGTGCATGGAATAGTCTCCCATTGTAGGTGGTAGAGATGAGGACAGTATCTGAATTCAAGAAAGTATGGGACAAACACAGAAGATCTCTAAAGGAAAAAAGATACTATAGTAGTTGATATGGAAGGACAGATTAGATAGGTCATATGGTGACATGTTTCTATGTACAAACTAATGCACATATGGTAGCGTGATTGTCATGTTAGCCTATATACAGTACATGCACAGAAAGGAGAAATTAGGCCTTACCTGCTAATTGTCTTTCCTTGAGTTCTCTCCGGGCCATTCCAGGAACTGTAGTGTAGTCAACCTTCTCCAGCAGCTGAGAACTGAAAAAGTCTTGCTGACAGGCCATCCAGCTCCCTCTGGCGTCAGAGATTCAGTCTACTACTGTCAAAGCAGCTTGTCCAAAACATTATTTGTTCGTAACCTAATCCGCTGAACCAAAAAAACCTGAACATTAACTAACTACGATACCAAGTAAAAAACCTCTAGTGGCTTATTACCCTTTGAAGGGATAATCTCTTCACCTTTTCAACTCACTCTCTCATTTATCTTTTTTTTTTTTAATTCTATTTTTATTTCTATTTTTTGCCATTATGGTCCAGATTGACCCTGATTGCTCCTCCCCTCGAAATCTCAGGGGAGCCCCAAAGCCAGCCTTGTTCTGAAAATCTCTCGAACCAATACATACTTATTGCAACAATAATCTTCACTGAATAGTGCCTTATTCCGAACACGATCTCCTGAAAGAACTGTAGAAGCACTAGCATTGCAATGAAATCCGGGTGGGCCCTGGACTGGCCCGGAGAGAACTCAAGGAAAGACAATTAGCAGGTAAGGCCTAATTTCTCCTTCCTCTTCGTCTCTCCGGGCCAGTCCAAGAATTGTAGGGAAGTACCAAAGCAGTACCTACTTTCGGGAGGGTCTAGCTAGCCCTGCCACTATGGCCGAGGCCCCTACCTTTGCATCCCCCTGTGCTTGCACATCTAAACGATAGTGCTTCGTAAACATGTGCAGAGACGACCAAGTAGCCGCTCTGCAAATATCCACTGGCGGAACCAAAGCGAACTTGGCCCATGAAGTCACCTGGCTCCGAGTAGAATGAGCTCAGAGACCTGTGGGAGGCAATATCCCATTCGCCTGATACGCCGCCGATACCGCTTGTTTTACCCAGTGAGCAATCGAGGCCTTGGACGCTGCCTCCCCCTTACATACTCCTCCAAAAAGGACGAATAACCTGTCCGACTTCCGAAACGACTCTGTCCTCCTGAGGTACCTACGGAGTACTCTACCTAGATCCAGCTTCCGAAGCATACTGCCTATAACCTCCCTCTCACAATTCTGAAAGGTTGGTAGAGAAATTGGCTGGTTCAAATGAAAACCAGACACTACTTTCGGGAGAAAAGATGGAACTGGTCTTAACACCACCTTCTCCGCTGAAAACTGAAGGTACGGTTCTCTACAAGATAGCGCCTATAGATCAGAGATCCTTCTTGACGAGCATAACGCCATTAAGAAGGCAGTTTTCCAAGACAGCTCTCTCAGAGCCACCACCCCCGTGGGCTCAAAAGGCAACCGCGCCTACGCTTCTAGAACCAAATTCAAATCCCAAGCCGGCACAACCGGTCTCACTGGTGGCCGTACATTCTTAACCACTTTTAAGAATCTCAGGACATCGGGATGCAGTGATAAGAGACCCCCTTGGATCTTGCCCCTAAAACATGCCAGAGCTGCCAAGTGAACCTTTAGAGTGCTGAGTGCTAAACCCTTATCTAGACCCCCCTGCAGAAACAACAAGATATCCGGCACTGTCGCAACAAATGGTCTAACGTTACGCTTCTCACACCAACCTTCAAAAATACGCCAAATACGTACATATGCCAGAGACGTAGATCTTCTTTTGGCCTGCAACATGGTATTTACTACTGCCGCTGAATATCCTCTACGCCTCAAGCGCTCCCTTTCAAGAGCCAAGCCGTAAGCAAGAAGCAATCCACCTGTGGTATTAGTATTGGTCCCTGAAACAACAGATTGATTCGACTGGGAAACTCCATGGCCGGTCCACCAGCAGTCGTATCAGGTCCGCATACCAAGCTCTCCTTAGCCAGTGTGGCGCAATGAGAATCACCTGTCCGCTGTGCTTTGCTATCCTCTGAACGACCCGACCGATCATCGGCCATGGTGGAAACACATAAAGAAGACCATCCGACGGCCAAGACTGAGCCAGCCCGTAGAGGTCCTCCGACATGTGCTCCCTGCACCTGCTGTAGAACTGTGATGCTTTTGCATTTCCACATGTTGCCATCAGATCCATGACCAGCTGTCCCCACCGCACCATAATGTTGTGGAAGACCGCCTCATTCAGTTGCCATTCTCCTGGATCTAGAACATGCCGGCTGAGAAAATCGGCCTGTACATTGTCCTTCCCCGCTACATGAGCTGCCGAAAAAGTCACCAGATGGCTTTCTGCCCAGTGCATCAACAGCTGACTCTTCTCCAGCAAAACCGCACTTCCTGTGCCCCCTTGACGATTGATATAGGACACCGTTACCGCATTGTCAGAGAAAATGCATATTGCTTTCCCTGTCACTAGACTGTCGAACTCCAGAAGAGCCATCCACACTGCCCTCATCGCCAGCTGATTGATCGAGCAAGTGCTCAGCTCTGATGACCAGCAGCCTTGCGCTACCTGGGACATACAATGCGCCCCCCAGCTATAGAGACTGGCATCTGTGGTGACCAACACTCAATCTGGCGAGTCCAGAGGCATTCCCGCTTGAAGATGCCTGGGATCCAACCACCATTGCAGACTGTCGCCGACTGCTTCCGAGCACACCAACTTTTGCCCCAGAGAATGTTCTTGTTGCGACCATCTGGAAAGCAACACCCACTACAGAGGACGCATATGCGCCCTTGCCCACGGCACCAGGTCCAACACCACCACCATGGAGCCTAGAAGTTGTAGGTATCTCCACGCCGTCGGTGCCTTGATGCGCAAAAACGCTGACACCTGCCTTATGATCTTTTGCACCCTGTCTTCTGGTAGAAATACTGCTCCCACGCTCGTATCGAACAAAGCCCCTAGATATACGAGGTGCTGTACTGGAAGCAACAGACTCTTGGCTTGATTCACCACCCAACCTAGGTGCTCCAGAAATTCCACTACCCGTGACGTTGCCCTTACCGAGTCCGCCACTGACTCTGCTCAAATCAGCCAGTCATCCAGGTAGGGATGAACTTGTATACCTTCCTTTCTCAAGGCAGCTGTGGCCATCACCATCACCTTTGTGAAAGTGCCCGGCGCCGTAAGCCAGGCTGAACGGTAACGCTCGGAACTGAAAAATGCCCCATGGGCACGGCAAAGCGCAAATATTTTAATGCTCTGGTCTGATTGGGATGAGGAGTTACGCTCCCATTAAATCTATGGACGAAAGTACCTCTCCCGGCCTCATTATTGATCGTAGAGTCTCCATTCGAAAATGCGGTACCCTCAAACAGCGGTTCACATGCTTGAGATCTAGAATAGGTCGAAAGGACCCTTCCTTTTTGGGAACCACAAAATAAATCGAGTATCAACCTAAACCGTATTGGTCTTGTGGAACCGGAACCACCGCTTGTAGGTGCAGCAAATGTTGAAGGGAGTCCTTTACCGCCTTTGTCTTTGCTGGAGAACCGCATGGAGACACCATGAAGGCCTCCGTTATTGGTCGCGCAAACTCCAGCGCATAACCCTCGTGGATGATCTCCAGCACCCACTGGTCTGTAGTTATGGTGGCCCAGACGGAGTGGAAGCCCTGCAAACTTCCTTCTATTGGAACCTCCGTCTGGACCAACCTCTTTTCATTGCAGCTTCTTTGAGGGGTTCTGCTGAGGACCAAAGTATCCGGTTCCGAACCCCCTAGCCCCTCGAAAGGACTGACCCCTTGCCATAAAGCGACCTCTTTGATAGGGAGCGAACCGAACCCCTTGGAACCTCCGAAACTCTCTGCTTTGTCCTCTCTGTAGAGTCCCAGGTCTTTGACTCTTCGGACGATCCTCCGGTAACCAACCGCCTTTGGAATCTCCTAAATCCTTCACAATCTTTTCCAAAGCTTCACCAAAAAGCAGCTTGCCCTTATAGGGGAGCTTACTAAGTCACGCCTTTGAAGATGCATCCACCACCCAATTTCTCAGCCAGAGAAATCTTCTAGCGGCAATCACTGACACCATGGCCTTCGCCGAAATTCTTACCAGATCATAAAAGGTATTAGCGAGATACGCCGCAGCCGACTCTAATTTCGCTCCCTCTGAAGCCGAAACATTTTCCCCCTCAGGGGAAGACTCTCCTTGGAGCCAACGAATTGAAGCTCTGGACACATACGCTCCACAAATGGACGCTTGCAGAGACAGAGCACTTGCGTCAAAGGCCTGTTTGAGCAGAGACTCCAACTTTCTATCCTGCAGATCTTTAAGCGCTGTACCGTCCTCTACCGGAATCGTAGTCTTTTTAGTCACTGCCGCAACTAACACATCCACTTTCGGCATTCGCAGCAGTTCTCTCTCCTCCTGCAGCACCAGGTACAATTGGCCTATCACCCGACCTCCTCTCAACGTAGCTTCCGGGCATTCCCATTCCAATTCCACCATCTATTTAATCACTCTATGGACCAGAAAACACTTCTGCTCTACCTTGAAATCTTGGAGCAGAGGATCTTCCAGTGGCTCTTCCTGAACCACCGGCAGGGTAATATTCAGAGCTGCCAACGAATGGGCTATAAGAGCCCCCAGTTTTTCTTTCCGAAATACCCTGAAAATATTGGGATCCTCACCAGGCCCAATCTCACCTTCCTCCAGATCCCCCATCCACAGATCCATGCCAGAATCAGAGAGGATTTCTCCCCCCTCTGTTATCTGAGGGACAGAACTCTGCTGTCCGAAGCTATCAGCAGCCGACTCCCCTGTCAAGCCCATCTTTGAGGACCCCTCTCCTGGGTCCCTTGCACTGCCGCCATCCTTAGCCAAACTAGACAGGTTGGAAGGAGAAATTTGGGCTTGTACCTGCTCCAATTTCAAACAGTATGCTTTATGAAGAGAAAGAATAAAATCTGCTTAAAATACGGACTGCAAACCCCCCTGTAACTCTGGTACTGGTGTCCGAGCCACAATGTCTGCTTGGGCAGGTCTCTTTGACTTGGATTTCTTTTTTCCTGCTTTTTCCTGCAGCACGGTAGAAACGGCCCCAGCTTCTAAAATGGCCGCCGTTCCCGCCTTCTCCGTCATGCTTTGCTGCTTACTCAATTGCCCTAACAACGCTGACTTCTCTTCCATTATCTCTCCAAAGACAACGTTTCTATTCTACTGCCTCTCTGAACCCAAAAACCGTAAAAATTCCTGCCCGAGAAAACGCTGGCGGTTCCTGCACTGTGCGCACGCTGCTGAGCACAGCCGCATGCGCTCCAGCTGAAAAAAAAGCTCTCCGACACTCTCTGACAGCCGCGGTCCCTTGGTGCTGAAAATCAGGCCTGCCCACCCTGGCACAGTCACCGCGCGATTGGCAAACTCCCTCGACATACCTTTTATCCTTGGGCTAAAAATCCAGCGACTCTCTACCTCCGCTGCTAGTGGGAGAGTTTGCCCGGGCGTCAGAAGAAGAGAGGCTGATTCTGGGGTTCCCAGATTCTTCTTCACTTCTGCCTACGGATCCAGTCCTCGAGGCAGGCTCTGCCTCTGCTCTGATCGCCCCAGCAGCTGACCTCCGTTTTCATTTTTTTTAAAAACTTTTTCAAATAGAACTGGTCATCTCCTGGCCATAATACCCTGCTAGGGTTACCCAGGGATATATATATATTTTTTAAAACTAATTCTTTTCCTTTCCTCTTCGTCTGACCGGGAGCCTGTCAGGAACACGTCCTATCCAGCTCCTGAGGACTGAACGACGCCAGGGGGAGCTGGATGGCCTGTCAGCAAGACTTTGACAGTTCAGTCCTCAACTGCTGGAGAAGGTTAACTACCCTACAGTTCCTGGACTGGCCCGGAGAGACGAAGAGGAATAAAAGTTAATCAATAAAGCCAACAATATAAGGTGATACCTTTTTATTGGAGTAATCTAATAATTTCTTACCTAGATTTTGGAAGTTCATGCCTCCCTTCCTTAGGACAGAAGGAGTAAAGTGGAAATGGATTCAGCTCACACCCCTTCTCAGTTCAAGGCGAGTAACAATCAGGTGCACTAGGTATTATCCTGTCCCCAGAGGGCTTACTATCTAAGTTTGTCCCTGAGGCAATGGAGGTTAACTGACAAGGGGCAACAGTAGTATGCAAACGCTGGCTTCCTGGTTATAGCTGCTGCTCTCTTAGACTACTCCTTCACTCTTCCACTCCAAACGATGATAGTCCTGGAATACATAAGCGACTCATACGAGCATTCTGAAGGGGAAAGGTGAGGTGGGAGATGCGAGTGATGGATGCTCAGAAGAATTTTATGGTTGATAATGTTTATTTACATTTATTAACTGTTTTTATAAACCCCAAATCTTTGTTACTTCAAGGTATATGTTCTTTTCAACTCAAAAGTCTTCCATTTCTGAATTGTATCCCAATCCTAAGTTCATTGATGCAGAGTTCTGGTCCTGAAAAGTGCTCCTAACCTAAGTCCTCTCTCTTAAGCAAGGAAACAGGGAAAGGGACCTGGATGACGAGGTCTCACTGTTGCGGTGGCCCTGCAGGGACCCAGAGCACCTACAATGGCCCCAGAGAGAACAGCAAGCAAGTGAATAATTTGGGAGGGAAACAGAAAGATCAGTAATGCATAACAGGACTGCTGCCTTTGGAGTCTGGTAGCACCTTAATGTGTCCAGACTGAGGTGCGTGGGTCATAAGGATCCCTCTCCCATGAAGAAGAGGAAGTTTGCCTAAAAATAAAAAAAAACCCAGAGGACACAACTGGAGAAGCCAAAAAGCACAAAAAGAACTGAAAGTATATTTTCTCTATTTCATAAGTCAAAGAAAGAGAAATTTTCTGATCATTTTTCTGTCCTTGAATCCTGCTAGACCAGTTCAGAGGAGTGGGCTATGCTCCCTTGCCAGCAGGTGGAGGCAGACTTGAACATCTTTCAATGATATTATCAGGAGGTATAACTACTGGTGCGGCACTGAGAGAAGCCAGCAAGACACTTCCCAAGCAGTAAGCAAACTGAAAAACTCAGAGATAAAACACAACTATAAGCAAAAATAACAGTTGACAACCAGATCAAATAGTTGGAACAAGTATTTGGCTCTCTTACCACAGCTGAAGCTTCATCAATGTAAAGGCAGCTGAGCTTCCCAACCTGTAGGAAAATCTTCCAGGGAGGGTCCTGGACTAGCCAAACAGAATTCAAAGAAAGGAAACTATCAGGTAGGATTAAAATGTCTAATTCCTTATCCTGCTAGATCAGTCCAGAAAAGTGAGATGTATTCAAGCAGTCAGGGACCCATGGTGGGAGGATAATGATGTTCTGACCAGAAGAACCTTGCCAAAGGCACCATTTGCACTTGCTCCCACATGCATCCTGTAGTGATTCACAAAGGTTCATCAAAAATGGTTCACAGCAGGACAGGACCAGCAGCAGGGGCAGTGGAAAAGCTATTTGTCTGGGGGGGGGGCCCAAGTTCCACCCCAAGCTTCACCCTAACTCTGCTTTGACTCTGCCCTAAGTCACCTACAGTCTTCCCCTCCTGTTCTGCCCATGGGCAGAAAAGAAGAGAGCAGCCGCAATCGTGGCAAAACCACCTTCTGTCTGCCTGCAAAAGATCAAATCCCCCATGGGCAGAGAACCTGCATCAAGGCTGTGACTGCAGGAATCCAGTCTCCTGCGGGCAGACAGGAGTCTTTGTCATGATTACGGCTGCTCTTTTACTGCACTTTAGTAAAAGGGCCCCTAGGTTTTTGGCTGAAAATTTGCATCAATTTTTTTATGTAATTTACTTATTTATCCTAATTTTTTACCCACCTTTTCTCATAACTTGAGCCAAGGTACAATAGCTATAAAAATGAAAGGAATAAGAACAGTAACATCACAACAAATAAGATGATAAAAAGAACACCACATTTTCCGAGGCCATTGGAAGAGAGTAAACAGTACCATTCCTGGGAAAGATTAATTTTTTATATTTAACACAGTTTTGGGGATATTTAAGCACCATATCATGAGAGATGTCAAGCTAGACCTTGCTTTACCCATCTTCTACTAATCCAGAGTTGAGCTAAACTTTTCCATGGTGACCAAGAGCTTGTGTTGGTCTATCCTACTGGTCATGATGGTCAACTCCAAAATTGGAAGGCTCGCTATGAGCTGATGTTGCTTTCTCATCTTCCATGTTTGGGTGCATTGGGTGTCTTTCAAAAATCCCTTCAGGATCCCCCAAGTCCACTTTGGTACAGAGAAGAGTGATCAAAATGGTAAAGGGGATGAAAGGATATCCCTATGACAAAAGACTTAGAAGGTTAGGGATATTCAACTTGGAAAAGAGACGGCTGAGGGGTGATATGATAGAGGTCTATAAAATAATGAGTGGAGTAGATCAGGTAAATGTAGATCTGTTGTTTACTCCTTCAAAAAATAGAACGACTAAGGAATGTGCAAAGAACCTACAATGTAGCACAATTAAGACAAATCGGAGAAAATATTTTTTTCATTCAATGCAAAATCAAACTCTGGAATTCATTACCAGAGGATGTAGTAAAAGCTGTTAGTGTAGCTGATTTAAAAGAAGTTTGGACAAGTTCCTGGAAGAACAGTCCATAAACCATTATTAAAAAAGACCAGGGAAATCCACTGTTTACCCCTGGGACAAGCAGCATGGAATCTGTGTACCTTTTGGGAACTTGATAGGTACTTGTGACCTGGATTGGCCACTGCTGGAAACAGGATGCTTGGTCTGACCCAGTATGGCATATCTTATGTCCTAACAATATATTATCAGTAAAAATCATAAACCCCATAAAAGGTAATTTAAAAAGGTAAAAATAATCATTAAGCATAAAAGGGCATATCACAGGGTTCCTCTGATTACTGCTCTACATTTCAGTATCTAACACGACAAATCATCAGTAGGTAGTAACTTTATATCCCTGCCCTAATTTTGCCCAGTAGCTACTCAATTTTTAGGTGCCTAAATTTATGAATTCAGTCTAGTCAATTTAGGAGCATGTTCAGTAAATGTTAATGTGTGCTAACTATATGTGCCACTGCGACCCATTATATTTTTATGGATGCAGTGTCACTTAGAACATGGTAACAGATGTTAGTGTGCATTAACCATAGTAAACATGACCCTTGGTTTCCCAGCTGCCTAAATTAGCCACCTAGAGTCTTTGAAAGCTGACTCCTATGTGATAAGTTGAAGGTAGATGGCGGATAAAGGGAAACTGAGGCAGGATCTCTAGGTTTTACTGTTTTGTGCTCTGGTTGCCCATGTTGAGACCCATGATGGCCCCGTCCATCAAGGGCTTTCTGCTCCTCTCTGCCTATTGGAAGATGTTCAGATAATCAGGTTCTTAGCCTGCTTTAAATGACAGTGTCCAGCTGCAACAAGAAAAGAGGAACCGCAAAGCCTTCTTCACTCTGAGACCATCAGCAAAATGGGGAAGATGCACATCTCACTGCTGCTTTGTAAGTCACTATTTTTATTATCTGAACGGAAGAGGACTATGGGGTAATTTAAAAAGCATTTCCATGCATAAAACAGTGTTTTATGTATAGAGCTAGCTTTTAATAAAATCGCCCTGACCATATGTATATGTTTACACACACCGAGTGGTGATCTTCCCAGGGACGGTGTTGGAGAGGGGTTAGTATTTATATACATGCTTCACAAAATATGTGCATGTCTTCATAAAATAAAAACTGATAAATTTTTGTGTACTAAATAATGGGTAAATGTGTGAGTACTATTCAGAGGTCATTTTTCAGAGGGAAATAATGTGCATATCTTTCCTTTGAAAACTGGTGTAATATATGTGCACACCTTCCCCACAAGTTAGAGGATCTGCTACAGAACTACCTTCTATAGGGCCAGGTGCACTCACAACTAGAGCTGCTTTAGTCTTGTGTCAATGGGGAAATGCCTCAGTTACCTGTGTTAATGTATTTTACCTTCATAGAAATGAAAAGTAGCAACGCTGGTTAAACTGTTGAGAATATCTATTTCCATAATAATGCATGTGTCTTTAAATGAGATCTATATGTTTTATGTTTTATTAAAATTTGATATACCGCCCACACCACAATAGGCATCTGGGCGGTTCACAATTAAAATTAAAATTTACAGGCTGCGAGAAGTTAGGAAAAGAACGCCATCAAATCAGACAGAATAGGAGAGAGGAAGTCAGCAAACAAATAGACAAAGACATGGAACTGGGGGTGGGGCGGGGAAACAGATATGAAAGAAGGACAAACACAAGAGCAAGGTATATGGGGGGAGACCAGGACTGTAACATTAAGGACAATACAAGTATAAAAATATATGGAGGAAAGGCTTAAAACTGTAACATAAAAGCAATTATAAGTGTAAAAGAAGGCAGACAGAGGGGCAGGACATAGGGAATGGGCTAAGCTGCAGTGTAGGGAAACAAACACAAGGGTGGGGTCTATGGGGGAAGGTTAAATGCTGTAATAAATAGATGGGTTTTGAGCTTTGTTTTAAAGTGCTGGAGAGAGGTTTCAGTACGGAGGGTAAGAGGGAGCGAATTCCATAGTCGTGGCCCCAAGAAATAGAAAGCGGATGAGCGAGTGGATTCCAGGTGGGCATGTGAGGGAGGGGGAAGAAACATGCGATTAAGGTGAATAGAACGGAGTGAACGATGAGGGGTGTGGAAGCGAACCTGATCGGCAAGGTAGAGAGGAGAACCTACATAGAGAGCCCTGTGAACAAAAACAAGAATCTTAAAGTGGATGCGGAAAGGTACCGGTAACCAGTGTTGTTGTTGAAGAAGAGGAGTGACGTGGTCGAACCGGGAAGCGTGAGTGAGGAGACGGACTGCAGTATTTTGGATGCGTTGAATTCGAGTAATTTGGGATTTCGGAAGACCTGCTAAGACAACGTTACAATAGTCAAGCCGAGATATTACTAGGGAAAGTAGAAGTGTAGCTAGTGCAGAAGAAGAGAGAAAGGGGCGGACAGCTCGTAATTGTTTAAGAGAATAAAAAGAGCGCTGGACAACTGAAGAAATATGTTCCCGGAAGGAAAGAGCAGAGTCAAGAACCACACCGAGATAGCGGAAAGAAGAGACCAGAGGAATAGGTTGGGAAGAGAAAATTGGTGCACACGTGGGTGAGAGGGTGCTCCCCAGAGTAAACCAAGTGGCAAACGATTTAGAAGGATTAACATGTAGATAATTAGAGGAGAACCAAGATGCAACGGCGGAAAGACAGTTATTAAGAGGTGTAATATCCGGGTTAAGAGAATCAGTGTGAAGTACAAAAAGAATATCATCCGCGTAATAATACGCGGAGATACTAAATTGCTGAACAACCAGTGCAAGAGGAGCCAAGAAAACATTAAAAAGAAGAGGAGCAAGAACAGATCCCTGGGGCACACCACAGGTGAGGGGGTGGGAGCAGAGGAGGAAGATCCGGAGACAACAGTAAAAGAACGGTTAAAGAGAAAGGAGTGAAACCAGCGAAGAACAGTACCTGAAACACCAGCGTTGTGAAGACAATCTAGAAGGGTACGGTGATCCACCAGGTCAAAGGCCGCAGAGAGGTCAAGAGAAACAACAAGAGAGATAAGACCATGGTCGTGCGCGTGGTGGAGTTCGTTAAGGAGGGAAAGGAGGATAGATTCGGTGCTATGGCCAGGACGGAAACCAGATTGTCGAGGGTGGAGAGTGAGGGAAGATTCAAGGTGAGAGGAAAGTTGAAGAAAGACGAGTTTTTCAAGGAGTTTAGAAAGAAAGCAAAGATTGGAAATGGGACGCCAGCTTTCAGAGTAGACTCACATGTTTGGAAAGGAGACCAGCTGCAAAAGTTAATGAGCAACAGACCTCATAAAATTTATCAGCAGCAGGGTGAAGGGAAGTTGTCTATCTGCCCATAATGCCTTATGCGTAGAACAAACTCCCTGAGTCTGTACGTCAGGCTTCATCTCTATCGCTTTTCAAGTTCATGCTAAAGGCTCACCTCTTTTAGGTTGCTTTTGGTTCTTGATCCCTTGTTTTCCTTGTGTCTCCTTACTCTTCCCTATTTTCCCTTACTCTTATCTTTTGTCTTGTCTATCTTAATTAGATTGTAAGCTCCGATGAGCAGGGACCTTTTTATATGTGTCTGTACAATGCTGCGTATGCCTTGTAGCGCTATTAATAATAATAGTAGTAGTAGTAACTAGAGAGGAGATGTGTGTTCAGAATTCAATAAATAAATATTCCCAACTGGAAGATGAGAAAGGTCCAGAGGTTAAGCAGAACAGGTTGAAAACTGGGCAGACTAGATAAGTTTCAGATCTTGTCATTGTAAGGAATGGAGGAGTAGCCTAATGGTTAGAGCACTGGCTTGGGAACCAAGAGACCAGGAGCTGCCGAGTCACCACGAATCAACATTGACTCAGAGGCGCACACATTGCATTTTGCTTGTTGTTGTTAAGTGCCATCAAGTCGATGTCAATTCATGGCAACCCTGTGGATAGTTGTCCTAAACTGAGTTTGGTCTTCAGTCTTATAGCTAATTGTGAGACCAAGGTCCATCCAGCCCAGTGTCCTGGTTCCAACAGTGGCCAATCCAGGTCACAAGTATTTGGCAGATTCCCAAAAAACGTTCATAGGTTCCACACCACTTATCCTGAGGCAAGCAGTGGATTTTACAGGTCTTCTTTAATAATGGTTTATAGACCTTTCCTCTAGGAAATTGTCCAAACCTTTTTTCTTTTCTTATTGAAGAGTTTCCATTTAATATATTAGAAACATTCAAAGTAACATGCAAGCAACAAACAGAACATAACCTATACAAGTATCCATAAAGAAAACAGTATTGCAAGAAGACCACATCAAGGGGAGTAAAGGACAAAAAGCCTTGAGCCAATTACATCTTTAAACGCTCTATTTCCCACTTCCCAATAATAATACTATCAAACACAAACATAACATAATCAAGCTACCCACTTGGTATCACTGGGAACACCAACCTCCCTGCTCTTCAGAAAATCCTCCAACTGCTGAGGATCCGAAAAAACATAACGGACACCCAACAGACATACCACACACTTACAGGGAAACCTCAAATAAAAAGAGGCTCCTAATTCTATCACCTGGGGTTTTAACTGAAGAAAACTCTTACACTGCTCTTGAGTGGCCCTAGCCACATCTGGAAAAACCTGAACCTGCTGCCCGCAGAAGCAACTTCATTTATATTTAAAATATAACTTCATTACCTGAGATTTCTCAGTATCAGTAGCAAAATAAACCACCAGAGTAGCCCACACAGGAATATCATCCATAGACTACTCCAAAAACTGGGACAAGTCAATGGAGGCCTGGAGGGACCCGGCAGCATTACCTGACATCTTATCTGGCAAATAATACAACTTAGTAACCTGTATCTTATCAGCATTTTCCATTTTCAAACATTCCCTAAAGCATTTTTGCAATGGTGAAAGGTAGTGGGTTCTAGGAAAATTAAAAAATCTTAAATTCGGGGGGCGCTCGTGAGCCCGCAGCGTGATGGCCGCATTCTAACAGAGCTCCATCCTCACAACCCCAAAATCCTTGCAAACATGTGCTAACTTTAGCAATTTACCCCCCTCTACCTACCCTGGGTCGGCGAGAGCAAGTGGTCCCCCTCGGAGCTTGGTTCGGCGGCTAGGCGGGTCCCCTGAAGACTGGAAAATCGCGGGGATCACATCGGGAGCGAGACCTGCTGAGTGCCTCTACTCATCAACGGATACGGGCCCGACTGCTCCCGTGGCTACCACAGGAGTCCTGCGCGGGTTTAATTACCACTGGAGCGGAGCCCTGCAAGATTGAGCGGCTGCTTCCTGGGTGCTGCATTGAGGAACGTACGGCAGCCCGTTGGTCGGGGGAGGCAATTTCTCCAAACGCTGAGGCCTCTGAATGTGCCGCTGAAACCTTGCCTGTGAGGCCTGCGGAGCCGGCGTGGAGACCACGTGGCAGCTGCCGGCGTGGGCTATCTTCCCCTGCTATTGCGAATCACCCCGAGGGGGGTAAGTCCGAGCGTCAACTTTTCTCTCTCCTGCACTTTGGCCTGCATCTGCTGCTGGTGATGGGGGCTATCTACTAACAGCTTGGAGCCCCGCCGAAGCCTCTGTCCCCCCTGAGTGGAACTTGGAGGCCCTGTTAAATGCTTGTTACCTTGGGAGGGCTGGAGTAGCTTTTCCTTTTTTTTTTTCTCTGCTGCCTCACTGTCTATCCAGTGCCCTATACTTTGCTGACATTGCTTCTATCCGTCTCCTGACACTGTGTGGTGGTGACTACGCTGAGGATCTGTGAGAGCCTGGACGCCGTGGTCTCCTTGGGACCCCCACTTTTTGCTGGCATTGGATATATCTCTCTCCTACCACTGTGTGACTCTGGTGACTTTGTGACCTGTTAAATCCTTGTTACCCCGAGAGGGCTGGGGCAGCTTTTTCCTTTTTTTCTTTTCTTCTACTGCCTCACTGTCTATTCAGTGCCCTATGCCTTGCTGACATTGCTTGTACCCGTCTCCTGACACTGTGTGGTGGTAATGACGCTGAGGATTTGTGAGAGCCTGGACGCCGCGGTTTCCTTGGGACCCCCATCCTTTGCTGGCATTGGACATACCTCTCTCCTACCACTGTGTGACCTTAGTGACTTCGTGAGATGGCTGCTAAAGCCAAAAGCTCTGAAACTCGGGAGGGGATGCGCTCCTCCCAGCACCTGCAGAGCAAGTCCGGAGCCCCAAGTAGCCCACACGAACAACCCATCCCATCAGGTTCTGATGATGAGACTGTTAGCGAGGAGGACTTGGATCCGCATAAGCAACTCTCCTCAGCTCAACTCAAACAAGAACTCCGTAGGGGCTTTGCGGAATTAGCTAATGAGTTTCACGCGCTACGAGAGGACCTGATGAAAGATGTCACCGAGCTCAGGACCGACGTCAAGGAGCTGGGAGCCCGAGTGGAAGACGTGGAGACCAAGGTGGTAGAACAAGATGGGACGCTGATGGATTTACAATGTGCTTTAGACCGGCAGCATGCGCAAGCAATGGAACTGACATAAAATTAATGACATTGAAAACCGTTCCCGCCGCAACAATGTGCGGTTCCGTGGAATCCCAGAGGCGGTAGGGGACGGAGAAGACCTACCAATGGTACTTAAATTGCTGATAGCGGAATTGCTCTCGACGGAGGACTTGGCTGCGCACGCCTCTGGTATGGAAATTGAACGAGTTCACCGCGCCTTGGGGAAACCCCCCAATAACCAACCTCGTGATGTCATTGCAAGGTTTCTGCGCTACTCTGATGCTGAGCTCCTTATCCGTCGAGGCCGGGAGAAAAAGACGGTCCGATTTCAGGATGCGACGGTGTCCATTTATCAGGACCTCTCGACGTTCACCCTGGCACGGCGGAGAGAGATGAAGCCAGTCTCCGCGGTCCTGAACAGCAAGGGGATTCGCTATTCCTGGTCCTTCCCGTTTAGGATGAACTTTCTTTTGGGCAACAAAAAGATCTCTGCAAAGGACTATACTGAAGCTTGGCGAGCCCTTCGTCAGGCAGGTTTAGTAGATGACAATGCCCAGCCTCATCCGCCGCCCCCTAAGCCCCAGCACTCCAGGTGGACTCGGGTGGGCAAGTCCACTTGATTTCTTTTTGTGAACTTGAAGAGCTCCTCTTACTTTTTCTCTTTTAGGGAGTCTCCTTCCGTGGGCCCCCCGATTTTTGGATACCTGGTGGTGGGAATTAGATTGGGGTCCCCACCTTTTTGATACATGGGGGGCAGCGGATGATCTGCAAACGTTTTGTTGATGTTATTGCTTTAACAGAGGGGCAGGATGAGCTTGAAGATCCGGGGGAGGTGGAGGAGTAGTGGGGGGTATGTTTATCTCTGTTTTTCACTGTTTAGGTTGAGTATTTGCCTTAAGGGGTTCTGGGGGGTTCGGGGTTTGTGGTCAATTTACCGTGTCCTGTGATAATTTAAACAGGCAGGTGGTATTGACGGGAAGGGGGGGGCTCTTTATCAATATGGAATTGGGAGGTGTGCTTGGGCTTGGGAGGAGGGACTATGGCTCTTGTTCTTGGAAAGTGGAATGGGTGGGCCCGACTTACTAATTCCCGGGGTCTGATGGGGGGGAGCTATCGTTGGGACCTTATGGATAGCGGGCGGCAGCGAGGGAGTGGATTGTAGTTGCTAATGGTGCGCTTTATCTCTTTGAATGTTAAGGGCCTTAATTCCCCGAGGAAAAGATCCCTGCTGTTTTCGGAATTGCGCACTTTGCAGGGGGACATTGTTTACCTACAGGAGACCCATCTTCAGAATTGTAAGCAGGGCTGGCTAAAGAGGTCCCCATATACTGAGGTGCGGGTGGCCTCAGATGCACAGGGACGGAAGAAGCGGGGAGTGGCCTTATTATTTCATCAGAGCCTCTCTCTACAGATCGAGGAGATAAAGCAAGATACTTTGGGGAGGTGGCTTTTCTTGAATATCCGTTTAGAAGGGCACCTGCTCACCTTAGCTAATGTTTACGCTCCCAATACAGGTCAAGGGGCCTTCTTTGCACGATTAAAAGCCTTATAGCGGGTTTTGCAAGGGGTCCTATCGTTCTGGGGGGGACTGTAATACGCACCTGGTGCCCCACCTGGATTCCACAAGCACGCTGGGGGGCGAGTGGGGGGGTCGGCAAGAGCCCTGCAAAGTTTTATGCTGGACCTAGGTTTGAGGGACGTCTGGAGGGACACCCATGGGGGGGAAAGAGGCTATACGTAGTACTCTCCGGTCCATCAGGTTCACACTCGCATTGATTATTTTCTCTTGGATCAGCGCCTGATGGACGGGAGAGTGAAGGCTGGACATGGAGCGCTGACCTGGTCAGATCATGCGAGAGACACAAGGAGGAGCGACCTCCTGCAGGGAGTCCAAGCAGACACAAGGAGCAGGAGATGTCGGAAGAACAAAGACCCTTTGTTCTTCCGACATCTCCAGCTCCTTGTGTCTGCTGGTCAGATCATGCCCCATGCTGGCTTGCTCTTCCGGCCGGATTGTACAGTGAGCACCAGCGGCTTTGGCGCCTAGACGTGAGGTTCCTGCGGCGGCAGGGTGCAGTGCAGGACCATGTCCGTTTTATTACGGAATTCTTTGAGCTTAACAATTCTGGGGATGTTCCTCTCCCCACGGTCTGGGATGCTTATAAGGCTACGTCTCGAGGTCAACTCATGGCGGAGGCGGCCCGCACGCGCAAAATGTGGACGCGTGACCACGACCAGTTAGTGGCGGAGGCTACCCGCCTAGGCTTGGAACACGCTCGAACTGGTTCGCGACAGGTCCTACGCCAGTGGCGGACTGCTCGAGCCAACTTGGATGCATGTTTGCAGAAAGAATTAGATAATAAACGCCGGAAGTTACGGCAAACTTTTTATGAGCATGGGAATAAAACAGGCCGCTTCCTAGCCTTGCGTCTTCGCCAACAACAATCTGCGAGAGTGGTACGCGAACTGCGCGACGCTGGGGGACGGAAGAGGGTTATTTCCCGGGAGATACGTGATCTTTTTGCTGACTTTCTGGAGCAGCTCTATAAGGCGGAGCCCTTTGAGCGGGATCGTGTACAGGACTATTTGCGGGGGATTGGTCTGCCGCACCTTTCCGACTCGGATCGGGCTCAGCTAGATTCCGAATTAACGGTAGATGAAGTGGAAACCGCAATCCGGCGACTGAAAACTGGGAGTGCGCCAGGTAGTGATGGCTTCCCAGCAGAATATTATAAGAAGTTTCGGATACAATTGGCCCCGACCTTGACTGTCTTGTTCAATGAGATCTTGGGAGGGGTCTCTTTACCACCGTCCCAGCGCGAGGCACTGATCGTGATGATACCCAAGCCTGGTAAACCACTGCACAATGCGGCGTCGTACCGCCCCATCTCCCTGTTAAATGTTGACGTTAAAATATTTGCCTCTATACTGGCGGCGCGCCTGAATCGGGTCCTTCCGGGCTTGGTTCACCCAGATCAGGTGGGATTCGTGCCAGGTCGCCAGGCGGCAGACAACATTAGGCGTATGTTGCAGGTCATCCACGTAGCCCAACGGGATCCACAACCAGCTCTACTGGTAGGAATTGACGCAGAAAAAGCCTTTGATCGGGTCGACTGGGAATACTTATGGTGTGTTCTGGAGAAAATGGGCTTCGGCTCTAATTATATCTGTTGGGTTCGTAGTCTCTATCAGATGCCCCAGACGTGCGTTCGGATCAATGGGGGACACTCGAGACGCTTCCTGCTGGAACGGGGCACGCGACAGGGTTGCCCTCTTTCGCCCCTACTCTTTGCACTCGCGATGGAACCCTTGGCCCAGAGCTTCCGAGAACATCTGGGCCTGCGGGGGGTTCATATTGGCCTTGCGGACTATAGGATTGCGCTCTTTGTGGATGACATCATACTGTCCCTGGTGGATCCATCCACTTCCCTTCCAGTTGCGATGCAGTTGTTCGATAACTATGCGCGAGTATCCGGTTTTAAAATTAATTACACTAAATCGGAGATTTTGAATGTTGGGGTCCCCGGGGCGGTTTGTGCGGAGCTCCAGGCGGCTTATCCTCTTCGCTGGGTGTCCGGAGCTTTACGTTATTTAGGGGTACATCTGACTGTGGAGCGGGCAGACCTCTTTAAGGCCAACTACGATCCCTTGCTTCGTCAGATTCGGCGGGATCTAGAGGTATGGAATGGCCTGCTCCTTTCCTGGTTCGGGCATATAGCCGTAGTCAAGATGGTGGTTGTTCCCCGCTTTCTTTATTTCTTTCAGGTTCTGCCGCTTCCCATCGCGCGGGCCACTTTGGCGACCTGGCAGCAGATGCTTATGAAATTCATTTGGCATTATTGTCGCCCGCGCTTGGCGCGACAGGTTCTTTATGCCCGTACGCGCTCTGGAGGTATGGGCATGCCCAATCTATATTGGTACTACGCGGCGGCGCAATGTCGGGCGGGGGTGGAGTGGATGATTGCTGATAGCAGTAAGCAATGGGTACAATTGGAAATGAGCTTGGCGGGGGGAGCCGGCTTGGGAGACTGGCTGTGGCTTGGTCCAAAACTTCGCCGTGGTAAGCGCACTAGCAATCCCTATATTCTTCATACCCTCCGTTGTTGGGACCGGCACTTTCGATCTCGCGATATGGACTTAACCCCTTTAGCTCCTATAGTAGATAACGCCTCTTTCCCGCCAGGGTTAAGTGATACAGTCTTTCGGCAGTGGGGACATCACGGCCTTAGTCGGGTCGGACAGCTTTTTGATAATGGTCAATTACAACCCTTTCGTGCGTTACAAGATGAATTTGATATTCCGGCCAGGCAACATTATCAATATATGCAAGTGACACACTGGGTTCGGTCCAAGCTTGTTCGGCCCCAAGTTGCTCGGGCCTTGACAGATTTGGAACGCTATTGTGAGGGGTGCACTACCACTAAGGGACTCGTGGCGACCCTGTATGCCCACTTGCAGGGATCTCAATTGTGTTCTACTAGACACCGGGAACTTTGGAACTCCGACTTGAACCTCTCCTATACTGAGCAGCAGTGGGAAAGGGCGGAAACTCATTTGTGGAAGAGTGCAGTAGCGATTAATGCCCGTGAAACCAATTATAAAATATTGTATCGTTGGTACATGACTCCGGCGCGGATCGCGCGCATATTTCCTGGGGCGGTGGACCTCTGCTGGCGTAACTGTGGGCAAAGGGGTACCCTAGGGCATATTTGGTGGGATTGCCCCCGCATTCGCGCCTTTTGGAGGGGTATACAGTTCCGGATACAAATGCTTCTGGGGGTGAGTGTCCCTTGGGATCCGGGGATTTTTCTGTTTGGGGCTGCGGTGCCGGGTGCACGGGCTCTGCAGCTTGCCCTACTTCGCCATGGCCTGAATGCAGCTAGGTTATCCCTTGCAGCAGCCTGGAAGTGTGCCTTGGCCCCCTCCTTTCAGGCTTGGCTGGAACGGATGTGGGATATGTACACCATGGAGCGAGGGGTAGCGGTCAGTAGGATGCGCCTGGCGCGCTTCGAGTTGGTGTGGGCACCCTTTGTCTCTCGTTACGGTGCGTGACTGTGCTGGATAAGAGGGGGGAAAAATGCAAATTGCAAAGGGAGCTTGCCCCCTGAATGTGTCCTTTGCTCACCACCTTCTCGTGCTTGAACACTAGCAAGCCATAGATGGGGGGACTGGGAGGTTGGGTGGGAGGGGGGTCCTGAGCTAGGGAGGTCTCGGGGGGGAGGGAGAAAGGGAGGTTGGGGGGTTACTGTTCACCGTTCCCTTATTTTAAAACTGCAAAAATGAAGGCATATTGTCGAATGTTGTTGTGATCTGAAGTTATGTTATTACTGTTGCTTCTTTTTTGAAGATCTTTGTGGTTTATGATTCTATGTATTCTTTGGAAGCCTTTCAATAAAAAAAAAAAAAAAAAATCTTAAATTCTTGCTACAAATCAAGTTCGCCAATAATTAAAGGTGCCCGTGCAGTAGCAGGGTATCTCTCATCCCCGCCACACTAGCTGCCTGGATATTGGAGAGCTGATGATCAATCCTAAATAAATCCCAACCCAGTTGAGCCAATACCACGTCCTGTTGCTCAAATTTACCCACAACCTCCTTAGAAAAAGAGGCAGTCTGATCAAAAACAGTTTTAAGATACTGATTTGTTTGAACAACCATTGTCCAAATGTCCATTAAAGTAATTGAAGCGGTGGCGGGCCCCAACAGGTGTAGAGGAGTCAACAAAGAAACATCAAAATGCAAGCGTGACGGCATTGGTACCGAAGAGACATCAGAAGGGAGAGTCACAGTGAAGTCAAACTCGGGAGCACCCAGTCCCAAAATCTGCACTTTCTCACCCAGTGGCCCCAAGCCAGCTAAAGGTTGTAGAGATTCGAGCAATAGGGCTTAACGTAACCCCCAATTCAGAGGGTGAAGATAACAGCGTGGGAGAGCTTGCCTGGGTTACTACCGCTGCAGAGGAAACATGTCTATCCATAAGATCCATGATTTTACTTACATTTACTGAGTTCATAGATGGCACCTGGCCTATGTTCTTTCTCTTATGTGGCATCATTCAAGGACCTACTCATTGACAATGAAGGGACAACAAGTCCCTTTGTTTCGTGTCCTTTCATTAAGTGTCCGTGACTGCACGGCGGAGACCTGGTTTTTGAAGAGTCTCAGGCAGATGACAAAGCAATGTGGGTGGAGCCAACACTTCCGTGCCAATCTCTGGGCTTCCAACAGGATCACAAACACTCCCACTGCTAACCAAAGCTTCCTCTGGCTCCAGGCAAACACCCTCTGCTCCCCCAAACCTTTTTTAAACTCATCTACAATAATAGCTTTTACTAAATCCTCCGGTAACGAATTCCAAAGTTTGATTACTTGTTGAGTGAAAAAATATTTTCTCTTTTTAGTCTTAAATGGGTTACACTGTAGCTTCATTGCATGTCCCTTAGTCTTTATACTTTTTGATGGTGTAAACAATCGATCTATGTTTACCCGTTCCACTCCATTCATTAATTTAAAGATCTAAAGCAGCTACTGGTACCAGTCTGTCAACAATGAGCTGCCTGACTAAAGACAAACACAATTTAGGGCAACTATCCAGAGGGTCGCCATGAGTCGACACTGACTCAACAGCACTTAACAACAACATCTTCATATCTCCCCTCAGCCATCTCTTTTCCAGGTTGAAGAGCCCTAACTTTTTTTGTCTCTCCTCATAGGGGTATCCTTCCATCCCCTTTACCATTTTGGTGACTCTTATCTTATTTATTTAACAAGTTTTTTAAACGGCCTTATCCTTAAATCAAAGCGGTTTACATTTCAACTCAAACATTACAGAGAACTTGCGGTGAAAATATAGGTAAGGGTGGCATGCGGGAAATACTTAAGAGCATAACTTATCTACATTGTGACATTTGCCAGATGGCATATGACCAAGTATCTAGGGCTTAGACCATGATAGGGTAGTCCGGAATCTGGAGTGCTAGGAGAGCTCACTGAAGTGTTCTGTGAAGAGGAAGGTTCTCAGCTTCTTTCTAAAGTCTTTTATGTCCATGGTGATCCTTAGTGCCTCCGGAAAATAGTTCCAAGTAGCGGGTTCCACTTAGAGCCCTCTTAGTCATAGAACTGTTGACCTTAGTGAATGAGCTGGGTGTTGGGATGGTGTCAATGGTGTTCTGTCTCCGAGGCCTGTTGTTAGGATTTGTGCAAATCAGGTCCTGCAATATGTTGGATGACATGTTGTGTCTGATTTTGAAGATGGTCAGAGCTGTCTTGTATTTGACATGTGAGGTGATTCGGAGCCAATGAAGCTGGTTCAAGAGGGACGTAATGTGTTTGTGTTTTGCTGAACCAGTAATGATGTGGGCGGCGGTGTTCTGGGCTAATTGCAGAGGCCGGGTGGTTTGTTTTGGTAGACCATGGAATATGGAATTGCAGTAGTCCAGTATGGGTGTAATGACAGCTTGGCAGACTGTGCAGAAATGGTCTTGGCTGAGGGGGTTTGAGTTTTCAGATAGTGGCCATTTTGTGGAATGCATTTCTGGTGGTTCTGTTGATGTGTGCTTTTAGGTTCAAGTTGCGGTCTAAGGTAACGCCCAGATATCTCACTTCATCTTTTACTGGTATAGATGTATCGGCCAGGTTGTTTGAGAATTGGGGGGGGGGGGGGGGGTAAAGGAAGTGTCTCATGTGATAATTACAGCCTCTGTCTTTTTGTAGTTGATGCTTAGGTGGTTGTTTGATAGACAAGCGATCATCTCTTGTAGACATTCTGCCATAGATGTGTAATCTGGGATGTCCAGATGGATAGGAGAGTAGACCATTATGTCATCTGCATATATGGCATATTGGACATTATGCTTTTTGATGATATCGCAGATTGGCTGTATGTAAAGGTTGAAGAGTAGGACCCTTATGGGACTCCCTGTGCTGTGTCAAACGGAGTGGAGGTGTTTGCTCCAACTTTGACTTGTTGTCGCCGGTCACTGAGGTAAGACTGAAACCACTTAAGTGGTGTGCTATTGAGACCGGTGTCTTTGAGTCTGTTTAATAGGATGCCATGTGACACTGTGTCGAATGCAGAGGAGATATCGATGAAAATGAGCAGGAAGTTCTTTTTTATATTGTCGATCCCTCTGATCAAGTTGTCAAATAGCTGCATGAGTAGGGTTTCGACACTATGGTTGGTGGGGGTCCAGAGGGGCATAGGTATTGATGTGGACCTGTAATTGTCTCTGTACTATCTTTTCAATAATTTGGATAGAAATGGACAGCTGGAGACTGGGCAGATGGTTGCCTGTTTGAGGGAGGAGCATGTATCCTTGAGTTAGAGAGGAGCTGCTTATCCTGTGTATACATTGAATGAACTCATCCTTGGCTGATTTTATCCATCTTACCGGACAAGGATCAGAGGGTGCTTTGCTGGTTTTAGTGTGACGATGGTGCAGGCAACTTGTTCAGTTGTGGGTATGTAGAATTTTCCCCATAGGTATCTAGGGGCAGGTACTGTGCGATCAGAGATTTCCACAAGTGGTATGGCTCTCGGAGGGGCTTGAGCTTGGCGAGTAGGAAATTCGCAAAGGATTATCTTTATCTTTATTCATATTTGATAAACCGCTATTGTAAGAACATTAAGCGGTGTACAATAAAAAGGATGGATTTAACACTGCAAAGCAAGAAAAGGAACGCCAATAATAAACAGGAAAGGAGGAGGCAAGGACAGAATAGTAAAACCATACTATTACCAAATCATAGACAGACATAGCCCAGCCAGGCAACATAGACAAGCGAACAAAGGACAGACAAATGACAACCTAAAAAAGGACAAAAACAAAAACAGGATGATCAGGGAGGGGCCTCAGGGGGAAGGTCAAATGCTTTCTGGAATAGATGGGTCTTAAGTAATGACTTAAACTGAGGATAGGAGGGTTCTAGCCGGAGGGGAGCTGGTAGCATGTTCCAGAGGAGGGGTCCAAAAAAGAAAAAAGCAGAATGGTGAGTCTGTTCTAAGTGGGCCTGGGACGGTGAGGGAAGTGATAAGCGGTTGGCATGGATTGAGCGAAGTTGGCGGTGAGGAGAATGCAGAGAAATGCAGTCTGCTAGGTAGAGAGGATTTCCGGTATGAATAGCTCGATGAATCAGAATCAGAAATTTGTAGTGAAAGCGAAAACGAAGGGGCAACCAATGTAACCGGATGAGAATGGGAGTAATATGATCAAACTGACTAGAGAAAGTAACAAGGCGTGCTGCTGTATTTTGAATCCGTTGTAGTCTTTGGAGCTGATACTTAGGGAGGTTAGCCAGGAAAACGTTACAGTAGTCCAACCTACTGACAACTAGTGCAAGGACGAGGGTAACCAGTGAGCTAGGAGGTAACACTGAATGAACGGCCCGAATTTGTCGTAGGGCAGCGAAGGAGCAGCGAGAGAGTGATGTGATATGTTCCTGAAAGAAAAGGGATGGATCCAAAAGAACACCCAGATAACGGAAGGAAGACGTTAAGGGAATAGCAAGGGTGAATTATGTCTTCTCCTGTATGGGTTGGTTCCTTTGTCAGTGTACGGACAATCTCGAAGAGTTCTCCGGGCCTGTTGCTGGATCTTAATATGAGGTTGGTGTGGTATTCTTGTTTGTGTCGGTTGGTCAGACTGTTGTAGTCCCATTGCTTTAGCTGGTATTGTTTTAAAGTGGTTTCGGCCTTGTCTTGTCGCCAGCGCCATTCTAGCTTGCGTAGCGTTCTCTTGGCTTCCCTTATTTCAGCAGAGTACCAGGGAGCTGATTTTGGTCTTTGCTCCCTATGACTGAGGTTTGTTCGCTAAGGAGCTTTTGTGGCTGCAGTGATGGTAGTATTCCAGGTTTTGATTGCCTCGTCCAGATTAGTGAAGTCTTGTGGGAGGTTATGGAGGGTATCCTTCAGGAATGGGTCCTTATCAAATCCTTTGAATCTTCTTCCAGGGTGAGGTGTTTTCTGTGGTGTTCCTTGGTGGAGAATATGCATCTTAAAGTGTATAGCATGGTGGTCCGACCATGGTATCGATGTGACCAGAGGAGGCGTTATGTTATCTTGTTCTAAGAGGTTTCTTGGGGCAAATATGAGATATAGGGTGGGGCCTAGGCAATGGGAGGGTCCTGTACGCAATTGAGTGAACTGAAATGATTCCATTGCTCTGAGGAAAGCGGTGGCCTCTTTACTGGATGCGGAGTTGAAGTAGAGATCTCCCAATAATATGAGTGGCCTATGGGGAGGGGAGTTAGCTGCACATACAGTTTCAAGTATGCTGGATATTTTGTCGGCATTGGCGTTGGGGGTTCTATAGGTGAGGCAGATGGCTAAATGCTTATTTTCTATAGTGATTATGTTACAGTGCTCAGTGCTTGTGGACTTGGAGTTCTTAAATCTGAAGTCGGATCTGGCTAGGATTAGTATCCCTTCACCTCTTTTGTGGTTATGTGGACAACTGAATGCAGTGTGTGTGTGAGGGGTAATTTGATTTAGAAAGATCTGGTTGGTGCTTTTCAGCCAGGTTTCAGTAATGCAAAGTATTGAAAGTGATTGAAGATGGTATATAATGATGTTAGTCTTGTTTCAAATAGATCTGGCATTGATGAGCTCTATATTAATAGGGGAACTCTGGAGGGGGAGTTGTGATGGCCAGTTAAGTGTAGTGATGGTTGGATTTTTATTAGTCTAGTGGTTCTCTTGTTTGAGTGTCGGTATGTATTTTGCCATATTGGTTGGTGGTGTAGCATGTACAGTGGTGGGTGTAGTAGGGCTGTTGTTGCTGTGGTAGTAGTGGGGGTAGCCTGTTGTTTTTCTTGTTCTTAAGTGCCATCGAGTCAGTGTTGACTCATGGCAACCCTCTGGATAGTTGTCCTAAACTATGTTCGATCTTCAGTCAGGCGGCTCATTGTTGACAGACTGGTACCCTTGGCTGCTGTTATTGTATCGATCCATCTCATTGCTGGCCTTCTTCTTTTGCGTTGACCTTCTACTTTGCCAAGCATGATGTCTTTCTCTAATGATCTCTATCTTCGCATGACATGTCCAAAGTATGAAAGTTGAAGTCTTGTTATCTGAGCTTCTAAAGATAGCTTAGGTTTGATTAGCTCTAGTACTGACAGGTTTGTTCTTCAGGCAGTCCATGGAACACATAGTATTCGTCACCAGCATCATAATTCAAAGGCATCAATTTTCTTCCTGTCTATCTTTTTCACGGTCCAACTTTCACATCCATATGATGTTATTGAAAATACCATGGCATGAACAAGTTGAATCATTGTGTGGAAAGAGACATCTCTGCTCTTGAGAATCTTATCTAGGTCCTTTATAGTCATTCTGCCAAGAGCAATGCATCATCAGATTTCTTGAGTGCTTGTTGCTTCTTTATTGATAGTTGATCCAAGTAGGTTAAAGTTGTCCACTATTTTAATTTCTTCTCCATCAACAATGAACTTACTGATTTTGCCAGTTGCCAGGATCTTTGTCTTCTTTACATTAAAGTGCAGGCCCATTTTAAGACTGTTCCTTGATCTTGAGAAGCAAATGTTTCAGATCCTCTTCACTTTCAGACAGTAATATGGTATCATCAGCATAGCGAAGGTTGTTGATGAGTCTCCCACCAATCTTCTCACCTCTGTTGTCTTCATATAGTCCTGCTACTCTTTCTTCTGCATATAAATTAAACAGGTAGAGGGAAAGTATGCAGCCTTGTCGTATGCCTTTCCTGATTTTAAACCATTCTGTTTCTCCTTGCTTTGTTCGAACTGTTGGTTCTTAATCAATGTAAAGGTTGTGCAAGAGAACGATCAGGTGTTCTAGTATATCCATGCTTCTTAATGTGGCCCAGAGTTTCTCATGGTTTACACAGTCAAAAGCCTTGCTGTAGTCAATAAAACACATATAGATATCCTTTTGGTATTCTTTAGTCTTTTCAAGAATCCAACTCACATCCGCGATGTCGTCTCTCGTTCCTCGCCCTTTCCTGAACCCTGCTTGCACTTCAGGCAGTTTTCATTCCAAGTATGGTTGTAGTTTCTGCTGAATAATCTTCAGTAGAATCTTGCTGGCATGTGGGATCAGAACAATTATGCAATAGTTTCCATAGTCAGTTGGATCACCTTTCTTTAGTACTGGTATAAACACAGATCTGATGTTGTCTTCCAAATTTCCTGGCAGAACCTTGTAAGTATGGTAACAGCTGCATCAGATTGCTGTAATACTTCTATGGGAATGCCATCAATGCCCAGTGCTTTGTTCTTTGATAAGGCTTTCATTGCTGCTTCAACTTCTTCTTTCATCACCAATAGTTCCAGATCATAAGGTACAGTTTGAAATGGCTGTTAGTCCACTTGATCTTTATCATATAATAACTCTGTATATTCTTTCTACCTTTTCTTGATCTTATCAGCATCATTCAACACAGATCCTTGAGCATCTTGTACCATTCCAATTCGAGGCTGGAATTTTTTCTTTAACTCTCTTAGCTTTAGGAAAGCCGATCTTGTTCTTCCTCTGTTTTGGCTTCTATTTCCTTGCATGCATCATTGTAGTACTTCTCCTTGTTTTGTCTTGCTGCATGTTGGAAATCTTTGTTGAGTTCTGAGATTGCCTCTCTTTCTCCTCTAGCTTTAGCTTCTCTGCGTTTCTGGGCAATTTTCAGAGTTTCTTCGGTCATCCATTTTGGCCATTTTTGCTTTTTCACCTTTTGTAGGGACTTCTCACTTTCTTCCAACACAACCTTCTTGATGTCATCTCATAACACTTCTGTCATTTGTATCTAAAGCAGCAAATTGATTTTGCAGGCAGTCTTTAAATTCCAGTGGTATATTCTCAAGGTTATATTTTTGCTACATTTATGATGGCTTGCTCTTTTTCAACTTTAGCTTCAGTTTGCATACTAGTAGTTAGTGATCTGTACCACAGTCAGCTCTGGGTTTTGTCTTTGTTGATGTTATAGAGCTTCTCCATAGCTGACTTCCACAGATGTAGTCAATTTGATTTTTGTACAATCCATTGGGTGAAATCCATGTGTACAGTCACCGCTTGTGTTGCTGGAAAGCGTAGTTACTCACCTGTAACAGGTGATCTCTGGGAACAGCAGGAATTTAGTCTTCACATATGGGTATCATCGGTACCGACAGAGCCTGCGCAGGAATGCTCCCCAGCGTCCAATAGGAACGTTTTTGGGAGCATCCCTCAGCACATGCATGCTGCCTTCCCACCTTTCCAACTGTCCCTCTTCAGTTAAGTTTGTAGCTGAGTGAAAGGATAGAGGGACAGAGGAAAGAGATAAAGAGATAGAGAGACAACTCCTAAGGGAGGTGGATGGGTTGTGAAGACTAAATTCCTGCTGTTCCCGGAGATCACCTGTTACAGGTGAGTAACTACGCTATCTCCAGGAACAAGCAGGAATGTCGTTTTCACATATGGGGACTCCCTAGCTGAAGATGCCAGGGAGATAGCTCCAGGAAGGTGCCACCCTAGAAAGGTAGGCATCCTTCCTCCCATGGATCTCTGGCATTCCACCAGGGTTGGTGGGTAGGAGTTGAATAAGGTCTGAAAGAGATTCTGAAGAACAGCTTGGCCAAAGAAGGCATCCCAACGGGAGGCTTTATCCAGGCAGTAGTGGGCTGTGAAGGTGTGTAACGAAGCCCAGGTGGCTGCTTGACAAATGTCATCGATAGACACAGAGTGGAGATTAGCCATGGAAGTTGCCATGGCTCTCACGTTATGAGCTGTGACATGGCCTAGAAAAGGAAGACCCTTACTCTCATAAGCAAAGGATATGCATTGGGCAATCCATTTAAATAAAGTGGAGCTTGTACCCCTCTCCTACAATGGACAGAGTCCAATCTTCTGCTGTTATCTGATGCCATCTGTTGGCAAAGTGGTATAACCTGCCTGGGATATTGGGGGGTTGGGGACCCCTCAGAGGCAGGAAGGCTAAGCTCTCCAGGAAGGAGTCAAAGCCCTTGAGGGGGCTGAACCTGCGGAGCTGGTTGGGCTCTTGGGCCTTTTGGCTTTTTTTGCTGTCTAGTTTGTCCCTTTTGGGCAACCTGACCCTGAGTTTGACTCTGTAGGGTATAGGAAGGATACAATTTCCTCTTTTTGCTGAAAGAGGGTTTTTTTTATAAGGCTTCCTTTTGGCTGGAGTGGCTGTAGATTTTGACAATCTATCTAGAGTGGTATTGTCAGCATGTAACTCGTTAGCCTTTTCCTGCCAGTTCTTGCCAAAGAGATTCTCTCCCGTGCAAGGAATGTTGCCTAACTTGTCCTGTACCCAAGTCTCCAAGTCTGATGCCTGAAGCCAGGCAATCCGTCGTGCCCCAGTGGCAATAGCAGAGGTTCTGCTGATGCATTCAAAGCAGTCAAAGGCTGCAGGATTCACAAACTTGGAGACATCTTGAGCATGCTTAACTAGAGCAAGAAAGTCTTGTCTCTTGTCATCTGGGAGAAGTGGGCTCATAAGCTCCAAGTCTCCTGTAACTTCCTTGAGGAACATTCCCATATATAGTATATATAAAGTGATCCTAGCTGAAAGCATGGAAGCCTGAAAGGTTTGACGCCCAAAAGCGTCCAGAGTCCTGCATTCACGACCTGGGGGATTGGATGCATGCCTCTTTGCACTTTTCATCCTATGCATGGCTGACTCCACCACCATTGAATGGTGTGGCAGCTGAGTCTTTTGAAATCCATGACATGGCGGAACTCGATACATAGTATCAAGTCTCCTAGAATGAGGAGATGTAGTCAGAGGTGTCTCCCACATTCTGAGCATCACGTTATGCAGAATTTCATGTATAGGCAGAGTGGCTGCCTCTTTTGGAGCTTTAGGATATTGGAGAATTTTAAATTTCTTTGCTCTGGGTTCCTCTTCAGGAGCTACCGTGATTGAAAGGCCCTTGGCCACATCACGAATAAAATCCTGAAAAGACATGTCCTCTGGAGGTGACATTCTGCATTGGGGAGAAGAGGGATCTTCCGGGAGAAACCCTCTGGTACCAGCAGAACTGTCAGAGTCTTCAGAATCGGAGGATTCGAAGTATTCCTGACTCCGATGCTCATGCAAAGCACGATTCCGGTATCAATCGAAGTTGGTACTGAGTTGATCCGGTACCGATCTGTCGATTCCAGCCAAAGATGGCGTGGGAAGAATTCCCACTGGGGTCGGTACCGGTATCGTCGGTACCGGTGCCCGTTGAACCATAGGTGTCAACGGTACCGCAGCTGTGAGAAGAGCTGCAATGCTGCGTTCAATAGCGAGGAACCTCTGGTCTATCGACGCTGCTGATGCCTGGGTGTCGGTACCAGTGAAAACGGCTGGGACCCCTGAGCATGGCGCCAGTAGTTCTTGCGAGGTCGAGGCCTCGAGAACATCCTGGAGCCCCTTTGATGCTTTGGAAGCCGAAGCCTCTCGCCGGGGCTGTTTTGCCGGTGTGGTTCCCTCAAGGGCAATGCCAATGACCTCTCGATGCTTAGCAGGAGAAGCTACCCTTTGAGGACCGGCTTTTTTGTTTAGTTACCTGAGATCCATGGGAGGAAGAGGAGGCTCTTGAAGATGTCGATGCGATGGATCTGGCATCCGAAGAAAAGAGAGTACCGAGCTTTGCAGCCCGGTTCTGTCTTCCTCTCTTAGTCATCCTCAAACAGGAGAGACATTCAGATGGAGAATGTTCAGGCCCTAAACATTTAAGACACCAATCATGGGTGTCAGTGACAGAAATGGTACCACCACACTTAGTACATTTTTTAAAACCACTAGTTGGTTTTTCCATGTTTTAGGAATATGGGGCCTAGTTGCCAAAATGGCGCCTAGCACCAAAAAAGAAAAGTTTCTGAAGAGAAACAGTTCAAAGTATAAGGTTTTTTGGGTTTTTTTGGAAAAGAAAAGAAAAGAAAAGAACCGGCGGTACCGGTAAGCGTCGTGCGGAGGCAAAAGCGACCACAAGAAAACAATCTTAAAGACTGAATTTTCTGCGGTAACAGGGTATAGTTCCTGTCAGCTCCGCGGAAAACGAAGAACTGAAGAGGGACAGTTGGAAAGGCGGGAAGGCAGCGCACATGTGTTGAGGGATGCTCCCAAAAGTGTTCCTATTGGACGCTGGGGAGAGTTCCCGCACAGGCTCCATTGGTACCGACGATACCCATATGTGAAGACTACATTCCTGCTTGTTCCTGGAGATGAAGGTGTTTGAGATGAGTGAAAAAGTATTTCCTGACATTGCCTTTCAATTTACCCCCTTGCAGCTTCATGTTATGCCCTCTAGTTTTACAGCTTCCCCATCTTTGGAAGACGTTTGTTTGTTCATTATTTCTCTTTAAGTATTTAAAGGTCTGAATCATATCTCCCCTGTCCCTCCTCTCCTCCAGAGTGTACATATTTAGGTCTTCAAGTCTCTTCTCATAAGGCTTCTGATAAAGGCTCCAAATCATTTTGGTCGCCTTCCTCACTTGGAATACTGTGTTCAGTTTTGGAGACCATATCTTGCAAAGGATATAAAAAGACTGGAAACTGTTCAGAGGAAGGTAATCAAAATGATTTGGAGCCTGCGTCAGAAGCCTTATGAGAAGAAACTTGAAGACTTAAATATGTACACTCTGGAGGAAAGGAGGGACAGGGGAGATATGATTCAGACCTTTAAATACTTAAAGAGAAATAATGAACAAACAAACCTCTTCCAAAGATGGGGAAGCTGCAAAACTAGAGGGCATAACATGAAGCTGCAAGGGGGTAAATTGAAAGGCAACGTCAGGAAATACTTTTTCACTGAAAGGGTGGTGGATGCTTGGAATACCCTCCCGATGGAAGTGGTGGGGGCAAATACAGTGACAGAATTCAAAATGGCATGGGACAGACACAGTGGATCCCTTTACAGCAACAGGATAAAATCAAAATAAACTTAACTAACTAATTTCTCAACATACAGGGGTGTCCTAAATGGAGCAGTGGGTTCACCCCTAAAACAAAGACATGGGGAGGGGTGGCCTGCACGGAGCGGCAGGTGCACCTACTCTTGCCATCTTACTGGGCAGACTAGATGGACCATACTGGTCTTTATCTGCCGTCATTTACTATGTTACTATGTTACTATGAATAGATCGTTGGTATTGTAGAATTCTATCAGTCTTTCTCCAGCTTCATTTCTGTTGCCAAGTCCATATTTTCCAATCATTTTGCTGCCTCCTTTATTGCCAGCTTTTGTGTTCCAGTCACCCATGACTATCAGGATATCCTTTTTGCATGTTCTATCAACTTCATCCTCTTCTGCAGCAGTTGTTGAGGCATATACTTGAATTACAGTTGTTTTGATAGGCATTCTTCGTAGACGAATAGAAATTAAGTGTTCACTGATTGCATTGTATTTCATTGCTGTTCTTGCAAGTTTCTTCTTTATTATAAATGCAACACCATTTCTTCTTTGTCTTTCATTTCCAGCATAATAGACCATGTGATCATTAAATGCAACGTGTCCGATGCCAGTCCATTTCAGTTCGCTGACACCCAACAGATCGAGTTGTACACATTCCATTTTATTCTTGACCACCTCCAACTTCCATTGGTTCATGCTTCATATGTTCCATGTCCCAATATGTAAGACATTTTTGCAGCTTCTGACTCTCATTTCATGCGCAGCTGCATTAGCAGTCAGACATTCCGAGGGCTTTGATCCAACCACATCATAAATGCTGGCTTTACTCTGAAATGTTGTCAGCTCCTCCCCAGTAGCCACTTGAGTGCCTTCCAACCTGGGGGTCTCATCTTCCAGCACTATAGTGCAATTTGTTTTGTTGTGACTATCCATTGGGTTTTCATGGCAAGATACGGAAGTAGATTTCCAGGCCTTTCTTCTGCGTAGTTTAAGATTAGTGTTGCTGCCATTGTCACACAAATGTGATCCTCCGCCGCCAACACCGTCCCATTCTGCTGCTGCCCAGATGGGTGGTTTGTCTTGGTCTGGCACCTCAGCTGAGATCTGTCCATCTTGGGAGACCCTGCCAGTACTTAAGCTACTGATAGCTTAGCCCTCAGCATCACTGATGCACACAAACCCCCACAGCATGACAAGTGCAAACCAAGTGAGTTGGCTCTTCTCTGTACCTTTTTTAATTCCGCTATATCTGTTTTAAGATACCACAACCAGAATTGCATGTAATATTCAAGGTATAGTCATACCATGGGACAATACAGAGGCATTATATCATCCTTGGTTTTATTCTCCTTTCCTTATGATTCCTAGCATTTTCATTTGCCTTCTTGGCCACCGCTGCACACTAGGACAAAGGTTTCAACATGTTATCTATGATAACACCTAAATCATTTTCCTAGGTGTTTTGTCCTAATGTGGAATCTTGCAACGTGTAACCATAGTTTGAGTTGTTCTTTCCTAGGTGCATAACTTTGCACTTATCCACATTAAATTTCATCTGCCATTTGGACATCCAGTCTCCAATTTATCAAGGTTCTCTTGCAATTTTTCACAATCCTCTTGGGTTTTAACAACTTTGAATAATTGTGTGTCATCTGCAAATTTGATCACCTCACTCATTTCCGTCATTTATAAATATGTTAAAAAGCAGCGGACCCAGCACAGATCCCTGGGGTACTCCACTATTCACCTTTCTCCATTGAGAAAATTGGCCATTTAGTCCTACCCTCTGCTTTCTATCTTTTAACCAGTTCCTGATCCACAATAGTACACTGCCTCCTATCCCATGACTTTTTAATTTGGCCAATAATCTCTCATGAGAGACTTTGTGAAAGCCTATTTTACAGAGGTACATACAATGCCTATGTTCTTATAAAACAGGCACATACTGACATTTTATAGGCACCTAGGGCCCAATTTTTGAAGGCAGTTACATGGGTAACAGCTTATGTTGCCCATGTAAATGCCTTAACCGGGATTCTCCAAAGGCACCTACATGGGTAGTGCCTTTGGAAAATCCTGGTTAAGTCCCTAATGCACCCAGATGCTATCTGCTTAGCATCGGGGCATATCTGGGGCCTTCTGGAGAGAAGGCAGGGAATCAAAGGTATCACGGAAAACCCTCGCCTATCTTTAAGGCGCTGGGACTAAACGGGCAGCATCGAAAATTGTTGCTACTGGTTTAGCCTCAACGGCAGCAGAGAGGTGCCTCATATCCCTGCACTGGTTGATACAAAATATAAAATCCTCTATCAGTTGTGTTGGGCCCTAGCAAAGCTACATAAAAACTGGTTTGAAATTTCTGAGAGCTGCTGGAGAAGCGGTACTCTCAAAAGCACATGTAAACATACATTTGGTGCTGCGTATCAACGAGACAAATTCTACCATTGGATTATCTCTTAATGCTCGCCTTTAGGTTTGAAGGAAATAAATACTTCTCCTTGTCAAAGTTTAGAGAATTATCTGCTTCTAGCTGCTAGGCTGGCAATAGCTTCCAAGCAGAAATATATCAGGCCCCTCCCTGCCTCTCTCTCCCCTTAGCAGTTCCTGTATCTCTGGTTAGTTGCTTCTCTCTTTACTACCTTCCCTGCCTTTCTCCTAGGACAACCAGGATAAGTCGTCTTTATGCAATCTAAACTGTGCAAGACCGACAAAATGGTGATACCGGACCCCCCCCCCCCCCCCCCGATGAACAAGAGCTCTCAGCATCTCTAACTACCTTTGTTACACCTTCAAAGAGAATTATTGAAGACACCATCTCAACCCTAAATACCTCCACAGCTTACTCGGACCCCTGTCCAGCATTCTGGATAAAAGATTTGCGATGTGACCTCGCCCCGATCTTAGCCAATATGATAGACCTATCTTTTAGCACTGGGTCTTTCCCCGCTACGCTCAAACAGACCTCCGCTAGACCGCTGTTGAAGAACGCCAAATTAGACCCACAAAAGGTGGAGTCATACAGACCCATTTCCAGCATCCCGATGCTCGCTAAAATCATTGAAAAGATAGTCTACAAGCAGTTACAAGATCATATTGATACCAATGCCCCTCTAGATTCATCCCAACATGGCTTCAGAGAGTCACACGGAGTGGAAACACTACTCACAACTCTTTTCGACACTATAATTTCAGGCATTGACAACATACGTCAAGGTTTTGCACTCATCTTTCTAGATATAGCGGCGGCTTTTGACTTGGTTTGCCACGAAATTCTCCTATGTCGGCTAAGAGAAAAAGGCATCAGTGGAACAGCGCTCGAGTGGTGCAGATCTTACCTGTCTGGAAGATGGCAATACGTTCGAGCTAACGGGTCCACATCAGAGCCATTCCTACAAAGTCAAGGAGTTCCTCAAGGCTCCTCCCTATCATCACTTATGTTTAACATCTATATCCAACCCATCTGTAACATCATTAGATCGTTCAATTTGAGTTGCATGATATACGCGGATGATGTCCTACTGTTCCTACCAATATCCCTGGACTACCCAAACCTTACCCCTCTGACTAAGTGCTTCAGCACAATATCCGAATGGCTCCTATCTCAAAATTTGCGCATCCAACACAAGAAAACGGAGGTCCTGTTCATCTCCAGAAACCCTGAGTTCACACCACCCAGCTACTTAAAAGTGAATAACGCCGAGTTGCAAGTAAAATCAGCTATACGTTATCTCGGAGTCACACTGGATCAGAACCTCAACTTGAAGCAACACATAGCCAACACTGTAAGAGCGATCTACTTCAAGATCAGATCCCTCAGACACCTACGCCCAATACTCGAACCAGGCGACTTCCGAACCATTTATCAAGCCCTCATTATTCCTCATTTTGATTATTCAAATGCCATCCTACAAGGACTCCCTCAGGCCACCTTAAACCCCCTGCAACTTGCCATGAACAGTGCAGCGCGGATTCTCCTTGGAGCTCCAAGAAGAGAGCACATCACACCCCTCCTGAAGCAGCTACACTGGCTCCCCATTCAAGCCAGGATCAGTTTCAAGACCTTAGTGATGACATTCAAGGCTTCCAAGGGGCTCTCCTCCTCTTCACTATGTGACATCATCCAACCACCCACACCTAATAGGCTAAGGAGATCCACAGTAGCCAACATGCTAGTGATACCGAGAGACAAGACAAAATGCTCCAAAGCAACATCGAACAGAGCCTTCAGACTATGCGCCCCAAGTCTCTGGAACTCCCTACCACCACACATCAGAGCAATCCCCAACTTGAGCCAGTTCAGGAAGGCCTTGAAACACTTTCTCTTTATCAAATACCTCACCGACTACCCTGAACCCCAGCCACCCTCGATTAGGGCGACCCCAAGTATGATCAATACCTAATAACTTCATTTCTACATGTATATAGTTACCCTATTCAATGCACCGCATATGTATATAGTTTACCCTGTTTTCCAAATTACTTGTTCCTGTTCAATGTAACGACCTGACTTTTGTTTATTGTCGGATACTGTTTGTTTTATGTAAACCGCGCTGATTGCAAATAGTGCGGTATATAAGAAATACAAATAAATAAATAAATAAGTCAGTCACACCTGATATGAGTGCAAAGTCCAGGTTTAAAAAATGCCCAAAATGTGATCTCAAGATGAACATTATGGATGCCCACGACTGCTGTGTCCGCTGCTTGGGGGCGAGTCACCGCATTAAGAACTGTCTGTACTGTGCCCAGATGTCTTCTAGGGCACGCAAATTCTCCAGCCACATGTCACGCATTTTTTAAACCTAGACTTTGCACTCATACCAGGTGTGGCTGACTTATCCTGCTGTCCATGGAGAACACCCATTACAGGTAAGTAACCTCGCTTTCTCTCCTTCTCAGCAGTGCCTGTATCTCTGGTCATTTTCTTTTTCTTGTCCCCCATCTCCTCAGCAGTTCTTGTATCTGTTTATTGCCCCCGCTGTTCCTCTGTTTGTCCAATTTCTCTTCCCCCACCACATGGATGTCATCTTAAGGGAATCAAATAAGGCTTAATAAGACTTACTGCATATAGTCTAGGCAGCTTAAGAAGAATATTGAATTGGCTAAAAGAACATTTCTCCTCCAGATGCAGATATTTGTCACTATTTAAACAGGAAGGAAGTTTGCACAAAAAATGTGATGCAGAATTCTGCATTTACCAACACTTCTGTAGCTGCCACAGAAACTACTCTCTGACTGCTGCAGGGGGCCTGTCCCTTAAACAGGAAACCAAAAACAGTCAAATCAGAATAAGCTTTTGATTTTTAATTTTTTTTACAGGCATTTTTTTTCTTGCTTCTCCAACTACTGCTGAATTCGTTGAAATGAACTTGCACCCATATATCGTCTCTGAGTACTCAGACAGTACCAAAGTTCCAGACCTGCTAGCAGCAACAGGTAAAGAATGTTTACAGCTATAAACGAGAGAGACACAGGATTTTCTGCAGATTGCCAGAGGGATCACTGGTGGAGAAAGAAAGGACACTACATTGCCATGGGGCTTTCTGATGGCCTGATATATTTGCATTGAAGCTGATATTCAAATACCACGGTGATCAGCATGGCACAAATATTAGCGGGATATACAGCGGCACTATCCATATAGGAGTTGCTGATGAATATCCAAGCTGAGCAGCGCTATCGGGATAGCATCAATTTTTAAACAGCACTTATCTGGACAGCAACTTAAGGTCAGCTTTACCTGTGGCCTAAGTTACCTAGATAAGTGCCACTGAAATTCGCCATTGTCTGGATAATTCGGCACTTATCTGGATAGCACAGACTCCGCTCACAAACTGCCCCTGCACTGATCAGATAGTGCTGGGACAGTTTGTGGAGATTGAGCAGCACTTTCCAGATAGTACCACTGAATATCTCGTATTCTGCCCCCTTAGCCGGCTGGTCTTCCATGGGCCATCCAGCTAAGGACTTTAAATATCTGGCCCACTGCTAGAAGAATCTGGATGCTCTAACATGTGCTGTATGGTACGACTGAGTCACTACATTTTATGGTGTCTTTCTCACATCATGAATAAAGTAGTATGGTGGCCGTATTAGTCCACTTTAATGGTAGTTAAGGAAAAAAAACAAAAACAAAAAGGAAAGGTGAAATTAGACCTCACCTGTTCATTTTCTTTCATGGCGTGGGTCCCTCCACTCCAGACCAGACAGATGGGTTATGTCCCTCCACCAGCAGCTGGAGACTGAATATGCAAATGTTTGGTGATGTCACCCTGTAAGAGTCCAGGAGCCGCCACCACCTCCTCAACCTAGTACTCCACTAACAAAGTTGACCTACACCCCCTCAACTCCGAAGAGGGAAGACTATATACCTAAGAACGCACTGGAAAAAACATAAATTGATCTCTCACACTTCCACCTGCTCATGCACCAGCATTCTTCCTTCTTTTTCTTTTTTTTTTTCTTCTTCTGTCCCCCTAGGCAGAGATCTGGACTAGACTGCAGGGACTCTATGAAAGAAAATTAGCAGGTAAGGTCTAATTTCAACTTTATTCACATCTCTCTAGTCCAGTCCAGACAGATGGGATGTACCACAGCAGTACCTACAGATGGAAAGGACCCATGAACCCTGCCCGGAGCACTTGGTTCCCATATCTGGCGTCCTGTCTAGCCTGCACATCAATATGAACGTGTCTTGCAAAGTGTGTATTTTAATTTCCAATGGCGGTACCTGGTCAAACTTGGCCCACAATGCTGCCTGAGCCCTGATAGAATGCGAACATAATCCCACTGGCACTGGCCAGTGCTTAAGGAGATACAATGAAGCAATCACCTCCTTCACCCACGAAGCAATCGATGCCTTGGAGGCTGCTTCGCTTTTGCACAGACCTCCAAACAATTGCTCCAATTTTCTGAAAGATTGAGTGTGCTTAAGATATCGGCGCAGAGCTCTGCACATATCCGATTTGTGCAGCTGCCGCTCCTCCACGCCAGCCGATTCATCCGCAAACACTGGAAGAGATACCACCAGATTCATATGAAACGGCGACATCACCTTAGGCAGAAAGGAAGGTACAAGCCACAGCATGACCTTCTCCTTCGTGATCACTAGAAACGGTTCCCTGCAGAACAAAGTCTGCAACTCTGAAATACACCACATGGAGCATATAGCCACCAGAAACATAACCTTCAAGGTGATATCCTTCAGTGAGGTGCTACCAAGTGGCTCAAAGGGAGGTGCTTTTAACGCTGACAAAACGAGATTGAGATCCCACACTGGGACCATCACTCGTACCAGCGGCCTGGACTGCTTCACCGCCCACAAGAAACACATGACATCCAGGTGGCAAGCCAATGAACCCCTGAACTTTGCCCCGGTAATACGCCAGGGCCTCCACCTGCACCCGCAGCGAGTTCAAGGCTAGGCCTTTATCCAGTCCTGCCTGCAGGAATGCTAGGATGTCTACCACCTACTACTACTACTACTACTACTGAGCATTTATATAGCGCTACAAGTCGTACGCAGCGCTGCACTGACAGGTAAAAGACAGTCCCTGCTCATCAGAGCTTACAATCTAGTCAAAGACAAACACAGAAGGTGTAGGCAGGGATTAAGCAAGGGGAAAGAGAAAGGAGATCAGCTGAGTCAAGATCCAAAAGCAGCAGCGAAGAGGTGAGTTTTCAGCCTGGATATGAAGAGGGTTAGAGAAGGTGCCTGGCGTACAGACACAGATAGTTTGTTCCAGGCGTAAGGCGCAGCAAGATGAAAGGAGCGAAGTCTGGGGTTAGCAGTAGAAGAGAAAGGCACAGATAGAAGCAGTTTGCTAGAAGAGCAGAGTTCCCGAGGGGGGTTTTAAGGAGAGATAAGAGAAGAAAGGTAGTGAGGAGCCGCAGAGTGAATGCATTTATAGGTCAGCAGGAGAAGTTTGAACTGGATGTGGAAACAGATAGGGAGCCAATGAAGTGACTTGAGAAGAGGGGTAATATGGGCATGATGAGGCTGGCGGAAGATTAGCTGCGCAGCAGAGGGTTGAACAGATTGAAGGGGAGAGAGATGATTCAAAGGGAGACCAGCAAGTAGTAGGTTACAGTAGTCAAGACGGGAGGTGATCAAGGAGTGGATATGCGTTTTAGTAGTGTGTTCAGAAAGGAAAGGGTGGATTTTGCTGATGTTATAGAGAAAGAAATGGCAGGTCTTAGCTATCAGATGGATACGTGTGGAGAAAGAGAGAGAGGAGTCAAAGACAACCCCCAGATTGTGGGCTGAGGAAACAGGAAGGAGTACAAAGTTATCCACAGAGATTGAGAAAGGGGGAAGAAGAGGGGAGGTTTTAGGGGGAAAGATAAGAAGTTCAGTCTTGGCCATGTTCAGTTTCAAGCGGCAGTGAGACATCCAGGCAGCAATGTCAAAAAGGCAGGCAGAGATCCGGGTCTGGATTGCCGGAGAGATTTCAGGCATAGAGAGGTAGATCTGGGAGTCATCAGCATACAGATGGTACTGAAAACCATGGGAAGAGATAAGCGCACCAAGGGACTGGGTGTAGAGAGAAAAGGAGCGGACCCAAGACACATCCTTGGGGTACACCAACTGGGAGCGGGGTAGCAGAGGAGGAGAAGCCACCAGAACACACACTGAAAGAGCGATGGGAGAGATAGGATGAGAACCAGGATAGTACAGAGCCCCTAAAACCAAGCGAGGACAGGGTATCGAGGAGAAGGTTGTGGTCAACAGTGTCAAAAGCAGCAGAGAGGTCAAGAAGGATGAGGATAGAGTAAAGGCCCTTGGAGTTTGCCAGGAACAAGTCACTGGAGACTTTGACAAGAGCCGTTTCAGTAGAGTGTAAAGGATGAAAGCCAGACTGTACGGGATCCAGGAGGGCATGAGAGGAGATGAAGCTGAGACAGCGGCGGTGAACCACACGTTCAAGTAGTTTAGAAATGAAGGGAAGGAGAGAGATGGGTCGATAATTAGAAGGACAGGTGGGATCAAGTGAGGGTTTCTTGAGGAGAGGTGTGACCACAGCATGTCTGAAGTCTGCAGGGACTGTTGCAGTGGAAAGCGATAGGTTGAGAATATGAGAGATGGAAGGGACAACGGTGGAGGAGATGGGGCTTAGGAGACGGGTGGGGATAGGATCAGAGGAGCAGGTGGTGAGTTTGGAGGAAGAAAGAAGGTATGCAGTTTCCTCTTCAGAGATCACAGGAAAGGAAGAGAGGGTAGCAGAGGTAGGGGGGAGAGTTGGGAGTGAAGAGGAGGAGGAGGGGAAGTAGCTGACTTTGTGGGGAATTGGAGGGTGATTTTGTGGATTTTGTCATGGAAGTAGTCAGCCAGGGTTTGGGCAGAAAGGGAGGGAGGGATCAGAGTCGGAGGCACTTTGAGAAGAGAGCTGAGAGTAGTAAAGAGACGGCGAGGATCAGAGGCAAGAGAGTTAGTCAGCTGGACATAGTAGTCTTGTTTGGCAAGAGCTATGGCTGACTGGAAAGAGACAAGCATGAATTTGAAGTGTAGAAAGTCTGCAGGGGAGCGGGATTTGAGCCAAGCATGCTCAGCAGAACAGGCACAGGAACGTAGATAGCGGGTAGTGGATGAAAGCCAGGGCTGGGGTGCAGAACGTCTCACAGGACATGGCAAGGGCGGAGCGAGAGCATCCAGAGCCGAGGAGAGTGCAGCATTATAAGAAGTTACTGTCTCATGACATAGTGGAAGAAAGAGATGAAGAAATAGTGGAAGAGAGAGCCAAGGGATCAATAGCATGAAGATTTCTAAATAGATAGGAGGAGATAGGACGAGGCTGAGGCAGCGGGTGATGAAGATTAAAGCTTAAAAGATGATGGTCAGATAAGGGAAGAACTAAGCTACAGAGGTTCGAGAGTAAGCAACTAGAGAAAAATATCAGGTCAAGGCAGTGGCCATGCTGGTGAGTGGGGGCAGTGGAACAAAGTTGGAGGTCAAATGAGGAGGTAAGGGAGAGGCCCTTTAAAGCATAAGGATCAGAGGGATTATCGACATAAATGTTAAAATCCCTAAGAATAAGAGTGGGGGAAGAGGAATCCAGAAAGAAGGAAAGCCACGAGTCAAAGTCAGTGAGAAAGGTAGACGCAGACTTGTCAGGAGGTCGATAAATAACAGCTACCCGGAGAGGAAGTGGAGTGAAAAGGCGGATGGAGTGGACTTCAAAAGAGAGAAAGGAGTGAGACTGAGGCAGCAGGAGGGGTTGGAATTGGCAAGAGGGAGAAAGTAGAAGCCCAACACCACCACCACGGCCAGTGGGACTAGGCGTGTGGGAGAACTGATAGCCCACATGACAGAGAGCAGCAGTAGATGCAGTATCATCTGGGAGGATCCAGGTCTCAGTTAGAGCAAGAAGATGTAGTACATTAGAGATAAAGAGATCATGAGTAAAAGCAAGTTTATTAGAGACAGTGTGTGCGTTCCACAAGGCACATGAGAAAGGGAGAGTGGAATGGCAAATGAGAGGGATATGGATAAGATTAGCCATGTTGCGTGAAGATCTCTTCTCAGAGTGAGACAGAAGTCTAGGGGGGCCAGGATTGGGGTTGATATCTCCGGATGAGAGAAGGAGCAGGAGTAGCAGAGGCCGACAATGCTCCGAATCTGCGGTCCTCACATCAGTCCTCAAATAACTGCCAAATTCAGATGTAGGATAATGAAGTAGATTGCTTCCAGGCCTTCAACAGGGTCGCAATCACCTGCGGTGAATAACCCCGCTTCCTCAGTCACGTCCGCTTAAGAGCCCAGCTGTAAGCGAAAATAGATCTCTCTGTAGCATGAGAACTGGGCTCTTCAAGAGCAGGTCTCACCGAGCTGGGAGCCGCCACGGCTGAGCCACCGCCATCCTGATGAGGTCTCCGTACTAGGGCCTCCGAGGCCAGTCTGGTGCTACTAGAATCACCCAGCAGTTGTACTGCACGATCCTTTGCAGCAGTCGACCGATTAAGGCCCACAGAGGGAACATATATCAGAGCCCTTCTTAAGGCAAGGGCTGCGACAATGCATCCAGCCCTTCTGACATTCACTCTTGCCTCCGACTAAAAAAGCAGCTGGTTTTGGAATTGGCCGCAGACACCATCAGATCCATCACCTGATGGCCCCAATGCTTACCAGGCTGCAAAACACTGAGTCCTCCAGTGCCCATTCCACTGGGTCCAGTCAGTGTCTGCTCAGGTAATCCACTTGTATGTTATCCTTGTTGACCACTGATAGCGCTATCAGGTTCTCCTCTGCCCAATGCAGAATCAGTGCCCCCTCCACTGCTCATGCTTCCTTGTCTGTTTATGTACAATACCACTGAGGCATTGTCAGAAAACACACTAACTGCTTTGTTCTGTACCAACGGAGCAAACCACAGAAGAGCCATCCATACCACTCTGATCTCTAGACAATTGATGGGCTAGGAGCTTTCCTCCCTTGACCACTGCCCGAGCTACCTAGGCCTGGCAATGCATTCCCCAACCATATAGACTGGCATCCGTGGTGACCACCACCTACTCCAGCAGCTCAAATGGCATGCCTTTGCTCAGTTTCTGCCAACTCAGCTACCACTTCGAACTGGCCTTTGTGTCCTTTAGAAATTGAAGCCACTCGAACAATGGGTGGAGCTGGAGCAACCACCTCAAGAGGAGAGACTTTTGTAGTGGTCTCATGTGCACTGGCCTAGGGGACTTAATCCAGTGCCACTGCCATCAAGCTCAACATTTGGAGGTAGTGTCATGTCGATGGTGCTTCCATCCACAGAAACTAGTCAGTTCCATCCACAGAAACTAGTTGGTTGATATAGTGTATTTGGACTTTCAGAAAGCCTTTGACAAGGTCCCTCATCAGAGACTTTTGGCAAAACTAAAGAGTCATGGGATAGGAGGCAGTGTACTATTGTGGATCAGGAACTGGTTAAAAGATAGAAAGCAGAAGGTAGGGCTAAACGGCCAATTTTCCCAATGGAGAAAGGTGAATAGTGGTTTACCCCAGGGATCTGTGCTGGGTCCACTGCTTTTTGACATATTCATAAATGACCTGGAAAAGGGAATGAGTGAGGTTATCAAATTTGCAGATGACACAAAACTATTTAAAGTTGTTAAAACCCATGAGGATTGTGAAAAATTGCAAGAGGATCTTGATAAATTGGAAGACTGGGCATCACAATGGCAGATGAAATTTAATGTGGACAAGTGCAAAGTTATACACCTAGGGAAGAACAATCCAAACTATGGTTACACGATGCAAGGTTCCACATTAGGAACCACCACACAGGAAAAAGATTTAGGAGTCATTGTGGATAACATGTTAAAACCCTCCACCCAGTGTGCAGCAGTGGCCAAGAGAGCAAATAGAATGCTAGGTATCATAAAGAAAGGAATGGAAAATAAAACAAAGGATATTATAATGCCTCTATATCGTTCCATGGTGCGACCGCACCTTGAATATTGTGTGCAATTCTGGTCGCCGTATCTTAAAAAGGATATAGAGTTATTAGAAAAGGTTCAGAGAAGAGCCACCAAAATGGTAAAGAGGATGGAAGGATACCCCTATGAAGAAAGGCTAAAAAGGTTAGGGCTCTTTAACCTGGAAAACAGACGGCAGAGGGGAGATATGATAGAAGTCTATAAATTAATGAATGGAGTGGAACGGGTAAACGTAGATCGATTGTTTACGTTATGAGAATATAGAAAGACTAGGGGACATGCAATGAAGCTACAGGGTAATATTTTTTCACTCAACGTGTAATCAAACTCTGAAATTTGTTACCGGAGGATGTAGTAAAGGCTGTTAGTGGAGCTGGGTTTAGAAAAGTTTTGGACAAGTTCCTGGAGGAAAGGTCCATAAACTATTATTAAAAAGGGACCCAGGATATCAATGCTTGACTCAATACAAGCACTGTGGAACCTGTGTCTTTTGGGGAAACTGCTAGGTACGTATGACCTAGATTGGCCACTGTTGGAAACAGGATACTGGGATTGATGGACCTTGGTCTGACCCAGTATGGCATATCTTATGTTCTTATCTTGTCTACCTGCTTCAGTGGTAAGGACACCAAGCTGCTCTCCATGTTGAACCGCACTCCCAGGTACACAAACTGCTGAGACAGAGTCAACTTGCTTTTGGCAGCACTGATGACCCATCCTAAGTCCTGTAGGAATGCTATCACTTTCTGCACCATCACCTGGTTCTCTTCCTTCAACTTTGCTTGAATCAGCCAGTCATCCAGATAGGGGTGGACAAGTGAAAAACTCTCCCGCTCTCCTGCCCGAGCATCCCACATACTGCTGTGCACCATGCTGCTCACCCTTGGAGCTGTGCCCTGAAGCGATTGGCGATGTCCTGAGAAACATTTGCACGCCAAACTAAGTGAAACCCAGATAAATGAAAATACTTGCTTCAGGAGAGAAATCTGGCAGTAAGCAGCCCCTGGACCACTGGTGATGCTTATCCCACCCAGAGACACCAGTCACAGATTGAACGGCTCATAGTGTCCCTGCAGAGACCCCCCCCCTCTACCTACTCAAGGGCTCCAGTCCAAACTGCTTTTTTTTTTTCTTTTTTTAACTTGTTTAGATGTTCAATTGGTTAAGCAGTCTTCGCCACTGCTGTCAGTTCTGCGTTCCAAACATCCACTAAGTTAGTTGTTAAAGATTAACCAGTACTGTCCTAACAGAATTCTGTATGGACACTCACCAGCTGCTGGAGACTGAAATACTAGGTTGAGGAGCAGGCGGCTCCTGGACTGTTATAGGGTGTGTCAGATGGCTGCCTGGGTGAGAATCTTCACACTCTTGGCAAGTGCATATTTCTATATGATTTGCAAGGTATTGTGGGCAATGTAGTTCATTCACACCAGACACAGCTGCTGACAATAATTTAGTTGTGCTCTTGGGTAAAGCCAATAAGATATTTATTTATGGGGTTATTTCTCCCAACACAGATATGCTTGGTAGCACATAAATTAGGTTACTTGCTTTCAGTGTTAACTTGGAAAAACAAAGTCAAAATCAGGAAAACAACAAATGAAAAGCCACAAAGCAAAAAAAAACAAACTGTTCTTTTCAGGTTAACTTCTGATTACTTCCCACATAGATACAGAAGTGATTCTCTCCTAGCTCACAAGCAATTAGGTAAGGCTTAATTGCTAGCAGTTACCAGCTGAAACCCCTTAGCTGGCTTGCCTTCCACTGTGTGGGTCAAATCCTGCTTCAGAAGCTTTTCTGAGTAGATTAAAGAACAAATTTGTATTTCTTTGTGGTGGTTGCTGTACTTTATAACAGAAAGTTACCAACGGAGTTTAGATAGAGAGCAGTCCATATAAACAGGATCCTCATTTGCTATTATTCCCCCTTGTTCAACAAGCATGGGTTCAATATCATGGATTGGCACAGATGAATGTCTCAATGGAGCATTTTCAGGAGAATACTTGTTTCCCTGCTGTCTTTCAAGGTTATAGCTAGGGCATAGATCAGTGTTCATACCTGAGCTTCCATTGCTGCTAGAGTTCCTTTCTATATAACCTGGCCAGTATGTAGTCCAGTTCTTATGTCCAGCCTTCCAATCCAGATCCCTGGACACTGGATCTCTCTTCACATACCTTCTGGCACAGGTCTTAGGGTCCCTTCCACGTGCAGCAGCCGTCTCCCTCACAGGTAGCCTCTGGTGATTCCTAGCTCTGCAGCACCATTCCTCTGGCTTTCCCCAGTCCAATGGTGTATGCTGGCCCTTGGAATACCTCCCAGTATACGTACTGCTTTGGACTCTTCTAGACCTCTCAAAGGCTTTTCTCTTCCTTCTTCCAAAGGGTCTCTTTCCCTCTCTGTCCGTCCGGTTTGGCTTCTGCTTCTGATGATCCTTCAGATGAAACTGAGGATAATTCTCTGGATATCCAAGGTGATCATGAAGATGGTCATCTGTAGAATAAACTCTACTCTTATTCTGCCTAGATGAGTGCTCCTCCCTAACACAGGGCAGCTGTGCTGAATCAGGCCTTGCCCTTTGAGATGAGTGTTCCATCCTAGCACAGCACAGCTGTGCTGAATCAAGCCCTGCCCTTTGCAATGAGTGCTTGGGGATTACCTCATAGCCCTTTTGATTGAACACACGTTTTCTCACTTCAGCTCCTCTCATGGCTGTTGGAAACCTGGTGCATTCTGGGACTGGTAGTCTTTTATGGCAAAATTCTGTTTTCTCATTTCTACCAGCACTGACAGGTTGCTTGTTCAGAGACACTTCACCTTTTCTATAGCCCCTTCCTGAGCTATGATAAGCTTCCTTATCACATACCCCCCTGCTTAAGTTATTACGGACTGGTTTAACTGGTGAAACTTCTTTCCTACAGTCCGTAATACCTACGAGAGTGTTATCATTTTGAAGCTCACTTACTTCCTGACTGGCTTCAGGGTCATTATTATTTACAGGCCTCTCCTTCCAAGACTTAAGTACATTAATATGGTAGGTCTGCCTACGCCCTCTTGCATTTTCTACCATATAAGACACTGGGCTCCCTTGTTTAACAACCTTCTATGGCCCTTTCCACTGTACTTCAAATTTTGGGGCTGTACCTGCTACTTGAACCAAAACCTTTTCACCAATGCTTAATTGGCGGCTTTTGGCCTTCCTATCATACCACCCTTTCTGGCGCACTTGACTGTCCCACAGGTTCCTCTCAGCAACCTGCGACGTCCTTTTCAAACGTGCTCTCAAGTCACGTAGAAACAGTGGCACCTCCTGACTTCCTGGTTCAGGATCAATCCATTGTTCCCTCAAAATATCTAACAAACCCCGTGGAGCCCTACCATACATCAATTCATATGGAGTTACACCTAGGGACACTTGAATTCTTTCCCTGCAGGCATATAAGGCAAAGGGCAATAACATATCCCATTCTTTTACCTCTCCTGCTAACCCCCTTCTCAACATTTGTTTGAGAGTTTGGTTGAATCTCTCCACCAAACCGTTTGATTGTGGATGGTAGGCTGAGGTTTTCACGTGATGAATGCCAAAAGCATCCCAGACCTGGGCCAAATATTTGGATACAAAATTGGACCCTCGGTCAGTCAACACCTCTCTTGGGAATCCCACTTCACAAAACAATTTTACTAGCTCTAAAGCTATTGTTTCTGCAGAAACATTCCTCAATGGTATGGCCCAGGGAAACCTTGTTGCCTGATCTACCATAACTAGGATGTATTGGAAACCTCGGGGCGTTTTGACTAATGGGCCTACAATATCCATGGCAATGCGACCAATTGGGTCTGTAATAATTGGCATGGGAATCAATGGCACCACCAGTGGGTGAGCCCCTGTAACTCGCTGACACGCTGGACACGCAGCACAAAACTGGGCAGTTTCTTTGAAAATACCTGGCCAGTAAAAATGCTTAAGTATTTGATCCAGCGTTCCTTGCATCCCTTTATGACCTCCAACTGGATGATCATGTGCTAATCTAAGTACTAGCCCTTTGAAAGTTATGGGTACCACCAATTGTTTACGTATGGTCCCATTTCTGGGGTCCTGACTCTCTCTATATAATATTTCATTATATAGTCTGAATCTGGGCAATTCCTCCCTGACCTCCTGAGCATACTTAAAAGCTCGGGTGAGAGCTTGATCAGCTCGCTGCTCTTGTGGAAAGTTAGGAAACTTTGCCACTAACCCAGCTGGCACCCAGGGTAAACTTTGACCAGCTAACATCTCAGCCCTACCCTGTGCTCTGCAAAGTCTCTCACGCCGCTTTTGTGCTTTCAACTTTCTTACTTTACCAGATGATGGGGTTATTAAATCATCATGAGAGGGTAAGTCTCCTAATAACTCTGCCTGCTCCCCCTCCTCCTTCTGCTGGCTCTCTATCTTAGCCTGCGAGCGGGTGGATACAAGGCCCCTCTTATTACCCAGAGTTTGGCCTTCTGGAAGCTGAACCATCTTTTTAGCTAGGGACTGAGGACTTCCAAAGAAAGGCCCGGGAGCTATTTCCATTATTAAACCTTCTCCCTCCTTCTTTCCTAGCCCTTCCACTAGACCCTGCTTAAATCTTGGCCAGTCCTTTCCTAGAACCAAATCAAAGGGTAGCCTAGGCACCACTGCTACCAGGACCTCCTCTTGTTCCCCCAGGCACTTAACCTTTAGCCTATAGGTGGGATGTGATGTTGCAGCACCATGAATGCATCCGATGTGAACTTGGCTTTCAGGGGTTCTAGGCACAAATCCTTCTTGGGCCTCTATTCTCTTCCAAAGCCTTTCTGACATCATACTCTGGTCTGCCCCAGAGTCTAACAAAGCATTTATGGTAATTCCTTGCACATCAACCATCAAAAGAAATCCTTCTTTGGGCTGTTTTAAAAACAGACCCATTAAGCTAGTGTGTGACTGGCATCCCTTCTCTAAATGTCCCCAGCTTCCACACTTGAAATATTTCTTTTCACTCCCCTGTGTCATCTGGTTTGGCACAGTACATTTATTTTCAGAAATATTTTTAACTATTTTCTTTTCTGATACAGCACATCTTGCCTCAGCACCTATCTTCAGAGGGCCACCCATTCTATGGCAAGCCTGCGTGGCTCCCAAGAATCTCTCTGCTAGCATGGTTGCCTCTCCACGATTTTGGCAATTTTGCTGTATAAGGAAAGTGTGCAAATCTTTAGGCACCCCAGACATAAATTGTTCAAGCATTATAATATCTAATAACATTTCTACCGTCTTTTGCTCAGGCTCCTACCATTTTACAGCTAAACCTCTGATTCTCTGACTCAGAGCCCTGGGTGTTTCACCCACTCTCAATGTAGTAGCTCTAAACATTCGCCTATACTCTGAAATAGACAACCCTAGGCGATCCCTAATAGCAGCCTTTACATCCTTATAATTCAAAGCCTGGGCTGCTGGCATTGCTCTGTAAGCTGCAAGCGCCTCTCCAGTTAATGAGGCTGCCAGCCTTACTGCCCACTGGGTCTCTGGCCATGCTAATGCTTGTGCCACTCTTTCAAAAGACTCTAGAAAATCATCAACATTGTCATCTGGAGTTAGCTTCCCAAAACTAAATGCCCCAATCCCTTGATTGAGTCCCACACTGTCCACATGTGGTGTACCAGTATTTACTGCTGGTCTTGCATCTGTTCCACTTTGGTTCTTCAGCTCAACTAGGGCTTGCACCAGATCAAGCACTGGCCTCTGCTGGTCCATTAAGGCTCTCATAGCAGTGTCCTGAGCCTGCTGTGCTAGTTCCTGCTGCCTGCTGAACTGGGCTGCCATCCACTCAGCTAGTTCCCTTGAATCCATCTTGACCCCTGCAAGAAACAAAGAGAAAAAAAAAACCCAAAGTGCACCACCTTCCAAACAGGTGTGTTTTTTTCTACTTTTTTTTTTTTCAATTATCCCTGTGCTTACTCCCATCCACCACTAGACATGCCCAGGTACTTATTACCTTGTCTCAGTGATGAATCCAGCTCTGCACAGGGTCTTTTCCTTCTGGGACAGCTTCTCCTCCAAAGTGCAGTTGAGGGAAAATCTTTTTTTCCAGCTTTAAACTTGAACTGTAGTTGTAATCCTCAGCAAGTAAATCCCCTTTTGTGCAAAAGCAATCCGAAAAGCTACGCCATTTGTCAGACAGCTGCCTGGGTGAGAATCTTCACACTCTTGGCAAGTGCATATTTCTATATGATTTGCAAGGTATTGTGGGCAATGTAGTTCATTCACACCAGACACAGCTGCTGACAATAATTTAGTTGTGCTCTTGGGTAAAGCCAATAAGATATTTATTTATGGGGTTATTTCTCCCAACACAGATATGCTTGGTAGCACATAAATTAGGTTACTTGCTTTCAGTGTTAACTTGGAAAAACAAAGTCAAAATCAGGAAAACAACAAATGAAAAGCCACAAAGCAAAAAAACAAACTGTTCTTTTCAGGTTAACTTCTGATTACTTCCCACATAGATACAGAAGTGATTCTCTCCTAGCTCACAAGCAATTAGGTAAGGCTTAATTGCTAGCAGTTACCAGCTGAAACCCCTTAGCTGGCTTGCCTTTCACTGTGTGGGTCAAATCCTGCTTCAGGAGCTTTTCTGAGTAGATTAAAGAACAAATTTGTATTTCTTTGTGGTGGTTGCTGTACTTTATAACAGAAAGTTACCAATGGAGTTTAGATAGAGAGCAGTCCATATAAACAGGATCCTCATCTGCTATTATTCCCCCTTGTTCAACAAGCATGGGTTCAATATCATGGATTGGCACAGATGAATGTCTCAATGAAGCATTTTCAGGAGAATACTTGTTTCCCTGCTGTCTTTCAAGGTTATAGCTAGGGCATAGATCAGTGTTCATACCTGAGCTTCCATTGCTGCTAGAGTTCCTTTCTATATAGCCTGGCCAGTATGTAGTCCAGTTCTTATGTCCAGCCTTCCAATCCAGATCCCTGGACACTGGATCTCTCTTCACATACCTTCTGGCACAGGTCTTAGGGTCCCTTCCACGTGCAGCCGTCTCCCTCACAGGTAGCCTCTGGTGATTCCTAGCTCTGCAGCACCATTCCTCTGGCTTTCCCCAGTCCAATGGTGTATGCTGGCCCTTGGAATGCCTCCCAGTATACGTACTGCTTTGGACTCTTCTAGACCTCTCAAAGGCTTTTCTCTTCCTTCTTCCAAAGGGTCTCTTTCCCGCTCTGTCCGTCCGGTTTGGCTTCTGCTTCTGATGATCCTTCAGATGAAACTGAGGATAATTCTCTGGATATCCAAGGTGATCATGAAGATGGTCATCTGTAGAATAAACTCTACTCTTATTCTGCCTAGATGAGTGCTCCTCCCTAACACAGGGCAGCTGTGCTGAATCAGGCCTTGCCCTTTGAGATGAGTGTTCCATCCTAGCACAGCGCAGCTGTGCTGAATCAAGCCCTGCCCTTTGCAATGAGTGCTTGGGGATTACCTCATAGCCCTTTTGATTGAACACACGTTTTCTCACTTCAGCTCCTCTCATGGCTGTTGGAAACCTGGTGCATTCTGGGACTGGTAGTCTTTTATGGCAAAATTCTGTTTTCTCATTTCTACCAGCACTGACAGGTTGCTTGTTCAGAGACACTTCACCTTTTCTATAGCCCCTTCCTGAGCTATGATAAGCTTCCTTATCACAGGTGATATCACCAGAAATTTGCATATTCAGTCTCCAGCTGCTGGTGGAGGGACATAACCCATCTGTCTGGAATGGACTGGAGGGAGGTGAATGAAATAAGGTGTACCTTTTTATTAGACTAACTTAATACATTCTGGGACTAACTTGGGAAGGTTAAACCACCTTCTTCAAGTCAAAACAGTATGAGCAACAGATGACAATATCATAATATATACGTGAATCACAAAGATATTCTATCGACAATCTCAGAGGGTGTGGGGGGGAGTGGGAGAGATGGATGGGTGATCAGAGGATGACGTAGCTGTAAATATTTATAGTACACAATATGATAGAAAGCTCATGTCTTTAAGTCCTGTCTGGTCTGATTGAAACTGTCGTATCGTAATTTCAAAGGTTTTACGTACCTGGACTGATTGAAGTATAAATCATTGATGTTGTTTTCTGATAGTGAGAAATGCTCTCCAGGATATCGCCTTATTTTCCTTTTTTGTTTTTCTTTCTTTTTCCTAACTTCTTACATCAGTCACCACTAGACATATGAACCAGTGACAGTCGATAGCTTATTTTATAATATCGAACTGTCGACTGGTTGTAATTCAATTTGTGGGTCACTTTATAAACCATTCAATCATGTTGAAACAGATTAAGTTACCTAGATTGCTCTGTCTGTAAACTGTCCTTAATAGCTTGGGTAAAAGCATGCAGTCTTCCATGGTCGTACACTTTTAACTAAATTGGGAGGTGTTCCTGCAGAAGTGTTTATGGTAAGGAGCAAACTAGCATGCATACATGACATTTACATGAATGTGTGTGTGATTTTACTCTCCTTTGCCGCCTAAACAAAGTGTCTGCTGCATGGTATACGGCTGCTTTTGAGGCGGAGTTGCGACTTATGTATGCACTTAGGGGGTCATTCCAAATAGCGAATAGCGGGGATGTACGTCCCGTGTGGATGTATAACCCCACTATTCACTGGGGGCCTATTCTGGCCCGATAGCTCTCCGCATGCTCTGGATGGGGCTGAAGGGGCAGCAACAGGGTGGAGAGTGGGCAGACAGCACAACCCGGATGTATAGGGCCGATTCATTTCACAGCCCTGTATGTCCAGTGGGGGAACACTGGATATAAGACTTCTACTGCCTCAGAGGTGGAATAAGTCCGATGGATGGCGCTGCCCAGCGCAGGGATCCCACCCTAACACACGGCGCAGAAGATGATAGGCATCCGTCACCCGATCCCGGCCAGGCCCCTCCAGAGGTCGGGCGGCAGTGAAAAGAAGTTATGTGATGGTCGGGGAATCAAGGCTCCTGCTGGGTGTCCCGGTGCCATGGTGACGGGATGCCATGGCACCAAGGCTCCAGCAGGAGCATAGGGAGGTCTGGCTGTGCAGGGAGTAGGATGTCCAGCGTGCCAGAATCGGGGCCCGTTCGGCCTGTCCAAGTGCCCTGATTCTGCTCCCACAGGAATATCTAGCTCTCATGGGTGCAGAATTGGGTGCAAAGCTGGCCTGCCCATATTTTGGATGTCTAGTCGGGCCAGACGTCCCCCGATCGGAATTGGCCTCTTAGTGCCTGATTTTATAGCAGAACGCCTATGTGTGAAATCCAAAATGGCACCTGTATGAAGTCTATTTTATAAAGCCGAAATAGACACCAATGTGCTTTTAAAAGTAGGCTTCCAGTTCCTGTAGTGCACAAGTGCTGATGGTTTCTGCCAGTTTCTAAAATGCACATCTGTCCCAACTGTGCCCAAACTATGCCCCCGAGAGCACTAACATATGGTGTCTCATCACTGCGTGTAATTATACAGGTATATACTGTGGGATAATTTCCGCCTGTAAAACTGCTTTTACACATTTTTGCGGCAGGTATAAATTTAAGCAGTTGGGGGTTGGTTCTGGGTGCTTATGTTGCCTTTATAAAATAGATTTGAAATAGATCGTGTTACGACATCACCTCCTTTATGTCTGCATTGTGTGAAAACTAGATGGAAATCCTTTCAACTATCTCTATAGCTATTGTGCCTATTTACCTACCTAAATAGATACAGTACAAGGATACTGAATGCTGTAGGCATATCTTCAGTCTTACGCCTTCTTCCCTTCCCCTGGCCCTGACTTATCTACCAGTGGAAGGTTCAACACCCTCCTACTGGTGCTGGTGGATCTGGTACAGTGCTTTCCTCTTTAACAATGGTGACCCCTGCAACTGTATCCCTCCTCTTACTTCATCTACTCTCTTCCTAGCATCTTCTATGTTTCCCTCTGCCCATAATCTCTCTCTGTCCAATCCAGCAGCACTGTTGTGCACATACATTCTTCAGATGGGCAGAGCAGAGATGTCCCTCCGTATTTAATGAGTTTTCCAAGCAAACAAATCAAACTGCATCAAAGCTTAAAGTCTCAACAGAAAAGCAGAAATAAACAACGCAGCACAAACTTTGCCCAACTTCCCCATTTTGTTCAGCACTTTTACTCTACAAGCCACCCTGACTTTTATTCTCAGTGCTCTCCTCTTGACATTGTTTTAATAATCTTACCAATTAAACTCCCAGTTACAGCCTAATCTTTGGCACTATACCAAAACAGAAGCCAGGCATCGCTAAGCTCACAAGTGAGTTGTTTGATCTCATACACCCTGTGAACTCTTTTGAATCATTCCAAGTAAAAAGGATCTAATGTGCAACCAAAAGGAGTCTGATAACTTTTGCATACTTGGGTACCTGAGAAGGCCTTTGATGATCTCTCAAATCTTAATACAAAAAATAAGTTGATTACAAGACCACCATAGGTGCCCCATGGTATCTTCTAATCCACATTCACACCGACAAACCCCATGCCCTCTATTTATTCATTTATTTTTATTTATTATATTGTTCCAACAACGCTTTCCATCACAACTTCTAATTACATTTCATACTTTCCCCTTCTGTTTTTTAAATTACAAAACCGTCCCATCATTTAGTTACCTTTATTATCACAGCACCCCCTCCCCAAGTACCCTTCCCTCCTCCCTCATATTCTCTGACTCCCCGTCTATATCCTCCCCCCATCACCCCCCTGTCCTTCCCTATTTCCCTTTGCCCTTGCTACCATTATTACCAACCCCCCTCCCCTTTCCCCACTTCCCCTCCCTTATCTTCCTCCCCCCTTTCCCTTCTCTCCTCTTTTTGCTCCCCCTACTAGGGCCCCCTCTTCTTCTCCGTTTACCACTCCATATACCATTTCCATATCTCTATATTTCTTAGTACTGTGTTGTTTAAATTTTGCTATTTTACACATATACCGCAACTTTTCCATCACATCCTGTATGGTTGGTGCAGCTTCCTGCTTCCACTGTGCCATTATAGCCCCTCTTGCTGCGCCAATCCAATATCCCAAAAACGCTTGCAAGTTCCTGTCCCCCTCCTCTTGCAGCTCATTTAAAATTACCATTGTTGGTTCCAATATTATCTTTACTTTAGTTATTTTGTATATCTTATCTTCTATCTCCCCCCACAGTACTTGTACTTTCTTACAATCCCACAACACATGTTTTAAATCTACTCTCCCTCCACATCCCCTCCAACACCCCTCCCTACCCTCCTTATTAATCACTGCCAATCTTTCCAGTGTCCAGTACATTTGATATCTTACTTTCAAGCTGTTCTCTAAATATATTGTGCCTGGAGCTATCTTTCTTGTCCATGTATATATTTTTTGCCGCTGTGCTCTGTCCCAATTTCCTCCCAATTGCTCTTCCCACTTTTATTGACCTTTGATCTCCCCCCTCTCTGTCCCCAACAATTCCACATATATCTTTGATATCAAGCCCTTCCTCACATTCTGCTTTCCCATTATGTTTTCAAATCCTGTCAGTTCCCTCGCCAGGTTTGCCCTCATTACCATACTTCGGATGTAATGTGACAACTGCACATATGCATAATAGTCTGCCTCACCCAACCCATACTCTCTCTGAAGGTTTCCGAACTCCCTTATTTCCCCTTTCCTATTGACTATTTGTCCCACCTTCCACAGTCCTTTACACCTCCATTCCCTAAATCTTCCACCTTCCCTGCCCGGCTGAAAATCTCCCATCCCCATTATATAGGTCTCTTTAGAGTACCTCTTCCCTGCCATTAGCTTCGTTTTGACCCTCAACCATAAATCTTTAGTGAGTGCCCTATAAGGATTCCCCTCCCTATCCTCCCAAACCCATTCCTCTAAACTATGTCCCCTATGCCTTTCCAGTTCCATATGTACCCAACTGGGCGTTTCACCCTCCCTCCTCCATGTGTACACTGCTTTTAGTTGTGCTGCCACAGTATTTTCCAACACACGGTACTCCCAGACCACCCTCCCTTCTACTGCTGAACATCGTATACCTATTTACTCTTGGCGCTTTCCCTGCCCATATAAAATCCATTATCATATCTTGGATTTGCTTCAAATACCCTCTATGTACCCTACATGGGAGCGAACTAAACAAGAACAATATCCTGGGGAGAATATTCATTTTTATCACTGCTGTTCTCCCTAACTATGACAAGAACAACCCTTTCCATTTCTGTAAACCCTTCCTCATCTCCCTCACCAATGGGGCATAATTCCACTCCCTTAAATGTTGAATATCCCTTCCCAAGTGAATCCCCAGGTAACAATAAGTTTTCTTTACTCATTTAAATGGAAAACTCTTGTAAGCTTTGAATTACCCCTTCCGAGAGGTTGAAGCCCAAAATTTCTGTTTTCCCCATATTTAGTTTATATCCTGCCACTGTGCTATATTGCTTAATTTCCTCCATTAAAATCGGTAGCGAAAGGATAGGCTCACGCACCGTGAAGATCACATCATTTGCAAACAATGTTATTTTTGACACCACTGATCCCATTTGTATTCCCTTAATATCACCTTGCTGCCGTACCCTTTCTGCCAAAAGTTCTATCACCAAAGCAAATAACTGGGGTGATAGTGGACACCCCTGCCTAGTTCCCCTTTCTAACTTAAAGGATGCCGAGTAACTGCCATTCACCCTTATCCGGGCAGTGGGTTCAGCATATAGAGCACAGTTACTTACCTGTAACAGGTGATCTCTGGGAACAGCAGGAATTAGTCCTCACATATGGGTACGTCGGTACCGACGGAGCCCGTGCGGGAAAGCTCCCCAGCTTCTTAGAATAGAAGCTTTTGGGACCTCCCACTGCACATGCGCACTGCCTTCCCGCCTTCCTGAACAGCTCTCCTCAGTTTCGAGTTTATAGCTGAGTCAACAGAGAGAGGACAGGAAGATAGATAGATAAAAGATACAACTCCTAGGGGAGGTGGGTGGGTTGTGAGGACTAATTCCTGCTGTTCCCAGAGATCACCTGTTACAGGTAAGTAACTGTGCTATCTCCAGGAACAAGCAGGAATAAGTCCTCACATATGGGGACTCCCTAGCTTAGATGCATGGGATCCCCTGTAAAGGTTCGCCATCTTCGTATGGATCTCAGGCATCCATTCTGGGAAGGTGGGCAGGAGTTGTTTAGGAATGGAACAGGTGCTTGAGGACAGCCTGGCCAAACAAGGCATCCCGGCGGGAGTCCTTGTCCAAACAGTAATGGGCTGTGAAGGTATGAACCGAGGCCCAGGTAGCGGCTCGACAGATCTGATCTATGGAAACAGAGTGCAGATGAGCCATAGAAGTTGCCATGGCCCTCACATTGTGAGCAGTGACATGGCCTTCCAGAGAAATGTTTTTGCTCTGGTAAGCAAAAGAAATACACTGAGCAATCCAATTGGAAAGTGTACGCTTGGAGACTGGAAGTCCCAAATGGGAAGGATCAAAGGCCACAAAAAGTTGAGAAGACTTTCGATGTGGCTGAGTCCTATTAAGGTAAAAAGCGAGAGCTCTTTTACAATCCAGAGTATGAAGGTTCCTCTCTGCATTGGATGCATGAGGAGCTGGAAAAAAGACAGGTAGATATACCTCTTGATTAAGATGAAAAGGCGAGACCACTTTAGGCATAAAGTGGGGATTCGTCCTAAGGACCACCTTATCATGATGAAATCTTGTGTAAGGTGGATTAGCCACTAAAGCCTGCAGCTCACTGATGCGGCGAGCCGAAGTGACTGCAATGAGGAAGATGACCTTCCAGGAAAGAAATTTCAAGGAGGTGGAAAACATTGGCTCAAAAGGTGGCTTCATAAGTTGACCGAGCACTAGATTCAAATCCCATGCGACCGGGGTGGTCTGATGGGAGGTTTAGTGAGAGTCAGGCCTCTCATGAATCTTGCAACAAGAGGATGAGAGGAGATAGGTTGTCCATTTATATGTTTCAAGGATGCTGCAATAGCACTTAAATGGACTCTTACCGAATTCGTCTTGAGGCCTGCATTGGATAGATGCAGGAGATAATCAAGAAGAGAATTCAAAGGAAGTGCCAGAGGGTCAAGACCCTGCTGAGCACACCAAATGGAAAAACGTTTCCATTTGAAAGCATAGGAACGCCTGGTAGAGGGTTTCCTAGAGGCAGAAAGGATATCTTTCACTGGTTGGGAAAGATGAAAGTCTTGAAGGCTTAAGCCTTCAGTAACCAAGCACTGAGGTGAAGGGATTTGGGGTTTGGGTGCCACAAAGTCCCCTCCTCCTGAGACAGGAGGTCTGGCGCAGCTCCCAGATCCAAGTAGGATCCCTGGGAGAGCTGTAGAAGTAGAGGGAACCACACTTGGCGTGGCCAGCGTGGAGCTATGAGGATCATAGTTCCATGATCCCTCTGGAGTTTGAACAGAGTCTTGGGAATCAAAGGAATGGGTGGAAAGGCATATAGGAATGCCTGATTCCAATTCAGGAGAAAGGCGTCCGTAGCTTGAGCTCCCTGACACGGAGTTCTGGAACAGAACCGGGGAAGTTTGGCATTCCACGGACTTGCAAAGAGGTCTATGTCCGGGGTCCCCCATTCCTGAAAGATTCGGTTTATTTGGTCCAAATGTAAGGACCATTCGTGTGGCAGCAGAACTCGACTGAGCCTGTCTGCCCGAGAGTTTTGAACTCCTGGGAGATACACTGCTAGCAGGTGAATCTGATGCTCTCTGGCGAAGGCCCATAGTCTTAGAGCTTCGTTGCAAAGCGACAGAGAGCCCGTCCCTCCTTGTTTGTTTATGTAAAACATGGCCACCTGATTGTCCGTCTGAACTAGGACAGTGAGGTTGGCTAGGAGGGAGTGGAAGACCTTGAGGGCAAGGTAAATTGCTCGCAGTTCCAGAAGATTGATATGAAGGGTGGTCTCCTGTAGAGACCAAGTGCCCTGAGTGGAGAGAGTTTGCAGATGGGCTCCCCACCCTGTGTGGGAGGCATCTGTTGTGAGGGTTGCTTGGGGTAGCAATGGTTGAAATGGAGCCCCCAACAACAGATTCTTGGTGGAAGTCCACCAGTGGAGGGACCAAAACAGACGATCGGAGGTTTGTATTTGGTCTGAGAGCGCTCCTGACGCCTGAGTCCACTGAGTGGCCAGGGTCCATTGAGCTGCTCTCATATGAAGACGAGCATAGGGCACCACATGCACTGTGGAGGCCATATGACCCAGTAGGCGTAGCATTTCCCTGGCTGTCAAGTGAGTGCTGGACTGAGCTTGGGAGGCCAAACTCAGGAGGCGCTGGCCTCGAACATGTGGAAGGTAGGCCCTTGCAGTGATGGTGTCCAACTGGGCCCCTATGAATTCTAGAGATTGAGTAGGGATGAGTTGGGACTTGGGAAGGTTTACTACCAGTCCCAGATACTGCAAAAGGCTCCTTGTGTGGTCCAGGGAAATCTGGGCCTGTGACTGAGTTGGAGCTCGGATGAGCCAGTCGTCCAGATATGGGAAGACAAAGATTCCCATGCCTCTTAGAAATGCGGCTACGACTGCCATGCATTTTGTGAATACTCTTGGAGCAGAGGCTAGACCGAAGGGGAGTACTCTGTATTGGAAATGTTTTCCCTGAAACAGAAAGCGAAGATACTTTCTGTGGGATGGATGGATGAGTATATGTGTATACGCATCCTGTAGGTCTAGAGAACAAAGCCAGTCCTGACCCTGGAGGTAAGGAAGGAGAATGCCGAGAGACAGCATTTTGAATTTCTCCTTGAAGAGAAATTTGTTCAATTCTCTCAGATCTAGGATTGGTCTGAATCCCCCTGTCTTCTTTGGAATGAGAAAATAAGGGGAGTAGAAACCGGACCCTTGTTGAGGAAGAGGAACCTCTTCTATGGCCCCTTGGGCAAGAAGAGAGGAAACCTCTTGACCCAACAGGGTTAGGAGAGATGGGGGAGAATTGAATGGTCTCACCATATGATGGGGAGGAAGGCTGGAGAAATGAAGTTTGTAACCCTCTCGAATGATAGAGAGGGTCCATTGTTCTGTTGTGATTTGTTCCCATCTGGGAGCAAAGTGAACCAACCTTCCGGGTATGGTGAGAGGTTCTGGTTGTGTTAGAACCAGAAGTGGCAAGTTCCCTAGGAGCAAGTCAAAACCCCTGAGGGGTTGGAGCCTGCTGAGCTACAGTAGCTGCTGCAGGCTTAGCTCGTGCTTGTTTGGATTGCTGACGCTTAGCAGTATAGCGAGGTTGAGAAGACTGCTGGCCAGTATTTGAAGCAACTCTGGCCTTCTTATAGTAAGGCCTTTTAAAAGACTTTTTCTTAGTAGGAATTGAAGTGGACTTTGAAAGTCTTTCCAAGGTGGCATTTTCAGCATCCATCTGGGTGGCTTTGATTTGCCACTCTTCCCCAAATAAGTTCTCACCTGTACAGGGCAGATTCCGTAAGCCATCTAGAACCCAAGGTTCCAGATCAGAGGCCTGGAGCCAAGCAAGACGTCGGGCTGCAATAGCAATGCCCGAAGCCCTACTGGCTCCCTCAAAGGAATCATATGCTGCCCTATTAGAGAACTTAGAAACCTCTAAGAGTTGTTTCACTAGGGAAAGGAATCCCTGCTTTTTATCCTCAGGGATAAAGGGGGCAAAATGCCGCACCTTTTTGGCAAGTTCCTCCAGGAACATGCCCATATAGAGACTGTAGGAATTAATCCTGGCTATAAGCATACTAGCCTGGAAAATTTTCCTACCAAAAGAGTCCAAAGTCTTACATTCCCGTCCTGGAGGGGTGGAAGAGTGCCTTTTGGTACTCCTAATCTTCTTCATTGCAGACTTCACCACAATAGAGTGGTGGGGCAATTGAGTCTTTTGGAAACCAGGAGAAGGAGGGACCCTATACATGGTGTCCAACCTACGGGAATAAGGAGACAAAGTCAAAGGATTTTCCCAGAAATCCATCAGTTGTTCTTGAAGGATTTCATGGATAGGCAGGGTAACTGCCTCCTTAGGGGCCTTTGAGTATCCCAAAATATCCAGTTTTTTGGATCTGGGTTCCTTTTCAGAGGATGTGGTAATAGAAAGGGCTGTAGCCATATCTAAAACAAAGTCCTGGAAGGACAAATCCTCTGGAGGGGACATTCTCCTTTTAGGAGAAGAGGGCTCCTCAGGTAAGTTGAGTGAAAACTCAGCAGAATCATCAGAGGAGTGAAAATCCTCAGAGGAATCGGTGCTTTCCTCTAACGCACGATACGCGTACCGATCGGTATCGATATCGGGCGTATCGGGTATGGAACCGGTATGGAGCGAAAGCCCATACGGTACCGACTTGCGTTTAGAGGTGGACGGCCTCGATACCGGCATGGCGGACGATACCGGTATCGGGCCCGGAACCGCTGAAAGCGGAACCGATGGCGTTGCAGCTTTAATGAAAGCCATGACGGCCTGCTGCATGGACTGTACAGTATCGCCCATGGACGCCATAGCTGCCTGGATGTCGGTACCGGAGTGACCCGGTACCCCAGAGCAGGCTAACAGGTGATCTGTCGAGGCCGTAGCATCGATATCAACCTGAGACCCCTGAATTGGCGTTTTTGGAAGTTGGACTTCCCGCCGGGGTTGTTTGGCTGGGGCAGGGTCCTCAAGTTCTAAGCTAAGAGCCTCTCGATGCTTTGAAGGAGATTTGCTCTTTGAGGACTTGCCCACAGAAGGTTTGGTTACCTGAGATCCATCCGGAGAAGAAGACCTGGATGACTGTGATGCTGTATTCTCTGAAGCAAACAGCACATGGAATTTGTTGGCCCGGTTCTGCAGCCCACGTTTAGACATGTGGGAGCAAGATGGGCAGTCCGGTATGGAATGGTCAGGCCCCAAACATTTCAGACACCAGTCATGGGTGTCTGTGACTGAAATAACAGCATTACATTTGGTACACTTCTTAAATCCAGGGGCTGGCTTCTCCATGAGGAGAAATTGAGTAGGCCGAGAGGCCTCTCTGAAGTGACCAAAAAGCTAAAAAATAAGAAAAAAGAATTATAATTTTTTAAAGAAAGAAAGAAAAGACCGGCGATACCGGTATCGGTATGGGGAAGGCAGGTACGCGGTCTAAAGAAACAAATAAAATAACAATTTCTTCAGCGGTGACAGGAACACGACCTGCTGGCTCCGCGGAAAAAAGAGACACTGAGGAGAGCTGTTCAGGAAGGCGGGAAGGCAGTGCGCATGTGCAGTGGGAGGTCCCAAAAGCTTCTATTCTAAGAAGCTGGGGAGCTTTCCCGCACGGGCTCCGTCGGTACCGACGTACCCATATGTGAGGACTTATTCCTGCTTGTTCCTGGAGATTGCCTTTATCCACCTTAAAAATTTATCCCCCACCCCCATTTTCTCCAATACTTGCATCATGAACGGTTACTCTATCAAATGCTTTCTCTGCGTCTACAGTGATAAACACTGCTTTATGCCCCCTCCTCTGCACTTCCCATGTTAAGTTACAATTTTTCCTAATATTGTCCCCCCCCCTTCCCCCTACAAACCCTGTTTGGTCTTTATGGACTAACCATTGTACTACCCGCTGCAATCTATTGGCCAATATTTTTGCCAAAATCTTGACATCCACATTCAGTAATGAGATGGGCCTATAAGAGCCACAAACCATAGGATCCCTCCCTGGTTTTGGTAAGACAACTATGCCCGCTTCCGCCATTGATTTTGGAAGCTGATGTGAACCCATATCTCCATTAAACACTTCAACCAGCATTGGACAAACTGTTTCTTGGAACACCTTATAAAATTTACCCGTTAAACCATCTAACCCCGGTGCTTTGCCCCCTTAAGAATCTTAATCGCTTCTGCCACCTCCCCTTCACTTATTGGCCTATCCATCCAATCCGATTCTCCTTGCTCTAACTTACTTAAATGGCACTCTGATAAGTATCTAGCACTCTCTTCACTTCCTTGCTTTATCTCACTACTATATAGCTTATTATAGTACTCTTTAAACACCTGTCTAATTTCATTATTTCCATATACCAACTCCCCTTTGTTATTCCTGATGCTTCTAATATTACTTTGTTGTACTCTAATTCTGTTTGCCAGGACCCACCCTGCCCTATTTCCCCCCCCCCCCAAACATAGTCTGTTTAAGAATATTTAATTCATGTGCTATTTTGCTTGCTCTTAACTGCCCTAGCTGCCCTCTTAACTGTTGCAGTTCCCTCAGCACTTCTGCTTTCCTGTCACATTGATGACTGGTCTCTAATTTCTTTATTTCCCCCAAAATGTGTCACTCCATCTCCCATTTTCCCCTATTAATTTTTGCTGCCTCCTTTATCAGATGCCCTCTTACCACTGCTTTCAGCCCATCCCAAACTATCCCAAGGGCCACTTTTGCATTTCGATTGAACTTCAAATACTCCTGAATCACTTTTGTTATATTTTCCACTACCTCCTGTTTCTCCAGGATGGATTCATTAAGTCTCCAAAATTTTATTCCTGTATCTATGTACCCTAAGTTGAAAGTTACACTCACTGGAGCGTGATCCGTCCATGTTATCTGGCCTTGCTCCACTTCTGCCACTCTTGACATCCACTCCCCACCCACTCATATCATGTCTATCCTACTATATGTATCATGGGGATTTCAATGAAATGTGTATTTACGCTTCCCCGGATTTTTTACACCGCCAGGCGTCTATGAGCCCCATTCTCTCTGTCAGTTTCAACATACCTGCCCTATCCTTTCTCTTCCCCATCCCACTTCCCCCACTGTTGTCCAAACGTGGATTCATTGTCAGATTGAAATCCCCTCCTATAATTATTGGTATGTCTCCCAATGATTCCAATTCCCCCACCATCCGCTCGTAGAACTCTCTTTGTTTTTCATTTGGCCCATACAAACTCAAAACCCACACCTCCTCCTTTGCCAGCTTAATCTTTACTCCTACACATCTTCCCCCTTTATCCTGGTATTCCCCTATCACTCTATCTTGCATATTTGCGCTCACCATTACCCCCACCCCCACCCCCTCCTTTCCTTGACTCCGCTCTCTGCCCTGCCAAAATAACTCTTGGATATTTCTTTGATTGCAACATCTACTCTTGTCCCACTTTTAAGTGAGTCTCTTGAATACATATAAAATCAGCCCTTATTCTACTTCCCTCCTTTTCCAATAACCTCCTTTTATTCCATGTTCTCAGACCCTTCTCATTTATTGTAGCAATTGTCAGCTTGTTCCCCCCCCTTTTGTCCCCCTTGCCCCCCCCCTGTTTACCTCTAATCCCTCCTCCCACCTCCATCGTACCCCTCCCTTCCTCCCCCTGTTTCTCCTCCCCGTTTTCCCTCCCTCCTGAGATCACCATTAGTGTCCATCTCTCTACCTGGAGCCCCCCATCCTCCCCTTCTACCCCTCACTATCCCCCACCCCTCCCTACCTACCCCTCCACCCCCCTCTCCTCTTCCCATTTATACTCTAACAATTCTTCCCCCCTTAATTACATTATTTCCTCCCCCTCATATATCTTCCCTATCCTTTTAAGTTACCGCAGCATGCCTTCCTTATTCACTGCAAAAACATCATGTAACACACTTTTTTTTTTGAACCTTTACAACCAAAAATCTCTTTAACATTGCAACCCAACAACCATTATCAAACTTATAACTCTATATTTACTCGTCCACAGTATATGTGGTATTTCTATGTCCCATTTCAGTTCCACATCTCAACCATCTTCTCTCCTTCTGTCAATCCAATCTCCCATTCCCCTAGACCTCTTCAGGTTGGCGCCTCCATATCCTGCTGTTCTTGCACTTTCTTCAGGGTCCCCAAATATCCCTCTCTAGGTCTCTCCAACTGTCCTCTTCTCAGAGTACATCCTCCTTCCCTCTACTCTGGTCGCACCTGCCTCTCTGACCCTTGTTGACCCTCTGAGTCCTCGTAAAGTCCCGCTCCCTCCAGTGCCTTTCGCAGCTCTTCACTCTCCAACTTTTGTCTCCTATATTAAACAGCAGGCTGAATGGGTACATCCACATGTACTTCATTCCCTCCTTTCACAGCACCCTTGTAGCAAATTGCAGCTTTCTCCTTCGTTGCAATGTCCCTGCTGCCAGGTCTGCATATACTTCTATTTTATATCCTTGCCACGTGAAGTCACGTGTCTTTCACATCTTTTCTGCAATCTGCTCCTTAACCACATAGTCTTTCACGCAGATCACTATGTCTCTGGGTCTGTTTGATCTGCTAGGGCACAATGCCCTACGTGCCCTGTCCGATGCCACATTTGCCCTCTCCTCCGATGTGCCTTCTTTCTGAAGAATTGCTTTGCACACCGCTTCTGCCACTCTCCTGCTCTCCCGGAACTCCGGTTCCTCAGGAATCCCCCTTATTCAGAGATTATGCCTCCTCGTTCTATTCTCCAAATCTTCAATTTTATATAATAACTGATCTTTTCACCTATCGAGGTCTTTCAGTCCTTTATCCGATTACTTTGCTTCTGCATTAACTGCTCTATTCACTGGTCTTGCTCCTCCATTTTCTGTGCCAGCACTCCTACTTCCTCTCTTAGTTCTCCACATACCTCTCCCACCTCCGCCTTCACTGCCGCCAACTCCATCTTCAGTTCATTAAACCAGGCTTTCAATTCCTCTCTGGTCACCTTCTGCACCACTATTTCACCAGCCTCTGATTTCACATTCTTTCCTCCTCTCCTTTCACGCTCTACGTTTTTGCCACTCCCGGTGCAGGCGGACGCCATTTTTTGCTCTGCTCCATCCGCATGGCTGCTGACAAATGCAAACTCCCTAAAGTCGCCTTTTTCTTCCATGTAGTCATTTGTCTCCCTTACTCTGCTATAACCTCTCTCTGCTCTTTTCACGTATTTTATTTAGCTCTGGGTGGAGGATTATCAACTAACACTAGGTTCAGCTCCGGAGCTCCTCAGGCTTCCATCCAGGCAGATGACGTCACTTCCTCTCCTCTGTTTATTTTTATTTAACAACTTTTTTATATCGTCTTTGTACAAGCCAAGATGGTTTACAGAGAACTCTGTGCATTCAATATATTAACTAGTGCAGATACACATAACATTGAGACAGTTACAACTGGTAGAGTGACAAAGCGTGAAAAGCGGTGAGGAAGATTAACATAATTTATGTACAATAAAGTGACAAGCAATGGTAGTGATTAGTATGTGAGGGATTTGGCAAGAGGGGGTCAGCTCCATAGCATTCCAGGAAAAGCAGGGTGTTCAGTCTCTTCCGAAATTCTCCCAGTGTTTCGATGGTTTAGCTTTGGTGGTAAGATGTTATGTAGAGGGAGAAAGATATTTGTTCTTTGGCTTTTGGAGAACTTTCCAGGGGGTAGGTCCAGGTGGTTGAGGGTGTTGTGTCTCCTGGGCCTGCTATTGGTGGATCTTCTTACTATTTCTTGGAGGCATTCTGCTGACTGGTTGTTCAGTACTTTATATGTGTTAATGATGGCCTTGAACTTAATTCTGGATATGATGGATAGCCAATGAAGCTGTTTGAGGATTGGGGTGATATGCGTCTGACATGAGGCTACATGTACAACTCTTGCTGCTGTATTCTGAGTGAGCTGTATAGGATGTCCATAGAGTGTGGGCGTAGAGAGAGAAAGCTATTTGGCTTTTGGAGAGCTTTCCGGGGGGGGGGGGGGGTAGGTCCAAGAGGTTGAGAGTGTTGCATCTCCTGGGCCTGCTATTGGTGGATCTTCTTACTAATTCCTGGAGGCACTCTGCTGACTGGTTGTTCAGCACTTTGTAAGTGTTAATGATGGTCTTGAACTTAATTTTGGATATGATGGGTAGCTAATGAAGCTGTTTGAGGAGTGGGGTGATATGAGTCTGACATGAGGCTCCATGTACAATTCTTGCTGTTGTATTCTGAGTGAGCTGTATAGGGTGTGCTTGGGCAGGCCCTGGTAGATTGATTTGGAGTAATCTAAAAGGGGGGGGGGGGTTAATGATCACCTGTCAGACTATGCGGAAATCAGAAGGGTTTAGGAGGGGTAGGAGGTTCCTTAGTAGTTTAAGTTTGAAGTAGATGGTTTTAATTGTTTGCTTTATTTGAGCTTGTAGATTTAAGCACTGATCAAGTGAGCCTCTGAGATATCTGACTTCTGTTTTGCTATGAAATCTATGTTATCTATTGTGATGGTTGCTGGAGGTTTGAAGATGGGGTCTTTTATTACGTGGAGGATGTCTGTTTTGTTATGATTGATATTGAGGTTGTGGTTTTTCAGCCATTGGGTGATTGCTGAGGAGCATTTGGATAGCATGGAGTAGTCAGGGATGGGAGTGGAGAGTGGAGTGTATAACATGTCGTCGTTGGCGTATATTTGGAATTTTATCTTAAAGCTTCAGATGATATCACACAATGGCTGAATTATATGTTGAAAAGAATGGCTGAGAATGTAGAGTCTTGGGGGATTCCTTGATGCATGTGGAAGGGGAGGGAGTTGCAGGCTCCTACTTTAATTTGTTGTGTGCGATCGGATAGATAAGAATGAAACCATTCAATGGTAGTGTCCTGGAGTCCAATATCATAGAATCTGTTGAGTAGCAGTTACTGTGATAAGGAATCAAAAGCAGCTAAGATGTCCAGGAATAGCAAGATGAAGCCTTATAATGTGTGTTCTTTTCCAGCAATGAGCATGTCAAATGCTGAGGTGAGGAGGGTTTTGACACTGTGTTGAGGGCAGAAGCCATGCTGTAGTTGGTCTAATGGTGAATGAATATGTACATGATGTTGTAGCTGCATTTGGACTGTTTTTTCAATTCTTTTAGCAATGAAGGGGATGCTGGCAATTGGTCTGTATGAAGATGGAGAGCATGAGTTGAGGATGGGCTTTTTGGTATTGGCTTGATGGATGACTGTTTGAGTATGGGTGGGAGGAATCCTCGTGTAACAAATCATTGATCATGTTGGCTATAAATATTATCAGTTGTGGTCTTGCAATCTTGATCCATGAGGATTATGGAGGTGATGGTGCTGTTAAGCTGCTCGTGGTTGACGTTGTCGAAGGTGGGCCAGGGTGTGATGGCATTAAACCTGTGGTTATGGGAGGGTATGATGAGTTTGTTGTGATTGTGTGCATTCTGTTTGGCTTGTAAGTGGCGTGCTAATTGTTATGGGTTAAAGACATTGTTTGCATGGGTGGGGGTAGGGTCCTTTGAGAGTATTTTGACTAGATACATTTTTTGCAGTCACTGGGGACAGAGGGGTAAGATCCCAACAATATGTGATTTTTATTTATTTATTACAGGCTCTTATATACCGCTCTATTTAGTATCAGCGCGGTTCACAATATAACAACAGACCAGAACAACAAACTGTTTGGTTTTACATTGAACAGGTCAGAGAACTTGGATAAAACATAGGGGGAAGTCATTAACTGAAACTATTTACATGAGTATTTACATGTATACACAACAGGCTTTATTCTTAGTTTGGGTAGTGTTCAAAAAGGCTGAATGGTTTAGTAATATTGGGGGAAAAGGTGAGATTTGAGTGCCTTTCTGAAAAGAGATAGATCGGTGATGGCCCAAATCTCTGGAGGTAATGTGTTCCAGCACTTAGGGGCATAGAAGCTAAAGGCCTTGTTAGATGTCGCTAATAAGCATTTTGTCGCTGCTTTAGGGATTATTTACCCATTCTCTAATATTCTGCTGCATACAGACATTTTCCTTACATTTTGTATCTCCTTTCATTGATGTTCTTCTAATTGAAATCCCAAATTTTGATGCCATACTTTGATGAACTTATACTAAGCTTCTTCATGGACCTTTGTATCTTATATATTCTAAAACCTTTCACCACAGATCCTTTTTCAGCAAACAGTTTCACTTACAGCATACAACATATTTACTGAAAGCTTGCTCAAACAGAAAAGACCACTGTATGGAATGTAATCATAATTTCTTGGATCTAAAATGGAGAATTATTGATGTTGTTCCTCTGGATTGGAGGGGTGGGGATCGGGAGGCAAGATTAAATTATAAATTACAGTCAGTGCATCCAAAGGGCTTAAATGCAGAAATTGAATGGCATACTTTGATTTAGGAATGGGGACCCTTTAAGATTTGTTTTTTTTTAGGAGTCAATCAGGATTCTTTAAAAAAAATGTCGAGCCATTTTCTCTTTAAGCTGCAATGACCCTGTTTGAGTGTTGAAGACAAAATCAAAGATGAGCAACATAATGACATGTTCTTAAAATAAATAATCCCCTAAAGCAGAACCTATAAGTGGTTTAAGGGTTGGAAACATCCGCGATGTCGGAATTGTAACTAAGTATGGAATTTTGAATGACTGCTGACCATTGGACATTGAGTGCTCTTGCTGTGATGTAGCAATTTTAAAGACATAAGGAAGTTTGTTATAAGAATAAAGAAAAACGGTCCTAGTGGTAACTTACTAATGCTGGGCTAGTAACTGCAAATGCAAGGTCCGACAAAACATTTTTTGTTAGGGCGAGCTTTCAGTAAATGTGTTGTATCTTACATATTCTTGACAGCAACTCTCCCCCCTCCAGTGTCTGGGATTTTCAGGTAGAGTCCCTCCAAGGTAATCTCTTTAATCCTTTTAGAACAAAGAAAGTGTCTGATCTGTGAATATAATGGGGTTACTTACCTGTAATGGGAGTTCTCCGTGGACAGCAGGATAAGTCAGCCACACCTGGTGACATCATCCAACGGCGCCACTGGTCCAGAAGTGCTCTCCTAGAGCTCAGAAAGGTAGACCTTTCTGAGCACATAGTAGTCTCCACCCCCGGGCCCGCCCCTACCTGGCTCAGTTAGTATCTAGCCTGCAGCCGTTCCAAGGCCAGGTAGGGCGTGGCCCGCCCGCTGAGGAGTATCGCAGACCGCATGCCTTCGGCGTAGGGGAAGAGGGAGGGAACATGTGGCTGACTTATCCTGCTGTCCACGGAGAACTCGTTACAGGTAAGTAACCACGTTTTCTCCTAGGACAAGCAGGATGCATCAGCCACACCTGGTGACTCGCCAGCGCGGCATAGCCGCTGTCGCTGTGAAAGGTGGAGGCCTGCGGTTTGCGAGAGATGACAAGAGCGCTTAGGATGCAATTCGGCTTTATTGATTGTACTAGCATCACAATAGTGCATAACAACAGCTCCGGGAGCGTGAGCAGGCACTTGGTTCCCAACAACAGTGAGCCAACAGTGGTGAAATCAATATCAAACAACTAGTGAGATCAACATCAAACATCTTGTGAGATCAACATAACACTCTGCATTGGAGGAGGCAGTTCTTCTCCAGCATAACGATCAAAGTCACAGTCTTCAGGCTGCGGTTGAGGTCGAGGGCTGTATTCCTGCACTTAGCACAGAATGGCCGAAGGAGCCACTGCTTCGGGGAACGCGTTCCAGGCAGTAGTGCCTATGGAAGGTGTGGGGCGAGGCCCAGGTTGCGGCTTTACAGATGTGATTGAGCGGCACCGCGTTGAGGTCTGCTAGCATAGCCGCTATGGCTCGTAGTTAGTGGGCATGTATGTGGGCCGGGGTGGTAGCACCAGCGCTCGAATAGCAGTGGGAGATGCAGGCTGTGATCCACTGACACAGGGTTCGCTTGGTGACTGGTTGTCCTGGTCTGTTGGGATCGAAGGACACGAAGAGTTGGTTGACCCAGCGGGTGGTTGCCATCCGGGTTAGATATGTGCGCAATGCGCGTATGCAGTCCAGGGTGTGCAGGTGGCGCTCTTCCTGGTTGTTATGCGGCTCTGGGTAGAAGGCCGGGAGTTCTATTGTTTGATTGATATGGAAGGCTGATGCCACTTTGGGCAGAAACCTGGGGTGGGTATGCAGGGATGCGTGTCCAGGGTGGAGCGTGGTGTAAGGAGAATGGGCCACCAGTGCTTGGAGCTCACTTATTCTTCTGGCGGAGGTGATGCCAACTAAAAACAACATCTTCCAAGTGACAAACTTGAGAGGGGCTTGATCCATTGGCTCGAAGGGGTCTCGTGTGAGTTGCTCGAGCACTACATTGAGTTCCCAGGAGGGCATAGGTTTGCTTACGGGGGGACGTAGGTTCGCAAGGCCTTTCATGAAGCGTGACACCAGTGGGTGCGATGAAATGGGGTTGCCATCCAGGTGGTTGTGGAAGGCTGCGATTGCAGCCAGGTGGACCCTGATGGACGAGGTCTGGAGTCCGGTGCGAGAAAGGGAGGATAGGTATTGGAGGATCTGAGGTACAGGGCAGGAGAGGGGGCAGGCCCCTGTTACCCCGCACCAGGCGTCAAACCTTTTCCATTTGAATGCATAGGAGCGGCGGGTTGAGTCCCTCCGGGCCGCCAGGATGACCTGCTGGACCTCCTTCGTGAGATGCAGGTTGGCTAGGCGTTGCCGCTCAATCTCCAGGCCGTTAGTGCCCGAGTAGAGAGATTGGGGTGTAGGATTTTCCCTTCGTCCTGGGAGATGAGGTCCGGATGCATGGGAAGGCGTCCCGGGAGAGGCGCTGGAGAAGAGGGAACCACATTTGCCTTGGCCAGAAAGGTGCAATGAGAAACACGGAGGCCTTGTCGGTGATGGCCTTCTGCAGGGTCTTGGAGATAAGTGGTGTCGGGGGGGGGGGTAGGCGTACAGGAGCTTGTGCCTCCCCCAGTGTAGGTGGAAGGCGTCTGCGGCCACTCTCTGTTTCGTCGGGTGTCTGGAGCAGAAGTTTGCGCACTTCGTGTTGTTGGGGTGTGCGAAGAGGTCCATTTGTGTCTGGCCCCACTGGAGGAAGAGAGAGGCTGCGATCTCCGGGTGGAGCGTGGGGTAGCAGTTGGCGGCTGAGTTTGTCTGCTAGGTTGTTGAGTTCGCCCGGGAGGTAGTTGGCGAGGAGGTGGCAATCCTTGGATCGGGCGAAGTTCCAAATTGCATGTGCCTCCCTGCAGAGGGGAAGCGAGCCCATGCCACCCTGCTTGTTCACGTAGAACATGGCAACTTGGTTGTCTGTCAGACTTAGCACCACCTTGCCGTATAGCCAGGCTTGGAACGTTCTCGGTGCTACCTGATGGCCCTCAACTCTAGCAGGTTGATGTGCAGTCTGCCCTCCTGTGCGGTCCACATTCCTTGGGTGCGTAGGTGCAGGAGGTGAGCACCCCAGCCCCGGATGGATGCATCCGTGGTGATGGTGAGATCGGGTGGGGGTCCCTGAAAGCTCTTCCCAGGGAGCGGTGCAGCTTGCATGTCCTCCAGGACAAAGCGGCCTGTATCTTCTGGTCTATGGTTATCCGCTGGGAGAGTGGTTGTGTTCGTTGGTTCCACTGGCGGCGGAGGTGCCATTGCAGACCTCTCATGTGGTGTTTGATGAGTTGGATGACATGTGTGGTTGCTGCCATGTGGCCTAAGAGGCGAAGGAGTGTTCTGGCGGATGTGTCTTTGACCGAAGAGATTTTGCTGGCTAGACAGGAGACATTGTCGACCCTGGCCAAGGGGAGGAAGGCTCTTGCTTGTCGGGTGCAGAGGGTTGCTCCAATGAAGTCCAATGTTTGTTTGGGTTGCATCTGTGACTTCTGGAAGTTGATGAGGAAGCCCAGGGTGGAGAGGAGCGAGGTGGTCTGGTGCATCGCCCTGGTCACGGCTGGTCTTGAAGGTGCTGCGATCAGCCAGTCGTCCAGGTATGGAAAGACACAGGTGCCGGACTTCCGGAGGTGTGCTGCGGCTATGGCGATGCATTTGGTGAAGACTCTCGGGGTGGAGGAGAGGCCGAAAGGAAGTACTTTGTACTGATAGTGTGTGCCCTTGAAGGAAAAGCGCAAGAATTTCCGATGGACCGGGTGAATGGGAATGTGGGCATAGGCATCGTGGAGGTCCAGCGTGGCTAGCCAGTTGTTCTGTTGGATGAAAGGTAGGATGGACCCGAGGGAATACATCCTGAAACGTTCTTTGAGAATGAACTTGTTGAGGCGTCGTAGATCGAGTATTGGGCGCATCCCGCCCGATTCTTTGGGGATCATGAAGTACCTGGAGTAGAAGCCGCTTCCAGTTTCCTCCTTGGGTACCTGTTCTATCGCCCGGGCATTCAGAAGAGTCTTGATTTCTTGGGACAGCGCATTGGACATGTGGAGTGGTATGCGGGAGCGGGGAGGGGTCTTCTGGCAGGGGGTCGCTGTGAAGCGGATGCGGTAGCCCTTGTGAATGATCTTTAAGACCCAACTGTCTGTGGTGATCCTCCCCCACGCCTCTTTGAAGAAGGTTACACGTCCTCCCACCGGCCGGCGTGTGGGAGTTGTCCCATCAAAAGGATGGAATACTTTTTCCCGAGGAGGCTGCCGTCTGTTTTTGCGGCCTGCGCTCCTTGTTGCGTGGTTTCTGGTTGTAGGGCTGGTATGTTGGCTGGTAGGAGTGGTAGGTCATCCGTTTTGCCTGCCACCTTTGTTGTGGTTGGTACCGTCTGGGTTGTGTGGGCTTTCGGTAGTAGGAGCCCTGTGATTTCCTGGAACTGGAGCTTTTATCCAGGCCATCGGATGTCAGAGACTGGAGGGTGTCAAAGTATTCTTTCATATTGTTGACCGTCTCTTTAACTTTGTCCCCAAAAAGGTTGTCTCCGGAGCATGGCGCATCTACCAGGCACTCATGAGTATCCGCTCTCAGGCCTGAGGCTCTGACCCAGGCCGTGCGTCTCGCTGCAATGGCCGTGGCGGCTCCTCTGGAGGCAGCATCGAATGCATCAAAGGTGGAACGGATGAGGTGTTTGCCACATTCGGCTAGGTCCCCAAGTAGGGGAGAAAGAGTGGATTTGCTTTCGTTAGGCAGGTCAGCTGACGCTTTATTGAGGCTGTCGAGGATGACGTCGAGGTAGAGGACCTGCTGAAACTGATGTGCTGCAATTTTTGCACACAGCATGGTGGATTGGAAGAGCTTTTTGCCATAGTCATCCAGTGTCTTGTGGTCTTTGCCTGGTGGTGCCTTGGCATGCATGCGGGAGCTCCTTGCTTGCTTCAAGGCGGACTCCACGACGATTGACTGATGAGGTAATTAGGTCTTGTCAAAGCCGGGTGAGGGCTGGACCTGATATTTCACGTCCAGTCTGCGAGATGTTGGTGGAATGGAGGCGGGGGTCAGCCAGTTGTTGTTGAGGGTGTCCAGAAGGAGGCGGTGGACCGGGATGGAGATCACCAATTTGTGGGCATCCAGGGATTTTAGGAGGCCCAGGACCTCGTTCCTGGGGTCTGGGGTGTCCAAAGGGTTGAGGTCAAGCCTTGTAGCGAGCTTCTGGAGATATTTGGGGTATGTGAGATCTTATTTACTTATTTTATTTATTTAATAGTTTCTTCTATACCGCCCCTTTCAGAGATCAAGGGCGGTTTACATTGAACAATTAACAAATTTTGTATACTTTTGTATACTTTACATGGAACATGGCATTAACTATATGGAACATGGTTTTAACTATATACAGGTAATAATACATAAAACATAACAGACGGGGTGGTGGAGTCGAGTGGGCTTCCGAAGGGGAGCCTCTGCTGCTATTCGTTGGTGAGGGACTACGTGAGGAGGTGCGCTCGGCTGCTTCCTCAGATTCGCTGTCCGAGGGGAAAGGCTCAGGGGAGAACCCGATTGGCGATGGTGATCTCCGTGGGGTCGGAGTCCTGGTGCTCGGCTGGTGAGGCTGTGGGAAGTTCTTCCACAGGTCCATCATAGCTGCTGGCGGTTGCTCCGGGTCAAGGGGGGCTGGTGCTAGAGGTGATTTGTGCCCCCTGGAGTCCTGCTTGTGCTTTTTCCGCGCAGGAGATGCTGACCTGTCTGTAGTCTTCCCGTGCAGGGGATGGGGAGCTGCTGTATGTATCATGTTGTCTGTGCCTCCTATGCGCTTTTCTGCTGCTGCTGCTGTCTCTGTAGTGTCCGGTTTCAGTGCGGTTGACAGAGCGATGGCGCCGGTGTGGGGCCCTGGAGCGGCAGCCCGAGCGGTGCTGGCTTCGGCACCATTTCAGCGGGTTGCTGTGAGCCGTCTTGGAGGTTACAGGGGCTCTTCCGGCATCATGGGAGGTTTCCCCGTGCCGTCGGCCACTAGCGGGCACCATGGGCGGGTCCAGGAGTGCTGTGGGCATGTCTTTCGGTGGCGGGCCAATCGCAGGCTTAGCGGGTTGCTCCTTCCTCACTGAGAGAGCCATGGCGCCGGTGAGGGAAGGCTGTTTGCCGTTTCTTTCAGGCTCAACTGTGGAGGCAGGACTTGCTGGCAGACGCTGGAGGATGGCCCCAGAGGCGTCGGAGAAGTCGGAGAGGGCAGGCAGACTGGGGATGGAGGCCCCTAGAGGCGCATCCCGGATAGCAGCCAATAAGCTTTGAGCGGCAGCCATGTTGGTGTTGGTCATGCGGTCAGTGCCTCCTGAATCCTCAGTCAGTTTCTTTTTCTTACTGGAGGAGATCGGGGCTGTTGAGCGTGAATCAGAGGGAAATTCCTTCTCGAGATAGTCCTGGAGAGCATGGCTGCGGGATCTGCGTGCCCTGGGGGACATCCGTGCGCAGTGGGGGCAGTCTTCCATGCGGTGATCTTTGCCCAGGCAGCGTACACACAGCGATCGTGAGCATCTGTGGTGTTCATCTTCTTGGAGCAGCATGGGCATTTTTTAAACCCCGGTTTGTTACTTTTCTCCTGTTTTTCTTTGGTTCTTTTGGAGGTTTTTTCTTTATCCATGGTTTGATGAAGGTTGGAGAGCTGAGATTTCCGTCCGAGTGGTAGGGCGGAAGAAAGAGAACTGAGCCAGGTAGGGGCGGGCCCGGGGGTAGAGACTACCATGTGCTCAGAAAGGTCTACCTTTCTGAGCTCTAGGAGAGCACTTCCGGCCAGTGGCGCCGTCGGATGACGTCACCAGGTGTGGCTGACGCATCCTGCTTGTCCTAGGAGAAACATACTTATCTGGATCACTCAGGCCAAACTCTTCCCAAAGTTTTTCAAATGACATCTGTATCTATGTTGCTCTTATTTTAACAGACCAACCCTTTTTCATCTACTATTTCCCTGCATGCCAGGGTGGAATGCCTGGTAATTCCTAGTTGAGGAAAGGTGAGAAAAATCCGCTGAAATACTGAGACTCTTTTGACTAGTCTACCACATCAATATAATGACCTTAATACCTTGCTGGGCAGACTATATGGACCACGCCGGTTTTTATTTGCCGTCATAAGAACATAAGATATGCCATACTGGGTCAAACCAAGGTCCATCAAGCCCAGTATTCTGTTTCCAACAGTGGCCAATCTAGGTCATATGTACCTAGCAGTTTCCCCAAGAGACACAAGTTCCACAATGCTTGTACTGGGTCAAGCATTGATATCTTCGGTCACTTCTTAATAATGGTTTATGGACCTTTCCTCCAGGAACTTGTCCAAACCTTTTTTAAACCCAGCTACACTAACAGCCTTTACTACATCCTCCGGTAACAAATTCCAGAGTTTGATTACACGTTGAGTGAAAAAATATTTTCTTTTATTAGTCTTAAATAGTTTACCCTGTAGCTTCATTGCATGTCCCCTAGTCTTTCTATATTCTGATAACGTAAACAATCGATTTACGTTTACCCGTTCCACTCCGTTCATTAATTTATAGACTTCTATCATATCTCCCCTCAGCCGTCTCTTTTCCAAGTTAAAGAGCCCTATCCTTTATAGCCTTTCTTCATAGGAGAATCCTTCCATCCCCTTTACCATTTTGGTGGCTCTTCTCTGAACCTTTTCTAAAATCGCTATATCCTTTTTAAGATACGGCGACCAGAATTGCACACAATATTCAAGGTGCGGTCTCACCATGGAACGATATAGAGGCATTATAATATCTTTTGTTTTATTTTCCATTCCTTTCCTTATCATACCTAGCATTCTATTTGCTCTCTTGGCCGCCGCTGCACACTGGGCCGAGGGTTTTAACATGGTAGCCACAATGACGCCTAAATCTTTTTCCTGGGTGGTGGTTCCTAATGTGGAACCTTGCATCGTGTAACCATAGTTTGGGTTGTTCTTCCCTATGTGCATAACCTTGCACTTGTCCACATTAAATTTCATCTGCCATTTTGATGCCCAGTCTTCCAATTTATCAAGATCCTCTTGCAATTTTTCACAATCCTCTTGGGTTTTAACAACTTTAAATAGTTTTGTGTCATCTGCAAATTTGATAACCTCACTCGTTATTCCACTTTCCAAGTCATTTATGAATAGTATGTCAAAAAGCAGCGGACCCAGCACAGATCCCTGGGGTACACCGCTATTCACCTTTCTCCCTTGGGAAAATTGGGCATTTAGCCCTACCCTCTGCTTTCTATCTTTTAACCAGTTCCTGATCCACAATAGTACACTGCCTCCTATCCCATGACTCTTTAGTTTTGCCAAAAGTCTCTGATGAGGGACCTTGTCAAAGGCTTTCTGAAAGTCCAGATACACAATATCAACCGACTCACCTTTGTCCACCTGTTTATTCACTCCTTCAAAAAAAACATAACAGATTAGTAAGACAAGATCTTCCTTGTCTAAAGCCATGTTGGCTGTCTCCCATTAGGTTGTGACTATCTACATGCTGAGTAATTTTATTCTTTATGATGGCTTCTACCATTTTTCCTGGTACTGACGTCAGGCTCACTGGTCTGTAGTTTCCCGGATCACCCCTGGAACCCTTTTTAAAAATTGGTGTTACATTGGCGATCCTCCAATCTTCAGGTATTAGAGATGATTTTAATGATAGTTCACAGATTACTGATAGCAGGTCTGCAATCTCATATTTCAGTTCTTTCAACACCCTTGGATGTATACCATCCGGCCCAGGTGATTTGCTACTCTTCAGTTTATCTAATAGTTGTAAGACATCTTCCCGATGTATCGATATTTCCTTCAATTCTTCCGCACCTTTATATACCACTTCAGTCATGGGTAACATCCCTACATCTTCCTCAGTAAAGACCGAAGCAAAGAATTCATTCAGTCTCTCCGCTATCGCCTTGTCGCCTCTTAGTGCTCCTTTAACCCCTTTATCATCTAATGGACCAACCGACTCTCTCACAGTTTTTTTGCTACGAATGTACTTGAAAAGGTCTTTATTTTGCGTTTTTGCTTCCGCAGCAAGCTTCTTCTCAAATTCTCTCTTTGCCTGCCTTATCAATGCCTTGCATTTGACTTGCCAGTGCTTGTGCTTTTTCCAGGTTTCGTCGTTTGACTCTTTTTTCCATTTCCTGAAAGATGCTTTTTTGGCAACAACAGCCTCTCTGACCTCACCTTTAAACAATGCTGGCAGTTTTTTGGACTTCCTTCCACTTTTCTTAAAGCATGGAATACAGCTGGTCTGGGCTTCCAAGATAGTATTTTTCAACAACACCCAAGCTTGATGTACGTCTTTAACCTTTGCAACTGCTACTTTTAGTTTTTTCTTAACTGTTTTCCTCATTTTATCATAGTCTCCCTTTCGAAAGTTAAAAGGTAGTACTGTGGATTTCCTTACTATCATCCCTCCTCCACTAATTCAATCAAAGGCGATCATGCTATGATCACTATTGCCAAGTGGCCCCAACACCCTTATCTCTTGCACTAGATCTGGTGTTCCACTAAGGACTAGGTCTAATATGGCTTCCCCTCTGGTTGGTTCATGAGCCAGCTGCTCCAAGAAGCAGTCATTTATTTCATCTAGGAACTTTATCTCCCTAGCATGTCCTGACGTGACACTGACCCAGTCGATACCGGGGTAATTGAAATCACCCATTATTATTACTGCGCTGTAACTTTTGTTAGCTTCCTTGATTTCTTTGAGCATTTCATCATCCATTTGTTCATTCTGGCCAGGTGCTCGATAGTACACCCCCACTGCCATTGCCTTCCCCCTTTTATATGGAATTTCAATCCATATAGATTGTACAGCAGATTTTGTTTCCTGCAAAACTTTAATCCTTTCTGAGTCAATGCCCTCTCTAACATAGAGCGCAACCCCTCCACCAACTTGATCAGCTCTATCATTACGATATAGTTTGTACCCAGGTATCACAGTGTCCCACTGGTTGTCCTCCTTCCACCATGTCTCTGATATTCCAATCATATCTAACCTTTCATTTAGTGCTATATATTCTAACTCTCCCATCTTATTCTTTAGACTTCTAGCATTTGCATACAAGCATTTTAGAGAATGTATTTTATTCATGTTAATTTGGCTATTGTTAGACATGGGTAAATTGGGATCTTTAAGCTCTGTCTGCTCCATACTCGAGGGCATTTGGGCTACTTTACTCTTTTGTGGAACCTCTCTGCTTTTGGTAGTATCCTTCAAGGATACATTCTTCCGAACCATCCGCTCTTGGGTGACTGTCGGCTTTCCCCTAATATCTAGTTTAAAAGCTGCTCTATCTCCTTTTTAAAGGTTAATGCCAGCAGCCTGGTTCCATCCCGGTTAAGGTGAAGCCCATCCCTTCGGAAGAGCCCCTTCTTTCCCCAGAATGTTCCCCAGTTCCTAACAAATCCAAAACCCTCATCTCTGCACCATTGTCTCATCCACGCATCGAGACTCCGGAGCTCTGCCTGCCTTTTGGGTCCTGCGCGTGGAACAGGAAGCATTTCGGAGAATGCTACCATGGAAGTTCTGGATTTCAACTTCCTACCTAAAAGCCTAAATTTTGCCTCCAGAACCTCCCTACCACATTTTCCTATGTCATTGGTACCGACATGTACCAAGACAGCAGACTCCTCCCCAGCACTATCTAAGACCTTATCTAGGTGGCGCGTGAGGTCCGCTACCTTCGCACCAGGCAGGCATGTTACCAGGCGATCCTCACGTCCACCAGCCATCCAGCTATCTACATGCCTAATGATCGAATCACCAACTATAACGGCTGTCCTAACCCTTCCCTCATGGCCACATGGCCCTGGAGAAACTTCCTCGATGCGAGAGGGTTTTACATCACCTGGAGGACAGGTCCTAGTTACAGGATCACTTCCTGCCACACCAGGGTGATGCTCTCCTTTCACATGACCTCTCTCCTCCATGGCAACAGGGGTGCTGCCAGACTGGAGGTGGGACTTCAGGACTATATCCCTGTAGGTCTCGTCTATGTACCTCTCTGTCTGTCTTATGTTTTCCAAGTCTGCTACTTTAGCCTCTAGAGAACGGACTTGTTCCCTGAGAGCAAAGAGCTCCTTGCACCTAGTGCACACGTAAGACCTCTCACCAACTGGGAGAAAATCATACATGTGACACTCAATGCAACAGACTGGAAAGCCCTCATCCCGCTGCTGGACTGCTGTCTGCATCTTAGTTTTAAGTTTGTGTCTAGATCTTTAAGTTCTTACTTACTAGGGGTTGTTATGGGTATTTATACCAATAAAACTGTACCTAATACGTTTAATATACCTTGTTCACCTGAAGCTTAATTAATCTCAGGTCCTTAGTGTATGACAGATTTGGGTAATGAGCTTCACCTGAAAGCACCTCCTGTCTTTTAAGATGTGTAAGTACCTATAAAGCTATGATTATCCTAGGGGTGGGTGGGAAATAACACTTATTAAAAGAGGGCTGCTACACAGTACCCTGTCTTGTGCTGCTGAGGTAAGCTAAATTCTGATTTGATTTAAATTATAGCTCTTAGCTGCTGCTAGGCTCTAACTTCTTATGAAATTTAAACTACAAGCTCTCTGCTGGGTTCTAAATTTAACCAGAAAGCTCTGTTCTGTGTTTTAAAACTAAAAGTACTTTTCTGATGCTAGGCCCTGAGTGACTATTAAATGTACACTACAAGCTCTCTGCTGGATTCCAAATGTAACCAGAAAGCTCTCTTCTGTGTGTTAAATTTAAACTAAAAGTACTTTGCTGTTACTTGGCCCATATACTATGTAACAATGGAGTGCTGGATCCTGCTCTGGCTAACATATTTGAGGGACTTGAGGATGAAATTCCAGCTGAAACTGAGGGACCTTCATTTGCTATTCTTCTACTGTATTTATCCCTTATCACCATCAACCTTCAATTTCTTTCTTTCCCAGTATCTGCCTCTTGTCTTTTCCCCTCCCTCTCCTCCAGCATCCACTCCTTGCCTTTTCCTAGTCCCTTCTTTTCCCATTATCCATCCCTCTGCCTCTTCCTCAGCATCTGCCCATTGCCTTTCCTGTCCTCTGCCTTTTTTTCTCTTCCCCAGCATCCTTCCAAACATCTCCTCATCTCTTTCTTTTCCCCAGAATCTGGCTCACTTAACCTTTAGGAGAAAGACAGGCAGGATCGGATACTGGGAGAGGAAGGAGAGTGAGGCAATATGGGACATCATCAGAACATATGATACTCCGTTGTGGTATGTAAGGGCGGTGATGGGAGAAACAGGCGAGACTTCATCACAGTGCTATGCAATCCTTCTAATAAAGTGAAATCCCTGCCGCAGTGGCAAAACTCTGCTTCTTGTAATGATTTCTCATCCAAATACAATAACGTCTGCTCAATAATGCAGAGTAGAACCTCACTACTAGAATTATTTTACTGTCTCCAAGGTCTCAGACTTATACAGCACATTATTCTGGAGATTTATTCCTCCATCTTTTGTGCTTATATTACATCAATGACCTCTTGAGATTTTTTATTCTTATTCTCTCAAAAACTACTGTTGGTTTATTCTAAACTAATACCGTCCATTCCATTAGTTATAACGTATGGGACAAACACCCTATTGACATCAGCTCGATTATTAGGGTGCCCTTTAAAAATCTTCAAAACAGAACAGACTTTGTTCAGTGTAACAACTCACGGATCCCAGCCAGCTTATTCTGATATAGATGATGTTTCCAACCAACTGGGGAGCTCTTATCTGATGATTTCTGCTAAACTGGAGAAATGCCACAGGATCTTACCCTTCTGTTTACTTTTCCAACTTTGGTATCTCTTGTCTTTTCCTTTCCCACCCTGCTAGATCTCAGCAATACTACTCTCCCCTTCAGACTAATGCAGACTGTGTTGGCATGTGAGGGCTATTCTGTCAAACTGCAATGCCCGGACAACAACATGATCATGATGAAGAATGCCAATTATGGGCGCACAGATGATAAAACCTGCTTCGACAGCAGGCCCAATGTGATGAAGAATGTCAAATGCTATTTTCCAGATACCTTGAAGATCGTGTCTAAGAGGTAAGGACCCAACAACTCCAAGTCCCACATCTTCCCTTCTCTGCCGGGAATCTGATCACTTTTAGGAAAAGTGTAGTAGTTGTCTTTAGAACTCCCTAGTACTGTTGGTCAACAAACGACCTAGAGATACTCAGTTTCCAAAGGGCCTCAAAGTAGCATAGTAAATGTCTGCAGAAAAGAAAAAAGACCACCCTTCCCATCCAGTCAGCCCAACTATTTTGTCCACACTGCAAGGTTATAACCCTGCTGCTAGCCATACAGCATAACCACTTGCAAGATATCTCTCTTTACGTAGAATAGTTCTATCATCTTCCTCCACTCTAAGCCACTGGCCTGGGTTGCTGAAATACAAGATCCCTTTTTTTCAGTAAAGGCACAACACCTGGTTTCTTCCCATTTGCAGCCATAAAGTCAAAAACAAGTATAGCACCACTCAGATAAATCTAATTTCAGATATCGATTACTGAAAATTGTCTTTAGTAGCACATATGAACAGATGGATAAGAAAAGACCCTCAGCAATTTGCCATAAGGAATTCTCAGTTATACAACCTATAGGAAGATATAAAAACAGGTCTAAAAAGTGCTGCATGAATAAATTCATTGAAAATATATTGGGCCCGATATTGAACTGGGCAGGCTGTGCGTCATTTATTTATTTATTTTATTTATTTAACAGTTTTTATATACCATCTTTCTACAATTCAAGACGGTTTACAGAGAACATAACACAGCAGTATATTTCAACTGATTACACAGAAACAAACATAACGAGGGTATAAGTGATTAATATAAGTCATTTTGTCCATGGGGAGTCTTCATGGTCATATGCCTGCTGACCCTTAACCCCGACTATTCAATGCTGTGGCAATGGCACTGAATATCTAGGGTTGCTGCACATGCCCTGGAGCTGCTGAAGCTAGCTTCTGCGGGTAAAATAATGCCAGCTTTTGTTACACCTAGTTTTACCAACCAAGTAATGGTGTAATATCGCCTCTACCTGATTAGCGATAGTCTCCACCTCCGCTCTACTCCAGAATGACCCCAACACATAGCACTGGGGCATATAATGAGGTTAGAAGGGGATATTCAACGGCACTAACCATGTAAGTGCCATTGAATATTCAGATTTTAGGCATTTACCCGGTTTACTGGGGTGTAAACGCCTTTCGAATATCGGGCCCTATATATATTCCACAAAATCATACATATCTTATACATTTCAAACAAAAGAGCAGCTTAGAAAGGTAGAAGGCTAATATAGGCCAAAGTTTCACCCAAAGTCTGAATCGAGGGTAATGTGAGAAAAATTGCATAACACAAAAATAATAGTGTGGCAACACTTGGCCTAGCAATTGGTGATTTTGAAAGTTGCTGGAGTGGTATATAAGTAATAAATAAGAGCTGTGAATGAAGTTGAGGGGAGGGTGTAAAATTGTGCCTCAAATGCATTTCTGTGCTTATGAAACTATGAAGGGATCACTTTCAAAGGCACTCATCCATATAATGTTTCTGCTGTATGGTTAAGTGTTGCTTGTTCAGCCATGCCACTGAATATTCTCGCTGACCATCTTGGCACTTACCCATATCTTACAGCTCTGCCTGCCCTGCTGTTTCCCATTAAGGGCAGTATATCACGTTTTAATAAAGGAAATGAAATGAAACATAAGATATACTCTAGTTGGTCAGATAAAGGTCTATTGAGCCCAGTATCCTGTTTCCAAGACTGTCCAATCCAGGTTACAAGTACCTGTCAGGTTCCCAGAAGGTAGACATCTTCCACGCTCCTTATCCCAGGGGTAAGCAGTGGATTTCCTCAGTCCACTTTAATAATGGTTTATGGACCTTTCCTCCAAGAACTTATCCAAAACCTTTTAAACCTAGCTATACGAACAGCGTTTACTACATCCTCCAGCAATGCATTCCAGAGTTTGATTACTTATGTATATCTACGCCCCGCCCCAGTCACAGTCTAGCAGAAAAATATGCACGATGGGCACATATGCACATGCTTACAGAATAGCACCCAAGCGACGCATGTGCGTAAATCCTTGAAACTAGGGGCTTGCATGCACAACTTTCCATGCTGCCCATATAAAATCAGCTTCAGCAGGGAATTAGAGCTTAGCCACTGGGATAAAAGTGTACATTTTCAAAGGCTGAGTTGCCTTTTATGTTTTTTTTAAATTTATTGAATTTTTCATATTATCAAGACAAGCTTGTACAGAAAGGTATGACATCAGTAATTATACAAAGAAAAAATAACTAAAATCTTCAGATGAACATCCCTATAGTCCATGATTCCTGAGGAAGCATGTGAAATTAAGCAGCTCAGGGGGTAATTATTCCAACTGCAAAGAATACAAAGATCTGAAACACTGAGAATGTCCACAGTTGCAGCACCCGACTCTTTTACTTCCAGTAAGTAGAATAGTTTAGAAAGAGGTGGAATTAGTTCTTGTGGAACCAAGAGAATCTATCAAATATTTTTTAAATATATCTATCGCAGAAATAGCTGAACTCCTTGGAAAATTTAATACCCTCAAATTTGCAGCACGGGCAAAATTTTGCTCAAAGAGCTACATTATCCTTAATTAGAACTGTAGTAGTATCTGAGACAGATACCAATTTCTGGTCATTCTTCTCTACTTTCTGTTTTAAAGTGTTAGTCAAACTCACTTAAGTCTCCAGTTTCTTCGCATTCTGTGCAACTTTGACAAAGATCCCAGCAGTCTGATGAAAGATGGCGTCCAACAAGTTAGTAATAGCATCCCAGATGTTAACAAGGGTCATCTTTTTTTGGGCGAGATAATGTAAAGAGACTCAACAACGATGCAGCTGAGGGAGCCCTGAAAAAATTATCAGCACCAGGGTCACTGGCCTGGGGTAACTCAGAACGCCACCACTTCTCCAGGAGAACCACCGGATACCCCGGAAGCAACTGCTCCATTCTTCTCAGTCACATCTCCCCACACTGATGCAACCCCAGCGCCTACCCCCAACATGGCGGGCGTGAAGATAGACAGCCAAAGAGCAGGCAAACGTGGAGGTGGACACCATGACGTGGGAGACAAGGTTGTATCTAGGTCAGACATCTGCATAGGCTTCTCTAACCCTTCCACAGCAAGAACTGCACAAATCTCCTGCTTGGAGCCTCAGTAACTTTGACAAAGCGATCCATCGGGTAAACTTTAGCTTTCCCCTTTCTTTTTGGCAGTAGAGCAGAATACAAAGTGCAACCCTCATGCAGCCATCTTGAATAAACCACACACCCCTCCTATTATGTTTGTTTATTGAGATATTTACTATACCACCTTTCAAAGACAAGTACCAAGGCGGTTTACAAGGTATAAATCATAGTCGATTTAAAGTAGCGTGCAAGGAACACCAGCAAACTGATAGGTCAGAGGTAAGTCATATAGATTACCCAGTTCCAGCAGTGAGATTTTTTGGCCAGTCCTGGTTTTGAACTTACATCCCAAAGCGGCGTGATGTTTGTAGTCCCCACTGAAAGCAGTGCTGGTCCCATAATGCATCAGAATGAAGCTGCTAGAAATCCAGGGCTAGTCCCACTAGAGGACAGCAACCTTGGGCCGGAAGGACTGGGGTTTCTAGTCCCACAGGTGCTCCTTGTGGTCTTGGGCAAGCCACTTAACCCTCCATAGCCCATGTTCCCTGTAAAATAGTTATCTCCAAGTTATAATGCCCTGTTCAATGTAATTTCAGTTTGTTCAATGTAAACCGCACTGATGCAGAATAGAGCGGTATATAAGAGAATGTAAATAAATAAATAGTCTAAAACATCCATACTGGAACTCGGTGAGTTCTAATCCCCCCACACCTTTCTTTCTTTCTCTCATGTCTTATTGTTTCTCTGCATCTCTGTTTGTCTCCTCTCCCCTCCGTTACTTGTATTAATATTTATTGTAAACAGTTTTGATTTTTCTAGATTAGCAGTTAATTGAGTATACTAAACGAAACCGAATCTCCTTCCCCTTCCTGTTGCTGACCCAACTGCCTGGTCTGAGTTGCATCCTGTGAGCAAAAGCTGATTGAGCTGCACCTTAAGTGTGACAATGATGTCCTGAATCAAATGGCGATAGTGCAGGGAAACAGAACAATCAGTATCTCAGTCAGGTCAGCCTGGAGCAACTGACCCGGTCCCAGTTTTATTATTCCTGGTAAGATGTACTTCTGATTTTTCTGTAAGAAAAGCAGGAAACTTCAAGTCCATGCATGCCACAGTGGTAGAGGTTAACCAGGCCCGGCCTATGATGGGGGGTTACATGGTGAGGCATAAGAAGAGATGGGCCAAATAAGCCTTCTGTTTCATGGCTTCAGCATCTGTAATTTTGCACACAGTTACCCATGGAGCACAAGCTAATTCAAATTTGATTATCATTGTCCCCTGCTGTTGTCTTGCCGTGGAAGATTTTCACACATCGTCCACCCCCTACTCCATCTCCGGCTCCTCTAAATGGCACAATTTCATTCCACTGTCAGTCACAGACGTTTCTAAAAGCCCAGACACATCCCAGACATTTCCAGTAGTCATGACCATTGCTGCTCCTCCTCTACTAGCCAGAGCTCATGGGAGCAAAGGACAAGGCCTGGTTTGCCATGGGTGTAATTTGTTAACTTGCTGTGATGCAACCAGTGGCTCCCTGTCTTCTACCTTGCAGGTGCAACAGCCAAACCCAGTGTGAGGTAGATGCAAACAATTACTTCTTTCGTCAAGACCCGTGTCAGCACACCTACAAGTACCTGGAGGTCCAGTATAACTGTGTTCCCCAAGGTGAGTTCCTCTTTCCTTTGGCTTTTCCAACATGCATGTCAAAAGGTTAAGTGTCCATGCCAAAGTATGGAGAGGAGTTCTGCAAAGGAAAGCCTTTAGCACTGCAGTGGAGCAAGGGGTTTATTCCCAGCAGCAGCTAACTTCTAAAAAGGGCCAAAGCCTCCGTGTAAGAAGACTTTTTTCTTATTTCTGCTTCAAGAGAGAGAATCAAAGCCAAAGACTTATTTTTATTTATTTTATTTATTTTATTTACAGTCTCTTTTATACCGCACTATTCGGCATCAGCGCGGTTTACATGGAACAAAAATACTCAGTACAGTTAATTTATTATTACAGCCTCTCTCTTAATGACTAGGAGACTGGAAAGTCTAAGGTTCCCTCCTCATTAGTAAGTTCAGATGAGGAGACGTGGATGCTAAGGGGAAAATGAGAATGAAATACCTACTGTCCTATTCACCCCATGGTCTTTTATTTATTTATACTTTTATACCACATATACAAAAACACTCTTACACTCTTATGGTGTACATACTAAATAAAATTACAAAAATACAAAGACAGATCTCAAGCGAAAACAGAATTAAAAAAAACAAAACAAAACCTAGTACCATTGTTACTATGTTACTTTTCATAATTCCTTCCAAAAGTCTTCACAAATAAATAAATCTCTCTATGTAACTGGTCCAGGAGGGAACTCCACAAGACTAGAGCTTGTACCCAAAAAGACTGCGCAGGAAGCTGCTCCTTCTTAACTTCCCATATACTAGACATAATCAATATTCCTGCCAGCAAAGTCAAGATCTTATATCTCATCTTGTGCAACACTGGTAACCAGTGGAGCTTGATCAAAGCCGAGGTAATGTGATCATGTGGAGCACGTTCCTTGGGATGGATAACAGAAAAAGAACAAGCTTTTCTTTATAAAGCACATCCAAAAGTCCCTGTTATTTATATGGTCCCCAAGGTTCAGAAATAGATTACTCAACCACCGGGACGTCCAATAGTCTCTTGCAGGGATTCTATATTGGAACCTTTGTCTAAGTTCTGTGATCATTTTTTGCAAAAGGCAGCCTGCCAAATACAATCTTCTGTCAAGGACATGTCCCATTGTATCACTTTTATTGAGTCCTATTCAGGATTGTTATCTGATGTGATATTGGTCACTATGGATGTGACTGCGCTATATTAGACAACAGTGACTTCAGGAAGGCAGTAAAAAAATTCCTCATCACGGAACATTATGGACTTGTCATAAGAGCAGAATGCATTTTATTTATTTATTTGTCATTTATTCTATACCGCCCCTTCCTGAGATCAGGGGCGGTTTACATTTAAACAACATTATTACATAGAACAAAGTTTAACAGTCAGTGAGTTCAACAAATAACTTAACTATATACAAACATCTGTTAGTACAAGTGTGGAGAATAATTCAAGCTACCTGCTCTACTATCCCCCCCACTCCTTTGCTCATATCATCTTCCCCGGCGACCTCTCCCCTTAGTGAACCCAAGTTCACCATTTCCTCCTCCTCCCCCTCACCAATTTACACCCCTAGCTTCTGCTAGAAACCCTCTATAATATCTAGATTTATATCCTCCTAGACCCCCCCCAACTTGTTCACCTTCTGGCACCCTGCCCCCTCTCCCCCCCCCCCATATAATCCTCTATGCTCCCATGTTCAATGTACATTTCCTGATTATGTTTCAATATAAACTTCTTTGAATATATGAGAAGGCGGTATAGAAAACTTGTTAAATAAATAAATACTAACATCGATCAGGCAGAAACTCAGTTATTGCCTACTACCCTTTTGATTTACCACCTGACTGCCAAAATCGTTTTTGTTACAACTATTGGAACTCATATTGACAAAATACTATTTTTTGTATGATACTTGTTTTTTTCTACAGATGTTTGGCATTGCAGTGGGAGACACAGTTGCACCCTCTGTTGCAACCATTTATATGGTGGCTTTTGAAGAGACTTTGATTTATCCTTCTGTTTGATACAATCACATCCCTATTTGGAAACTATTTTTAGATGATATTTTTTTCATATGTGATGGTTCTACTCAGGATCTCCAGAGGTTTTTGGTTTGGCTTAATACTTGTAAAACCTAACATTTGGTTTACAGCCAAACAGGATTGTACTTCCATTGAATTTTTGGATGTGATTGTTTAAGACAGACAATAACCTCCACACCACTCTATTTTGTAAACTGGTCCAACGCAACAGTCTTCTTATCTATCATAGTTACCATCCTAGTCCTTTACATAGACGCCTCCCAATTAGTCAGTTTTTATGTTTAAGAAGAACTTGTATGTCAATGACCCATTTCCATTTTCATGCATGGGATCTTTGTTAAGGACTATTGGCTCCGGGTTACCCTTGGATAGTCATCACCAGAGTGTATAAACGGGCCAGATTTACTCACCATGAATGGTTCCTTCCGGACGCTACTTCTGCCTCTACAATTGCAGCATCCATTCAAACTAACTTGGAGCAAGTTGTGGGGTTTTTACCTTTTATAACAAATGCGGCAACATTGGCATATTCTCAGTCTACATGATTGTTTCCGTAAGGACTTAACTGTTGCATATACCAGGGGTTGTAATATTCGCAACATGGCTGTGCACGCGTCTAGTGACAATGATTGTGTTCCTACCTCACAACCAGGTCCGGGATATTTTTGTTGCATGAATTGCAGATTTTGTGAGCAGTCATTGATTGGTCCTTATTGGATAGATCAACACACCAACAAACAATATTTTGCTCGTTGGCATATGACCTACAGTATATATCAGATTTTGTGGTATATTTGTTGGTCTGCCCTTATGGCCTGAAATATATTGGTCAGACCAATTAAAATTCGACTAGGTGAACACTCTTCTAGGGTCAATACTCAGTCTATGACAGCCCCTATTGTACCCCATTGCCTTCAATTTCACCATAATTTTCGGGACTTTAAATGGTGAGTTATTGATCATGTCCCCCTTGATGCTCGACGGGGGATCGAGTGACCCATTTGCAGTGGTTAGAACAGTGTTGGATATACAGATTACAGACCCTGATGCCAGGTGTTCTAAATCTTGAACAGGATTGGTGGAGCCTCCTTTGATTGTCCTTTTACAGCGACCACATATTTATTGCAGATTGGCTGCTATTACTACTACTACTACTACTATTAAACATTTATAAAGCTGTACAAGCACTGTACAGATACATATAAAATATGGTCTCTGCACTTTAGAGCTTGCAATCTAATCAAGGCAGACAATACAATAGCTGAGAACAAGGGTACAAATAGGGAAAGGTAAGGGGACCCAAGGAAAGAAAGGGATCAGGATCCAAAAGCACCCACAAAGAGGTGAGCCTTTAGCATGGATTAGAAAAGGGGCAAAGGAAAGGCCTGACATACAGACACAGGTAGTTGGTTCCAGATATATGGGACAGCAAGGTGAAAGGATCAAAGTCTGGAGCTGGCAATGGAAGAAAAGGGCATAGAGAGAAGCAAGCCAGAAGAAGAGCAAAGATCACGAGGAGGGATGTAAAGAGAGAGGAAAGGTAATGAGGGGCAGTATAATGAATGCATTTATAGGTCAGAAGGAGAAGTTTGAATTGGATGTGGAAATGGAAGGGGAGCCAGTGAAGTGACTTGAGAAGAGGGGTTATATGAGTATATTGGGGCTGGTGGAAGATCAACCACGCAGCAGAGTTCTGAAGGGGGGAGAAATGACTCGGAGGGAGGCCAGCAAGGAGGAGGTTGCAATAGCATAGATGGGAGGTGTTTAAAGAGCGGATAAGTTTTTAGAAGTTTGTTCAGAAAGGAAAGCGCAGTCACTCACCTGTAGCAGATGTTCTCCGGGAACAGCAGGAATCGGTTCTCACATATAGGTGACATTGGCATCGATGGAGCCCACGTGGTAACCTCTTCCCAGCTTTCAAAGAAAGCCTTTGGGAGACTGACCATGCATGCATGGCTGCCTTCCCACCCAAGGGTGCCATCTTGCCTCAGTATGATGACACAGCTCAAGACAGCAAAAAAGAAAAGCAACCAGAGGAAGGATTGTGAGGACTGCTGTTCCTGGAGAACACCTGCTACAAGTGAGTATCTACGCTTTCTCTGGGAACAAGAAGGAAGTCCATCTTCACATATGGGACTCCCTAGCTACAGACTACTGAAAAAACCTGTAAGCTATGGGCGATCCAAAAAGCAAATTGTGAGGAACAGCAGAGAGTACAGTTAGGTTGCAAGACTCGGCAGCGACCCCAGCGTCGACCAGGGAAACCAGCTCTCCGGTAGCTTGGACATACAGAAGGGCAGGAGTTGCCTCAAACCCCAGACAGATGACGGAGTACTGCCTGGCCAAAGACGCTGTCCCGCTAGTACTCCTCTTCCAGGTAGTAATGCGCTGCGAAGGTGTGAACTGAGGACGAGGTGGCAGCCCAGCAGATTTCCAGCAAGGGAAATGAGCGGAGGTTCACCACAGATACTGCCATGGCTGGACATTGTGCGTCATGACATGACGCTCCAGCATAAGACTGGCCTGTCTGCAGGTGAAGATGATGCAGTCCACCATCCAGGTTGACGCTTGGAAACCACTATGCCCAGGCAATTAGGGTCATGGGAAATGAAGAGCTGCAAGCAGCAGTGATGGGGCTTGGTCCACTCCAAATAATAGGCCAAGGACCACTTACAGTCCAGAATATGGAGAGCAGCTTCTGCCCTGCTGGCATGAGGTCATGGAAAAAAGGTGGGAAGCACCACCTTCTTGTTGAGCTGGAATGGAAAAAACACCTTAGGGAGGAACTTAGGGTGCATCCGGAGCACCACCCTATTCCTGTGAAACGTGGTGTAGGGAGCATGAGCTACCAGAGCTTGGAGCTCACTGACCCTGCATGCAGAAGTGAGCACCACGAGGAAGACCACCTTCCAGGACAGATACTTGAAGTGGCAAGAAGCCAGTGGCTCAAAGGGTGGAGCAATGAGCTTCGAAAAAACCACATTGAGATCGCACACCACCACTGGTGGTCAAGAGAGCAGGAGGCCCCTCTGAAAGCAAGCCACAAGAGGCTGGGCGGAGAGGGGCTTCCCATCAATGAGGTGATGTTGCGCCGATAGCATGCTAAGGTGAAGCCTGATGGAGTTAGACTTCAGGCCAGCATTGGACAGGTGCAGCAGGTAATGGAGCACCAGCTGGACTGAACAGGAGAAGGGGTTGGCACTCCTCTCTGCACATTAAACTGAGAAGCAACACCACCTGAAGGCATATGCCCATTGGGTAGAATCCTTGTCTGATGCTCGCAGGACCTCTTCCACCTCCCTGGGCACGTCAAACTGAGCCAGGGCTACCCTTTCAGCTGCCAGGCCGTCAGGGCCAGTGACCCCAGGTTGGGATGCAGGAGAGAGCTGTCCTCATGTGAGGGCAGGTCCAGGATGCACCCCAGGGGAGACTAGGGATGCCTGAGACAGGCTGAGGAGCAGAGGAAGCCACAGCTGACAGGGCCACCGGAGGGCTACGAGGATCAGGGTGGCCCGGTTGAGCTGGACCTTTCTTTATATTTATCTTTATTTAGTTTCTTGATATACCGCCCAGGCTAAAATGCATTAGAGCTTGAAGGATTACAGAAGGGGACTGCTACTTCTGGAGCGAGATCAGCAGTTGTGTTTACTTCTGAGAATTTTTTCTAAATCTTAGGGAAAAGGGAATTCTTTAGATTAAAGCTGATTAATCTGTGTAAATTAGAATCCACTGTATTTGTTAATCAGTCAGGGACTAGTATCAGCAAAGAGCTTTTAGTTAAATTGAAAACTCAACAGGTAGCTTTCACTTTAAGTTTAAAACCCAGCAGAGAGCTTCTAGTTTAAATGTAATACTCAGTCAGGGCCTTGTCCCAGCAAAGAGCTTTCAGTTTAAAATTTAAAACCCAGCAGAGAGCTTTCTGGTTAAATTTAAAACCCAGCAGAGAATTTCTAATTTAAATTTAATACTCAGTCAGGGCCTAGTATTAGCAAAGAGATTTCAGTTTAAATCAACTCAGAGTATAACTTAGCATAAAAGGGAAAACAGGATCAGTATTCCTTGAGCAATAAATTGTTTCTAGAGACCTTTACAAAGAAGCTTTCTAGATAGGGGGCAAGAGACTGTGAAATTGTATTAAATAGGTGTTAAAGCCAAGGGACAGATCAAAGGGGCATTTTGAACGACTCCCTCTATCCAAGCAAAGACTGTGTGAATCACCCAGGAAATTGGTCACAGATTACCTTAGAAGCACTGGGGTCACATGCGACGAAGAGTTGTGTCCCTTGTTGCTGGTGCACTGTTTCGTGTATGTCCTGGGCATATTGCTGCATAGGGCTCTGATGCTATCCAGGGTATGGAGTCTGTGCTCCTCTAGGGAAGGATCCCGCAGTCCGACAGCCTGGCTGATGCGACTCAGGGGTCCCAAGGGTGGCTTGGTCATGGTAGCGTAGCGTGTGTGGCAGGTGTGGCAGTTTGGACCACTATCCAAGAATCTTACTGGTGGTCTGCCTCAGTTCTGTCTGCAGTGGTTTGGCTGCGGGGCTGTCGTAAGGGTAGACCTCGAGGATAACTATCATTAAAATCATCTGTAATACCTGAAAATTGGAGGATGGCAAACGTAACACCAATTTTTAAAAGGGGCTCCAGGGGTGATCCAGGAAACTACAGACCAGTGAGCCTGACATCAGTACCAGGAAAAATGGTAGAAACCATCATAAAGAACAAAATTACTGAACATGTAGATAGTCATGGCTTAATGGGAGACAGCCAACATGGCTTTAGACAAGGAAGATCTTGTCTTACTAATCTGTTATGTTTTTTTGAAGGTGTGAATAAACAGGTAGACAAAGGTGAGTTGGTTGATATAGTGTATCTGGATTTTCAGAAAGCCTTTGACAAGGTCCCTCATCAGAGACTTTTGGCGAAATTAAAAGGTCATGGCAGAGGAGGCAGTGTATTATTCTGGATCAGGAACTGGTTAAAAGATAGAAAGCAGAGGGTAGGGCTAAATGCCCAATTTTCCCAATGGAGAAATGTGTATAGTGAAGTATCTCGGAGGTCTGTGGTGAGTCCGCTGCTTTTTAATATATTCATAAATGACCTGGAAATGGGAATAACAAGTGAGGTAATCAAATCTGCAGATGACACAAAATTATTCAAAGTTGTTAAAACCTATGAGGATTGTGAAAAATTGCAAGAGGACCTTGATAAATTCGAAGACTGGGCATCCAAATGGCAGATGAAATTTTATGTGGACAAATGAAAAGTTATGCACCCAGGAAAGAACAACCCAAACTTGGTTACACGATGCAAGGTTTCACATTAGGAACCACCACCCAGGAAAAAGATTTAGGTGTCATCATGGAAAAAATGTTGAAACCCTCCGCCCAGTGTGCAGTGGTGGCCAAGAGAGCAAACAGAATGCTAGGTGTCCTAAGCAAAGGAATGGAGAATAAAACAAAGGATATTATAATGCCTCTGGATCGTTCCATGGTGTGACTGCACCTTGAATATTGTGTGCAGTTCTGGTCGCCGTATCTTAAAAAGGATATAGCGTTATCAGAAAAGGTATAGAGAAGAGGCACAAAAATGATAAAGGGGATGGAAGGATATCCCTATGAAGAGAGGCCAAAAATGTTAGGGCTCTTCAACTTGGAAAAGAGACAGCTGAGGGGAGATATGATAGAGGTCTATAAATTAATGAATGGAGTAGAACAGGTAAACGTAGATCGATTGTTTACACCATCAAAATATAGAAAGACTAGGAGACATGTAATAAAGCTACAGGGTAACCTATTTAAGATTAATAAGAGAAATATTTTTTTCACTCAACGTGTAATCAAACTCTGGAATTCATTACCAGAGGATGTAGTAAAAGCTGTTAGTGTAGCCGGGTTTAAAAAAGGTTTGGATAAGTTCCTGGAGGAAAGGTCCATAAACCATTGGGGACCCAGGATATCTACTGCTTGCCCCAATATAAACATTGTGGAACCTGTGTCTTTTAGGGAAACTGCTAGGTACTTGTGACCTAGATTTGTCAGACGGCTGCCTGGGTGAGAATCTTCACAGTCTTGGCATGTGCATATATCTATATGATTTGCAAGGGATTGTGGGCAATGCAGTTCATTCACACCAGACACAGCTGCTGACAATAATTTAGTTGTGCTCAAGTGTTAAAGCCAATAAGATATTTATTTATGGGGTTATTTCTCCCAACACAGATATGCTTGGTAGCACATAAATCAGGATACTTGCTTTCAATGTTAAACTTGAAAAAAACAAAATGAGGAAAACATTTAAATTTGTCAGGCAAGCAAAGCAAAAGAAATAAGACCTGGTTGGCAACAAACTGGTCTTTTCTGTAGGCATTAGCTAATGTTCTCTTAGCAATGTATCAAACAACAAACCAAAAGCCACAAAGAAAGAAAAAAACTGTTCTTTTCAGGTTAACTTCTGATAACTTCCCACATAGATTCAGAAGTGATTCTCTCCTAGCTCACAAGCAATTAGGTCAGGCTCAATTGCTAGCAGTTATCCAGCTGAAACCCCTTAGCTGGCTTGCTTTCTACTGCGTGGCTAGAAAACCTACACAGGAGCTTTTCTGAGTAGATTAAAGAACAAGTTTGTATTTCTTTGTGATGGTTGCTGTACTTTATAACAGAAAATCACCAAAGGAGTTTAGACAGAGAGCAGTCCATGTAAACACATTCTTCATCTGCTATCATTCCCTCTTCTTCAACAATCATGGGCTCAATATCCTGGATTGGCACAGATGAATATCTCAATGGAGCACTTTCAGGAGAATACTTATTTCCCTGCTGTCTTTCAAGGTTATAGCTAGGGCATAGATCAGTGTTCATACCTGAGCTTCCATTGCTGTTAGAGTTCCTCTCTATATAGCCTGGCCAGTATGTAGTCCAGTTCCTATGTCCAGCCTTCCAATCCAGATCCCTGGACACTGGATCTCTCTTCACATACCTTCTGGCACAGGTCTTAGGGTCCCTTCCATGTGCAGCCGTCTCCCTCACAGGTACTGTCTGGAGATTCCTAGCTCTGCAGCACCATTCCTCTGGCCTTCCCCAGTCCAATGGTGTATGCTGGCCCTTGGAATGCCTCCCAGTATAAGTACTGCTCTGGACTCTTCTAGACCTCTCAAAGGCTTTTCTCCTCTTTCTTCCAAAGGGTTTCTTTCCCTCTCTGTCCGTCCGGTTTGGCTTCTGCTTCTGATGATCCTCCTGATGATGAAGATGATCAATCTCCAGCTGTCCAAGATACTCCTTCTCTGTAGAATAAACTCTACCTTTATTCTGCCTAGATGAGTGCTCCTCCCTAACACAGCACAGCTGTGCTGAATCAGGCCCTGCCCTTTGAGATGAGTGCTTAGGGATTACCTCATAGCCCTCCTGATTGAACACACGTTTCCCCACTTCAGCTCCTCTAATGGCTGTTGGAAACCTGGTGCATTCTGGGACTGGTAGTCTTTTATGGGAAAATTCTGTTTTCTTATTTCTACCAGAACTGACAGGTTGCTTGTTCAGAGTCACTTCACCTTTCCTATAGCTCCTTCCTGAGCTATGATAAGCTTCCTTATCACAGATTGTGATCTCATGGGTTTTAACAACTTTGAATAATTTTATGTCAATTTGATTACCTCACTCGTTATTTCCATTTTCAGGTCATTTACGAATATTTTAAAAAGCAGCAGACCCACTACAAATCCCTGGGGTATTCCACTACTCACCTTTCTCCACTGGGAAAATTGGCCATTTAGCCCTACTCTCTGCTTTTTATCTGTTAACCTGATCCACAATAGTACACTGCCTCCTATCCCATGACTTTTTAATTTCGCCAAGAGTCTCTCATGAGGGACCTTAGCAAATTGTTCTCTCATGAGGGACCTTAATATCATCACCAGAGCTCTTAATCACAGGAGTCACAATAGATCTTTTTTAACACCTCTGTAACCACACCTTGTGTCAAAGAAATATTTACAATTTTAACCAATTAGTTACAACTGCATCTAGAACATAAGAAATGTCATACTGTGTCAGACCAAGTCCATCAAGTTCAGTATCCTGTTTCCAGCAGTGGCCCAATCCAGATCACAAGTACCTGGCAGGTTTCCAAAGAGGCACACAGGTTCCACAGTGCTTGTCCAGGGGCAAGCAGTGGATTTTGCGGGTCCTCTTCAATAACAGTTTGAGGACCTTTCCTCCAGGAACTTGTCCAAACCTTTTTTTAAACCCAGCTACACTAACAGCTTTTAATACATCCTCTGGTAACGAAGTCCAGAGTTTGATTTCTCGTTGAGTGAAAAATATTTTCTTATTAGTCTTAAATGGGTTAGAAATGTAGCTTCCTTGCATGTTCCCTAGATTTTCTACTTTTTGATGACATAAACAACCAATCTATGTTTACCCGTTCTACTCCATTCATTCATTTATAGATCTCAGTTGTCTCTTTTCCAAGTTGAAAAGCCCTAACCTTTTAAGCCTTTCCTCATAGTGGTATCCTTCCATCCCGTTTACTATTTTGGTGACTCTTCTCTGTACCTTTTCTAATTCCGCTATATCCTTTTTAAGATACGGCGACCAGAATTGCACACAATATTCAAGGTGTGGTCGCACCATGGAACAATACAGAGGCACTATAATATCCTTTGTTTTATTCTCCATTTCTTTCCATATGATTCCTAGCATTTTATTTGCTTTCTTGGCCACCGCTGCACACTGGTTGGAGGGTTTCAACATATTATCCACAATGATTCCTAAATCTTTTTCCTGGGTGGTAGTTCCTAATGTGGAACCTTGCATTGCGTAAACATAGTTTGGATTGTTCTTTCCTAGGTACTTAACTTTGTACTTGTCCACATTAAAGTTCATCTGCCATTTGAATGTCCAGTCTTCCAATTTTTCAAGGTCTTCTTGTAATATTTCACAATCCTCTTGCTTTTTAACAACTTTGAATAATTTTGTGTCATCTGCAAATTTGATCACCTCGCTAGTTATTCCCATTTCCAGGTCATTTATGAATATGCTAAAAAGCAGCAAAACTAGTACTGATCCCCAGAATACTTCCTTATTCACCTTTCTCCATTGAGAAAATTGGCCATTTAGCCCTGCTCTCTGCTTTCTATCTTTTAACCAGTTCCTGATCCAGAATAGTACACTGCCTCCTATCACAGGACTTTTTAATTTCACCAAGAGTCTCTCATGAGGGACCTTGTAAAAGGATTTCTGAAAATCCAGATACCCTATATCAACCGGCTCACCTTGGTCTACCTGTTCACACCTTCAAAAAGTATAACAGATTAGTAAGACAAGAATTTCCTAGGTTAAATCCAGGTGGCTTTCTGCTATTAAACCATGACTATTGTCAGACGGCTGCCTGGGTGAGAATCTTCACAGTCTTGGCAAGTGCATATATCTATATGATTTGCAAGGGATTGTGGGCAATGTAGTTCATTCACACCAGACACAGCTGCTGACAATAATTTAGTTGTGCTCAAGTGTTAAAGCCAATAAGATATTTATTTATGGGGTTATTTCTCCCAACACAGATATGCTTGGTAGCACATAAATCAGGTTACTTGCTTCCAGTGTTTAACTTGGAAAAACAAAATCAAAATCAGGAAAACAACATTCAAACTTGTCAGGCATTAGCTAATGTTTTCTTAGCATATATCAAACAACCAACGAAAAGCCACAAAGAAAGAAAAAAACTGTTCTTTTCAGGTTAACTTCTGATAACTTCCCACATAGATTCAGAAGTGATTCTCTCCTAGCTCACAAGCAATTAGGTAAGGCTAAATTGCTAGCAGTTATCCAGCTGAAACCCTTTAGCTGGCTTGATTTCTACTGTGTGGGTCAAATCCTGCTTCAGGAGCTTTTCTGAGTAGATTAAAGAACAAGTTTGTATTTCTTTGTGATGGTTGCTGTACTTTGTAACAGAAAGTTACCAAAGGAGTTTAGACAGAGAGCAGTCCATGTAAACAGAATCTTCATCTGCTATTATTCCCCCTTCTTCAACAAGCATGGGTTCAATATCATGGATTGGCACAGATGAATCTCTCAAAGGAGCACTTTCAGGAGAATACTTGTTTCCCTGCTGTCTTTCAAGGTTATAGCTAGGGCATAGATCAGTGTTCATACCTGAGCTTCCATTGCTGTTAGAGTTCCTCTCTATATAGCCTGGCCAGTATGTAGTCCAGTTCTTATGTCCAGCCTTCCAATCCAGATCCCTGGACACTGGATCTCTCTTCACATACCTTCTGGCACAGGTCTTAGGGTTCCTTCCACGTGCAGCCGTCTCCCTCACAGGTAGCGTCTGGAGATTCCTAGCTCTGCAGCACCCATTCCTCTGGCTTTCCCCAGTCCAATGGTGTATGCTGGCCCTTGGAATACCTCCCAGTATACGTACTGCTCTGGACTCTTCTAGACCTCTCAAAGGCTTTTCTCCTCTTTCTTCCAGAGGGTTTCTTTCCCTTTCTGTCCGTCCAGTTTGGCTTCTGCTTCTGATGATCCTTCAGATGAAACTGATCAAGCTCAAGCTGATTCTCAGGATAATGAGGATAATTCTCTGTAGAATAAACTCCACCTTTATTCTGCCCAGATGAGTGCTCCCCCCTAATACAGCGCAGCTGTGCTGAATCAGGCCCTGCCCTTTGAGATGAGTGCATAGGGATTACCTCATAGCCCTCCTGATTGAACACACGTTTCCCCACTTCAGCTCCTCTAATGGCTGTTGGAAACCTGGTGCATTCTGGGACTGGTAGTCTTTTATGGGAAAATTCTGTTTTCTTATTTCTACCAGAACTGACAGGTTGCTTGTTCAGAGTCACTTCACCTTTTCTATAGCTCCTTCCTGAGCTATGATAAGCTTCCTTATCACATACCCCCCTGCTTAAGTTATTACGGACTGGTGTCACTGGTGAAACTTCTTCTCTACAGTCCGTAATACGGGAAAGGGCATCCGCATTCTTGTGTAACTTCCCAGCACGATGTTCAACTTGAAAATCAAATGCCTGTAAGGCCATGTACCAGCGTGTCAACCTGGCATTGTTGTTCTTCATTTGCTGCAACCACTTAAGTGGGGCATGGTCTGTGACCAACTGGAACTTTCTCCCTGCAAGGTAAAACCTTAACGCCTCCACTGACCACTTAATAGCTAAACATTCTTTTTCTATTGTGGAATACTTTTGTTCAGCTGGTGACAACTTCCTGCTCAGGTACATCACAGGATGCTCCTCCCCTTCATGACACTGGGATAGAACCGCTCCTAGCCCTACATCCGATGCATCTGTTTGAACCAGAAAGGGTTTCTTGAAGTCCACCCCTTTCAGTACCGGTCCTGTACACAATTTTCCTTTTAAGACTGAAAACGCTTTTTCAGCTTCAGGTGTCCACTTTAGCTGGTTTGGACAATTCTTCCGCAGCATATCCGTGAAAATTGCACTTTTCTCTGCAAATTGCGGTATAAACCTGCGGTAGTATCCAATAAGTCCTAAGAAACTTCTTAGTTGTTTCTTTGTTGTTGGAGGAGGAAAATTCCTGATGCTATCTACTTTACTCATTAGAGGTTTAATTTTTCCTCTTCCCACTAGGTGGCCCAGGTATTTTACCTCCCTATTTGCAAAGGCACACTTCTTCGGGTTTAAAGTGATTCCCGCTTGCTTCATGGAGCACAAGACTGCCCTGATCCTCTTCAGATGCTCCACCCAGGTGTTACTATGGATTATGACATCATCCATATATGCAAAAACATAATTTTGGTGGGGTCTAAGTACCTGATCCACTAACCTTTGGCAGGTAGCCGCTGCTCCATGCAGTCCGAAAGGCATCCTCTTGAACTGGAAAAGGCCAACGGGGGTGCTGAACGCAGTCTTCGGCTTCGACTCCCTGGTGAGAGGGATTTGCCAATATCCTTTTGTCATATCAAGGGTGGTTAAGTATTGAGCCTGTCCCAGCTGGTCGAACAGCTCTTCAATTCTTGGCATTGGATATGCATCAAAAATTGATTGGCGTTTACCTGCCGGAAGTCAATACAAAATCTTAAAGATCCATCAGGCTTCGGCACCAGGACTATGGGGCTATTCCAGGGACTCTTTGACTCCTCTATTACTCCCATGTCCAACATCTCCTGGACTTGTGCCACTACTTCCTGTCTCTTGGCTTCAGGCAAGCGGTATGGCCTTTGATGAACTAATTTCCCAGGTGGAGTTATTATTTCATGGGCAACCAAATGTGTCTCCCCAGGTATGAGTGTCAACACATCTGGGAATTCTTTAAGCAATTTCCTAATTTCTTCCTGTTGTACCACTGTCAGGTCCTCACCTATTTGGGGCTCTGATTTTTCTTTACAATCAGATACCTGGGGTCCCAAATCTTCCTCTTCATTCACCTCCCTCTCTCGGGCACAGGTGGCAGCTAGGCTTTTAACCCCTTTGACGTCAGTAGAACCAAAGCCTTTGGTTCCACGTTCAGAATTCTCCAGGGATGTGACCTCCTCCACAGGTGGAAAACCCAGCCTCTCACAGATCAATTGGGCAATTCTGTCTCCTGTCTTCACGTGATAATCATTCTGTCCAAAATTAAATAACAGAACTTTAATATTGCCCCTGTAATCGGGATCAATTACTCCCGCACCCACATCGATGAAATATTTAAGGGCTAATCCGGACCTTGGGGCTACTCTCCCATAGCATCCAATAGGTATTTCCACTTGACTGGTGTCAACCAGGGCTTTCCCTTGGCTAGGTACAGTCACGTTTTCTATGCTGCACAGGTAAAACCCAGCAGCTTGAGGGGTTGCCCGCTTAGGAGCTTGGGCCTTCTCTGTGACCCTATGGTACTTTAGGACGAATGTCTGCTTTGGGGTAGCTTGGTCTTCTGGACGCTTAACCATCTTTTTAGCTGGGGTCTGAGGACTTCCAAATAAAGGCCCGGGAGCTATTACCATTAAACCTTCTCCCTCCTTCTTTCCTAGTCCTTCCACTAGACCCTGCTTAAATCTTGGCCAGTCTCTTCCTAGAACCAAATCAAAGGGTAGCCTAGGCACCACTGCTAACAGGACTTCCTCTTGTTCCCCCAGGCACTTAACCTTTAGCCTATAGGTGGGATATGATGCTGCAGCACCATGAATGCATCTGATGTGAACTTGGCTTTCAGGGGTTCTAGGCACAAATCCTTCTTGAGCCTCTATCCTCTTCCAAAGCCTTTTTGACATCATACTCTGGTCTGCCCCAGAGTCTAACAAAGCATTTGTGGTAATTCCTTGCACATCAACCATCAAAAGAAATCCTTCTTTGGGCTGTTTTAAATCCACCCCCATTAAACTAGTGTGTGTCTGGCATCTCTTTTCTAAATGTCCCCATTTTCCACACTTGAAACATTTCTTTCTATTCCACTGTGTCATCTGGTTTGATACAGTACATTCATTTTCAGAAACATTTTTAATTATTTTCTTTTCTGATACAGCACATCTTGCCTCAGCACCCATCTTCAGAGGGCCACCCATTCTATGGCAAGCCTGCGTGGCTTCCAAGAATCTCTCTGCTAGCATGGTTGCCTCTCCACGATTTTGGCAATTTTGCTGTATAAGGAAAGTGTGCAAATCTTTAGGGACCGCAGACATAAATTGTTCAAGCATTATAATGTCTAATAACATCTCTACAGTCTTTTGCTCAGGCTCCAACCATTTTACAGCTAAACCTCTGATTCTCTGACTCAGAGCCCTGGGTGTTTCACCCACTCTCAATGTAGTAGCTCTAAACATTCGCCTATACTCTGAAATAGACAACCCTAGGCGATCTCTAATAGCAGCCTTTACATCCTTATAATTCAAAGCCTGGGCTGCTGGCATTGCTCTATAAGCTGCAAGCGCCTCTCCAGTTAATGAGGCTGCCAGCCTTACTGCCCACTGGGTCTCTGGCCATGCTAATGCTTGTGCCACTCTTTCAAAAGACTCTAGAAAATCATCAACATTATCATCTGGAGTTAGCTTCCCAAAACTAAATGGCCCAATCCCTTGATTGAGTCCCACACTGTCCACATGTGGTGTACCAGTATTTACTGCTGTTCTTGCATCTGTTCCACTTTGGTTCTGCAGCTGAACTAGGGCTTGCACCAGATCAAGCACTGGCTTCTGCTGTTCCATTAAGGCTTTCATAGCAGTGTCCTGAGCCTGCTGTGCTAGCTCCTGCTGCCTGCTAAACTGGGCTGCCATCCAATCAGCTAGTTCCCTTGGATCCATCTTGATCCCTGCAAGAAACAAAGAAAAAAAAACAAACCAAAGTGCACCACCTTCCAAACAGGTGTTTTTTTTTCTACTTTTTTTTTTTTTCAATTACCCCTGTGCTTACTCCCATCCACCACTAGACATGCCCAGGTACTTATTACCTTGTGCTAGTGATGAATCCAGCTCTGCACAGGGTCTTTTACTCCTGGGACATCCACTTCTCCTCCAAAGTGCAGTTGAGGGAAAATCTTTTTTTTTTCCAGCTTTAAACTTGAACTTTAGTTGTAATCCTCAGCAAGTAAATCCCCTTTGTGCAAAAGCAATCCGAAAAACTACGCCATTTGTCAGACGGCTGCCTGGGTGAGAATCTTCACAGTCTTGGCAAGTGCATATATCTATATGATTTGCAAGGGATTGTGGGCAATGTAGTTCATTCACACCAGACACAGCTGCTGACAATAATTTAGTTGTGCTCAAGTGTTAAAGCCAATAAGATATTTATTTATGGGGTTATTTCTCCCAACACAGATATGCTTGGTAGCACATAAATCAGGTTACTTGCTTCCAGTGTTTAACTTGGAAAAATAAAATCAAAATCAGGAAAACAACATTCAAACTTGTCAGGCATTAGCTAATGTTTTCTTAGCATATATCAAACAACCAACGAAAAGCCACAAAGAAAGAAAAAAACTGTTCTTTTCAGGTTAACTTCTGATAACTTCCCACATAGATTCAGAAGTGATTCTCTCCTAGCTCACAAGCAATTAGGTAAGGCTAAATTGCTAGCAGTTATCCAGCTGAAACCCCTTAGCTGGCTTGCTTTCTACTGTGTGGGTCAAATCCTGCTTCAGGAGCTTTTCTGAGTAGATTAAAGAACAAGTTTGTATTTCTTTGTGATGGTTGCTGTACTTTGTAACAGAAAGTTACCAAAGGAGTTTAGACAGAGAGCAGTCCATGTAAACAGAATCTTCATCTGCTATTATTCCCCCTTCTTCAACAAGCATGGGTTCAATATCATGGATTGGCACAGATGAATCTCTCAATGGAGCACTTTCAGGAGAATACTTGTTTCCCTGCTGTCTTTCAAGGTTATAGCTAGGGCATAGATCAGTGTTCATACCTGAGTTTCCATTGCTGTTAGAGTTCCTCTCTATATAGCCTGGCCAGTATGTAGTCCAGTTCTTATGTCCAGCCTTCCAATCCAGATCCCTGGACACTGGATCTCTCTTCACATACCTTCTGGCACAGGTCTTAGGGTCCCTTCCACGTGCAGCCGTCTCCCTCACAGGTAGCGTCTGGAGATTCCTAGCTCTGCAGCACCATTCCTTTGGCTTTCCCCAGTCCAATGGTGTATGCTGGCCCTTGGAATACCTCCCAGTATACGTACTGCTCTGGACTCTTCTAGACCTCTCAAAGGCTTTTCTCCTCTTTCTTCCAGAGGGTTTCTTTCCCTCTCTGTCCGTCCGGTTTGGCTTCTGTTTCTGATGATCCTTCAGATGAAACTGATCAAGCTCAAGCTGATTCTCAGGATAATGAGGATAATTCTCTGTAGAATAAACTCCACCTTTATTCTGCCCAGATGAGTGCTCCCCCCTAATACAGCGCAGCTGTGCTGAATCAGGCCCTGCCCTTTGAGATGAGTGCTTAGGGATTACCTCATAGCCCTCCTGATTGAACACACGTTTCCCCACTTCAGCTCCTCTAATGGCTGTTGGAAACCTGGTGCATTCTGGGACTGGTAGTCTTTTATGGGAAAATTCTGTTTTCTTATTTCTACCAGAACTGACAGGTTGCTTGTTCAGAGTCACTTCACCTTTTCTATAGCTCCTTCCTGAGCTATGATAAGCTTCCTTATCACACTATCTATATGTTCATTAATTGTATTCTTTATAATGGTTTCAACCATTTTGCCCGGTACTGACGTCAGTCTCACCGATCTGTAGATTCCCAGAACACCCTTGGAAAGCTTTTTAAAAATTGCCATTACATTGATCATTCTCCAATCTTCAGGTACTACCGATGATTTTAATGATATTTTGTGGATTACTTATAGTAGGTCTGCAATCTCATCTTTCAGTTCTTTCCACACTCTCGGATGTATACCATCCAGTCCAGGTGATTTCCTACTCTTCAGTACTTGTAATACATCTTTCCATTTTTTAGATATTTATTACAATTATTCTGATAGAAAATACCATTTCAGGCATGGGTAACTTCCCTACATCTTCAGAAAAAGACCAAAGCAAAAAATGAATTCATTCAATCTCTCCACTATGGCCCTATCTTCCCTTTGTGCACTTTTTACCCCTCTAGCATCCAATGGTCCAACTGACTCTCTCAGTTTTTTGCTATGAATGTACTTGAAAAAGCTTTTATTATGCGTTTTTGCTTCCACGGCAAGTTTTTTTTCAAAACTTTTCTTTGCCTGCCTTATATCTAACTTGCCAGTGCTTATGTTTCCTATTGCTGTCATTTTTCTCCTTTTTCCTTTTCCTGAAAGATGCTTTTTTGGCTGCAACAGCCTCCCTGACTTCATCTTCAAATTATACTGGCGCTTTTTTGGCCTTCTTTGGTCTGGGCTTCCAAGATAGTATTTTTAAACAACACCCGTGCTTTCCACTAAAGACTAGGTACAAAATAGCTTCCCCTCTTGTTGGTTCATGAACCAGCTGTTCCAAGAAACAGGTCATTTATTTCATCTAGAACTATCTCCCTAGCATGTCCTGCAGTGACACTAACTCAGTCAATAATAGGGTAATTGAAATCACCCATTATTACTGTGTTGTAACTTTTGTTAGCTTCCTTGATTTCTCTTAGCGTTTCATCATCCATTTGTTCATTCTGGCCAGGTGGTCGATAGTACACCCCCACTGCCACCACTGCAACGAGTTCAGAATACTGCTGCCTGTATTCTTACCTGCTCTTCCTGCTTCGACCCGTTACTCCTCTCCTCATCCATTTGCATTGGCTCCCACTCACTTTTAGAATTCAATACAAGTTCCACATCTTTGTCCACAAATCTATTCACACCGGCACTCCCCTCTACCTCGCCAATTTGGTCGGACTCCACACCCCCCACCGCGCCCTCCGCTCCATACATGCAAACCGCATGTTCCTCCCCTCCCCATCCCAAGCCCACCTGGAATTCATCCGTTCCTCCGCCTTCTATTTCCTCGGCCCCCAACTCTGGAATTCACTTCCCCCAGCCCTCCATCTTGAGTCATTCCTCAAAAATTTCAAGGCCAACTTAAAAACCCACCTCTTCTGTACAGCTTTCGACCTTCCTCTACCCCCATTTCCTCTCTCTCCCTCCCCTCGTTGATGCTTAACAGTCTGACCCCTTCCTCGCTTTTCTGCTCCTCATCTGTCCTCTACTAGCTACTACTCTATTCTTTCCTATCAAACATACTGGTGTTCCTTTCCTTTTCTAGCAGCTTTGTTTTATTTGTGAACCGCTCAGACGCTATTGTGATGGGTGGTATATCAAGTTTGTTAATAAACATAAACATAAACCTTCCCGTTTTTACATGGGATTTCTATCCATAAAGATTCTACAGTGTATTTTGTTTCATGCAAAACTTTAGTCCTATGTAAGTTTAATGCCCTCTCTAACAGAGTACAACCCCTCTACCAATTTGTTCTACCCTATCATCGTGATATAGTTTGCACCCAGGTATAACAGTGTCCCATTGGTTGTCCTCCTTCCACCAGGTCTCTGAGATGCCAGTCATATCTAACCTTTCATTTAGTGCTATATCTTCTAGCTCTTCCATCTTATTTTCAGACTTCTAGCATTTGCATACAGGCATTTCAGAGGTTGTATTTTATTCATATTAATCTATTTATTAGGGGTAATTTGGAATCTTTCAGATCTGTACTTAAGGGCATAAGAACATAAGATATGCCATACTGGGTCAGACCAAGGTCCATCAAGCCCAGTATCCTGTTTCAAATAGTGGCCAATCTAGGTTATAGGTACCTAGCAGTTTCCCCAAAAGACACAGGTTCCACAATGCTTGTACTGAGTCAAGCAGTGATATCCTGGGTCCCTTTTTAATAATGGTTTATGGACCTTTCCTCCAGGAACTTGTCCAGACCTTTTTTAAACCCAGCTACACTAACAGCCTTTACTGCATCCTCCGGTAACAAATTCCAGAGTTTGATTACACGTTGAGTGAAAAAATATTTTCTCTTATTTGTCTTAAATAGTTTACCCTGTAGCTTCATTGCATGTCCCCTAGTCTTTCTATATTCTGATAACATAAACAATCAATCTATGTTTACCTATTCCACTCCGTTCATTAATTTATAGACTTCTATCATATCTCCCCTCAGCCGTCTCTTTTCCAGGTTAAAGAGCCCTAACCTTTTTAGCCTTTCTTCATAGGGGTATCCTTCCATCCCCTTTACCATTTTGATGGCTCTTCTCTGAACCTTTTCTAATAACGCTATATCCTTTTAAAGATACGGCGACCAGAATTGCACACAGTATTCAAGGTGCGGTCTCACCATGGAATAATATAGAGGCATTATAATATCCTTTGTTTTATTTTCCATTCCTTTCCTTATGATACCTAGCATTCTATTTGCTCTCTTGGCCGCCGCTGCACACTGGGCCGAGGGTTTTAACATGTTATCCACAATGACGCCTAAATCTTTTTCCTGGGTGGTGGTTCCTAATGTGGAACCTTGCATCGTGTAACCATAATTTGGGTTGTTCTTCCCTACGTGCATAACTTTGCACTTGTCCACATTAAATTTCATCTGCCATTTGGATGCCCAGTCTTCCAATTTATCAAGATCCTCTTGCAATTTTTCACAATCCTCTGGGTTTTAACAACTTTAAATAGTTTTGTGTCATCTGCAAATTTGATAACCTCACTCGTTATACCCTTTTCCAGGTCATTTATGAATATGTCAAAAAGCAGCGGACCCAGCACAGATCCCTGGGGTACACCATTATTCACCTTTCTCCATTGGGAAAATTGGCCCTATCCTCTGCTTTCTATCTTTTAACCAGTTCCTGATCCACAATAGTACTCTGCCTCCTATCCCATAACTCTTTAGTTTTGCCAAAAGTCTCTGATGAGGGACCTTGTCAAAGGCTTTCTGAAAGTCCAAATACACTATATCAACCGACTCACCTTTGTCTACCTGTTTATTCACACATTCAAAAAAACAGCAGATTAGTAAGACAAGATCTTCCTTGTCTAAAGCCATGTTGGCTGTCTCCCATTAAGCCATGACTATCTACATGTTCAGCAATTTTGTTCTTTATGATGGTTTTCTAGCATTTTTCCCGGTACTGACGACAGGTAGTTTCCCGGATCACCCCTGGAACCCTTTTTAAAAATTGGTGTTACATTCGCCATCCTCCAATCTTCAGGTATTACAGATGATTTTAATGATAGTTCACAGATTACTAATAGCAGGTCTGCAATCTCATATTTCAGTTCTTTCAACACCCCTGGATGTATATCATCCGGCCCAGGTGATTTGCTACTCTTCAGTTTATCAAATAGCTGTAATACATCTTCCCGATGTATCGATATTTCCTTCAATTCTTCCGCACCTTTAAATACCACTTCAAGTCATGGGTAACATCCCTACATCTTCCTCAGTAAAGACCGAAGCAAAGAATTCATTCAGTCTCTCCGCTATCGCCTTGTCGCCTCTTAGTGCCCCTTTAACCCCTCTATCATCTAATGGACCAACTGACTCTCTCATAGGTTTTTTGCTATGAATGTACTTGAAAAAGTCTTTATTATGCATTTTTGCTTCCGTAGCAAGCTTCTTCTCAAATTCACCCTTTGCCTGCCTTATCAATGCCTTGCATTTTACTTGCTAGTGCTTGTGCTGTTTCCAGGTTTTGTTGTTTGGCTCTTTTTTTCCATTTCCTGAAAGATGCCTTTTTGGCAACAGCAGCCTCTCTGACCTCACCTTTAAACCATGCTGGCAGTTTTTTGGACTTCCTTCCACTTTTCTTAAAGCGTGGAATACAGCTGGTCTGGGCTTCCAAGATAGTATTTTTCAACAACATCCAAGCTTGATGTAAGTCTTTAACCTTTGCAACTGCTCCTTTTAGTTTTTTCTTAATTATTTTCCTCATTTTATCATAGTCTCCCTTTTGAAAGGTAAAAGGTAGTACTGTGGATTTCCTTACTATCCCTCCTCCACTAATTAAATCAAACGCGATCATGCTATGATCACTATTGCCAAGTGGCCCCAACACCCTTATCTCTTGCACCAGATCTGGTGTGCCACTAGGGACTAGGTCCAATATGGCTTCCCCTCTGGTCGGTTCATGAACCAGCTGTCGGTTCATGAACCAGCAGTCATTTATTTCATCTAGGAACTTTATCTCCCTAGCATGTCCTGCCATGACACTGACCCAGTCAATACCAGGGTAATTGAAGTCACCCATTATTACTACTGTGCTTTAACTTTTGTTAGCTTCCTTGATTTCTTTGAGCATTTCATCATCCATTTGTTCATTCTGGCCAGGCGGTCGATAGTACAACCCCACTGCCATCACCTTCCCCCTTTTACATGGAATTTCAATCCATATGGGCTACTTTTATCTTTATTGAAACCTCACTGTCGGGATGACCTAACTTCCCTCTTTTGCTAGTATCCTTCAAGGATACATTCTTCCAAGCCATGCGCTCTTGGGCAACTGTTGGCTTTCTCCTATTATATGGTTTAAAAGCTGCTCTATCTCCCTTTTAAAGGTTAATGCCAGTAGCCTGGCTCCATCCCGGTTAAGGTGAAGCTCCTCCCTTCCCCAGAATGTTGCCCTGTTCCTAATGAATCCAAAACCCTCTTCTTTGCACCATTGTCTCATCCACGCATTGAGACTCCAGAGATCTGCCTGTTTTTTGGGTCCTGCGTGTGGAACTGGAAGCATTTCAGAGAATGCCACCCTGGAAGTTCTGGATCTCAACTGGAGCTCTCCAGAGGCCTGCATGGGCCGCTTAGAAGACGTAGCTTTTACTGTACCCAAGGCTTTGTCTAAGCCCTGACTCCATTCCAGCCTATAAGCATGATATTAGGAGTAAAATAAACGGGGTAGTAAAAAGAGAGGTGTCTCCTTGGGGAACCTCCCCCGTGGAAGCGGACACCTATACTTCCCCTCTCACCGTCAGCGCTGCCTGCTCTCCACCTAAAATGGCCATGGTCTCAGCGCCCACAAAGCCCAAAATGGCCACTGATGGAGAAGCACAGGAAAACACACTGTTGCAATGACGGCCTTCTGCTCATGGCTGCGCCTCTAAGGCAGTTGCCAGTCCCGCCGAGTCGGAAAAAGACTCTCTACACTGCTCCTCCTGTTGATGATTCTCTGTGTCACACAACTTGCAACAGCCCGTCGGTGAGAGAGAGCGGCGGTGCATGTCAACTTAGATTTCAGCATGCTGAGCCTGTACCAATCCCATGTAACGTGACCATTCCAGGAAGTTCCTCACCGAATGTCTAACCCGCTGACCAACGACGTCCGACTAGAAGGGAACAGAATAACTAGAAAAGAACCCTGACTTACCCAGAAACTATGCAGAAGGTAAGCTGGAAGGGCAGACAGGCTGCTGTTGCCACTGTGAGATACCGATGCCGACTGAATGGCTCGTGGTGCTCCTGCAGACAAGTAGCCCAAATAGTGTTGCAGTCTTTTTTCTCTGCATCAAGTCAGCCCTGTGGTACACCACAACTGAAATCTGATCTAACACAGGGTGGCAAGGCCTGAAACTAGTCCAGACAGAGTACTGCTTTCCTGACTGATCACCAGCTGCTGGAGACTGAAATACTACAAGAGGGAGAAGGACAATCTGCTAATATTTGGTGACATCACAGAAGAATTTGCATAGTCAGTCTCCAGCTGCTGGTAGATGGGCACAACCCATCTGTTTGGACTGGAGGGCCGTGGATGAATCATGTTTCAGTTACATACACTATCCCACATCCTCCCTCAAGAATGCATTCTCTCAAAAGTTCAGCCTTATTATGGATTGAGCAAGCATTAACAGAACAGTCTATTCCTCAGTGGTCTGTCTGCCACCTCGACTCAAATCATTTTGTAAAACTACAGGTTTAAAACCCTATCTACCTTCCTCCCTCTCCCTCTAGAAAATCTCTCTACCCTCATCATATCTACTCCTTCCCCCCTCAATATTTTTCACCAATGGAATATACCTCAATACCTGATTCCTTAAACCATATATAATCACCCTTCCCTCCTCCCAACAATTGTAGGAATACTCTCCCCAACCTCCAAAGCATACACTGTACCCCTTTCCCCATAATAATATCCTCCCCTATTCTCCCATCCCACCAAAACCTGAAATCTCCACCACCAAAAATAACAAAAATAAAGAACACAGAAATCCCCTCAAAACCTTATAAATCAGTCTGCAAGGATTCCTGCCCTTCTGCACTTTGGCTGCACGGAAGGGTGCTCAGACGGGTATGCCCCACTCGCTCATGCTCAAGGTCTGCATCGTCCCGCCTTTTCCAATGCAAACTTACAAATATGTCTAAACAAGTGCTCGAAAGCCCACCACCATGCTGAAGATACTGCCCTGGGCAGCTCGGAAGACCAAGGAACAATGGTGGTAGTGGCAGTGGGGAGGGAAGAGAGGGAGCGATCCTGGACATGGTTGGGGGGTGGAGGGAGCGAGAGGCAGGGAAGGAGAGATGCTGAATTACTGAGAGTAGGAAAGTGGAGGAGAGATGCTGGACTACTTGGGGGGATGGCAAGGAAAGGAAGTACAAATGCTATCTATTGGGGGAAGGGGAGAAGGAGGGAGACTTTACATAGGGAGGAGGAGAGAATAGGAGATACTGGACACGAAGGGGGAGGGGGCATGGTTGAAAGGTTTACCTAGGGTGTCAGATATTCTTTGGCTGGCTCTGGCTGAATCTACATAATGCACATAATCTTCATACAGAAGAGCTAATGAATCCACCACCAAGAGAGCGTTATCTCTCGCTGGACCTGCCATCTGGAATTCTCTACCAGCACCTTTGAGAACTACCACGGACTTAAAGGACTTTAGAAAGCAATTAAAAACATTCCTATTCATCGATCATTTTGATGATCTCGCCTAACTCCATATTAGCTAGACATCTACTTTACTCAGTAGTAATGCAGTTTCATTTGTATATAAGTTACGCTTTAAAGCACCCCGTTTGACACCACACCCTGAGTTAATATTAAGTTCTCTGTACATGTGTGAATATAAGTTCTCTGTAACTGTGTGAGTTATAATGTAAACCGCTTTGATTCTATGATAAGGCGGTATATAAAAATTGTTAATTAAATAAATAAATAAATAATAGTTTAATGCTGTAGCTGTCATTTAGTCTAGTTTGTTCAGAGTTTGATTTACTACCTTAGGCCAAAATGCTTCAAAGTGGTTTACAAGCAGTAATTAGAAATGAGGAACATAAGAAAATAAACTACAATTTTCAAAAGAATAATTTAAAGTAGAGAGAGAAGAGAAAAGAAGCTGATACAGGGGCAAACGAGGGAAAAGGCCATTAATTCAGTGCTAGTCTAAGGAAACTTCAAAGGGTAGAGGACAAAAATGAGTTTTTAATGCGGTTTGAACTTGCTATGAAAGGTTTCACTTCTGAGATATTGAGGGAAGGCATTTCAAGTGACAGGAGACTAGCAGGAAAAAGCTGTTTCTGTGGTAACGTCAAGGAGATGATTAGAAGCTGTACAGAGCCTATTGGAAAGTAGAGGGCATGAAGAACTGAAGCAGATTAGTAGAGAAGAAAGATAAAGCGGAGTGTTTTGAGGTAATACTTCATGAATGATGGTGCAGATTTTATATTGAATTCTGTAGTGTAGGGGAAGCCAATGGAGGGTTTTTAATGTAGGATGATATGATCAAAATATGCTGTATTGGTAAGTAACCGCAAGAAAGGTAAGCAGGGCAGCCGGAGGGTGCTGGAAGTGTGGGTCCTTGATTCGGGGCCCTATTTGGGGAGGGGTTGCTGCTCCCTAGCACCAGCGGTATATTCTTTTTTTTTTTATTTTGCGGTGATTTTGTCGTTGAGCTTTAAGTCAGTGATCTTGTTGCAGAGGTTCAACATCTTGCGGTCTTCTTTTCTTTTTGTTTGGAGAGCTGTGCAGTCTGTCTTGCTGGCAAGACAGAAGAATGGAAACTGGGCCAGCTAGGGGCGGGCCAAGTGGGTAGGGCTACTGGCACATGCTCAGAAAGGTGCCGACGGATGATGTCACCAAGTGTGGCTGACTCATCCTGCTTGTCCTCGGAGAACTGGACAGTTGAATATTACATAGTAATATAGTATATGATGGCAGATAAAGACCAGTATGGGCCATCTAGTCTGCCCAGCAAGGTGGCAAGAGTAGGTGTGTCTGCCGATCCGTGCAGGTCACTCCTCCCCATGCCTTTGCTTAGGGGGTATACTTGAATACGGGTGTAAAGCAGACTGAGATAAGCCAGAAAAAAAGAGAACTGCAGTAGTCAAGGTGGTTTAGGATAAGAGTGAAAACAATGGTTTTGAGGTGTAGAAGTCCAGATAATAGTACACATTTTTCAAAGAACAGTTTTTAGCACTGAAAAAATATGAGGCTGAAAGGGAAGGGAAGAGTCAATTTTACAACCCAAAGTAAGACAGTTGGAAAGAGGGACAGACTGATTACGGATAAGAGCAGAAATAGAGGGAGTGGAAACATGCCAGGTAACTCACATGGCTTTGGACGTGTGTCATAGATAACGGAATAAGCCAGTGGGGCTTTGGCCCAACCAACATTTTTTCCAACACAGTATTAGCAACAAGAAGGGTTGGGGGCAGGGCCAGAGATTGGTTTATTTGGCCCCTCCAACCAGAAATATGTTCAGCTGCCCCTGTATTGTTTGTTGTTGCATATACGTGTATAGCTGGTCTCCCTTTTCTTTGCTCTAATCTGTACCTCTGCTTCTCTACAAATTATAGAACCCATAACTGCAGTGCTGAGGGTCTGTGTGCTCTAGAGAGCTATTACTGAATCTACAAACCAGAATTCAAGTCTCAGTCTGGGAAAGTTATCTTCAAGGATATAAGAGAGATTTGTCAGGGTAAGCAGGAAACTCCTGTGCTCTCTCAGAAAAGTGAACAAGAATCTGGAAATGGTCCCAGTGGCATTGCCAGAACTGCATTTTTGGGCAGGGCCTGAGGATATGGGAGGGCATACCCATATATTATGTATTTAAATGTTTATATTTTACCTATCACAATTAGCTCTAGACATAATTTGATAAAGAAGAAAGAAGTTTCAAATACACACTTGCACCTCTCACACATACTTCCCTCTCTCTCTCCCTTCCCCCTTCCCAGCCTGACCCCAGCACGCTTTCCTCTCACTCAACCCTTCCATCCTCAATAGCAAAAGTTAAGGACCTCCAAGAAAAATATATGAGACAGCTCCCTGAGCAGAGGGGATACATCTCAGGAGTGCTTATAGTGGGCCCCTTTCTTCCCTGGGTCCTCCTGTACTGCAAGAGCTGCTCAGATTCAATTTACATCACTGTCCATCCCCACCAGTCTTTCTCAACCCCCCTCCACCCCCCTCCACCCCCCCAATCCATCACCATCTTTTTTTCCCATCTTTCCAAAAGTGGCGCTCTGTGCAAGAACACAGCTAGAAGTTACTACTGCAGGTGTCTGCAAGGTTTCCACAGTACATCTGGTAAAGACAAGGTTACCAGATGTCCCCATCTCCATGGACTACAACCACCTTCTTTCTCTGATTTCATTCGGGGACAGAGGAAAAGGACATTGCCCTCTGATATAGTTTTCTCTAACCTGGTAAGAGAAGATGTACAATTCTTTTTTTGAAAAGAGAGGGGGCGTTTTAGAAATATATAGAATATTTATCTATATATATAAAATAAAGTTTAAGTATATATGTATATATGCAAGCTTATAACTTTAAGGGCCGCTACTGTCTTTTTTTTTTTTTACTTATGAAATTGCTGAGTGCTACCTAGAATGATCATTTTGAAATGTATGGGGAATAGATACTCAAGGAGGGAGGACCTCTGCCCCTTCCAACCGCTAAGGCCTGCCCTGGTGTCCCAGATTTGTTCTCCAAAAATCTGGCAACCCTAGGTAAAGAGCAAGTCAAGAATAAAATTGAGACACCCTGTAGAGGTAAGAAATTTTCTGTTCCTTTACAAGAAAGTTCCTGAAAAGTAATGCACGGTGTTGCTGCTGACTTGAAAAGGGCCAATGCTGTTTCCATTTGACACCTCTCACCATAAAAAAAAGATGAAGCAACAGACAATAGCAGATGACTTTTGATGGTCACATTTCTAACTTTCATGGTTTCTTAATACTGCAGATGTGGACAAGTGTCATTCAAGCGCCTGTCCCAGGCACTCGCTCTGTAGGAACACACCCAGGAATTATTCCTGTGAGTGCAAGGCTGGTTATCAGTTAGCATCTGGAAAAAGCGGAGAGGCACAGTGCAAGGGTAAGTGACTTCACATGGACAAAAGGGAAGTGAAATATATTTGCTATATAATGGGGGAAACAATTGCAGCAAATATTTAGTAATGGCATTTACACTAGAAAAGACGTTTTAAATATTCTGTTCATTCTTCTTAACACCCGAGTCTTGACTTTGCTGCTCCCGCTTTTACCATCCACATATATTACTCAGAGCTACAAATAGGTGTCACGCCCTTAGCCCCTTACAGACAGTATGGAGGGGCGTGCTTGTCATAGGAGAGATTCACCATTTAGCCTTTACCTGACTGGCTGCCTTGTAATGCCTCATGGGAAATGTAGTCCAGTCAGAAGGTACTTGGCTTTAGGTAAAAAAAACACATTTGTAGTTGGCTTTGAGTGTTAAGGCTTTTGACAGAAATTTATTTATGGGGAAAACGCTAGGTTCACAAAATAACACCTTTGGATTGTTTCTCCAGGATTCTTTCAAAAATACATCAGGATATAACTGAACTCCAAACAAAACAGCTTATAATGTCCTTCAGCATAAAGAAAAGTCCTTTCAACAGCCAATGCTATCAGATATGGCTAGCAGTGCTGTTTTAAAACAAACAGAAACAGCTTTTCCTAAAGCAGGTTTCTTTTCTCACAGTCCAGAACACTTCCCGGCTGTTTGTCTCCTTAAGCACAGAAAAACTTTCAACAAGAAGTTAAACTCTTCATAGGCAAACAATTCTCTATGCAAGGTTTTTAGGAATAGTGAAAACAAAATCAAAGCTTTTCTTACTTTCACCGTCAGCACGGCTTCAGGCTGTGCACGGCACCGGCTAGCAGCTGTTTAACAAGTTTTAATTAGACAGCTTCAGCTTGCTCAGCAAAGGTATTTCTCCTTTAATACAGGACTTTCACAACTTATCTATAGGCTCTCAGGGTTACCGGACACTGGAGGTTTTCCTTATGGTTGACTCCCTTCCAAACCCTCTGTATTTGATGATTGGCATAAAGAGCAATCCATGTATGAGTCTTCTTCTACAGCTAGGTCCTGTTCACCCAGTTGCATAGGCTCTACCTTCGTTTCTAGCTCAGAGGGCTTGGCTGACTGCCTTCCGTTAGGGCAAAAGCTGTCTCTTGCAACTCTGTAGTGCTCCAAATTAGACAAGCTTCTAATGCTCATACCTGGGTCAAGGCTTGTATCAGCTTCTCCTCGCTCATGCTCTGGCCACCATTCACCTGAGCTTCCTCGTCCTGTCCTCCAACTTGTGTTCCTTATTCCTGCTGTTCTTACTGTTCCAGCTCCATTCCTCTTCCAGTAAGCATTCCTACTCCTCTCTCTGTATGCATTCCTACTCCTCTCCCTCTCTGGATAATCTGACCTAGACTTAAACCTCTCAGGCTCCAGCCCCACCCCTTCTCCTCTCAGGTGTTGGAGATCAAACTGCCTCGTGGCAGCTGAGTAATTGGGGAATTCAGTGACGTAAGGGTTCCTTACCCTGGGCCTGCATTCCCTCTCCTTTTCTCCACTAGGGGCATTCTGCAACCTATTGCAGCTAGGAATTACCTGCTTTCTAGGTGTAAATGGAGTTTTGTGTCTCTGACCTTGTAAAATAGGTCCTTTGATAAGGGTGAATTCCTTCTCTTTATCCCTGTCTCCTAGGTCCTGATAAGCTTCCTTATCACATAGGCTTTAACTGTATATTTATATCTCGTTTATGAAAACTCCAGAAGAAAAAAAATGGAAGGGCCAGTTGCCTTAGATTGTGCAGTTATCTTTTAAGCCCTCTACATCTTACCCCATTGCATGGCCTGAAAAATACTGATGATGCAACTTACTTTGTTCAACTAGACAGATACCCATGGGATTATCTATTCACAAGGCCAGTCAGTGAGAGTGGACATTCACGGGCATGATTCAAGTGCTGAATGTAGCAATCCACTGTGGTAGCAGAAGTTTATATAGTGAGTGTGGTGGCATGTTCCAGGGGAAGTGGTCATGAAGACGACCGTCACATAGCCCTTTTGCTCTCTGTGCCTACTCAGTCTTGGTACATCATTTGCCATTATCTCAGAAAGTACTTAACTAAGATCTTGAAAAAGAGCAGGAATGAGAGGATGTTTGTATTCCCAACAGCACCTCAGTGATATTTATAGCATATTTCCACAATAGTATGATTATATTTCATTGCAGTTGGCACAGGAGGGGCTGAATCTAGGCTCACGCTCTATGTTAAGGTACAGGAACTCTACTGAAAGAGTTCAGGGGGGTTATTTTTGTATTACAGATATAAATGAATGCATGATACCCAGTGCCGTAGACTGTGGCCCTGATGCCGAGTGCAAGAACACAAACGGAAGTTACTACTGCAGCTGTCTGAAAGGGTACCGAACCAAATCCGGAAAACAACAATTCAAGAATAAAACAGAGACAACCTGTGAAGGTAAGGTTTCCTGACCCATAACCAGCAAGATCTTGAGAAATTACTGGTGGTCTGTCTAAAATTCCCATGCAAGAGAAGTGGACATTAGGTAGAATCTGCCTCCCCCATCCACTATAAGATCAAGATTTCAGTGATAGTGTTTTGGCTTCATGAAGGAAAAGAGAAAATGCTGTTCCATCATGGTTTATCATTTAGGACTTGCAGTCAATGAAGTGAGAGTGAAAAGAAATCCATAACCAGAAGGCTCTACAAGTCAGTCTTAGCATTCATGATGCAGTCTCCTCACAAATTCTGTTTTCCTCTGCCCTATATTTTCCCTTTCTTCTCAAAACCTTTGGTGAGAAATTAAGAAACTAATCTTTTCTACTCAAATTATAATGATCATATTAAGATACAATAAGAACTACACCAGTGCTGGAGAAATCGTGATAAAGGAGCAGGAAGTTCTCTGTGGTCCATTCAGCAGAGGCATTATGTGAATATAAAAGGGTGGCCATCTTGCTCGGACACTTGGTACTCGGTCAGTGGCACAAGAAACCCGTACGCTCTTCTGCAGCATTACGAGAGACTTCAAAGAAACCCAAGATGCCTCAAAAATCTAATTTTGCAATGCTGGTGGAACAAATCTTGGAATGATAGCCCCTGAAGTCCAGCCTGTTTGGGTATCTTACCTGACATGGACCCAAAACGACTGTAGTCAGTGAGTGAAGGTATAGGTAGTGTAATGGGGTGGATCACTGAAGCCAAGACCCAACTAACTTTATATTCTTTCCATCCCAATGGACATTAGAAAGAATTATATAAAAGGGATTGAGAATATCTGCCTGCCTAGTCATCTGGGGGCAAAATAACTCTCCAAAGATTTAATGGAATGGGATGAAACTTAATATGTGATGCGGCGCTCCTGCCCGGCCTTGGGGCTAAAGACAGGAGCGGCGGTCTGATGCTTCGTGAGGAAGGAGAGTAACCTGTATTCAGGGAATGCTGGGTATTGTAGTTCCTGCTCCTCTCGCTCCGAAATAATGAGTTGTAGTTATGGGGTTTCCAGTATTTTTATTATAGTAAAGGATATTGTTCCATCACATGGCAAATAAATGCAAACAAAATAGGTGCTTCAAATGCTAACAGGAAAACTTAGGATAAAGGCAACTTAAAGTATAACTGCTTCTTTTCACTTCTCAGCAAATTACTCACTTTGCCCCAAGAGGTCAGTTAGATTCACTGCAGCCTCTTTCAGCCACTGTTACCTTCACAGTGCTGGGGAAATTCAGGTGCACATAATTAGAGCTTTCTCAGCAAGGCAATACAACAGCTCCGTAGCATTCAATTCACATACGGTAAAAAGCAGTTTCCTTCAGCTTGGCATCTCTACACAGCAGACCGTGCAATCCATGCTCTCACAATCTGGTAAGTCTGTATTATCTTGTGTTAACTCTTCAAGCTGTATGGAATTACTGGCTTCTGGTAACACTGTCTGTCTTCTAGCTTGCAACTCTAAAACCTGCTTAAAACTCTGTAGGAGCAATTCAGCCTGCTGTTTGTGAGATAGGGAATTGCTATCAGCTATACAACTTTCCTCTGGTTAAGGCTGTTTATTTTCTCCTCTCTTAGGTTAATTGTGTCAGAGTAACTGCTAGTCCCTTTTGCTAATGTTTCACACACAGGAGAGTTAGCTTTACGTTCAGCCTGGAAACTTTGTGGCAATTCACTTACTTGTTGCCATGCCGTTCTGACTTCAGATGGCTCCAACGTTCTCCAGCTGTTAGAATGTTTGTTGCTCTCTGGCTCAAACGGTACTTCACAGAATGATTTGTTTTCTTTCTTGTGCCTGCCTTGAAGGCTTCCTTTCCCAGGGCTGTGCCTTCCAACGGTTGTCTAATTCAGGGCTAGGTCCTCTCTCCTTGGGACTTCTACTCTGCCTCTGAATAGAACTTTGCAGGTCTCCTTCCAATGCCAGGTTCCCAAGTATCAGCATACTGTCTTCTGGACTTTCAATCATTCTTCCTCCTCTCCTTCTTTCTCTCATTCTCCCTCTGACTAGCAAAGCCATGCTCTGGTTTAAAACCACGTTCTCTCCTGGACACGCCCCTTCCAAGGGCAGGGTGTGCCCAATCAGGACTGCAGGACTCCTCCCCTGGGCTGGTCTCCATGCTCAGCTCTGTGGAATAGAGTCTCTCTTTCTTCCTTGGTTTCTCAAATAGGCATAAATCCTGCTGAACCTCAGGATTGTCATCCGTTTTCATAGGCTCAGGAGGGCGCTGTTCACCACAGTGAGAACAACTGGTAAAGAGACACATTGAGTTAAAAAATGGCCCAAATCAGAATAGAGGGATCTAGAGAAATAAAGCTCCCTCCCCCGCCCCCCAAAAAAACCTAGCCCAAGGTATTTCTATGGGAGGAGGAGTTCCAGGTTTTGCAGCATTCAAACTTACATACAGTGAAGCATAGCAATTAAGGAATTGCCCCTTCTCTACTCTCCCAATCCCCCCAAATTGCCCTACCTCCATAAATTACTCTCTCTTAATGGTCCTACTAACTTCCCCAAAGGCAGCCACCACAAAAAAATACTCCTCACAATTGCTCCACTACACCATAAACTGCCCCACTCCAAAGATTCCCTGCAGCTGTCCCACCCACGAAAACTACACTCCCCAGAACTGCTCCACTATGCCGCAAACACCTCCATTCCCAAATGCTCCTCCCCATGACTTCCCTCCCACCCCACAAACTATCCCATTGCAAAAACCTAACCCATAATCTACCCTGCCACATACTCCTCATTGGCCTGCAAACTACCCACCCCAAACGATAACCTCCTGCAACTGCCCATCACACCACAAGCTGCCTCACCCCAACAAAAATACCCCCAACACTTCTTAAACTGCTCCTACTGGAACTGCCTAACCACCTTGTCAACTACTCCTCCCCTGCAACTGCACTGCAAACTGCCTCATTCTAAAATAAATAAATAAAATAAAACAAAACAAAACAAAACAAAAAACCCCTGCAATCTCTTGCAAAATAAAGAGTAGCAAAGCATCTGGACATATTTCAGTTCTTTCAATCATCCGAGGGTGCTGAAAGAACTGAAATATGAGACAGCAGACCTACTATTACTAATCTGTGAACTAACATTAAAATCATCTGTAATACAATTCCTGAAGATTCACGAATGGCCATTGTAATGTCAATTTTTAAAAAGAGTTCCGAGGGTGATCCGGAAAACTACAGACCGGTGAGCCTGATGTCAGTACCAGGCAAAATGGAAGAAACCATTATAGAGAACAAAATTACTGAATATATAGATAGTCATGGTTTACAGTAATGGGAGAAAACCAACATGGCTTTAGCAAAGGAAAGTCTTATATTACTAATCTGTTATATGTTTTTGAAGGTGTGAATAAACAGGTAGACTAAGTTGAGTCAATCGATATAGTTTATCTGGATTTTCAGAAAGTCTTTGACAAGGTCCCTCATGAGAGACTCTTGGCGAAATTAAAAAGTCATGGGATAGAAGACAGTGTACTATTGTGGATCAGGAAATGATTAAAAGATAGAGGGTTAGGGTTAAATGGCCAAATTTCCCAGTGGAGAAAGGTGAATAGTGGAGTACCCCAGGGGGATCTGTGCTGGGTCCGCTGTTTTTTAACATATTGGCAAATGATCCAGAAATGGGAATAACGAGTGAGGTTATCAAATTTGCAGATGACTCAAAATTATTCAAAGTTGTTAAAACCCAAGAGGACTGTGAGAAATTGCAAGACAACCTTGAAAAATTGGAAGACTGGACATTAAAATGGCAGATGAAATTTAATGTGGACAATTGCAAAGGTATGCACCTAGGAAAGAACAACCCAAACTATGCAAGGTTCCATATTAAGAACCACCACCAGGAAAAAGATTTAGGCATCAACATGGATACCACATTAAAATCCTCCACCCAGTGTGCAGCGGCGGCCAAGAAGGCAAATAAAATGCTAGGAATCATAAGGAAAGGAATGGTGCGACCGCACCTTAAATATTGTGTGCAATTCTGATCGCCGAATCTTAAAAAGGATATAGCTTTATTAGAAAAGGTACAGAGAAGAGCCACCAAAATGGTAAAGGGGGGCTCTTCAAATTGAAAAAGATGGCTGAGGGGAGATATGATAAAGGTCTATGAATTAATGAATGGAGTGGAACGGGTAAATGTAGATCAATTGTTTATGCCATCAAAAAGCAGAAAAACTAGGGGACATGCAATGAAGCTACAGTGTAATCCATTTAAGAATAATAAGAGAAAATGTTTTTTTCACTGACACGTAATCAAACTCTGGAATTTGTTACCAGAAGATGTAGTGAAGGCTGTTAGTGTAGCTGGTTTTAAAAAAGGGCTACAAAAGGAATACAAAAAGGGACTGCTACTTCTGGAGAGAGATCTGCAATAGTGAGTATATACTTCTGGGAATTTTTCTGAAGGGAATTCTTTGGATTAAAGCTGATTGATCTGTGAACTCAGTGTATTTGTTAAATCAGTCAGGACCTAGTAGCAGCAGTTTAAGTTTAAATTTAAAACACAGAAGAGAGTTTTCTGGTTAAATTTAGAACCCAGCAGAGAGCTTGTAGTTTAAATTTAATAATCTTAAATTTTTAAGATATGGCGACCAGAATTGCACAGAATATTGAAGCTGCGGTGGCACAATGGAACGATACAGAAGCATTATAACATCCTTGATTTTATTCTCCAATTGTTTTCTTTTAATTCCTTGCATTCTATTTGCTTTCTTGGCCGCTGCTGCACACTGGGCAGAGGGTTTGAACATATTATCTATGATGACGTAAATCCTTTTCCTGGGTGATGGTTCCTAAATGTGGAACCTTGCATTGTGTAATCATAGTTTGGGTTGTTCTTTCCTAAGTGCTTAACTTTGCACTTGTCCACATTGAATTTCATCTGCCATCTGAATGTCCAGGTTTCCCAATTTATCAAGGTCCTCTTGAAATTTTTCACAATCCTCTAGTGTTCCAATAACTTTGAATAATTTTGTGACATTTGAAAATTTAATCACATCACTTGTTATTCCTGTTTCCTGGTTATTTATGAACAAGTTAAAAAGCAGCGGACCCAGCACAGATCCCTGGGGTACTCCACTATTCACCCTTCTCCATTGGGAAAATTGGCCATTAAGCTCTACTCTCTGCTTTCTATCTTTTAACCAGTTCCTGATCCACAGTAGTAGACTGCTTCCTATCCCATGACTTTTAAATTTTCTCCAAGAACCTCTCATGAGAAACCTTGTCAAAGGCTTTTCGAAAATCCACGTACACTATATCAACCAGCTCACCTTTATCTACCTGTTTATTCACACCTTAAAAAAATATAACAGATTAGTAAGACAAAGCTTTTCTTGGCTAAATTCACCTATCTACAGGTCTGCGCCAGATCCAATCTTGCTGTCATGAGGCTAAATTGAAAGAACTGCACTTCCAAGTTATTACTCCTGTTCTATGTAAAGCATAAACATGTTATCCAAGTTGTTTTCTCCTGTTCTATGTGAAGCCAAACAGTTTGTTATGGTCATTTTGTTGTATGTAAACCGCGCTGACAATAGTGCGGTATATAAGAAATTGTAATAAATAATAAATAATAATAATACTTCTGTGCTAGTAAGATCCCCTGACGCTTTGTGGTGTAGGACCAATGTAATTTGGGGATCAGGTCACCTTCCAGAGAAGCCCTCTCAGAAAGTCAAACACTCGCTTCCAATACCTCATCACCTTAGGACAGGAGCACCCACAAATGGCTAAAAGGTGCTCTCCTTCACATATTGTTGCCAACATTTCCCACTGCTGATCCTCAAAAGCTGGAGGATTTTGTTGGGGTGTAAAGCCACCCATAAAACAGTTTATAATTGTTCTCAAGTAGGACAGAGAACAGCATACTCTTAAACATATCTTTTTTTTTTCAAAGTTCTATTTATTGATATCACACAGTACAACCAAACAATACATCCAATCAAATTTTCGTTTTACGTAGTATCACCTCCCGGGTGGGGCTGTGTCTTGTCCACCACCCTGGGAGTATAACAGCAAGCAGAAAAAAAAGTACAATACAATACATAACAGTGTAACCCAATGTACCCCCTCCCCCTTCCCCCCTTCCCAACCCTCCTCCCCCCTAGCACAGGAAGTACAGCAATGTAATATTACCCAGAGAGCAACACTCATCCTAATCAACCACTATCCAACCTTTAGCACCTTGCTGCGGGCTTTAGGTCCCAATCTCTGAATGTAGGGCATCCAAACCAGCAAAAAGGTGGCCCATCTCCGGGGGTGCCCTTGCGCACTTCTCCGTTCCATGAGCATAAGCTGATGCAGGCTATTATGCCACTCACAGAAGGAAGGGGCCGCAGGCTCCCTCCATCGGCTAAGAATAGGGCCCTTACCCACCAGACAGGCTTTTCACACCAAAATTCTCTCCCACCTCCCTTTCGGGTGGAGCGGTCCCAGCTCATCTAATACTACCAGCAGCCATGTCCAACAAATTCGCTGCCCCAATAGGCCACTAAGATATGCCCCAATTTGCAGCCAATACCGACGAATAGAAGGACAGCCCCACCACATATGACCCAGGACCGCCAAAGAACAAGAACATTTGGGGCACCCTCGGTATAATGTAAGACGGCTTCTGAGTGCTCGCCTCGGGGAAAAGTGGGCTCGATGAATACATTTAAACTGTACCTCGCGCCACCGGGCCCCCTCCACCAATTGCGCAATCCGACCCAGTGCATCCCGAACAGAGCCCGGGGCTATCTCCCGACCCAGTTCCCTCGCCCATAAGCTTTCCAGCGCCGAATAATCAAGAGGCACGTCAAGCCAGTCCAACCTCTTCTTTAACTCGGCTATAGTCGGCGGAGACTCCTCCCCCAGAGCAAAGAAATCGAGAATCCGCGCTGAATGCTCCGCAATAAGCTCACGCTTAGACAATGAGCCGACATAATGAGACACTTGCGCATATGCAAAGACAGACACCCCCGGATTCAAGCCATACTCCACACAAAGCGCACCCAAAGCCTTGCATCTCCCATCCTGATCTATCACATGTCCAAGGCGCCGTATACCCAACCGCACCCACTGCCGAAAGAAGCTGAATCGGAGCCCGGAGTAAAACAAACATTACCCTGTAGAGGCAGCCAGCTCGAAACCGCAGGGTCACTACCCCAATACTTATTTAGCTGTTGCCACGTACGCCGTGTCGCCTGTATCAGAACACTACTGGTCATGCGAGTCGGCAAAACTGCCCACTGGAAATGCAGAACCGCTTCCAAAGTGTGCGGTGCTACAAAGGCCTCTTCCAACCCTCGGGGGTATAAACCTCTGTATCCCCCAGCCAATCACCCAGGTGCCGTGCCTGACATGCCAGCGCGTACTTCCAAAGATCCGGAACCCCAACCCCGCCCGACCTCCACTCCCCTCTCATTCTGGTCAACGGTATACGTGCTCTGGCCCCTTTCCAGAGAAAACCCCGAATCTCCCGCTCAATACGCAACAAGTCGCACCTCAATAACCACACCGGGAGGGTTTGCATCCAATAGAGCACTTGTGGGAAAATCACCTTCCCTAAGGCAGCCACTCTACCCAGTAGAGCTGAGAACGTGGGCGGCATCTACGTGAGTAATTTCTGACTATGGTTCTGTATAATTTTAGAGTTTTTAGAATGATTAGAGAGAAGGCTGTATAGTTTGGGAATGACCATTCGCTTTGTATTGTCTGAATACAGGAGGTTTAAACTGATCCCCTGAAGAACCCCATTAGGAGAAACGCTACGGAGGCGCTGGGGGAGAGCGTCGGGATCATTAGAAAGTGACATCAAGATCGGGAGCCTTAAGTATTAGTTACAGAGATATAAGTATTGTTTATTTAACATTAATATAGAGAAAGTCACATGTTAAGCGACAACAATTACACTTATGTGCTCCAGTGTATAGTGTCTGCGTGGAGGTCATTGATGCAATTGGGCACAGAATTTTCTATAGGCGAATAGTCTAATGAATTAGTGCCACTATAAGTCTGAGACCTCCCGCCTGAAGTTGAGAAGACTGACACATTGTTAAAGAAGAAGAAAATTAACTAGCGGGGAGATTCCCTTATGTTTCATTGAATGTACTAGAGTTGTTTTGTGCAGTTATCAACTATGCCAATCATCTGCGGAGGGATCATCTAGCCAGAGGAGGAGATCATGATGGTAGTGATGGATCTGTAGCTTATGGCTGAGGATCCGCATTGCTAAGATGCTACTTTGATAAGATTTTCATCTGCTGGCATCCAGGGTTTGCTGCTCTTTCCTTTGTGGCATTTGTGCCAGTGGCTTGGAATGCTTGGTTTTCTTTTGCACAGCTTCTGAAACTACCAACTTATATGAGAGTTGCTGGTGTTTGAAACCTGGGGCAAGCAGTATTTTGTACTTTAAATTGAGACACCTAGATGTAGAGCTCCCTCAGGTGTAGGGTTTTCAGATGGAGGATTGGAAATCCTGGAGTACTTCCTTGGGGGTGCTGCAGGCCTTGAGAATGGACTGAAAATCCCACTTATTTGTAGATGTTTGTGAGTCACTGAGGATGAGTGTTTGGGAAATATTTTGGAGAAATTTTGGATAGGAAAGCTCTTCCACCAGATCATCTGGGGGTCCTTGATGTAAGAATAGGGTGTCCTCATTTGCAATGCAGTCCAAAGTCACCCAGTGAAAGTTATAGGAGTATAGGAACCCCACATTGTCATTGAGGGAAGGGCATCAGTCAATAAGGCATGAGGTTCCATGTGAGATTTGAGGGTCCACAGGCATGTTTACTCTGGTGGTTGGCAGAGTGTCGGCTTCTGGGGTCGAAGCTGTCCTGTATGAATCTCCAGAGTAGGTAGATGAGGGAAGAGTGGGGAACCCTGAAGCAAGAGAGTATCTGCTGAAGGTCTCACTGGTTTCGGGGTGGGTTGCTCCTGGAGCGGGCCCCCATGGTGCTTAACCAAGCTGTAGGTCTTACCTGAGGGCCTGGCTGAGCGTGAGACCTCTCCTGAGGTAGACTGGAGCTTCAGATTCTTTGATTACACTTTTATTTATTTTGCTGTATTTATATCCTGCTTTCCACCATGTCAAAGCGGTCAATTGGGGGATACATTTAACACAAGGGGATATGAGACACATACGCTAATACTTACAGGGAACATGGGCAATGGAGGGTTAAGTGGCTTGCCCAAGACCATAAGGAGTGCCTATAGGACTAGAAATCCCAGTCCCTCCGGCCTGAGATTGCTGTCCCCAGGTGGGACTTGAACTCCCGGCCCGAAGTACCTTGTCCTAACCACTAGACCACTCCTCCCTAGTGGCACTTTTGACTTGCTCCCTGTGACCCCTGATTTCAGCCATTTTGCAGGGGGATTGAAGAGAAGTCAGCTGGAAGAGAGTGAGCTCCAGAGGTGGGGTGGAACTGCCCAGCTGAATAGGCAGGACCTGGCAAAATAACTCTCCAAAAATTTAATGGAATGGGATGAAACTTAATATGTGAGAACAACTGGTAAAAAGACACATTGAGTTAAAAAAATGGCCCAAATCAGAATAGAGGGTTCTAGAGAAATAAGGCTCCCTCCCCCCCCCCAAAAAAAACCTAGCCCAATGAATTTCTATGGGAGGAGGAGTTCCAGGTTTTGCAGCATTCAGCTTACATACAGTGAAGCATAGCAATTAAGGAATTGCCCCTTCTCTACTCTCCCAATCCCCCAAAATTGCCCTACCTCCATAAATTACTCTCTCTTAATGGCCATACTAACTTCCCCAAAGGCAGCCACCACAAAAAATACTCCTCACATTTGCTCCACTACACCACAAACTGCCTCACTCCAAAAATTCCCTGCAGCTGTCCCAGCCCTGAAAACTACACTCCCCAGAACTGCTCTAATATACCGCGAACGCTCCATTCCCAAATTACCCTCCCCATGACTTCCCTCCCATCCCACAAACTGTCCCATTGCAAAACCTTAACCCATAATCTACCCTGCCACATCTTCCTCACTGGCCTGCAAACTACCCTCACCAAAAGATAATCTCCTGCAACTGCCCCATCACACCACAAACTGCCTCATCCCAATAAAAATACCCCAACTCTTCTTAAACTGCTCCTTCTGCAACTACCTAACCGCCTTGTCAACAACCCCTCCCCTGCAATTGCACTGCAAACTACCCCACTCTAAAATAAATAAATAAATAATAAAATAAAATAAAACAAAAAACCCCTCCAATCTCTTGCAAAATAAACTAAAGAGTAGCAAATCATCTGGACATATTTCAGTTCTTTCGATCATCCCAGGGTGCTGAAAGAACTGAAATATGAGATTGCAGATGTACTATTAGTAATCTGTGAACTATCATAAATATCATCTGTAATACACTTCCTGAAGATTCGCGAATGGCCAATGTAATGTCAATTTTTAAAAAGGGTTCCGAGGGTGATCCAGAAAACTACAGACCAGTGAGCCTGATGTCAGTACCAGGCAAAATGGTAGAAACCATTATAGAGAACAAACTTACTGAACATGTAAATAGTCATGGTTTAATGGGAGAAAACCAACATGGCTTTAGCCAAGGAATGTCTTATATTACTAATCTGTTATATTTTTTTGAAGGTGTGAATAAACAGGTAGACAAAGTTGAGCCAATTGATATAGTTTATCTGGATTTTCAGAAAGTCTTTGACAAGGTCCCTCATGAGAGTCTCTTGGCGAAATTAAAAAGTCATGGGACAGAAGACAGTGTACTCTTGTGGATCAGGAAATGGTTAAAAGATAGAGGGTTAGGGCTAAATGACCAAATTGCCCAATGGAGAAAGGTGAATAGTGGAGTACCCCAGGGGGAACTGTGCTGGGTCTGCTGTTTTTTAACATATTGGCAAATGACCCAGAAATGGGAATGAGTGAGGTTATCAAATCTGCAGATGACTCAAACTTATTCAAATTTCTTAAAGCCCAAGAGGACTGTGAAGAATTGCAAGAGAACCTTGAAAAATTGGAAGACTGGATGTTCAAATGGCAGATGAAATTTAATATGGACAAGTGCAAAGGTATGCACCTAGGAAAGAACTACCCAAACTATGCAAGATTCCATATTAAGAACCACCACCGGGAAAAAGATTTAGGCATCAACATGGATAACACATTGAAACCCTCCACCCAGTGTGCAGCGGCGGCCAAGAAGGCCAATAAAATGCTAGGAATCATAAGGAAAGGAATGGAGAATAAAACAAAGGATATTATAATGCCTCTGTATCGTTCATTGGTGTGATTGCACCTTGAATATTGTGTGCAATTCTGGTTGTCGTATTTTAAAAAGAATATAGCAGAATTAGAAAGAGTACAGAGAAGAGCCACCAAAATGGTAAAGGGGATGGAAGGATACCCCTATGAGGAGAGGCTTAAAAGGTTGGGGCTCTTCAACTTGAAAAGAGACCGCTGAGGGGAGATATGATAGAGATCTATAAATTAATGAATGGAGTGGAACGGGTAAATGTAGATCAATTATTTACACCATCAACAAGCAGAAGAACTAGGGGACATGCAATGAAGCTACAGTGTAACCCTAAGAGAAAATATTTTTTTCACTCACACGTAAGCAAACTCTGGAATTTGTTACCAGAAAATGTAGTGAAGGCTGTTAGTGTAGCTGGTTTTAAAAAAGGGTTTGGATAAGTTCCTGGAGGAAAGGTCCATAGACCATTATTAAAGAGGATCCAGGAAATGCAGTGCTTGCCCCAGTACAAGAATTATGGAACCTGTATGTTTTTTGGGGAAACTGCTAGGTACTGATAACCTGGATTGGCCACTGTTGGAAACAGGATACTGGGCTTGATGGACCTTGGTCTGACCCAGTATGGTATTTATTATGTTCTTATTCAACTGCCATTGGCTTTATATCACACTTTGTAAAGAAAGAAAGAAAGAATAAAGAAACATGCAGACACATACGTAACAAATATTCACAAACACATGCATGTTGTTCAAACATGCACAGACATACCAATCTACTAAGATTCATAGACAAACACAAAAAAACAGACATGCAAAACGGAGGTATACACGCACACTCTTGATGGCCTTGGAGGTAATTTTTGCAGATCCCACGGTCCAAGAGATCGTAGTCCGATCCGAGGCAGTAGCATGTGGGTCGGTGTGCGACATGGTGTGGGCGCATTAGTCACAGTGCTTAAAGTCACTAGCAAAGACCATGGTGGGGAAGAAGGCCCCCACAAAGCGAAAGCCTCAGGCCCAGCCAGGGAAAGAGGGCACGAAGACGGTCAAGAAACTCTCAACAAATAAAGAAAACAGAACGGACCCAAGACGCGATGCCAAGGCAAGTGAGCTCGGGGCGGGAAAGGGAACCGGTACACAACTGGAGAAAGAAAACAAAAGACACACAGGTTCCACAATGCTTGTCCCGGGATAAGAAGTGGATATTCTGGGTCTTCTTTGATGATGGTTTATGGATCTTTCCTCCTGGAACTTCTCCAAACTTCTTTTAGACCCAGCTACACTAACAGCTTTTACTATATCCCCCAATAACTAATTCCAGAGTTTGACTACACGTTGAGTGAAAAAATATTTTCTCTTATTAGTCTTAAATGGGTTACATTGTAGCTTCATTGCATGTCCCCTAGTCTTTCTATATTTTGATGGCGTAAATAATCGATCTATGTTTACCCGTTCCATTCCACTCATTAATTTATAGACCTCTATCATATCTCCCCTCAGCCGTCTCTTTTACAGGTTGAAAAGTCCTAACCTTTTTAGCCTCTCTTCATAAGGTTTCCTTCCATCCCCTTTACCATTTTGGTAGCTCTTCTCTGTACCTTTTCTAATTCTACTAAATCCTTTTTAAGATATGGCGACCAGAATTGCACAGAATATTCAAGGTGCAGTCACACCATGGAACGATACAGAAGCATTATAACATCCATGATTTTATTCTCCATTTGTTTTCTTTTGATTCCTAGCATTCTATTTGCTTTCTTGGCCGCCGCTGCACACTGGGCGGAAGGTTTGAACATATTATCTACGATGACTCCTAAATCCTTTTCCTGGATGGTGGTTCCTAAATGTGGAACCTTGCATTGTGTAATCATAGTTTGGGTTGTTCTTACCTAAATGCTTAACTTTGCACTTGTCCATATTGAATTTCATCTGCCATCTGAATGTCCAGGTTTCCCAATTTATCTTGAAATTTTTCACACTCCTCTAGTGTTGCAATAACTTTGAATAATTTTGTGTCATTTGCAAATTTGATCACAACACTTGTTATTCCTGTTTCCTGGTTATTTATGAACAAGTTAAAATGCAGCGGACCCAGCACAGATCCCTGGAGTACTCCACTATTCACCCTTCTCCATTAGGAAAATTGGCCATTAAGCTCTACTCTCTGCTTTCTATCTTTTAACCAGTTCCTGATCCACAGTAGTAGACTGCCTCCTATCCCATGACTTTTTAATTTCGCCAAGAACCTCTCATGAGAGACCTTGTCAAAGGCTTTCCGAAAATCCACATACACTATATCAACCAGCTCACCTTTATCTACCGGTTTATTCACACCTTCAAAAAAATATAACAGATTAGTAAGACAAAGCTTTCCTTGGCTAAATTCACCTATCTACAGGTCTGCCCCAGATCCAATATCGCTGTCATGAGGCTAAATCGAAAGAACTGAGAATTTGAGAGGAAGCTTGCTGTGGAAGCAAAAACGCGAAATAAAGACCTTTTCAAGTACATTCGTAGCAAAAAACCTGTGAGAGAGTCAGTTGGTCCATTAGATGAAAAAGGGGTTAAAGGAGCACTAAGAGGCGACAAGGCGATAGCGGAGAGACTGAATGAATTCTTTGCTTCGGTCTTTACTGAGGAAGATGTAGGGATGTTACCCATGACTGAAGTGGTATTTAAAGGTGCGGAAGAATTGAAGGAAATATTGATACATTGGGAAGATGTCTTACAACTATTAGATAAACTGAAGAGTAGCAAATCACCTGGGCTGGATGATATACATCCAAGGGTGTTGAAAGAACTGAAATATGAGATTGCAGAACTGCTATCAGTAATCTGTGAACTATCATTAAAATCATCTCTAATACCTGAAGATTGGAGGATCGCCAATGTAACACCAATTTTTAAAAAGGGTTCGAGGGGTGATCCGGGAAACTACAGACCGGTGAGCCTGACGTCAGTACCGGGAAAAATGGTAGAAACCATCATAAAGAATAAAATTACTCAGCATGTAGATAGTCACAACCTAATGGGAGACAGCCAACATGGCTTTAGACAAGGAAGATCTTGTCTTACTAATCTGTTATGTTTTTTTGAGGGAGTGAATAAACAGGTGGACAAAGGTGAGTCGGTTGATATTGTGTATCTGGACTTTCGGAAAGCCTTTGACAAGGTCCCTCATCAGAGACTTTTGGCAAAACTAAGGAGTCATGGGATGGGAGGCAGTGTACTGTTGTGGATCGGGAACTGGTTGGGGGATAGAAAGCTGAGGGTAGGGCTAAATGGCCAATTTTCCCAATGGAGAAAGGTGTACCCCAGGGATCTGTGCTGGGTCCGCTGCTTTTTGACATATTCATAAATGACCTGGAGAGTGGAATAACGAGTGAGGTTATCAAATTTGCAGATGACACAAAACTATTTAAAGTTGCTAAAACCCAAGAGGATTGTGAAAAATTGCAAGAGGATCTTGATAAATTGGAAGACTGGGCATCAAAATGGCAGATGAGATTTAATGTGGACAAGTGCAGGGTTGTGCACCTGGGGAAGAACAACCCAAACTGTGGTTGCACGATGCAGGGTTCCACATTGGGAGCCACCACCCAGGAAGGAGATTTGGGCGTCATTGTGGATACCATGTTGAAACCCTCGGCCCAGTGTGCAGCGGCGGCCAAGAGAGCAAATAGAATGCTAGGTATGATAGGGAAAGGAATGGAAAATAAAACAAAGGATATTGTAATGCCTCTGTATCATTCCATGGTGGGACCGCACCTTGAGTGCTGTGTGCAGTTCTGGTCGCTGTATCTTAAAAGGGATATAGCGATTTAGGAAAGGGTACAGAGAAGAGCCACCAAAATGGTAAAGGGGATGGAGGGATACTCCTATGAGGAGAGGCTAAGGGGGTTAGGGCTCTTTAACCTGGAAAAGAGACGGCTGAGGGGAGATATGATAGAAGTCTATAAATTAATGAACGGAATGGAACGGGTAAACGTAGATCGATTGTTTACCTTATCAGAATATAGAAAGACTAGGGGACATGCAATGAAGCTACAGGGTAAACTATTTAAGACTAATAAAAGAAAATATTTTTTCACTCAACGTGTAATCAAACTCTGGAATTTGTTACCGGAGGATGTAGTAAAGGCTGTTAGTGTAGCTGGGTTTAAAAAAGGTTTGGACAAGTTCCTGGAGGAAAGGTCCATAAACCATTATTAAGAAGTGACCGAAGATATCAATGCTTGACCCAGTACAAGCATTGTGGAACTTGTGTCTCTTGGGGAAACTGCTACGTACATATGACCTAGATTGGCCACTGTTGGAAACAGAATACTGGGCTTGATGGACCTTGGTCTGACCCAGTATGGCATATCTTATGTTCTTATGTAAGATCCCCTGGCGCTTTGTGGAGCAGGACCAATGCAATCTGGGGATCAGGTCACCTTCCCAAGAGGCCCTCTCAGAAAGTCAAACACTCACTTCCAATACCTCATCAGCTTAGGACAGGAGCACCACAAATGGCTAAAAGGTGCTCTCCATCCCATATTGTTGCCAACATTTCCCACTGCTGATCCTCAGAAGCTGGAGGATTTTGTGTAAAGCCACCCGTAAAACAGTTTATAATTGTTCTGAAGTAGGACAGAGAACAGCATACCCTTATACATACCTTTGATAACCGCCTTCCATCCTATGTCTATCCAAATCCACCTCCCAATGAATTTGATGCTTCTTCTTCCTCTCTCCCATTACCTTGAGGATGAGGGAAAACCTAGAGTAGATTCCTTGATCGATCTGGTCATGAGGTACTGGTTTGAGGGCTTTGCTGAGTAATAGCTGATTTACTCCTTGAGCCAGCTGGCATACATGATGTCCCGCAAGCTGTTTGTTGTAAGAAGCTGGATAGCTGGGTGTCAGAGTAGAGAAATCCAAAGGGCTGTAGTTATGGATTGCTAAGGTTCTCTGAAGTATCAGATCCTGCTTCCTTCTGATAGGTAATGAAAAACTGGGGGTAGTTTTGGGGATGGTAGTTTGAGGATGAGACCGAAGTTTCTCTCTTATTGTCAAGGGTGTTGAGAAAAGGGCTGAGTGGAAAGATGTTGAGCAGTCTGGAGTAAGGTTGGTATCTGCAATGGTGAAAGAATTGGCGAAAATACTGGTAGTGCTAAGATTGGCGAAATTGTAGCAGCTATGATTGGTGAGCTTGAACAACCTGTTCCTTAGGCTGTGCTGCCACCTCTCTGACCATGGAGGAATCGTTTTTCACTTTTGAGATGGCCTCTCACACCTTAGAACAACAAAGACGGTCTCCCTGGCACTGGGCATCAGCTAGTCATTTGTGCAAGTCCTCCCTGAGACCAGACACTCAAAACCAGGTGGTGTTTCTGGCTGAGATGGCTGTGGCCACCAAGCGTGCCACAGAGTCATAGATATCATAAGTAGCACAGATGATGTGGTAGAGAGACTCATGAAGGTCAGTTATCAACTATGCCAATCATCTGCGGAGGGATCATCTAGCCAGAGGAGGAGATCATGATGGTAGTGAAGAATCTGTAGCTTATGGGTGAGGATCCACATTGCTAAGATGCTACTTTGATAAGATTTTCATCTGCTGACATCCAGGGTTTGCTGCTCTTTCCTTTGTGGCATTTGTGCCAGTGGCTTGGAATGTTTGGTTTTCTTTTGCACAGCTTCTGAAACTACCAACTTATATGAGAGTTGCTGGTGTTTGAAACCTGGGGCAGGCAGTATTTTGTACTTTAAATTGAGACACCTAGATGTAGTGCTCCCTCAGGTGTAGTGTTTTCAGATGGAGGATTGGAAATCCTGGAGTACTGCCTTGGGGGTGCTGCAGGACTTGAGAATGGACTGAAAATCCCACTTATTTGTAGATGTTTGTGAGTCACTGAGGATGAGTGTTTGGGAAATCTTTTGGAGAAATTTTGGATAGGAAAGCTCTTCCACCAGATCATCTGGGGGTCCCTGATGTAAGAATAGGGTGTCCTCATCCACAATGCAGTCCACGGTCACCCAGTGAAGGTTATTGGCGTATAGGAACCCCACATTGTCATTGAGGGGAGGAGGAGGGCATCAGTCAATAAGGCATGAGGTTCCATGTGAGATTTGAGGGTCCACAGACATGTTTACTCTGGTGGTTGGCAGTGTCGGCTTCTAGGATTGCAGCCTGCAGTATAGCGAAGCTGTCCTGTATGAATCTCCAGAGTAGGGAGATGAGGGAGGAGAGGGGACCCCTGAAGCAAAGGAGTATCTGCTGAGGGTCTCACTGGTTTCGGGGTGGATTGCTCCTGGAGTTGGCCCCCATGGCGCTTAACCAAGCTGTAGGTCTTACCTGAGGGCCTGGCTGAGCGTGAGACCTCTCCTGAGGTAGACTGGAGCTTCAGATTCTTTGATTTCACTTTTGCCTTCCTCCCTGTGACCCCTGATTTCAGCCATTTTGCAGGGGGATTGAAGAGAAGTCAGCTGGAAGAGAGTGAGCTCCAGAGGTGGGGTGGAACTGCCCAGCTGAATAGGCAGGACCTGGCCCCCTAGGGATGAAACCGTTGCCAGGAAAGGAGCTGCCTCTAGCTGAACAGCTGCCCTCATGTTTCCTGAGCGTGCCTGAACTGGGGCCAATGGGAGGAGGGAAGGGGAGCAATTTGGCACCGTGGCCATGTGTATAAAAGACATGTCATATATCCTTGCAGCTTCCCATGCACAAAGAGCACAGGGAGACTAAGGGGTATGTTCAATGGGACCTAGTTGCAGATAGCCCGGGTTAACCGTTAGCCCGGTTTAGTAAACATACCCCTAAGTGATTTTGCTATGAGTAAATGGACAGAGGGAGTGGGTGCAGGGGGCTGCAGAATCACAGCTCTGGACTCAAACCTCTGCTTCATCTCAAGCCTAGCATGAGCTTGGCCTACTTTTGATCTTGTTTAAGGCCTGGAGAAGAATAAATATATAATACAAAACATTTGCAATTTTAATCACAGGAAGACACAATAGCCAGAAGTAAACTTGTCAGTACCAGAAACCTAGTTACAAAGAAGTTAGTTATGAAGCCAATGCGATAGTCTGCATTGGTTTAGATTACAGAAGTCTCGCAATACAGAAAGTCTTTCATAGTGTCAAAGGAAAAGATTCAATAAACAATCGCTGGCTGTTTCTTACAGAAGATGTATTCAGATGCCGAAGTGATTTTATAGTAAATGGCCGGATAAGAGACTGCACAAATTCATCACGTCAGGTATTGTGTCATAGTTATGTGTATCTAGTTTTGACAGGTTATGTGGGCAGGAGGTTTGGCCTAGAAGTAACAGCACTGATTTAACAGTCGAGAAATATCTGCTTAGATACTGAAATGCCCTCTAGATGGAAGAATCACTAGTTTCCCTGTGCCTCTGTTCTAATCCTATATGTCTCTGGCTTTGGAATCATGTTATGTATTGGGTGTTGTGCTATGTACACTCCTGTAATAGGCAGTAACATTATTATTTAGTGGACTATCCTGTAAGGATTTTGTTGCTTAAAATTTCAGGTCCCCACAAAGATCGGCATATCTGTCAGAAATGTTTCTGTGTTTATATAAAAATTTTCTTAATAAAACCAGTCTTTTGTTTTCTGTCTGTCTCCTAATTTCCTATGGCCTGTAAAGGACCTCTTCTGTTCCTTACTGAATGACATCAAAGAACCATGCAACAAGGATAATGCTACCATCCCTCTGAAGGTAAGGGCTACTCTACATTATCTCTTCCAACCCGAGACTCATTAATCATCTGGTTTGCCTTGAATGTCAAGAAAAGGAAACCATCTGCAGCTCGTGCATAACAAAACCTGTATCAGCATGAACTGTGAAAAAGAAATTGCAGCTGTGGAACTCCAGGGGGCGCAGCACGATTTTTAATTCTCTCCAAGGTTGTAAGCACATGGCATACACTGGTGCATCTTGTTATTTATTTATAATCCACTAATCTTCTGATCCTAACCCGAAGAAATCTCTGCTGGGTGTCGCTCAAAAGCTGCTTTGGGAAGGCTTTGGGTTTCACATTAGGATTTGAAGTCCCTGTAGGAGGACTGAGGACTCTGATGTTATCTCCCCCTGCTGATTACAGGAGGGATTTGAAACAATTAGGCTTTTATTTATTTAGCAATATTTATATACCTTCTTTCTGTAAGTCAAGGTGGTTTACATATAACACTGTGTAATGTAACATCAACATAAAAACAACTGTGTCTGTTACATGGAACAGCTTGCAATAGGGGTTGTGGGGAGGGGAGGGGAGAGGAGCAACTAGGGAGATGGGTTCTGACTATGGGGCTTGTTTACAAAGCCGCGGTAGCGGTTTGCGATCGTAATCGGAGCCGCGGCCCCATTGATTTCAATGGGGCCGCGGCTGCGATCGCGATCGCGAACCACTACCGCGGCTTTGTAAACAAGCCCCTATGTATGTGCATTGTGGAACAGATATTTTAGTGTTTGGCAGATTAATGAGGGTCCACACTGTAGTATTCAAGGAAGGGGTGGGTTTTTAGTTTCTCCGTTGGTCTTAATTATTCTGAGTTTAGGGGGAATTTCATTCCACACTGTTGGGGCAGAAAAGGAGAAAGTCCTATGGCACGCCCTTTGGCTCTTTGTGGCTTTCTGCAAGGGTATGTCAAGCAAGTTGATGGTGTTATGCCTTTTCAGCCTGTTGTTGGAGGGCTTACTTATTAGAGATCAGAAGAATTCAGCAGAGAGGTTGTTTATGCTCTTAAGAAAGTTCTGTGTTGCATGGCAAAGGTTGAAGAGAGACAGTGAGCATATGTGTGGGATGAAAAAGGAGAATAATAAAGTAAGCAAATATACTACAGAATGGCAAAGCATTACTGTTTGTTTATAGGGCAACCTGCTTATATGACAAATTCACTTTAGGAGGGAGACATTGCACTACGCCCTCTGAGGGTAATACATCCAAGCAGGCCTGGAATTGGGCATTAACAGCTGCCTAGGGTGCTAAATTTCAAAGGCGCCAATCAACCAGCCAAAGAGGAACTTGCTCTCACTTATTTAGGGCCATGTGCATGTCTTCAGCTTGGAGTGAAGGCGTAGCCTCCTTGCTAAATCAGCGGTCTGAGAACCAGGGAAGCCTGTTTCAAATCTGACTGCCGCTCCTTGGGATCATGAACTGTCTCAGGTACTAAGTTTGATCGTAAGCCCTCCTAGGATATGAAAAATATTTAATGTTCCTCAATGTAACTCATGTTGAGCTGCTCCTGAAAAAGGCATGAATTATATCCAAAAATGATTATGGCCTACCTTGGCTCCTCTTTTAGCTCACCAAACTTTGAGGCTGACGCAAAAATGTTTGCTAGACTTTGCACACGGGTTAGTTCTGTTTTAGCGCACAATTTTGTGTGCTACCAATGCAGGAACAAGTTTGTGTATGAGCCAACTGTTCTTAAAGCCTCAAGCAGACATTTAAATCCAGGTAAAGAAGCAATAAGTTATGCAGAGCAGATGCAGATAAGTACGCAGACGACCAGAAGGATGAGGAGGTATAAAAGGGTCGCTCGTTGTTCTTCGCTCAGCGCCAGTGAGGAGTTTGACCATTTCTTCTGTGGCCTATGCTGAGTACTATTCGGCACATAGTGATTTTTGAGATATTAGTGTGCGGAATAGCATTCCATCGTATGTGCGGATGTTATGCTCATGCAACTTTGAAGCATTAAACTGTGTATGGTGTTTTGTGTTTGCATGTGCATAACATGTGCACATACGATGGAATGCTATTCTGTGCATAGTTATTCATATTGATATGTGCTGAATAACATTCCATCATATATGCCCATACAACTGCAGCTAACACTGATCCTGTGTGCATGTATCTGCCCATGCTCTCCCATGTTAATGCGTGTTTTTTGCACAGTCCAATTTGCATATTTTTTTGGTTTACAGCATTGGCGAGCAAACTTTCTGCATTAGGCTTAAGTTACAAAACTATGAGCTAAGCTTTAGCATACAGTTCTAATGCAAGGTAACTGTATCTACCCCTTTGGTATCCCTGACATGCCCCTTTCTTCCCTCCCCTGCTCTCTGGGATCTGCTATGTGGTTTTGCCTGCAGGCACCACAATCATGTCAAATTTCTTTCACCGCTAGAGAAAACATGTCATCCCTTATATGATGTTATGTCTTGTGCAGGATGCCATGGAGAACATTGGCAGGATTATAAATAAAACAGCCCTGTGGCACCAGCTCACCAAGGAGAAGATCTCCATCATCACCACAGTCTTCCTGGAGACTGCAGAGCGCATCATCCTAGCTGTCATCTCCAGAGCAGCAGGGAGTGGAAGTCAGACAGTGAGCACAGAAGAGCTGGGTACGTATATTACGTGCAATCTATGGCACAAACTCAAAGCCGACTTGGAGGGTGGGATGGGTATAGTGCAGCTCTGAGAATTTATAAGGTTAATTTGTTTATTGGTACATTATTATCTTGAGCTATCAAATTTAGTACACTATTTTTCTTAATACTTGCATTGTGCCAAAGAGAGCTTCCTTGTGGAGCATGCAAAGTGATATATGTTGAGATGCATTTGGAGTTCTTTTTAATAAGGCTGGTGGCTGCCATGACAAATGGAACTATTTCTCTATCTTTCTGCCATATTTTCCTGGCCGGTTGAGACTTGTTAGAGGGAACCTGGGATGGAGAAGGGTCACCAGGACCCTGGTTTCCCACAATTCCACTGCTGCAGGAAGAACTGGCTACTTCCCTTTTCAGTCTCTATATCCTCTCTCATAACTAAGAACTTCCTTCTTTTTCTCTCTTTCCTCCTAGGATCCCAAAACCTCCTCCTCTTTCCTCTGTAGCCTCAAGATCTCAGAACCTCACACCATTCCTATCGTTATCTTTTCTTCCTCTGTTTCCTCATCCTGACCTTCTCTTCCACCTCTAAGCACACTACCCCTGGTCTACAGCAATGACTCTGTCATGGCAAGGGCTGCAAAATTTGACCCTTGCCATGGAATTGATCAGTCCCTCTGTAATTGCATGCACAATCAGAGTTGGCTGAAATTTTATTTTTATTTATTTATTTTATTTAAAAGTATTGATATCCCGCTTTATCCTTGAATCAAAGCGGATTTCACTGCAAACCAATCAAGTAAGGTAGTGCGGGGGTGTCAGCATGAAGTGGCTGTGAAGGTAGTGTTCGTGAGTGTGTAGGTAGGTAAATCTTGATTTGGGGTGCAATATATACAGGTTGAGCTATCAACATTGGGCTATATACATTTTATTGAGAGTAATAGGATGTTTTGATGTGGATGTCATGTCTTGTGTAACTCATTTTGTGGTGTGGTTAGGGTGGATTGGTGGTCTTCATTGAATTGTTCAATGAATAGGGTGGTTTTAAGTAGCTTCCGGAATTCTTTTATATCTGTTGTTGATTTTAGATTATCTGGGAGGACACTCCAGATAGCAGGGGCAGCAAGAGAGAAGGCTCATATGGATGTGGATTTGTTTGTTCTTGTGAATAGAGTAGGTGTTGGTATATTGCTTTTGGTGCTGTTTCTGTCTAGTCTTTTGCTCGTTTTGGTTCCAATGAGTTCCTGTAGTATTCCTGCTGAGATGTTGTTTTTCATTTTGAAGATGGTGAGCGCTGATTTATATTTTGCCCGTGAGGAGATTGGTAACCAGTGTAGATCTTGTAGTATTGGAGTTATATGGTCTTGTCTTGAAGCGCTGGTAATAATGCGGGTAACAGTGTTCTGGACTATTTGTAGGGGGCAGGTGGTTTGTTTAGGCAGACCTTGGAATAGTATATTACAGTAGTCCAGCAGCGGTGTAATGATGGCCTGGCATACTGTACGGAAATGTTCTTTATTGAGGAGGGGTTTTAGTCTCCGGAGTGTTGCGAGTTTGAAGAAGGCTGTTCTGGATATCTTGTTGATATGCGGTTGGAGGGTGAGTTGCTTGTCTTTTCTTCCTGTTTCCTCATCCTGACTATCTCTTCCACCTCTAAGCACACTGCCCCTGGTCTACAGCAATTACTGTCATGGCAAAGGCTGCAAAATTTGACCCTTGCCATGGAATTGATTAGTCCCTCTATAATTGCATGCACAATCAGAGTTGGCTGAAATTTTATTGCTGTGGCAACAGCAAAAGTCGCTTATTTTCTATCTTCTCTTCCCAACTTCATCACTGACCCTTGCAGACTGTTACCGGCTCAGAGGATAACAGCGGCAGTACAATATATCAGGCCAGGCTGCATCTTCCTCCTTTTTTCACATGGTTCAAAAAGTGACATTTGGGTTTCAGGCAAAAAAACAAAGACAAAGCCTGATGCATCTTACTGCTGCTGTCTAACTCTAAACCCCTAACAGTGTGGGAGGATCAATGATGGCGGGAGGTAGAGGGGGAAAAATGATTGGGGGACTGGAGGTGGAAACTGTGCAAGGGAAGCAACTGAGGGACAGTGAAGAGATTAGGAGTGACAGAGGAAGGAATCAAAGAGCTGAGGGAGTGTGAGGGGAGAAAGTAGCTGAGGTGAGCGAGTGCGGCCAAGAGACAGTGAGATTAGAGTGGGTGTGATGTGAGAAGGTGAGGGGAAATCGGAGAGGGTGCAGAGAGTGAGGGGCTTTGGCAGGGGAGAGAAGGGACTGTTTGTAGGAAGAGCTGTTTAACAGTGGATCCTCCCTTCTCCTGATGGTCACCCTTTCTAATCCATCAATCTTTTCCATCCTTCTCCCCCCCCCTATTCTCCTTCCTTTGCTCCTTTCTCTCTGATCTACTCCCTCCCCATCCCTCAGATCCCTTCTGTAATGGGGTATATAGAATGTTACCCATCCCTCTCCAAAGGGATTATTCCCTTTACGAGAGCCTGCAGCCCAGAGTTCAGGGCTGCGAGGGCGTGGCTCAGAGGGAGAGGTTAAGAACCCAGCAGGCTGTAGGAGGGAGAGAGGCCTGTGGAGCCAGGCGTCCTTCTAAGGCAAGCTGTGCAAAGGAGGTCTGAGGTAGGAACTAACTGGGGCTGGAGAAAGGGCCGGGAGAATCAGCTTGTGGAGGTTTAACAAGCTGGGAGAGAAGTAAAAGAGATTTTTGTTCTCCCTGAACTGCTGTTAATACTGGGTTTTGCTTTGTGGCAGTTTAACAACTTGGGACAGAATAAAAACTGCTTTTGTTTTTATGAACTGCTGTTTAGCCTGTGTTGTAAAGGAAACCCCTTCCCACCGCACGCCACACTACCACATTCGCCTCTGCTTCTTCTCGCTCTCTATTCCAAACCCTGTCCACTGTGGCTGAATAAAAATCTGGATATTCAGTGCTATTATCTGGAGAGTATACTACAAAATCAATAGCCTAACCCAAACAGGTCTCCCATTTACTCACTAGTGAATAAAAGAAAATATTGTTCGTCGGATAATGACAATGTGTGGGGTTAACCACTACAAGTCTGGTCCTTTTTAATCATATTTGCAGTAAAACCACAGCACTTTAGCTGTGATATATAATATACACTTATCTGAATGCAAATCCAATATGGAACATGGCCAAACACTGGAGTAAACCAGCAACCATGTTTCAGGTTACAAATTTCACAAACCCTGCTTCAGGATAGAATTCCCCATGAAACCACTCCATTATGGATGAAAAGCTGAACTCGGGAGAGCTACTTAAATCCATGGCATCTGACATCACTGAAGACTGATTGCTTACTGCTTGGCCAATGGGGGGGGGGGGGGGCAGAGAACAACCATGTAATCGCTTCCCCAAATGGCCAATCAAATTATACTAGGCTGTACCAATCAAGTTCCAAATTGAGCCCAAATGGGGCCACTGTGTTTAGACGGAAAATCCACTGCTGTTCCTGTAATTGTAACATTGCTTGACTGTCCCTTCCCCAAATGGAAGGTAGTATCCAATCAATCGTCCTCCAAGTAAACTAAGAAAATGGATGATCACACTGTACCAACCTGTTGCACATCGGGGCCGAAAGAGTCTTTGTCCGTATACAAGAAGCATGATCAGCCAACCTCTTTTTAAAAGGACAATTCATTTGGCCTATACTGTATATTTAAGACCACATGAGCATTGAATCAAATACACCATGTGAGTTGTATCACAAGTGGTGTAATGTCTCAGACGCCAAACCTTATTTGACCATGTGTCAGTTCAAGATTCCCTCTCTAGAGTCACAGGACAGAATGAACACCGCTCTCAAAGATAGTGTCCAGCCTGCTCCAATGACTGCTGATTCTTGGGGGAAGCCTGACATAACTAATCTCGAAGGTTTTTACCTCGAGTATGAGCAACATAAAGATGTTTCCGGAAGCAAGGATGCAAACGGAGAACCTGCCAATGTTTGTGCATGATGGCCTTCAACTGCGTTGAACGAATATTAAATGAAGAATGCTGACAATCTTGTCATCTTGTGGCACAGTTGGCTAAGTTCAGTTGGTGGTTCTAATAGCCATTCTCTATGATTATATAATAATATTCTATAGGTAGTCCGAATAGTTGAGCGAGGATACTCCCTTTGCCGAAGCCGAGCACCAAAATATTTTCTTTTATGCACTAGTGATTCAATGGGAGACCTGTTTGGGCTAGTTTATTGATTTTGTGGTATACATAGGGTAAGCCTAGTCCTGTTAGCTCCTTGGGGTTAATATTCGATTTGGATTATCTGGCGAGTGGCTGGTGCTGAATACCAGGATTCTGCAATCAGCACAGCAGCTATATGCTGTGCTAACCAGAGAGCCAGTCCCCATAGCACTTAGAGCAGCTTGTTTGCTGTACTAAATTATGCGGATAGTTATCCGGGAGCAGTGCTGAAAACTGCCGCTGTCCAGATAATTCCTTTCAAAGCCCCCAATCTACCCCAGCACTGTCCGGATAGTGCCACTGAATATCCTCCTCACTGGCATTTATCCAGATAGCGTAGTTACTCACCTGTAACAGGTGTTCTCCAGGAGCAGCAGGAATCAGTCCTCACATATGGGTGACGTCGGCGCCGACGGAGCCCTCGCGGAGCAATTTTCCCCAGCTTTCAAAGAAAGCCTTTGGGAATTGCAGCGCGCATGCGCGGTCCTCTTCCCACCCAAGGGTGCCATCTTGCTCAGTCAGATGACATAGCTAAAAGACAGCAAAAATTAGCAAAAACGAAAGCATATAACTGCAACTCCAAGGGGAGGAGGGAGGGTTGTGAGGACTGATTCCTGCTGCTCCTGGAGAACACCTGTTACAGGTAACTACGCTTTCTCCAGGACCAAGCAGGAAGTCAGTCCTCACATATGGGACTCCCAAGCTTAAGGCTACCGGAGACCCTAAGCACAAAAATGAGCTCCCTCTAGCTCAGCAGCACAGAAGGAAGGAATCTTCTCTGAATACGTCTCCAACCGGTAGCCCAACATCCGGGATGGAGGGTAGGAGTTGCCTATACCTCGAAGAGGTTACGGAGGACTGCCTGTCCGAAAGCACTGTCCCTGCGGGACTCCCTCTCCAGGCAGTAATGGGCTGCAAAAGTCTGGCTTGAAGACCAAGTAGTGGCCCGGCAGATGTCTGCCAACGGAACAGAGCGGAGGTAAGCCACTGACGTAGCCTTCGCCCGAACACGATGAGCGGTGACTCTACCTTCCAGCACGAGGCCCCGCAGCCTCGTAAGCCCAAGCGATGCAGTCCGCAATCCAGATGGACAGAGTACGCTTGGAGACAGGGAGCCCCAACTTGTTGGGGTCATAAGACACGAAGAGCTGAACCGCCCTTCGGTGCTCCCGCGTACGGTCCAGGTAGAAGTTCAGCGTCCTTCTACAGTTCAGGGTATGCAGGACCACTTCAGCTCGGCTGGAGTGTGGCCTGGGAAAGTAGGTCGGAAGTACCACCTCCTGGTTGATGTGAAAAGGGGAAACCACTTTAGGAAGAAACTTAGGGTGAGTCCGTAGGACTACCCGGTTCTTGTAGAACCTAGTGTAAGGAGGATCAGATACCAGGGCCTGCAGCTCACTAACGCGTCTAGCAGAAGTGAGGGCCACCAAGAACAAGGTTTTCCAGGAAAGAAAACGAAGAGGACAGGTAGCCATAGGCTCAAAAGGCGGACAGGTAAGCCGCTGTAAAACCACATTGAGATCCCAGTTCGGGGCTGGCGGGCGCAAAGGTGGTTTAAGGAGAAGGAGGCCTCTGAGAAAACGAGCCACCAGAGGGTGGCTGGAAAGAGGTCTACCATCCACCGGCACGTGATGCGCAGAAAGAGCACTGAGGTGGACCTTGACCGAGTTGGACTTAAGGCCAAGATTGGAAAGAGAAAGTAAGTACTGCAAGACCACTGATGCCGAACAGGAGAAGGGGTCTTGAGACTGCTGAGTACACCAGACGGAGAACCGACGCCACTTAAGAGCGTAGGACTTCCGGGTGGAAGGCCTCCTGGAGGCCAAGACGACCTCTTCCACATCTGGAGGCAGCTGGAGAGGAGCAAGGACTACCCTTTCAGCAGCCAGGCCATCAGATGAAGGGACCGGAGTTTGGGGTGCAGGAGCGTCCCCTGATCCTGCGAGAGGAGGTCGGGCTGAAACCCCAGAGGAAGAGGGGTGTCCACCACCAGCTGCATCAGAAGCGGGAACCAAGGTTGCCTTGGCCACCGGGGAGCCACTAGGATCATCGATGCCTTGTCTCTGAGAACTTTGAAGAGCGTCCGAGACACCAGAGGCATGGGTGGAAAGGCATACAAGAGGCCTGTGGACCATGGAATCAGAAAAGCATCCGCCGCTACCCGGAGAGGATGCGGCTGTCGAGAGCAGAATCTGGGAAGCTGCCGGTTCAGAGGACTGGCAAACAGATCCATGGTAGGGAGGCCCCACCGTAGAAAGATCCGCTGAACCACAAGCGGATCCAATCTCCACTCGTGCGGTTGGAGGATCCTGCTCAGTTTGTCTGCCAGATAGTTTTCTTGACCTGGGAGATAGACAGCTTTGAGGATGATGTTGCGATGGACGGCCCAAGAGCAGAGCTTCTGTGCTTCCTGACAGAGAAGGAAGGAGCCGGTTCCGCCTTGCTTGTTCACGTAGAACATGGCAACCTGATTGTCTGTCTGGACAAGTACTGACTGGTGAGAAATCAGGTGAGAGAAGGCTTTGAGCGCTAGGCGGATGGCTCTGAGCTCCAGGAAGTTGATCTGCTGAGCGGACTCCCAAGGAGTCCAGAGACCCTGAGTACAAGTCCCTTGGCAATGTGCTCCCCAGCCCTGGAGAGAAGCATCGGTCGTCAGGACCTGAGAATGTGCAGGGGGCTGAAAAGTCACCCCGAGCACTAGGTTTGGCAGGTGAAGCCACCATCGCAGAGAGGAGACCAGCTGGTCGGAGATCTGTACGGAGTCCGCTAGGCTCCCAGTGGCCTGATGCCATTGTTTGCGAAGGCACCATTGAGCAGGTCGCATGTTCAGGCGGGCATAGGGGGTTACATGGACCGTGGAAGCCATATGGCCGAGCAGTCTCAGAAATTGCCTGGCCGAGACCAGGGAATTGCTGTGAAAACGGCTGGCGAGATCCATGAGCCTTTGGGCCCTGTCCAGAGGCAGGAAGGCCCGCGCCTGAAGAGTGTCCAACCTGGCGCCGATGAATTCTAGATCCTGAGAGGGGAGCAAAGTGGACTTTGCGAAGTTTATGACAAATCCCAAGTGCTGGAGCAGAGCCACCGTGCGATGAGTAGCCTGAGTGGCTTCTTGGGCAGACTGGGCTCTGATGAGCCAGTCGTCCAGGTATGGGAACACAAAGAGACCCTGAAGTCTCAGATAGGCCGCCACCACTGCTAGGCATTTGGTGAACACTCTGGGGGCGGAGGATAGGCCGAAAGGCAGTACTCTGTACTGGTAATGGCGTCCGTCCACCACAAACCTGAGGTATTGTCTGTGGTCTGGATGAATAAGGATATGAGTATACGCATCCTTCAGATCTAAGGAGCATAGCCAGTCTCCCTGCTGGAGGTAGGGCAGCAGGATTCCAAGGGTAAGCATTTTGAACTTTTCCTTTGCAAGGAACTTGTTGAGGTTGCGCAAGTCTAGGATGGGTCTGAGGCCTCCTGTTCTTTTCGGAATCAGGAAGTATCTGGAATAAAACCCTTGACCCTTCAGGTGGTGGGGCACCGGTTCCACGGCTTGTTCCTGAACAAGACTTGCTAACTCCTGAAGGAGTAAGTCCCTGTGCAGAGGGAGTCTGGAAGGCTCCCCTGGAAAGTAGGAGGGAGGTACCTGGTGAAAATGAAGAAGATAGCCCTTTTGAACTATCTGAAGCACCCAGGTATCTGTGGTGATGTTGGACCATCTGTGGGCAAAGTGGACCAGCCGGCCTCCTGTGCTGAGAGAAACCAGCTGAGGGGGAGAGGCTATGCTGAGAAAGTCAAAAACCCCCACCCTGCTGAGCAGGGGCCGGTGGTGCAGGCTTGGGGGCTGGCTGCCTACGGGGCCCATTACCTCGACCCTTGGCCTGCTTTCCCTGTGGGGGAGCTGGGGAGGCCTGATACTGAGGGTAGTATTTATAGGCAGCACCCTTCCTCGGGTAAAAGGGCTTTTTCCCCGAGGCCTTCTTCTTTTGAGAAGGAGCAGAGGTCTTCCTTGAGAGACGAGTCCTGGTGAGAGTCTCCATCTCGATTTGTGCAGCCTTCTCATCCATGGGCTTGCCAAAGAGGTTATCACCTCGGCAGGGGACATCGACCAACTTGTCCTGCACCCAGGGCTCGAGGTCGGACGTCTGAAGCCAAGCCTGGCGGCGTCCACCGATGCCGGCCGCGGCTACTCGAGCCGAAGCCTCAAAACCATCATAGGCTGCTCGAGAGATAAACTTGGAGCACTCCCGAATGCCAGTAGACAAGGATTGGAACCTCTGCAAAGGTTCGTCGGAGAGACCAGCAGAGAATCCGGCTATTTCTTTAGCCAGGTCTCGGAGATACATGCCCATGTAGAGCTGGTATGTCTGGACTCGACAAGCAAGCATAGAGCCCTGGAAACACTTCCTACCGAGGGCATCCAGGCTTCGGGCTTCCCTACCAGGGGGCACCGAGGAGTGCATTTTTTGACTCTTCAGTCTATGCATGGCCGATTCCACCACCATGGAATGGTGCGGTAGTTGTGCCTTTTGGAACCCGGGGCTCTTCGTCCTCAGATTCCCAGGCTGACTCCTCGGAGGAGGAGTCGACCGGCTCCGGTCGGGCGGGCACTGATGCCATCCGCCCCGACGCCGAGGGAGTCAGCGTCGACGACCTCGGTCCCGAACGGGAGGCCGAAGGAGACCTCGACCGAGGATCGACTCGAACCCTTATGGACTCGAGGATCGGCTCGGTCTCCGGGGTCGACTTGGAGGTCGACATCCCGGCGGTCAGGGCAGAAGCGCCAGCGAGGCCAGCGATCAATGCCCGCTGCTGGTCCAAGAAGGCAGACAAACTGCACTCCAAGGCCGTCAACCTGAGTCCGAGCTCAGGAGACCCAGCAGCCCCCGACTCGGGCCCCGACGGCGTCGGGCCCGACGTCGGGTCCTTCGGAGGAGAGTCCACGAGGACAACCGTACTTACGTGAGCGGGCAAGTCCATCTCGAGTCGAGGATGTTTTGACGGCCTTTCCGACTCCAAGGACCCGGGACGGGAATCGGGGCTATGCGACCTGGCCCTCGAGGAACCAGGAGCATCCACCGATCCCGCCCTCGCGGGTTTCTTCTTCCGATGATGCTCCCGGGTAGGAGACCCCCTTTCAGAGGAACTCCGACGATGCTCAGGACCAGAGTCCCGAGACGTCGAAGCCTCTGACAAGGTCCGAGCCCGGCCGGAGTCAGAGAAGATACGCTCCCGCTGGTGCTGCCGACTCCTCAATGCTTTTGAGGACATTTTGCCGCATGGCGTGCAGATCATGGGGTCATGATCTGGGCCGAGGCAGCGGAGGCAGAAGTCATGAGTGTCTGTAAGAGACATAAGTTTCTTACAGAGGTCACACCTTTTGAAACCACTGGCCGCCATCGGGGGAAAAAGGGCCCCTGCGAGGTCGAACGACCGGGCAGCCAGGGAAAAAAGGAAAAAAGCGCGAAATCTGAGCAAGATGGCACCCTTGGGCGGGAAGAGGACCGCGCATGCGCGCTGCAATTCCCAAAGGCTTTCTTTGAAAGCTGGGGAAAATTGCTCCGCGAGGGCTCCGTCGGCGCCGACGTCACCCATATGTGAGGACTGACTTCCTGCTTGGTCCTGGAGAAAGCAGGGTCTCCTATTTGGATAAATGCCATTAAATATTGAGCCCTTGATTTTAATAAAGTGAAAAACAAATTGACATTTAATATGCAAATCATCTCTAATTTATGCAAATGTGTCACATTATTGCTGCACAGTAAGGAAACTGGGAACTCTGGCTAAGAGAAAAACTTACCAAACTGTATAATAGAAGAAAAATATTCAATTCCGTAAGATCCTCATTTTCTAACTTTTGGCTTGTTGCTCGTCTGAAAGTCTGCCTAGGTGCAAAGTCCACAGTACTTTGTATGTGTGCACCTGATAGGCAAAGTTCAAAGAAACTGTGTGCATGTGGATACACCATATTGAAGCCCCCACCTACTTTGCACTCTTTTTCTGAGAGTGGAGAGAACAGATATCTCCAACTTAAACCTGCCCCAGGGAACACCTTTTTTTAGTGTTCCTAAACTTACACACATTGTAATTCCCAGGTGTACATTTTATTTGCTTTGAAGGAGACAATTTTCAGCCAGTCCCTTTTCCCCAAGCACCTACCACACCTCCTTCACTAACAGTCCCTTTTCCCCGGGCACCTACCACACCTCCTTCACTAGCAGTCCCTTTTCCCCGTGCACCTACCACACTCCTTCACTAACAGTCCTTTTACCCGTGCACCTACCATACCTCATTCACTAACAGCCCTTTTATGCATGCACCTACCACACCTCCTTCACTAACAGTCCCTTTTCCCCGTGCGTCTACCATATCTCCTTCACTAACAGTCCCTTTTCCCCGTGCGTCTACCATATCTCCTTCACTAACAGTCCCTTTTCCCCGTGCGTCTACCATATCTCCTTCACTAACAGTCCCTTTTCCCCGTGCGTCTACCACATCTCCTTCACTAACAGTCCCTTTTCCCCGTGCGTCTACCATATCTCCTTCACTAACAGTCCCTTTTCCCCGTGCATCTACCACATCTCCTTCACTAACAGTCCCTTTTCCCCGTGCGTCTACCACATCTCCTTCACTAACAGTCCCTTTTCCCCGTGCGTCTACCACATCTCCTTCACTAACAGTCCCTTTTCCCCGTGCGTCTACCATATCTCCTTCACTAACAGTCCCTTTTCCCGTGCGTCTACCACATCTCCTTCACTAACAGTCCCTTTTCCCCGTGCGTCTACCATATCTCTTTCACTAACAGTCCCTTTTCCCCGTGCGTCTACCACATCTCCTTCACTAACAGTCCCTTTTCCCCGTGCGTCTACCACATCTCCTTCACTAACAGTCCCTTTTCCCCGTGCGTCTACCATATCTCCTTCACTAACAGTCCCTTTTCCCCGTGCGTCTACCACATCTCCATCACTCAAAGTCCCTTTTCCCCGTGCGTCTACCATATCTCCTTCACTAACAGTCCCTTTTCCCCGTGCGTCTACCACATCTCCTTCACTAACAGTCCCTTTTCCCCGTGCGTCTACCATATCTCCTTCACTAACAGTCCCTTTTCCCCGTGCGTCTACCACATCTCCTTCACTAACAGTCCCTTTTCCCCGTGCACCTACCACACCTCCTTCACTAACAGTCCCTTTTCCCCGTGCGTCTACCACATCTCCTTCACTAACAGTCCCTTTTCCCCGTGCATCTACCACACCTCCTTCACTAACAGTCCCTTTTCCCCGGGCGTCTACCACATCTCCTTCACTAACAGTCCCTTTTCCCCGGGCACCTACCACATCTCCTTCACTAACAGTCCCTTTTCCCCGTGCGTCTACCATATCTCCTTCACTAACAGTCCCTTTTCCCAGTGAACCTACCACACCTCCAATCAGGGGCAGCCCAAGGGGGGTGCAGAGACTGGGTGTGGGGCCTCATTTGCATAAATATTTGCATATTGTTACCATATGCTAGCTTTTAGTAAACATGCCTCTTAATGAGTATATGGATAAAGAAAGGCTAAAAGATTTCTACATTACTATAATCCAGTGCCAACCGCCAGGCACATTAAGAACTACTACAAACACTGCCCATTTAGAACCCATAGCAAACTGCTGTATCCTAACAGCACTACCAGGACTCACAAAGCACCACAGGACTCACCAAAAGGCAACACTGCAAATATTAAACCAAAACATTTCAGAGAATAACAATACATGACCTACCGGGGCAAGAGAACAAGTGGCAATGTCAAATAGGAATTACATAAACAGAATACCTCAGCTCAGTTACACATAGACCATCACCAAACAAGGAATCACAATTTAGAAACAAGAAGACAGTAATTAAACTGGGAACCCCAAAAGCCAAACTTGGAATGTACAACAACACTGTAGAAATAAAACTATAAATTAATTTCCTCTTGTACTAAACAAAGTGCAGACGTTAATGATGCACATTTCCCAGAGCTGACATATTCCAGTTAATAAATTCAAAATAAAGAGATATTTTTCTACCTTTTGTGCATTTTTTTTTCAGTTCCAATTGCTGCAGCCACTTTCTTCAGGTTTCTTCGTGTCTTCTGCTAACTCTCCATTGTCTGCTGTCCATTTGTCCTTTCTTCTCTCTTCTAGTTTTTTTTCCATTCTTTCTCTACATCTGCTTTAACATACTAATCTTTCTCCTTTTGCTCTTTCCTCATTCCTATTTCATCCACTCAAATTTTACCCCTCCATCCTCAATCCCCACTTACTCTCCCAATACCCGGCCAATTGTAGATTTGTCTTCTCTCACACACAAAATATTATTCCCCTCTCCATTTCACTCTCCCAGCTCCATCCCATTCTAATCCTCCCCCAACATCAGCACCCTTCTAGTTCCAGCCCCACCCAGCATCCGCTCCCTTCTAGTCCCCGAATCAGCCCATTCCAGTCCTAGCCCCCCATCAGCCCATTTCCAATCCTATCCTAGCCACACCATCAGCCCATTTCCAGTCCTAGCTCCCCCATCCATTTCCAGTCTTATCCGAGTCCCTCCATCAGCTCATTTCTAATCCCAGCCCCCCCATCAGCCCATTTCTAGTCCTTTCCTAGCCCCACCATCAGCCGATGTCAAATCCTAGCTCCCCTCCACTCAGCCCATTTCCAATCCAAGCCCCCCATGAGCCTACTTCCAGTTCTAGCCCCTCCATGAGTCCATTTCAATCCAAGCCCCACCACAGCCCATTTCCAATCTTAGCACCCCCCAACAGCCCATTTCCAGTCCTATCCTAGCCCCTCCATCAGTCCATTTCCTGTCCTAGCTCCCCCACCACTCAGCCCATTTCCAGTGCTAGCTCCCTCCCCTCACAGCCCATTTCCATTCCAAGCCCCCCTCCCCATCAGCTATTTGCAGTTCAAGCCCCCCTTCCACTCAGCCCATTTCCAGTCCTAGCAACCCCCCCAGCCCTTTACCATTCCTAGCCCCACCCCATAGCACATTACCAGTCCTAACCCCCCATCACCCCATTTTCAGTCTTAGTCCCTCCATAGCCCATTACCAGTCCTAAACCCTCCCCATCAGCCCACTTCCAGTCCTAGCCCCCCATAGCCCATTTTCAGTTCTAGCCCCCCCATCAGCCCATTTCCAGTCCTAGCCCCCCCATCAGCCCACTTCCAGTCTTAGCCCCTGTCCCCCATAGCCCAGGTAGATTTTAAAAAAACAACAAAACTTGCTGCTGCTGCCATGGCAGCGGCAGAATCGAGCATCCCGTGGGGCCATCCCTGCCCGGCAGAGTCCTCCATGCGGCCTCAGCTCCCTCAGCGTGGGCTTTTCAGAGCCGCGAAGGGAGAGTTTCCCTTTCTCGTGGCTCTGTTTAAGCCCGCGGGGCTGATGGGAAACAAGACATCCTGTTTCCCATCAGCACCAGCAGCTTATCAGAGCCACAACAAAGGGGAGGAGTGGCCTAGTGGTTAGGACAAGGTACTTCAGGCCGTAGGGCCGGGGGTTCAAGTCCCACCTGGGGACAGCAATCTCAGGCCGGAGGGACTGGGATTTCTAGTCCTGTAGGCACTCCTTGTGGTCTTGGGCAAGCCACTTAACCCTCCATTGCCCATGTTCCCTGTAAGTATTAGCGTATGTGTGTCATATCCCCTCGTGTTAAATGTATCTCCCAATTGACCGCTTTGACCCGGTGAAAAGCGGGATATAAATACAGCTAAATAAATAAATACAATATATGCACAAGATGCCTCATAGAGGCCCAGATTCACTGTTACTATAATGAGACACGCTTAACATCTCCTCACACCCCGCCCCCCCCCAACAGACATGTATGAGTTTGCAAACGTAGGACGGGCAAAGTACCATTTTGTGCACTTCAACACCAGAATCTGAAACTTACACCTCTCCAGCAATTCTTCACCCCCCTCCCAGTCAAGCCTGGTGCAAAGATTGGAGGCACCCCAGGACGGCCCCTCCATCTTGCCACCCCTCCCTCATGAGCTCTATTGCCATTGCTGCCATCCCTATCCAGGGCTTGCAACGGCAGCAATTGTTCAGAAATCATGAGACAGCACTTTAAGTCACTGGTGCCGCCTCCTGGATTCTGAACTATTGCCAGAGTTCCCAGTTCTGGAGAAGGGCGGCAGTGGCAGCCGCGTCATTTGCCTAATGGAAGCGCTGGCCGTGTTCCCAATGAACATTCCCTCTCACCCCCTCCTATGTAATACATGTAAATAGTTTTACCCTCATAAGGTATTAAGCTCAGAGTTCCAACTCTAAGTTCAACCTTCAAAGTTCTAGTTTGCAATGTTCTGTTTCTCAATTCATGTTTATGTTCATTAACCTGTAAACCGCTCTGGTTTTGAGATAAAGAGGTATATAAAAATAGTTAAATAAATAAAATAAAGAGTATAATTGTGCACTTTTCAATTTGTTTTAGTTTCTCTCCATCTTTCTCATGCCTGTGTTCTTCCTGTCATCCCAGAACTTCAGATTAAAGTGCTTGAAGTTAATGAGAGCTGTGAGGCAGGCAGCAACCCACTCCTTTTTACTGCAAAAGGAGACCAAATGAAAATTCACTGCAGCACCATCATTGGAAACAAAACCCAAGGTTTGTATTATTCACAGCAAGCCCACATCCTGATCAAAAAGGTGAACTTGTAGCTGGGGTTCATTAAAATAAGGCGGCTCAGCCAAGAAGGGAAAGAAAGGGAGGTTGCTTCATACTTTCCAGCAGAGGGGACGTGTTACCAAGGTGTCAGATTGGGGAAAGACTGTACCAAAGCACATTTTATGTTTAAACGTTTTATAGGCTTAAACATGTCAGTAACAGAATGACAACAAACGTACAATTTCTCCATGGGCAAAAATCCATTTTTTGTTTTCATTTTTACCCCTCCCCCACAATTAATCCTTAAATCCCACTGGCAAAGAATATCCAACAAATTTCATTAACAATACATTGCAATTTACTCTTAAATTCTTAATGTGTTCACCAATCCATTATGCATTCTGGGAATTAGAAATCCAATAAATGGTTCCCATATTCTCAGAATTTTTTTTTTAAATTCATGACTGCAACTGACAGTTTTGCTATTCTTTAATTATACATCACTGTTCTCCAAATTGTTTGGGGAGGGGGCAGGAGATTTGTCAATCCAATGTAGTAAAATGTATATGTTCTTGTTATTAAGGAAGCTTGCCTTATAAAAATAAAATATTGGGATCAATAATTAGCAATCATCTGTGTCATCCATAGAGACATAGAAAACGACCAGCAGATAAAAACCATACGGCCTATCCAGTTTGCTCATCCATAAGATCTATTAAGCTCTACAATCCCTTCCTCTCCCTTGGAGGTCCTCTGTTTGTCCCATGCTTTCTTCAATTCAGATACACTCATCTCAATCACTTTCACTGGGAAGCTGTTTCATGCATCCACCTCAGATTACTCCTGAGTCTGTCGCCTTTCACCTTCATTCTATGACCCCTAGTTCCAGAGCTTCTTTCAAGTGGAAGAGGGCCGCCTTCTATGCATTTGTTCCACGGAGGTTTTTAAAAATATATATATTTTACATTATCAAAATATAAGTACATACTTGTGTAAAAAAACTATAGCAGGGATACAATCGCCAAACTTAAAATAGGAAATAACAGTCAAAAGGAAACAAATAGCCACATTCCCCAACCATACTGGACCACGTTAAGAAGTGGGGGAAGAGAATGAAAAAATGTGGAGCAAAATATCCAGGCAAAACAATACTAAAGAAAAAGCAAAGAGGTATTTAAATGTCACTCGCATCTCCCCTCTCCCCACCTTTCCTCCAAAGTAAACATATTGAGATCTTTAAATCTGTCCCTTTATGCCTTATGATTAAGACCACTGACCATTTTAGCAGCCACCCTCTGCACCTACTCCATCCTGTTTATATCCTTTGAAGGTGTGGTCTCCAGAATTGCACACATTAGGCAGGATATCAAATCTAAAAGTAAATGTAAATGAGATCTCACCAGAGACATATAGAGGCACTATCTCTTCCTCCTTTCTTCTGGCCATTCCTCTCCCTATGCACCCAAGCATCCATCTGGCTTTTGCAATCGCCTTTTCTGTCTTTTTGGCCACTTTAAGATCATCCAATATGATCATACCCAGGTCCTGCTCTTCTTTCATGTATTGAAGTACTTTACCCCTTACACTGAACCTCTCCCTTGGGTTATTGCAGCCCAAATACATGATCCTGCATTTTTTAGCATTAAATATTAGCTGCCAAATTCCAGCAGACAAAATTCTTTCCTCAAAAAATTGACATATGCTGAAATACTTCCCCTCAAAATATTTTAACTGTATGGGTATATCCATACACACTGGTTATGTTTCTATGACATCTATACATTTAGTACAGTATTCAGAAGGAATCACTTCTGCTGCATGGGCTATTTAGGATGCAACTACCATTTATGCAAGAATGCGGATTTTGCAACTGTGAGCAGCAATTTCGCAACCCAAGCACCATTACAAAGACTGAGCATAAAAGGGGAGCCAATTAATGATCAAAGGTTTTCAATGCTAGCGGGGTCAGTACAATTGCCCCCCCCCCCCTCCACAAACAAGTATAACACTCAAGCTTAAGGGTGCTTTCCAATAGATGTAAATGTCAACGTTTTTATTTAACATCTGCATCTATTTCCACTGCACGCCCAAACCATGCCCAGAGTATACCCCTTGGTAACACAGGTGGTGACTTTTCTGAAATCACCAGTAAAATGCGTTGGACCATTTTCACATGTAAACCCACTATTTCCATATGCACATACCACACAAGCCTTCTTAAGAGACCTCTAGAGTTTAGGTAAACCTTGGTATGTGACCTTACCTAGGTAAATTAAGGAGATCTTCTACCCAGTTTAAAGAAAGTGGTCCGGGCCAAGCTTCTGCGTTTTATTTTATTTAACATAACTTCTATGCCAATTAACTGAAACCAGTCAAAGCATTTTATAAAAAAAAATAACAGTACAAATAAGAATAAAATAATGACATGAAATAACATACAGTAAACAGGAGCCTGCTATTGACCTTTTTGTTGCAGCACTCATCATCCTATCTGCGAGAAGCCTTCCAGTTCTTAGTAAGCATGAATGTAACAGAGGACATATTGGCCTGTTAGTTGATGCCTTGATTATGCATATACATATCTGTAATGAAGCTTGCTTCTATGGCTGGTGATCATTTGTTTGCTAAAGGAATGTCTAACACAGAGATGGGTAGGAGTTCTTTGTATTGTGTCTAGTTGCATCACTTCTAGCACAAAGGTACTTTCATGCAATGCATCTGTGTTTATGTGCCTTGCTTTTCCAGGCTTTGCTGGAGCTGCTTTTGCATCATACACAGACATGGAAGGATTCTTGACCGGGAATTTCTTTAATGCCCAAAGCAGAGGACCTGGACGAAAGCCCCAGGACGTTCAGATAAATTCCAGGGTAGTGACGGGGACAGTAACCAGCACGAAGAGAAGCGATTTCACACATCCTGTCAACTTCACCCTACAGCACATCCAGGTCTGAACTCCTGCAGAGAACTGCTTCTAGCTAATGTAAGAGAAAGGGGTGAGAAGCTGCGGAATTGATCATCCAGATTTTAGTGACAGGGCTCACAGGCTAGCACAGTTTAACTTAGTGGCTAGAACTTTGATACTCATGGAGCCAGCTTCTAATCCCTGATGGTTTCCAATCCTCACAAGTTAGCTAATTGTCTAATACAAGGTACCTGTGTAAATCTTGTTTGAAATTCCCGCCTATTATGCAACTACATCATGTAACTATTCCTGTATGTGGTAGTACACCTACTACAGGTGTACATTTTTTATTCTTTCCAACCCAACAGAAGATGGAAAAAACTATCAAAGGGGGGGGGGGCGAGAATGTCTGTCTAAGGGCAAAATAACTGAAAATGTAATGGAACAAGGTGAAACTTAGCATGTGGGAAAAACTGCTAAGAAGACAGAGTTCGAAAATGGGCCAAATAAAGGTCTTGGGGGTTCCAGAGAAAGAAGCCTCCCAAAAAAATAGCTCACTGTATTTCAAAGGGAGAAGAAGGAGTTTCAGCTTCTGCAGCACAGAAACTTACATATATTGAAATATAGTAGTTAGAGAATTGCTCCTTTCAAACTCCCTCTCCCAACCCCCCCAACTGCCCTTGCCCCCAAAAAACACTCCTCCCACAAATTCCCCACCCCAAAATTACTCCCTTGCTACTGCTCTACCAACCAGCCAAATATTGTCACCACAAAAAAATACTCCCCCCACAACTTCCTCACCACCCTGCAAGCTGCCTCATCCCCAAAAACTACAATCCTGCAACTGTCCCACCCCAATAAACAACCTCCCTCAACAGCTCCACAATATTTCAAGAACTATCCCACCCCCAAAAAATGCCCCCTCACAGCCGCGCAACTGGCATGACAGCCTCGGGTTTTGCCTACCCTTACCCCGTCGCCTCTCCCCCACCCCTCCCTCCAATGTCACAACATTTCGCCAAGGGTTTTCTTTCAACAAACTATTTCTATTTATTTATACACAATGGTTATTAACAGCACAAAAACTGTTGGCCACAGCATGCACGTAACAATCAACAAAACACTGTACACAATTCCTTTTGGCACCACCTGCCTTTTCTGCCCCCTCGAGAGACACAGCCAATATCCCACAGTCCTTGTAAGTGGCAGGAGGAAAATTAGCCGTGAAAGCTTTTCCTCAGTCCTTAGTCTTCTCCATATCCTTTATTCGAAAAAGCTGTTACGCCTGACGTTCAAGCAGACTTGGCAACCTTTCTTGCTTTACCCCCCCTTTTGCCCGCCGTCAAAGCAAGGCAGGGGGCCCTCTGCACGGTGTTCTTGTCGCCATATCCATCTCTCCGGGGGCAGGTCCGTGTTTCTCTCCTGCCCCTCTCCCCCTTTACTTAAAACCTAGGCTGTGTTCTCTCTCACCGGGTGCATTTTTCCTGCCAACCCCGACAACAGCGAAACCTTGCATGTTGACGGGGCCCCACTGATCAACGCGCCGCTGTGGCCAACACCTGCTTCTGCCATAAGCGTTCGACCGTGTCTTGTATGGCGCACAGAAAAATGTCCATTCCTATGTCTGACAAGTGCACTCCATCTGCGCGATACAATCCCGGGCATCTCTCTTCTATGAGGTCATGCTTGATGCTGTAACCCCCTATTGCCCCATGAAGCGGGCCATCCATTTGTTCACTTTTTGTTTTGTCCTCTCCAATGCCCTGTGCGAGTTCTCGCCCCTCCACACACGCTGCGGTATGATGTGAGACCATGCTAGGAGTGTCCCGGGAAAGGTGTTTGCCAGTGTCAGCAGGTCGCTTTGCATCTTTTTGGTGAGCTCGACGCTGCGTGTGGACGCAAGGTCGTTGCCCCCCAAGTGGATCACAATCATCACTGGGTTCCCGGTCGATCTCTTCCTTTGTAGCAGGGTTGGCACTAGCTGGTCCCACACCATACCCCGTCGTCCCAGCCGCACCACAGAAACCTCAGCACTTGGTAATCCCAAATTCAACCCCTGTGATCTGCACCGTGTCCGCCTTTGGGCCCAGTGAACAAATGAATGGCCACATATCCACGCTTCACGAGGCCACAGGCGGCGACTTACTCCTGCATTGGATCACAATCAGAAAGATATGATTACAGCAGAACTATCCAACAATGATCATAACACAGATTTTATACAAAAATGCTTCCACATTGCCAGTATCGCCTTAGCCCCGCTCTCTACATGTTACATTTTTTTTCTTTTTTTTCTATATAAACCCATCATTCCTCATTCCGCTGGACATATATACAGTTTGTATCTATCCGAGCGCCATCGTCCTATATTCATGATCTGTTCTCTTGACATCCCAATGCTGGCTGCCGTTGAAGCAGCTTCAATGCGAAAGGAGTGCGAGCCGTATAAGCTTGCATCCCGTCCTGTTCGTTCTATTACCAGCTTGAGTACTCTGATAAATTGGAAACGTGATAGGGGGGCACCGTTCGCATGCACGAACAATTGATTTCCTGAGTGTGCCCGTAACTGTTGGTAGGCTAAAGCATTTCTCAGTGGGCATGAGGGGTCATTGTGCAATGCCGACAACACCACCTGTGCCCCTTTTCCCTCCGTGTCAGTTTTGGATCTGTGCAAGTGTAGCACTATGGCCCCTGTGAGTATGCTCACATCGCGCTTTTCTATACCTCCACAGGCTGTCCCGTGCTTCGAGGATGAGGAAGCCACTAACTCCCCTCCTCGTAATGCTCTGTAAAATGCCCAGGAAAAGGCACATCTAAACAGCCTTGTCTCGTACTCATCGTAACACACTTGGCTAGTCGTTACCATCAGTTGTTGGAGCATCTGATGAGTGATCGGGCGGCGTTGGTCTACTTTCTGGGACTGCCCCAGCCTCTCATTACCTTCTTTATGATAAATTCCGCTTTGGGACTCCTCTTACCCATAGCCTTTGCAAAAAATGATACCGCTGCTAAACGGGCTTGTACTGCTGCTTTTGTGTAGCCATTGCTTTTGCAATGCAAAATCCATCTCAGAATCGTTGCTACTTTAAATCTGTCTTCTTGCTGTATTATGGCTTCTCTGCAAAATGTTTGGTACTGTTCCCATGCCGCTACGTATTTACACCTGGTATTCTCCGCTAAGGAGCCTAACAGGAGCTCCCATACCTCGGTGGACCATACTCCCAGACATGATCGGGCACAGCTGTCTTGACTGCGTCTGCCTCGGGAGCCAGTTGGTGAAAAAGCTTACAACGAGAAAGAGCATCGGCAATGTTATTATTTTCGCCTTCAATGTGCTCCGCTCTAAGGGTTATGTTATGTACCAGGCATAGTAACACTATTTGTCTTAATAGTGCCACTACCCTTGGCGTCTTAGCTCTCATACTGTTCACTGCCCACACCACAGCTAGGTTATCGATATGGAAAGTGATAGCTCTGTTGGCGAGCCCTGGTGCCCAGATACATAAGGCTACCATTAGCGGGAAAAGCTCCAAGAACGTGATGTCCCTGGTGGTCCCTTCCGCTTGCCATTCTATGGGCCATGTCTCTGAGCACCACGCCCCTTTATAGTAGATGCCGAAACCAATCCCCCCCGAGGCATCAGTGAAGAATTCGAGTTCCGCATTAGATACCGGGAGTGTTTGCCAGAAGGCACGGCCATTGAAGGTGCGAAGGAATTGCAGCCAGACCTGCAGGTCTTCCCGTATTTCCCTGGTGACCCAGATGCGATGGTATCTTTTTGAGATACCTCTCGTTGCCCATGCCATACATCGGCAGAAAACCCTCCCCATAGGTATCACCTTGCATGCGAAGCACAGCAGGCCCAGTATTGACTGAAATTGTTGGAGTGTCGCTTTTCGCTGGCTGTGGAGTAGTTGAATATCTTTCCTCAACTTCAGCACCTTATCTGCTGGCAAACGTGACCTGCGTGCCGGCACATCTAACTGTATGCCCAGGAAAGTTATGATCCCTTTCGGGCCATCTGTCTTTTCTTTCGCTAACGGGATTCCAAACGATTGTGCCATCCGCTCAAAGATATCCAATATCCTTTTGCAGTCGTCATGGTCTTTTCCTACAAATAGGAAATCATCCAGATAGTGCACAACCGTGTTGGGGCCCGCCAGGTCTTCAACTACCCAGTGTAGGAACGAACTAAATTGTTCGAAATAAGCGCATGATACCGCACATCCCATGGGCAAACATTTATCATAGAAGAACTCCCCATTGAACGAGAAACCCAATAATGGGAAAGACTCGGGATGCACTGGCAATAGCCGGAACACGGACTCTATGTCCGCCTTCGCCAGCTGTGCTCGTGGCCCCTTACTTCGTATGAGCATAATTGCCTGATCAATGGTTGCGTATTTAACAGAGCATAATGCCGGATCAATATAATCGTTAACGGACTTTCCCTCCGGGTATGATAGGTTATGAATTAACCGGAATTGTCCTGGCTCCTTTTTAGGTATGACCCCTAATGGGGAGATTATGATGTCCTTGAATGGGGGTGAATGGAAAGGACCCGCTATTCTCCCCATACCTATTTCTTTTGCTATCTTGCTGTGCGCGATCTCGTTGTGTTTTTGGACAGATGGTGGGTTATTTATAAAGCGCGTTTGTGCTTTTGTTATTGTTATTAGGGATGGGATGCGGAAAACCTGTGAGAAGCCATTTTCAATACTGATAGCTATATCTCGCTTAGGGTAGGCTCTTAGCCATGGACGCATATTCTCAAGCCTGATGGGTGTTGGGGCCAACTCTCTCGGTTGAGCGTTGCTGTAATGCTCTGAAAGGCTTGGCCTCCCTTGATGCCCTGCAGGTGAAAGCGGGGTGTCCACTTCCACATACTGAGCAGGAATGTTTGAATTTACAAGGCTGCCATGTACAACTCCCTGCATTGTACTGTCGGCATGTCCGTCTCCCTGACAACTGATTGGCTTGCCGCCATTGCGTGTTCTGAAAAGGCTGTTGCCATTGCGTGCTCGGCAGAGGCTGCTGCAGCCCGTCCTGACACCAAGGCCTATTGGGCGCCATTTCTTCTGTCCACATGTCCAGAATTCTGTGATGCCATGCTAGGGTGGGATCTTCTGCCATGCTTCTCCTGAACTTCACATCATAGTTCAGCCATGCCCACCCCCCATATTGTTTATGTGCTCTGGTGATCGTGTCCAGGTACCTTGTGAGATATGGCCCCGCTTCGGGTTCCTTCTCCATCACCACGCTCATAAAGATGTGGAATGCTGTCACCCAATTGTTAATGGATTTGGAAATTTTAGGCTTCCTATCTCTCTCACTTCTTTTATCCTTATCTTTTCCACTGTTTGATTCTTCATCCTGATCCCTGAGCAGGAGAGAGAATAGGTCAATATACTCTCGCCTCCAAATCCTCTTTTTTAACTTTTTGGGTACAGACACAGCCAGGAAGCTCACCCCGCAGCGTGGATCGCGACTGGTATCACGCCAATCCAGCTGCATTCTTTGGGCCGCCCCAGATGGCGTGCTCCCGCGGTCCTCGCCCCTCTGACTCTGCCCCGACCAGGCCTGCCTGAGGGGATTAGATTGTTTTGGGCTTCTCTTCCTTTTAAATTTCTTTAATGCATATTGCATCACATCTGCCCATGCTATGTCACCGTCACTGTCAGAAAAGGAATCGTCAGATGATGAGGTTAAAACAACTCTGGCGCCCCCTTTTCACACCCAGACTTACCATGTGCCGTGTTATGTGTTAATGTGCTGTTGCTCGTGGACGGCATTTCTTCGTTCGCGAAGCCTGGCATTCCCAGTCGTTGTCTGAATGAGGTCAGGCCGTGTTGCGTAACCTGCTCTCGAACCATCTGGAGCAGGTCGTCCAACTCTTGCCTCTGTGGAGGGGCTGTGCTTTCCTGTTGCTGCGGCACCTTCTTCCTATTGCTGCGCCTGGGCTTTACTGCTGCTACACTGCTAGCTGCGTCATGGCTGGCCATCTGTGCTCTCCTTCTGCTCAAACCAGCAGCCGCCCTCGCCTTTGGTGCTGGTGCTGCATTCAGTGTAGCCTTGGCGCCTCGTGTCCTGGAAGCCTTTGGTGTCTCCTTTCTTGGCATCTCTACACTAGGATGAAATTACGTGCGCTTCACGATGTTCTTTGTAAATGCGGCCTCAGTTTTCGTTCCTCCGCGAATCCTCCGTTGTCCGTCCGTCTTCCTCTAGGAAAGGGAGGGGAGCGGCGTAAGAGGCCGAGCCAGCACCGGACGCGCTTTTTATATTCGGCTCATTGCCCGCCCTCGCCGTCCCCCCGCCCCTCCCGCCCCCCCCAACCCTCGGCCCGCCACTGCGTGTCTGTGCCCGGCCGCGTTAATTCGCAGCCGGGTCTCAACTGCAAACTTCCCCATTCCTAAAAAAAATCCCAGTAACTGCACACTACCAAAAACTACCGCATCCCTAACAATTACTTCCCAGAACTGCCAAACTACCTCCTGAAAATGCCCCACCATCCTGCAAACTGTCCCCAACAAAAATATCCCATGACTGCCCCACTCTCAAAAAATGCTCCACCCCAAAAAAACACCCCCACTGTAACTGTCCCACCCCCAAACATATCCTTCACACAACTGTCACCAACCACCCAAAAGTATGTCCTCCATCAATACCCAATGTCCCACATACTCAGCTACCCCATCACAGATACAACATATACACAGCGCACAGAACAGAGATTACGAATAATTCCCTGTGCTGTACTGCATTCTAAATTATTCACATATATATTTCATTTTCTTTGCTGTTATTTCTATTGTGAAAGCTATGGGCTGAACTGCGCTGTTTTCTAATTGGTTACTATCTGGATTGCCAGCTAGTATTTGATGCCATGGGCAGGGCTAGATGAAGGAACTGATTGGACCTAGGTATGTTCCTAGTTTAAGTTAAGGAGGGGGGAGGGTACTGTCAAATGCACTCAGCACTTGGGAAGATAGGATTGGCAACCAAGGCTGGCACTACCCGGTAAGCAAGGGGTGCAGTCACTAGACGCCTCTACCCCCCCCCCCCCCCAAGCAGGGCCAGCCCTAGGCATGTACGGGCACGAGCTTATCCGGTAAAAAAACAACCCTTCCTACAGTTAAATATGGTGGAGGTACCATAATGTTGTGGGGCTGTTTTGCTGCCTCAGGAACTGAAGGCCTGAAATATATTAAAGGAATCATGAAGTCACAGGACTACCAAGGTATTTTGGAACGAAATGTGCTACCTAATGTCAGAAAACTAGATCTGGATCAAAGGTCATAAGTCCTCCAGCAAGACAATGACCCAAAACATACATCCAGAAGTACAAAACAATGGTTAAAAAGGAATAAATGGACTGTTTTTTAAACTGGCCAGCAAAGAGTCCAGATCTCAATCCAATCAAGAACTTTTGGAAAGAGCAGAAATCTGCCAATGGTAAAATGAATCCTGGAAACATTCATGAGCTGGAACAAATCGCAGTATTTATTTTTATTTTATTTATTTATACAGTTCTTTTATACCGCCCCTTCCAGAGATCAAGGGTGGTTTACAATTAACAGTTGAACAACTTTTAAACAAGTTTTACATGGAACAGTAGTGGTAACTATTTACAGGAAACATCGTACAAACTAACAAGCGTATAAACTATTTACATATATGCAGAGGTTAACTGTTCTTTCTGAGACTTATGTGGGACTTACTTCTTTTTGCTGAGTATGGGGGGGGCTTTGGGGTTGGTATGTGGGGGGCAAGGGGGGTTAGTAGGTTGTTTCTGTGATTGTTGTGTGGGGGGGCTTCAGTTAGGTTTCCAAAATGTTCAATGAATAGGACAGTTTTGATTCCTTTTCTAAATAGTTGTAGGTCTTTTGGCATGCGGCTAGCTAGTGGTAGCTCATTCCAGAGGGTGAGAGCAGTAAATGAAAAGGCTCTGGAGCTTGTGATTTTCTTTGTCCTGCAGATGGTTTTGGGTGTGACAAGTGAGTGGCTTGCATTTTGTCTGTGTGAACTGGACTCTGGTGGGGAGTGCAGGAGGGTGGTTAGGTATGAGGGGGAGATGTTATTAAGCGGCTTAAATGTTGTTAGAAGTATTTTATATTTTATCCGGCTATGTATTGGGAGCCAGTGGAGTTCTTGTAGGATGGGGGTTATGTGGTCGGTTATACGGGCTTTTGTGATGATCCTAGAGGTGATGTTTTGAGCTCTTTGGAGTAGATTTGTGTTTTTAAGTGGTAATCCATACAGTAGACTATTACAATAGTTGAAGTAAATAGTAAATAGTTACCCTCGTTCTTAATCCAAGTTCTACCACCTGTTTAACTGTAAACGCGGATCATCCTTGTGAAATGCGTATGTTATATGTTCCATGTAAACCGCACTGATGAGGAATAGCGCGGTATATAAGAAAATGTAAATAAATAAATAAATAAATGAATAAAGTGGGGGGTAATTAGTGCTTTGACTACAGACTTGAAGTCATAGGTATCAAGGAGGGGTCTTAGGTGTTGCACTGTTTTTAGTTTAAAGAATATTGTTTTTACTGTTTGTTTTATGTAGGGGAGCATGCTGAGGGTGTGATCCAATATTATCCCTAGGTATTTCACCTCTTGTTTGACAGGGATGGTTGTATTGTTGAGGGTGATGGTTTTTGGATGGGTTGCATCGTGGTTTCTCAATACGAACATAGCTTCAGTTTTTTTTAAGTTAATGCTGAGGTTGTTAGTCTTTAGCCAAGATTCAGTCTCTCTAATGCATTCGGATAGATTGAGGTAGGAAGGGTTATTAGTGTCTATGAGGATCGAGAGCATGATGTCATTGGCATAAATGTAATGGTTAATTTTGAATTTTCGGAATATGTTCATGATGGGCTAGAGGTATAAGTTGAAAAGAAGGGCTGAGAAGGTCGAGCCTTGTGATATACCTTGGCTTTGAGGGAATGTTTCAGAGGCATATTGGTCTAACTGGACATGTAGCATACAATGTGATATATATGAGATAAACCATTTAAGGACGGTGCCCCCTATTCCCATTTGGGCCAGTTTTTCGATTAACGTGTTATGGTTGATGTTATCGAATACAGAGGCTATGTCTATAAAGAGGAGGATGAATCCTTTCTTATTGTCATCTGTACCTCTAATGAGGTTGTCCATTAGTGTTAATAGCAGGGTCTCCACGCCGTGGAATGGGCAGAAATCAAATTGATGGGAATTCAAGGAGGCGTGGAGGTCAATATAATCCTGCAATTGGAGCTGGATAATTTTTTTCTATTAGCTTGGCAACGAATGATATACTGGCTATGGGCCTCTATGAGCTTGGGTCTTTAGGGTCCATGGTATTATTTTTTAGGATGGGGCAGATGGAAGTGAGCTTAAGGGCATCAGGCATGATGCCTTGTGAGAGGGATTGATTGGTTATGTGTAGGAGGTTTGTGGCAAGCTTGGTTTTGGTGGCTTTGATACATGATACTGGGCATGGATCAAGGGGGGAGGTTGTGGTAACATAGTAACATAGTAAATGACGGCAGATAAAGACCTGTATGGTCCATCTAGTCTGCCCAGTAAGTTGGCAAGAGTAGGTGCACCTGCCGCTCCGTGCAGGCCACCCCTCCCCATGTCTTTGTTTTAGGGGTGAACCCACCGCTCTGTGTAGGATACCCCTGTATGTTGAGAAATTAGTTAGTTAAGTTTATTTTGATTTTATTCTGTTGCTGTAAAGGGATCCACTGTTTCTGTCCCATGCCATTTTGAATTGTGTCCATGAAGTTCGTTGTGTGGGATGAGTTAAGGGATGGGAGGTTTATATCACCCAGTATGATGAGTAGTTTTCTCAGTGAAGCTGTGCGTGCTAGTTCCAGAACTGGGGCGAGGTTATTGTGATCGGATGATGGTGGTCTGTAGATGAGGCAAAGTGCAAGGGTTTTGTTCTCTACTTTAATGATGTCCATACCATCTACGCTATTAATGTTTGATAGAGTAAAGTTGAGGTCTTTTTTTGGTCATGATGAGTACCCCTCCACCTCTTTTGGAGTCTCGGTAGCAGTTGAATAATTCATAGTTTTGTGTATGGAGTTGATTTAATAGAATTGTGTCAGTAGGTGTAAGCCATGTCTCTGTGATAAAGAGTAGGACGGGTTTCTCATCTCTAATCATGTCGTTGATGATTGGTATTTTGTTTCTTATTGAACGTATGTTTATGAGGATGCATTTTTGAAGGGTGGGGGTGTTGGAGGAGTCATGTGTAATATTTGGTTGGAAAGGAGAAATTAGGCCTTACCTGCTAATTGTCTTTCCTTGAGTTCTCTCCAGGCCAGTCCAGGTTACTGTTGGGTAGTCAATCCCTTCCAGCAGCTGAGGACTGAATGCTGAAACTTTTACTGGCAGGTGATATAGCTCCCCCTGGTGTCAGGAAACCAGTTACCTATTGTCAAAGCAGCAGACCAAAATAAGAAATCCACTAATATTGAACTATTGGAACCAAACTGAGAAGTCCTGAAGACCACAAAAACTGCGGAGCATGCCCTATCCTGCAAAGAAGCGTACCCCATAAAACAAAAACTGTTGACTTTGCTGTTTCCTTTATTTTTTTATTTTATTTTTTTTATTTATTTTTTTTTAACCGCTGTTTCCAGAATTCCTAATATCCTCTTCCAGCCACCAAATGCCCTAGCTGCAAGGGCAAAGCTCCGCAACGGTAAGACTAGAAGGCAGTTTAAGAAACTGATAGGCTCGCAGACGAAATGGGAGGGACCTGGACTGGCCCGGAGAGAACTCAAGGAAAGACAATTAGCAGGTAAGGCCTAATTTCTCCTTCCTCTTCGTCTCTCCGGGCCAGTCCAGGTTACTGTTGGGCAGTACCAAAGCAGTACCTAAACCTTAGCATCTACGCGAGCCTGCACATCCAACCTATAGTGCTTCATGAAAGTATGGAGAGAGGACCAGGACGCCGCCCGAAAGATATCTGCGGGCGGAATCAAGGCAAACTCTTCCCAAGATGTAGCTTGGGCTCTCGTCGAATGCGCTCGAAGCTCCTTAGGAGGAGCCTTGCCCCTGGCCTCATAAACTGCCGCTATCGCCCGTTTCACCCAACGAGCGATATACGCTTTTGTAGCCGCCTGACCCTTACAAGGCCCTCCAAACAGAACGAACAAGCGATCGGACTTCCGAAAGGAGCGCGTCTTCCGAAGATACTTCCGCAAAACCCGTCCTAAATCTAAGCTTTGAAGAGCACGATCCACCTTCTCGCCCCCTCGCGAGCGAAAAGTAGGAAGTGAAACTGCCTGATTCATGTGAAAATCGGAAACCACCTTCGGCAAGAACGATGGAACCGGCCGCAGAACTACCTTGTCCTCAGAAAAGTGCAGGTACGGCTCTCTGCAAGACAGCGCCTGCAAATCCGAAACTCTCCGAGCTGAACACAAGGCCACGAGGAAGGCCGTTTTCCAAGAAAGCTCTCGGAGACTGTCACTGTCAGTCAACTCAAAAGGCGGTCCCGTTAAGGCCTCCAGAACCAGATTTAAGTCCCATGGAGGCACCATGAGACATAAGGGGGGACGGATATTTCTAGCCGCCTTGAGAAATTGTTGAACATCTGGGTGCGAAGAGAGGGAAGACCCATTCACCCGACCTCTGAAACAGGAAAGAGTCGCGAGATGAACTTTGAGCGTACTTAGGGCTAGACCCCTTTCTAGTCCCCCCTGAAGAAAAGCTAAAACCTCCGGTAAGCCCGCAGCGCTGGGCCGCAAGCCCCGATCTCTAGACCATGCCTCAAAAATGTGCCATACGCGAACATAGGCTAGCGATGTCGAGGGCCGCCGAGACTTCAACATAGTAGCGATTACCGCCGCCGAGTATCCTCTCCGTCGCAACCGCTCCCTCTCAAGAGCCAAGCCGTAAGCAAGAACCGATCCACTTGCGGCATCAAGATTGGACCTTGACTCAAGAGTTTGACCCTTGAAGGCAACCACCAAGGCGGAGCTACGAGAAGGCGAACCAGATCCACATACCAGGGCCGTCTTGGCCAATCCAGAGCAATGAGAATCACCGTGCCGCTGTAAGCCGAAATCCTCCGAATGACCCAACCGATCAACGGCCAAGGAGGGAACACATAAAGGAGTTTCCCTGCTGGCCAGGGCTGCACCAGACCGTCTAGACCTTCCAACATGTGCTCCCTGCGCCTGCTGAAAAACCGCGAAGCCTTGGCACTGGCCAGCGTTGCCATGAGATCCAGGACTGGCTCACCCCACCGCACCGTAATGGCCTGAAACACCGCCCAGTTCAGCTCCCGATGACGGCTGAGATAATTGGCTTGAACGTTGTCCTTTCCCGCTACGTGAGCCGCCAAAAGAGCCACGAGATGCAATTCCGCCCACTGAAGCAATAGCTGACTTTCCTGCAGCAAGGGCGCACTGCCCGTGCCCCCCTGCTTGTTGATGTAGGACACCGTCACTAAATTGTCGGAAAACACTCGTACCGCGTGACCTTCGAGGAGATCCGAGAAATGCAGAAGCGCGAAACGCACCGCGCGCAGCTCCAACCGATTGATCGACCAAGTGCTCTCCTCCGCCGACCAGTCGCCTTGCGCCACCCGAGTCCGACAATGAGCTCCCCAACCGGACAGGCTGGCATCCGTAGTGACCAAGATCCACTCTGGATCCTCCAGCGGAACTCCAGCCTGAAGGTGCGCTGGAAGTTGCCACCACCGCAGACTGAGTTTGACCTCCTCCGGACACCGAAGTCTTTGCGATAGGGGATGTACCTGCGGAGACCACCGCGAGATCAAGGCGTGTTGCAGTGGCCGCATGTGAGCTCTGGTCCAAGGCACCAGATCCAAGGCCGCAGCCATCGAACCCAACAGCTGCAAGTACCTCCACGCTGTGGGAGTCGCCAACCCAAGGAAGGCGTCGACCTGGGCTATCAGCTTCCGGACCCTGTCCGGCGGAAGAAGAACCATTCCGCTCTGCGTGTCGAACAAGGCCCCGAGGTAAACCAAACGCTGAACCGGAAGCAACTGACTCTTTGCCTGGTTGACGACCCAACCGAGTTGTTCCAGAAAGTGCACCACTTGGGCCGTTGCTGCGGCTGATTCCTGCCGAGACCCTGCCCGTATGAGCCAATCGTCCAAGTAGGGATGCACCTGAATTCCCTCCTTGCGAAGAGCTGCCGCTACCACCACCATCACCTTGGTGAAGACCCGAGGCGCGGTAGCCAGACCAAAGGGTAATGCCCGAAATTGAAAATGACCCAGGGGAACTGCAAAGCGCAGAAACCGCTGGTGTTCCGGACGTATGGGAATGTGCAAATAAGCTTCCGTCAAATCTATGGAGGTGAGCCATTCCCCGGGCTTTACCGCCCGAATGACGGACCTCAGAGTCTCCATACGAAAATGCGGCACCCGCAGGGAACGGTTTACCCGCTTGAGATCTAAAATAGGTCAAAACGAGCCTTCCTTCTTGGGCACCACAAAGTAAATCGAGTACCGACCTACTCCGCACTGGTCTAAAGGCACAGGAACCACGTCCCATAGTCGCAACAACCGCTGAAGAGTGCTGTCGATCGCTTGACGTTTCCAAGAAGGACCGCAGGGGGACAACACAAAGGCATCCGCCAGAGGGGATGCAAACTCCAGAGAATACCCTTCGCGGATGATCTCTAGCACCCAGATATTGGAAGTTATGTTGGCCCAGACGGAGAGAAACTCCTGCAAACGTCCACCTACGGGAACCTCCGCCTGGACCAGCGTCCCTTCATTGAGGCTTCTTGGAGGAGGTTTGCTGGGCATTGAAAAAAACCCTGCCAAACCCTCTGGCCCCACGAAAGGACTGCCCCCTGGAAGGAAAGCGACCCCTCTGATAAGGGACAAAGCGAGAGCCGCGGAACCTACGGAGATCCCTGCTGAGACCCCTTTGCGCTGGAGTAGATTTAGCAGACCTGGAAACACCAGAAATTCACAAAAAACAAATGAAATAAAGAGTACCTGAACTCAGGAGACTGAACTTTCGCCTCTATGAACTCGCTGCTAGCGAGACTGAGAGACGCTTGAAACTGCAGCAGGAAGAGGATACCGGGGCTCCCGGCGCCTAAGTCCCCCGCTGAAGAACGGATCCTGCGGAAGACAGGCTCTGCCTCCGAAAGTGCTATAAATGATAAATATAGCCAAGGATCAACGTTCTGACTTTGCCCGTGTAATCTAACGGACTTCTCTGAATAAGGGAGCCCTGTTCGCTGAAGTGCCCTGCTAGGACCAGCGATGAAGCCTCTGGTCTTCCAAAACCAATCAGTCTGCCTCCATTAGCATGCTTCTTATTCTGCTCTATATCGTTATTAATCATTAACACAGATGTAAAATGCGGGTCTTCTGGGAGCCTGCCAGAGAAACATCCTTCCCAGCTGCTGAGGACTGAAGACTGGTTTCCTGACACCAGGGGGAGCTATATCACCTGCCAGTAAAAGTTTCAGCATTCAGTCCTCAGCTGCTGGAAGGGATTGACTACCCAACAGTAACCTGGACTGGCCCGGAGAGACGAAGAGGAATGGTGTATTTGAATTAGTCTGGAGCGGGATCTATTGAAAGGCAATGTCAGGAAATACTTTTCACTGAAAGGGTGGTGGATGCTTGGAATGCCCTCTCGATGGAAGTGGTGGGGGCAAATACGATGACGGAGTTCAAAAGGGCATGGGACAGACACAGCGGATCCCTTTAGAGCAACAAGAAAATATCAAAATAATCTGAACCATCTAATTCCTTAACAAATAGGGGTGTCCGACATGGAGTGGTGGGATCACCCCTAAACAAAGACATGGGGAAGGGGGGCCTGCACAGAGTGACAGGTGTACCTACTCTTGACATCGTACTGGGCAGACTAGATGGACCATGCTGGTCTTTATCTGCCGTCATTTACTATGTTACTATGTTACTATTGGTGTTTTGGTATGATTTGTGGCTGTGAGAGTGGCAGTAGAAGAGTGGGAGAATCTACCAGCAGACAGATGTACAAAACTTGCAGATGGCTACAAGAAACATTTGGAGGCTGTCATCACTGCCAAAGGTTATGCAACCAAATATTAGTTAAGGGTGCCATTATTCCTGTCCAGGCCATATTTTGTGTTTTTCTCAGAAATTACACAGACATCTCTTTTTTTGTTGCATACCTTTGAACATGCTATTAAAATATTATAGAAACATAGAAAAATGATGACAGAAAAAGACCACATGGCCTAACTAGTCTGTCCTTCCATATCAACAACTACAACAGTCCCCTTTTTACCTTTAGAGATCCTGTGTTTGTCCCGTGCTTTTTTGAATTCAGATACTATCCTTATCTCTACCACCTCTACTGAGAGACTATTCCACAGATCCACCACTCTTTCCGTAAAGAAATATTTCCACATATCACTCCTGAATCTATCCCCTTTCACCCTCATCCCATGTCCCCTCATAGCAGAACTTGCTTTCAATTGAAAGAGGCTCTCCTCCTGTGCATTTATGCCACGGAGGTATTTAAACATCTCAATCATATCACCTCTATCCCGCCTTTCCTCTAAGGTGTACATATTAAGATCCTTAAGTCTGCCCTCATATGCTTTATAATGAAGACCACTAACCATTTTAGCAGCCACCCTCTGTACTGACTCCATCCTGTTTATATCCTTTTGAAGGTGCAGTCTACAGAATTGCACACAATACTCCAAATGAGGTTGCACCAAAGACTTATACAGAGGCACTATCACCTCCTTTTTTTCTGCTAGCCATTCCTCTCCCTATGCACCCAAGCATCCTTCTAGCTTTTGCTGTTGCCTTTTCTACCTGTTTAGCTACTTTAAGATCATCAGACACAACAACGCCTAGGCCTGCTCTTCTTTATTTATTTATTTATTATTTATTTAACAATTCTTTTATACCGCGCTATATTGCTCCCTTGGATTGCTGCAGCCCAAATGCATGACCTTGCATTTTTTAACATTAAATCCCAGCTGCCAAATTCTAGACCATTCTTCAAGCTTAGCTAGATCCCTCCTCATGTTATCTACACCTTCCTGGGTGTCTACTCTATTGCAGATTTTGGTATCATCCACAAAGAGGCAAACCTTACCCGACAGCTCTTCCGCTATATCACTAACAAAGATGTTAAAAGGAATCGTACCAAGGACAGATCCCTGGGGCACACCACTGGTAACTTCCTTCTCCTCTGAATGAGCTCCATTTACTTGTACCATTTGTCACCTCCCACTCAACCAATTTCTAACAAAAGCAGTAACTTTAGGATCCATCCCTAGGGTGCTCAGTTTGTTTATAAGTTGCCTGTGAGGAACGGTGTCAAAGGCTTTACTGAAATCTAAATACACCACATCTAGAGCTCTCCCTCGGTCCAACTCCCTGGTCACCCAGTCAAAGAAATCAATCAGATTTGTCTGACAAGACGTGCCTCTGGTGAATCCATGCTGCCTCAGATCCTGACTCCAGAAACCTCACTATTTTCTCTTTCAGCAGCGTTTCCAATAATTTACTCACCACTGAAGTTAAACTAATCGGCCTGTAGTTTTCAACCACATCCTTACTTCCACTTTTGTGTAAAGGGACCACATGAGCCTCTCTCCAGTCCTTTGGCACCACTCCCGACTCCAACGAGGCACTGAAAAGGTCATTCAGTGGAGCTGCTAGAAAGTTCCCTCAGTATTCTAGGGTATATCCAATCCAGTCTGCTCCTGGTTCTTCATCTGTGAACACAGAACAGAAATATTTGTTAAGTAATTCCGCTTTATCCTCATCAGCTTCTACATATTCCTCCTCTTCACCCTTGAGTCTGACAATACCACTTTTGCCCTTCCTATTCTCACTAACATATCTGAAAAATGTCTTACCCCCCCCTCCCCCCCATTTTATTGCATTGGCTATTTCCTCCTCTTTTTGAATCTTTGCTTTCCTGACTACTTTGCTAGCTTCTCTAAGTTTTTCCAAATATAGATGCCTGTCTTCCTCTCTCTGTGATCTCTTGTATTTCATAAAGGCCTTCCTCTTTTTCTTCACCTTTTCAGCTATTTCTTTCAAAAGCCATAGCAGTCTCCTTTTCCTTTTACCTTTATTTACCATTTTAACAAAAAGGTTGGTTGCCCTTAAAATATCCCCTTTCAGTTTTGCCCACTGTTTTTCTACATCCTGTAGCTGTTCCCATCCCGCTAACAACTCCCTGAGGTATTGGCCCATCTTGGCAAAGTTAGTTTTCTTAAAGTCTAAGACCCTCGCTTTTGAATGGATTCTAACAGCCCTAATCCTAATACTGAACCACACCATCTGGTGAGCACTGGATGCAAAATGATCTCCACCTGTGCACCTATCTGCTTCATCCTCTGTGCCAGAACCATGAAGTCACTTTTGATACGCTCAAAGGAATACCTGGCAGAATCATTTGTGCCAACATGGATTAGCAACATTGGGTAATAGTCAGTGGACTTGATAAGTCTCGGCAAACTCTCTGTAACATGTCGGATTTTGGCACATACAGTTGGAATATTCCAATTATTTCTCAAGATATTGCACACAATATATCTAAAATGCAAGGGTGCCATGGATGTTGACCACAACTATAACATTAAAAAAAACCCAGAGATACGCATATGCGTGCACACACACACTCACGTTTATTCACAAGACACACACATCCATGAATCATGCTCTGCATGCTTTCCCAATGTTTAACACTAAAATGTAGATTTGTTGATTTCAACCTGCCTATGCCCCCTTATGCATCTGAAGGTTTCCACACTGATTTTCAGTTGGCTGAAAGTAGGTAAAGTAACACAGATTTAGCAAATCTAGCCATGTTTTTCCTTACTGAAGAAACATACAGTAGATCCAAATAAGCATTTGAAAGTTTACCCTGTATGTCTTTGACCAAGTCATTTAGCCACTATATGCTCACATTTAGATGTAAACTATTTGGGGGATGGATCTTGTAGCCATTAAATGGGCTTCCTAAAACTGGGGTTACGACTTGGCAGTGATCAGAGGCTACCTAGAACTCTGAGCTAGCTGCAGTAGCATGGTGTCTTCAGCTTGGAAAGTCTTCTTCTAACATAGCTGACGGTAGTAGAAGGAAGTTGGCACTGTGGGAGGCTCGGAGCCTTGCCGAATAAGCCCTAGTTTTAGAAGCGTGCTTAAAAATTGCTGAGGACAGTGATAAAACACTAGCAGACATTCTGTTTTTGCTTTGTACATCCATTTATGTAGAGGATTATGATGAAAACAGAAACTACAGAGATTCCTTTTGGTGGCTTCCCATGCCCACCCACATGTATGAATAGCATCAGGTCTTTCACTTATCAGTGCAAAGCATACTGACTATTTTCAAGAATGTATTTTATGTTAATTCTGTTGCTCTTTCTAGGAAAAGCATTGCAATGGCAAAGCAATTTGTGTTTTCTGGAATTACAGCAGAGGGGCTGGCAGCTGGTCACCAGAGGGATGTGAAACACTTCATTCTAACTTGACTTACACAGAATGTAGCTGTGATCACCTGTCCAGCTTTGCTGTTCTTATGGCTATTGAAGAAACAGAGGTAACTGGAGCTGATTCAGAATGCAGATCTCTATAGATGTGCTAATGTGTGACATGTGAAACAGTTTGCTCCAGCAAGAGGGTGACTGTACTGCGTGAGCAAAGTGGCTGATGCGGTTTGCTCTTCCTGCCATTCTTGCGTTGGCAAGACATTGAGCATTTAATTTATGGCTCAGTGGAAGGCTATAAGAAGACTCCTGCACATTTACTATCATGTTCTTAATTATTCTGACCAATAATGCAATGTGGATGGAAACTCATGCCTTCATTTTCCATACAGGAGGCTCCTGCCTTATGGATCATCACCTGTGTTGGAATAACATTCTCCCTGGTGTGCCTGTGCCTCGCAATCCTCACTTTCCTCTTATGCCATCCTATCCGTAATTCAAACACCTCCAACCACCTGCAGCTCAGCCTGTGTCTGTTCATGGGGCAGTTTCTTTTCCTTGTTGGAATACACAGGACCTGTGATAAGGTAAAGCCTCTGAGCCTTAGATGCTGCCTTGGCTCTCTCGGTCACTGCTGATGTTCATGACTTGACTGACTCCAGACCATATGATTTAATCAGAGACTTTCAGTGTTGCATCTTCCTTTTTCTCTTTCCTCTCTCCCCACACCAGATCGTATGTGCTGTCATCGCAGGATTCTTGCATTACTTCTTCCTGGCCGCTTTCTCCTGGATGTTCCTTGAAGCACTGATGCTTTTCCTCACAGTTAGAAATTTAAAGGTCCTGAACTATTTCAGCACACGGAACATTAAGACGCTGCACCTCTGTCTCTTTGGCTATGGACTCCCGGCTCTGATTGTGATTATTTCTGTGACAGTTAACCCCAGTGGTTATGGGACCGAGAAGCGGTAAGTGACAAACCTTCTCTTTGGGGCAATGTCTGCAAACGGGTTAGTTCATGACAGTCATTTACCTCACTCCTAAGCCAGGGTATTTGGATTATGATCCCTGTCTTTCAAACTTAGAAAACAGTACTGTTGAGGTAAATGTGCTTTTCCCAGTGGTCCTGGCAAAGAGCACATACACTCTCAGTACAGCGAAGAAGCACACAAAGGACAAGGTGAAACTGCAGCTGGTGTCTAAAAAGCTTTATTGATGTAGAACCCCTATGCGTTTCGGCAGAAGCCTTCCTCAGGGGGTCCACAGACTCAAAAGAACATGACAAAGAAATTACAAACATAGAAAACCAAACGAAATTAAAATCAATGAACCTAAAATAAGCCATATAAAATCATATACTATGTATAATGGTATGTAAAGCGAATAGACAATTGTGAATAAATAAATAATATAAATAAATATCAAATGTAAATGACAAATATCTAATGTAAATAAAGAAGGAACTAAAACAAGTTCAAACATAAAAACAAAATACCATTCTAAAAAACCTAAAACTACAGTTCGTGCATATAAATAAGAAGGAACTATGAGCAAAGCTAAAACCACCTGTTAGAATGCAAACATCAAATAGCTACTATAAATAAAATTATAGCATATTGTAAATGTAAACAGCGTATCATTGTAAGAACATAAGAACATAAGATATGCCATACTGGGTCAGACCAAGGTCCATCAAGCCCAGTTTTCTGTTTCCAACAGTGGCCAATCTAGGTCATATGTACCTAGCAGATTCCCCAAGAGACACAAGTTCCACAATGCTTGTACTGGGTCAAGCATTGATATCTTCGGTCACTTCTTAATAATGGTTTATGGACCTTTCCTCCAGGAACTTGTCCAAACCTTTTTTAAACCCAGCTACACTAACAACCTTTACTACATCCTCCGGTAACAAATTCCAGAGTTTGATTACACGTTGAGTGAAAAAATATTTTCTTTTATTAGTCTTAAATAGTTTACCCTGTAGCTTCATTGCATGTCCCCTAGTCTTTCTATATTCTGATAAGGTAAACAATCGATCTACGTTTACCCGTTCCACTCCGTTCATTAATTTATAGACTTCTATCATATCTTCCCTCAGCCGTCTCTTTTCCAGGTTAAAGAGCCCTAACCTTTTTAGCCTTTCTTCATAAGAGTATCCTTCCATTCCCTTTACCATTTTGATGGCTCTTCTCTGTACCTTTTCTAAAATCGCTATATCCTTTTTAAGATACGGCGACCAGAATTGCACACAATATTCAAGGTGCGGTCTCACCATGGAACGATATAGAGGCATTATAATATCTTTTGTTATATTTTCCATTCCTTTCCTTATCATACCTAGCATTCTATTTGCTCTCTTGGCCGCCGCTGCACACTGGGCCGAGGGTTTTAACATGGTATCCACAATGACGCCTAAATCTTTTTCCTGGGTGGTGGTTCCTAATGTGGAACCTTGCATCGTGTAACCATAGTTTGGGTTGTTCTTCCCTAGGTGCATAACCTTGCACTTGTCCACATTAAATTTCATCTGCCATTTTGATGCCCAGTCTTCCAATTTATCAAGATCCTCTTGCAATTTTTCACAATCCTCTTGGGTTTTAACAACTTTAAATAGTTTTGTGTCATCTTCAAATTTGATAACCTCACTCGTTATTCCACTTTCCAAGTCATTTATGAATATGTCAAAAAGCAGCGGACCCAGCACAGATCCCTGGGGTACACCACTATTCACCTTTCTCCATTGGGAAAATTGGCCATTTAGCCTTACCCTCTGCTTTCTATCTTTTAACCAGTTCCTGATCCACAATAGTACACTGCCTCCTATCCCATGACTCTTTAGTTTCGCCAAATGTCTCTGATGAGGGACCTTGTCAAAGGCTTTCTGAAAGTCCAGATACACAATATCAACCGACTCACCTTTGTCCACCTGTTTATTCACTCCTTCAAAAAAACATAACAGATTAGTAAGACAAGATCTTCCTTGTCTAAAGCCATGTTGGCTGTCTCCCATTAGGTTGTGACTATCTACATGCTGAGTAATTTTATTCTTTATGATGGTTTCTACCATTTTTCCCGGTACTGACGTTAGGCTCACCAGTCTGTAGTTTCCCGGATCACCCCTGGAACCCTTTTTAAAAATTGGTGTTACATTGGCGATCCTCCAATCTTCAGGTATTAGAGATGATTTTAATGATAGTTCACAGATTACTGATAGCAGTTCTGCAATCTCATATTTCAGTTCTTTCAACACCCTTGGATGTATACCATCCGGCCCAGGTGATTTGCTACTCTTCAGTTTATCTAATAGTTGTAAGACATCTTCCCGATGTATCGATATTTCCTTCAATTCTTCCGCACCTTTAAATACCACTTCAGTCATGGGTAACATCCCTACATCTTCCTCAGTAAAGACCGAAGCAAAGAATTCATTCAGTCTCTCCGCTATCGCCTTGTCGCCTCTTAGTGCTCCTTTAACCCCTTTATCATCTAATGGACCAACTGACTCTCTCACAGGTTTTTTGCTACGAATGTACTTGAAAAGGTCTTTATTTCGCGTTTTTGCTTCCGCAGCAAGCTTCTTCTCAAATTCTCTCTTTGCCTGCCTTATCAATGCCTTGCATTTGACTTGCCAGTGCTAGTGCTGTTTCCAGGTTTCGTCGTTTGGCTCTTTTTTCCATTTCCTGAAAGATGCTTTTTTGGCAACAACAGCCTCTCTGACCTCACCTTTAAACCATGCTGGCAGTTTTTTGGACTTCCTTCCACTTTTCTTAAAGCGTGGAATACAGCTGGTCTGAGCTTCCAAGATAGTATTTTTCAACAACACCCAAGCTTGATGTACGTCTTTAGCCTTTGCAACTGCTCCTTTTAGTTTTTTCTTAACTGTTTTCCTCATTTTATCATAGTCTCCCTTTCGAAAGTTAAAAGGTAGCACTGTGGATTTCCTTACTATCCCTCCTCCACTAATTAAATCAAAGCCAAGCATATAGATGAGGAGGAACTATAGACATGGACGGGAGTAGCAACACTGTACTAGACCTGCAAATGCACTCACTTTTATTGAACACCCATGCGATAACTAGTATCGTCTCAGGTTGCAACCTAGAATGCGAAAACCTCCATAAGTATAATTACACAGTGAGAATAATGAAAAAAATGGAGAACGATGTGCAAATTAAACGTCCAGTAAGTCAATCTGTCCCATCTATATGTGTGTGTGTGTGAGAAAGAGCTAGAAGTCTCTAAAAGTAAAGTAACCTGAAAAGCAATGTCAAACGATCCCAACATTAAAATCACTTGTTACCAGTGAAGTATTTAAAAAATGTGTGTAGTGTAGCCCAGCTATTTCAGAAACTACTAATGTGTAAAAAGCACAAGAGATGTGTTACCATTCAAAACAGCAATCATATTAAAGTCTTAAAGTAATTGTAAAATACTAATTCCGGGGATCTGTATATAAGTAGTCAAAAACCCGTCAATAATATGCCAAGATATCCACCTAACACATGAGGATTGAACCGCACATCTTTTGCACATAGCGTTAAAGTTAAAGAGACACCCAGGGAAACCTGCCGACCTTTAAAGAGCTTTTCGCACCAGAGGTAGCTGAAGAGGCAAACACGGACACAGTCCTTCTTAACCAAATCAAACAACCTAATTATGAGATCTTTCACACCCCGAGAATAAAAAGACATTGAGGTGGAGTCCTGATCCTAGCGAAGAAGGAACTAAAGTCCTCCCTAATACGCAATAAATAGTTATGAAGGCCTGGACACCCTCATAGTCAAAACCAAAGAGGCCACATTTTGCCTGGTATATAGATCCCCATCTCAAGACCCCAATGCGCTAAGTACAATACTTGAAATGGTATGCACTCACGCACACCCTAACAAAGAATTAATCCTCCTAGGTGACTTTAATCTTGCCTCAATCCACACCTTGCCAAACAAATCTGATTGAGTTCTTTGGGTGACCAGAGAACTAGATCAGGGCATGCGATGGATGTCATCTACCTGGATTTCAGCAAAGCCTTTGATATTGTTCCTCATAGGAGGCTTATCAATAAACTCAGTAGTTTGGGGGATGGGTCCCAAGGTGGTAAACTGGATCAGAAATTGGTTGACTGACAGACGACAGAAGGTGATGGTAAATGGGGCTCACTCGGATGAAAGGAAGGTGGTTAGCGGGGTGCCCCAGGTTTCGGTCCTGGGCCCGGCACTGTTCAATGTATTTGTGAGTGATATTGCTGAAGGACTGCATGGAAAAGTCTGTCTTTTTGCAGATGACACGAAAATTTGCAACAGAGTGGACTCCCCTGAGGAAGATCCGATTATTCAGGCTGGAAGAGTAAAATGGAGAAGGGAAAAATATTTTGTGTGGGAGGGATAAAAAATCTACAATTGGCCGGGTATTGGGAGAGTAAGTGGGGATTGAGGATGGAGGGGTAAAATTTGAGTGGATGAAATAGGAATGAGGAAAGAGCAAAAGGAGAAAGATTAGTATGTTAAAGCAGATGTAGAGAGAGAATGGAAAAAAACTAGAAGAGAGAAGAAGAAAGGACAAATGGACAGCAGACGATGGAGAGTTAGCAGAAGACACGAAGAAACCAGAAGAAAGTGACTGGAGCAATTGCAGCTGAAAAAAATGCACAAAAGGTAGAAAATATCTCTTTATTTTGAATTTATTAATTGGAATATGTCAGCTCTGGTAAATGTGCAACATTAACGTCTGCGCTTTGTTTAGTACAAGAGCAAATTAATGTATAGTTTTATTTCTACAGTGTTGTACATTCCAAGTTTGGCTTTTGGGATTCCCAGTTTAATTATTGTCTTCCTGTTTCTAAATTGTGATTACTTGTTTGGTGATGGTCTATGTTCTGCATGTGTAACTGAGCTGAGGTGTTCTGTTTATATAATTCCTATTTGACAGTGCCACTTGTTCTCTTTCCCCAGTAGGTCATGTATTGTTGTTCTCTGAAATGTATTGGTTTAATATTTGCAGTGTTGCCTTTTGATTGGTAGAGTATGGTGCTTTGTGAGTCCTGGTAGTGCTGTTAGGATACGGCGGGTTTGCTATGGGTTCTAAATGGGCAGTGTTTGTAGTAGTTCCTAATGTGTCTGGCAGTTGGCACTGGATTATAGTAATGTAGAAATCTTTTAGTCTTTCTTTATCCATACACTCATTAAGAGGCACGTTTACTAAAAGTTAATATATGGTAACATTATGTAAATATTTATGCAAATGAGGCCCCTTATGCAAATGAGGCCCCGCACCCCCCTTGGGCCGCCCCTGCTGGGGGCCCACAATTTTTGTTGGCGTAGGGCCTCACTCAAGGTAAATCCGGCCCTGCCGGAACCATAGAGGATGTAACAGAGCAGTGCACATCAACGGGAGGGACAAGCAAGCCCAGCCTGAAGCACCGCCGAGCCGAAATGCCCATCCGCCGCTGACAAAACATCCAAGCGGTAATGCTTTGCAAAGGAATGCAAGGACGACCAAGTCGCCGCCCTACAAATGTCGCCCACCGGGACCAGACTGAACTACGCCCAAGACGCCGCCTGCGCCCGAGTGGAATGAGCCTGAAGACCCAGCGGAACCAACTTGCCCTTCAAGATGTAAGCCGAAGCGATAGCTTCCTTCAACCAGCGGGAAATAGACGACTTCGCCGCCACTTCCCCCTTACGCGGTCCCCCGAACGCCACAAAAAGATGATCCGACCGCCGAAAGGACGCCGTCCGGGCAAGATACTTCTTGAGAACCCTGCGGGCGTCCAACAGCCGCAATTGACCCCCAGATCCGGCCCATCGCGATCTGAGAACATCAGAAGAGAGACCACTTGGTTAACGTGAAACGCGGACACCACCTTGGGTAAGAACGCCGGAACGGTACAGAGAACCACCTTGTGGTCGGTAAAAGATAGGGCTCCCTACAAGACAAGGCCTGTAGCTCCGAGATCCTCCTAGCTGAACAAATCGCCACCAAGAAAACCGTCTTCAACATGAGGTCTTTCAGCGAAGCAGTGGACAACGGCTCAAACGGGGGAGCCAGCAAGGCCTCCAAAACCAAATTCAAATCCCACGGAGGAACAGCACAGCGCCGTGGCGGCCGCATGAGCAACACCGCCCTCAAAAACCACCGGACATCCGCGTGGGCCCCGAGAGACTGACCCTGCACTTTCCCCCGGTAGCAGGAAAGGGCAGCCAGCTGCACACGCAACGAACTAGCCGCCAAGCCCTTATCCACACCATCCTGCAAGAAGGAAAGGATCTGCGACACGGAAGCTCCCAACGGACGGACGGACGGTACGCTCTGAACACCAAGCCTCAAAGATGCGCCAGACGCGAATGTACGCCTAAGAAGTTGACCGTCTACGTGCCTTCAGCAAGGTCGAAACGACCGCCAGCGAATATCCCTTAGCGGTCATCGGAGCCCTCTCAAGAGCCATGCCGTAAGCGAGAACCGAGCTACCTGAGGCATGCGCAACAGACCCTGACACAAGAGATCGGTCCGCTGAGGGAGCCTCCACGGGCGATCCGCTAACAGTCGCACCAAATCCGCGTACCACGGCCGCCTGGGCCAATCGGGCGCCACCAGCACCATGAGGCCCCGATGACGCTCTATGCGCTGCACCACCCGGCCTATCAGAGCCCAAGGCGGGAAGACATAGAGCAACTTCTCCTGCGGCCAGGGCTGCGCCAGTGCGTCGAGCCCCTCTGACATCCGTTCTCGCCGTCTGCTGAAAAAGCGATCCACCTGAGCCGATTGAAAGGTCGCCATGAGATCCATTAGGGGAACACCCCAGCGCCGTACCAGCAGCGCGAAGACCTCGGGGTGAAGGACCCACTCTCCCGGGTCCACCCTTTGGCGACTCAGAAAATCCGCCGCTACATTCTCTATGCCTGCCACATGCTGTGCCGACAGACACTGTAGATGCGATTCGGCCCAAGCCAGTAACTGAGCCGCCTCCTGCTCTAGCGCCACGCTGCCGGTGCCGCCCTGCCGATTTATGTAAGCGACTGTGGCCGCATTGTCCGAGAGAACCCGCACCGCCTGCCGAGCAAGAGTCCCCCGAAACGCTTGTAGAGCCAGAAACACCGCTCGCATCTCCAACCGATTGATGGACCTTTCCTTCTCCGCCATTGACCACAGGCCCTGGGCAAACGCGTCCCCGCAACACGCCCCCCACCCCAGAAGACTGGCATCCGTGGTCAGCAGCATCCAGGACGGGGGTTCCAAGGGCATGCCCGCAGCTAGATTCCCCGGGCGTAACCACCACCGAAGATCCAGGCGAACCTCCTGGGGACAGACCAACCAGCGAGATAACGCATCGCGCTGATGAGACCAACGCCGGAGAAGCGCGCTCTGAAGTTTTCGCATATGCGCTCTGGCCCAGGGCACCAGCTCTATCGTCGCTGCCATCGTGTCGAGCAACTGGAGATACTGCCACGCCGTAGGCGCTGGCTGCCGGAGAAAACACCGCACCAGCTCCCGCAACGCTCGCGCCCGCTGATCCGGCAAGAACACTCTCGCTTGAAGCGTCTCGAAGCGCGCCCCCAGGTATTCCAACGACTGCGAGGGGGTCAACCTGCTCTTCGCAAAGTTGACCACCCAGCCCAGACTCTGTAGCAACCGCACCACCTTGGCTGTGGCCTCCACACTCTCCGCCCGAGACTTTGCCCGAATTAACCAATCGTCTAGGTAAGGATGCACGAGCACCCCCTCCTTGCAAAGAGCCGCCGCCACAACTACCATGACCTTTGTGAACGTGTGTGGCGCCGTCGCCAGGCCGAAGGGCAACGCCTGAAACTGAAAATGTCCCATGGGGACCGCAAACCGCAGGTAGCGCTGGTGCTCCCGCCGAACCGGGATATGCAGGTAAGCCTCCGTGAGGTCGGGCGAAGTCAGAAACTCCCCCTGCCTGACGGCCGCTATGACGGATCGAAGGGTCTCCATGCGAAAGTGAGTTACCCGGAGACACCGATTGACCCTTTTTAAATCGAGGATAAGACGAAAGGACCCCTCCTTTTTCGGCACCACGAAATAGATGGAGTACCGACCGGAACCGCACTCGTCCCCTGGCACCGGAACGATGGCCCTGAGGTGCAACAACCGCTGCAATGTGTCGAATACGGCCCTTCGCTTGAGCGGAGCACTGCAGGGCGAAAGAACAAAGGAATCGAACACGGGACAATGAAGCTCGAGAGCGTAGCTCTCCCGAATTACCTCCAGAACCCACTGATCTGACGTAAGTTGGACCCAGGCAGGGTAGAATTCCCGCAACCGCCCCCCTACGGGAACTATATCCACCTGAGCCCGCCTCATCTCATTGGGGCTTTTTACCAGAGGCGGAAGGGAAGGCGGAGAAACCTCTGCCGGCTCCTCTGAAGCCACGAAACCCCTGGCTTTTAGCCGGGAAACGCCCACGTTGGGGCAGACCAAAGCGAGCCGCCCGAAAACGGCGGAAATCCCGAGGAGCAGCTCGAGATCCAGAGGCAGCCCTGACCGGCTTCGGTTTATCCTCCGGAAGACGACCCCCTTTAGATTCACCGAGATCCTTAACCAGCTTCTCCAAATCCTCACCAAACAACAGCTTACCCCGAAAGGGAAGTTTACTGAGACGAGCCTTGGAGGAACTATCGGCCGCCCAATTGCGCAACCATAAATACCGGCGCGCCGCTACTACAGAGGCCATCGACTTAGCTCCACTACGGATGAGGTCATAATGAACGTCCGACAAATAGGCGGCCCCAGATTCCAAACGCGCCACATCCTCCACCTGCGCAGTCCCGACATCCCCCTGTAATCGCTGGGACCAGCGCAAGCAACCTCTCGCAACCCAAGCCCCTGCCACAGTGGCTTGCATAGAGAGGGCACATACATCAAAAACCTGCTTCAATAGCGTATCCAACTTCCTATCTTGCACATCCTTCAACGCCGCGGCGCCCTCAACCGGGATCATAGTCTTCTTAGTGACAGCTGACACCGCCGCATCAACCTTGGGAGACCGAAAAAGCTCCCTATCCTGATCCGACAATGGATAAAGGCGCAACAAGGCCTGAGAGCCCCGGAGCGCCAATTCAGGCGAGTCCCACTCCTCCTGAATCATTCCTCTAAAGACTCTGTGCAGCGGAAAGACCCGCTGGGACTTACGCACCGCCTGGAGCAGAGGATCCTCCAGAGCATCATCCGACGCCGTCGCCTCCACCGGCATATTCAACGTTTTGAGAGTCTCGGTGATCAAGGCCGGAAGCTCTTCCCTACGAAACACCCTGACGAGCCGACTATGCTGCTCCGAATCAGGTAACTCTCCCTCCTCGAGTTCCTCACCGGAGGTGTTATCCAGGTCCACGTCCTCCGGCCTGAGGTTTTCCCCCAGATGAGACAGAGAATCCTCCTCTGCGGACCCCTTGGCCACCTTCGCAGCAAGAGTGCCGTCCTCCGTCCGAAACAGGGACCCCGGACGTTTCAGCCCCTCCGAAGCCCGAGTCGAAGAGACTAAGCCGGGTTGCAGGAGTGCAAAAGCTTGTTGCATGAGAGAGAAGAAGTCAGGTGGAATCCCCGGAGCAAAGGCCACCGAAGTCGGACCCTGCGAACCCGAGGACCCCTCCCCAGGGGAAGACTCCGGCCCCTGAAAATCCAGAGTCGGAGGCAAAGCTGGCACCGCACCTAGCGGAAGCTCCTCCCCGGCGACAGCCTGAGAAGGATCAGAAGCTTCCATAACGTTGGAAGCCAGAGTACAGGACCCACACACACTGGACCCTGCGAGTAAACCCCGCTTGGCTCCACAAACCACACAGCGTGGCTTCGCAGGCATACTCAGAGGGAAGCTCTCCTGCCACCCTCTGTCCGTGGGTCTGCAGCACAGCCTAGCAACAAGGGAGCTTGGGAGGCTGAGCAAGAAACCCCCGTTTAAAATTAAAGTTTTTTTTGTTTTTTTTTTAATTCTTCACACAGTATGATGCCCAGGCACCCCCAAGTCGAACCCAGGTGGTCTGCAGCCAAAACGAGGGTTAGAAAGCACAGAAAAAGCAAATTAAAAGGAAAAAAAAATCAAATCGGGATTTTTTTAAAAATGGCCGCCGCGGCCGATTCCCGCCGAAAAAACCACGCGACAGACCACCCCGAGAGTAATAGAAAACTAAACTTAGGCACCTCCCCCTGACAAACCCAAAGGGACCCCCAAAAATTAGAAAATTAAGCACCTTCTACTCACCACTGCAAGATGGGGTGAAGGAGAGAGGGAGAGATGCAGCAGCCTCGCTGGAGCTCAGCCTGACTGTGGCTTCAGCTCCAACACCAGCAGCAGTGTCAGCTGCCCTGCCAACTCTGGGCCACTGCTGTCAGCCTGCAACCTGCTCCTCACCCTTCAAAGCGGGTTCGGGAGCAGGGAGGCACAGAAATATCCTCGTGCTGACTGAACCCCACAGTGCTCGTTTAAGCAATGGGGCAGGGAAAGGAAAGAAGCAAAAGTAAAAGTTAGAGGAAAAGTAAGAGGAGGGAGGGGGGGGGAAGGGGGGGGGCAGATGGAGCCAGAGGAAGAAATCTCCTGCACCAGCACAGCTCCTGCAATCAAAAACCCAGAAGGGCAAATTAATAAAAGTAAAATTTAAAGGTAAATGTATTCTATTTAGCTCTGCCTATATCCCTAACTGAGCCCAGAACCAGGCTCAGAATCTCCTTCAGCTGCTTGGAGACTGAAAGTACTGGTGAGAGGGGGCGGTCCTTGCCTACTTATACTGGTGCCAGCAAAGCAATGATGTATTTCAGTCTCCAAGGCTGCTGGAGGAGGTTGACAACTCTATGGTTCCGGGACTGGACTAGAGGGACGCTAAGGAATACGGATTCAGAATTCACCCTGGGGTTGAAACCCTTATCATAGATCTCTTATGATTAAAGGAATAGAGACCCCCAAGAAAGCATTCATAATAATATTTCTTGACATCGCCTCAGCGTTTGACTCGATCACTCACAATATACTCTTCTCAAGATTGTAACAAATAGGAGTTTGCGGAACTGCACTCAGCTGGTTCATTTCATACTTGCAGGACCGCATGCTGCAGGTAAAAATTGGCCAAAACTCATCAAAAGCATTTAACCAAAACAAAGGAATTCCTCAGGGCCCTGCTCTATCTGCTTATTGTTCAATATATACCTACAACCAATCTACAACATTTTTCGAAAGCATAATGTGAATTACCACATTTATGCTGATGCTATAATGTTTTATCTACCAATTAATACTGCATAAGTTAATCTCAAACAAATTGTAACATGTTTCGATTAAGCCTCCCAGTGGCACTCAATGAACAATCTGAAGATAAATTTCAATAAAACAGAAGCAATCTTCATTATCAGGGACAAAGAATTCACCTCCCCCCTCACCTCACATTCGACTTAGAGAAGCAGCAATAGGAGTGAAAGATGAGGTAAAATATCTGGGCATTATCCTAGATTTATTTATTTATTTTATTTAACATTTTTTATATACCGTCTTTCTACAAATCAAGACTGTTTACATAGAACGTTTCAAGGCAGTGTGTTTCAACTGTTTACAAAGAACAAAGTAACAAGGATACATAAGTGAACAATATGAACTAATTACAATGATCAATGATCAACTATTTACATATGTATATATATAGAGCTACAGATAGTTGTATTATAGGGTTTGAGGGAGCATGGGTGGGGAGGTAGCTGTAGAGGGTTAGGTACTAGGGTGGTAGGGAAAAATGTTCAAGGAAGAAGTGGGTTTTTAACTTCTTTCGGAACTCAGAGTAGCTCACACAGTTACGCAGATCATGAGGAAGGGTATTCCATAGGGATGGAGCATAGAGAGAGAAGGCCCTGTTGTTAGTAGATTGTTTGCAGTGCCTTTTAGTTGTTGGTATGGTCAGTAGGTTTTTGGTAAAGGAACGGTGTGTTCTTGTGTTGTTGGAGAAGGCAAGGAGTGGAGAGAGGCATGGACGGTGTGTTCTTGTGTTGTTGGAGAAGGCAAGGAGTGGGGAGAGGCATGGAGCTGACTCCTTTGAGATAATTTTGTGTATAAGAGTAAGAACCTTGAATTTAGCTCGGTGTTGAATTGGGAGCCAGTGGAGGTCATAGAGGACTGGTGTAATATGGGATCGTCTGGGGTTGTTGGTTATGAGCCGCGCTAACGTATTCTGGGCTAGTTGGAGTGGTTGGATGGTGTTCTTGGGGAGGCCATGATAGATCAGATTACGGTAGTCAAGCGAAGGGGTTGTGAGGGCCTGACAGACAGTACGAAAGGAGTCAGGGCTTAAGAGAGGTTTGAGGTTCCGGAGAGTACGTAGTTTTGCGTATACTGTATTAGTGGTTCTCTTTATTTGATAAAACCCTGAGCCTATCATCTCACATAAACAAATTAACCCAGGCAATGTATAGAAAGATTAAGATGCTGCAACGACTAAGACCCCTGCTGGACCCATCCGATTTTAGATTAGTCATACAGGCAATGATTAAGCCCCACATAGACTTCTGTAATAGTGCTTGTTTGGATAGACCCTGTAATATGCTATCACAATTAAAACTGGCACAACATACAGTAGCTCGGGTAATCATGCAGGCATCTAGATCTAAACACATCACCCCAATCCTGCACAAACTACACTGGCTTCTTATCCCCAGTGGAAGCAAATACAAAAACCTAATCATTATCTTCAAGTTACTGCACAACATAGCACCCTCTCACCTTACCACACTAATAAGCAGAATCCTAGACATTAGACAGTGAAGGGGATGCACTCAAAATTCCCTAAACATCCCAACTGATTTCCACAAAACCAACAAATCAACGAGCAGCAGAACCTTCTCATATTATGCACCAATCTTATGGAACTCCCTCCCAGGTTTCAGAAAAAGTATTAAGACACTATTCTTTATGGAACACTATGGGTCACACCAAGCAGATTCAGTTACACACCCACCAAAAATAGGCCATGCACTGGATACATACAATGTTAACAGCACTGTAAATATTTTCCATTAACCTCATTGTAAACAACCACTAGTTGAACTGCAAACGCAACTATTTACACTGTACATAGTTAATTACTGTTTTGATGTACAAAGTTAACCCTGTTGGATGTAAATGTTTACGTTTTGTTCCATGTAAACACACTGATACGGGAGGGGGAATGCTTGAAACCGCCGAGTGAGCGCTTCAGCACTCATCACTTACCTGCTTCCTTGTTGCGTGCAGGAGGAAGGAAGGGAGACAGACAGAGAGAGGGGTGGTCACAAGATCCAGCTGCATGCACAGCGCCGTGTTGACCAGAGTATACAAAGGCGTGAGCCACCCCTCTCCCTTCCTCTCTGTCCCGCCCCTGCTAACGCTTTCCCCGCGAAAAGAATCGTGAAAACCTGCACAGGCACGCGCTCTGCGCATGCTTCAGTTAAAAAAATAATAGAAAAGCGGGCGTAGACGGAAAGAGGGGCGGAGTTAGAGCGGGGGGTGGTGTTCGCGATATTGAGTGAGTGAAGGGAGGTGGGAATGGGATGCTGGAGTGAGATTTAAGATTTACCTCAGGAACGCCAACACTAGTTACCTGTCCCCTGAGCATTTACAAAGTTTATAGTGGAGAAAATGCAAGGTGAAGGGAGTTGCCCAATGTCAGAAGGTGTGGTAGTGATGCAATTTGAATTTGAGGTGGGACAAATACAGAGGATCTCTAAAAGTACAAAGGGGACTGTTGTAGTTGTTGATATGGAAGGACAGACTAGATAGGCCATGTGGTCTTTTTCTGTCATCATATTTCTATGTTTCTATGAGGTTTTGCTGCTCCAGTGTGCCAGGTGCCCTTCATAGAAGGGTGACAAAAATGATAAATGAGATAGAACACCTCCCTTATGAACATAGTATATGACTGCAGATAAAGACCAGTATAGTCCATCTGAAGTGGAAGAATAGCCTAGTGGTTAGAGCAACTGCCTAGTACCCAGAAGATCAAGGGTTCAATTCCCACTGGCACTCATTGTGACTTTGAGCAAGTCACTTTACCCTCCATTGCCTCAGAAGAAAAGGCTGGTAATCTACTTCTTGTGATACATTGCCAAAAAAACCCAGAGATAGCTGGGTCACTATGAGTCAGCAATGACTTGATGGCACAAAAAAAAAAAAAAAACCACTTTAATTGCCTGATAAGGCGGTATAAAAAAACTTTTAAATAAATAAAAAATAAACAGATCTAATGTGGCAAAATTTAAGGAGGACCTGGCACCTTACAGTCAGAGAATCCAAAATGTGTTACAAATGTAATCAATTCCTAATACCATATATAAATCCTTCCTATGGATGATTAATTATCTTAAAAGTCAAATGCTCAGTTGGGTCTGACACTACTTATGTGATAAAAAAACATAATATTTTCAAACAAAATCCATAATATAACTGCCATTATAAAGAATTGGCAACAAAGAATATCATCTAAAACATAAAAAGAACATGAAAATGACCAGATAAAACAAAGTAAAAAATGCCAATGCGTCTCAGATTTAACAGCTTTTTTGGAGAGTTCCCTGGAGGTGGTGACCAGTAGGGCGACACTATTAGTTAATTTTGCCTTTGAGTCAGATAGGAATATGGTGCTTAGATTATACTTTCGTAAATTGTCTGTTACTCAGTTTATGGGTGCTAAAATATTAATTTTTCCTTATTTAGCTAGGGATACGCAGAAGAGGCGAAAGGCGTTCCTGGCTTTACGCCAGAGAGCGGTCGCCTTGGGTGCAATGTTTAAATTAAGATATCCTTGTAAGTGTATGATTAATTATAAATCTCGTCAATATATTTTTTTTGAGCCCAGACAACTGTTACAGTTTATTGATGCTAGGGAAGAGGGTGGGGGAGGGGAGGCTCCCATATCGGCTGCCATTTAATGTAATCTTTGCTCCTATGATATTTGTATTTTCTTTGAGTGGTGATTCACTTATGTATTAATTTTCTTTTCTTGGATCATATTGTGGGGTAATATATTGGGGTCTATGCCAGGGATGATTGTTTTTTTTCTTATATTGAGAACTGTTTTAGGATGGTTCTCTATATTGGGTTTACTTTATCTTTTGTTATCTGATTCAGATTCAGAGTTGTATTTCTGGATTGTTTTTGTAAAAATGATAAATAAATAAAAAAATGCCAATGAACTAAAATATGTGTATACAGAAATGTATGCACCGGTGTTCTACTAAGAGAACCAGCATGGAACAAAACTGTTCTTAATGTGTGATTAAATTTCAATACCATTACTACTTTTGTATTAAAAAGTAATAAGGAATGAAGGATAAAAAGTAATCTTTTATATGGATTAGCGATCGTGTTAAATATAAAACTGGACTTGCATACATTTCTGTATATAAATATTTTAGTTCATTGGCATTTTTTACTTTGTTTTTCCGGTCATTTTCATGTTCTTTTTGTGTTTTAGATTATATTTTTTGTTGCCAATGCTTTATCGTGCCTGTTTTATTCTGGATCCTGTTTTAAAATATTATGTTTCTTATAAGTAGTGTCAGCCCCGACTGAGCATTAAGTCAGTTTTGACTTTTAAGATAATTAATCATCCATAGGAAAGATTTGTACACGGTATTAGGAATGGATTACATTTGGAACGTGTTTTGGATTCTTGTAGGTGCCGGGTCCTCCTTAAATTTTGCCACCTTGGGTCTGTTTGTCCTTTCAGCTACCTCTGGCATGAAAGCTCTTTAAAGGTCGGCAGGTTTCCCTGGGTGTCTCTTTAACTTTAACGCTGTGTGCAATAGATGTACAGTGGAATCCTCATGTGGTAGATGAGTATCTTGGCGTATCGTTGACAGGTTTTGTCTATTTGTATACAGATCCCCGGCATTAGTATTTTACAGTTTCTCTAAGACTTTAATTAGATGATTGTTTTCAATGGTAGCACCTCTCCTACGCTTTTACACACTAGTACTTTCTGAAAAAGCTGGGCTATGCTCTATAGTACTGTTCCCATTGCACACATTTTTAAAATACTTCCCTGGTAAGAAGTGATTTTAACACTGGGGTCATTTAATATGCCTTTCTGGTAACTTTACCTTTACAGACCTCTTCTCAAGGTGCCTCCGCCTCCAACGCCTCCTTCCCTTTCTGCCCAAACCCGAGCTATTTCTATGACAAAATCCACAAGATCACACTCCAATTCCCCATTAGGTCAGCTACTTTTCCCCTCTACCCCTGCTACCCTCTCTTCCTTTTCTCTCGTCTCTGAGGAGGAAACCACACACCTTCTTTCCTCCTCCAAACTCACTACCTGCTCCTCTAATCCTATTCCTACCTGTCTCCTAAGCTCCATCTCCTCCATTGTTCTCCCTTCCATCTCTCACATTCTCAACCTATCGCTCTTCACTGCAACTATCCCTGCAGCCTTCAAGCATTCTGTGGTCACACTCTCCTCAAGAAATCATCACTAGACTGTCCTTCTAACTATCGACCCACCTCCCTCCTCCCCTTCATTTCTAAACTACTTGAACATGTGTTTCATCACTGTTGCCTTGACTTTCTGTCCTCTCAAGCCCTCCTGGATCCTTCACAATCTGGCTTTCACCCTTTACATTCTACTGAAATGGCTCTTGCCAAAGTCTCCAGTCTTTTGACACTGTTGACCACCTCCTTCTCCTCAATACCTTCTCCTCGCTTGGTTTTAAGGGCTCTATGATAACCTAGTTCTCTTCTTATCTCTCCCATTGTTCTTTCAGTGTTTGTTCTGGTGTCATCATGGATAACATGTTGAAACCCTATGCCCAGTGTGCAGTGGCGACCAAGAGGGGAAGTAGAATGCTAGGTATCATAAGGAAAGGAAAGGAGAATAAAACAAAGGATATTATAATGCCTCTCTATCGTTCCATTGTGCAACCGCACCTTGAATATTGTGTGCGATTCTGGTCACCGTATCTTAAAAAGGATATAGTGTTATTAGAAAAGATACAGAGAAGAGCCACCAAAATGGTAAAGGGGATGGAAGGATACCCCTATGAAGAGAGGCTAAAAAGGTTAGGGCTCCTCAACCTGGAAGAGATGGCTGAGGGGAGATATAATAGAGGTCTATAAATTAATGAATGGAGTGGAACAGGTAAACACAGATTGATTGTTGACACCATCAAAATATAGAAAGACTAGGGGACATGCAATGAAGCTTGTCAGACGGCTGCCTGGTGAGAATGTTCACAGTCTTGGCAAGTGCATATATCAATATGATTTGCAAGGGATTGTGGGCAATGCAGTTCATTCACACCGGACACAGCTGCTCACAATAATTAGTTGTGCTTGATGGTAAAGCCAATAAGATATTTATTTATGGGGTTATTTCTCCCAACACAGATATGCTTGGTAGCACATAAATCAGGTTACTTGCTTTCAGTGTTAAACTTGGAAAAACAAAATCAGGAAAACAACATTTGAACTTGTCAGGCAATCAAAGCAAAAGAATAAGACCTGGTTGGTAACAAACTGGTCTTTTCTGTAGGCTTTAGCTAATATTTTCTTAGCAGTGTATCAAACAACAAACAAAATCCACAAAGAAAGGAAAAAACTGTTTGTTTCAGGTTAACTTCTTATATCTTCCCACATAGATTCAGAAGTGATTCCCTCAGAGCTCACAAGCAATTAGGTACGGCTCAATTGCTAGCAGTTACCCAGCTGAAACCCCTTAGCTGGCTTGCTTTCTACTGCGTGGCTAAAAATCCTACTCAGGAGCTTTTCTGAGTAGATTAAAGAACAAGTTTGTATTTCTTTGTGATGGTTGTTGTATTTTATAACAGAAAATTACCAAAGGAGTTTAGACAGAGAGCAATCCATGTAAACACATCCTTCATCTGCAATCACTCCCCCTTCTTCAACAATCATGGGTTCAATATCCTGGATTGGCACAGATGAATTTCTCAATGGAGCACTTTCAGGAGAATACTTGTTTCCCTGCTGTCTTTCAAGGTTATAGCTAGGGCATAGATCAGTGTTCATACCTGAGCTCCCATTGCTGTTAGAGTTCCTCTCTATGTAGCCTGGCCAGTATGTAGTCCAGTTCCTATGTCCAGCCTTCCAATCCAGATCCCTGGACACTGTGTCTCTCTTCACATACCTTCTGGCACGGGTCTTAGGGTCCCTTCCAAGTGCAGCCGTCTGGAGATTCCTAGCTCTGCAGCACCGTCTGGAGATTCCTAGCTCTGCAGCACCATTCCTCTGGCTTTCCCCAGTCCAATGGTGTATGCTGGCCCTTGGAATGCCTTCCAGTATACGTACTGCTATGAACTCCTTTAGACCTCCCAAAGGCTTTTCTCCTCTTTCTTCCAAAGGGTTTCTTTCCCTCTCTGTCCGTCCGGTTTGGCTTCTGCTTCTGATGATCCTCCAGATGAAACTGAGGATATCCGAGCTGATCATGAAGATGATGATGAGGATGAGGATAAGGATAATTCTCTGTAGAATAAACTCTACCTTTATTCTGCTTAGATGAGTGCTCCACCTTAACACAGCGCAGCTGTGCTGAATCAGGCCCTGCCCTTTGAGATGAGTGCTTAGGGATTACCTCATAGCCCTCCTGATTGAACATACGTTTCCCCACTTCAGCTCCTCTAATGGCTGTTGGAAACCTGGTGCATTCTGGGACTGGTAGTCTTTTATGGGAAAATTCTGTTTTCTTATTTCTACCAGAACTGACAGGTTGCTTGTTCAGAGTCACTTCACCTTTTCTATAGCTCCTTCCTGAGCTATGATAAGCTTCCTTATCACAAGCTATAGGGTAATTTATTTAAGACTAATAAGAGAAAATATTTTTTCACTCAAAGTGTAATCAAACTCTAGAATTCATTACTGACATATCTTATGTTCTTATGATCCTCCTCTACTGCTATCCCACTCTTAGTTGGTGTATCCCAAGGATCTGTCTTGCAGCCACTCTTTTTCTCTCTATATACCCAATCCCTTGGTGCACTCATCTTTCCCATGGATTTCAGTACCATCTTTACCCTAATGACTCCCAGATTTACCTCTTTACACCTGAAATATCTCTGGCAATCTCTGCCTGCCTTTCTGGCATTGCTGCTTGGATGTCTCACCATTGCTTGAAATTGAACATGGCCAAAAATGAGCTTCTTATTTTTCCCCCTAAACCCTCCTCTCCCCTTCCTCCTTTCTCAGTCTCTGTGGATAACTCTCTACTCCTCCTAAGCTCGCAACCTTCGGGTCATCTTTGTCTCCTCTCGCTCCTTCTCCACACATATCCAACTGATAGCTAAAACCTGCCGTTTCTCTCTCTATAACATCAACAATATTTGCCTATTCCTTTCTAAACACACTACTAAGACTCCTTAGCCACTGCCCGTCTAGACTATTGTAACCTACTCCTTTCTGGTCTCCTTCTGAATCATTTGTCTCCCCTTCAATCTGTTCAATACTCTGCTCATATTACTCATCTTCTCAAGTCACTTCTTTGGCTCCCTATCTGTTTCTGTATCAAGTTCAAACTTCTCCTGACCTACAAGTGAACCAGTGCGGAGCCTTCCCGCCTCTCTTAAGGAACCTTGCAGCTGTCCCCCACCCTCAAAGGAAATTACATTAACTTCCTTTGGGGGCAGGACGCAGCTGCACGGGTTCCTTCACAGAGGCGGTGAGGCTCCGCACCAGTTTCACTTTTATTTAAACTGAATGTCGCTAGCACAGCCCCAGCTGCCAGGGAAAGGAGAGGGTGAGTCTGCAGGGAAGCTAACACGGAGGAAGGTGAGGGCTGGAAGGGGTCTGACACAGGGGGGAGGAGGGGGCTGGAATGGAACTGACATGAGGGGAAGGTGGGGTCTGCAACGGGGCTGATGAGGAGGGGGCTGACATGAGGGAGAGAATGGGGCTGAAAGGAACTGAGATGAGGGGAAGGTGGAGTCTGCAACTGGCTGACATGGGGCAGGGAAGCAAGGGGCCGGAAGGGGGCTGACAAGGGTGAGAAGGGAGCTGGAAGGGAACTGACACAAGAAGGTGGGGTCTGCAAGGGAGCCGATATGGGGGGGAAGGTGAGGGCTGGAAGGGAGCTGACACAAGAGGAAGTGGGGCTGGAAGGGGGATGACATAGGGGATGAGGGGGCTGGAAAGGAGCTGATACCTGGGTATGGTACTGGAGGGAGACTGGAAAGGCTGATGACACTAGGGAAGGGAGGAGAGGGATGGGAGGGAGCTAACACCTGGGGACGGGACTGGAAGGGAGCTGACACTTGGGGATGGAACTGGTAGGTGGCTGGGTAATGGGGGTGGGGGCTGGAAAGGAGGGGGTACTGGCACTGGGATGGTATTTGGACTATAAGGGGCTGGACAGTGGGGAAGGAGGGGGACTGGAAGGGAAAGGATACCAATGGCAGTCCTCGGAATGCAAGGGAGTTGAAATTGGAAGATACAGGGAAGGGAAGACTGGAAAAGGGGGCTGATACTGGGGAGTGTTACTAGGACTGGAAATAGGCTGATGGAAGGAAGTGAAAAAAACAAAAGAAGAGATAAGAAATGGCAGATGGACTATAGACCATAGAAAGAGCGCTATGACAGGAAAACAGAAGCCTCAGATGAGGACCAGCATGATCAGAGAATCAAATGGTCAGACAACAAAGGTAGAAAAAATAATTGTATTTTCAATTTAGTGATTGGCTTTGCACAATCTTTATGGGGAACTGCATCTCTTATTTATCTGATGTTGCACTACATGCGGAGTCTAGCTTCGTGGGGATTCAGTTTACTTTTAGGTTGTAGTCACTTATTCTGTACTTGGTGAGGGTCTGTGTCCTGAGTGTGTGACTGAGGCCGTGTGTTCTGTTAACATGGAGTTTGTACATAGGGATCTATATTGTACTGTATGGATATTCTAGGGATTACAGTAGTATTTATAATGCATTGTTTTTCTGTGAGTTTTGGAAGTCTATCCTGGTATGGTATGGTAGATTTGGCCTTATAGATCTTCGGTGGCTTTTGTAGGGTTTTATATTAGTTCTCAATATGCCTGTTGCTGGACAAAGTTTGTTAGATAACCAGAAACAGATTTTTTTTTTTTAATATATTGAGTTCTGGGGGTAAATGTCCTACTTCTGCTCTGCACCCATTGTTGAGGGAGAGGTTTCTGTTGATGCAGAATATATATTCAAAAAGAAAAAACAAGAATCATAACACAGTTTATAACAAAATAAAATGAGTTATAATTTGGTAGCATAAACTGTGCTGCGATTCTCACTTTTTCTTTTAGCTCCTTGGTATGCGAGCATCTTGCATTTCCTTTGTTTTTTTGCAGAAAATATATTTACATTAACACCATGCTGGTCCAGTGTGCAGTTTCAGGAGTTATGTTGGGGTTTCCAAGCCCTTCTTGGTCACAAAGTCTCTCTTGTTTTTCAGAGGGTGAGAAGTGCTGTGTTGGGGCGCCACGTTGCTCTTGTTTTTGTGGAGGTGCTGCATGGGTGCTGTTGAGCCCCTCTTGTTTGGCATATTTAGCAGCATGTTTCCTAAGCTCTGCATCATACTAGGTCAGATCAAGATCCCTCAAGCCCACTATCCTGTTTCCAACAGTGGCCAATCCAGGTCACAAGTTCCTGACAGATTCCCAAAAAGGAACACAGGTTCCGCAATGCTTCTCTCGGGGCAAGTAGTGGATTTCCCACATCCTCTAGTAATAGTTTATGGACCTTTCCTCCAGGAACTTGTCCAAACCTTTTTTAAACCCAGGTACACTAACAGCTTTTGCTACATCCTCTGGTAACTAATTCCAGAGTTTGATTACTCTGGGCCATAGGCTAACTGCAGGGAGGCAGTTACATCCCCCTGCAGTTACTGCATTTTAGTATGGTAAAGTAGCTGGAGTGGAGGAGTAGCCTAGTGGTTAGAGCAACTGCCTAATACCCAGAAGATCAAGGGTTCAATTCCCACTGGCACTCCTTGTGACTTTAGGCAGGTCACTTTACCCTCCATTGCCTCAGAAGAAAAGGCTGGCAATCTACTTCAGGTGATATTTTGCCAAGAAAACCCAGAGGTAGCTGGGTCACTATTAGTCAACACTGACTTGATGGCACAAAAAAAAAAGTAGCTGCAGGTGCAACTAAGAGGTGGCAGTAGTTGCACTCACGCTGAGGCATTATGTTAGTTTCTCCCAAAAATGCAGATGCCTATGTGTGAGAGTTCTTTCACTTGCCTCACTCTGCAGTAAAGTATAATATTGGGAAACAAATCCTGTAAACCTAAAGAGTAATGGGTAAAAGCATTTTTGACTATATATGTCTGTTTTTAGTTTGTATTGATATATTCCCTACTTGGTGAAGATCTATCTCTGTTCTGCATGTGTGACTGAGGCTACATATTCTGTTAGCATGGAGTCTCTATGTAGGGAGCTGTAGTAATCCGGCTTGTTCAGCTTTCTGAATAGGAATATGGATGTTCTAGGGCCCACTGCAATATTTGTGGTGCTGCCCTTTTGGGTTATGTTCCATGTTGTGTGAGTTTTGGAAGTTAGTGCTGTTATGGAATAGTAGATTTGCTCTATGGGTCCTGTACTCTGGGTTCTTGGTAAGGTCAACTTTAGGGTGTTAGTTGGGGGGGGGGAGGGCGGTTACTGGAATATGTATTGTCTTTGAGATTTGCAGATTAAAGGAAATTTTGAATTTTACAGGAACGTCTCAGTTGAATTTTGTTTAGTAGCCTGATAGTTTCACCGCTGCCGAGTTCTGGACTTTTCCAGCACTAGCACAATCCAATCCAGGTTTGAATTCATGGCTACCAGGATTAGTTTCTCATTTTATATCTTCCCTCCTCATCGATAATCTGGTCATAGCAAAATAAATCTGATGTGTAGATTGGTGAGGTCTGGATTGGGGAGAGGGGGAGCTGTGTAAGTGGCTTTTCATTAATCAAATTTAATGGTTTTTTAATGTTTGTTTTATTGTAACATCTGTTTTGCTAAATTGCATGTATATGTTTAAAAGTGTCACCAGTAACCCTCCTAGAGCCAAGTAGGGTAGGTCAGCCTGGGCTATCCAAAACTTAAGGAGCAGGGTAGTGCAGTTGGCCCTGCACTGCCTTCTGGGTGTTGTAGTCCCTCTTACTCTATAAGCCAGGAATAATTGTAGTCGAGTGGGTTAGGCAAAAATGACAAGGTTTTATTTCCCCTTCCGGGTGGATTCATTGCCAATGAAATTAAAGACAAAAGTGACCATACTTCTGGTACAAAGAAAAACACTTCAGGAACAAAAACAGCTTCTTTGGTTTTCAGCTTTCACATACGGTGTTCAAAACAAACTTACATGCAGCAGTCCCTTTTCAAACAAAGGCAAACACTCTTGCTTTTCCCACTGCTGTTCCAACAGCCTTGTTAACAGCTAGTTTAGCAAAGTGATATGACGTGATCTGATAAAGACAGCATACAATCCATCTGCTCATCTGATGTCTGTTCATTAACAAACTCTGTCTGCATTTCCTCACAGTCACTTTCAGACAAGTAAGTTTGTGGATAATTATACGGTACTTCAAAATGCAGTCTCTCTCTACTTCTCCGAGACTTCTCTTCACCGGGTGCTACAGAGCAGGGTGGAGCATTACCATATATATGGGATTTAGCACAGGGAGAGTCCAGCAAACCTTGGCAGTCACAGGGAAAACGTTCAAACCCAGTTTCCCATCTACATGGTTTATACAGCCTACCTTTTGGCTTCTTCACAGAGGGATTTCTTAGCACAGCTGGGTCAGCAAGGCTTTCACACACCGGCTGTGTTTTCCTGCCTTTTAACCTTTCTTTTCTCTCAGTCATACAAATGTCCCATGGCCAGCACGTCTCTCCCTCTCTGGACCTGAAGCTCTCCGTTTGGAAACTCTCTTCTGGTCTCCTTCTCCAACTGGTTCCCTCTCTGGTTCCCCAGCTCTCTCTGGTTCTCCCTCCGGTTCTCCAGCTCTCTTCTGGTGAGTACTTTTTATATGCCTGTGTCTTAGGGCTTAACTGCGCCCCTCCCCCAACCAGATGCTTCCCCTTAATCCCTGAGCTCGGGGCTACTTTGTAGTTTGGGCGTGTTTTCTCCCCTCGTGACTCACTCTGTTTATGTTGTCCTGGCAACCCTGGGCCATGTGCTTTGCCTGGCTGTCAGTTTCTGACATAATCTCTTCAACTTTACCCAGTTTTATAGCCTCGGAAGGATCCTCTACATGACAAAAGTCACCTAGGAGTTTTGATTGGTGGCATATACATTTTAAAATAAAGTCTGCTAAATTCATGCAAATACCCTGTAGCTTCATTGCATGTCCCCTAGTCCTTCTATATTCTGATAACATAAACAATCGATCTATGTTTACCCGTTCCACTCCATTCATTAATTTATAGACTTCTATCATATCTCCCTTCAGCCATCTCTTTTCCAGGTTAAAGAGCCCTAACATGTTTAGCCTTTCTTCATCCCCTTTACCATTTTGGTGGCTCTTCTCTGAACCTTTTCTAATAACGCTATATCCTTTTTAAGGTACGGCGACCAGAATTGCACACAATATTCAAGTTGCAGTCGCACCATGGAACGATACAGAAGCATTATAATATCCTTTGTTTTATTCTCCATTCCTTCACTTATGATACCTAGCATTCTATTTGCTCTCTTGGCTGCTGCTGGGCAGAGAATTTTAATACGTTATCCACGATGACACCTAAATCTTTTTCCTGGGTAATGGGTCCTAATGTGGAACCTTGCATCATGTAACCATAGTTTGGGTTTTTCTTTCCAAGGTGCATAACTTTGCAATTGTCCACATTAAATTTCATCTACCATTTGGATGCCCAGTCTTCCAATTTATCAAGATCCTCTTGCAATTTTCCACAATCCTCATGGGTTTTAACAACTTTAAATAGTTTTGTGTCATCTGCAAATTTGATAACCTCACTAGTTATTCCCATTTCCAGGTCATTTATGAATATGTTAAAAAGCAGCAGACCCAGCACAGATCCCGGGGATACTCCACTATTCACCTTTCTCCATTGGTAAAATTGGCCATTTAGCCCTACCCTCTGCTTTCTATCTTTTAACCAGTTCCTGATCCACAATAGTACACTGTCTCCTATCCTATGACTTTTTAATTTTACCAAAAGTCTCTGATGAGGGACCTTGTCAAAGGCTTTCTGAAAGTCCAGATACACTATATCAACCGACTCACTTTTGTATACCTGTTTATTCACACCTTCAAGAAAACATAACAGATTAGTAAGACAAGATCTTCCTTGTCTAAAGCAATGTTGACTGTCTCCCATTAAGCCATGACTATCTACAAGTTCAGTAATTTTGTTCTTTATGATGGTTTCCACCATTTTTTCATGGAACTGATGTCAGGCTCACTGGTCTGTAGTTTCCCGGATCACCCAATGAACCCTTTTTGAAAATTGGCGTTACATTGGCCATCCTCCAATCTTCAGGTATTACAGATGAATTTAATGATAGTTCACAGATTACTAATAGTAGGTCTGCAATCTCCTATTTCAGTTTTTTCAATACCCTTGGATGTATACCATCCAGTCCAGGTGATTTGCTACTCTTCAGTTTATCAAATAGTTGTAATACATCTTCCTGGTGTATCAATATTTCTTTCAATTCTTCCGCAGCATCTCCTTCAGTCATGCGTGACATTCCTATATCTTCCTCAGTAATGACTGAAGCAAAGAATTCATTCAGTCTCTCCGCTATGGCCTTGTTCCCTCTTAGTGCCCATATTACCCTTCTATCATCTAATGGTCCAACTGACTCTCTCGCAGGTTTTTTTGCTATAAATGTACTTGAAAAAGTCTTTATTATGCGTTTTTGCTTCTCAAATTCTCTCTTTGCCTTCCTTATCAATGCCTTGCATCTAACTTGCCAGTGCTTGTGTTTCCAGTTTTTGTCATTTGGTTCCTTTTTCCTGTTCCTGAAAGATGCTTTTTTGGCAACAGCCTCTCTGACCTCACTTTTAAACCATGCTGACAGTATTTTGGACTTCCTTCCACTTTTCTTAAAGCGTGGAATATAGCTGGTCCAAGATAGTATTTTTAAACACCCAAGCTTGATGTAAATCTTTAACCTTTGCAACTGCTCCTTTTAGTTTTTTCTTAACTATTTTCCTTATTTTATCATAGTCTTCTTTTTGAATAGTACTGTGGATTTCCTTACCGTCCTTCCTTCATTTATTAAATCAAACACGATCATGCTATTATCACTATTGCCAAGTGGCCCCAACACCCTTATCTCTTGCACCAGGTCTTGTGTTCCATCAAGGACTAGGTCCAAAATGGCTTCCCCTCTGGTCAGTTCATGAACCAGCTTCTCCAAGAAGCAGTCATTTATTTCATCTAGAAACTTTATCTCCCTAGCATGTCCTGCCGTGAAACTGACCCAGTTGATAAATCACCCATTATTATTACTGTGCTGTAACTTTTGCTAGCTTCCCTGATTTCTGTGAGCATTTCATCATCTATTTGTTCATTCTGGCCAGGCGGTCCATACTACACATCCACTGCCATCGCCTTCCCTCCCCCTTTTTACATGGAATTTCAATCCAAAGAAATTCTACAGTGAATTTTATTTCCTGCAAAACTTTAATCCTTTGTGACTCAATGCCCTAATAGTGCGCAACCCTCCACCAATTTGATCTGCTCTATCATTACGATATAGTTCGTACCCAGGTATCACAGTGTCCCACTGGTTGTCCTCCTTCCACCATGTTTCTGAGATACCAATCATATTTAAACTCTCATTTAGTGCTATATATTCTAACTCTCCCATCTTATTTGCATACAAACATTTGCATACAAACATTCTAGAGGCTGTATTTTATTAATACTATTGGTAGGCAGGGGTAATTTGGAATCTTTAAGCTCTGTCTGCTCTGTACTCAAGAGCATTTGGACTACTTTTGTCTTTATTGGAACCTCTCTACTGCTATGCCCTAACTTTAATCTTTTGCTAGTATCCTTCAAGGATACATTGTTCCGAACCATGCACTCTTGGGTGACTATTCTGCTTTCCCCTATTATCTAGTTTTAAAGCTGCTCTTTCTCCTTTTTAAAGGTTAATGCCAGCAGCCTGGTTCAGTTCTGGTTAAGGTGCAGCCCATCCCTTCGGAAGAACCCCTCCTTTCCCCAGAATGTTCCCCGATACCTAATAAATCCAAAACCCTCAATCACGCATTGAGACTTCGGAGCTCTGCCTGCCTTTTGGGCCCTGCACGTGGAACCGGAAGCATTTCGGAGAATGCTACCCTGGAAGTTCTGGATTTCAACTTCCCACCTAAAAACCTAAATTTAGCCTCCAGAACTTCTCTACCACACTTTTCTATGTCATTGGTACCGACATGTATCAAGCAAGCAGACTCCTCCCCAGCACTATCTAAGACCTTGTCTAGGTGGCACGTGAGATCTGCTATCTTCGCACCAGGCAGGCATGTTACCTGGCGATCCTCACGTCCACGAACCACCCAGCTATCTACATGCCTAATGATTGAATCACCAACTGTAACGTCCGTCCTAACTATTCCCTCATGGACATATGGCCCTGGAGAAACCTCCTTGGTGCGGGAGTGTTTTATTTCACCTGGAGGACAGGTCCTAGCTGCAGGATCACTTCCTGCCACACCAGGGTGATGCTCTCCTGTCACGTGACCTCTCTTCTCCGTGGCAACAGGGATGCTGCCAGACTGGAGGTGGGACTTCAGTACTATATCCCTGTAGGTCTCATCTATGTACCTCTCTGTCTTCCTTATGTCCTCCAAGTCTGCTACTCTAGCTTCCAGAGATCAGACTCGTTCCCTGAGAGCAAAGAGCTCCTTGCACCCAGTTCACACGTAAGACCCCTCACTAACTGTGAGAATATCATACATGTGTCACAATTCAGAAGACTGGAAAACCCCCACCTTGCTGCTGGACTGCTGTCTGAATGTTAGGTTTAAGGTTGTGTTTAGGTATTTAAGTTCTTTATTTACTAAGGGTTGCTAGGAATACTTAAACTTATAAAACAATACCTAATATGTTTAATGTACTTTGTTCACCTGAAGCTTAATTAATCTCAGGTCCTTAATGTATGCCTGATGAAGATAAACAGTTGCACCTGAGAGTGAATATGGCACCTCCTTTCCTTTAAGAGATTTAAGCACCTATATAAAGCTATGATTATCCTAGGGGTGGGTAGGTGTCAGGGAGGGAAAGAAGACTTATTTTAAAAAACTGGCTGCTACACGGTACCCCGTTCTGTGCTTCTAAGGTAATCTGTGACCAATTTCCTGGGTGATTCACATAGCCCTTGCTTGGATTGAGGGAGTCTTGGGTTCTAAATTTAACCAGAAAGCTCTCTGCTGAGTATTAAATTTAAACTAAAAGCTCTCTGCTGGGTTTTAAACTTAAGCTGAAAGCTACCTGTTGAGGTTTTAATTTAACTAAAAGCAATTTTCTGATACTAGGCCCTGACTGATTTAACAAATACACTGGATTCACAAATTAATCAGCTTTAATGTAAAAAATTCCTTTTTCACCAAGATTTAGAAAAACTCCCAGAAGTAAATACTTACACTTGCAGATCTTTCTCCAAAGTAACAGTCCCTTTTTGTTGTCCTTTGATTAAGCTTAAAGAAGAATAAGGCAGGGGATGGTATATGTATATGGTATATGTCTGTCTTAATTAGATTGTAAGCTCTGAAGAGCAGGGACCGTCTTTATATGTGTCTGTACAGCACTATGTATGCCTTGTAGCGCTATATAAAATGATTAATAGCAGTAGATCAATAGTAGTAGTAGTAGAGACCTCTAGCCCTTTCACAAACATGTAGGATGTTTCATTTGCACATCATTCTCAGTTTTTTCATTATTCTCACTGCGCAACTGTACTCATGGAGGTTTTCGCATTCTAGGTTGCAACCTGAGAAGATACCAGTTATTGCATAGGTGTTCAATAAAAGTGAGTACATTTGCAGATCTAGTACAGTGTTACTACTCCCGTCCACATCTATAGTTCCTCCTCATCTATATGCTTGGCTTTTACAATGATACGCAGTTTACATTTATAATATGCTATAATTTTATTTATAGTACTTATCTGACATTTGCATTCTAACAGGGAGTTTTAGCCTTGCTGATAGTTCCTTCTTATTTATATACACAAACTGCAGTTTTAGTTTTGTAGCATGGTATTTTGTTTTTTTGTTTTAACTTGTTTTAGTTCCTTCTTTATGTACATTAGATTTTTGTCATTTACATTCGACACTTATTATTTATATTATTTATTTATTCACAATTGTCTATTCGCTTTACATGCCTTTATACATAATAAGTGATTTTATATGGCGTATTTTAGGTTCATTGATTTTGTTTAGTTTTCTATGTTTGTGATTGTTTTGTCATTTTCTTTTGAGGTTGTTGACCTCCCTGAGGAAGGCGTAGGGTTCTACATCAATAAAGCTTTTTAGAAACCAGCTGCAGTTTCAGGTCACTCCTTTGTGTGCTTTCCCTAGTGGTGCCATACTACAGACTGCAGGACAGGCGCAGATGAGTAATTTCATATCATCATGTCACTTAATCGTCTTGCAGTCCTTGTAGCACAGCTGATTTGAATGACTTTTTAATATAATGATCTTTTCTTACTGATTTACTGAACTTGCCATCTGCAGTTGCTGGCTCAATGCAGAAAAGAACATGATTTGGAGTTTTCTGGGGCCCGTTTGTCTCTTCATTTTGGTAGGTTTATGATTTGTCTCCTTGAAACCATCCAATGTAAATTTTTTATTCATCTTCCCTCGTCTCTTCTTTCCTCCATTCTTTTCTTGGTGTAAAATATCCCCGTTTCCCAAAGAAGTAATTTTATAAGGAGGAACCTACTTGAATGTAAAAGCCTAAAAAGGGTGATTTTAGTCCTTGAATCCTACTAGACTGGTCCACACATGTGGGTTATGCTCCCTTTCGGTAGATAAAGGAAGACTTGAACAACTTTCAGTGATGTTCTCACTCAGTGTATTTACTGGTGCAGCACTGAGAGAAGCCAGTATGACACTTCCCAAGCAGCAAGCAAGACTGAAAAACTCAGAAAACGCTATTAAACACAAAACAAGTTTGCCACAATAGTGTAAGCATTTGACTCTCTTACCATAACAGACTCTATGTCGGGCATTGATACTGATAATGCAATCAATAGGCAGCAGAGCTTTGCAACCTGTACAAGAGTCTTCAAGGGCAGGTTCTGGATTAGTCTAGCAGGGTTCAAGGACAGATAATGATCAAGTATGTAAAATTTCTCCTTCCTTATCATCCTGCTAGACTGTGAAATTAGAACTTACCTGCTCATTTTCTTTCCTCAAGTCCCTCCTGTTTAGTCCAGACTCCATGGTTTTGTCCCATCTCCAGCAGATGGAGACTGAGAATTCTAAACTTCTGTGAACCAAACCCTTCCCAAAAGTCAATATGAATCTTCCCAAGCAGAACAAAACATCAAAACAGACCCATTAAAGATTCAAACTATGTACAAATGTCCTCCTATGGAACACTGGTTCAACGGAAGGAAGTCCTCCGGGAAACACATAGCCAAAGATTTCTGAAACCCTGGAGGGAAAAAGACTAAAACAGCACTCACGCCCAGACAACTCTCTCCAGGCCTCGCTGAAGCTGAACAAATGGGTGGGTTCTGGACTGGACTGGAGGGACTCAAGGAAAGAAAAATTAGCAGGTAAGCTCTAATTTCACCTTTGAAAGTGTTCCTCCAGTCCAGTCCAGACTCCAGGGATGTAACATTAGTAGTTAGGAATGGGAGGGACCAGTGAGCCCTGCCTGCAACACCCATGCCCTGAAATGCGAGTCTCCCTGTGCCTGCACATCCAACCAATAGTGTCGCACAAATGTGTGCAAAGAAGATCAGGTAATCGCCCGACAAATGTTGGCTGGCAGAACCATGCTAAACATTGTCCACACAACTGCCTGCGCTCTGGTGGAATGTGCCCTTAGACCTGCTGGAAGAGACTTCCGGCGCAGCAAGTAGGCGGACACTATTGCCTCCTTGAGCCAGTGAGCGATGGAAGCCTTTGAGGCAGCTTCTCCCCACTGCAGCACTTCAAAGAGGACAAACAGGTGATCTGATTTTCTGAAAGACTTGGTACACTTGATATACCGCTTGAGTGCTCTGTACACATCAAGTAGACAGATGCCAATCATCCGACTCCGCAAAGGACAGCAGCACCACTGACTGGTTGACGTGAAATGACGGCACCATCCACAAAGTGACTCTCTCTCTTGAAAGAAGCAAAATGGGCTCTCTGCACGACAGAACCTACAGCTTGCAAATGCGTCACATAGAAGAGATTGCAACCAGAAAAATGACCTTCAAGGTCAAGTCCTTCAGAGTCTTCTTTGCCAGCGGCTCAAAGGGTGCCTCTGTCATCACAGATAAAACAAGGATGTGGTCCCAGGCCGGCACCACCGACCGGACCGGCAGACAAAACTGCTTCACCACACGCAAGTATCAGGCCACATCGGGATGCACCACCAGGGAAACTCCATGCACATGTCCTCTGTAACAAGTCAGCGCGGCCACCTGGATGTGCAGAGAATTCAAAGCCAAACCCTTTTCCACTCTGGCCTATAGGAACACTAGCATGTTTGACAATGCAGCCGACATGGCTTATCTCCCACTGTCCACACACCTGTCCTCAAACACTTGCGTACACTTATATAGGAGAAAGAAGTGGACTGCTTGCGAGCCCTCGGTAAGGTAGCTATCACCTGTGACAAGTATCCTCTCTTCCTCAGCCGAGCCCCTTCAAGAGCCAGGTTGTAAGCAAGAATCGATCTACTTGAAGCATGAGAATTGAGCCTTGAGACAGAAGGGTACTGTGTGCTGGCAAATACCAGAGAGCCCCCACTAACAGATGGATCAAATCCACATACCATGGTCACCGACGCCAATCTGGTGCCATCAACACCACTTGCCACCTGTGCGCTTCTATTCTCTGAAGCACTCTGCTGATCAGAAGCCATGGTAGTATCATATAGAGAAAACCCTGTGACGGCTAGGGCTGTGCCAATGCGTCGAGTCCTTCTGACATCCTTTCTTGCTGCCGACTGAAGAAGAGACTGGCCTTTGCATTGGCAGTGGATGCCATGAGGTCCATCATTGGACTCCCCCAGCGCTATGTTGAACATTGTCCTGTTAGCATCCACCCCCCCCCCCCCTGGATACAACCGTTGGCGGCTGAGGAAATTGGCTTGCATGTTCTCTTTCCCTGCCACATGTGCTGCAGACAATTCTAGGAGATTCATCTCGCCCAATAAAGAAGCGGTGTGCTCTTCCGCCAGTATCACACTTCCCATGCTGCCCTGGCGATTGATAATGCCACAGCTATGGCATACATCAAAGAACACCTGTAGCACCTTCCACAACACCAAAGTCTGGAAGGCCTTAAAAGATAGGAAGACTGCCCTCATCTCAAGGGGATTGATGGACCACTGCCTCTGCTCCACCAACCAACATCCTTGTACTACCGGCAATAGCAATGAGCTCCCCAGCCGGTCATGCTGGCATCAGTTATCACCACCATCTATTCTGGGGGTTCCAAGGGCATTCCTGCCAGGAGATTCGTGGGCTTCAACCACCAATTTAAACTGAGTTGGACCTCTAATGGACACAACAGCCATCTGCCGAGGGACTGATGTTGCAGTGAGCAATGCAACAGTAGCGTCCGCTGCAATAGTCACATGTGCGCTCGAGCCCAAGATACCAGGTCCAGCATCACTGCCATGGACCCCAACACCTGAAGATATGACTATGCTGATGGGGCTGTCTCAGAAAGTGCTGAATCTGCCCCTGGATCTTTTGGCATCGTTCCTGTGGCAGGAAGACATGACCGACCCCAGTGTCGAAATGTGCCCCCAAATGTGAGCTACTGAGTCAGGGTCAGCAAGCTCCTGTCAAGATTGACTATCCAACCGAGCCTGTGAAGAAGCTCCAACCCTCACTGTGTGTCAACACGACTTTCTTTGGAGGACCAGATAGGGGTGAACCAAAACTCCCTTGCACCACAATGCCACCACCATTGATCTTGGTGAAAATCCGTGGAGCCATCACTAGGCCAAAAGGCAATGCCTGAAACAGAAAATGCCCCCGGGGAACTGAAAACCGCAAGTACCGCTGATGGTCTGTCCAAATGGGCATGTGCAGGTAAGCCTCCGTCAGATCCAATGCGGTTAAGAACTCGCCTTTTCTGACAGCAACTATCACGGACCATAGGGCCTCCATAAGAAAGTGGGGCATTCAGAGCTCTGCTGACATACTTGAGATCGGGTGAAAGGTTCCCTCTTTCTTGGGGACCATGAAGTAAATGGAGTAGCGACCTTGCCCCTGCTGCTCCTCCGGTACTGGCACTACTGCTTGTGCAGGGGCCTTGCACGGAGACAACAGAAATGCATCAGCAAGAGGTTGCATGAATTCCAGTGCATACTCTTCGTGGATGACCTCAAGCACCCACTGGTCAGAGGTAATCTGGACCCAGGCAGAGTAAAACTGACAAAGCCTGCCGCCCATTGGAATGATCTCCACCTGAGCCCCCATTGATCTCATTATGCCTTCTTGGATCTGCCACCGGCCCCTGCCAGGTAGCTGCAATTGGATCCTCAGTCACCTCAAAAGGACTGTCCCAGAGGAGCAAAGCGACCACACTGATAGGGCAAAAACTGAACCGCCCTAAACTGCCGATAGTCTCTTGATTGCTCCCTTGCTTTTAGAATTGTCTTCTGGCAGCTTGGGTGGCTTGACCTCACCCAAGTCCTTGACCAACTTCTCCAAAGCCTAGCCAAAGAGCAGTTTCCCCTTAAAAGGAAGTCTGCTAAGCCACGCCTTTGACACATTTGTGAACCAGTTATGAAGCCACAGGAAATGACGGGCCACCACCACTGATGTCATACCTTTGGCCGAGGCATGAAGTAGATCATAAAAGGCGTCTGCCAAGTAAGCACACCTGGTCTCCAACTTAGAAACTTCCGCCAGTGGCTGCAGCCCTTGCATGTCCATCTCGTGCAGATCTTGCATCCAACGCAGACAGGCCTGAGACACGTATTGTCCACAGTGAAGCCTGGCAAGCTAGAGCATTTACCTCAAAGGCCTGCTTCAGCAAGGTTTCCAACTTCTTATCCTGTACCTCCTTGAGGGCTGCGCCACCCTTGACCAGTATCGTGGTCTTTTTGGTGATCGCCGAGACCAGGGCATCGACCTTCAACAAGTCCTTTTCTACCGCAGGGATGGGATACAAGCAGGCCATGGCCCACCCTCCCTTCAAACCTGCCTTGGGCACCTCCCATTCCAGTCCCATTATCTGCTTGAGTGCCTGGAGGACTAGAAATGCTGTTTCCACTATCCGAATGCCCTAGAGCAGTGGGTCCTCCAACGGAATCTCCTGCTCCTGCAAAAGCTATGGGATGTTCAATCCTTCCGATGGAAGGCTCGGACTATCTAGGGTCCTCTGCAGGCAGGATTTTCCCTTCCTTTAATTCCGTGCCAGTCTCCTGCTGGTTGTGCCCCGAGGGCCCTTTCAATGAGTCATCCGAGTCCTCAAATGTGTGGTCCAGAGCCAGCTTCGAGCTCGAGCTCCCGTACAGCTCCTATGGCCGATGGACATCCAATCACCTGCTGCCTTTCTCTTGCCAGCCTCAAGGGCACTGATTGAGAGCTTCCTGCTCCTCCCCAGGCCCTGCTTTAAACAGTAGGCCTGGTGGAGGAGCAACATAAAATCCAGAGAGAGGCAAGGCTCCCTGCTGCTGCTGACCCTCTTGGCATCGCAATCGCGGCTGGTATGAATGTCTACAGGGAGGAACAGGAACTGAATCCTGACTCCCCAAAGTAGTAATTAATGTCAGGCCGGTCTCTTCCAAAATGGCTGCGGTTCCCACTAAAACCGCGGGAACTGTGGCCTGCAGCAGAGCTTTTCCAGCATTAAATCTGGCCGACTCTTGTCTCTCCTGCATCCTGTCAGACATAGAGCTCGCCCCCCGTAATCTTCCCATGGCATGGTCTTCTGACTCAAAACCATGGCAGAAACCGGACACGGACAGGCAGCCGTAGGCATGCTGCTACAAAATGTGACCGAGAACTAACACCGATGGCAAAATGCAAGACCCATGACCCCTTGAGCATGGGTACTCGATGCCGCCGGACCATATGGGCCCCCCTCACAGCACTCATCCACCATTCAAAGGAGCACTCCTCCCTTGGGTCCCACATTCCCCTGCAGCCGACTGCCATGATTGAACCCGGCGGTCTGGTCTCCAAGGAGAAGGCACCACAAAGTCCAGGCTCAGCCCAGAAGAGATGTCTGGAGGCAGTAGAGATGCAGAGATCCAACTAAATGGTGCTAGTCTGCTCTGCCCCTTTCTAGCAGGAACCCCACCCCCCTTGCCCCTGCCAACTAAACGGCTGCGGTTTCCTGGCTGACACCCAGACCAGTCTTGCAGGGGAACAAGAAACAAGCCTGTCCCCATGCTGTTTGCACTGCTTGCTCAGAGCATCATTGACCTTTATTATTAACTTTTCTCCTTAAACTCTCTAAATCAACAAAGAAAACTACCTGCCATCTGAGTCCCCTGCTCTATGTAATTTATTTGTTTTCTAAAACCTAACACTTAATCCTTTCAGTGAATCCCAGACTACAGTGATGTCCCATCTACTGGAAGAGTACCGACTTCTGGGAGGGTTTTGGTTCCTTTATGTGGCGACATCACAAAAGTTTAGAATTTTCAGAATCCATCTGCTGGAGGTGGGACAAAATCCTGGAATCTGGACTGGACTGGAAGGACATTATTGGACAGTTCAGATGTGTGGTATGTACTCAGTCAGGAACCAGGGTGGGAGGTAGACGATGCACCATACACAACAACCCTGCCAAAGGCACCATCTGTGCAAACCACTACAAGCGGTCTGCAGTTCTTCACAAAGGAGCTCAGCTGTAGATAGCTGTTTTACAGTTGTCCTCTGGAGACAGCAAGGTGGACTCCGCCCAGGAGGCGGCCTATGCCCTAGAGGAGTGACTCTGACTCCCTCAGGCACACACTTACCAGCCAGACTATGCTGACCCAACGGCTTCCTTAATCCAGCAGGCATTACAGTATTTGGCTGCTGCCAGTCCTTTCCTTGGACCACCAACGGACCGAATGACAGAGATTGAAAGGAGAAAGAGGAAATAGCTACACAGAGAAGTCAAAAGATTTCTCAAAGCTGAGGAGGGCTCCATGCACTCCAGCTACATTGGTGATATCACCCAAAAGGTGTGCCTGCATTTCCTCCTGTTTGTCTGGTCATTTCCCGATACCTGGTCAACACCCTCCATGTTCACAGTGAGGGGTACTTCTGAAGAACTTTTTCCGAGAAGGAAAGCAATATGACAATCTGGTTAAGAAGAAAGGAGGACAGCACTTTTGGGAGAAGGACGGCACAGTCCACAAGGAGACAGATGCAATTAAGATGATCAAGAAAGATGTCCTGCAAACCAAGGCCTGCAGCTCGGGCCCCGAATTGGTGGATGCTATAGCCACCAGAAAAACCATCTTAAAGATCTAATCCTTGAGGGAAGCCCCTTTCAGCGCTTTCAAAACCAGAGAGAGAAACAGACTCCACTGAGGCAAAATTGGACATGCAGGTTAAAGAGATGCAAGGCAACCACGTTGGAGCTGGTGCCCTGGGCAAGACACATGAGGGCCTGCAGTTGGACCTCCTGTCCCGGTGGTCCCCCAGTGGCAATCTATGAAGGTTCGCCTCACTCTCTGGGCACCGGTCCGAGCAAGCTGGCAGTGTTGGTTCAGTTCAGAGAAGCTCACAGCAAAGATGCTTCTCGAGTCTCTGGAATGGGTGGTGGTGACCATGGACGACAGCCTGACTGGCTAAGGTGGGTATTATTTGTCTGTCTCGGGGCCAATGGACCCCAGAGGAGTGCCTCTGGTCAGTCAATCCCTTGCAGACATGTGCGGTACATCTGGCTTTTGGAGGAGTTTCTTCCTGTATGCATCACAGGGCAGCGTAGGTGCTGTCAGACAATGCCACCACTGTGGCTTATATCAGCAGGTAGGGCAGCACCTAGAGCGCAATGGTGGCGGCAGAGGCAATCCCTTGCTGCGGTGGGCAGAGGCCCACTTGCTGGCACTCTCAGTTGCCCATGTTGCCGGGAGGGACAATGTCCAAGCGGATTATGTGAGCCACACCTCCCTGGATCCCAGAAAGTGGGCACTGTTGGGACTTGGCATTTCAGCAGGTGGTGGCTTGACTGGGGTATGGGGGGGGGGACTCTTTGGAGGGGAGGGTGCACATGGCAGATAGCGTGCACCTTTTTTTTTTTTATCATTTTATTTATAACCAAAGTACAAGTCACCAATAATCCAACATCAACAATAACCGGCCTCCAGACAGGGTCGATTCTTATCCCTGCCAAGAGGCCATGAAACATCATTAAGGTAACAGAAGATATGAACCAACATTAACATACAACAAGAAAAATGTTTTATACCATATAAGAAATTACACATTAAGCCCTCCCCCCCTCCCCCCCAGTCGCCAAAATAGCTCTGTACCGCTTCCGCCCCTTACATTAAGCTCTTCCCATTACTCCTTCCCCCCTTATAGCCCTATCCCAAACCCTGTCTCTAATGGCCCACATTCAGGATTTCATTACGACACCTTGGGCCCAGACTTTGTATATAGGGGCCCCATTGCAACAGAAAGGTAGACCATTTCTGTATATTGCCCCTCGCTCTCCATCGCTCCGCCAACATATGTTGATGGAGGCTATTACGCCATTCCCAGAATGTTGGCGGCTGCTGTTCCTTTCATCTTTGGAGTATAGGGCCCTTACCCACCAGACAAGCCTTATGAACCCACAGCCTAGCCCATCGCCCCCTGGGGAGGTCTTTGTGTAACTGATCAAGAACCACCAAGGAGCCCGACCAAGGAAACCTCTGTTGGAGCCGGTCCATTATCCACTCCCTTATCCGGGCCCAATAAGATCGAAGAGGTTTGCAATCCCACCACATGTGAACTAAACCAGCCAGCGGCTCTGCACATCTAGGGCAGCTCCCGTCTGTGGTGAGGTGGCTACGCAAAGCTCTTCTGGGCGAAAAATGTGTTCTTGTGAGACATTTAAATTGGATTTCATGCCATCGAGCCCCTTCTGCTAAGTCAGCAATCCCCCCCAAGGCTTTCAAAATAGTGCCGGCAGGCACCTCCCGTCTCAGCTCCATAGCCCACGCCCTCTCCACCCCCCTGTAGTCCGGCTGAGGCTGATAATACTCCAAGCGGGCCCGTAGCTTAGCTATCGATGGGGGATTCTCCCCTCCCAGGTCAAAAAATTCTATAATCTGGGCGGACCGCTCAGCCGCAAGCTCTCCCGTCGGCAGTCCCGCCACATAATGAGCCAATTGCATGTATGCAAAGTAATGGGTTGATCGCAGCTCATACTCACTCATCAGCACTGCCATTGTTTTGCATTTCCCAGATAAATCCACCACATGTCCTATATTCCTAATACCCTGCTCATACCAGATTCGAAACACCCGTGTTTCAGAGCCTGGGGGAAAACTCACATTACCCTGTAACGGCAACCAGCTCGATACCATCCAATTCCGTTTCCAATATACGTTAACTTGTCGCCACGTACGGCGCATGGAATTTAACAACCCGCTCCTTTTGAGGCGATCCGGAAGTCTAATATTCTCCATATGAAGCACTGTAAGCACCGTATACGGACGAGCCCAGGCCTCTTCTTAGGCCAGAGGCGTATACATATCCGTCCCCTCCAACCAATCCCCAATGTGTCTGGCCTGGCAAGCTAAAGCATAGGTCCAGAGATCTGGAAGCCCAACCCCCTCCTTTTTTCCAAGGGCCCACCAGACGACTTAAAGATATACGAGCTCTAGCCCCCCGCCACAGAAACCACTGTATCTCCTTCTCCATTTTTCGCAAATCCCTCCTCAGCAGCCAGACCGGTAGAGTCTGCAGCCAATATAAGATTCTCGGCAAAAGCACCATTTTAACGGCCGCTACCCTCCCCAAGAAAGACAGCGGAAGCGGAGACCAGGCACGCAACTGAGTCCGCAGACGCACCAGAGTTTTCTCGAAATTACGACAATATAACTCTTGTGGCAGTTTTGTCAGAATGATACCCAAGTAAACAAACTGATCTGAGGCCCATTTTAGCGGGAATTCCCCTCCCCATCACCCCCGAAGGTGACCTAAGATATCGAGCGCTTCTGATTTCTCTTTATTAATACGAAACCCCAATACGCTTCCATAAGCCTGAAACTCAGCCAAAAGGCGAGGCAAGAATTCCTTCGGATCCAGCAAATGAACCAGCAAGTCATCTGCGAATGCCGAGATTTTAAACTCCTGCCCACCTATCCGTATTCCCCCAATTCGATTGTCCAGTTCTATTCTACGAATTAAAGGATCCAATGATAAAACAAACAGAAGCGGGGATAACGGGCACCCCTGCCTGGTGCCACGCTCCAGCAGGAGAGGTTGAGATAAAACCCCATTACACAGCACCCTAGCCGTCGGTTTAAAGTACAAAGTTTTCACCAAATCACAAAAATTCGGGCCCAGCCCATATAAAGACAGTAGATGGTGTAGATAACGCCAATTGACCCGGTCAAATGCCTTTTCAGCATCAAAACTGACCAAAAGCGACGGCATGTTCCGCTCATGTACCCATTCCAACGATGCCAGTATTTTGCGTAAATTACGCACCGCATACCTCCCTTTAACAAAACCAACTTGAGAACCATGTATCAAACTGCCCAGCACCGCAGCCAAACGTTCCGCCAAAATCTTAGCCAACAACTCTGAATCAAAATTCAGCAGGGATATCGGTCGATAGGACGCCGCTTGTGTCAAATCTTTACCCGGCTTTGGGATCAGTACTATATCGGCTTGGTTGCTACCCCAGCGCAACAAACTAGCATCCCGACGTTGGCCAAACATAGCCACTAACAAAGGGCCCAGGCCATCCGATAGTAATTTATAGAATTCAGCCCCGAACCCGTCGGGACCTGGCGATTTGTAACAACTCGCCTTCGATATCACCTGTTGTACTTCTAAGAGAGTAATAGGCTGCTCTAGGTTTGTGGCTTGCTCTGCAGTCAATTTAGGCAAGGATAGATCTTGTAAGTACCTATCTATGGCACAAGGGGCCACCGCCTCTGCACTATACATCTTTTGATAAAATGTTTTAAACACTTCCACTATCTCCCCCCGACTACTGCACAGGTCTCCGGACGCCGCCACCGATCGTCCCCCTTTTGGGCCCCGTAAACACCGTCCAAGTAGCTTGCCCGGTTTATCTCCAAAACAGTACAATTTATATCTATAATAGAGCAGCGATTTCTTAGCTCGTTGATGTAGCAATTCATTTAATGCCACTTACATCTCCCAGAACTGCTTCTTATTCTGCATTGTGGGCCAGCGCACACAAAGACGTCGCAGCCTCGTCACCTGCCGCTCTAGTCTAATAATCTGCTCCGCCATCACTCTCCTCCTACTAGCCACATAGCCAATGATGTCACCTCTCAATATGACTTTAGCTGTCTCCCAGGCCAATTCTGGATCGTCTTTATGGCTCCTATGATTCAGCTCAAACTCCTGCCAGCGTTGGCGAAGAAAATGGGAAAACTGTCTATCCTTATAAAGCTCTACGGGAAACCGCCAAATGCGACTGAAAGTCTCCCCCCCCTCCCCACTGCACTTCTATCCAAATTGGGGCGTGGTCAGAAATCTCCGTAGGACCAATCTGTGCCGCACCCACCCTGGAAAAAAGACCCCCCGCAATCATCAAGTAATCTATACGGGCACTGGTTCCATGAGCCCTAGATTGATGGGTGAAATCCCTCTCCAGGGGGTGGAGCAAGCGCCAAGGGTCCACCAGCCCCAGTCTTGCCCGAAATCTCTGCAATATCTTAGCTGTCTGGTTCCTTTCCCGCGAAGCCGAGATTCGAGAAATATCCAGATCGACATCCAGAACCCCATTAAGATCCCCCCCCAAAATAAGCGGGAGATCTTCAAACTGTTCTATTTTCGCTGCCACCCGGTCATAAAAAGCTGGGTCAGATGTCGTAGGCCCGTAGAGGTCCCCCAAAATCACCTCCCGGTCCTCCAATTTGCCATGTAGTAACACAAAGCGACCGGAAGGGTCAATCACCTCCCTAATCAGGGAAAATCGCACTCGTTTATGAACTAAAATAACCCCCCCCTTTTTACCCACTGCTGCGGCTCCCCAGGCGTGACCCACCCAATCTCTACACAATTTGCGGTGCTCGTCGGCTGTCTGGTGGGTTTCCTGTAAGAGCGCAATGTCACAGCGCTATCTGGCCAGGGCCTTCAAGATTTTATATCTCTTCAATGGGCTACCTAAACCACAAACATTCCATGATATGATCTTCAGGGAGGAGGGGAAAAATCAGGCCCCATCTCCAGCAAAGAACTCAACATTCTGGAAGGGGCCCTCCCAGCCTGCGGCCCCCCCCCCTAAGTCCCCCTCGCAGAGCGAAACTCTGCCCTTTTAGAGCGTTAAGTTTGCGACTATCCCCTTTCCCCAAGCCCCAAACCCCCCCAGCTCCCATCCCTCCACCCTTAAACCCGGCTAATCCCGCCTCCAACCCCCCACCCTCCTCTCCAAACCCTTCCCCCTTCCCCTCGTCTGCTCCCCTCCCCCTCTCCACCTCCAACCCCGTCTTCACTCTCTCCCCTACTAACCAATCACCTTGATGTGTCCAGGCTCCCCATCCCCCTTAAGTTCCCGCTCCATATCCCCCCTATTACATACCCTGCACCCCAAGAAGAACTTGACCAATCCTAGCAAACAGTAATACTCCCCAACAAATAACAGTGCCTTAACACGGTAACAGAGGATAACTCAGAGTGAGACACTGTTATATCAGCCTAATTTAATCTCCCCTTCCTAAGGACAGGCCCAGAGGAGCCAGAAACAGGGGCTTAGGCCGATGGATAAGGTAGGGCCAAGCCCCCATCCCGTTCTCTTTCCTCCCCCGGTCCTTCCTACAGGGCACAGCATGGCTCAAGTACATTCCCCCACTGGGCTGCTCAGCCCAGTAATCTATCAACAGTGTATAGAGTCCACAATAAAGAACATTTCTGGCAGCACTCAAGGCCCTCCCGGGAGCTCGGGGCACCCCCAAAGGGAGCAACCCCACCGGGGCAGCATCGCAGCACTCGCTGCTCAAACTCTCCCAATCGCCCCGAGGACTCACAAGGCCAAGCACAATGAGGGTCCTCCTCTGAATCTCACAACAATCAATCAGGTGTGGTAGTCAAAGATGTGTCCTGTTTTCCCAGCTGTTCAACATATACCGCCGCTTCTGCTGCCGAATTAAACACCCGAGGGCGGCCTTCGTGGAGCACGTGTAGGCGCGCTGGATACTGCACCGTAAATTTCATGTTCGCTGCGATCAGCTTCTGGCAGATCGGGGCGTAAGCTCTGTGACGCTGACTCACCGCTGTGGAGTAATCTTGTGTTATCCGAATTTTTGCGTTGTCCCGCTCAATGATCCCACGTTTCCGGGCCTCCCGCAGGATCGCTTCTTTCTGCTGAAACTGTAAGTATTTGGCCAACACAATCCTAGGCCTTGCGTCGGTAGATTTCTTGGGGCCCACTCTGTGCACCCGTTCAATTACCAGAGAGGAGTCCAGTTCTTTCTCCCCCAGCAAAGATGCTGACAGGGCCTCTATATATGCACGCAGTTCTTTGTCTCCTATGGAGCCCGGGATCCCCAGGAACCGTAGATTGCTGCGTCTGGAGCGATTCTCCAGGTCCTCCAATTTCTCAGCCTGGTCTGTCAGGGTCACACAAACTTGTGCGAGCTCCAGGGTAAGCTTTTCCACCTCCTCCTCGGCCTGCGATATCCGTGCTTCTGCTTGTTGCATGCGGAGCCCAAACTCGTTGACCGAGGTCTGCACCGCCTCTATTTTGCTCCGGAGGGTCTCAAATTGCAGGGATAGAGCCTCCGAGACCGCTGCCGAGATCTCTGTAACAGTTGCCGCCGGCGCCATAGCCGGTAAGGCCCCTGAGCTCGGAGGCGATTCCGCCATCTTGGAGGTCCCCAGAGCACGATCTTTCTCCCTCCTGCCAAGTCTCGCTGCCGCTGCCATCCTCATCCAGTTCCCCCGTTCGGGCTCTGTGTATCTGCAGCCCTTCGGTGGGGATAAATTCCTGTTATTCGCGCCTTTATAAAAGGCACTATGAGCCGGTTTAGAGCTAGGGAGCCCGGAGCTCAGGAAGGACACAGCTTCCCCGGCTCACCACATCACATGATCAGCGTGCACCTTTAAGATGCCACCCGGGAGCAGCATGCTATTTGTTAGCTAGCTTTGAGGTTTAACACTTTTCTGACCTCAGGAGGTATTTTGAATTGCTATACAGAATACCGTTTTACTAACTGATGAGAATTTTGAAATGTAAGAAGCAGCCCAAACAATTTCCCTGTATAATCTGCATTCAGCTTTATACATTGTAGGAGCTCCCCCACAAGAAAGCTATTATCCCAGCAACTGGAGGCAGTCCCCTGCCTGCAGGTGGGAGACTCTCCGCAGCTCCCACCCCTGGGCCTTCAATTTTGCAATCCTGACCCCTGGGAGAAAAACCATACTTCTGAGGGTACTCCAAGGACTGAGACGGCTCCAGCTTGTTCTTGGTCAGATTGATTATCCAACCCAAGTTCTGAAGGCACCGAATCACCCGGGTCGTTGCTTTTGAGGATCTCCTGAAACAACTTGGCACAGATCAGCTGGTTGTCCAGATAAGGATGGACGAAGATGCCTTGCCTGCGCAAGTTCACCACCACAACCATGATATTGGTAAACACTCGGGGCACAGTGACAAGACTGAAGGGCAAAGCCTGGAACTAAAAATGCCCCCTTGGCACCGCAAATTGTAAAAAAAAACGCTAGTGAGCAGGGCGAATGGGAATACTACTGGGAATATACAGATAGGCCTCGGTGAGGTCCAGAGAGGTTAGGAATTCTACGTGCTGCCCTACCACTACCACTAAACAAAGGATTCCATGCGGAAAATGCGGGACCTTCAGGGCCTTGTTGAGACCCTTCAGATTGAGAATAGGGCACCAAGAGCGCTCCTTCTTGGGGACCACAAAATAGATAGAATACCGTATTTTCGCGCATAAACCGCGCGCACTATACACTTTTTTACCTACCGCGCAACCCTCTTGTGCGGTATTTGCGAGGGCGCACTATACCGAAACTTTATTACAAGGAACAGATTCCATAAAAGAGGCCTTACAAGAATATAATGGTTTAAAAATATATTTAATTAATTTTCATCATCCGATTCCATAAAACCTTCGAAATCACTCCCCTCATCAACATCATCATTGAAATAATTTAAAACCGTCTGGAGACGCTCTTCCGTAACATATGCACTTTCATCGTCACTCCTTTCGAAATTTTCATCATCATCTTCGTCATCACTACGCACCCGATCCTCGTTCTTATAAACAATCCCGGCTTTTCGGAATCCATTTCTTATGGTTTCCGGGGATATTTTGTCCCAAGCAGAACACAACCAATTGCAGATTTCCGTTAATGTAGCCCTCTTTAATCGTCCCGATGGTGTGAATTCATGAATTCCCCGCTGCATCCAATTATCCCACTCTCGCTTGAAAATAACCATCGGCTTCAATTTAAGCCCACTCGCTGTGCAACCCAGGACTATAGTGAAGCAAGCCCTCTCGTGTCCAGTTGTGGTTATTGCGACAGTTTTTGAACCCGAAGCAGCTACAGTCCTGGTTGGTGGAATGTCAAAAGACACAGGAACCTCATCCATGTTAATAACATCCATTGCCGAAATGCCGAACTCCGAAATTTCTTTGCTGACAAATGTGCCGAAATCCGCCATCTTTTGTTCCCAGTCATCTGGAATCCTCTGGCCTACAGTTGTTCTTATTCGCACGGAAAGACCATTCCTCTTCATAAATTTGCAAATCCAGTTGAAACGCGTGGAAACGTGAAATTCCTCTTTCATTGGCCAGCAGTTTTGCTTTGAATTGAATTGCGATAGTTGAGACAGCTTGATTTTGCTCCCTTCTAGACATAATCCACTTTTTAAAGTCACTCTCTAGCTCTGGCCACTTTTCTTTGGGACCCCCGACGCGCACGTTTTCGTGGGTTCATCTCCTCTAACGCCGTTTTCTCCTTTCTCCAGTCGCGAACAGATGACTCACCAACATCAAATTCTCTTGCTGCTGCTCTGTTGCTTGTTTCTTCAGCTTTTGCCACAACTTTCAGCTTGAAGTCCGCAGTATAAGACTTGCGTTTAATTCCGGGCATGATGACTGGATTATAATAGAAGAGATCGCAAAGTTTTAATGTAAGGTATAATGGAACAGAGGGCCTTTTATACTCGACACATGCGCGTTATGCGCGCGTGCACATTATGTGAGAAATTAAATGCAGGACAGGCCGAAAATTGCGCTTTATATGTGGGTGCGCGTTACATGCGCGAAAAACGGTACTTCACGGAGCCCTCGCTTCCAGCCACAGCAAGCACTCAAGCATCTCCTCCACTGCCTGAACTTTGTCAAAGTCCTGACATGGCGACACCATAAAGGAGTCCAGAGACCTGGTGAACTCTAGGGCATAACAGTCTTGGATCACCTCCAGCACCCAGGTGTCCAACATAACCTGGGCCCAAGCAGAAAAGAACCACTGCAGATGGCTGCCCAAGGCTGCAGTCCCACCAGGGTCCCCGCACCTTTATTGAGGGAGGATCTGGAGTTCCAGGGGCTCTTCCTCAGTCATCTCGGAAGCCCCCATGAAAGGATGGGCCACGCTGCAAGAATCGAGACCTCTGTGGATTAAATGCCCGGGTGGGTCGAAACCTTTGAGAATCTCGACCATGACCCCACAGAGGGGTCTCTCTGCCTACGCTCTTGGGTTTATCCTCCGGCTTGGGTACTTTGCAGTTGCCCAAATCCTTCACCAGTTTTTCCAGGTCGTCTCCAAAAACAGTAACTTCTCTGCAAAAGGCAGCTTGTTAAGCCCCTTCTTATAGGCCACGTCGCCAACCAGTTGCACAATCAAAGCAACCGGTGCACTGAAACCACCGTCACCATATTCTTGGCCGACATATAAAGCAGATCTGCTATGAAAGTCAAATCTGACTCCAACCGAGTGGTTATTACCCAGCCAGCGAGATCTACCCCCACTTCCTTCGGGATCCTCTGGAACCACTGGAGGCAGACTCTAGCCATATAAGCACCGCAAATGGCCCCCTAGAGGGCCAGTACCAACATTTCAAAAGCCTGCTAATGGAGGGCTTCCATACTCCTGTTCTGTGGATCTTTTAGGGCCATATCCCCTTCAACTGGAATGATGGTCTTGGGCGTAAATGCCATCAGAAGCGTATCCATCTGAGGCAAATGCAACTTCTCCCTCTTCTGAGGGGAAATCAGATACAAATGTGCCATACTCCAACCCACTCGCAAGCCTGCATTAGAGGAATTCTACTCCACTGCAATCATAGCCTTCAAAGCCCCGTGGACCGAGAAGGAATGCAGAGACTAGCAGATGCCCTACATCAGTGGGTCCTCCTGAGACTCCAGTCCCAGCAACTCCACAATGTGCAACACCCCATGGACACTGCAATCAGGGAGGGGAGTTCATCCCGGCGAAAGATCCAGACTGCAGTGGGATCTTCCCCATCCAGGAGTTCCCCCTCCTCCAGCTCCTTCATAGCCGCTCCTCCAGAAGATCCGCCGTACCCTCTAAGGGGTCCATAGGATCCCACCGAAGCAGCATCCATGTTCTTCTCTGACCTGTCCTGGCATGGATGCTTGCCCACCACTGAAGCTGTTGGTCCCTTGCCCAAGGAGAGCTTGGGGGGGGAGGGGAGACCAAGGTGCCCTCTCCCAAGCCCTGCTGCATAAAAAAAGTTTGGTGCACCAGGAGAACGAACTCAGGGGAACAGAGGAGACCTGAGCCCCCCCGCTGTCCCCCACCATCACCGCTGAATTTCCTAGTGGGGATTCAGGCACTAGTTGTAGAAACGGGGACTCCATGCCCTCCAGAGATGCTGTTCCTGATGTCTTCAAATTGTGGTGGTTCCTGTCAAAACCGCAGGGCTACTGCCATCCATGGGAGCTCTAGACTGCTCTCCACTGCCTGCCTCACATGGTTCCGGCCCCCTGTGTCTCGTCTCCCCCAAGGCAATCTGCGGTGGCTGCATTCTCTTGCAGGCCAGCCGCAGCACAGCCCAACTTCTGAGAGCTGTGCCCTGTGGCTGCCGCATGCGACGCAATGGATGCGGTTCATATGCTGACCCCACAGCCAGAGGTATCTCCCCCATGCAAGAGACACCTTCCCCGAAGCTGATCCCAGACTTATCCAGGTGCTGCACACCCTGTCGACTACTGCTGTCTGGACAGCCAGTCCGACACATTGCCTGCTCCTGTGTCTTGCTCTTTATTATTTTCTTTTTAATATTTTAACAGGAGTCCAATCTGCTACCAGCCCCATCCCAAGAGTTGGGGAAGAGGAGAAAAGGAGTCCGCTAGCTGGGGAGCAGCTGGGGGAGAAAGGGGAGAGACCCGGCTCCACTGGGTTCTGAATCCCGGACCTGGAAACTGATGTTGGCCTCAAAATCAGCACCAGACAGTACAAACTATACTCGTAAGCCACCTGCTGGAAACTGAGCATATTGGCTTGGTCAGCTAGCACAGGCTGCTTATAGCGCACTTCAAGTTGTGTACTCAATCTCCACCTGCTGGTAGAGGAGAATAACCCACTCATCTGGACTGTACAGCAGGGACGAACTGGAAGTGCTTGGGATGCCGAAATCCAAAGGAATTATATGCGATTGGGGCAAGAGGATGATGTGCACGGACCAAAAGAGGGGCCTTGGAGTGATAGAATCTCAAGGTGGAAACAAAAAATGCAAAGCCAGAAGGATGCTGGGCTGCATATGGAGAGGAATAACCAGCAGAAAGGAGAAGGTATTAATGTTGATATACAAGTCGTTGCTGAGGCTTGAAATGGTTTAAAAGAAGGAGACCAAAATGATTTGGAGCCTGCACCTGAAGACATATGAGAAGAGACTTAAAGATTTAATTATGTATACCCTAGAGAAGAGGAAGGATGGGAGAGATGATACCCTTTAAGTATTTAAATTTCTGTATTAATGAACAACAAACCTTTTTTAAAGAAGGGGAAGCTGTAAAACTGAGGAGCATCCGATGAAGATGAAAAGCAGTAAAGTTAAAAGCAACATCAGGATATACTTTTTTTTACTGAAAAGGTAGTGGATGCTTGGAATGCCCTTCTGATGAAGGTAGTAGGGACAAATACAGTGACAGAATTCAAAATGGCACGGGACAGGCAGAGTGGATCCCTTTCTAACAAGAAGATGAAGTCAAAGCAAACTTAAATATCTTTTATACTTCAAGAATGGTACATGGGCATGATTGTTTCTGATTATCTTAAGGAGGCTAGACAGGTAGAAAAGGCGAGTGCAAAAGCCAGAAGGATGCTTGGGTGATAAGGGAGAGGAATGGCCAGCAGAAGAAAGGAGGTGATAGTGCCTCTGTATAAGTCTCTGGTGGAACCTCATTTGGAGTATTGTGTGCAATTCTGGAGACCACACCTTCAAAAGGATATAAACAGGATGGAGTCAGTACAGAGGGTGGCTACTAAAATGTTTAGTGGTCTTTGTTATAAAGCATATGAGGAAAGACTTAAAGATCTTAATATGTATATATTAGAGGAGATATGATAAAGACATTTAAATATCTCTGTAGCATAAACAGAAATTACACTTACCTGGTAATTGTTGTTCCTCGAGGAACTCCAGTTCAGTCCTCCACCACTGGGTAATGCACCTCCTCCTGCAGCTTGGAGACTGGGCATGTCAAATTTGTGACATCACTGGATGTATCCTGCTAGTCTCTCCCACCAGCCCCAGTGAACTATTGACAAAGCAGACTCAAAGGAGCAACAAATAAGTAGCTAAAGTATTAATCACCATTTTAAACTTAATTATTAACTTTTTTTTAAACTCAAACTGTTGTTGTTAAGTGCCGTCGAGTCGGAGTCAGTTATTGTTCCTGTTATATGTAAAATACTCAGATATTGTATTCTGTCTGATGTTTTCTTGTTCTATGTAAACCGCGCTGATTATAAATAGTGCGGTATATAAAAGATGTTAAATAAATAAATAAAATAAATAAAATATGGCGACCCTCTGGATAGCTATCCTAAATTGTGTTCGGTCTTCAGTCAGGCGGCTCATTGTTGACAGACTGGTACCCGTATCTGCTGTTATTGTATCGATCCATCTCATTGCTGGCCTTCCTCTTTTGCGTTGACCTTCTATCTTGCCAAGCATGATGTCTTTCTCTAATGATCTCTCTCTTCGTATGATGTGTCCAAAGTATGAAAGTCGAAGTATTGTCATCTGAGCTTCTAAAGAAAGCTTAGGTTTGATCTCCTCTAGTACCGACTGGTTTGTTCTTCGGGCAGTCCATGGTATACACAGTATTCGCCGCCAGCACCATAATTCAAAAACATCAATTTTCTTCCTGTATGTCTTTTTCACTGTCCAGCTTTCACATCCATATGATGTTATTGAAAATACCATGGTTTGAACAAATCAAATCTTTGTATGGAGAGAGACATCTCTGCTCTTGAGAATCTTATCTAGGTCTTTCATAGCCATTCTGCCAAGAGCAATGCGTCGTCTGATTTCTTGACTGCTTGTTGCTTCTTTATTGATAGTTGATCCAAGTAGATTAAAGTTGTTCACAATTTCAATTTCTTCTCCTTCAACGATGAACCTGTTGATTATGCCAGTTGTCATGATCTTTGTCTTCTTTACATTAAGGTGCAGGCCCATTTTGAGACTATGTTCTTTGATTGTGAGAAGCAAATGTTTCAGATCATCTTCACTTTCAGCCAGTAATGTGGTATCATCAGCATAGCGAAGGTTGTTGATGAGTCTTCCACCAATCTTCACACTTCTGTTTTCTTCATACAATCCTGCTTCTCTGATGATTTGTTCTGCATATAAATTAAACAGGTAGGGGGAAAGTATGCAGCCTTGTCTTACACCTTTGCTTATTTTAAACCATTCTGTTTCTCCTTGTTCCGTTCGAACTGTTGCTTCTTGATCAATGTACAGATTGCGCAAGAGAACGATCAGGTGTTCTGGTATACCCATGCTTCTTAATGTGGCCCAGAGTTTCTCATGGTTTACACAGTCAAAAGCCTTGCTATAGTCGATAAAGCACAAATAGATATCCTTTTGGTATTCTTTAGTCTTTTCAAGGATCCATCTCACATCCGTAATGATGTCTCTTGTTCCTCGCCCTTTCCTGAACCCTGCTTGCACTTCAGGTAGTTCTTGTTCCAGGTATGGTTGTAGTCTCTTTTGAATACTCTTCAGTAGAATTTTGCTGGCATGTGGGATCAGAGCGATTGTGCGATAATTTCCACAATCAGTTGGATCACCTTTCTTTAGTATTGGTATAAACACAGATCTTTTCCAGTCAGTTGGCCATAATGTTGTCTTCCATATTTCTTGGCAGAGCCTTGCAAGTACGGTAACAGCTGCATCAGATTGCTGCAATACTTCTATGGGAATGCTATCAATGCCTGGTGCTTTGTTCTTTAATAAGGCTTTCAATGCTGCTTCAACTTCTTCTTTCATCACCAATGGTTCCTGATCATAAGGTACAGGTTGAAACGGCTGCTGGTCCACTTGATCTTTATCATATAAAAACTCTGTACACCTTTTCTTGATCTTCTCAGTATCATTCAACATAGAACCTTGAGCATCTTGTAACATTCCAATTCGAGGCTGGAACTTTTTCTTTAACTCTCGTAGCTTTAGGAAAGCCGATCTTGTTCTTCCTCTAATAGTTTCTGCTTCTATTTCCTTGCAAGTGTCATGTAGTACTTTTCCTTGTCCTGTCTTGCTGCACGTTGGAAATCTCTGTTGAGATCTGCGATTGTCTTTCTTTCTCCTCTGGCTTTAGCTTCTCTGCGTTTCTGGGCAATTTTCAGAGTTTCTTCCGTCATTCATTTTGGCCGTTTTTGCTTTTTCACCTTTTGTAGAGACTTCTCGCTTTCTTCCAACACAACCTTCTTGATGTCATTCCATAACTCTTCCGGAGCTCTGTCATTTGTATCTAAAGCAGCAAATCGATTTTGCAGGCAGTCTTTAAATTCCAGTGGTATATTCTCAAGGTCATATTTTGCTGCATTCATGAGTGGTTTGCTCTTTTTCAACTTTAGCTTGAGTTTGCATACTAGTTGTTGATGATCTGTACCACAGTCAGCTCCAGGTTTTGTCTTTGTTGATGTTACAGAGCTTTTCCATTGTTGACTTCCACAGATGTAGTCAATTTGATTTTTATTCAATCCATTGGGTAAAGTCCATGTGTACAGTCGCCACTTGTGTTGCTGGAAGAAGGTGTTTGAGATGAATAGATCGTTGGTCTTGCAGAATTCTATCAGTCTTTCTCCAGCTTCATTTCTGTTGCCAAGTCCATATTTTCCAACTACTTTGCCTTCTTCTTTGTTGCCAACTTTTGCATTCCAGTCACCCATGACTATCAGGATATCCTGTTTGCATGTTCTGTCAATTTCAGCTTGCACTTGTTCATAGAACTCTTCAATTTCCTTCTCTTCTGCAGCTGTTGTTGGGGCATATACTTGAATTATAGTTGTGTTGATAGGCATTCCTCGTAGACAAATAGAGATTAAGCGTTCGCTGACTGCATTGTATTTCATTACAGTTCTTGCAAGTTTCTTCTTTATTATAAATGCAACACCATTTCTTCTTTGTCTTTCATTTCCAGCATAGTAGACCATGTGATCATCTGATGCAAAGTGCCCGATGCCAGTCCATTTCAGTTCACTGACACTCAACAGATCAAGTTGTACACGTTCCATTTCATTCTTGACGACCTCCAACTTCCCTTGGTTCATGCTTCGTACGTTCCATGTTCCAATGCGTAAAACATCTTTACAGCTTCTGACTCTCATTTAATGCGCAGCTACATCAGCAGTCAGACTTCCCGAGGGCTTTGATCCAACCACATCATAAATGCTGGCTTTACTCTGAAAAGTCTTCAGCTCTTCCCCAGTAGCTAGTTGAGTGCCTTCCGACCTGGGGGTCTCATCTTCCAGCAGCATAGCACAATTTGTTTTGTTGTAACTATTCATTGGGTTTTCATGGCAAGATACAGAAGTAGATTGCCAGGCCTTTCTTCCGCACAGTTTAAGTTTGGTGTTGTTGCCGTTGTCACAGAAATTTGATCCTCCGCCGTCAACACTATCCCATTCTGCTGCTGCCCAGATGCCCATAACTCAAACTAAAACCCCTTAAATAAACAGGGGAAACAACCACCTCCCTCCTGTCCTCTCTTCTTCCCACCAGATCAGAGTAAGACAGACAGGAAGCAGGCAAGAGGCCACAGAAAGATCAGAGAAAAGAAACACTGTGATTTCTGTCATATCTAAAACCATTACCCTCTTGGAATCGAGGAAAATACTTCCCCCCAACTGATGGTCACCTGTTGAAATGAACACCCTTGGACCGGATGGAGGACTGAACTGTAGTTCCTCAAGGAACAACAATTACCAGGTAAGTGTAATTTCTATTTCCTTATCGTTCCTCCAGTTCAGTCCTCCACCACTGGGATGTAGCAGAGCAGTAATCATGGGGAGGGACCTTTCCATCCGGAGCGTAGCACCGCTGCCCCGAAACAGGCATCACCCACCGCCTGCACATCCAGGCGATAACGCTTGCTGAAAGTATGGAGTGACGATCGAGTCGCCGCCCTGCAAATCTCCACAGGAGGAATCAAACTGTGCTCTGCCCAGTCGCTTGCGCCCTAGTAGAATGAGCCCATAAGCCAACTGGCACAGGCCGGCCTTGCAAGATATACGCTAACTCTATGGCTTCCCGGACCCATCTGGAAATTGAAGCTTTCATAGCTGCCTCACCCTTATGGGGGCCTCCAAAGAGAACAAAGAGCCATTCCGACTTACGAAAGGACTCCAAAATCTTCAAATATTGACGCAAAACTCTCTTAACATCCAATCGACTCAGACTACGGTCAGATACGCTTCCTTCTGAAGCCGCCAATACTGGTAATGACACTGACTGATTCACGTGAAAATACAAAACTACTTTGGGCAAAAAACGACAGCACAGGATGCAACACGACCTTTTCTCTTGAAAAAGACAAAAACGGCTCCCTGCAAGACAACACCTGCAGCTCCGAAACTCGTCTGGCCAAACAAATGGCTACCAAAAACACTGTTTTTAAGGTCAAATCTTTGACTGAAGCCTGTGACAAGGGTTCAAAGGGTTCTCTAGCTAACGCTCCTAACACCAAATTGAGGTCCCACTGGGGCACCACTACTCTGCGAGAGGGCCGAATTCTAGACATTGCTTTTAGAAAATGCACATCATCAACATGAGAGCCCAAGGGCATTCTATAGCAGGCCAGCGCCGCCAACTGAACTCTTAACGAGCTGGCCGACAAACCCTTATCAAAACCGTCCTGTAAGAAACTTAGTACCAACGGCACCGAAACCGTGGAAGCACAGACCTGTCGTCGCGAACACCAGTCCTCAAATATACGCCATATTCGAACATATGCTAGGGAAGTGGACCGCTTCCTGGCCCGAAGTAAGGTCACAATAACGGCTCCCGAATAACCTTTTTTCCTTAACCTCGCCCTTTCAATGGCCAAGCCGTAAGCGAGAACCGATCCACCTGAGGCATCAGTAGCGGACCTTGCATCAAGAGATCCTCCACTACTGGCAACCTCCAAGGCTCTCCATCGAGAAGCCGGACCAGATCGGCATACCATGGCTGTCTCGGCCAGTCTAGTGCCACGAGCAGCACCCTGTCCGGATGAGCTTCGCTGCGTTGAACCACTCGTCCTATGAGTGCCCACGGAGGAAAGACATAGAGGAGACCGGACGCCGGCCAACATTGCATCAGGGCATTGATCCCTTCAGACATCCTTTCTCGCCTTCAACTGAAAATTCGAGAGCATAACCTTTGCGTATGATTTCCAACACCCATTGGTCAGAAGTTATTTGGACCCAGGCAGGAAGAAACTCCCAAAGTCAACCTCCAATCTTTTGACTTCCTACCCGGGTCCCCCTCGTTTCATTGTGACTTTCGGACCGCCGTTGCGGCGGAGGCTGCAAAACCTCTGCCTGCTCCTCGAAACTCATGAAAAACTTGGGCTCTAGAAGCAAATCGTCCTCTTTGGAAACCACCAAACCGAGAGGTACGAAACCTCCAGAAATCTCGAAACTGGCCTCGCGCCAACAGAGGAGCCTTCCCCTGCTTCGGCTTGTCCTCCGGCAGCCTCCCGCCTTTGGATTCTCCCAAATCCTTAAGCAGCTTATCTAGATCTTCCCAAACAATAACTTTCCTTTAAAGGGAAACTTGCTGAGGCGCGCTTTAGAAGATCCATTGGCCGACCAATTCCTTAGCCACAGGTAACGCCGGCAGTCATCAATGAAGACATACTATTTGCTAATGCCCTAATCAAATCATAGTGAACATCTGCCAAATATGCCGAGCCCGATTCCATCCTTGTCACCTCCAAACAGTTGCTCCTGCTCCGGCTGCACAGACTGCTGCAAGCATTGCGACCACCGAAGACAAGCTCTTGCCACCCAAGCTCCACAAATAGAAGCTTGGAGCGATAGAGCGTTCGCCTCAAAGGCTTGTCTCAACAAGCCATCCACCTTCCCGTCTGCGGGTCCTTCAAGGCCATGCCGCCTTCCACAGGGATAGTGGTCTTCTTCGTGACCGCTGACACCGCTGCATCTATTCACGGGGACCGAAAGTCTCCTTTTCTTTGTCCACCAAGGGGTAGAGTCTATTCATCGTTCTCACCCTTCTCAGCCCCACTTCTGGAAGGTCCCATTCGTCCTGGATCATGCGATCTACCACACGGTGAACAGGAAACACCACCTGAGATTGCCGCACTGCTTGAATAAGAGGGTCCTCTAAACCCTCTTCCTCCGACGACTGGACGGAACTCTGATTGAGCGTCTGTAGAGACTCTGTGATGAGGGCTGTAAGCTCGTCCTTCCGGAAGACCCTGATTATCCTCGCCTGATCTTCCAGCTCTGGAATATCACCTTCTTCCAGTTCGTCCATCCCCGACTCAAAATCCAAGCCGGCTTCCTCCGTCTCGGGGCATTCCCCATCTGAGAGCGGGAGATCCAGAGTTCTTGCCCTCTTCAGGGGTCTCACGAGCTCGCCACCCATTCGCTCTAGACTTGGCTGCTGCTGTGGAACCGTTGATGGTTCAGGCGCCCTCCTCTGTCACCGTAAACAAAGGGCTTGATGCATTATCAAAACAAAATCCGGGGAAAAATCACCCAGGGACTGCTCCAAAGGCGTCGAAGGACCAGCGTTAGATGGTCTCGCTGGGGTCTCCTGTAAAGGTAATGGCGGACCCTCCCCCAGCAGCACCCCTCGGGCCTTACCGAAGGATTGTGCGCCTCTCGTGCGACATTGCCCTCTAAATGTTGTTCCATATCTGTCGAAGTCGCCGCACAGCCGTGACAGATTCCTGCCTCCGATACCGTGCCTCTGCGGGAGCCACACACCAGGCACTGTGGTCGTGATGGCATGAGCGCCTTTAATAACTCTAATGCCAAGAAAAAAATCTCTCCTTTTTTTTTTTCCAAATAAAATCACTATCAAAAGAAACCAAAAGACAGAATATGGGATTCAGCTTCTTTATCAAAATAAAATTAATTTGAACTTCCACAGAGGCAATCTGATTAAAACAAGTACCTACGTTTTCTGTTTAACCTACTTCCCTGACAGCGTGCCACTCAGCGCTGCTGCTGCCACGAGGCCGCGGAGCACGGGAAACAGCCCAGGCTTTAACCGGCTCTGTTTCGTGCCCCAATTACATCTCCTGCTCAAGCCCTGTCGGAAAAAACTGCGCCACAGGAACGGCACTCACCTTGCGATTCCAGCCCCCACTGCTCCCGTCCGAGTGCTGATCGAATCGCCGCCCTGCAAACCGCTACGCTGCTCATTCCCGCTGCGAGCAGCATTCGCGGTGAGGGCAGGCCACACTAACTTGTCAGCTCTCCTCGCTGCCCCGAGTGACCTGGAGCCGCACGCGTGCCGTTCGCTCTGTCCTCTGCCAAGCTCCCCTCTGTACAGTCTGGGAGGGGAGAGCCGTCCAACTGAATACAGAGAGGAATAGAGTGGGGGAATAAGAGAGGCACCGGATCGAGGCTGGAGGCCGTATATATACTGTGTGTATATATATATATATTAATTAATTAATTTATTTTTTTAAAGGTATAGTACCCTAAAAAAAGAAAAGGAAATAGAAATATGAATTAAACAAATACAATTTTAAAATTTAACCCCTAACTAACTGCTCCTTATCCGTTCCTCAAGTGAGCCCAGCACCTAGGCTCACTAAGTCCTCCTGCTGCATGGAGACTGGACACACTGGGGCTGATGGAAGAGACCAGCAGGATACATCCAGTGATGTCACAAATTTGACATGCCCAGTCTCCAAGCTGCAGGAGGAGGTGCACTACCTAGTGGTGGAGGACTGAACTGGAGGAACGATAAGGAAATGCCCAAGAGAGCCTCTTTTGACTGAAAGCAAGCTCTGCTACAAGGGGACATAGGATGAGGGTGAAAGGGGATAGAGTCAGGAGTAATATGCGGAAATATTTCTTTACAGAAAGAGTGGTAGATGCGTGGAATAGTCTCCCAGTGGAGATGATAGAGACGAGGACAGTATCTGAATTAAAAAAAAAAAAAAAAAAAAACCCATGAGAAACACAGAAGATCTCTAAAGGAAAAGGGGGGGGGGGGGAGGAATATTGTAGTTTATATGGCAGGGTAGACTAGATAAGGCCATGTAGTCCTTTTCTGCCATCATGTTTCTATGTAAGTAGAGGGTGGGGGGTGACCTGGACGGAGCAGTGGGTACAACTGCTCTAGCTACCTTACTGGGAGACTAGATGGACCATATTGGTCTTTATCTGCCATCATATACTATATTAAACAATATAGAAAAAACCAACTGACAGAAATTTTAGTACAAATAAAGAATCTTATAAATGCTTTATATTATACATGCACTGATGTATGGATAGATGGGCACAGAAATGATACTCTCTCTCTTTTTCCCCCTTTAGATTAATTCCATGCTCTTTGCCACTACACTCTGGATTTTAAGAGCAAAACTCTCAACAGCCAATGCTGAGGTTTCAACTCTGAAAAACACCAGGTAGAGCTGTGCACAGCTGGAACATCCAGCAATGCTTATAGTTTTACGATTTCTCATGGAAGAGGCTCAGAAGTCCTGAGCGGCAGTTCTGTACATGCTAATCCTCCCTCTGCTGCTGCCATGATGACATCCCTTTGCTGTTTCCTCTATCACCAATATGCCCTCTGTTGGTACTCATACTCCCTGCCCTGCTGGTGATACTTCCTATAACTGAATTGGGGAGGGGGGGCGTGGTTACTAAGCTGTGATAAAATATAGCATTTTATCGCAGCTTAATTTACCTTGGTAGGTTCGTGAAATGAAAAATGCAACATGCAGTCATTTTTAGAAGCTGTTTTATCCATCTGCCCGGAAGCATCAAGCCACTTACACCTGGCCTGATGTTTCCAGGTGCCATCTGCTACCTGCTGCACAGACCTCCCCCTCGCCCCCAGGCTTGAGTCAAGGCTTCCAATCTCCTCAAAGACACCTCCCCACCAAGAAAATACACACACCCCTCTACAGGGTGGGTGGGGGGGGGGGGGAAATGCGTGCATGGTAGATAGCGTGTACTTTTTAAGATGGCACCTGGGAACATCATGCTATGTGTTAGCTAGCTTTGAGGTTTAACACTTTTCTGACCTCAGGAGGGATTGTGAATTTCTATGCAGAATGCTGTTTTACTAACCTATGAGAATTTTGAAATGTAAAGACAAGCAGCCGAGACAATTTCTCTGTATAATCTGCAGATTTATACATTGCAGGAAACCCCCAAAAGGAAAGCTGTATCAGAGCACATTTTGCATCTTTTCAGAATTCCCCCTTATCTCACTTCAGAATTTCAAGAAACATGAATAAATAAATGAGTAAAGTTACAACGCACTCGGAATAGTACCAGCAGAATGAAACAAAAACTAATCCAGGGCTTTCCAAATCTGTGCTGGTCACTCCACTTCCATTTGGATTTTCATGAGATCCTTAAAACTGATACTTGAAATACATTTACATACATTGGAAACCCAGTAAATTCAAAGTTCTCTCATGCATATTCATTGTAAATAATCTGAAAACTTAAATGGTCATAAGATCATTTGAACACGTATAGGAAGGAAGCCCTGGGCTAGTCAGTCACATCCTAAAAGATACGAGTTCCACCAAACACCTCCAGAAACGTAATATTCTTCATTTGTCACTCCTGTTATCAGACACATATCTCCTAGTTGATTTTTCTTTTTACTTAGATTGCTGACATTTAAAGCCATTGCTCAGCTTTTCATTTTGGGCTGCACTTGGATTTTTGGATTCTTTCAAATTGGTGCCATTGCTGTGGTCATGTCGTATTTATTCACCATTATCAACAGCCTGCAGGGAGCCTTCATCTTCCTGATTCACTGTGTCCTAAACCGCCAGGTAAAGCCACCTCTCACTTCCACGGTCTTTCTGCCATGTGCTAAAGCCTGGCATGTGTGACACCATCTTTATGTCTAACTGGTTGAACTGCTACCTTAAAATCGTAAGTCCTTGCCAGGGCCGACCCAACCACTAGGCAAACGAGCAGTCGCCTAGGGCAGAAGCCAGCAAGGCATTCAAAGCTAAACAGATTCTGACAGCCAGGGTTATAAGGCTCAAGGTTTGCCTTTGGCACCAACATCTTGATCCAATGCTGGAACACATTTCCTCACAGCGATGTACAAGTGGATTCAGATCTTATGCCTAGTACAAACCCTAAAATGCTCACTCAAGTAAAATAAATGCATTAAATGTCCATGTGCCTATACTCGCATGGCTAGTGTCTAAGAGGAAGGAATATCCTTCCTTAGGTGGTAAGAGAACTGCAGCTCAGAGATAATAGCTTTCCATAGTCAGTAAGAGGTGCTCTTTGTTTGGCTGCTAGATGGATCTGTCCCCTTTACACCCAGGGATCACTTGCTTCTAGTCCTGTCTGGAAAATTTAACACTCCACTAAACTCACCACCTTTTACAGCAGCCTATAGAAATAAGGGAAAAATTCAGGAGAAATACGGGTCTCAGAGCTTGCCGGTTTTTTTCATGTGGATAGCAAATTTTCACTATTAACACCTCTCAGGACGTTCATGCTATTACACTACTCCTTCACATCAATGACCCAAAAAAACTCCTCCTCCTCTCCTGATCACATCCTCTATTAATCATTCAGAAATCCAGAAACCAAAACAATAGAATTGAGGAAAAATAGCCACTACTTATCTGAGCTGCAATCGTGGCTCACTTTCCTCCACTCCAATTTTTATCACAATTCTTGTCCCAACGCCCCTACGGACATCCGACAAAGTGTTTCACCAATAGCTTCGTCAGGGGATACTATCACCAAAACAAAACTGCAAAGAAAATGTGATATATCAGAAACCCCTCCACATATCCTTAGAAGCAGTCATAAAAAGTACATTAGAATACCTTAAACCCCTCAAAGAACCCCGCAAGAATACTAAACTATCTCAAATACCTGTGCGTATCGTCGCACCCCAAGCCAACATAACATGCAAATCTTCAACAAAGCGTTCTTCCAAAGAACGCTACGCATGCGGCTTAAATAATAGGATCGTGCCAGAGATTTTTAAAGGAACACTACCTATCCAGTCAAACCACAAAACACTGAAAACACTCAATCCCTTCACACACATAGACCGCAATCAATTTGAGAGTTCAACCCCCAGGAGAAACAGTATTTAATTGAAAAATCCACCGCTGCTCACATACAATCAAACTCTGCTCTCTGCTACGCTCACTTGCCCCTCCAGACACACTATACAAAAGCATTTCAATTCAGAAAATGAATGGCCATATTCCAGACAATGCTGAACTAGTGGGGCTTCAATACGCCTACATCATAATCCACTTCAGTGTTCACCTATTCTTACTTTAAAGGGACGAATCATTTTCCCTATATAAAGTAATGCACATGGGCACAGTATAGCATAAACCACAAAACTAGAAGTACATGTGGTATATCTCTTAAGATGGTAGTCTTTTCCCCCATAGAAGAACAACGTAAGCTCTAGTGAGAGTGAACAAATAGAGCAGTTACCACATATCCAATGGCCAGGGTGAGCCAGCTCACCTAAAGTTAGTCGCCAAAGAGAAACTGGACACAATATCTCCTTTAAATTATAATTACGGAGCCAGACACAACGGGGGCGTTTATCCATCAACCCGGGCATAGCCTGCAAAATATTATCATGTTTTTTCAACATACCTTGAATCCGAGGACTCAATGGAGAAAACCGGGTGATAAAATTAACACAAACGTCACCCTCTGTAGTGGCCCTATTTACACGAGGCTGAAGAAGCCAGTCTCTATGATTAAACAGCACCCGTCAGTAAGCCTTATTAACTCTATCCAGATAGCCCCTAGCTGCAAAAACGGCTTTCAAATCCTGAGACTTAATCCTAAAATCATTTGTAGAGGAACAATTCCTCCAAAACTGAATAAATTGTGAAAAAGGCAACCCTTCCCTCAACTGAACAGGATGGACACAAGAAAAATGTAAAAAGGTGTTTTTATCTGTGGCCTTCCTATAGACAGTTGTCCCTCACCAGATTGTTGTACTACTACAACATCCAAAAAAGCGTAGTTACTCACCTGTAACAGGTGTTCTCCAGGAGCAGCAGGAATCAGTCCTCACATATGGGTGACGTCGGCGCCGACGGAGCCCTCGCGGAGCAATTTTCCCCAGCTTTCAAAGAAAGCCTTTGGGAATTGCAGCGCGCATGCGCGGTCCCCTTCCCGCCCAAGGGTGCCATCTTAGCCAGTCAGATGACATAGCTAAAAGACAGCCTAAAAATTTGCAAAAAAACTAAAGCAGATAATTGCAACTCCCAGGGGAGGAGGGAGGGTTGTGAGGACTGATTCCTGCTGCTCCTGGAGAACACCTGTTACAGGTGAGTAACTACGCTTTCTCCAGGACCAAGCAGGAAGTCAGTCCTCACATATGGGACTCCCAAGCTTAAGGCTACCGGAGACCCTAAGCACAAAATGAGCTCCCTCTAGCTCAGCAGTACAGAAGGAAGGAATCTTCGCTGAATTATTACCCACCGGTAGCCCCCATCCGGGATGGAGGGTAGGAGTTGCTCAAACCTCGAAGAGATTTCGGAGGACTGCCTGTCCGAAAGCACTGTCCCTGCGGGACTCCCTCTCGAGGCAGTAATGGACCGCAAAAGTCTGGCTCGAAGACCAAGTAGCGGCCCGGCAGATGTCTGCCAATGGAACAGAGCGGAGGTAAGCCACTGACGTAGCCTTCGCCCGAACACAATGAGCCGTGACTCGACTTTCTAAGGAGAGTCCGGCTGCCCCATAAGCCCAAGCGACACAGTCAGCAACCCAGATGGACAGAGTACGCTTGGAGACCGGGAGCCCCAATTTATTGGGGTCAAAAGATACAAAAAGCTGAGCAGCTTTACGGTGCTCCCGCGTACGGTCAAGGTAGAAGTTCAAGGCCCTTCTACAGTCCAGGGTATGCAGGACCATCTCAGCTCGGCTGGAGTGTGGCCTGGGAAAGAAGGTCGGAAGTACCACCTCCTGATTGATGTGAAAAGGGGAGACCACTTTTGGAAGAACTTTTGGGTGAGTCCGTAGGACTACCCTATTTTTGTAGAACCGAGTGTAAGGGGGATCAGACACGAGGGCCTGCAATTCACTTACGCGTCTAGCGGAAGTGAGGGCTATCAGGAATAAGGTTTTCCAAGAAAGAAAACGTAGGGAACAGGTAGCCATAGGTTCAAAAGGCGGACAGGTGATCCGCTGTAAAACCACATTCAGATCCCAGTCAGGTGCTGGCGGGCGCAGAGGTGGTTTAAGTAGAAGGAGACCTCGGAGAAACCTCGCCACGAGAGGGTCGCCGGAAAGAGGTCTGCCGTCCACCGGCACATGATGTGCTGAGAGAGCACTGAGGTGAACTTTGACGGAGTTGGACTTAAGTCCCAGATTAGAGAGGTAGAGCAAGTACTGCAAGATCACCGACACCGAGCAGGAGAAGGGATCCTGAGACTGCTGGGCACACCAAGCGGAAAAGCGACGCCATTTAAGGGCGTAGCATTTGCGGGTAGAAGGTCGCCGGGAAGCTAGGACGACCTCTTCCATCTCTGCCGGCAATAGAAGGGGAGCAAGGACTACCCTTTCAGCAGCCAGGCCATCAGATGTAGAGATCTGAGGTTGGGGTGTAGCAGGGACCCCTGATCCTGTGTTAGGAGATCTGGTTGAAACCCCAGAGGGAACGGATCCTCCACCGCTAATTGCAGCAGGAGTGGAAACCACGGCTGTCTGGGCCAGCGAGGAGCTATCAGGATCATGGAAGCTTTGTCTCGGAGAACCTTGAAAAGAGTTCGGGAGACTAGCGGTATGGGAGGAAAAGCATACAGAAGGCCTTTCGACCATGAGAGCAGAAAAGCATCCGCCGCTACTCGAAGGGGATGCGGCTGCCGAGAGCAGAAGCGAGGAAGTTGCCGGTTGAGAGGACTGGCAAAGAGATCCATCGTGGGGAGACCCCACTTCAGAAAAAGTTTCTGAACCACCAGGGGATCCAGGCGCCACTCGTGCGGCTGGAGGATTCTGCTGAGTTTGTCCGCCAGGCAATTTTCTTGGCCTGGGAGATAAACGGCCTTGAGAAGAATGCCGTGGCTGACGGCCCAAGAGCAGAGCCTCTGTGCTTCTCGACAGAGAAGGAAGGAGCCCGTGCCTCCCTGTTTGTTCACGTAGAACATGGCAACCTGATTGTCCGTCTGGACAAGGACGGACTGGTGAGAAGTCAGGTGGGGGAAAGCCTTGAGAGCCAGACGGATTGCTCTGAGCTCCAGGAAGTTGATCTGCTGCGCAGACTCCCACGTGGTCCAGAGACCTTGAGTACATGCCCCTTGGCAATGCGCTCCCCATCCCAGGAGAGAAGCATCGGTCGTCAGCAGTTGAGCCGGCGGAGGAGACTGAAAAGGCATTCCGAGCACCAGGTTCGGCCGATGAAGCCACCACTGTAGGGAAGAGGTCAGCGGGGCGGAGATGCGCACTAAGTCGGCTAGGCCGCCCGTGGCCTGTTGCCACTGCTTGCAAAGGCACCACTGAGCAGGCCGCATATTCAGGCGGGCATTGGGGGTCACGTGGACGGTGGAAGCCATATGGCCGAGTAGTCTCAGGAAGCGCCTGGCGGAGACCAGGGACTGGCTGCGAAAGCGGCCGGCTAGGTCCATGAGCCGTTGAGCCCTGTCGAGAGGCAGGAAAGCTCGTGCCTGAAGAGTGTGCAATCTTGCGCCGATGAACTCGAGATCTTGCGAGGGGAGCAAAGTGGACTTTGCGAAGTTTATGACAAAGCCCAAGTACTGCAGAAGAGTCACAGTGCGGTGTGTGGCTTTTGTGACTTCTGGAGAGGACGATGCTCTGATGAGCCAGTCGTCTAGGTACGGAAAGACATAGAGGCCGTGAAGCCGGAGATAAGCCGCCACCACCGCGAGACATTTTGTGAAGACTCGTGGTGCAGAGGATAGGCCAAAGGGCAGTACTCTGTACTGGTAATGATTTCCTGCCACCACAAACCTTAGGTATTGGCGGTGGCTTGGGTGGATGAGGATGTGCGTGTAGGCATCCTTTAGATCCAAGGAGCATAGCCAATCTCCCTGCTGGAGGTAGGGCAGAAGGATTCCAAGGGTAAGCATCTTGAACTTCTCCCTGACGAGGAACTTGTTGAGGTTGCGCAAGTCCAGGATGGGTCTGAGGCCTCCTGTTCTTTTTGGTATTAGGAAATACCTGGAATAGAAGCCTTGACCCCTCAGGTGGTGGGGCACCGGTTCCACAGCCTGTTCCTGAAGAAGACTTGCTAACTCCTGAAGGAGTAAGTCCCTGTGCAGAGGGAGTCGTGGAGGTTCTCCCGGGAAATAGGAGGGAGGGACCTGGTGGAAGTGGAGAAGATAGCCTTCTCTCACCACCTGAAGCACCCAGGCATCTGAGGTGACGTTGGACCACCTGTGGGCAAAGTGAACCAGCCGGCCTCCTGTGCTGGGAGGAACCTGCTGAGGGGAGAGGCTATGCTGATGAAGTCAAAAACCCCCACCCTGCTGAGCAGGGGCCGGTGGTGCAGGCTTGGGGGTTTGCTGCCTACGGGACCCGTTACCCCGTCCCTTGGCCTGCTGACCCTGTTGGGGAGCTGCGGAGGCCTGATATTGAGGGTAGTGTTTATAGGCAGCCGCCTTTCTCGGGTAAAAGGTCTTCTTTCCCGAGCCCTTCTTCTTCTGGGAAGGGGCGGAGGTCTTCCTAGAAAGCCTAGTTCTGGTGAGAGTCTCCGTCTCGATTTGTGCAGCCTTTTCAGCCATGGGCTTGCCAAAGAGGTTCTCACCTCGGCAGGGGACATCGACCAACTTGTCCTGCACCCAGGGTTCCAGGTCAGACGACTGAAGCCAAGCCTGTCGGCGGGCACCGATGCCGGCTGCGGCCACCCGGGCCGATGCTTCAAAGCCATCATAGGCTGCTCGAGACATGAATTTGGAGCATTCCCGAATACCAGTTGTCAAGGCTAGGAACCTCCGCAAAGGTTCTTCGGACAGCCCAGCGGAGAATCCGGCTATCTCTTTAGCCAGGTCTCTGAGATACATGCCCATGTAGAGCTGGTAGGTCTGGACACGACAAGCCAGCATAGAGCCCTGGAAACACTTCTTACCTAGGCCATCCAGGTTGCGGGCCTCCCTGCCAGGAGGCACCGAGGAGTGCATCTTCTGGCTCTTAAGCCTATGCATGGCCGATTCCACCACCATGGAATGGTGCGGTAGCTGTGCTTTTTGGAAGCCAGGGCTCTTGCGGACTCGATAAATGGAATCGACCCGCTTGCTTAATACCGGTGACGATGCCGGACTCTCCCACATGCGGAAGAGTAGTCGTTCCAGCATGGGAGGAACCGGTACAGTAAAGTGCTCCCTGGCGGGAGAGTCGTACTGGAGGGCATCGAGCTCTTCGGCTCGGGGCTCCTCCTCGGGATCCGCAGGGAAGGCCAAAGCCTTGGCCATATCCCTGACGAAGTCCGAGAACCGGGCGTCCTCCGGAGGGGACTGTTTCCGAGGTTCGGACTCGGGCGAGTCCGAGGGGACACACCGAGTCCGAAATCAATCAGGTGACTCTTCCTCTTCAGACTCCCAGGCCGACTCCGAGGAGGAATCGGTGGGGTCGGGCCGGGCGGGCGGAGGCGTCGGCCGCCCCGACGCCGAGGGAGTCGGCGTCGACGACCTCGGTCCCGAACGGGAGGCCGAGGGTGACCTCGACCGAGGATCGACTCGAGCCCGCATGGACTCGAGGATCGGCTCGGTCTCCGGGGTCGACTTAGACGTCGACGTCCCGGCGGTCGGGGCAGAGGCGCCAGCGAGGCTAGCGATCAGTGCCCGCTGCTGGTCCATGAAGGCAGAGAGTCTGCTCTCCAAGGCCGTCAACCTGAGTCCGAGCTCAGGTGACCCAGCAGCCCCCGACTGACGTCGGCTGTCCCGACGGCGTCGGGCCCGACGTCGGACCCCTCGGAGGCGAGTCCAGGAGGACTACAGGACTTACCCGAGCAGGCAACTCCGACTCCAGACGAGGTCGCTTCGGCAGATGCTCCTTCTCCAAAGACCCGGGACGGCTATCGGGGCTATGCGACCTGGCCCTCGCGGAACCAGGAACGTCCACCGACGCCGCCCTCGCGGGTTTCACCTTCCGATGACGGTCCCCGGAGGGAGAACCCCTGTCGGAGGAACTCCGGCGACGGTCAGAGCTGGAACCTCTGGACGCTGAGGCCTCCGACGAGGTCCGGGTACGGGTGGGATCAGCGAAGATTCATTCCCGCTGATGCCGCCGACTCCTTAACGCTTTGGAGGACATCTTGCTGCAGGCCCCACAGATCAGTTCTTCGTGATCCGGGCCGAGGCAGCGGAGGCAATTATCGTGTGTGTCAGTGAGTGACATATTTCTGTCACACTGAACACACCGCTTGAAACCACTGGCAGCCATCGGGGGAAAAAGGGCCCCTGCAAGGTGAAAGGACCGGGCTGCCAGCGAAAAACCGAAAACGAAACTGACAGAAAATCAGAAAAACCGAAAAATAACAGAGGGACTCGCAACGGCGTCGCGAGTCCGGGCAGGAAAAGGACCGGCGTCGAACCGACCGAGAAAAAAGAGATAAATAGACTGACTTCCTGCTTGGTCCTGGAGAAAGTAATCTTATCAACATGATAATTAATAGTAAATTGTATATGGGGATCTAACTGATTAAGCCAAACATGAAACTGTAGCAACGATGTTACCATCCCTTCCCATATCAAAAAAACATTGCCTATATAGCGACGCCAAACTTTAATCATAGATTTAAAGGGAGAAGTAGACAGCCATTTACATTCATACTCTCCCATAAAGAGGTTTGCAATTGATAGGGCAAACGTAGCCCCCATGGCCACATCAGAAATTTGTTGATAAATCACACCTTCAAACACAAAATAATTATTTTCTAAGGCAATTGCTGCAAGCCGCATTAGATATTGTATCAGCCTATTAGAAAGATCCCCTCACCGCACCAGCGCTGTCTTAACCACTGCTAAGGCTTCAAACTGTGGTATACTAGTATACAGCATGGTTACGTCAAGGGTCACTAGAATTGTGTTATGACATTGAGCCATATAAGACACTTCAGAGAGCAGAGTTTGATTGTATATGAGCAGCGGTGGATTTTTCAATTAAATACTGTTTCTCCTGGGGGGTTGAACTCTCAAATTGATTGCGGTCTATGTGTGTGAAGGGATTGAGTGTTTTCAGTGTTTTGTGGCTTGATTGGATAGGTAGTGTTCCTTTAAAAATCTTTGGCACGATCCTATTATTTAAGCCGCATGCGAAGCATTCTTTGGACGAACGCTTTGTTGAAAATTTGCATGTTATGTTGGCTTGGGGTGCGACGATACACACAGGTATTTGAGATAGTTTCGTATTCTTGTGGGGTCTTTGAGGGGTTTTAAGGTATTCTAATGTACTTTTTATTGCTGCTTCTAAGGATATGTGGAGGGGTTTCTGATATATCACATTTTCTTTGCAGTTTTGTTTTGGTGATAGTATCCCCTGACAAAGCTATTGGTGAAACACTTTGTTGGATGTCTGGAGGGTCGTTGGGACAAGAATTGTGATAAAAATTGGTGTGGAGAAAAGTGAGCCACAACTGGAGCTCAGATAAGTAGTGGCTATTTTTCCTCAATTCTGTTTTGGTTTCTGGATTTCTGAATGCTTAATAGAGGATGTGATCAGGAGAAAAGGAGGAGTTTTTCGGGTCATTGATGTGAAGGGGTAGTATGATAGCATGAACATCCTGAGAGGCGTTAGTGGTGAAAATTTGCTATCCACATGAAAAAAAACGGCAAACTCTGAGACCCGTTTTTCTCCTGAATTTTTCCCTTATTTCTATAGGCTGCTATAAAAGGTGGTGAGTTTAGTGGAGTGTTACATTTTCTTTTATGTTGAGTATTTATTGTACACTCTGGAAGTGACCATTACTACTACTCTAGTCCTGTCTGGGACATATTTCCTTAAAAACTGACAGAGACTATGATTGTTTTTGAATTCACAGGTGAGAGAGGAATACAGGCAATGCTTTAAGACGATCCAGAAAGATACAGAAGCTCAGCCTTCAGGTTTATCCATGCCCACCACAAAAACGGTAGGAAATCTTGCTTCGTGGTTACCATGCTTTGCATTTCTGTAATGTAGACCTGGACTATTAATGCATCAATGCAATGACAGACTGTACAAAATATTCTATCAATGAAATAAATAAAACTAGTGTAGAGGACGTAAGATGCACATGTGCAAAGCATCTTCCCATAGATACAGAATGGGAACAACCCTTAAATACATTATGCTCTATGGTTATACAAGCTTCAAATTCTGCTGGTTTCCAAATGACAGCAATGGGGACATTTTATTTACCAGATACTGTCCTTTTCTCAAGTCCTGCTAGACCAGTCCAGACAAGTGGGTTGTGTTCCCCTACCAGCAGACTCGTGGAGACAGATAGCCAATGAAATGCCCATATTTCAATGGCATCACTCCCATGCCTCTATCAGCCTGAGACACTAGAGGGCACCTCAGTATTCGTCCCAAAGCATATGGGAAAGCATGCCAAACCTCACACAACCTCAACGTTAGCAACAATAATGAATTAAGCAGTAGAGGAACTATGTATAGAAGAGATGGAACAGAAGGCTGGCAGTAGGATATATATCCATAGAGCCAAGCATATAAATCATAGTGGACCAAGGTACCACCACAAGATAACAGACCAGACACAGTTCCAGGGGTGGGTCCTGGACTAGTATAGCAGGACTCAAAAAAGGACATTATCTGGTAAGTAAAATGTCACCTTCCATATTGTCCTGGTAAACAAGTCCAGACAAGTGGCATGTACCAAAGCTATACCTCCACTGGGTGGGAAGAAGACACAGCAGCTCATAAAAAACCTTGAGCCAAAGGCCGTGTCCACCTAAGCGTGAACATCCACGCGGTAATGCTTGACAAAAAGTGAAAAGTGATGCCCACATTGCCGCCTGACAATTGTCTGAAAGGGCTACCGAGCTACACTCTGCCCACAAGGATGCTTGCGCTCGAGTAGAATGGGCACAGAACCCACCAGAACCATCTAGTTCTGTAACAGATATGCTGAGGCAATGGTCTCTGTGACCCAGCACCCCAGAGTAAATTTGGCTACCACGATACACTTGCACGGGCCAGCAGACACCACAAAAAGATGATATGACTTACAAAAGGGAAGTCAAAATCTCCAAGTACCGGAAAAGCAACCTCTAAAGAGCCACAAGGTGAAGATCCCTCTCTCTCCCTTTACACTGCTCCTTAGCAAAGGAGGGAAAGCAAACCGCTTGGTTCACATGAAAGGGAGATATCACCTTGGGCAAATGGAAGGCACAGGCTGAAAGGGAATAGCTTCCTCTGAAAAGGACAGAGATGGATCCTGGCAAGACAGAGCCTGCAACTTGTAAATACACCTTGATGAGCAAATTGTGACCAAGAAAACAGTCTTGAAAGTCAAGCCCTTCATAGCAGCACACTTCAGAGGCTCAAGGGCTCTGACAACAGGGCCCACAGCACTAGACAGAGATCCCAGAAAGGGACAAATGACCAGAGGGGAGGAAGCAGACGCCGAACCCCTTGAAGAAAACGTGGAAAATCTGGGCGTGAGGCTGAAGACTTTCCAGCCACCGGACCTCAAACAGGATAAGACTGCCACTTGGACCTTCAGGGGAAGTAAGGGCAGCCCTTTTCTAGGCCATCCAGCAGAACTCCAACAGAGCCAACACCTTGGCAGAGTTAGGATAAGCCGTCATGCACCACACCCACACTCAAGAGACACCAGACTCACATATATGCCAAGCTAATATAACCTCTCTGGGGTTTGAGCAGAGCACAAACTACTGCAGGAGAATAGCGCCTGTGCACCAGCTGATGCCTTTCAAGAGCCAAGCCGTAAATGAGGAGGAAGCCACACCATCCAGGACAACGGCCCCTGATGCAACCGACCCCAAAATGGGGCAAAGATGAGGAACCTGCAGGAACTGCATCAGGTCCCTGAATCATGCTCTTCTCATCCAAACCAGCAATACCAGAACAATCCAGCCCAGATGGTACTTTGTGTGCTGATGCACATGCCCCAACAGCAGCATGGAGAAGACACATACCGCAGGCATTGCCGTGGCCAGGACTGAACCTGGGCGCTACTGCCCTTGGACCCAGTTTCTGTGTGGTGACTAAAGAAACAGAACAGCTTTTCATGGGGGAGGGACACCATTGACTCCATCACGGGGTGACCCCATAGGTGGCAAAGCATCGGAAACACCCTGTAAGATTGGCGTCTGTCGCCAGATGCATCCACAAGGGATCATCCAATGGCATGCCCCTCTGCAGATAACATGGGGATAGCCACCACCTCCACCTGCCTCTCACTCCCAGCTGGAGAGGAAGCCTAAGCTCAAACTCTCATCAGGAAGGGCCACTGGAGTGGCCTAACAGGAGCACGCACATGGCACCAACCTGATTGTTGCTGCCATCAAGCTGAGAAACTGTAGATAATCCCAAACCCTGGGAGGCTGTTGAAAACAGAATACCTCACGTCATAAAAACATAGAACAATGATGACAGAAAAGATCACATGGCCTATCTAGTCTGTCCTTCCATATCAACAACTACAACAGTCCCCTTTTTTCCTTTAGAGATCCTCTGTGTTTGTCCCATGCTTTTTTGAATTCAGATACTGTCATCTCTACCACCTCCACTGGGAGACTATTCCACAGATCCACCACTCTTTCCGTAAAGAAATATTTCCGCATATCACTCCTGAATCTATCCCCTTTCACCCTCATCCCATGTCCCCTCGTAGCAGAACTTGCTTTCAATTGAAAGATGCTCTCCCCCTGTGCATTTATGCCACGGAGGTATTTAAACATCTCAATCATATCACCTCTATCCCGCCTTTCCTGTAAGGTGTACATATTAAGATCCTTAAGTCTGTCCTCATATGCTTTATAATGAAGACCACTAACCATTTTAGTAGCCACCCTCTGTACTGACTCCATCCTGTTTATATCCTTTTGAAGGTGCGGTCTCCAGAATTGCACACAATACTCCAAATGAGGTCGCACCAAAGACTTACACAGAGGCACTATCACTTCCTTTTTTCTGCTAGCCATTCCTCTCCATATTTTATTTATTTATTTCACATTCTTATATACTGCCTTATCTGGTAATCAAGGCGGTTTACAATTAGCAGAATAAGGTACATTAAACATAATTAACTATGAACAATAACAGAGTAACTGTATAACTATTTACATAATATGGTCTGAGTGGGTTAGGGGATGTAGTGTTGATTTAGGACTTGAAGGGAGAGGTTGTAGGGACAATTGTATATTAATTGAGTCAGGGAGGCTGATAAATGGAGAGGTGTTAAGGTGCATCCAGGTTTGTGGTAGAGGATTCTGGGTGGGAATGACCATAGTGTTCATTGAAAAGGAATGTCTTTAATCTTTTTCAGAAGTCAGTGAGGTGTTTTATTTCTTTCATATCTGGTGGCAATGCATTCCAAAGTGTTGGGGCATATTGTGAGAATGCTCTTTTATTTGTGGTTTTAGTTGCTTTAACGAGTCGTCTGGGTGGCATAGAGTGTTTTGTGTGCAACTCCTTAGTCTAGTGTTCTGGGTTTTTTATATCAATGTGGTGATGTGTGATGGTGTTATGTCATGTAGCAGTTTGAATATGATAACTAGGTTTTTGTATTTGGTTTGACTGGCTATTGGGGGCCAGTGGAGGCTCTGTAGGATTGGTGTGATCAGTATTATTTGCATGCAATATTATACATGCTGCTGTGTTCTGTGCAAGTTGAAGGTGCAATAGTGTTTCCATTAGGAGACCATGGGGGATGCTATTACAATAGTCTAAGTGGGGATTGATCATTGCTTGAATGACCATTCTAAAGTTTGATGGTTCGAGGAGTGGTCTTAGCCGTTGAAGTATTTTGGTTTTTCTGTATATGGCTTGTGCTGCATTGGTTATGTGTGCAGTAAGTGTTAGGGCCCTGTCTGTGATGACTCCTAGGTATTTTATCTCATCTGGAGTGGAGGAGAGGCCTAGTGGTTGGGGCAAGGTACTTCAGGCGGAAGGTCGGGGGTTCAAATCCCACTAGAGGACAGCAACCTTGGGCTGGAAGGACTGGGGTTTCTAGTCCCACAGGTGCTCCTTGTGGTCTTGGGCAAGCCACTTAACCCTCCATAGCCCATGTTCCCTGTAAAAATAGTTCTCCAAGTTATAATGCCCTGTTCAATGTAATTTCAGTTTGTTCAATGTAAACCACACTGATGCAGAATAGCGCGGTATATAAGAGAATGTAAATAAATCTTTTATTGCGATTGTTGCTTTTCCAAGGTGTATCTGGGATGCTGGGGTGAATTCTTTATCTCTTATTATGAATATGGCTTCTGTTTTGTTAATGTTTATTGTCAGGTTCTTAGAGGCAAGCCATTCGGAGACTTCATGGTAGCATGTCGCGATTTGCTCTAGATTAAGTTTTAAAGTATTGATTGGGAGGTATATCATAATATTGTCTGTGTAAATATGGTAAAAAACTGTGTTTTTGGAAGATTTCACATACTGGTTGAAGGTAGATATTAAATAGGAGGGAAGATAATGCAGATTCCCTGCTTTTGGCTAAAAGGTTGTGAAGTTGTATGGTCTATTTTTACTTGTTGTGTTCAGTCATTAAGATATGAGGAGAACCAGGCCAAGGCTATTCCACAGATTCCAATTTGTTGGAGTCTTGCTAATAGCATGGAGTGATAAATGGAATCAAAAGTTGCTGCAATATCTAGGAAGATCATTATGACTGCATTTTTGGATTTTTCAATACTTTTGGTGAGTGTGTCAAATAGGGCTATGAGTAGGGCTTCTACTCCATGGTGTGTTCTGAAGCCATACTGTTGAGTATCAAGAGGAGAGTTCAAATCTAGGTGGTCTGTAATCGGATTTGTATTGTTTTTTTCTATTAGAAACATAGAAATATGACAACAGAAAAAGACCAAATAGCCTATCTAGTCTGTCCTTCCATATCAACAACTACAACAGTCCACTTTTTACCTTTAGAGATCCTCTGTGTTTGTCCCATACTTTTTTGAATTCAGTTACTGTCCTCATCTCTACCACCTCCATGGGGAGACTATTCCACGGATCCTCTACTCTTTCCATAAAGAAATATTTCCGCATATCACTCCTGAATCTATCTCCCTTCACCCTCATCCCATGTCCCCTCATAACAGAACTTGCTTTCAATTGAAAGAGGCTCTCTCCCTGAACATTTATGCCACGGAGTTATTTGAACATCTCAATCATATCACCTCTATCCTGCCTTTCCTCTAAGGTGTACATATTAAGATCCTCAAGTCTGTCCTCAAATGCTTTATAATGAAGCCCACTAATCATTTTAGTAGCCACCCTCTGCACCGACTCCATCCTGTTCACATCCTTTTGAAGGTGCGGTCTCCAGAATTACACACTATACTCCAAATGAGGTCGCACCAAAGATTTATACAGAGGCATTGTCACCTCCTTTTTTCTGCTAGCCATTCCTCTCCGTATGCACCCAAGCATCCTTCTAGCTTTTGCCGTCGCCTTTTCTACCTCTTTAGCTACTTTAAGGTCATCAGACACAACCATGCCTAGGTCCCGCTCTTCTTTAGTGGACAAAATTACTTCACCCCCTATACTATATTGCTCCCTTGGATTGCTGCAGCCCAAATGCATGACCTTACATTTTTTAACATTAAATCCCAGCTGCCAAATTCTAGACCATTCTTCAAGCTTAGCTAGATCCCTCCTCATGTTATCTACACCTTCCTGGGTGTCTACTCTATTGCAGATTTTGGTATTATCCGCAAAGAGGCAAACCTTACCCGACAGCCCTTCCGCTATATCACTAACAAAGCTGTTAAAAAGAATCGGACCAAGGACATATCCCTGGGGCACACCACTGGTAACATTCTTCTCCTCAGAGTGAGCGGTCCCATCGCTTTGTCTACTTTAAGTTGAGCTAGTCTCTCACAAACACAGTCTTCTGATAATTGTTCAAGATGTCCCTCGCTTCTGTTCCTGTTTGTGGGTGTTTTCTGAGGTCCTGCTCCTGGTTCTTCATCTGTGAACACAGAACAGAAATATTTGTTAAGCAATTCTGCTTTATCCTTATTAGCTTCTACATATTCCTCCCCTGCACCCTTGAGTCTGACAATACCACTTTTGCCCTTCCTCTTCTCACTAACATATCTGAAAAATGTCTTATCCCCCCCCATTTTATTGCACTGGCTATTTCCTCCTCCTTTTGAATCTTTGCCTTCCTGACTACTTTGCTAGCTTCTCTAAGTTTTTCCAAATACAGATGCCTGTCTTCCTCTCTCTGTGATCTCTTGTATTTCATGAAGGCCTCTCTGTGATCTCTTGTATTTCATGAAGGCCTCCCTCTTTTTCTTCACTTTTTCAGTTACTTCTTTCGAAAGCCATTTAACAAAAAGGTTGGTTGCCCTTAAAATATCCCCTTTCAGTGTTGCCCACTGTTTTTCTACATCCCATTATTTTGTTAGATAAGATAGGCTTGATATTGGTCTATATGAGCTTGGTTACAGTTTGTCTAGTTTATTAGATTTTAATATGGGTCGGATATTTGCCTGCTTAAGGGGTTTGGACATGTAGCCTTAAGGAAAGGTTTACAATCTTTTGTATTACTGGGGCTAGGGCATCCTGTGACATCTTAACCCAGGTAACAGGGCATGGATCCCCTGAGGCTTTTGTAGTGTTTATTGTAGAGACAATCTTTTCTAGTTGGGTTAGGAGATTGTTGTGAATGAGTTTAGTTTTGGGGAATCAAGAGGAGGTTGCAATATTTATTTATTTATTAGGTTTTCTATACCGCCTTTTCCTTAAATCAATAAGGTTTTGGGAGGGATTTGTGAGGTGGAACATAATTTTGCGCTGTAGTAGTCTGCTAGTATCTGTGGGCTAATTTGGGTAGATGGGTTGGGGGTGTCTGTTGACTTAGTTAAAGATTTTACTAGTTGGAATAGGTCCCTTGGTCTGTTGAGGGAGTTCATTATGATTTTTGTGTGGTTTTCCTTTTTTGGCCTAGTTAATGGAATCTTTATATTTTTGCAGTGTAATCATGTATGCACCCAAACATCCTTCTAGCTTTTGCTGTTGCCTTTTCTACCTGTTTAGCTACTTTAAGATCATCAGACACGAGGTTCCGGTGACGTCACCAGGCAGCATGGCGGTGCTCTAGACTAGCTCCGCCATAGTACCCTGCAAATTGCGAGTTTAAGCACCCCCTCGGAGTTGTACAGCAGCGGAGTGAAGCGAGTGCAGGGCGGATGTGGCTCCTGTGTGGTTTGTAGGCGATTTTGACTGCTTGTGGCAGCGTGAAGAGGCATCGGGACCGCCGGTGAGCGAGTGCGTTGGGCGGCTGCAGGCCCTGGAGTGCTTTCCTCCCTCCTTTCTATACCTGCCGGCCACGTGTGGGCGGAGAGCGGATAGCCTGCTCGGTGAGCGGGGCCAGGATCTACGGGGCGCTGCGTTGTTGCCCCGAGCGGGGAGAGCGCCAAAACTTCTCCCGGCGGTCAGCGAAGAGTGGGGAATCCCGGCGGCGCAGGAGCGTTGCTGTCCCGGACCGGAGTGGCAGCTTTGAAGTAGAAGGGGCCGCGGAGAGGCCCGGGACGGATTGATTATTGTCCTTAGGGGCACTGGGCTTGTGGCACAGAACCTGGCACGCCGCGGGGTTTTAAGCCACCGCACGAACAGCTTCACTTCCTGCAAAGGGCAGTAATGCCTCCATCTTATTGAAACCTCTCCCTGCGCCTCCTTTATCTCTCCGTGACTCTACAGGCCTTCATCTGTGACTTCCAGGAGCGCTTATACTCTGTTGGCAGATTGGCCTTGTGCACAGGAGTGGAGTACGTATAAAAGGCCTGATAGTGGGAGCAGGCCCTGTGGGGCCCCCCTGCGAGGCGTTGTCTGAGGGGCCAGCTTCCTTTTTTGTGACCAGATGGCTGGTAAAAAGCCTGGAACAGACTTAAAATCTTTCTCCTTTAAAGGTGGAGCAGGGGGGAAGCCTCTGGCCACTAAACCAGCGGCTGGTACCAATGTGGCGGCGGAAGCGGGTGATGGCGGGGCCGTACAGGGCACTGCCGGCGAAATCCTGAGCCTGCGTGAGGACTTGAGAAGCTGGTTTGAATCTACACAATCAGAAATATCCACCTTTAAGCTGGAGGTCCAGAACTTGTTTAAGGAGTTGAAGGGTGACATGCAAACGCTGGGCGCCCGCCTGGAGGAGCTGGAAAATAGGGCAGAGGAACACGAAGGACAGTTAGGAGCTGCGGTGCAGCGCACTGCCGACATAGAGCATGCGCAGGGTGAAATATTACAGAAACTGGAAGATCTTGAGAATAGATCACGCCGCTCAAACATTCGTATACGCGGTCTCCCGGAGGTGGATGGCGCAGTAAACTATATCTCCTTGGCGGAGGAGTTCTGCAGCGCTGTTCTGAAGGCCGCTGATATGGAGGTGGAGGGAGTGTGCCTCCGAGTAGATCGGGCCCACCGGTCTCTCGGCCCCAAACGTGATAACAGAGCCAGAGATATTGTTTGTTGTTTGCATGAATATCGGTCTAAAGAACTGGTGTTTAGGGCCGCCAGGAAGCTGGGGAAACTCAACTGGCATGGGGCCGATGTGGAAGTGTTTGCAGACATCTCAAGTATCACTATGAAGAAGCGACGGGAGTACCAGCAGGTGACGAGGCGGCTTCGCGAGGAGAATGTCCGCTACCGCTGGCTGTTCCCTGTAGGCCTGCAGTTTACCATTAATACGAAGTCATATGTGGCACATACAGTGGAGGAGGCCATCTCGGGTCTGAAGCAGGCGGGCTGGTCCGATCTCCCGACATCGATATCGGGGGAGTTGGTAGCGAGAGAGAATGGAGACCTCCACAATCGATCACAGAGGAATTGGAGTAGAGTGTCCGGCGGAGAGCGGAGGCTACGAAAGACAAAGCCAGCTCTGCAGCCTGCAGAATCGGCCACATGAACTATGTTATAATGGTTTAAATTTAGCCTTGTTATCGAGTTTGATCCTGTTGGGCCTGCATGGAGGGTGCGGGGAGGGGGTTGTTGAAAAGGGGGCAAGAAGGGGGAGCTATGTTTCTAGTTTTGTTACTGAGCTTTCTGTGTTGCCAAGTAGTAATACTGTGGATGGGAGCTTTTGCGGTTATTTGCAGGGATCTTTTCTACTCACTGATGGGGGAGGAGTGGTTTTGGATGGGGATCTACAAGAGCGGATGGAAAGTTTTATTTGTTCGTATGTTTAACAATGGTGAAATGTACAAATGATGTGTACCACTTCGAGGGGAGGGGGTTTTATTTTATTTTTTTTTTAAAAAGCAGGGGGCTGCCCTGGGTGACGGGACCTGGCTCCGATTTACCTTGATAGATCGGGTGGTGAGATGGGGGGTGGGGGGAGGCGGGGAGGGGAGGGGGGAGGGGTGGGTGGGGGTGTGGGGAGGGACTGTTGGGAGGGGGGAAGGAAGGGTGAGGGGGGGAACGGGGATCGCTCTAGCGCAGAGAGTGAAGGGAAGGGTTTATGGCTGCCTTTAAGTTGGTGACTATTAATGTCAGGGGCCTGAATTCCTATTATAAGAGGCAATTGCTTTTCAAAGAATGTTCCCGATTGGAGGGGGATGTAGTTTTCATTCAGGAGACCCACCTGCTTCCTAAGGATGAGGGTCGCTTGCGACACTCCCGTTTCCCCCAACAGTATTTTGCTTCCAACAAATTAGAGAAGAAAAAGGGAGGAGTGGGGATCTTGATGTCTAGCAGGGTACTGGGGAGGGTGGAGGAGGTAATTAGGGATAAGAGAGAACGCTTTGTGGTGGTTAAGCTGCAATGGGGACAGCAGATGTATACATTGGCTAGTGTGTATGCTCCCAACACCGATCAAGCGGCTTTCTTTAGTGAATTAGAGGCAGTTCTTGTAAGCAAGGGAGAGGGGCAGCTGATGATCGGGGGGGATTTTAATGTAGCTCTTAATCCTTTAGTGGACACCTCTAGGGGGGCGTCGTCTCTGACTCGGAAGCATCGCCTGCGTCTGAAGCGGCTGATGGAATCCCTTGATTTGGTGGACCTTTGGCGGGAGGTGCATTATGGCGAACGGGATTATTCTTTCTTCTCTCCCGTGCACGCGGTGTACTCCCGGATTGATATGCTGCTTATTGATAAAGCTTTGTTGGCCGGAGTGGGGAACTGTGAGATTCGAGAACGGACCTGGTCAGACCATGCTCCTGTTCTTGGTACTTTACTTTTAGGGAACTCGAGCCCGGCCAAGCGGTGGTGGAAGTTGAATGAATCCCTGTTGGAAGATACGGAGGTAGTAGAACAATTAGGGAAAGATATAGAGGAATATTTGCTACTGAATGATAATGGTGAATGCTTACCGGGAACTGTTTGGGATTGCTTGAAGGCGGTGGTCCGTGGGAGGCTGGTGGCTATAGGTGCCCACAGAAAGAAAGTGCGGTTAAAAAAAGCAAGCGGATTTGCTGGCCCTGATTGGAGAGCTGGAGGTACGCCTGAAACGGGGGCCGCAGGATGTTCTCGTGCAGGGCCAATTGAGGAAGGCACAGATAGACCTAAGCGAATTACATATGGAGGAGATCAGACATAAATTGAATTTACTTCAGCAGAGGTTTTTTGAATATGGCAATAAGGCCGGTAGGCTGTTAGCGCGTCGGGTCAAGAAACTGGCTATTCGGAATGCTATAGTGAAAGTGAAGGGGAGAGAGGGTAGATTATTGTGGCTGGGCAAGGAGATTGAGGACAGGTTTGTCCAGTACTATCAGGAGCTGTATACGCCGGAAAAGGTAGTGTCGGAGGTTGAGATTAAGGACTTTTTGGATACTGTTCAATTGCCGAGTTTGTCCACTGCAGAATCGGAGAGTCTCTCCCTTCCTATTGGGGAAATTGAGGTCCTCACGGTGATTAAAGGCCTGTGGGCCCATAAGGCCCCGGGCATGGATGGCTTCCCCAACAGCTTTTACAAAGTTTTGCGAGACATCTGGTCGGACCCTTGGTGAAAATGTATAATTCCTTTAAAAGGGATAGTATTTTGCCGCCATCTATGAGGTTGGCGGGGGTCAGTATTCTTCATAAGGAGGGTAAAGATCCCCTGGAGTGTGGCTCCTATAGGCTTATCTCCTTACTAGGTAGCGACTTTAAGATCTTCACCCGTGTTTTAGCCAATCGGTTGCTTCCATTTTTGGGGAAGCTAGTACACCCCAACCAATCTGGTTTTGTGCCTGGGAGGTACACCTCCGACAACATTAGGAGAGTGTTAAATTTAATATGGCATGGGAGGAGAGAGGGGGCGGAGATGGCCTTGCTAGCAGTGGATGCTGAAAAAGCATTTGATAGGGTGAGCTGGCCCTTTCTGTTCTTGACGCTAGAGCGGGTGGGGATAGGAGGGGCTTTCTTGGATTGGGTGCGAGCCCTATATCGGCACCCTTTAGCCTGTTTAAAAATAAATGGCTCTACCACCACAACTTTTGAACTGCATAGGGGGACGAGGCAGGGATGCCCGCTTTCCCCCTTGCTTTTTATACTTGCTATGGAACCGCTGGCCCAGAGGATAAGGGCGTGTAGGGAGGTACGGGGTGTAGTAGTGAGCAATATTCACCATAAGATTTCCCTTTTTGCTGCTGATGTTTTGTTTTTTGTATCTGACCCCTTGCGAACGCTTCCGGCTATTTTAGAGGAGTTAACCACCTATGGGGCCCTGTCAGGGTTTCGTATGAATCCTACAAAATCAGAAATTCTGAACCTCACCTTGGGTAGGGAGACAGTGGCGGGCTTGAAGAAGACCTTTTCATTCCGGTGGGCCAAATCTAGTATTCGGTATCTTGGGGTGCAAATCAGTGCCGGGATTTATTTCAGGAGAACTACTTACCTGCCCAGAGTAAGATGCTTAGAGAGCTTGAGCGGTGGGGGGCGTTTGAGATCTCGTGGCTGGGCCGAATAGATTTAATCAAGATGATTCTGGTGCCTCGGCTCCTCTATCTCTTTATGAATTTGCCAATTGAGGTTCCGGTGGCCTACCTGCGGAAACTACAGGAGAAGCTTTTATTTTTCGTATGGCGGGGTAGGAGGCCGAGAGTAGCCCGGAGCATTTTGTATGCGGGCCGTGGTAGGGGGGGGTATGGGGATGCCACATCTGGGTAGATATTATGAAGCGGCCAGGGTGCGAGCGGTTTTTGAGTGGATTTTGAGGGATGCAGTGGACTGGGTGGAGTTGGAACAGGCGGGTCTGGGGGTGGGGTAGACGCCTATCCAATATTGTGTGGGTGAGGAGAGCCGGTCTTGTGGGTCAGGGTGGGGGGAACCCCTATGTAGCACTCACGCTGCGCTACTGGTTGAAATGGCGCGCCCGGTGATATGGCGCTCGGGGATGTTCAAAGTTTATGCCCCTGTGTGATAACCCGGATTTCCCTCCGGGGAGGGATGACGTTGTGTTTCAGAGGTGGGCTCGGCAGGGGTTAGGCCATGTGGGGCAGTTTAAAGATGGGGAGGCCTGGGTGTCCTTTGATGATTTACAGAAAGAGTTTTCGGTGCTGGAGGGCGATAGATATCAATATGTGCAGGCCCGGCATTTTTGTAGAAGTTTGGGGGGTGGGGGGGGTGAAGGGCAGGGTGCTGTTGTAGATGGGTTAGTGGAAAATGGGGTGATCAAGGGCTTGATTTCCCGGTTGTATGGATTAATGGAACCGGTGGATACTGGGGGTTGGGCCCACAAGAAAGCTTGGGAGCGAGACCTGCATATGTGTTGGGAGGAGGAACACTGGGAGGGGGGTCTATAAGGGGTTGTTTAGGGGTGTTTTATCAAGCTCTATTTTGGAACAAAACTACAAGGTGCTCTATAGGTGGCATTTGACTCCCCAGCGATTACAGAAATGGTGTGGGGGGTTGGGCTTATGCTGGAGAGAGTGTGGTGAGACCGGCTCCGTTATGCATATTTGGTGGGAGTGCCCTATACTCCAGCCTAGGTGGCAGGAGGTGGCGGAGTGGATGGGTGTGGTTTTGGATGACGGTGTGGATTTGGGACCATGTTTGGCTTTGCTGAATGTGGGAGGGGGGTCAAAGTGGCGCAAGGTGGTATGTGGGGCAATGAGGCAATTGATTGCGAGAAGATGGAGGGTCGCTTCTCCACCCACTTTGGAGGTAGTCCAACTGCGAGTAGCGCATCTTTCTCTAATGTATCGCCTTACTGCCCTCCGCCGAAAACGGCTAGTGAATTTCCAGGAAATCTGGGGCCCTTACCTCCGGTGGGTGGAAGGGAGGCAGACATTACAAGTCCCCGACGCCCATGGGGGAGGGGGGACCTCACATAGTTGTGGCCCATAGCGGGAGTCTGCCCCTGCTTGGGTTATGTTCTTAGGTCTTCTCCCACATTACTTGACATGGGCCACAGTTTTCTCCGTCTGCACAACCTGGGTGGGGGATTTCCACCCTGCTTGAACAAGGCAGAGGGGCTGGGGGTGTACTTCCTCATGCTTGAATGGTTGTTTCAGACTCCAAAAGTTTCCATGTGACTATTATTTAGCTTATTTAGCTGCCAACTGTTTAAGGTATTCAATGTTAGCTTTCCTCTTTAGTGTTATCTTTTACTGCTAGTATGGGAGCCATCCTCGGGGGGAGGGGGGGGTGAAAAAGGTAAACGGGGCTACTTCGCAAGGGTGTACTGACTTATAGCATTGGAGGTGTATAATGTGGAAAAGAAAAAGTTGTTATGACTTTGTGTGCTAGTGTTGTATAAGAAGTAGAATGTGTAGTTGGTATGTGCTGTTTTTTATTGTGTCAGTTCTCAATAAATATTTACTGGAAAAAAAAAAAAAGATCATCAGACACAACCACGCCTAGGTCCCGCTCTTCTTTAGTGGACAAAAGTACTTCACCCCCTATACTATATTGCTCCCTTGGATTGCTGCAGCCCAAATGCATGACCTTGGCATTTTTTAACATTAAATCCTAGCTGCCAAATTCTAGACCATTCTTCAAGCTTAGCTAGATCCCTCTTCATGTTATCAACACCTTTCAAGGTGTCTACTCTATTGCAGATTTTGGTATCATCCACAAAGAGGCAAACCTTACCCGACAGACCTTCCGCTATATCACTAACAAAGATGTTGAAAAGAATCGGACCAAGGACAGATCCCTGGAGCACACCACTGGTAACTTCCTTCTCCTCAGAGTGAGCTCCATTTACTTGTACTCTTTGTTGCCTCCCACTCAACCAATTTCTAACCCAAGCAGTAACTTTAGGGTCCATCCCTAGGGTGTTGTTTGTTTATAACTCGCCTGTGAGGAACAGTGTCAAAGGCTTTAATGAAATATAAATACATCACATCTAGGGCTCTCCCTCGGTCCAACTCCCTGGTCATCCAGTCAAAGAAATCAATCAGACTTTTCTGACAATAACTGCCTTTGTTGAATCCATGCTGCCTTGGATCCTGTAATCCGCTGGACTCCAGAAACCTCACTATTTTATCTTTCAGCAGCGTTTCTAATAATTTACTCACCACCGAAGTTAAACTAACCGGCCTGTAGTTTTCAACCTCATCCTTACTTCCGCTTTTGTGTAAAGGCACCACATGAGCCTTTCTCCAGTCCTTTGGCACCACTCCCGACTCCAATGAGGCATTGAAAAGGTCAGTCAGTGGAGCTGCTAGAACATCCCCAAGTTCCCTCAGTATTCTAGGGTGTATCCTAACCAGTCCCATCGCTTTATCTACTTTAAGTTTAGCTAGTTTCTCATGAACACAGTCTTCTGAAAATTGTTGAAGATGCCCCTCGCTTCTGTTCCTGTTTGTGGGTGTTTTCTGAGGTCCTGTTCCTGGTTCTTCATCTGTGAACACAGAACAGAAATATTTGTTAAGCAATTCCGCTTTATCCTCATCAGCTTCTACATATTCCTCCCCTTCACCCTGAGTCTGACAATACCACTTTTGCCTTTCCTCTTCTCACTAACATATCTGAAAAATGTCTTATCCCCCCCATTTTATTGCATTGACTATTTCCTCCTCTTTTTGAATTTTTGCTTTCCTGACTAATTTGCTAGCTTCTCTAAATTTTTCCAAATATAAATGTCTGTCTTCCTCTCTCTGTGATCTCTTATATTTCATAAAGGCCTCCCTCTTTTTCTTCAACTTTTCAGCAACTTCTTTTGAAAGCCACAGTGGTCTCCTTTTCCTTTTATTTACCATTTTAACAAAAAGGTTGGTTACCCTTAAAATATCCCTTTTCAGTTTTGCCCACTTTTTTTCTATATCCCCCAGCTGTTCCCATCCTGCTAATGACGCCCTGAGGTATTGGCCCATCTTGGCAAAGTTAGTTTTCCTAAAGTCTAAGACCCTCGCTTTTGAATGGATTCTAACAGCCCTAGTCATAATACTGAACCACACCATCTGGTGATCACTGGATGCAAAATGATCTCCCACTGTAACATCAGAAACACTTTCGCCATTGGTAAGCACCAAGTCCAGTATGGCCCCTTCACGTAGGGGGTATGTTACCAATTGCATGACTAGTTCTCCTTGTAGAGAATCCAGGATCTCCTTACTTCTAGATGATACTGCAGCAGGAATGTGCCAATCAACATCTGGCATATTGAAATCCCCTATCAGTAGCACTTCCCCATTCCTAGCAATGCTGCATATGTCTTCAATTAACTCTGTCCACCTCTTCCTCTTGTGAGGGAGGTCTGTATATCACGCGAATGCAAATAGATTTCTCTTTCCCTCTTTCTAGTTTAACCCACAGTGCCTCCTCTCTCCCTTTTAAGCTCTATAATTCCAAAGCTTTAATATTATTTTTTACATATAGTGCCACTCCTCCTCCCCTTCTTCCTACCCTGTCCTTTCTGAATAAAGTATAGCCTGGTATAGTTACACCCCAGTCATGATCTTCTGTGAACCATGTTTCTGTAACTGCCACTAAATCCAAGTCAGCCACTCCCACTAAAGCTTCAACATCAGGGATCTTATTTCCCATGCTACGGGCATTTATACACACTGCTTTCCATATGTTACCTTTATGGAAATCGGTAAAAGGGGTATTTAATGTTTCACTTACTGGGAGCTTTCTTCACCCATCCCCAACGTATCTAGTTTAAAGACCTCTTCAGTAGATTAGCCAGTCTATTACTTAAGACGCGTCGACCTTTCTTGGACAGATGGATGCCATCTCTGCTCTGCAACCCTTGGAACAGCATCCCATGGACCAGGAAACCAAAACGCTCTCAATGACACCATCCACGCAGCCATGCATTCATCTCCAGGATGCAAGCCTCTCTGCCTTGGCCTTTACCCTCAACAGGAAGGATTGAAGAGAACACCACCTGTGCACCTATCTGCTTTACCCTCTGTCCCAGAGCTATGAAGTCACTTTTGATACGCTCAGAGGGATACCTGGCAGTATCATTTGTTCCGACATGGATTAGGAACATTGAGTAATAGTCATTCCAACAATCTCTGCTCTCTCTCCTCCAGCAGGAAGACTCCGTCCACTCCAGCATCAAACTATGCTGCCAGGAATGCTGGGGATTCGGAAGGCTCCAACGGACACATTCTCCAATTGGCTACCCAGTTGAGACTTCCCAAGGCAATCTGGTTTCCACCCCGGCCACAGCACTGAATCCGTCCTTCTTTCCCTTCTCAATGAATTGCACACTGCTCATGATCATGGTTCCTTCTCTCTTGCTGTCGCACTCGATCTCTCCGTCGCATTCGACCTCGTCGACCATCGCACCCTTATCTCTCATCTGCACGACGCTGGCCTCTCAGGTACTGTTCTTCGCTGGTTCCGCTCTTTCCTCTCAGGTTGCTCCTTTTTTGTTCACACTGGGTCCCTCTCTTCCCCCTCCACCCCTCTTCCCTGTGGTGTTCCCCAGGGCTCTGTCATCGCACTTCTCCTATTCAATATCTTTCTTGCCCCCCTCACTCTTCTAGTTCAACAGCACGGAGTCTCTGCTTACTACTACGCAGACGATGTTTTTCTTCTTTACCACACCGACTCTGCCTCCCCCGACATCTCTCCTCTCAACTACTGTCTCTCATCTGTGTCATCCTGGCTTTCCTCCAACTTCCTCTATATGAATCTCTCTAAAACATCAGCCATCTGGTTCATCGCTGGTAGCCCCGCCCCCCCTCTCGTTCCCCTCTTCTCCTATCCCAGTAGTTTCCTCCCTGCGCTACTTGGGCATGACCCTTGATTCCTCATTATCCTTTAAAGCTCATATTTCCTCAGTTGTCCAACGCTGCTTCTCTACCCTAAGACAACTCCGCTCTGTCCGTCCTTTTCTCTCTTCCTCTGCCTTGACCACTCTTCTTCTCTCCCTTGTTATCTCCCGCTTAGACTACTGTAATGTCTCCCTGGCTGGTCTTCCTCAATCTCAGCTTCTACGCCTGCAACGAGTTCAGAACACTGCCGCCCGTATTGTCACCTGCTCTTCACGCTTTGACCACGTTACTCCTCTCCTCATCCATTTGCATTGGCTCCCGCTCACTTTTTGAATTCAATACAAGTTCCTCATCTTCGTCCACAAATCTATTCACTCTGGCACCCCCCTCTATCTCGCCGATTTGGTCCGCCTCCACACCCCCCACTGCTCCCTCCGCTCCATACACGCAAACCGCATGTTCCTCCCTTCTCCATTCCAAGCCCACCTGGAATCCACCCGCTCAACCGCCTTCTATTTCCTCGGCCCCCGACTCTGGAACTTGCTTCCCCCAGCCCTCCGTCTTGAGTCCTCCTTCAAAAACTTCAAGGCCATCTTGAAAACCCACCTTTTCTGTACGGCTTTTGACCTTCCCCTACCCCCATCTTCTCTCTCTCCCCCCCTCGCTGATGCTTAATCAGTCTGTCCCCTCCTTTCACTTTTCTGTTCCTCATCTGTCCTCTATCAGCCATTATTCTATTCTTTCCTATCAAACCTTCTGGCGTTCTTTTCCTTTTCTAGCAGCTTTGTTTTATTTTTTGTAAACCGCTCAGACGCTGTCATGATGGGCGGTATATCAAGTTCTCTAATAAACATAAACAAGGTACCACTCAGGCCGAAATCCAAGAGGTCTATGACAGAGAATGGGCTTAGATGAGTCAGTCATTCAAAAATGGGTGTACACAGAGCCCTTAATGCTACAGCGCAGCAGCCACCACTGTCAGGACCCCAGAGAATGATCTTGGGCAGCAGAAGGCTGAAAGGAGGGTGGTAACCTGAAGAAGTGAGCCAAACACGGCAAAGCGCAGACATTTCCACTGAACCTCCCAGATCGGGATATGAAAGCAAGCTTCGGCCAAGGCCAGGAACTCCCTTCAGCGCATCGCCAAAATCAAAGTTCTTAGAATTTCCATTCAGAAGTGCAACATGTGCAAATAAGCAGTGACCCCCTTAAGGCCAATGGGCGAAAGGAGTTAGCCTTCCTGAAAGAAAAGGAATATCTGGCCTTGCCCGCTTGGCCCGAGCACTGGCACCACTGCCTTCAGGCGCAGTAACTTGTCCACTGTGATCTATGCAGTGGCTCTCATGTCCACCAAACCACATAGAGAGACAATAAGTGCCTCCGGAATCTGCTGCTTGCAGTCCAGGACGTAGCCTCTTGAATGGTGTCTAGCATTGTGATGAACAGGAGGAACCCTTCAGGAGGGGACAGAGTCTCTGGACCTACGAGTCTCTCGGACCAATTATGGGTCTGAAATCCAGAAGCAAAGAAGAAAAGGCATATCAGGATGAAACATAGGGGTCGTGAGATCCCCAGCAGTCCAGTGTGCCCACGACAGACTTGCAGAGGCCAAAGAGGAAAACGGCCATGCCTGCTTCTCAGGCCCTTTCAGCCAAGTTCTTCACCTACCTCTCCAACCAGCACAAGGAACCTCCCTTTAGGCCAGTAGAGTTTACTGGGCTTTGGAGGATGTATTCACTGTCCAGTGGTGAGGCCATATCCAACGCCACATTACCACCAATAGGACAATATCAGAAGGTAGGCAGTAACCGACTCCAAAGGAAGGGGGTAGCATCATCCAGCAGGAGAGACTGAGTCCACAGAAGCAGGGCTTGAGGTGTGAGGCCTGCACACACCACCAACTGGACAATAGTAGCTGCCACAGTGCACTGGCTCTTCAGCAGAGTTCATCTTTCCAGTGTCCCTTCAAGGTCAATCCAACTTACACAGGAGTAGAGGCCACTTGGAGACCTCTGCAACGTGTGCCTCCATCTTAGGTGGGCTGAACCATGCGACGCACTCCTCTCCAGGAAAGTGCGCGCACCCCTTATGCAACTTTATCCCTCTTGGTGGAAATTCAGGAAGGACCCATTCCAATCAGAACAGGTTATTGATATGCACAGGAAACTTGCCATGCATATCCACACTGCCTGAAGAAGCGGGAAACCCACAGCCACTGCTCCAGCACTGGAGTGTCAGCTACATACCAGGTGGACGAATCTCGAGCAATCGGCACTGCCAGACCTCCCTTCCAGGACAGGCAGGAGATGCCAGCCTCCACATGAACCCTTCATGAAGAAAACATCTTTTTTTTTTTTTTCATTTTTGCATCAGACTCCTCAATCGAGACAAGAGAACCAACACTCAAGTCCAAGTCTTAGACAGACCACAGCTGACCCACATCTCCAGGAGGAAACTTCCATCTGGGATGCTTAGGAGGCATTCAAGCTGGGCTTCTGCATTCTGGCCATCCCTCACGTGACTGAGCTTGAGGAAACCAAAAGATGGCAGGTTCTGAGTTTCTGCGACAAAAAGACCAGGTTTGCCAAAGAAGGGAAGAATTCTGGGGAGGACAACCCGCATTCTAGGAGCTCCCCTCCCTGAGAATAATCCCCAACAAAGGGGAGCAGCTAGAGCCAAGCCCTCCGGAGAAGGGAACGACCAGAAGCGTGGCCACTGAAACTCAAAGCTGTGCTATTAGTCTGACCCACAGCACCATCAGTCGCCTCCTACCTTGAAGTGGAAAATGCTGGCTCAAAAGCGAAAATTCAGAGGCTGCAATTCAGAATGAATCCAGTGAGGAGGTTCTTAGTTTGCCACAGGTCAAACAACACTTTCTGGAAGAAGACAGAATGAATTAAGGCAAGTCAAAACATTTTCAAGCACTAAAGCCATGTAGGCACAATAGCGCAGTGTAACGGAGCACGTACATTAGCACACGTTACAGGCGTTTGGGTAGGAACGCATGTTGGAGCCACTCAGGCAGAACACACACTGGGACTGCTTGGGTGCGAGATGTGCAAAGGCAGAACACGCTGGAAAATGGCAGGAAGCGCAGACACCAAGTAACTGTCACCTGTGGTCCACCCCATTTACGATCCAAAACGGATGAGTGAGAAAGCTCCCGACAAGGACAAATGGGGGTGATCTACACGGAGCGATGGGTACACCCCTAAACAAAGGCATGGGGAGAGGTGACCTGCACAGAGCGGCAAATGCACCTACTCTTGCTGCCTTGCTGGGCAGACTACATGGACCATACTGGTCTTTACCTGCCACCATATACTATGTTACTATGATGAAGTCAAGCCTTTATACTCACCCCCTGGGAGCCTCAGGCAGAACAAACCATGTCAGGCTCAGTGCTACTCTACAAACGCTGTTTCTGGGGTTTTTTTTAGCAGGCTTAGTCACATACCTCTGAGGTGTCTTCAGTCTTTGGGGAGAGCAGGGAGCATTGAGGTTGTGTGAGGCTGCTGATCTCTTCCAAAATAGTTCATGTTCCACACCTTATCTGTTCTTGTTCTCTGTAAAGCAGTTGCTCACGCACTGCTCATGTTATGTTCATTGTGAACTGCCTTAGATTGTAGAAAGGTGGTATATAAACATGTTTTAAATAAATAAATTAAATAAATAAAAATCCTTCCAATTTTCTGGCTGCTCAAAGGCCCTTATGATAAAAGCATGGAGCTGAACCAATGTTTCCTTCTCCTTTGGCTATTGAAAAGACCTTAGTCTAGTGGAATCTCCCATGTCATACTTGAGTCAGAGAGTCACTCTCAAGGTGGTAGTTCATTAGCAAAATCAATCATTTTCCTCTCGATTATTCAGATTTTTCTTCAGAGTTGAGAATATCCAACCACCATCTGCTGGAGACAGAAAAATACTGAGGTGCCCTCAAGTGGCTCAGGTTGATAAGAGGCATGGGAGTATTGTTGAAACCTGGGCTTTTCACTGGCTGTCTATCTCCACCAACCTGCATGTAGGGGAACACAATCCACTTGTCTGGACTAATCTAGCAGGACGATATGGAACACTTCTTTATGTAAAGAATACAGGGGGTGTCAGAATGGGTGGCCCCACCAAACCTTTGCCCGCAGAGAGCAGCCACAATCGTGGCAGCCTTCCCCTCCTGCCTGCAGGGATCAAATCTCCCGTGGGCAGACAAGAGTCCTCTGCAATCAGTCATTCTCTTCTCTTCTGCCTGTGGGAGATGGAATGCCCATGGGCAGAAGAGGCGAAGGCAACAGGGGCTAGGGGGTGGAGATAGGGCGGAGCTGGGGGCAGAGTCAAGGTGGAGCTTGGCCCCCCAATCCAAGAGGAGTTCCATGGCCCCTGGAATAATATGAAACTTGTCCCTTGATATTTATGCGAGTGATGATGGCAGCGAGGCCATGGAAATGAATCATGTTAGAATGACTTAATTAAAATAAGTCTATTGATACACTGCAGAAAATAAATTACAATATTCAGTTAACAGTAGAAAAAAACTAAACTCACTAGTCATCAGATATAGGTGAAGATGGAACTTAGTGGCATTACCTTGACTTGAATCCTTTCTGAACAGTGTTCAAGTACAGTCTTCATCACTGCAAAGAGTCAACTGAAGAATGATCCTCTACCTCTATCACTCAATGAGCTGTGTTAGCAGCAGCTCATATCACAAAGAAACAAACTTAACGTCATCTGCATTTAATCTTTACATTCCATTTGAATTGCATTTTATAGATAATGGCATTAACTTCACAAGCATCTAATTCACCTTGATCTATTCCTGAACAGATGTGAGCTACTGTAAATCTAAATAAATGTCAAATGTCCCAAAAGTCATATATGCTGAGCCTCTTTTATAAAAGCAATGAGACAAATTCCCTGGGTAAGATCTTGCAACAACCAGTCAGAACATATTCTTGCCATACCAACAACTATCCTTATTCCTCTCATGATCCCCTACTAACAATGACCTTTTCTCAGTATATATTTCAAACAGCTGCGCCATTTCCATTATAGGACTCTTTACTTTGGTTTCTCTTAGCTTATGCACATAGCAGCGGATATAACCCCTGCATGGAAAGGCAGTCACTACCTTAACCACCTTTCTGGGAAGACTAGATGGGCCATGCAAGTCTTTATCTGCAGTTATTTACTATTTTACTAGGATACTGTGTTAGCTCTGAGGCAATGTAGCTTAATACAAAAGGCATTAAGCTAAGCCACATGATGTTTATTCTGACTAGGAATTATTTCACCTGAGCTCCCTGATCAGCACTACTCAGCAACCTCGCAGCTCCATGGCAGCATTCCAAACCAGCAGGCCAATGCAGAAAGCTTAGCGCAAGCTTCACCAGCCCCCAACACCATGTTTAAGCACTTTTAAATGATTCTGCAAATGCAGGAAACAGACGTAAACGCTGGCAGAAAAATTAGGGCCCAACTAACGCTATGCACATTTAAATGAACTTCAATTTAAATCTATTATAATCAGCTGGGTTGGAATGCAAATCATAGCTACGCCCGAAGCAGAGACAGGCATAGAGGATTTTGCAACCAGCCACAGCGCCAAAACTTTTACTTTAGGGTCTGAGTACAAGTAAACCTCTAACGCGTACCCCCGATAGTATTTTGATGGCACCGGGTGCTTTCCCTGATGCCTAGATCATCTCCTCCTCAGATGATCAGGCATCGGGAAAAGCCCCCGAAGCAATGAAAATACTGTCAAGGGCCATGCCTGACAACAAAATTATCCCTTGTGGTCCAGTGTCCCCGAGCCCACCCTTGACAGTATTTTGATGGCATTGGGAAAGGCCCCCGATGGCATGAAAATACTGTTTGGGGCCATGCTCGACAATAAAATGATTCCTGGTGACCCAGCGGCTCCGATCTCACCCCTGACAGTATTTTGATGGCATCGGGAAAGGCCCCCGATGCCATCAAAATACTGTTGGGTGCAGTGCCACACAATAAAATGATCCCTGGTGGTCTAGTGGCTCCTCCCCCCCAAATAAAAGAAGAACCTGGTGGTCTAGTGGCCCCTTCCCCCCTCATTAAATAAAAAAACAAAACCTGGTTGTCTAGAGGTCCCTACCTGGTGGTCTGCAGGGCCCCAAATGCACCTTGAGCGGGAGCACTGCCTACACGCTCCTGTTCTATGTCAGCCATCTTGCAAAATGGTGGGGCTAGACACCGCCATTTTCCAAGATGGCCGACGCAAAGCGGAAGCGCGCAGGCAGAGCGGAAGTGCACAGGCAGCGTTCCCACTTAAGATGCATTTGGGCCCACCAGACCTCCAGGTAGGGGCCTCTTAGACAAGCAGGTTTTTTTTTTATTTAATGGGGGTTGGTGGCCTCTATTTAGTTGGGGGAGGGGGAAGAGGCCGCTAGACCACCACTGATCATTTTATTGTGGGGCGAGGCCCCCGACAGTATTTTGATGGCATCGGGGGCCTTTCCTGATGCCATCAAAATACAGTCGAGGGTGGGATCGGGGCTGCTGGACTACCAGGGATCATTTTATTGTGAGGCACGGCCCCTGACAGTATTTTGATGGCATTGGGGACTTTCCCCAATGCCGTGATCATCCCCCAATGCCATCAAAATACTGTCGGGGTTGCTATGCAAATTAGTCACGCGGTGTCCAGAGAGCAAACCAAATTAGCACAGACTTTTACGCACATGTGTTTGGCTTGCTCTCCCAGTTTAATGCTGTAATGGCTTATTTGCATGCGCACAGTTAACCCGGGGGTCATTTTCATGCCCTATCTTTGCTGCATCAGGCGTTAAAAAATAACCTTGCTGGGCCGCATTAAAGTCGCCTTCAGTGCACGACTAGCGCCGGTTTTCTGCATCGGCTTGCAGGGTAGATTTGGACTCTATTCTGAACACTTCACATAGCAATATTTTACGCCGAGTGGAAGAGTAGCCTAATGGTTATAGCACTGGCTTGGGAACCAAGAGACCAGCATTCGATTACCACTCGCATTCCTTGTAGCCTTGGGCAAGACATTTAACCCTTCATTGCCTCAGAGAAGGTGAAATTTTACTTACTGTTAATTTCCTTTCCTGGAATCCTGCTAGACCAGTCCAGACTAGCGGGTTTAGTTCCCCTGCCAGCAGCTGATGGAGACAGAGAACTAATCAGAAGCTTTGGCTACGCCCCTCTCTGATTGTAACCCACCACCCCCTAGGGGTCAGCTTCAGTTTACCACTGTCAAAGAATAAAATCCTCAGACCAGAAACAGTAAACTACCAATAAACCCTTAGTAAACAAATCACCAATCTTCTTTTATGCTTCTGCTTTTCTCTTTTTCTTTATTTTGCCTTTGGGAGCACGGGCTTTCCAGAAGAATGCACCGGAACCGGCGCATAGCGGAACTATTACAAGATAGAGACCAAGCCCACTGGCAAACGAGTTGAAATCTTATCGCCTTAAGCAATGCGAGCGTTGGCCCTGCAGATCAGAATTAGGGGGTGCTCTGGACTGGTCTAGCAGAATTCCAGGAAAGGAAATTAACGATAAGTAAAATTTCACCTTCCAGTTCACCCTGCTAGACCAGTCCAGACTAGCGGGAAGTACCCAAGCTACTCCAACTCTGGGTGGGAGCCAGCAGCAGCCAACATGGCAAACCCAAAGCAGGCTGCCTCCTTGGCCTGGAGGTCCAAGCAATAGTGCTGAGCAAAGGTAGAGTAAGAAGACCACGTTACTGCCTGGTAAACATCCAATGATGTGACCTGCGATCGCTCCGCCCAGGATGTCGCTTGCGCCCTTGTAGAATGAGCCCGTAACCCCTCTGGGGCAGGCTTACCCTGCAGAATATAGGCGGATTTAATCGTATGCTTGATCCACCAGGCAATGGTGGACTTTGACATAGCCATACCCTTACATGCCCCGGCTGTCAAGACAAAGAGCCTGTCCAAGAAGCAGAAGGGATTGGTGATCTTTAGGTAACATCACAAGGTAAGCCGTACATTCAGGAAATGGAGATTGGCATTGCGACCCACACACTGCTTCTTTGAGGATGGGAGAGGCACCGTCTGATTCACATGGAAGGTGGAGATAACCTTGGGTAGGAAGGCTGGAACAGTCCTTAGAGCGATTCCCTCTGCCGAGAAGGATAAGAATGTGTTCCAGCAGGACAAGGTCTAGAATTCCGACAAGCATCACGCTGAAGTGATCGCTACCAGAAAAACTGCTTTGAGGGTCAGGTCCAGCAGAGTGGCCGAGTGCAGGGGTTCAAAGCCAAGTGCGCAGAGGACTACAGACAAGCCCAAGATGCCACTAGCAGACGACGGGGAGGCCGGAGAAAATTGACCCCCCCCAAAGGAATCGGGCTACATCAGCATGCGAGACTAGGGAGTGCCCTTCGAGTGGACCACGGAAGCATGTTAAGGTCGCCACCTGCATCTTTAGCATACTAAGAGCGAGCCCACTCTTAAACCCCATCTGCAAAAAGGACAGGATGTGCGGTATCTGCACCCGCCACGGAGAGAGAGAACACTGCTTGCATCAATGCGTGAAACAGCGCCAGACCCGGGCCTATTCTGTGGACATGGATGCTCTTCGAGCCTTGAGCAGGGTGGCTACTATAGACTCCTGGTAATCCCTACGAACTAATCTATGCTGCTCAAGAGCCAGGCTGTAAGCGAGTAGGGAGCGGGGTCATCGAGGAGAACTGGCCCCTGCTCTAGGAGCCACCTACGGGAGCTCAGCAACAGAAGTGGTGCCCTGGCGAGCTTCATCAAATTGGCATACCACAGGCGAAAGGGCCAGATCGGGGCTACCAGGATCACCTGTCCCCGATGTGACACTATCTACCATAGTACCTGGCCAATCACTGCCCATGGAAGGAAGACGTACAGAAGGTCGGTTGAGACGGCTTGACTTCGGATCCATCCTCCTGCTGAAGAAGAGCGGTGCCTTGGTACTGGATGATGTCGCCATTAGATCCAGAAACAGACGGCCTCCACTTCCGCACGATGCAGTTGAAGGCCCAAGCTGCTAGCTCCCACTCGCCGGGGTCCAAAGCATTCCGACTGAGGAAATCCGCTTGAACATTGTCCACCCCTACAATGTGCTGTGCCGACATAGCTTGCAAGTGACATTCTGCCCACGGGAAGAGAAGCCCCATCTCTTTGGCTACTCCTGGGCACTTGGTGCCATCCTGCCTGTTAAGATAGGTCACATTGTCAGACAACACTCGGACCGCTTGCGAGCACAGGAGCGGGAGGAAGTGCTGTAACGCTGGGCGCACTGCTCGAGCCTCTAGGCAGTTGATGATCCAGCTGGCCTCTGTCGCAGACCAGGAGACCCTGCACCAAGCGACCTTGACAGCGCACACCCCAGCCGATGAGGCTCGCATCCATCGTTAGGACAACCCAATGTGGGATGTCCAAAGGGACCTCTTTCATCAAGTTGGTGCGAGCAAGCCACCACTGTAGGGACTGATGGACTGAGAGCGGGAGAGGAAGTAACATAGTAACATAGTAGTTGACGGCAGATAAAGACCAGCATGGTCCATCTAGTCTGCCCAGCGAGATGGCAAGAGTAGGTGCACCTGTCGCTCCGCGCAGGCCACCCCTCTCCATATCCTTGTTCAGGGGTAAACCCACCACTCCATATAGGACACCCCTATTTGTTGAGACGTTATATGGTTCGGAAGTTAGATGGTACCGTTTATTTTGTTTTTTTTCCTATTTCTGTAAAGGGATCCTCTGTGTTTGTCCCATGCCTTTTTGAATTCCGTCACCGTGTTCGCCCCTACCACTTCCATCGGGAGGGCATTCCAAGCATCCACCACCCTTTCAGTGAAAAAATATTTCCTGACATTGCCTTTCAATTTACCCCCTTGCAGTTTCATGTTATGCCCTCTAGTTTTACAGGTTCCCCGTCTTTGGAAGAGGTTTGTTTGTTCCTCATTTCTCTTTAAGTATTTAAAGGTCTGAATCATATCTCCCCTGTGCCTCCTTTCCTCCAAGATATACATATTTAGGTCTTCAAGTCTCTTCTCATAAGGCTTCTGACGTAGGCTCCAAATCATTTTGGTCGCCTTCCTCTGAACAGTCTCCAGTCTTTTTACATCCTTTGCAAGATACGGTCTCCAAAACTGAACGCAGTATTCCAAGTGAGGCCTCACCAGTGACCTATACAGTGGCATAAGTACCTCTTCTTTTCTGCTGGTAATCCCTCTTTGTATGCAGCCCAACATCCTCCTGGCTTTTGCCACCGCCTTGTCGCACTGTTTTGCCACCTTGAGATCAGCAGAGATAATCACACCAAGGTCTTTTTTCTGAACTGTGCATACCAACCTTTCTCCCCCTATCTTGGCACACTGTAATCCTGAACTACCGGCGACCAGCGGCCCAGAGGGCCTGCTGCAGTGGTCGCATGTGCGCTCGCATCCAAGGAACCACATCCAAGGTGGCTGCCATGGAAGAAAGGACCAGCCCCATATCTGCCTGCATAACTTCCCTGCTCTTTCTGCCGTCAGGAATATGCGGCTTCTACGCGTGTCAAAATGGGCTCCTAGGAAGTCCAGTGACTGCAATGGGTGACACGCCTTATTCAACCGATTGACAACCCATCCTAGCTGTTCCAACAAATTCACTACTTGTTGCACCGCTGAGAGAGCCTTGTTGAGGGAATCTTCCCAGATCAGCCAATCGTCCAAGTAGGGATAAACATGAATTCCCTCTTTTTGCAACGTCACAGCCGCCTCCATCACCACCATGACTTTGGAAAAGGTGCAGGGAACTGTTGCCAGCATGAAGGGTAGAGGACAGAACTGATAGTGTTGACCCAGGATGGCAAACCGCAGAAATCTTTGATGATCGTGGACAATTGGAACGTGAAGATATGCCTCCTTTAAATCCAGGGACAAGAGAAATTCCCCAAATATGACTGCCTGAGTGACTGATTTCAAAGTCTCCATGCAGAACCGGGGCATGCGAAGACATTGGTTGACCCCTTTGAGATCCAAGGTTGATCTGGAGGTTCCATCTTTCTTTGGAACGATGAAATAGATGGAGTACCAACCTTGGGTCCTCTCGGGCACTGGCACAGGACAGATTGCCCTGAGTAGCAGTAAGCGCTGCACAGTTTCACGCACCGCTTTGCTGGAGAAGCACAGGGTCCTGTATGGGCCTGGCAAGGTCGAGGGCATATCCCCAATTTATTTATTTATCATTTGACACCGGCTCCTTCCCTGCTGCTCTCAAACAGACCTCCATCAGACCTTTACTAAAAAACTGCAAGTTGGATCCACAAAAAGCAGACTCATACAGACCCATTTCCAGCATACCTACGCTTGCAAAAATAATTGAAAAAGTGGTTTATAGGCAGTTACAAGACCACATTGACTCTGCAGCTCCGTTGGATACATGCCAACATGGATTCAGAGAATCACATGGTGTCGAGACTCTCCTTACCACCCTCCTCAATAACCTAAACTCCGGCATTGATAACATCCGGAATGGATTCGTACTCATCTTTTTAGACATTGCAGCAGCATTCGATTTGGTATGTCATGAGCTTCTTATTATCCGCCTAAATGAAAAGGGCATCTGTGGAACAGCACTCGAATGGTGTAACTCATACCTGTCAGGTAGATGGCATGTGCGATCAGATGGGGCAATATCAGATCCGTTTCATCAAGGACAAGGGGTCCCACAAGGATCCTCTCTATCATCATTACTATTTAACATTTACATGCAACCTATATGTAACATCATCAGATCTTTTAATGTCAACTGTATGATATATGCTGATGACGTGTTATTATACATGCCGATCTGCTTAGATAAGATGGACCTCACTCCCTTAACCAACTGTTTCAACGCCATATCAAACTGGCTACTGACACAAAATCTCAGAATCCAACATAAAAAAACGGAGGTTCTCTTTATCTCAAGGAACTCGAACCATACCACCTACATGCCTGGAGGTTCAAGATGCCAAGCTGCAAGTAAAACCCCATATCCGATACCTAGGAGTGACTCTTGATCAAAACCTTGACATGAAGACTCACCTATCCAACACAGTAAGAACAATTTACTTCAAGAACCGCTCCCTCAGACATCTTCGCCAACTAATTGATCCAGACGATTTCCGTACTGTTTACCAGGCTCTAATCATTCCCCATTTTGATTACGCAAACTCCATACTACAAGGGCTTCCTCAATCTACTTTAAATCCTCTTCAACTTGCCTTGAACAGTACAGCGAGAGTGCTTTTTGGAACATCCAAAAGAGACCATGTAACACCCCTTCTAAAACAACTACACTGGCTTCCTATTCAAGCGAGAATCACTTTCAAGACACTGCTCCTGGCCTTTAAAGCATACAAAGGTCTCGCCTCCACCTCACTATCGGAGATGATAAAACCAATCATACCCAACAGACTAAGAAGAACCACGGAACTAAATATGCTAATCGTACCAAAGGAAGTCATAAGATACAACTCCACAACATTGAGCAGAGCCTTCAGTCTATGTGCCCCAAAACTTTGGAACACCCTTCCATCACACATTAGGGCCATCTCTGATCTCAGCCAGTTCAGGAAGGCCCTGAAACATCACCTATTCCTCAAATACTTCCCAGAGAACAAAGAAACACATTCACACCCAAATATCAATAACTACATTCCAACCACGTAATCTTTCCTGTCTCAACAGCATATTACACTACTTCAACAGATTAACAGTACACTTTTCAGACGCTATGACACTGTTATGTAAATAGTTGTTTTGTAAATAGTTGCTCCTGTTATCCAAGTTGATTTTCCTGTTAACTGTAATAACCAGATAAATGTAACTTGTCTGAGTTTTCTTGTTCCATGTAAACCGCACTGATAACGAATAGTGCGGTATATAAAAAATGTTAATAAATAAATAAATATATATTTTTTAAATTTATTTATAGCTTTCCTATCACATTAATGGCGTTCTTTTCATGTTTTCTACAATACGGTTGTTTTATTGTATACCGCTCTGATGCCTTGGTGGTATATCAAATGAAAAATAAAGATAAAGATCGCCGATTTATTATTCCCAGTACCCAACTGTCCGATGTAATTTTGTCCCATTCATGGGAGAAAAGGTGCAAGCGTCCTATTATCTGTGGCCCCGCAGAACAGGCCAGAACACCGTCAGTGGGAAGGGTGTCCCCCCCGAAGGTCTTCGTGGAGGACGAGAAATTGTCCCGCAAACAGAAAAATCCATGAAAGGGCTGAGGCTGACCCTTGAAACCCCGTCGGAATGTAGAGTCAAAGGACTTCCCTGGTCTATATCTCCGAGAGTCCCGAAAACGAGCTCGCCCTGAGGGCGCAGCTGAGAAGGACCCAGTCGATCTGCAACCTGAATTTCAAGGTCTGCCCTCAGGCAAACGTTGAGATTTAACCTCTCCCAAGTCCCTCACCAACTTTTCCAAATCCTCCCTGAACAGGAGACATCCCTTAAACGGGAGTTTAGCCAGACAAGACTTTGCCGCCAGGTCTGCATTCCAATGGCGGAGCCAGAGCCAACGACATGCCACAATCACAACGGCTATGGACTTAGCAGCAAGTCAGAGGAGATTGTAAAGGGCATCTGCCAAAAAGGAGTTGGCCAATTCCAGGCGTGCGAGCGTGGGGGGCATCTGGCAGCAGCTGGAGCCACTGCAATAAGGCACAAGTAGCTAAGCCCCCGCATGTGGACGCCTGTAAGGCGAGAGATGAGGAGGTGAAGGCTGTTCTTCAGGAGACTCTTCACCTTGCGGTCCAGCTGATCCTTTAGAGCTGTGTCCCCTTCCACTGGAATAGTCATGTGCTTGGTGACGGCAGTCACTAACGCATCTACCTTAGGAAAATGAAGTCACTGGGACCCAGGCATATATCCGACCCAGTCACCGCGTGGAGCATAAGGATGCATCTGGAGAGTCCCACTCAATGGAGACCATTTGCTGGAGCTCCGCCGGAAAGGGAAAAGCCCTGGAAGGCTTATGGATGCCTATAATAATGGAGTCTGGTTGTGAGTCCTCCGTAGCTGCCATAGGCGCCATCGTAGAGTCTGTGAGATGAAGGGATTCCACAATTTGCGCAATTAAGGCGGGAAGCTCATCCCTACTGAACAGACACAGATCCTGCCTGTCATCTTGGTCATCCTGGTCGCCCTCCAAGGGAGAGAGTTCTCACTCCGAAGCGCTACTGATGCTTTGAGGGCCTGAGAAACCTTCTACAGCGTCGGACAGGGCTCACTCCTCCAGAGAAGGGCGTCTCTGGGACCGCTGTTCACTCCTGAATCGCTTTCTGGCCACGGATCCCTGTTCAGCTACCAGGAAGGGTGTCTTTCCTGGGAAATTAGGGCCCCTGGACCACCGCAAATGGTTTGGTGAAAAACTCCATAAACTGACCATCAACCTCTGGCTTTCTCAAGGAGCAACCTGCTTGCGCCCCAGCCTGGCCTTCTGGAGATAAGATTAGTGGAGTTGCATCAGTTCCTTTGCTCTCCGTAGGCTGCCTCGCGTTCACAGGAAGACTTAGCTCCCCTACAATCTGAGCATCCTGACTTGCCACAAAGGAAGAAGTTGTCCCCTGATCTACTGCACAGGCCGCACACATTTGGTCCCTAATGTGGCGCTGCTTACGGCTGCAGCTGAGGCAGCGTGTGAGGGCTGAGGACATGAGACTCTACAAAGGAAAATGGCATGCACAGCCCGGAGCCAACTACAAAATGGCACCAGCCACGCTGTGAGGAAACCAGCGGGAAAATGCAGTCGTGTTAACAGACTACTCTCCTCCTGCCTCTTAGCTCCGGAGCCGCAGCGGAGGGTGTGTTGGTAACCACGATGATGTCAAACAAGGCTGGGAGAGATGGGCAAGCTGCCCGCGAGGCGTTCTGTTGGTGGCGGGAATAGAGCTGTTCTCCTGTAAAATTAGCACTGTGCCGAGGAACTGTTAACTGTAGACAAACTATGTACGCGGCTCCCGCAGGCCCCAGCCTAACCCCAGCACCAGCAAGAGGGGTGGAACAGAGAAGCCCCGAGACTCCACAATCTCCTGCGTTGCAACGGAGGGCCGCATACTACAAGGGGAGAACTGGAGCAGACAACACTCACTGCGGTGAACTGTTCAGACCGATGGGCCACTTTCAGGTCCGGTAAGGCAACATGCAAGCACTGTACTCCCCAGCCAGGCCCCGAATATTTCCTTTTTTTTTTTTTTTTTTAATTAATATGGTACACTTAGTAGGGCTGTTGAGGCAGGAAGACGTGCTTTGCAGAGCATACTGCTGTTCTAGAGCTGATGATGCCCCTCTTGTCTGGGGTACTCAACTGATCCTCATGATCAGGAGTGAGCTCTCAGGTGATACCAGGAAAAAAATACCTCTAGTGTATCCTGGAGATATCCAGCCAGGACAAGACAATCCTGCAGAGAAAAACTGAAGCTGACCTCTAGGAGTGGTAGGTTACAGCGAGAGATTGGCGTAGCCGAAGCTTCCGATTGGTTCTCTGTCTCCATCAGCTGCTGGCAGGGGAACTAAATCCCCTAGTCTGGACTGGTCTAGCAGGATGAACTGGAAATCTAAGTTATCGGTTTAAGCAGGTACCTGAGGCAATAGGAGACAGAGACTTGCCCAGGGTCACAAGAAATGTTAGTGGCAGAAGCAGAATTTGAACTCTAGCTTCCCTGGTTCTTGGCCTATTCCATTAACTACTAGGCCACTTCCTCTCCCAAAACCCTAATTCATTGCATCATTACTATGTGTCTGTGGGGATACACAGTCATTTGATAAGAGGCAGAAGCTTTTAGGACTCTCTTACATTATCTTTCTGTGTGTCCAAACTACACAAGCTCATCTTTTCTTCTAACTTCTTTGTTCTTCAAACTATAGGTAACATTACCAAGTGAGATTAAGATGGGAAAAGTACACCCACCTTCATTTAGGGCAGAGTAAAATACACAGCCATGTAAGGAGTCTGACCAGCTGCATGCTCCATTTGCTTTACAGTACAGCATTCTTTAAAACTGTGCTCCTTTTGTTTTGCTTTCAGATGGATACCAGCACAGAAGTGAAGGAAAAAGAATTATCTAAAAATGTATCAGCGGGGGCTGCTTGGAACCATTCAGCTGCAACTGCAGTATCTCTGAAGACCGAATGCTAATGAAGCCCCTGGCACAGCAGAAGTCGGTCTGTTTGCTATAACAGTTCTCAGGACTCTGTATCTTCATCACATGATACATTTGTCAAATAACTCAAAATGTAGTGTAAGCTTCTGCACAAGTGCTGTCAAAATCTTCTAGAATATAGCAATAAGGCACAGCATACCATGGATCACACCAAGCATTTACAGAGTTAAGCAAGTTTACCACGGAGTTACTGCACTGCTCAGTAGTCCAGGGGTCACCCAATTGTACTATGCTAGACCCCTGTGGCCCTTCCAAACTACAGTATCATCACTGATGTGCAACAAGGCTGCCTACCCCCACCACTTTTGTTTCTCTTGCTTTATAGACTTTGTCATGCGTAAAAACATTGAGCAGGCCAAATGCTGGTATCCAAAGGAAAGATCAGAACCAGACTTGGACTTTGCTGATGATATAGTACTGTAGGAAGAAAACAGAAGACAGCCTACAGGAACTGACTGCCAACTTGGTGAAGTCTTCTGAGAAGTCTGGACTGAGCAGCAGCAATGAAAAGACCAAAATCATGCAAGCTGATGGTCAGACCTGTAAAATACAAGAATAACCATTAATCAAACTGTCAAGAAGTGGACAACTTCACTTATCGTGGCAGCATGATGTCCAATGATTAGAATATTGAGAGGGTTGTCAATTGTAGGTTTGGCAAGGACGTACTAGTATTTCAGCAGCTGTATCAAGTAAGGGGAATAACAATAAATCCTATGATGAAAATTACTCGAGAGCTATTGTCCTGCCAACTGATATATGCATGTGCAATATGGAAAATGTCTACAACAGTAGAAGTACTGTGGATGTATTCCATCACTGGTGCCTGCAAAGAATCCTCGGTGTCACCTATCATAAACACATTACAAATGAGGAGGATCCTGAGAATTGGCTCATGGGGGCTCCAGGATATTTTAACTGAGTGAAGAGTCTGGCAGGCTAGACACATTCTAAGGTTGCACAATCACCGACATCCCAAAATTGAATGCGATGGACATCCCCAAACAGGAAGCAAAAAAGAGGGAGACCAAAGACCTGGCATAGCACATTCATGAAAGATGAACAGGGTATTCATCCTAGAATTCTACAGCTTCTCAATTTCAGCCAAAGGTCCAAGAAGGGACAGTCTATATCTCATAGCATTTAATTTTAGCAAGAGTCCAAACCATTAGTATTCATAACTTCCATACAATGGATAATCAAATCTAAACAATAAATAAAATGTCTATCTTACAGAAGTAGAAATTTGGCTGTCTGTGTCTTCCAGCCCAAACAATTTTTGTTTAAGGGAGGGAGTTCAGAGAACAAGCATAGTTTGTAATGAGAAACTCTGCAGAAACAATCAGACAGGTCTTAAGTCCTTATCTGCCAGCTATGTTACAGTAACACAGGGCCCAATATTGAAATGGCACAGTTGGCATTTAGTTAAACGCCAGCTATGGCATTTAAATGTATTCCAAATATTCAGCACTGGTATCTGGATTATGGCTGGCAACAAATATCTGGGTAGACTGGTCGGTGCAGCATCTATCCGGATACACTAACCTGATAGATTTAAGACAGCCTTTCTGATGGCCTAAATAACTTCTGCACCTAGGTTAAGGCACATCCATACACTCCTATAAAGTAATGCCTGCACACACTCAGCTTTAGAGAACACCCCCCCAATACACACGCAGCAATGCACTTTGCCAGCACACATTATAGAATTACTCTGGATAGTTTCTTCTAATGGGTTAGTTTTGTGCATACCATGGCAGTCGTGAACTCACTTCTAAGCCAGGGTATGTGGAATATGATCTTAATCTCTCAAATTTACTGTTAAAGCTCGGCATAATACTTGCATCGTGCCAAAGAGAGCCTCCTGCTGGAGTTCATAAGATGTAACATGTATGGAGAAATTAGACCGTACCTGCTAACTGTCTTTCCTTGAGTTCTCTCCAGGCCAGTCCAGGAAATGTAGGGTTGTCAGCCCCCTCCAGCAGCTGAGGACTGAAAAGCTTGAGTCTTGCTGACACTATCTCCCCCTAGTGCCAGAGACTCAGTCTTCTATTGACAAAGCAGCACGATACTAGCTTCAACTCTGCCCTGACTAAACCGTGAGAAAACAAAAAACTTTCAAAACAAACTGGAACAATAAACTCCTAATATGGACCAACCGAAGTAGTCCCCTTAATTCTTCCAGAGAACGCCTCCTACTCTTCCCCCTGTCCAGAGAAGAGCACTCCGAAGTCAAAGCCCCCCCCCCCCCAGGAAAAAACAGTGCCGGGTCGCTCCTCCATGAGTCCTCCATAACCAGCATGCACATGAATGCCTGACCGAAACACTCAGAAGAAACATAATCATAGCAACCAGAACCTGCACGAACCAACAGGGTGAGCCCTGGACTGGCCTGGAGAGAACTCAAGGAAAGACAATTAACAGGTAAGGTCTAATTCCTCCTTCCTCTTCGTCTCTCCAGGCCAGTCCAGGAAATGTAGGGATGTACCAGAGCAGTACCTAAATTTGGAAGGGACCCGCCAACCCCCCTAAGATAGCTGAGGCCCCAACCCTTGCACGTCCCCTAGCCTGAACATCCAATCGACAATGCCTTGCAAAGGTATGTAGGGAAGACCATGTCGCCGCTCGACAAATATCCACCAGCAGGTAGGAGGAAATGACGTCACGGGACTAGATGGCAGCAAATACACGGAGCTCCGTCGATGAAAGTGTGAAACCTGCTTAAAAGTAGTTAATTGAAGCCCCCGGGAGCAGCGAATCGCCGGTAATCTGGTTGGAGGCAGTGCCAGTAGCGGAGTCATGGCTGCGGCGAGGAAAAGCACAGCGGACTTAAAGACGTTCGCCTTTAAGAATGCGAGTGGGAGTGCGGCGGGGAAGGGCAAGATGGCGCCGCCATGTGCACTGAGCACGGAGGAGGCAAGTGCGGTGGCGGGAAGGGAGATCCCCCGAGAAAGTGAGATTACAAGCCTAAAAGGAGAGTTGCAGGGCTGGTTTATGGCCCTTAGGCAAGATATGGCCCACTTTAAATCAGACGCTCAGAACTGGATCGAGGAGTTAAAGGTGGAAGTGAAGGAGGTGGGCCAGAGGCTTATGGAGGTGGAAAATAAACTGGAGGAACATGAGGCCACCATCACTGGACTGCAAGATAAGATGGATGGTATGCTGGGGGAGCAAGATGAGCTCTGGTCCAAATTGGAAGACCTTGAAAACAGATCCCGACGATCTAATGTTAGGATCCGAGGGATCCCGGAAAGTAAGAAAAGAGAGGACTGTGTGAAAATAGTGGAACAGCTGGGCCATCAGATAGTGGACCAGGCTGGTGTGGATGGTACTGATCTGTGCTGGCGGGTGAAACGGGCACACCGAGCATTGGGTCCAAAGAAGGATGGGAGAACGCGGGACATTATTGCCTGTTTCCATGAATATTTTACAAAGAATGCGGTGGTGTCAGCAGCGTGGAAACTGACAGAAATCAAATGGGAAAATCAGAAAGTTGAGATCTATGCGGATCTGTCAGCAATCACCATGAGGAAGCGGAGGGAGATGGCTGGCCTAACGAAGAGGTTGCGAGAAGAGAACATCCGATACAAATGGACTTTCCCCTTTGGACTGTCATTCAGCTTGAAAGGTGTTGCTTCATACATTCGTACAGTGGAGGAAGCCACGGAGGTGATGCGGCAAGCAGGCTGGCTGGAGGGACTTGGCAGCACCGGCAGCCCGTTAGGGAAACAGCAGGATGATGAGAGCCGATGGCGTCGAGCCTCCATGGGGGATAAGCGACTGCAGAGGCAGAAGAAGACTCTGGCTCCAGCAGGGGAGCGAAGATGAGCATCAGGACTGCCTAAATTATGGACTGTGTTAAGTGGCTGTGAGAGATGAGTGGAAAGAGTGTGGGGGATAGCAGGGGAAGTATGACAGTGTGATAGTGGCAGGGTATCAGTGTGAATGTGTGGGCTGCTTCGAGAGTCTGGTGGGTCATGCCTTACATATTTGGTAGGGGTGGTGGAGGAGGGTATAGCGAAAGGGGAAAGAGGGGGAGAGGGGGGGAGGGGGGATGAGGGGAGGGGAGGGGAGGGGAGGGATGGGGGGGTGGATATCCTACCGGGCTGCAACTTCCTACTGGGTCCCAGATAATCACAGATTATGGATAAATTGCGAGTATTAACATTGAATGTAAGGGGGCTTAACTCCCCGATAAAAAGACAACGAATGTTTAAGGAACTGAATAGGCTTAAAGGGGATATTGTTTTTATACAAGAGACCCATCTGAGACGGTCGGATGAGTGGCGGGTGGCGCATAGGAAATACCCCGGGCAGTGGTGTGCATCGAGATAAAGGTGGGCGGTTCTTATTGCGTAAATTGAAAATGCATGAGCAATGGTTCACCTTGGTGAATGTCTATGGCCCTAATACGGCCCAAGGAGGGTTTTTTGAAGGGTTAACCTCAAGTGTGGAAAACTTTGCGGAAGGGCAGGTAATTATGGGGGGTGATTTTAACCTGACCGTTAACCCCCAATTGGATAACTCCTCAGGGCATAGAGAGGGTAGTGTGCGGAGTAGACGGTGGTTGAAAATTATGGGTACAAACTTGGGGATCCAGGACACGTGGAGGGAATTGCGGGGCCGAGAGAGGGCTTTCACCTTCTACTCCCCAGTGCACAAGTCCTTTTCCAGACTAGATATGATATGGGTGTCCAAATCCATGATGACAGCTGTTGAGCATTGTGAAATTGGGGAGCGGATTTGGACAGATCATTCCCCGGTCTGGATGGATTGGGTGGTGGGGGACAATAGGCCTCAGAGGAGGAGATGGATGTTAAATGAGTCCCTTTTGGATAACCCAGAGATAACTCAAAAAGTAAAACAAGCTATACTGGAGTATTTAGAGTTTAATGATCGGAATAATTGCAAAATTGCCACTCTATGGGAATGTTTGAAAGTAGTGGTGAGGGGGGCTCTGATCTCAATTGGGACACATGTGAAAAAAGTCAAAGAGAGTCAAAAAGAGTCCCTGCGTGGGAAAATCCGGGATCTGGAAAGGTGTCAACAGACCGTGGAGCTTAGCGAGGCACAGCAAAAGGAGTTAAGGGATTTCCGAAGAGAGCTTGGGGAAATAGAACTTGCAGAAATCAAATTTGCCCAAGATCAATTTAAGCAGCAATTTTTTGAACTAGGGAATAAACCTACGAAATGGCTAGCGTATCGGTTGAAGCAACGGCAGAGGAGGAATGTGATCACTAAAATCCGTGATGCAGGAGGGAGGGAAGTTAGCACTGGGGAACAGATTAAGGACCAATTTGTACAATTTTTTAAGCAGTTGTACAAGGCGGAAGACCCCTGCCCCAGGGAGGATATCGAGGGGTACTTATCCACCCAGTTACCCAAATTGACAGGGGAGGAAACAGCTCTACTGTCAAAACCCATTACTGAGGTTGAAGTAGGAGAGGTGATTAGAGCCTTACCATCCCATAAAGCCCCGGGGAATGGATGGGTTCACCAATAAATTCTATAAAACATTTGTGGAAGTGTTGAGCGGACCTTTGACTAGATTGTATAATTCCTTTACGGAAGGGGGGAAGATCCCGGAGTCAATGCGAACAGCTGGGATTACAGTGTTGCCGAAAGAGGGGAAGGATCCAAATTTGTGTGGATCTTATAGACCCATCTCCCTGCTGGGGACAGATTTTAAAATCTTCACTAAGATCTTGGCCAACAGATTGTTACCACTGATGCCGCGCCTGGTTCAAGAGAATCAGGGGGGTTTTGTACCGGGCAGACAAACTGCAGATAATATTAGGAAGGTGCTAAATACGATTTGGCGGGGAAAGAAGAATGGGGCCCCGATGATATTGTTGACTATAGATGCTGAAAAAGCATTTGATCGGGTCTCATGGCCCTATCTGATACAGGTTCTGGAGCACCTGGGGATGGGGGGAGGATACCTAAATTGGATTAAGGCCATCTATACACAGCCTATGGCACAAATCTGCATTAATGGAGAATACTCAGAGGCATTTGAGCTGGAGAGAGGAACTAGGCAAGGCTGCCCGCTCTCGCCACTCCTCTTTGTACTTTCCATGGAACCTTTGGCCCAACACGTGCGAGAGTGTGAGGCTGTGAGGGGGGTGAAGGGGGGGGATGGAGAGTAAAGTGTCAATGTTTGCAGATGATCTGTTGTTTACGCTGACAGAACCTGAGAGATCCCTGGTGGCGGTATATAATCTTCTGAAGGAGTATGGGAGATATTCGGGATTTCGAATAAATGCTACAAAATCTGAAATCCTTAATATATCCACAGAGGCTGCCCTGCAACAACATTTACAGGGTAAATTCCCCTTTAAATGGGCTAAGCAGAATGTGAAATATTTGGGAGTATATTTAACGGCCAATGCGCAGGAATTGGGGAGAGTTAATTTTGGGGTTATGGAAAAGAAGATGAGGAAGGACTTAGAACTATGGGAGAGTAAAAAATTATCTTGGTTGGGGAGGATTGCTGCAATTAAGATGATGGTGCTGCCCCAGTGGTTGTATCTATTTAGGGCGCTACCGGTGGCGGTGGAGAGGGGCTTTCTGGCCAGAATGCAAGGATCTATTATGAAATTTATTGGGGGTGGGAAGAAAAATAGAATTGCCTGGTCAACCCTCACAAGGAGTAGGGCGAAAGGCGGGATGGCCGTACCAGACTTACATAGGTATATGGAGGCAGCGCAACTTAGTGCCATAGTGGAATGGGGGAGGGAGGGGGGGAAAGAGTGGGTCCGTTTGGAGGAGGAAGAGGTTATAGGGGGGAAAATAGGGGATTGGATGTGGTTGCCGGGAGGGAAATTGAGGGGAGGGCGGGGGGGGGGGGGGTAATCCGTATGTGTATCGGACGTGGTGTCTATGGAATAAATGGAAACAGCGGTGGTTGGGACCAGGAGGAGTTTCTAGATTGATACCTATTATTGATAATCCTGAGTTTTCGCCTGCGGTGGGGAAGAGTGAATTTACCAAATGGGCTAAGAAGGGCATAACCCATATAGGGCAGCTGCTAGATGGTATCAAGATTAAGGAGTTTCCTGTGTTGATCCAACAATATGGGTTGGAGGTCGGCGATGTGTATCAATATAACCAGTTGTGCCATTACCTGCGACATAGAATTCTGCCTGTATTACAGAAAGACCCCGTGGCCATTGAAAGGGTTTTCCTGATGGGGCAAACGAAAAAGATCCTGACTTTGTTCTATAGTATGATGGAGGTGGAGGGTCCCAAGGGGTGCTTCCAAAAGCAGTGGGAGAGGGATTTGGGAGTGTGTTGGGAGGAGGCTCAGTGGGACCATGTATTTCAGAATAGATATAAAGGGTTGTTAGCAGCCAATTTTCAGGAAAATAACTATAAACTGTTGTACAGGTGGCATTTGACGCCAGAGAGGTTACAGAGTATGTATAAAGGTCAGGGGGACAAGTGCTGGAGGGATTGCGGGGGGAAAGGTACATATTTGCATATCTGGTGGGCTTGTAAAACAGTGGGAGAACGGTGGGAGGAGGTGTTTGGAGTGCTGAGTGAGATTGTGGGGAAACCGGTAGAGCCACATCCCGCCATAGCCCTGTTAGGGGTTAAACCGGGGCACCTTACACAGGCGGAGAGTCTGCTGGTCAATTTGGGGTGTATCACTTTTAGACTACTGCTTGCAAGGCAGTGGCGGCAAACAGTGGTGCCGACAATGAGGGAATATAAAGCCTCGCTGGATCAGGCTTATTTATTAAGCAAATTAACGGCGGAAAAAAATAATTGCATCCAGAGGTTTGTCAGAGTATGGGGGGCCTATAGCAAGTGGGTAGCCGGGAACTAGGGGGGGGGGAGCAGAGGACGGTAGGATGTGGGGGGGAGGGAGTGGGGGGGAGAGGGGGAGGGAGGGAGGTACAGGGGAAGTGGGTTTGGGGAAATAGTTGTTGGATTGTCAGTAGAGCGGGGCAACATTTGTGAAAACCTAAGGGGGGAGCCAAAGGATGGCGATTGAAATGTTGATTCTTGACTGATCGCAAATGCTCTGTATATGTTTATAAAGTGTAAATAAATAAAAAAAGGCTGTTAATGTAGCTGGGTTTAAAAAAGGTTTGGACAAGTTCCTGGAGGAAAGGTCCATAAACCATTATTAAGAAGGGACCCAGGATATCAATGCTTGACCCAGTACAAGCATTGCGGAACCTGTGTCTTTTGGGGAAACTGCTAGGTACGTATGACCTAGATTGGCCACTGTTGGAAACAGGATACTGGGCTTGATGGACCTTCGTCTGACCCAGTATGGCATATCTTATGTTCTTATGTTATGTTCTTAGCTCTTCCGGGTATGGATTGACTAGCTTTAGTGTAGGCACTGGGGCTTAAGATCGTATCCGCGGTGCGACATCTTCTGGGCCTGGTGCTTGTATCAGTGGTGATGAGGGTCTTCGGGCTGTTTGCCGAGAGGTTTTGTTTGATTTTAAAGACGTTTAATAGTGTTTTATACTTGATGCGGGAATTAATGGGGAACCAGTGGAGGTGGTTCAAGATGGGGATGATATGGTCATGCTTTTTTTTTTATATTTAAGTTTTTATTGTCAACATTTCCTTAACATAACCACATACATGTATCAATAGCATTCCATCGCCTCTACACTGGGTAACTAGAATCCAGTATTTCTGTATAGCAATGCAATCCAAAAAGTAGGTTAAGTATTATTCCTTATTTTAACATCATATTGCTATCCTAATGTATATCCATAATAAACAGTTTAAATTAAAAAAAAAAAAAAATCCACCAGTGGCACCAGCGCATGCTCCGCCCAAGAAGTCACTTGGCTACAAGTCGAATGAGCTCTGAGCCTTTGAGGAGGTACCTTACCTCTCGCTAAATATGCTGCCCCTATAGCCCGTTTCACCCATCGGGCAATGGAGGCCTTAGACGCTGCTTGTCCCTTACGCGACCCCCTCAAAGATCACAAACAAGCGATCCGTCTTACGAAACGACACCGTCCTTGCAAGGTATCGGCGGAGCACTCTTCCGAGATCCAATCTCCGAAGGGAACGATCTGTTCCAGCTTTCCCAAGACTCTGAAAAGTCGGAAGCGAAATAGATTGATTCAAATGAAACTGGGAAACCACATTCGGTAGAAAGGAAGGCACTGGACGGACATAAGAAATTAAGATATGCCATACTGGGTTAGACCAAGGTCAATCAAGCCCAGTATTCTGTTTCCAACAGTGGCCAATCTAGGTCATATGTACCTAGCAGTTTCCCCAAGAGACACAAGTTCCACAATGCTTGTACTGGGTCAAGCATTGATATCTTCGGTCACTTCTTAATAATAGTTTATGGACCTTTCCTCCAGGAACTTGTCCAAACCTTTTTTAAACCCAGCTACACTAACAGCCTTTACTACATCCTCTGGTAACAAATTCCAGAGTTTGATTACACGTTGAGTGAAAAAATATTTTCTTTTATTAGTCTTAAATAGTTTACCCTGTAGCTTCATTGCATGTCCCCTAGTCTTTCTATATTCCGATAACGTAAACACTAGATCTACGTTTACCCGTTCCACTCCGTTCATTAATTTATAGACTTCTATCATATCTCCCCTCAGCCGTCTCTTTTCCAGGTTAAAGAGCCCTAACCTTTTTAGCCTTTCTTCATAGGAGTATCCTTCCATCCCCTTTACCATTTTGGTGGCTCTTCTCTGAATCTTTTCTAAAATTGCTATATCCTTTTTAAGATACGGCGACCAGAACTGCACACAATATTCAAGGTGCGGTCTCACCATGGAACGATATAGAGGCATTATAATATCTTTTGTTTTATTTTCCATTCCTTTCCTTATCATACCTAGCATTCTATTTGCTCTCTTGGCCGCCGCTGCACACTGGGCCGAGGGTTTTAACATGGTATCCACAATGACGCCTAAATCGTTTTCCTGGGTGGTGGTTCCTAATGTGGAACCTTGCATCGTGTAACCATAGTTTGGGTTGTTCTTCCCTAGGTGCATAACCTTGCACTTGTCCACATTAAATTTCATCTGCCATTTTTCAGCCAAAAATTGTATAAAACGGTTCTCTGCATGAAAGCGCTTGCAGATCCAAAATCCTCCTTGCCGAACATAACGCCACTAGGAAAGCCGTTTTCCAGGAGTTCCCTCAAACGTACTGAAGCCATAGGCTCAAAGGGAGACTCCACTAGAGCCTCCAAAACCAAATTCAACTCCCAAGAAGGGACTGCCTCCCTGACTGGTGGTCTTAGGTTCTTAACTGCCCTAAAAAAATGAACCACGTCCGGATGTGAAGCCAGTGAGCTCCCCTGCACCCGGCCCCTATAACACGCCAGCGCCGCTAGCTGTACCTTCAAAGAACTCAAGGCATGACCCTTGTCCAGCCCCCCTTGCAAGAAAAGCAAAATGTCCGGCAATGTAGCAATAAAGGGCTTAACATTCCTCTGCTTACACCATTCCTCAAAAATGCGCCACACCCGGATATATGACAAAGATGTGGAACACTTCTTGGACCGCAACATAGTCGTTACAACCGCCTGCGAATACCCCGGCGGCGCAATCACTGCCTCTCAAGAGCCAAGCCGTAAGCAAGAATCGATCCACCTGTGGCTTCAGGATCGGCCCTTGGAACAGCAAGTTGACCCGACTGGGCATCATCCATGGATGATCTACCAGAAACCTCCTCAGATCCGCATACCACGGTCTTCATGGCCAATCCGGCGCTATGAGAATTACCTGTCCCCCGTGAACCTCTATTCTCTGAAGGAGTCGACCAATCATCGGCCATGGGGGAAACACATGTATCAGGCCGTCTATCGGCCAAGGCTGGACAAGAGCGTGGAGACCTTCCGACATGTGCTCCCTGCGCCTGCTGAAGAACCGTGCGGCCTTGGTATTGGCGAGAGTGGCCATCAGGTCCATGACTGCCTGTCCCCAGCATACCGTGATGTCGTGAAATACTGCCGCGTTCAACTCCCGGATACAAGGCATACCAACTGAGATAATCGGCCTGCACATTGTCCTTGCCAGCCACATGCGCTGCTGACAAAGCCTTCAGATGATCTTCGGCCCACTGAAACAAAAGTAGACTCTCCTCCAGCATGGTTGCACTGCCCATGCCCCCTTGCCGGTTGATGTACGCCACTGTTACCGCATTGTTGGAAAACACTAGAACAGCTCTGCCAACTAATAGCTCCTTGAACTGTTGGAACGCCAGCCTCACCACCCGTAGCTCCAGACGATTAATCGACTTCCTCCTCTGACCAGCATCCCTGGGAAAGACAGTGCGCCCCCAGGCCTGAAAGACTTGCATCCGTGGTCACTAACACCCACTCGGGTTGTACTAGAGGCATACCTGCCTGCAGATGGTCCACATCCAGGGCATTTCAAACTGTCCCCCACGTCGGCCGAACAAACCAACTTCTGAGACAAAGGCTGATGTTGGGGCAACCACCGGGACAACAAGACCCGCTGAAGGGGCCGCATATGAGCCCTGGCCCACGGCACCAGGTCCAGAGCCGCCGCCATAGAGCCCAGCAGTTGCATGTATCGCCATGCTGTTGGCGCTTTCAAGCCTAAAAATCTCTGAACTTGCCCCATGAGCTTCTGTACTCTGTCCACCGGCAGAAAAAGTCGACCGACCTCCGTATCGAACAAGGTTCCGAGATACACCAGCCGCTGTACTGGCCGGAGTCGGCTCTTTTCTTGGTTGACTACCCAACCCGGCTGTTCCAGAAATTCCACCACTCGCTTGGTCGCTCCGACCGACTCCGTCTCGGACCCAGCCCGAATCAGCCAGTCGTCCAGGTAGGGATGCACCCGAATACCTTCCTGTCGAAGCGCCGCCGCGACCACTACCATGACTTTTGTGAACGTACGAGGCACTGTAGCGAGTCCGAACGGCAAGGCCCGGAACTGAAAATGCCCCATAGGGATAGAAAAATCATAGAAAACATTGATGATCCTGTCTGATGGGAATGTGCAGATAGGCCTCTGACAGGTCTATAGAAGAGAGCACCTCTCCCGGTTTTACTGCTTGAATGACCATAGTAACATAGTAAATGACGGCAGATAAAGACCAGTATGGTCCATCTAGTCTGCCCAGCAATATAGCAGGAGTAGGTGCACCCCTACCAATGTCTTTGCTTAGTGGTACACCCACCAGGAGCAAGTGTACCCCTCCCCAAGCTCAGGGTTTCCATCCTGAAATGCGGTACTCGCAAGCAGCGGTTCACATACTTGAGGTCGAGAATTAGCCGAAAAGTCCCTTCCTTTTTTAGACTACAAAATAAATCGAGTATCGACCGAACCCGTACGGCTCTTGCGGCACGGGAACCACCGCGTGCAGCTGCAGCAAATGCTGTAGCGTTTCTTGTACGGCCTTTTGTTTGTTCGGTGCCTTGCAGGGCGACTCCACAAACATTTCTCTTAGTGGCCGACAGAATTCCAGAGCATAGCCGTCGCGGATTATCTCAAGCACCCACTGATCCGTTGTTATCTTGGCCCAGACGGAATAGAACTCCTGCAAACATCCTCCTATTGGGACTTCCGACTGGGCTTCCCTGAGTTCATTGTGGTTTTTTGGACTGATTTGGCTGAGAGGAGAAATACCCCCTGCCAAAAGTCCGCGCCCCTCGAAAGGGCTGTCCTCTGGCCATAAAACGCCCTCTCTGATATGGAGTATACCTGGATGCCCGAAATCTGCGGAAATCTCGTCCTTGTCCTCTCTGCGGACCTCCTGGTCGCTGACCTCTCGGCCTGTCTTCCGGGAGCAGTCCTCCCTTGGAGTCCCCTAGATCCTTAATGATCTTCTCCAAGGCCTCCCAAAGAGCAGCTTGCCCTTATATAAGAGCTTGCTAAGCCGTGCCTTCGAGGATGTGTCTGCTGCCCAATTCCTCAGCCAGAGGAATCGTCGAGCAGCAATCACAGAGGCCTAGACTTAGCTGCAATCCTCACGAGGTCATAAAACATGTCAGCCAAGTACACGGACGCTGACTCTAATTTAGCCCCTTCATGGAAGACCATCTCCTCTCCTTCCGGCGACCTCTCGCCCTAGAGCCACCGAATGGAAGCCGTAGCTACATAAGCCCCACAAATCAAGTCCTGCAGTGAAAGAGCACTAGACTCAAAGGTCTGCTTGAGGATGGATTCCAATTTGCGATCTTGAATATCCTTAAGAGCTGTGCTCCCTTCCACCGGAATAGTGGTCTTTATTGTCACGGCGGAAACTAAGGCATCCACCTTTGGCATGCGCAGCAACTCTTTCTCTTCCTGTGGTAGTGGGTACAGCCGACTCATAGCCCTACTTCCCCTCAAGGAAGCCTCGGGACACTCCCATTCCAATTCCACCATCTGTTTGATCACTCTATGAACCGGAAAACACCTCTGCTCCACTTTAAACCCCTGAAGCAGAGGATCTTCTAGTGGTTCCTCCTGGACCACTGGTAGTGCGATTTTGAGAGCCGCCAAAGTGTGAGCAATGAGAGCTCCTAGCTCCTCCTTGCGAAACACCCTGAACATATTGGGATCTTCCCCTGGAAGGATCTCCCCTTCCTCTAAGTCCCCGGCCCAGAATCCTGTCCTGAATCTGAAAGGATTTCTCCGTCCTCTCCTGCTGAGAGCTCTGCTGGCTGGCTAAACCAGTCTGGCCCATGCACTAACTCTAGATTTAACTGGTATAGCAGTCAAAGTTTTTCTGGGTGGCTTGTAAACATTCACTTTCCAAATTGGTGGCTATTAGCAGGTCATCCACGTACTGGAGTAGAACCCTTTTTCCTGGGTTCACAGGGTAACTTGAGAGATCTTGATTTAGGGCAGCATTGAAGAGGGTGGGTGAATTCTTGAATCCTTGGGGTAATCGGGTCCAGGTAAGTTGGCCCCGCCTTCCTGTTGTAGGATCTTGCCATTCAAAAGCAAACAAAAGCTGACTGGTGGGGGCTAGGCATATGCAAAAGAAAATGTGGCAGGCTAAGGCCTACAATAGCCTGTAAACATATGAGAGCCCTGTAAGCTAGGCCTGAGTCCCTACCTCCACCAGAGATTAATAGTACTGAGAAAGACCAAAGTCAGTGAAGTTCTGAGAAAGCGTAGTTACTCACCTGTAACAGGTGTTCTCCAGGAGCAGCAGGAATCAGTCCTCACTTATGGGTGACGTCGGCGCCGACGGAGCCCTCGCGGAGCAATTTTCCCCAGCTTTCAAAGAAAGCCTTTGGGAATTGCAGCGCGCATGCGCGGTCGTCTTCCCGCCCGAAGGTGCCATCTTAGCCAGTCAGATGACATAGCTAAAAAAGACAGCATAAAAATTTGCAAAAAGAACATAAGCAGACGATTGCAACTCCAAGGGGAGGAGGGAGGGTAGTGAGGACTGATTCCTGCTGCTCCTGGAGAACACCTGTTACAGGTGAGTAACTACGCTTTCTCCAGGACCAAGCAGGAAGTCAGTCCTCACTTATGGGACTCCCAAGCTCAAGGCTACCGGAGACCCTAAGCACAAAAATGAGCTCCCTCTAGCTCAGCAGCACAGAAGGATAGAATCTTCGCTGAATTATCACCCACCGGTAGCCCACATCCGGGATGGAGGGTAGGAGTTGCTCAGACCTCAAAGAGATTACGGAGGACTGCCTGTCCGAAAGCACTGTCCCTACGGGACTCCCTCTCGAGACAGTAATGGACCGCAAAAGTCTGTCTCGAAGACCAAGTAGCGGCCCGGCAGATGTCTGCCAGCGGAACAGAGCGGAGGTAAGCCACTGACGTGGCCTTTGCCCGAACGCAATGAGCCGTGACTCGACTTTCTAAGGAGAGTCCGGCTGCCCCATAAGCCCAAGAGATACAGTCCGCAACCCAGATGGACAGAGTACGCTTGGAGACCGGGAGCCCCAATTTATTGGGGTCAAAAGACACAAAAAGCTGAGCAGCTTTACGGTGCTCCCGCGTACGGTCAAGGTAGAAGTTCAATGCCCTTCTACAGTCCAGGGTATGGAGGACCGTTTCAGCTCGGCTGGAGTGTGGCCTGGGAAAGAAGGTTGGAAGTACCACCTCCTGATTGATGTGAAAAGGGGAGACCACTTTAGGCAGAAATTTCGGGTGAGTCCGAAGGACTACCCTATTCTTGTAGAACCTAGTGTAAGGGGGATCAGACACGAGGGCCTGCAATTCACTTACGCGCCTAGCGGAAGTGAGGGCTATCAAGAACAGTGTTTTCCAAGACAGAAAACGGAGAGAACAGGTAGCCATAGGTTCAAAAGGCGGACAGGTGATCCGCTGTAAAACCACATTTAGGTCCCAGTCAGGTGCTGGCGGGCGCAGAGGTGGTTTAAGTAGAAGGAGACCTCGGAGAAACCTCGCTACGAGAGGGTCGTTGGAGAGAGGTCTGCCGTCCACCGGCACATGATGTGCTGAAAGAGCACTGAGGTGAACTTTGACGGAGTTGGACTTAAGTCCCAGATTAGAGAGGTGTAGCAAGTACTGTAAGATCACCGACACCGGGCAGGAGAAGGGATCCTGAGACTGTTGGGAACACCAGATTGCAAAGCGACGCCATTTAAGGGCGTAGCATTTGCGGGTAGAAGGCCGTCGCGAAGCCAAGACGACCTCCTCCACCTCCGCCGGCAAGAGAAGAGGAGCAAGGACTACCCTTTCAGCAGCCAGGCCATGAGGTTGAGAGACCTGAGGTTGGGGTGCAGTAGGGACCCCTGATCCTGAGTGAGGAGATCCGGTTGTACCCCCAGAGGGATTGGATCCTCCACCGCCAGTTGCAGCAGGAGCGGAAACCACGGCTGCCTGGGCCAGCGAGGGGCCACCAGGATCATGAAGGCTTTGTCTCGGAGAACCTTGAAAAGAGTCCGAGAGACTAACAGGATGGGAGGGAAAGCGTACAGAAGGCTCCCCGACCATGAGATCAGAAAGGCGTCCGCCGCAACCCGAAGGGGGTGTGGCTGACGAGAGCAGAAGCGAGGAAGCTGCCGGTTGTGAGGACTGGCAAAGAGATCCACCGTGGGGAGGCCCCACCTGAGGAAGAGCTTCTGAACTATCAAGGGATCCAGACGCCACTCGTGCGGCTGGAGGACCCTGCTGAGTTTGTCCGCCAGGCAATTTTCTTGGCCCGGGAGATAAACTGCCTTGAGGAGAATGCTGTGACTGACGGCCCAAGAGCAGAGCTTCTGTGCCTCCCGGCAGAGGAGGAAGGAGCCCGTGCCCCCCTGCTTGTTCACGTAGAACATGGCAACTTGATTGTCCGTCTGGACAAGGACGGACTGTTGGGAGGTCAGGTGGGAGAAGGCCTTGAGAGCTAGGCGGATCGCCCTGAGCTCCAGGAAGTTGATCTGCTGAGCAGACTCCCACTTGGTCCAGAGGCCCTGAGTACGTGCCTCTTGGCAATGTGCTCCCCAGCCCAGGAGGGATGCATCGGTGGTCAGCACCCGGGTCGGCTGAGGTGACTGGAAAGGCATTCCTAATATCAGGTTCGGCTGCCGGAGCCACCACCGGAGAGACGAGACCAGCGGCTCGGAGACGCGCACTAGGTCTGCTAGGCCGCCTGTGGCTTGTCGCCACTGCTGGCGGAGACACCATTGAGCAGACCGCATATTCAGGCGGGCATTGGGGGTCACATGGACGGTGGAAGCCATATGGCCGAGCAGTCTCAGGAAGCGCCTGGCGGAGACCAGGGGCTGGCTGCGAAAGCGGTCGGCGAGGTCCATGAGCCGTTGAGCCCTGTCGAGCGGTAGGTATGCTCGCGCCTGAGGAGTGTGCAGCCTCGCGCCGATGAACTCGAGATCCTGTGAGGGGAGCAAAGTGGACTTTGCGAAGTTTATAACAAAGCCCAAGTGCTGCAGCAGAGTCACCGTGCGGCACGTGGCGTTGGTGACCTCCTGAGCGGACACTGCTCTGATGAGCCAGTCGTCGAGGTACGGAAAGACATAGAGGCCGTGAAGCCGGAGATGGGCCGCCACGACCGCGAGACATTTTGTGAAGACTTGCGGTGCGGAGGACAGGCCAAAGGGCAGTACTCTGTACTGGTAATGATTTCCTGCCACCACAAACCTTAGGTATTGGCGGTGGCTTGGGTGGATGAGGATGTGTGTGTAGGCATCCTTTAGATCCAAGGAGCATAGCCAATCTCCCTGCTGGAGGTAGGGCAGAAGGATTCCAAGGGTAAGCATTTTGAACTTCTCCCGCACAAGGAACTTGTTGAGGTTGCGCAGGTCCAGGATGGGTCTGAGGCCCCCTGTTCTCTTTGGTATCAGAAAATACCTGGAATAAAAACCTTGACCTCTCAGGTGGTGGGGCACCGGTTCCACCGCCTGTTCCCGCAGAAGACCTGCTAACTCCTGAAGGAGTAAGTCCCTGTGCAGAGGGGGTCGCGGAGGTTCTCCCGGAAAATAGGAGGGAGGGACCTGATGGAAGTGGAGAAGATAGCCTTCTCGCACGACTTGAAGTACCCAGGCATCTGCGGTGATGCTGGACCACCTGTGGGCGAAGTGAACCAGCCGGCCTCCGGTGCTGGGAGGAACCAGCGGGGGGGGAGAGGCTATGCATTGAGAGTCAAAAACCCCCACCCTGCTGAGCAGGGGCTGGTGGTGCAGGCTTGGGGGCTTGCTGCCTACGGGACCCGTTACCCCGTCCCTTGGCCTGCTGGCCCTGTTGGGGAGCTGCAGGGGCCTGATAATGGGGGTATTGTTTGTAGGCAGCCGCCTTCCTCGGGTAAAAGGACTTTTTCCCCGAGCCCTTCTTTTTCTGGGAAGGGGCGGAGGTCTTCCTAGAAAGCCTGGTCCTGGTGAGAGTCTCAGCCTCAATTTGTGCAGCCTTTTCCGCCATGGGCTTGCCAAAGAGGTTTTCGCCTCGGCAGGGGACATCGACCAACTTGTCCTGCACCCAGGGCTCAAGGTCTGACGACTGAAGCCAAGCCTGTCGGCGGGCACCGATGCCGGCTGCGGCCACTCGAGCCGATGCTTCAAAGCCATCATAGGCTGCTCGGGACATGAACTTTGAGCATTCCCGAATGCCAGTGGACAAGGCTAGGAACCTCCGCAAGGGTTCCTCGGACAGACCAGCGGAGAATCCGGCTAGCTCTTTAGCCAGATCCCGGAGATACATGCCCATGTATAGCTGGTAAGTCTGGACACGACATGCGAGCATAGAGCCCTGGAAGCACTTCTTGCCAAGGCCATCCAGGTTACGGGCCTCCCTTCCAGGAGGCACCGAGGAGTGCATCTTCTGGCTCTTAAGACGATGCATGGCCGATTCCACTACCATGGAATGGTGTGGCAGCTGTGCCTTTTGAAAGCCAGGGCTCTTGCGGACTCGATAGATAGAATCGACCCGCTTGCTCAGGACCGGCGAGGAGGCCGGACTCTCCCACATGCGGAAGAGTAGTCGTTCCAGCATAGGAGGAACCGGTACAGTAAAGTGTTCCCTCGCGGGAGAGTCATACTGGAGGGCGTCGAGCTCTTCGGCTCGAGGCTCCTCCTCGGGATCCGCAGGGAAGGCCAAAGCCTTGGCCATATCCCTAACGAAGTCCGAGAACTGGGCATCCTCCGGGGGGGACTGCTTCCGAGGCTCGGACTCCGGTGAGTCCGATGGGACACACCGAGTCCGGAAAGAATCAGGTGACTCTTCCTCCTCAGACTCCCAGACCGACTCCGACGAGGACTCGGTGGGGTCGGCCCGGGCAGGGTGCGGCGCCAGCCGCCCCGACGCCGAGGGAGTCGGCGTCGGCGACCTCGGTCCCGAACGGGAGGCCGAGGGTGACCTCGACCGAGGATCGACTCGAGTTCTCATCGACTCGAGGATCGGCTCGGTCTCCGGGGTCGACTTGGACGTCGACGTCCCGGCGGTCGGGGCAGCGGCGCCAGCGAAGCCAGCGAGCAGTGCCCTCTGCTGGTCCATGAAGGCAGACAGTCTGCTTTCCAAGGCCGTCAACCTGAGTCCGAGCTCAGGTGACCCAGCAGCCCCCGACTCGGGCCCCGACGGCGTCGGGCCCGACGGCGGCTGTCGCGGAGGCGAGTCCAGAAGGACCACAGGACTTACCCGGGCAGGCATCTCCGACTCCAGGCGAGGTCGCTTCGGGATGTGTTCCTTCTCCAAGGACCCGGGGCGGCTGTCGGGGCTATGCGACCTGGCCCTCGCGGAACCAGGAGCGTCCACCGACGCCGCCCTCGCGGGTTTCACCTTCCGACGATGGTCCCCGGAGGGAGAACCCCGGTCGGAGGAACTCCGGCGACGGTCCGAGCTGGAGCCCTTCGACGCGGAGGCCTCCGACGAGGTCCGGGTACGGCTGGGGTCAGCGAAGATTCTCTCACGCTGATGCCGCCGACTTCTCAACGCCTTCGAGGACATTTTGCTGCAGGGCCCACAGATCAGTTCCTCATGATCCGGGCCCAGGCAGCGGAGGCAAAAGTCGTGTGTGTCGGTTAGTGACATATTTCGGTCACACCGACCACACCGCTTAAACCCACTGGCAGCCATCGGGGGAAAAAGGGCCCCTGCGAGGTCAAAGGACCGGGCTGCCAGGGAAAAACCGAAAACGAAAGCTGACTAAGTCAGAAAAACCGAAAAAAGTAAGAGGACTCGTGACCGGCGTCGCGAGTCCGGGCGGGAAAAAGATCGGCGTCGAACCGACGGAAAAAAGGATAAAATAAAGAAGAAAATCAACTTTTTCGCGGGGACAAGACGGGGACGTCTGTAGGGCTCCGCGGAAAAAAGAAGACTGGCTAAGATGGCACCTTCGGGCGGGAAGACGACCGCGCATGCGCGCTGCAATTCCCAAAGGCTTTCTTTGAAAGCTGGGGAAAATTGCTCCGCGAGGGCTCCGTCGGCGCCGACGTCACCCATAAGTGAGGACTGACTTCCTGCTTGGTCCTGGAGAATCTGCCCTAAACTGCCTTAAACTGCTTTTGATAGGTTTGTATGAATCCTGCATAAATCCCTCATTGAATTCTTCTATGCTGATGAGGAATATGTTCCAGTGTTCTGCATTCTCACATTCTCTGGGCCAGAAATGACCTTGAAGTAGAAATGTATCTATGTCTAGAAACTGAGCCTTTGTTAGAATAGCCTGAGAAGGGGGAACAGAGTGCTAGGCCCAGAGAGGGTCCCCGATTGGATAGGTGCAAGGGGCGTTGGGACCAATAGAAAGTTTGCCTGTATCAAACTGTAAAAATTGTATATAAGGAATATGTTTCTGTTCCTCATTGCTCAGTCACTTTGGGATGCTTTCCTGTCTGAGCTTTGTGCACAATAAATTGGCTTGGAACCTGCCATCGACTCCTGGATTTATTCATTGCGTGCACTTCGCTGCTACACCAGGAGTCCCGAGAGGTTTCGAGGCGCCACGGGACTGTTTCCGGATGGGACTTTACGACAGTCCTGGAGCCCGTGGGACTGATCGGACTCACTCACGAACCTAGAAGGGGCCCGGAAAACAAACCTGTTCTTTTCACCGGATCCGGTTTAAGTCTGATTTTGGTAATTCTCTGTATCTGGTATTGTTATCTGTAATTGAAAAGAGCGTGATCAACTCTTGGGACTGGTCCTAGTATGTCAGATGCTGACTGAACCCACTGGTTTCCCTTCTGGTATACTGTAAGATTATTCTGTTATTTTTTTTGTACGAAAAAAACGGAACAAAAAAAGACTCCGGAGTCACAGCACAGCTCAGAGACAGAGAGCAGTTATTTACAGCACAGCTCAGAGAGAGAGAGAGAGAGAGCAGTTATTTCTAGCAAGGAGAGAGAAACGAAAAAAAAAAATAGGGGTAGGATATAAGGCGTGTATCCTTTTCACACAGACAGAACAAAAAAGTTTCAAGGGGCGTATCCTTTCAACACAGAAAGAGAGAGTTTTAACCCAGCTCTGCCTGGATTTCTACTTCAGTTGTTTCTGTTATAATTACTCTGCTGATTTCTGTGGGATTCGGGAGGGAGAAACCTGAATGAGTGAGAGATGGTGTCTGTATTGCAGCTGCTGGAGAGTTAGAGAGAGACAAAGGTTTTGAACAGCATTTTTGAACAGCAAGGGAGGGGGTGTATTTATACTGAGCCTTCTGCAGTGTCTCCTTAAGAACTTTAAGAAGGGTTTCTCTGGTGATTATGTGAACGGGAATGGGCCCCCCCTCCTGTCTTTAACCTGGCCTCCCCGAGGGATGTCTAGATATAGACCTGATACTAGATGTGCACACAGTCACCCTGCAAAGTCATATGACCCCAGTCCCTGTTAAAGAAATACTGTCAGAAAGAGTGGCAGAGTTTTAAATCTTTGATTATAATCTAGCTAGCAGAGTGCACCTAGAGGAATTCCTGTCCCGTAGTTCACAGAAAAATGCAGCCTAAAGTAAAAATAAAACTACCAGTTTTAGTACAGGAGCCAGAGACAGAAGAATTTCCTCCCCCCCCCCCCCCCCTATGTTCCCTCCTCCAGCAGATGACTACGGCTAGGTTAGCAGGCTCAGCAGGGACTCTAGCTAGAATGGATTCAACTTCTCCCCCCCCTGCCCCTTTCAACAGCTACTATTTTTTCTGATAGTCAGAAGAGCACTGCCAGTGAGGCAAGAATGCCATTTTCAGATACAGACCTGCCCAGCACTTCAGAAAGTTCCCTGAGTCCCGAATCTGAAGGAAGTCAGTCCCAGTTTAGTACCTCTCCTCCCCGTACTACCCTGAGTCTATATCATCAAGCTCTCCTTGAAGGCTTTAAAGGGGGGGAGGGGGCCAGAAAGCGATGAATGTGCAAAATATCTGAGGTCCTGCAAACCCCTGACGAGAGTCCTGGCCAGTTTTATGAAAGACTCTGTGAATCTTTCCGTGTTTATACTCCATTTGGCCCTGAAGCACCTGAAAACCAACGGATGGTGAATACAGCATTCGTAGGGCAGTTACAGGGGGGACATTCGAAGAAAAAACATCAGATTGAAGGATTTGTTGGAATGAATATAACCCAGCTGATGGAAGTTGCTATGAAAGTATTTGTGAACAGAGATCAGGAGATGAAGCGTGAGTGTGAACAAAAGATGAAAAAGAAAGCTGATATGTTAGCAGCAGCGCTAGTTGAGAAAGGACAAGGAAAGTTAATGTGGGAACCGAGAAGCCGAGGCCGGGGTAGAGGAACCCGGCGAGGAACATTGGAGCAAGGACTATTGGAACGTGATCAATGTGCCTATTGCAGAGAAATGGGCCACTGAAAAAAAGGAAGAAAAAACGAATGTCCTAATTGTGTCAGGCAATATTCTCTGCCCCTAAGAGATGTTGAGGGCATTCATAAACATCTCCAGCGATTACATAAGTTTGGACTCCTGAAAACCATGCCAATCACCCTGGAATACCCCTTTGCTGCCAGTTCAAAAACTAGGTACTAATGATTACCGACCTGTGCAGGACCTGAGGAAGGTCAATGAAGCTGTGTTGTTACCATTCATCCTGTTGAGTCAAACCCTTACCATTTACTGAGTTTGATTCCTGCACAAGCTACCTGTTTTTCTGTTTTGGACTTAAAGGATGACTTTTTCTGTTTGAGATTGGCCACTCCTTGCCAGCCACTGTTTGCGTTTGAATGGGAAGACTCTATTACTGGCAGTAAGAGACAATTGACATGGACCCAGTTACCCCAAGGATTCAAGAACTCCTCCATGCTGTTTGGGGATGCACTTAGTCAAGATTTTCTCAGATCCAGTCATGTCCCCTTCAACGTGTATTGCTACAATACGTTCTACTCATCGCTGCTGTTTCCCCAGAAGAATGTATTGCCGCCACTTCAGAACTTCCTTTGGATGTCTGGATATCGGGTGTCTCAAAGTAAAGCCCAGTTGTGCCAGACTGAAGTCAAATACTGCCCGACGTGGAAAAACCATTCCATCTGTACATCCATGAAGAAAGGGGGTGGCCTTCTTGTCTCCGTGCAGTAGCAGCAACAGCTCTCCTGGCAACAGAGGCTGTTCAATTGTCCCTTGGGCAAGAACTGTATGTTAAAAGTGCCACATGCAATGCTGACACTGATGGAGTACAAAGACAATTATTGGTTTACCAACGAGCGGATGACAAAGTACCAAAGCATGCTGTGTGCGAATCCTCGGGTCCACATGGAGATAGTGAAAAACACTCAATTCTGCCACTCTACTCCCTGTATTACAAAAAAATTAATGGTCACTGGTAGAGTGTAAATGAATCCTAAAAATATGAAAAACACTCAACTACAACAAAAATGTTTTGTTGTAGTTGAGTGTTTTTCATATTTTTAGGACTCTACTCCCTGTAGCACCTGGGCTACCCGAACATGATTGTATCCAGGTTATGGATGAAGTGTATTCCGGCCGCCAAGATCTGAAAAAAATGTACCACTGACCTTTCCTGATGTTCAGTATTTTACCGGTGGCAGCAGTTTTGTGGAAGATGGACAGCGGAAGGCCGGATATGCTGTGGTCACTCCTGAGGTTGTTGTGGAGGCTGAGCCCTTACCCCTGGGGACTTCTACCCAGAAAGCTGAACGCATTGCCCTTACTCGAGCCCTCCAGTTAGCTGCAGGTCTGAAACTAAACATCTACACTGACTCTAAGTATGCTTTTGTTACCCTACACGCCCATGGGGCCCTGTATAAAGAACGAGGTTTGGTTACTTCAGGGGGGAAAGCTATTAAGTATGCCCCAGACATTATGGCTCTAGTAGATGCTGTCTGGGAACCCAGGAAGGTGGCAGTCATGCACTGCTGGGGTCATCAGTCTGGGGATAGCCTGACTGCCTTAGGAAATCGGAAGGCAGACAAAGTAGCAAAGGAAACAGCCCTCCGCCTGATAAGGCCCAATCCGGCATTGGCTATAACAGCCCCACTATTCCCAGTGCCAGTGAATGATTGGGATCCCCGCTACCAATCGGACGAGCTAGACTATTTCTGTACCCAGGAGGGAGGGACACTGACTGAACAGGGATGGATCCAGCTGCCACCCCTCCAGAAAACTGAACCTAGCCGTATTGTTATCCCTGACACCTTAGCCCTGCATTTTGTCCAGGCGTTCCACCAGGTTACTCACATGGGAAAAAGCGCAATGGAGCAGGCCCTTCATCCCTGGTTTTATATTTCAATGTTAGGACCCCTAGCTGCATCAGTTTCACGCCAATGCCTGACCTGTGCCTGAAATAATCCCCGACAAGGGAAATTACCACCCCCTGGTCTCCTAGCTGTAGGGACTGCTCCCATGGAAAATTTTCAGGTAGATTTTACCGAGATGCCCAAGGCTGGGGGTCATAAGTACCTTCTGGTGTTAGTCTGTATCAATTCAGGATGGGTTGAAGCTTTTCCCACCAGAACCGAGAAGGTTGGTGAGATCGCCCGAGCCCTCATCAGAGAAGTCATACCCTGATTTGGACTCCCATCAGTAACAGGATCAGACAATGGCCCAGTTTTTGTCTCTCAGGTCACCAGACACCTAGCCCAAGCTCTACAGATAGATTGGAAATTGCACACTGCCTACCGCCCTCAGAGTTCAAAATTTCCAAACTCTGTCAGGAGACCCGTCTCCGCTGGCCGTCTGTTCTTCCCATGACCCTGTTGTACATACGGTCTTCTCCTTGCCAGGGTTTGAATCTGTCCCCCTTTGAAAAATCCTGTATGGACGACCCCCTCCCTTGATTAAGGGGGTGCTAGTAGACATGGGTCAGATTGGATCTCTGCTGACCCGCCAAGAACTAGTGGCACTGGGTTCTGTATTGCGAAAAATGTTCACTCCTGGGTTTTAAGAACGACTACCAGTAACCCTTGTTGAACCCATTCATCCCCACATACCAGGTTCTGCTGTCTGGATTAAGGAGTGTAACCCTGACCCTTTGACACCCCGCTGGTGGGGGCCATTTACGGTCATACTGTCCACCCCCACAGCTGTGGAGGTTGCCGAACTTGTGCCATGGATTCGCCATACTTGAGTCAAGCCAGCAACCCATCTGACTGACAGCACCTGGACTGCCTGAGCAGATCCTGACAACCAACTGAAGCTCATCCTGTCCAGAACGACTCAGCCTGCACGTCAATCAGCGCAACACCCTACCCCCATCACCACCTGAAGCTGACGGGTCTACGTACGGCTGAAGACTGAGGATCAACAGCTGGGAACAAGGAACCCAAGGACCTGTTGTTTATAGACTGTATTTATACCAGCTGCAGTATTATGTATACTGAGTTTGCGGTAATTGTATTTCTGATGGTAACCATGAGTTGCGTTGTAACTGATCCACTCCCCTGCATCCCCTGTTTGAAAGTAACTAAAACTGACCACAAAATCACTCAGACCCTGGTATATCATATTTATTATTCCTGTTCCAGTACCAAACAGACCCCCTGCCGTCACAATACTACCAACCTTACTATCTGTTACCATTCAGGAAAGGAGCCTGTGTGTTTTAATCCTAAAGTGTTTCCTGTTTATTGGATCCTGGAAGTACGTGCTGACAATTTCCAGGGACCGCTCCTTAACTCTACCACGTTTGAGGATAGCCAGCCTAAATCCTTGTTTTTCGATGCGTGCCTCGCAATCGGAAAAACCTCTTATTCTGGTGGTTGCGGGTCCCTCAAATGGGAACGCACCTATTCTACAAATGATAAGTACAAGTGCCCTCAACGTGCCTATAATTGGGGCCAGTGCACGGGCATCAATGCGCCCAACCGCTGGGTAGTGGCTGCGGCAGGGTCATATTTCTGCCCTCGGTGGGAGTGTATATATTTTGCCTCTTTATTTATTTATTTATGGTTTTCTTCTATACTGCCCCTTCCAGAGATCAAGGGCGGTTTACAGAGAACAGTTGTAAAACTTGAACAACTTTTACATGGAACATCAAATTAAAACTATTTACAAATTATTATTTTTTATTATTACTGGCCACCAAGGGGATGATCACAAAGCAGTTTTAATGAGGATGTCGGCCTCCCCCCCTTGTCAAACATCTACCTGTAATCCCCTTAATCTCAATATTTTGAACCCTTGTCAGGCCGACTGGCGTACGGGGCAACCTTTTGGCCTACTCATTTATAGTCAGGGTCCAGACCCCGGCACTTATCTTTATGTCCGGGTAATAGCAGAAAAACCTGACAATCCCACCTGATTAGTGTTTTCCACTCCTTCTACGAGGAAATGGCGACCCAGATGGACCCCATACCCACAGCTGTCAGAAATTTATTCCTTGAATTAGCTGAGGACCCAGCACATGGTTTACATCCTGTGCCTGCTTATAATTCTTGGCACCCTGCTGGCGAAGGTGCTGAAATAAATTGGGGAGTGTAGTGGTGTCAGAAGTGTGCTTTCAAATGTACCTTGAAATACTAGGCCTGTGGCCTAGCTGGAATGTCTTTGTCTTTCGTTTCACTGTAGCCTGCTTATTAGTAGAACCACGCAGTAAGAAATGCATAGTTCAGCAGCTTCTCTCCTTACATAGCACGCCCCAGCTGACCTCTATTGGTGAGCGATCAAGGGGAACTTAATATGTGCCTATCATGAAGTAGCTAGAATGTGATAACAAATTATTAGTTTGCCTATAGCTAGACGTCTATAAATGGAACTGAAACCTTGGCCCAGGGGCTCAGCCTTTGGAAACTATTCCACTGAGTTCTCGCATGCTATTAAAACTGTTTGATTTCACGAAGACCTCAGGTGTCTTTTCTTGGTCTGGTAATCTACTACATGCTTATATACCGCTTTTCACTGGGTCAAAATGGTCCACAAAAAACAAGATGAAATAGGGTGTAACATATTTAGAGGGAGGGGGGATTGTTTATTTACATGCCTGATTTGATATGTATCAGGATGGAGAGGGGGCGGTAGTATCACTAACTAGGTAAGTGCTCACACTTACCTGGTTGGTGCAATTTTCAGTGACCCTTGCTCAGACAACCTAGGCCTAACTTGCAATCCGGGCAAGTGCCAGCTGAAAATCATGTTAACTTGGTAAAATGGCATCACCTACCCAGTTAGCACCACTCAGCTGAATGCTGCTGCTGGACTGATATTTAAACACCATGGCAGTTGAATATTGGCCTTTTTGAAAATTAAGACCCTTTATTTCTTTGGAACTGCAGGTCCACCACTTTGACCCACTTTTGAACGTGAAGTGTCTTTTCCTCAATTCATTAATTTTTCTGAAAATTATTTTTCCGATACATGCGTTAGAAAAAACGAAAAGCAAAAGCTCAAAATTCCAAAAGTTGAAAAGATATTTAATGAAATATATCTAAAATGATAACAATCATAAAACAAAAGTAAAAATATAAAATCATAAGCTGACCCTAAGAGCTCACTACACATCATCTTAACAGAAAAAAGTTACTCACCTCTGCCAATGAGATTTTCCAAGTTTTTTCCACAATGGCGCCTTTTTTATTACTTCAGAGGGTCTAAATATGTATTTTTGTACAACTGCATTTTATTTTATTCATAACTAAACTGTTTATTTGAAACATGGATATAGGAGATTTGAATTTTCGCTCCCCCCTCCCCTCCCCTTAAGAGCGGGAAACGCATGCGGCTGAGCGCGCACCACTAGCGCTGCCGGCGTGACGTCACCACGCAGATCTCGGAAGCATCGGCCGCCGCGGCTTCTCTCCTCTCCTCTCCCATCTCCGAGTCTTCCCCCGGAAGTATTTCTATCCCCCCCCCCCTCTCCCGGAAACAGTGGCTGGTGAGGCTGCTGGAGGTGGACGTGACCTACTGCCTTTCCTTTGGTGCATAGAGCGGAGGAGGGGCCGGGAAAGACGATGGGTGCGCACTTGGTGCGCCGTTACACCGGGCAACCGGAGCCCGACCCGCTAAATGCTCCCACCTTCTCCCCGGAGCTGGGCTTCGGCGAGCGCAAGGAGAGAGGTGACTACAGATACAGAAAATCGTCCTTTCTTAAGATGATTTTAAAGGGGCTGTCACTGTACAGATTGAACATGTAGACGATCCTTTATCCTTCACTCAGGCAGAGAGCTACACAATCCCGTCTCCCCTCGGGCTTTTCCAAGCTGTTAATATACCTCGCCTTGTACTATTCTCCTTTACCCTCCGATCATCAAATGCAAATGTGGTAGTTGGTCCCCCAAAGTTAAGGGTACTAGATTGATTGATTGATTATTTATTTTTGCGCACACATTTGTAGTTTTATTGGGAAGGAGAAAGAGATACAGATTTAAATAAGGAGGGAAGAGAAGTCTTACCTCGCGGCTGTGATAGATGGGAGGAGCAATATCACAACCAGACAAACTGACAGAGAAATATAAGTTGGAAGCAATTATTGGGTTATTAAAGTCCAACATATGTCCCTACTGTAACTAAATGTAGATGGATTAAAGTTAGTGGAAAAGTATGCCTGCTGATGGTAACCGACTAGAAGTCATCCCTGCTTATCTAGATGTTATTAGTGATGTAGCTAGAACCGTAACAGCAATGGCACCCAGCCAAATCCATGTTGAACAACAGTTTTTGGCAATGAAAATAATTACCTCTAGCAGGTTTGCTACTCTGTACCTTGACCTGTGTTTCCAAGATAAGGTCATACCAATTTCAGGGGTGATTCACACAGCCCTTGGTTTGATATGTGTTAAAGGCAATTTAAAAGCTCCCCCATCAAACCAAGGGCCGTGAGAATCACCCACTAAATTGGTACTACCTTACCTAAGAAGCACAGGCCAGGGCACTATGTAGTAAGCCAGTCTGTAGGTCTCTCAACTTTATAGGCTCCTACACCTACTGAAAGAGAAGGAGCCATAATCACTTCCAAGTGTGGCTAGTTCACCTTATCAAGAAGGCACTTAATACAGACCTGAAAATGAGTATTCCTGAGCTGCACCCATTCCATTTAATATAGCAGGCATATTTAAACCAGGATAACTATACCTTGCAAACCTATCTACACAAATGACTTTATTATCTGAACAAGACTGTCCAACTAAGATGAAGACAGCAGGCCAGCAACAAGAGAAAGGCTCTCTAATCTTTTCCATTGAGTATCACATGTATGATTGCCTCCAGCTTGGTGAGGAGTCTTACACTAACTGCAAGGAGCACTTTCCTCTCAGACAATGAGTCATTCCCTGAAGGCTAGAGTAGTACACCCAGTGCACATGAGGAAAATAAAGATATATGATCACAAAACATACTAGAAAATAGCACTGAACTCCCACCTCCACTGCTGTCATGAAGAAAAAAAGGTCACATGACAAAAGATCACCCCCCTAGTCTGACAGAACATGATCCTGTATTTTGCACCCCTCCGTGATGCAAAACCCTCTCACACTAGGAACCTTCTCCAGGACCATATACCCATGAGGGGAGAGTTAAGACAGCCATTATAAGTTGGTGATCCATCATTACACCAAAGTACCAGACATCACAGGCCACCAAGCCAAGCTCTTAACCCTTTCCAGGCTGAGCCCAAAACTGTCGGGATCCAAAATTCAGACTAAATATTCCTACCAAATGATATATAATACATGACCATAGCAGAAGGAACATCACTATTAGAACATATTGAATAAGACAGGTACAATTTTCTTGAAATAAGCACAAATTAACAAAACTGCAGAATGTGGATTAAAAATTGAAAGTAAGCCTTCAAAGGGTTAAATGGCACTGCAGAGCAGGCTGCTGTCTCGGGAAATATTAGTACCAATAACATAGCAAAACTGCACAAGAGGTTCTGCAAACCAAATTTAGGCTTTTGCATAGTTGAAATCTAGAACCACCAGGATAGCTTTCTTAGAAATACTTCCCATTTCACACACATGACCCAAAAGGCATGCAAACCTCAATGTATGCATGAGACAGTGCTGCAAATAAGAGGGGTTTAGACCTGTTAGGATCAGAGCAAAATTCTCAGTAAAGGAGGAGCTTTTCCAAAGAGACAGCCTCCACTTACCCTTTTTAGAACCAGGCTGCTAGCATTAATCTTTAAAAAATATAGAGCACCTTTTAAACTAGATAATAGGACAAAGCTAACAGTCATCCAAAAGCACATGGTTACGAACAATTCATCCATGAAAGATACCACCAAAATCTTTTAAGTTAGGACATCCTGAAACCACCCAACACAAGACAAAGAAGACAACACAACCAAAAACTTCCTTATCATCCCTCCAGGGCAGTTCCAACATCTATATAGCCAGCTCTCACCAGCAGCTTCACAGACTGAGCACATCATCTCTGACAACTTCAGAGTTCTTAAGCCACTGGCACCAGCTCCAATAAACTCACTCTCCAAGCAGATACAGAGAGCTAATCCCAGATTCTGGGATCACTGCAGAAACAAATACAAAGCACATTTTGTGTTCCATTTGCCTATTTGAGCATGCAGAGGATATAGAGTTTGTCTTAACAAATATTTGTTGTTTTTAAGTGCCATCAAGTCATTGTCAACTCCTAGCAACCTTCTGGATAGCTGATTTAAACTGTGTTCCCTCTTCAACCACACCAATCATTGTTGATAGATTGGTATCCATAGCTACTGTTATTGTATTGATCCACCTCATTGCTGGCCGCCTTCTTTTACAGTGAGCTTCTACCTTGCCAAGCAAGATGTCTTTCTCAAATGATCTCTCTTTGCATGATGTGTCCAAGGTATGAAAATCAAAGTCTTGTCATCTGAGCCTCTAAAGAAAGCTTAGCTTTGATTTCCTCTACTACTGATTGCTTTCTTCTTCAAGCAGTCCATGGGCGTTCCCGATCTGGGGTTATATGCTTTAGCCTGCCAAGTGCATCATATTGGGGATTGGTTAGGGGACACGGACGTTTACACTCCTAGAGCTTTAGAAAAAGCTTTAGTAGCTCCTCAGACATTGCTGGCTGTGCTGCACTCTGATCGGTCACTGTTGTCGGACAGATTGAAGGGGAGTGTGTTGCTGAATTCTGTTCGGCGCACCTGAAGACAATTGAACATTTACTGGAACAGATCCATGTATGTTTCAAGTTGGTTGCCTTTGCAAGGCAACGCAGCCTTTACTCCAGGTTCAGACACTGCGATCTTTCGGGAGTGGCGGTTAGGGGGCATCTTGAATATTGGACATGTGGTGGACGTAGCAGGGAAATGTAAAACATTTGCTTCATTGTGTCAGGAATATGATCTGAGACCGAACCACTATTTTGCATATGCCCAACTCTCTCATTATGTAGCTTCCCTACCGGAGAGTGAGCTGAGAGCTGAACGGTCGGCCCAGATCTTAGAATTTTTCAATATGGGAGAAGAAAAACCTCCTACGATCTCAGTGTTAAAGGGTAGGTTGGGTCGGTATAGGCCAGGGCCAGAATATGTGGGGGTGGAGGCAGCATGGGTGATGGAACTAGGCCAAGAGATAGCACCAGGCTCCGTAGGTGCTGGCTTGTGGAAGATAGTTGATTTGGTGGAGGGTGCGCAGTGGAGGGAAGTGCAATTTAAATGTTTGACCAGAGCGCACTTCTCCCCAAGGCGCACTTCTCCCCAAATTTGACTTTGGATGGAAGCTGTCCCCGTTGTGCTGAGCCTCTTGCTAATTTGAGTCACGTGGTGGGGATGTAAGAGAATTTGCCCCTATTGGGTGCGGATTTGTACCTTTTTGAGCAAAATACTACATCAGCAGATCCGGTGGACGGGCCTCTTGGTAGTCTTGGATCAGCTTGGTTTGACGTGCCCGAAGGGGAGGTGGGAGCGTTTATTGGTGCGGAAGGCTTGTCTGGTGGATAAAGGCCCAATACTCTGGAGGTGGAGAGAACATAAGCCCCCTACCTTCTGGGAATGGCGCAATAGCTTTCACCAACTGATGCTTTCAGAGCAGTGGGGAGCCCGGGGTAATGTGCGTCAGTGGGCCTGCTTTTTGCTGATATGGGAACCCTATATACAGGTGTTGGGGCCCCATGTCCGCAATGAGATATTGCAATTGGGCTGAGTTCCTGGGTCGGGAGAGGAGGGCAAGAGATGGAAGGATGGACAGGATCATTGTTGTCTTAGTGACTCTAATTGAAGTATCCCTCTGGGAGGGGGGGAGGGGCAACTACATATATAAGAAAAACAATAATGTTAAAAACCCACTTGGTAACGGATGATGTGCCCGGGGCAGTGGATAAGAGTATTATGTTGAATGTATATTCTATGTTTGTGGTCAATAAACAGTTTATAAAAACATAACAACTGAAAGAGACCACATGGCCTATCTAGTCTGTCCTTCCATATCAACCACTACAACAGTCCCCTTTTTTCCTTTAGAGATCCTCTGTGTTTGTCCCATGCTTCTTTGAATTCAGATACTGTCCTCATCTCTACCACCTCCACTGAGAGACTGTTCCACCATATGAGGTGGAGGTAAGGCTCATGTAGTCATGCAGTGTTCAGAGAATGTGTGTTTTCATAGCTTTTCAGAAGTCTTGCAGGTCAGCGATAGTTCATATACTCTAAGGAAGAGATTTCCATAGTGCTGGGTGTGAAGTCAGAATGCCCTATTGCATGTTATCTGTTTGGCTTTCATTTTAACCTTTGGTATGAGTAGCAAGTTTTTGTTAGCTTTGGTATGAGTAGCAAGTTTTTGTTAGCTTTGTTAGCTTTTGTTAGCTTTGTTTGCAGGATGGCTGGTGCCAGCTTGTGAATTATTTTAAATATGACCAGCGACTTGAATTTGGCTTTTTCTATTATTGGTAGCCACTGAAGCTGTTTCAGCATCAGGGTTGTGTGTTCATGTTTTGCCATACTAGAGATTATTCTTGCTGCTGTGTTCTGCACTAGCTCTAAGAGATATGTAGTGTGCCTCAGAAGGCCTTGATATAGTAGATTACATGACTTAGCACACTGTCCAGAAATTATTTTCATCTAGCAGTGGTTTGAGTTTTTGAATTATTCGTAGCTTGTGGTAGGCTGATTTTGCAGTTTTCTTTATATGAGACTGAAAGTTTAGGTTTTGGTCCAGGCTGATGCCAACATATTTCACTTCATGTTTTACCTCAGTGTCGTTCTATTGGATCTTAAGTATTCTCGGTGGGATGAAGGATGTATTTCTTGTTAGGAAGGGTACTTCAGATTTACTGTAGTTAATGTGGAGATTCCGTGTATGGAGCCAGGTTATCATAGCTTCCAGGCATGATGTTATCCTTCAGTAATCAGGTTTAGCTTGGCATAAGAGTAAAGATCATAATATCAGCATAGATCCTCTCTTCAATTTTGTATTCCTTTATTATGCCACAAATAGGCTATAGGTAAATATTGAACAGTACTGCTGATAGTGTTGATCCCTGTGGAATCCCTTGTGGTTGGTCAGTTAGAGTGGATTGATGCATTCTTGCTGTTACTTGTAGTGTTCTATTAGTTAAGTAGGAGGAGAATCATTGTAGGGTGGTTCCGTATAAACAGATTTTCTTGAAGCCGTTCCAGTAGGGTGTTGTAGTTTATTGAATCAAATGCCACTTTGATATCTATAAAAATGAGCAGTATGCCTTTACTTCTATCATATATGCCTGCTATGATGCTAAGAGTTAGGTGAAGAGCATCTCAACACCGTGATTTGGCATGAAGCAGTATTGGTTGGGGTCAAGAGGAGCACGATTGTCTATGTGATCTTGTAGTAGGATCTGTACTACTTTCTCAATCATCTTTGTTATAAAAGGAGGACTTTATATGGGTCTGTACGAGTTGGAATTCTTTAATATTGGTCTTAGTTACCTGTTTGACGCTATGTGGCACTAAATCTTGCTTAAGAGATAATAGTGTGATGTTAGATAGTATAGGGATCAGTTGCTGTACTGTCATCCTGATCCAGGAGTCTAGACATGGGTCAAGGGGTGAGGTGGTGTTAATCTTGGATATAATGTTTTGTAAGTGATCCTTGGATGGGATGTAAAAAGACGACTGTATTTTGTTGAGATTTGTGAGACTTTGGATTTGAATTTCATCTCCAGAAAATCAGCCATGACTTGTGGGTTTATTGATTCAGCTTCTTCTTGTCCGTGCTCTTTTAGTAAAGGACTGCGTTATATCAGAGTTCTCTTGGTTCATTGAGTGATTTCATGATAAAATTAGTATGGTATTCCTTCTTAAATGAGTTGATTAGGCAATGGTGTTCTTACTGATTTGAGGTGTACGTCATCCTGGTGCTTTGTTTTCCTCCAACGGCGTTCTGTTTTCCATAGGGATCTTTTCATTTCATTAATCTTGGTTGTCCATCTGAACAAAAGAAACGTGGCCCTTCAGGTGTGCCTGGAACACCCGAATGGCATTTGTCACAGCTCAGAGTTCCAGAAGGTTGATCTGGAGGGCACTTTCCTCCCAAGTCCCCTGTGACTGGAGACAGTCACAGTGGGCTCCCCAGCCAAACTTGAATATGCAGATGCAATAACCTCTCTGATCCACCAAGAAATAGAAGCCACCTTGCCTTAACAAAGTCTCTAGCAGCACCAAAAGGACTCATTTACTTTCAGATGCCGCTTGAGAGTATTAGGAACGTCCAGTTTGTGCAGAAGTCTGGCCTCTTCAGTATCTCGCCACCCAGAGAAGGAATAGAGAATAAAACCAAAGATTTATTTATTTATTTATCAGTTCTTCTATACCGCTCTATTTTAGATCAGAGCGGTTTACATTCAACATCAACCATACAACACAGGAACCCTGAGTTGTATTTACAATAAACAGGAGATCAACTTGGAAGTAACTGGGGGGAACTATGTACAAAGATATTATAATGCCCCTGTATCATTCCATGGTGCAACCGCACCTTGAATATTGTGTGCAATTCTGGTCACTATATCTTAAAAAGGATATAGCGGAATTAGAAAAGGTACAGAGAAGAGCCACCAAAATTGATAAAGGGGATGGAAGGATACCCCTATGAGGAAAGGCTTAAAAGGTTAGGGCTTTTCAACTTAATGAATGGAATGGGTAAACGTAGATTGCTTGTTTATGCCATCAAAAAGTATAAAGACTAGAGGCACACAATGAAGCTACAACATAACCCATTTAAGACTAATAAGAGAAAATATTTTTTCACTCAACGTGTAATCAAACTCTGAAATTCATTACCATGGGATGTAGTGAAAACTATTAGTGTAGTTGGGTTTAAAAAAAGGATTAGAGAAGTTCCTGGCTGAAAGGTCCATCAACCATTAAGAACTTCACTGCGTGTTCTGGGACAAGCATTGTGGAACCTGTGTGCCTTTTTGGGAATCTGCCAGGTACTTGTGGTCTGGATTGGCCACTGTTGGAAACAAGATACTGGGCTTCGTGGACTTTGAGTCTGACCCAATATGGCATTTCTTATGTTCATAGGCAGGGAAACCATGTGATTGAGGTGAAAACTGGACATAACCTGAGGAAATGACGTCACCGAACGGAGTGGCTGCTTGAACGCGGAGCTCCGGGGAAGCAGGGAAGAAATAGTGCCCAAATTACCCCCAAACAGCTCGTTGGCAGGAGAAAAGGACGCTAAGGCATCCGGGAATAAGCCCGACACGAATGGCGCAGCGAAAAAGTGTAGCTGACCTGAAAGGCTTTGCTTATAAAACCGCCGCCGCCGGGAGCACGAGCGGCAAAAGCAAGATGGCCGCGGTGAGCGCGGGGCCTGGTGCAGATGGGGATAAGGCCCGTGACGGGCAGCAGCAGGAAGGAGAAGTGGAGACCTTGCGAGGGGAGCTGAAGAGCTGGTTTGGCACCCTCCGGCAAGACTTGGCCACTTTTAAATCGGACGTTCACATCTGGATGGAGGACCTGAAGGCTGAGGTACGCGAGGTGGGACAGCGAGTGGAAGAACTGGAGGGGAAGGTGGAGGCGCAGGATGCGGCCATTATTAAGCTACAGGAGCGCATGGAGGCTATGGATGCGGACACGGAGGATCTTTGGTCCCGAGTGGAGGACCTAGAGAACCGCTCGCGCAGAGCGAATATTAGGCTGCGGGGAGTGGTGGAGTCGGCGGAAGCAGTGGACTGTGGCAAGTTGGTGGTGGCCATCTGCAAGCACATCTTGGAGGAGGCTGGTCAGGATGGCTCACAGCTGTGTTGGTCAGTCGATTGGGCTCACCGGGCATTGGGGCCTAAGCGGGATGGTTACCATCGCGACATCATTGTTAAATTTCATGAATACGCTACCAAAAGCATGGTGGTGGAGGCGGCCCGCAAACTTTCAAATGGAACAACCAACGGGTGGAACTGTATACTGACCTGTCCGCTATTACCATGAAAAAGCGGCGGGAAATGTCGGGCATCACTAAGGTGTTGAGAGAGAAGGGTCTCAGATACCGATGGCTCTTCCCCTTTGGCCTCCAGTTTTGCGTGGAGGGGAAGACTACGGCTGTGCGCACAGTGTCAGAGGCTCTGGTGGCCCTGAAGGAGGCTGGATGGACTGAGCTGCCGGAGGTGCCCCAGCAAAAAGTGGTTCCTGAACACAGGGGACTGGTGAGGGGCCATGAGTGGCGCCGTGCCCCACAAGGCGACCGTAGGCTGCGGAGGCAACGATTGAGCGAGGCGTCTGGCGGACCTGGCCTCGGTTGAGGGGGTGGACGAGCCTGGACTGGACACCTTTACGGCCTGCGGCTCTGTGCTGCTTTTTTGTTCTTTCATGGTTATCTGTTCTATGCTACTGTGGGTTATTGATGTGTGAGCTGTTTGTGGGGTATTGGGAGGACGTGGGTGTAGACGGGTGAGGCCGAGGGTGGAGAGGCTTTACAGGGGAGGGGAAGTGGGTATCTTGGTCTCGGGCTTATCTTTCTGTGTGTATAAATATGTTCTAGACCCATGGCTTAGTGGGGGGGAAGGGTAGCTTCCTGGTGGGGTGGGGACTCATGCCTCTACTGAGGAGTTGGAGTGGGGAGTTGGACAACCGGTGGGGAGGGGGGAGGTGGGTGGGTGGGGTGGGCTCCAGTATGGCTGCTCTCAGGAGGTCCGAGGGAGAAAGGTTAAATGGAAAAAGTGAAGATTATATCCATGAATGTACGGGGGTTAAATTCTCCAGTTAAACGTCAAAGATTGTTTAAAGAAATGCATAGATTGCGGGGGGATATCAGCTTCATACAGGAAACGCACCTGAAAAAATGCGATGAATGGAGGGTGGCACACCGCACCTATTCGGAGAAATGGTTTGCATCCAACAGGGTGGCATTGAAAAAGGGGGGTGTGGGGATTTTCATGCGGGGAGCAATAGAATACTCAGAATGTGAAGTACACCGGGATAAAGAGGGCAGATACCTCATTGTTAAACTACGGATTAAAGACCAGGTCTACACTCTGGTTAATGTCTATGGGCCTAGTGTGGGGCAAGGGGGTTTCTATGCTAGACTCCATGAGGTACTGGAAAGGGTGGCAGTGGGACATATTATTATGGGAGGGGATTTTAATTTAATACTGCACCCGGGTCTGGATAATTCCTCTGGGAAAGGGGGGGGCAACCTTAAGGGTAGGAAACATATGAAAGAGTTGGGAACCAACTTAGGGGTCGTGGATGTGTGGCGGGCAATAAGGGGGAGGGAGAAGGCTTTTACTTTCTACTCTCAGGTCCACCAATCCTTCTCTAGGATTGACATGTTTTGGGTGTCTAAGGAATTGATTCCGAAGGTGGCTGAATGTGAGGTGGAAGACCGCACGTGGTCAGATCATGCCCCTATTTGGATGGAGGTGTGTCTGGGCGAGGAAAGAAAGAGGCGTAGGTTGTGGATGCTGAATGAGTCTTTGCTAGAACAGGAGGATATCAAACAGCTCATGCGCGGGAAAATCACCCAATATTTGGCTTTGAATGATTTGGAGGGGTGCAAGATTGGGACGTTGTGGGAGTGTTTGAAAGCGGTGCTGCGGGGAGAGTTAATTTCCGTGGGGGCCCATTTAAAAAAAGTGAAGGAGAGGCGGAAAGAGGAGCTCCGGGCGGGCATTAAGAGTATTGAAGAGCGGATCATGCAGGGGGGGAGGGGGGTGGGGTTAGGTCCGGAATTAGCAAAACTCCAAAGAGAACTTAATGAAATTGAGCTAGGGGAGATCAAATTCGCGCAGGATCTCCTGAAACAACAGTTTTTTGAGTATGGTAATAAGCCCAGTAGATTGCTGGCCCAGCAGTTGAAACAGCACCGGAGTCGGCACATTATTACTAAGATTAGGGATGCCCATGGGATGGAGGTGCGGGAGGTGGAGGCTATCCATAAGTGTTTTGTGGACTACTACCAACAATTGTATACGGAGGAGGTCCACCAGACAGAGCTGCAGTTAGAGCAGTATCTGCAAGTGAACTTGCCCTGTCTCACCGACTCCGAGTCGGCGATCCTTTCTCGGCCTATAGAGGAACGGGAGGTGCTCGAGGTGATTCGGGGGCTTCCGGCGCATAAAGCACCAGGGCTGGACGGTTTCACCAATAGTTTCTATAAGGCGTTTAGTGCGGAGCTCTGTTCCCCCCTGACGCGGTTATTTAATGCGTTCAAGGAGGAGGAACCTATCCCAGAACAGATGCGGACAGCGGGGATTACGGTACTACCTAAGGCGGGGAAGGATGTCTCGCTGTGTGGGTCGTATCGACCTATTTCGCTCCTTGGGACAGACTTTAAGATTTTTACCAAGATTCTAGCCAATAGGTTGCAACGTTTTCTGCCCTCATTAGTACACGAGAATCAGTCTGGTTTTGTCCCAGGTCGCCAGACCGTAGATAATATGCGCAAGGTGCTTAATGCTTTATGGAAGGGCAGGTCGGGGAGGGAACCGATGTTGCTCCTCACCGTTGACGCTGAAAAAGCCTTCGATCGCGTTTCCTGGCCCTACCTGTTTAAAGTCTTGGAGAGGATGGGGATTAATGGGGATTATTTGCGGTGGGTTAAGGCTATATATGCGCATCCGATGGCTCGTATTCGGGTTAACGGGGACTACTCCCAATCTTTTGAACTCGGGCGGGGGACGCGGCAGGGGTGTCCTCTATCCCCATTGCTCTTTGTCTTATCTATGGAGCCGTTGGCTCAACGGGTGAGGGACTGTGTGGCTATTAAGGGGATGTCGTGGGGGAAACTGGAACTTAAGCTTTCCCTCTTTGCGGACGATTTGCTATTTATATTGACCGACCCCAGGGAGTCACTGACGGCGCTGACATGTGTCTTGCGGGAGTTTGGAGCCTATTCGGGTTTTAAGGTTAATGAGACTAAATCTGAAATTTTGAACATTTCTGTGGATGGGGAGGAGCGAGGGCGGATCCAGGCTTCCTTGCCATACCGTTGGGCAAAGCATAGTATAAAATATTTAGGGATTTTTTTGCTGGAACGGGAGCTTGACTTATTTAAGGATAATTATGGTCGGGCAGAGAAGGCTATGCGCGTCGAACTGGAAGGGTGGAGGCTTAAGCGGTTGTCTTGGATGGGCAGGCTGGCGGCCTTGAAAATGGTCATTTTGCCAAGGTGGCTCTACCTTTTTGCGAATCTACCCATCGTGGTGTCCAGGAGTTATATAGCACGGATACAACGGATGTTTATGGACTTTATGGGTGGGGCGAAGCGCAATAGAGTCGCGGCCAGGATTTTGATGCGTCGGAAGGAGAAGGGGGGGCTAGCGGTGCCTAACCTCTGGAACTATTGGGAGGCGGCGCAAATGTGTGCGGTGGTGGAATGGGTGGCCGACGATCCCAAGGAGTGGGTGTGCATGGAAGCGGCGGAATTGCATGAGGGAGTGCTAGCTGATTGGGTGTGGATGCCCCGACGATGTCATAAGCGGTTCCCGGGGAGAAACCCCTATGTAGTGAGGACGCTACAGATTTGGAATAAATGGAGGGGGGTATGGTTGGGGACACACGGGGTGTCGCGCCTACTTCCCATTAGGGGGAACCCCGAGTTCCCGCCGGGTATGGGGCCCTCGATTTTTGGCTCCTGGGCAATACGGGGCTTAAGTACCGTAGGACAGTTGCTGGAGGGGCGGCGGGTGAGGGATTTTATGGAGCTGGCCAGGGAATATCATCTGGAAGGGTCCGATGTGTATGGGTATTTCCAGATTCGTCATTATCTTCAGCAGCAAATTGTTCCCCACCTTCAACAGGATCTTTCTGCGATGGAAAAGTTCCTGCTGCTGGGGCAGCGGAGACGGGCCCTATCCACCTTATATAGGTTGATGGTCCAGGATACGGGGAAGGAGAGCTATCAAAGGGCTTGGGAAGATGAGCTGGGGGGGCCCTGGGGAGAGGGAGTTTGGATTCGTATTCATGAGAGCCGGTATAAGGGCCTCCTGGCGACGAATTTGATAGAAAATAACTATAAATTACTCTATCGCTGGCATTTGACGCCAGTCCGATTACATCGAATGTATGCCCAAGTCTCTGAATTATGCTGGAGGAATTGCGGGGGACGGGGCACCTACCTACACATTTGGTGGGAATGTGGGGGGGTGTTTGATTTGTGGCAGGTTGTCTGGGGGGTTTTGGGTGAGGTTCTGGGGAAACAACTGGACCCGGGCCCGGAAACGGCATTACTGGGGGTGCCTGTGCCACTTCTTAGCAGGGTGGAGGGCTCTTTCTTGGACATGGGGTGTGTGGCTTTACGGATATTGCTGGCCCGGAAGTGGAGATCGGCAGTGATACCCACCTTAAGGGAATTTCAGGGGATGTTGTCCCAGATCTATTTGATGTCTAAATTGACTGCCCTTAAGCGGGGAACCCAGCAGAAGTTTGGAAGGGTGTGGGAACGGTACATTCAATGGATTGATCAGGAGAGGAGGGAGGGTAATGCCTAGGAGGGATGGATGGGAGGAAGGGGAGAGCGGGGCCCGGGGGGGGGGGGGGTAGGGGGAGGCTGTGGGTACGGGTGGGGATATTTTGCATTGGAGTTTGTGGCTAAGCGATGTAATGTAGGTTTTTGGTTTGTTGGAATTATCTGTTGTCTACGGTTGTACCTATAATAAAATGCTAATAAAAAAAACAAAAAAAAAAAACTGGACATAACCTTTGGTAAAAAAGAGGGGACTGGATGTAGGACCACCTTCTTAGAAAACACTAAATAGGGATCTTTGCAAAACCAAGCCTGAAGCTCTGAAACCAATAGGCAGAACAAATTGCCACCAGGAACATGACCTTCTAAGTCAGGTCCTTCTCTGTGGCACCCCCAAGGGGCTTGAAGGGAGGTGCTTCTAGAACCGAGAACATCAAATTAAAGTCCCGTAAGGGAACTGCGGACTGGTACAAGGGGTGAATATGCTTCACCCTGCAGAGGAAACTCATCATATACCCATGGGTTGTCAGGACTTGGCCCTGAACCTGACCCCTGAAACAAACCAAGGCTGCCACATGGACCCCCTAAAGGAGCCCAAAGCCAAGCCTTTCTCCAGCCCAGCCCGCAGGAAAGCCAAAATATCAAGGAGCGAAGCCCCTAAGGGGGGTAAACATCACACTCGCTACTCCAAGCCTCAAATATGCACCAGACCACACATAGGCTAAGGATGTCGATGGCCTGCAGGACTGTAGTAACATATCAGTAACCTGAGGGGAGTAGCCTCAGCCGAGTCTTCTCACAGGCTAAGCCATTTATTTATTTATTTAACTTTTCTTCTATACCGCGCTATTCATATCAGTGCAGTGTACATCAAACAAAATCTTATACCATGCAGTCGGACCACATAGTATTTACAGTGAACAGGGATTAAAACTTGGATATAAGTGGGGTAACTTTCTACAGTTTATTTACATTGATGCCTATACTTTCCTGCTGTAGTCTATTTGGGGCTGGCCATATTGGGCTGGCTAACCGTTATCTTGCTGGGTATGTTATTGGGGGCTCTAGGTGACTGGTGAGAGTGCTCGCTGACTGGTTTCTACCGCTGGTTTCTGGGTAGTGTCTTATGAACAGGTGATGCTTCAGTGCCTTCCTGAATTGGGTCAGGTTAGTGATGGCACACATGTCTGTGGGGAGGGCATTCCAGGCTCTAGGTGCGTAGATCGTGAAGGCCCTGTTGGATGTTGCCTTTGTGCATTTTGTCATTTCTTTTGGGATAATCAGGGTGTTCTCTGTTGTGGATCTTCTGGTTCTGTTAGTGGGTGTGGTGTGGATCATCTTGTTGATGGATGTGGGGGGCTGATTGTTTAAGGCTTTCAAGGTCAGGACTAAGGTCTTGTAATGAAGTCTGGCCTGTATGGGTAACCAGTGGAGTTTCTTCAAAATTGGTGTGATGTGGTCCATCCTTGATACCCCGACTAGAACTCTTGCGGCTGTGTTCATTGCAAGCTGGAGCGGGGTTAGCATTGCCTGCGGGAGTCCAAATAGGATTACATTAGCGTAATCGAAGTGTGGGAGTACTAGGGCTTGGTAGATTGTTCGGAAATCGCTGCAGTCAAGTAGTGACCGTAGATGCCAAAGTGTCCTTATTTTGTGGTATATTGTTCTGTGTTTATGTGTGTTTTCATGTCCAGCCGTTGGTCCAAGGTGATACCAAGGTAGCGGATTGTGGGTTTAGTTATCAAGTCTGCATTCTTGACTTTTAGTGAGAATGGGGGAATGAATTCTTGGCTCCTCGTAATGAAGAGGACATCTGTCTTCTTGTGGTTAATCCGGAGGTTTTGCATATGGAGCCAGTCCGCGACTGCATCAAAACATCTTATTAGTGGGGAGAAATCTGGCTGGTCAGTTGAAAATGGCATGTATAGAAGGATATCATCTGCGTATGCCAGACAGTGGACGTTGAATGATCGGATCAGGGCACAAATGGGCTGCATGTAAATATTAAACATTAATGCCGATAGTGATGATCCCTGCGGCACACCCTGTTTTTGTAGAAACGGTTCTGAAGATGCAGTGCTGGTCCTCACGTGTTGCCATCTGTTGGACAGGTAGGATTTGTACCAGTTTAGTGCAGTGCCTTGTATTCCCTTTTCCTAGAGACGCTCTGAGTATCTCGTGGCTCACAGAGTCAAAGGCCGCTGCGATATCCATGAATATGAGGGCAAAACCCTGTCGAGCGTTATCAATTCCTGAGACTATGGTATTGAAAAGGGTGGTGAGGAGGGTTTCAACGCCGTGTGCTTCCCTGAAGCCATGTTGGGACGAGTCCAGTGGTGCTTCGGTATCAATATGATGTTGGATTTGGCCTTGGACTACCGTTTCGATTATTTTGGCAAGCAGTGGGATGCTCAAAATTGGTCTATAGAATTCAACTTTAGTTGGGTCCAGCTTGTTGTTCACTCAGGGGGTCGGTTCTGCCATAAGCGAGAACCGACCCCTGAGTGAGCAAGTCCAAATCCACTGGTAGCCAAAATGATTACACTATCAGGAGACACACCTGGTCCACATACCAAGGATGTCAAGGCCAGTCTGGTGCAGTCAGCACCACTCTCCCCCATGGAGACTCTATCAACAGAAGAACTCGGCCTATCAGAGGCCACGGAGGGAACATATAAAGTAGGTCCGCTCTTGGCCGGGCTGAACCAGAGCATCTAGTCCCTTGGACATATGCGGCCTGCCGTAGCTGAAGATATAGTTGCCCTTGGTGTTCTCCAGAGATGCTATCAAATCCATTGCCAGCTGGAAGATCAGCTCCAACATGGCCCACAATCCAGGGAGATGTGACTCAGATAATCTGCCTGGACATTGTCCTTCTCGGCGACATGGGCAGCCAAGATCACCAGCAAGTGAGCCTCTGCTGCTGTCATTGAGCTCCGGCAATTGATATACACCACCATCATGGCATTGTCAAACACTTGTACCGCCTTCTGTCACAACAGTGGGAGGAACACCTCTAAGGCCAGATGCATTGCCCGTGTCTCCAAGCAATTGATCTACCAATAACTCTCCTTCAGGGTCCACCAGCCCTGAACCAGCTAAGAGAAACAGACAGTGTCCACCCCAGCCAGTAGTTACAACCACCCAGCTCAGAGATTAGAGAGGCATTCCTGCAGTGAGTCTTTCTGAATCCAGCCACCACTGCAAACTCGCCTAGGCCTCCGCCCAAAGGGGGAGGCAAACTTTCATTGACTCCCCCTGAGGAGACCACTACATCAGAAAGTCTGACTGCAGGGCCCTCATATGAAGCCTTGCCCAGGGTATGTGGTCCAATGTGGCTACTATTGAGCCCAGAATTTGGAGACAATTGCATACACTCACACCTGGGCCTGCAATTTGGCAATCCTGCTCTCCGGGAGAAAACAGAATCCCCAGATACTCCAAGAGCAGACTGAAACGGCTCTAGTCTGCTCTTGGCAAAGTTGATATCCAGCCTAAATCCTGAAGATGCCAGATCACCCACTCAGTCACCTCACAACTCTCCTGGAACGATTTGGCCCAGATTAACCAATCATCCTGATAAAAGTGGACTTCTTGCATGCAAATGTCTGTCGCAACTACCACCATGGTTTTGGTAAACACCCGAGTCGCAGTGACGAGACCGAAGGGTAAGGCCTGAAACTAAAAATGACCCAGAGGCACCGCAAAGAGTTGAAAAATTCTGGTGATCGAGGCGAATGGGAATGTGTAAGTACTCCTCTATCAAACCCCTGTTGACTCCTTTCAGGTTGAGGATAGGCCACTGAGCTCTGCTCTTGGGAGTCCACAAACTAGATGGAATATCTGCCCAAGCCCCAGTCTTTGCAAGGGACTGGCGTGACCGCCCCATTTGCAGCAGCCGCTCGAGCATCTCTTCCACCACCCAAGCCTTGCTGGAAGCCTGGCCTGGTAAACTCATGGATCACCTCCAACACCCAGGTGCCTGATGTTTCCAAATGGGAAAGTATCATGTAATAGATATTATCGCTCCACTTTTCACCAAAAGAGGTTTATCGAATTGGCAACCAGGTCTCAGACTAGAAAGGAGCTTAATGATGTGTTTGAGATAAAATCTTAAACGCTATGCTCACTTGTTGCATCAACGACCTGTTACGTTGCCTTTTGCTTATAGCTTTTTGTGCTTTTCCTGTCAGCTGCTTAGCTGGGTATATTCAGGGTTTGCCTTCCAGCATGTTGTCTGAATAGCTTTTAGTGCACTAGCGCTGCTTGGCCCATACCAGATTCGCCCACTATCAACTTACTTCAAATTTAATACAGTGGTGCTGTGGTACTTATCTGGTGTGGCTGTCTTTCCCCAACGCCAACCTGTGCGCCGTTGCGTTTCACTAACGTGTTTTGTCAAGGGGGTCATGCTTCGCACTAAGTGTCTCATTCACATGCCGTTTCTAGAAATACAATGCACATTCACTATTAAGTTATTAACCTCAAGTCTAACATTTTTTCACAGATCTTGAATTCTCATATTAAATAATCTGTCACCAGACAGCTGATTTCACTCACTGCGGATTCAGCTATGGCTATCGTCTTCTTCTACAGTTCCGAGTTTGCTTGTGAGACGCCGCGCATGCTCGTTGTGCGGCGGTTTTTTATAGATCTCAATCGGCATTCGGTATTCTGCAGCTGATCCCAGTGTGACTTAGACCTGGGAACACTATCTCAATATTGTAGAACCTAAAGAGCCAGAATGAACTCTTAAAGTAAAACTTCACTATGTCCAGTTATATATTCTATTTGTTCGATCCTTCCTAAATTCTTTATGCCGTTCTACTTATATGCAGGCTTTCCAATCTATTTGTATATTCAAACCCGTAGGTTCCATTGATTGTAAAGTGAAGATCCATTTTTGTTCTTTATAAATTAACAGCTGTTCCCGGGATTTTCTTCCATTGCCATACATGACTTGCTCTATACAGAAACATTTGAGATCTTCAAAGTCATGATGAAAACTTAAACAATGGGACACTATTGGTGCTTCCATGCGTCTACATTTTAATCTGCTCCAATATTCCTGTATGCGAATGTGGAACGGGCGTATAGTCTTCCCCACATAAATTAATTTACAGGGACAACGAATACAGTATACTACATGTGTTGAAGTACAGGTCGTTCTGTGTCGTAAGGAATATTTCCGATCTCTATATTGAAAAGAGGTACATTCCTCGGTGATTTGACAAATGGCACAGCTACCACATGTATGGGAAAGGACCGCCCACATGTTAAATCCCAACCAGGGCCCCCATACCCTTATTGGGAAGGCTTGGCACCACTGGAGCCCCAGAGGCTCCTCCAAGGGATCCCCTGCAAAAGGACTAGCCCCATTGCAAAAATTGTGACCTCCGCAGATTAACTTCTTGGGCAGGTCAAAACCTGCAAGAATCTCTACCACAGCCTAGCAGAGGAGCCCCTCTGCCTATACCTTTGGGTTTATCCTCCAGAGGTTTGGCACCTAGGAATCCCCCAGAATCCTTCACCAGTTTCTCCAAACACCAACTTCCCTGCAAAGGGGAGCTTGCTGAGCCCTGTCTTGGAAGGCACAGCCACCGACCAGTTGTGCAACCAAAGCAGCCAGCCTGCTCAGACCACTCAGATCTGATAGTAAAGCTGACCCCAACTCCAGCCGAGTGGCTCCCACCTGGCCAGCAGAATCTGACCCTGCCTCCTCTGGAAGAGGCCGAGACTACCAGAGGCAGACCTGAGCCACAAAAGCCCTGGATATGGACCCCCCTGCGCAGAGCCATTGCCAACACTTCAAAGGCCTGCTTAAGTAATGCCTCCATATGCCTATCCTGTGGATCCTATAGGGTCACAACACCCTCCACTGGGACAGTGGTCTTAGGGGTCACCTCCTCTAGGAGGGCATCCACCCAAGGCAAGCGCAACTTCTCCTCCAGGGGAATCGGGTACAGTCACACCATACTCCAACCAATGTGCAAGCCTGCATTGGGAATGTTCCATTCCTCCACTATCATCATTTTCAGGACCCTATGGACCAGGAAGGAACACAAGGGCTTTCGGATACCCTCCATTGGTGGGTCCTCTGAGGACTCTTTGAGCTCCAACCTAGGCTCCTCCACAATTTGCAAAGCAGCTAGGAACGCCACAGTAAGAGAGGGGAGCTCATCCTGGTGGAAGATCTGTACTGCTGTGGGATCCTTCACCACTGGAGCTTTCCCTCCTCCTGTGAACACTCCTTCATGTGGTCTGCCGTCCCTACTAATGGGTCCATAGAAATGAGTGACCCCCACATAGGCGAGTTCCAAGTCCTCATCCACTTTGTCCTTACGCAGATGCTTAGCCACCAGCCCTCTGCCTAAAGAGGGTTTGGAAGGGACCGGGGATCTTTCTCCCAAGCCCTGCTGCATAAAAAAGGCTTAGTGAAGTAAAAGAACAAATGCGAGGGTGGGGGACCTCTGCCCCCCCACCCCCCTCTCTCCCCTGACACCACTGCCGATGTTCCCAGCAAAGTTTCAGCTATAGGCTGCAGAAACAGGCTCAATGCCAACAAAATGGCAACTGTTCCCACCGCAACCATTGGACAGTCATCTCTGAGAGAACCATCTTGCTCCCCAACTCCTGCCCCGCATGGATCCAGCCCTCCTGGGCCTCCCCTGATGTGATCCTTGGTGACCGTGTTTTCCCATAGGCAGCTGTGGCACAACCCAACCTTGGAAAACTGCTCTGTAGCTGCCGCACCGGCCACGCTCCATGCCCCCACGGCCTCTTCTCTATGCCGATCTGCACTACTCAGATGCCAATCCCGGACTTAGCCGGTGGCTGCTGCCTCAGCGACCGGTCCCCAACGCTATCTGCTTGCTCCGTTTTAAGGCAAAAAAAACAAAGGCACAGAAGCCTGCTCTACCCCTGGCCCCTCTGTCAAGGGTTGGGGAGGAGGACAAAGGGAGCCCACTGGCGAGGAGCAGCTGGGGAGAGAAGGGGGAGGGGCCCAACACCACCAGATTCTGCAGCCTGGGCCTGCAACATCATAGTCAGCCCAAAACCAGCACCAGGCTAAGCTCCTCTACCACCTGCTGGAGACTGAGAATACTGGCTATTGTCAGTGGCCATAGGCCACTTATAGCACACTGAGTTTGTGTTTTCAGTCTCCACCTGTTGGTAGAGGAGCATAGCCCACTTATTTGGACTGGACTGGAGGGACGATCTTGAATGTGGTTAGTTTTATTTGACATGTGCATGTACTGGGAGTGTTGGGGAGATAGACAACAATGGATGCCAAACATGTACATGTTCTGTCTTTGTAGTGATGGTGGCTACTCAGGAGCAGATGAATGCGGCCCAGCTGCCTCTGGAGCAGAGGGACTTCTGTGCTCACCAACTCATCAAACTCATGAAATGCAAGCGAGACAACTGGCCAAACATTCTGGCATGCAAACATGAGCGTCACGAGTGGGACTACTGTGAGCATCTAGAGTAAGTAGTTAAGGGTTTCCACCGCTCCCTGAATAAGGGAGGGTGGCTGCAATGTTTCATGGTAAACTGGTGTCCAAAGCAACAGTGGTCACACTAATCTGGCCACTGGATTTATCATAATTAGGGGCTAGAGTTGTCTCCCACTGTTCAAATCATGAGCTGTATCACTAATTTAGTTTCACACTCAAGAGGCAACCAATACCGAACAGACATGGAATCTAGTTTTCTCCCTCCCATGTGGGAAGGGGGCTGTGTGTGAGTGAAGTGTGCACTGCTGCAGTGCATTTATGCTGATGTGATAGACACTTGCACTGCTGCTGCCCAGTGCTGTGACTTTTATTATATATTGTCATTCGTAAACTGATTAATGTTACGAAGCTGCATTTACTTAGCAGTGGTTCTCTAGGCCAGTTTGCTTTTCAGGATCTCCACAATGAATATACATGGGAGAGATTTGCATGCACTGCCTCCATTGCATGCAGATTGATCACAAGCTTTCTTAACATCCCTCCAGTCCAGTGCAGGCACACATGTTATGTCCCACCACCAGCAGATGGAGACTGAGAATCACAGGATTTTGATGACGTAACAGCATAAAGACACTGTGCACCTCCAGTATTCTCAGTCTCCAGCCGATGGTGATGAGCTTTTGTGCAGTCTAGACTCCACTTACAGGACATTTGGGAAAAAAAAAAAAATTGAACTGAGGAGCCTGAGCAATTGGAGAGTACTGCTGGTCAGAGAACTTAACCTTTTGGGTCAATCAGGAAAACGGTTTGTTCAAGGGGTGTTAAACTTGGTGGTCCAGGTCCCTTCCCCAGAAAGCAGCTGCCTACCTTGGAGCTGGTGTGTTGAGAGGTCCTAGGCCAAGTTTACTAAGCAGTATCATGACTCTGCCTCCGATAATGGCCCTTTAATTAAACTGAAAGTTAAAAAAAAAAGCACACAAGTCATTGGAGGTGGCAATAGAGGAATCCGGTCAGGCGAGACAGTGCTTCGGGGTTTTTTGTTCCGGGGCAGTTTTCTGTACTCATATCAGGCTACCGCTTGTTGTAATGCCATTGGGGAAGCTTTTGAGCGCTGCATGCGGGAGCTGTTGGGGAAGCTTTATCGGTGGCTGGGTTTTGCTGCACATCTATAGAGGAAGGTTGGGCCGCAGAGGATGTTTTAAACGGCAGCAAGTCATCAGAAAGGGGCTCCCAAGCAGCTGCAGAAAAAAAACTCTTCAGTTTTCACAGGGGCCTACACAGTTATGGGAGCCAGCGCCGTTCCTTATCGTTCCTCCAGTTCAGTCCTCTACCTCTGGGTTGTCAATCTCCTCCTGCAGCTAGGAGACGTTTTTACAGGAGCTGGGTTGGGTAGTCAACTCAGCCAAGAGTCATTTACAGCCCACCCAGGACCTCGAGTACTTGGGGGTCCGGTTCGACACACTGAGCGGGCAGGTGTTTCTGCCGCACAAGCGGGCCGAGGGCTTGCGGTCCCTGGTGCAGCAGTTTCTGTCGGTACCAGTGCCATCGGCGTGGGATTATCTCCGGGTGCTGGGAACCATGGCGGCGACGTTGGAAGAGGTGCCCTGGGCCAAGATTCATATGCAACCTCTCCAAAGAGCGCTGCTCCGCCGCTGGTCGCATCAGACCGATTCCCTGAGCAAGCGTCTTCCTTGCCCGAGCAAAGTCCGTCAGTCTCTTCGTTGGTGGCTTCTCCGCTCGTCGTTGACGGCCGGCATGCCGCTGGAACAGCCGGAGTGGCTTCCGCTGTTGACGGATGCCAGTCTAGTCGGCTGGGGAGCCCACTGCGGGAGCCACTTTGCGCAGGGGCTTTGGTCCCCTCTGGAGGCCTCTTGGTCGATAAACCGGCTGGAGCTTCGGGCGGTGTTACAGGCCCTTCAGACGTTCGAGGACATGGTACGTGGGCAACCCGTAAGGATGCTCTCCGACAACTCGGCGACGGTGGCGTACATCAACCGCCAGGGCGGCACGGGGAGTGCCGCGATGGAAGATGAGGCTAACGAGCTGTTCGCGTGGGTGGAGATTCGCTTGTCCGCAATTTCGGCGGCGCACATTGCAGGAAAAGACAATGTCATATTTTATTTTTATGATTTTATTTGCTTTATTGGTTCTATTATCAAACCCCCCCCCCCCTTTTTTAAATTATCTTTTTTTAAATTGTCAATTTTTAGTTTAACTTTTTAATATCAATTTATCTCTCTCTTTTTATTCTTTTTAGATGATCATTGTGTTTTATTCCCCCTTTTTTAATATACAGATAATCATATACTCATTGTTTTATTTCTGTGCTTATTTGTCTTTGTGCATGAAGTTTTAGTTAGATAGTATTTATTACTCATTTATTTATTGTTCATAATTATATGCAATTTGCCTGGCCCTATCAGGCTCTTTGTCTCCTACGCTCCACCAGTTGATATAAGAGATGTACCCCAGTTTTATTCTCCTTTTTTAATATTCAGATTATCATATACTCATTGTTTTATTTCTGTGCTTATTTGTCTTTGTGCATGAAGTTCTAGTTAGATAGTATTTATTACTCATTTATTTATTGTTCATAATTATATGTAATTTGCCTGGCCCTATCAGGCTCTTCGTCCCCTGTGCTCCACCAGTTGATATAAGAGATGTACCCCAGTCACATCATTTTATGTCAATTTCATTAGCATATTAGTTCTATTCATATGGCACATATAGCATGCTTTCACACTATCCTTGTGATCTTTATGTTTTGTTCCTTTTTTCTTTATACACTGCTTTAGATATAATTGTTTTGTTCCCTCAGCCCTGCTTTGTTCTTTGTGTGTTTTGTATTGTTTTTATTGTTGTATTATTATAATAATCTATGTTACATGTCCTGCCGGTGCTTTCATATTTTAAATATGTTTTTTAATATATTTTTTAACTGTTTTTTTAATGTACACATTTTATTTTAATGTACACATTTTGATTGTATTTATTAGTGTTCCTCCCCCTGAGGAAGGCGTTGCCGAAACGCGTTGGGGTGTCCTGTGCACAATAAAGACTCTCTTCTAAACATCTCCTGCTCCTTGTGTTTGTTTAGTTGTGTTTATGACATGTACTGACATGTCAAGACGCTGGTCGAGAGTAATGCCCAGGTAGCGAATTGTGGATTTGGACTTCAGTTCAATGTTATTGACTAGAAGTGAGGAAGGTGGCGTGAACTTCTGGTTTCGCGAGACGAATAGGACATCCGTTTTGCTGTGGTTAATACGTAGATTTTGAGAGAGGAGCCAATCTGCTACCGCTTCGAAGCATCTTGAAATTGGAGAGAAGTCAGGTTGATCGATTTTAAACTATGTGTACATGAGGATGTCATCTGCATAGACAATGAAAAAAGAAGAATGAAAAGAAGAAAGAAGAGGGAGGGCGCGAAAAATTATGGACTCAGCTTGATACAGGGCTGTCCTTTTGGGCTCGAAACATGCATGTCGCTATTTTGCTGTTAGGTGATTGCCCTTTTCCTTCAGTGTCAGATAAGTGTTTTTCACTATTATAAACTTTTTATTAATGCTTTGAGAAAATTCTTCTATAAAAGGTTTCTGTCGACACGGAGAGGGGAGTTTTTCTCCTCCCCTTCTCATGTTGGCGGATCCCGACAGAAAAATTCTTTGTCAATTTGTTGGTTTGTTTGAAACATGTTTTGATTGATAAACGGATTCACAGGTTTGGTTTATGGTTTTGACTTTTTTAGTGGGGTCTGCATAGGCAAGGCATTGGACATTGAAGGAACGGATTAAAGCACAGATGGGCTGCATGTAGATGTTAAACATTAATGCAGAGAGGGAAGATCCCTGAGGTACACCTTTGCTTCAGTGAAAATGGTTCTGAAGTCTTGGAACCTGCTCTGACTTGTTGCCATCTGTTACACAAATAGGATTTACACCAGGCTAGTGCTGGGCCTTGTAGTCCTCTATCTTTGAGGCGAAATAAAAGTGTTTCGTGGTTCACTGAATCGAAGGCGGCTGCTATGTCTAAGAAGATAAGGACGAATCCATGGTTGATGTTGTCAATTCCTATGACTAGGTTGTTGAAGAGGGTTGTGAGGATGGTGTCCACGCCGTGAGCTTCCCTGAAGCCATGTTGGGATGGGTCCAGTGGTGCAACAGTATCAACATGGTGTTGGATCTGTCGCTGGACTACCTTCTCCATAATTTTGGTAAGCAGTGGGATGCTCGAAATTGGTCGGAAGGACTCAATTTTAGATGGATCGAGCCTACTATTTTTTTAACAGGGGGCGGATTGATGTGTATTTTAAGCTTTGAGGGAAGGATCCTGTTGCGAGGATCCTGCCTCCTCAGCAGTGCAGCAGTAACCATTTTCCCCTCAGGTGGGCAAATGGGCCTCAGGATCCCTCCTTTGAGAACATCTCCCTGCAGCACCTGCCTTTACTCTGCTCTTTGTACTGCTCCTCCACCAGGCCTATTGTGTGAATTAGGGCCTGGTGGGGCAGTTGGAAGTCACCACTGCAAAGGCAGAAAGTTTCTCTGAACAATTACCTTGGAAAGTTCTTTCAGAGCCTGTGGCGCAAAGCACCCTTGTTTGGTGAAGGATCCACCTGAAGACCAGGTTTCAATACTCTCGGGCCCCTCAGGACTTTGGGAAGACTTTTTTCCTCTCAAGACCTGGAGAAAGGGGTGACACCACCAGAAGAGTTCCAGTGGGAGATCATACCAGTAGGACAACATCTTCAGCAGTTTTACTCCTCTTGTGTCTAAATCACCACTGATCAGTGGGTGTAAGGTAACTTGCAACAGTTATGCTCTAGAGTTGGTGTGGCCACTTTGCGAGGCGTTTCTTTTGCCCCCGTTTGGTGCTCCGGTGGAAGAGATAGTATTAGAAGATCCCTTGCTGCAGGGCATCCGTACATCACAAAATTTGTTTCTGGTGCGTAGGGCGATAAAAGCAATGATTGACGCCGACTAGGAAGTACCAGCGGCTGGTTTGCGGGGAGGTAGAGCTATGTTGCATCTAACTGGAGGAGAGAGAGAGATCTTCTCAAATCACCAAAGCTGGATGCTTTGGTTTCAGTGGTTGCCGAGAAGACTGCTATCCCAGTCAAGGGAGGAGTAGCGTTAAGACGCTTAAGACAGGAAGCTGGAAATCCTGCTAAAGCAGACCTTTGAGGTGAACGCCTTCGTGTTACAAGCCTCTATCTGCATAACCTGTGCAGGGCATGTTTAAAGTGGTCACAGTGTCTGCCTGATTCAGAGCAAGACACTCAACAGGCACCATCAGAGGCATCTGTTGGAATCTGGATCCACATACCTGGAAAATGCCTTCTATGATCAGGTGTGGGCCTCCTCCAAGGCAGTGGCCTCTCTGATCACGACGAGGTGGTTTCTGTGGTTGCATAATTGGTCAGCAGGTGTCTCTTCCAAGATTAGGCTCAGTAAACTACCATTTAAAGGGAAGCTTCTCTTCAGAGAAGCATTGGAGAAATTAATGAAGAATCTCAGGGACTCGAAAGGAGCCAGGCTTCTGGAGGACAAACCTAAGAGTGAGAAGTTAGTAGTTCCAGCTAGGAACAGTTCCAGGATTTCTGGAGGTTTTGGGCAGTCCAGTTTGTTCTTTTCCAGCACACTCGTTATCCCTACAAGGGGCATTCCTTTCGGGGAAGAGAAGGAACAGGTAGAGGATATTTGTCAACTACAGTGGCCTCTCAGAAGCGGCAATGAAGTCAGGGAGACCCAAGAGGAGATCATACCAGTAGGATGACATCTTCAGCAGTTTTACTCCTCTTGTGTCCAAATCACCACAGATCAGTGGTTGTGAGGTAATTTGCGACTGTTATGCTCTGGAGTTGGTGCGGCTGCTTCGCAAGGCCTTAAGAACATAAGACATGCCATACTGGGTCAGACCGAGGTCCATCAAGCCCAGTATCCTGTTTCCAACAGTGGCCAATCTAGGTTATACGTACCTAGCAATATCCCCAAAAGACACAGGTTCCACAATGCTTGTACTGGGTCAAGCATTGATATCCTGGGTCCCTTTTTAATAGTGGTTTATGGACCTTTCCTCCAGGAACTTGTCCAAACCTTTTTTAAACCCAGCTATACTAACAGCCCTTACTACATCCTCCGGTAACAGATTCCAGAGTTTGATTACACGTTGAGTGAAAAAAATTTTTCTCTTATTTGTCTTAAATAGTTTTACCCTGTAGCTTCATTACATGTCCCCTAGTCTTTCTATACTCTGATAGCGTAAACAATTGATCCACGTTTATCCGTTCCACTCCATTCATTAATTTATAGACCTCTATCATATCTCCCCTCAGCCGTCTCTTCTCCAGGCTAAAGAGCCCTAACCTTCTTAGCCTCTCTTCATAGGAGTAGCCTTCCATCCCCTTCACCAATTTGGTGGCTCTTCTCTGTACTTTTTCTAATAACGCTATGTCCTTTTTAAGATACGGTGACCAGAATTGCACACAATATTCAAGGTGCGGTCGTACCATGGAGCGATACAGAGGCATTATAATATCCTTTGTTTTGTTCTCCATCCCTTTCCTTATGATACCTAGTATTCTATTTGCTTTCTTGGCCGCCGCTGCACACTGGGCGGAGGGTTTTAACATGTTATCCACAATGACTCCTAAATCTTTTTCCTGGGTGGTGGTTTCTAATGTGGAGCCTTGCATCGTGTAACTATAGTGTGGGTTGTTCTTTCCTAGGTGCATAACTTTGCACTTGTCCACATTAAATTTCATCTGCCATTTGGATGCCCAGTCTTCCAATTTATCCAGATCCTCCTGCAGTTTTCCACAATCCTCTTGGGTTTTAACAACTTTAAACAGTTTTGTGTCATCTGCAAATTTGATAACCTCACTAGTTATTCCCTTTTCCAGGTCATTTATGAATATGTCAAAAAGCAGCGGACCCAGTACAGATCCCTGGGGTACTCCACTATTCACCTTTTTCCATTGGGAATATTGGCCATTTAGCCCTACCCTCTGCTTTCTATCTTTTAACCAGTTCCCGATCCACAATAGTACACTGCCTCCTATCCCATGACTTTTTAGCTTCGCCAAAAGTCTCTGATGGGGGACTTTGTCAAAAGCTTTCTGAAAGTCCAGATAGCGTAGTTACTCACCTGTAACAGGTGTTCTCCAGGAGCAGCAGGAATCAGTCCTCACATATGGGTGACGTCGGCGCCGACGGAGCCCTCGCGGAGCAATTTTCCCCAGCTTTCACAGAAAGCCTTTGGGAATTGCAGCGCGCATGCGCGGTCGCCTTCCCGCCCAAGGGTGCCATCTTAGCCAGTCTGATGACATAGCTAAAAGACAGCATAAAAATTTGCAAAAAAACTTAAGCAGATGATTGCAACTCCACGGGGAGGAGGGAGGGTTGTGAGGACTGATTCCTGCTGCTCCTGGAGAACACCTGTTACAGGTGAGTAACTACGCTTTCTCCAGGACCAAGCAGGAAGTCAGTCCTCACATATGGGACTCCCAAGCTTAAGGCTACCGGAGACCCTAAGCACAAAAATGAGCTCCCTCTAGCTCAGCAGTACAGAAGGAAGGAATCTTCGCTGAATTATTACCCACCGGTAGCCCCCATCCGGGATGGAGGGTAGGAGTTGCTCAAACCTCGAAGAGATTTCGGAGGACTGCCTGTCCGAAAGCACTGTCCCTGCGGGACTCCCTCTCGAGACAGTAATGGACCGCAAAAGTCTGGCTCGAAGACCAAGTAGCGGCCCGGCAGATGTCTGCCAGCGGAACAGAGCGGAGGTAAGCCACTGACGTAGCCTTCGCCCGAACACAATGAGCCGTGACTCGACTTTCTAAGGAGAGTCCGGCTGCCCCATAAGCCCAAGCGATACAGTCAGCAACCCAGATGGACAGAGTACGCTTGGAGACCGGGAGCCCCAATTTATTGGGGTCAAAAGACACAAAAAGCTGAGCAGCTTTACGGTGCTCCCGCGTACGGTCAAGGTAGAAGTTCAATGCCCTTCTACAGTCCAGGGTATGCAGGACTCGTTCAGCTCGGCTGGAGTGAGGCCTGGGAAGAAGGTTGGAAGTACCACCTCCTGATTGATGTGAAAAGGGGAGACAGACAACTTTTGGAAGAAATTTTGGGTGAGTCCGTAGGACTACCCTATTTTTGTAGAACCGAGTGAAGGGAGGATCAGACACGAGGGCCTGCAATTCACTTACGCGTCTAGCGGAAGTGAGGGCTATCAGGAATAAGTTTTTCCACGAAAGAAAACGCAGAGAACAGGTAGCCATATGTTCAAAAGGCGGACAGGTGATCCGCTGTAAAACCACATTCAGATCCCAGTCAGGTGCTGGCGGGCGCAGAGGTGGTTTAAGTAGAAGGAGACCTCGGAGAAACCGTGCTACGAGAGGGTCGCTGGAAAGAGGTCTGCCGTCCACCGGCACATGGTGTGCTGAAAGAGCACTGAGGTGGACTTTGACGGAGTTGGACTTAAGTCCCAGATTAGAGAGGTAGAGCAGGTACTGCAAGATCACCGACATCGAGCAGGAGAAGGGATCCTGAGACTGTTGTACACACCAAACGGAAAAGCGACGCCATTTAAGGGCGTAGCATTTGCGGGTAGAAGGTCGCCGAGAAGCTAGGACTACCCTTTCAGCCGCCAGGCCATTAGGTTGAGAGATCTGAGGTTGGGGTGTAGCAGAGACCCCTGATCCTGTGTTAGGAGATCCGGTTGAAACCCCAGAGGGAACGGATCCTCCGCCGCTAATTGTAACAGGAGTGGGAACCACGGCTGTCTGGGCCAGCGAGGAGCCACCAGGATCATGGACGCTTTGTCCCGGAGAACCTTGAACAGAGTTCGAGAGACTAGCGGGATGGGAGGAAAAGCATAGAGAAGGCTTTCCGACCATGAGAGCAGAAAAGCATCTGCCGCTACCCGAAGGGGATGTGGCTGACGAGAGCAGAAGCGAGGAAGTTGCCGGTTGAGAGGACTGGCAAAGAGATCGATCGTGGGGAGGCCCCACTTCAGAAAGAGTTTCTGAACTACCAAGGGATCCAGACGCCACTCGTGCGGCTGGAGTATCCTGCTGAGTTTGTCCGTCAGGCAATTTTCTTGGCCTGGGAGATAAACTGCTTTGAGAAGAATGCTGTGACTGACGGCCCAAGAGCAGAGCTTCTGAGCTTCTCGGCAGAGAAGGAAGGAGCCCGTGCCCCCCTGCTTGTTCACGTAGAACATGGCAACTTGATTGTCCGTCTGGACAAGGACGGACTGGTGAGAAGTCAGGTGGGAGAAAGCCTTGAGCGCCAGACGAATAGCTCGGAGCTCCAGGAAGTTGATCTGCTGAGCAGACTCCCACGCGGTCCAGAGACCTTGAGTACATGCCCCCTGGCAATGAGCTCCCCAACCCAGGAGGGAAGCATCGGTCGTCAGCACTTGAGCCGGCTGAGGCGACTGAAACGGCATTCCGAGTACCAGGTTCGGCCGATGAAGCCACCACTGTAGGGAAGAGGCCAGCGGTCTGGAGAGGCGCACTAAGTCGGCTAGTCCGCCGGTGGCTTGTTGCCACTGCTGGCGAAGGCACCATTGAGCCGGCCGCATGTTCAGGCGAGCATTGGGGGTCACGTGGACGGTGGAAGCCATATGGCCGAGTAGTCTCAGGAAGCGCCTGGCGGAGACCAGGGACTGGCTGCGAAAACGGCCGACTAGGTCCATGAGCCGTTGAGCCCTGTCGAGAGGCAGGAAAGCTCGAGCCTGAGGAGTGTGCAGCCTTGCGCCGATGAACTCGAGATCCTGTGAGGGGAGCAAAGTGGACTTTGCGAAGTTTATGACAAAGCCCAAGTACTGCAGCAGAGTCACCGTGCGGTGTGTGGCATTGGCGACTGCCGGAGAGAGGACGAGGCTCTGATGAGCCAGTCGTCGAGGTACGGAAAGACATAGAGGCCGTGAAGCCTGAGATAGGCCGCCACCACCGCGAGACATTTTGTGAAGACTCGCGGTGCGGAGGATAGGCCAAAGGGCAGTACTCTGTACTGGTAGTGATTTCCTGCCACCACAAACCTTAGATACTGGCGGTGGCATGGGTGGATGAGGATGTGCGTGTAGGCATCCTTTAGATCCAAGGAGCATAGCCAATCTCCCTGCTGGAGGTAGGGCAGAAGGATTCCAAGGGTAAGCATCTTGAACTTTTCCCACACAAGGAACTTGTTGAGGTTGCGCAAGCCCAGGATGGGTCTGAGACCTCCTGTCCTTTTTGGTATTAGGAAATACCTGGAATAAAAGCCTTGACCTCTCAGGTGGTGGGGCACCGGTTCCACAGCCTGGTCCTGAAGAAGACTTGCTAACTCCTGAAGGAGTAAGTCCCTGTGCAGAGGGAGTCGAGGAGGTTCTCCCGGAAAATAAGAGAGAGGGACCTGATGGAAGTGGAGAAGATATCCTTCTCGCACGACTTGAAGCACCCAGGCATCTGAAGTGATGTTGGACCACCTGTGGGCGAAGTGAACCAGCCGGCCTCCGGTGCTGGGAGGAACCAGCTGAGGGGGAGAGGCTATGCTGAGGAAGTCAAAAACCCCCACCCTGCTGAGCAGGGGCAGGTGGTACAGGCTTGGGGGCTTGCTGCCTACGGGACCCATTACCCCGTCCCTTGGCCTGCTGACCCTGTTGGGGAGCTGGAGGGGCCTGATATTGGGGGTAGTGTTTATAGGCAGCCGCCTTTCTCGGGTAAAAGGACTTCTTTCCCGAGCCCTTCTTTTTCTGGGAAGGGGCGGAGGTCTTCCTAGAAAGCCTGGTCCTGGTGAGAGTCTCCGTCTCGATTTGTGCAGCCTTTTCAGCCATGGGCTTGCCAAAGAGGTTCTCACCTCTGCAGGGGACATCGACCAACTTGTCCTGCACCCAAGGTTCAAGGTCAGACGACTGAAGCCAAGCCTGTCGGCGGGCACCGATGCCAGCTGCGGCCACACGAGCCGATGCTTCAAAGCCATCATAGGCTGCTCGGGACATGAATTTGGAGCATTCCCGTATACCAGTTGTTAAGGCTAGGAACCTCCGCAAAGGTTCCTCGGACAGTCCAGCGGAGAATCCGGCTAGCTCTTTAGCCAGGTCTCGGAGATACATGCCCATGTATAGCTGGTAGGTCTGGACACGACAAGCCAGCATAGAGCCCTGGAAACACTTCTTACCAAGGCCATCCAGGTTGCGGGCCTCCCTACCAGTAGGCACCGAGGAGTGCATTTTCTGGCTCTTAAGCCTATGCATGGCCGATTCCACTACCATGGAATGGTGTGGTAGCTGTGCTTTTTGGAAGCCAGGACTCTTGCGGACTCGATAGATGGAATCGACCCGCTTGCTCAAAACCGGCGTCGAGGCCGGACTCTCCCACATGCGGAAGAGTAGTCGTTCCAGCATGGGAGGCACCGGTACAGTAAAGTGCTCCCGGGCGGGAGAGTCGTACTGAAGGGCGTCGAGCTCTTCGGCTCGAGGCTCCTCCTCGGGATCCGCAGGGAAGGCCAAAGCCTTGGCCATATCCCTGACGAAGTCCGAGAACCGGGCATCCTCCGGAGGGGACTGTTTCCGAGGTTCGGACTCAGGTGAGTCCGAGGGGACACACCGAGTCCGAAAGGAATCAGGTGACTCCTCCTCTTCAGACTCCCAGACCGACTCCGAAGAGGAATCAGTGGGGTCGGCTCGGGCAGGCGGAGGCGTCGGCCGCCCCGACGCCAAGGGAGTCGGCGGCGACGACCTCGGTCCCGAACGGGAGGCCGAGGGTGACCTCGACCGAGGATCGACTCGAGTTCGCATGGACTCGAGGATCGGCTCGGTCTCCGGGGTCGACTTAGACGTCGACGTCCCGGCGGTCGGGGCAGCGGCGCCAGTGAGGCTAGCGATCAGTGCCCGCTGCTGGTCCATGAAGGCAGATAGTCTGCTCTCCAAGGCCGTCAACCTGAGTCCGACCTCAGGTGACCCAGCAGCCCCCGACTCGGGCCCCGACGGCGGACCTCTCGGAGGCGAGTCCAGAAGGACCACAGGACTTACCCGAGCAGGCAACTCCGACTCCAGGCGAGGTCGCTTCGGGAGGTGCTCCTTCTCCAAAGACCCGGGACGGCTGTCGGGGCTATGCGACCTGGCCCTCGCGGAGCCAGGAGCGTCCACCGACGCTGCCCTCGCGGGTTTTGTCTTCCGTCGATGGTCTCCGGAGGGAGAACCCCTGTCGGAGGAGCTTTGGCGATGGTCAGAGCTGGAGCCTCTGGACGCCGAGGCCTCCGACGAGGTCCGGGTACGGCTGGGGTCAGCGAAGATTCTATCCCGCTGATGCCGCCGACTCAACGCTTTGGAGGACATTTTGCCACAGGCTCCACAGATCATTTCTTCATGATCCGGGCCCAGGCAGCGGAGGCAATTATCGTGTGTGTCAGTGAGTGACATATTTCTGTCACACTGACCACACCGCTTGAAACCACTGGCAGCCATCGGGGGAAAAAAAGGGCCCCTGAAAGTTCAAAGGCCCGGGCTGCCAGCGAAAACACCGAAAACGAAACTGACCAAAAATCAGAAAAACCGAAAAATAAGAGAAGGACTCGCAACGGCGTCGCGAGTCCGGGCAGGAAAACGACCGGTGTCGAACCGAATTGAAAAAACGAGAAAACTCACGAAAATCAACTTTTTTAGCGGGGACAAGACGGGTACGTCTGTAGGGCTCCGCGGAAAAAAGAAGACTGGCTAAGATGGCACCCTTGGGCGGGAAGGCGACCGCGCATGTGCGCTGCAATTCCCAAAGGCTTTCTGTGAAAGCTGGGGAAAATTGCTCCGCGAGGGCTCCGTCGGCGCCGACGTCACCCATATGTGAGGACTGACTTCCTGCTTGGTCCTGGAGAAACACTATATCAACCGACTCACCTTTGTCTACCTGTTTATGCACACCTTCAAAAAAACATATCAGATTAGTAAGACAAGATCTTCCTTGTCTAAAGCCATGTTGGCTGTCTCCCATTAGGCCATGACTATCTACATGCTGTGTAATTTTGTTCTTTATGATGGTTTCTACCATTTTCCCTGGTACTGACGTCAGGCTCACCGGTCTGTAATTTCCTGGGTCACCCCTGGAACCCTTTTACTTTGGCGACCCTCCAATCTTCAGGTATTACAGATGATTTTAATGAAAGTTCACAGATTACCAATAGCAGGTCTGCAATCTCATATTTCAGTTCTTTCAAACACTTTGGGATGTATACCATCCGGTCCAGGTGATTTGCTACTATTCAGTTTATCAAATAGTTGTAATATATCTTCCCGGTGTAGCGATATTTCTCTCAGTTCCTCTGCAGTATCACCTTTAAATACCACTTCAGTCTTGGGTAACATCCCTACATCTTCCTCAGTAAAGACCGAAGCAAAGAATTCATTCAGTCTCTCTGCTATAGCCTTGTTTCCTCTTACTGCCCCTTTTACCCCTCTATCATCTAATGGTCCAATTGACTCTCTCACAGGCCTTTTGCTACGAATGTACTTGAAAAAGTCTTTATTTCGTGTTTTTGCTTCCGTAGCAAGTTTCTTCTCAAATTCCCGTTTTGCCTGCCTTATCAATGCTTTGCATTTAACTTGCCAGTGCTTGTGCTGTTTCCAGTTTTCATCATTTGGCTCTTTTTTCCATTTCCTGAAGGTTGCTTTTTTGGCAGCAACAGCCTCTCGACCTCACCTTTAAACCATGCTGGCAGTTTTTTGGACCTTCTTCCACTTTTCTTAATGCGTGGAATACAGCTGGTCTGGGCTTCGAGGATAGTATTTTTAAATAACACCCAAGCTTGCTGTAAGTCTTTAACCTTTGGAACCACTCCTTTTAGTTTTTTCCTAACTATATTCCTCATTCTATCATAGTCTCCCTTTTGTAAGTTAAAAGGTAGTACTGTGGATGCCTTTACTATCTGTCCTCCACTAATTAAATCAAACATGATCATACTATGATCACTATTGCCAAGTGGTCCCAACACCCTTATTTCTTGCACCAGATCTGGCGTTCCACTAAGGACTAGGTCCAGTATGGCTTCCCCTCTGGTCGGTTCATGAACCAGCTGCTCCAAGAAGCAGTCATATATTCCATCTAGAAACTTTATCTCTTTAGCTTGTCCTGCTGTGACACTGACCCAGTCGATACCGGGGTAATTGAAATCACCCATTATTACTACTCTGTTGTGACTTTTGTTAGCTTCCTTGATTTCTTTGAGCATTTCATCATCCATCCTTCTTTTGTCCCCTTGGAAAGCCCCAGCCAAGACTGCAGCGGTTACAGTCACATTGCAGAGACTGATCGAAATGAGGGCAGTGGTCAAGGTACCCGCAAGCCATTTATTTCATGGTCCCCAAAAAGGAGGGGTCCTTCTGTCTGGTGCTGGACCTCAAGCACGTAAACAGGAGCTTGCGGGTGCCTCAATTTCACATGGAAACATTGTGGTCAGTAAGTGTGGCTGTGGAAAAGGGTGAGTTTCTGATGGCTCTAGATGTGACAAAGGCATATCTTCATATCCCCATTCATTCAGATCATCAACTATTCCTAAGGTTCGCAGTACCGATGAGGCATTATCAGTTCCAGGCCTTACAATTCAGCCTAGTGACAGCACCTCCGACTTTCATGAAGGTCAAGTGGTGGGTGGCAGCTGCATTGCGGTGCAAAGGGGGGTTGGTCTACTCTTACCTTTTGAAACTGAAAGGGGCCTGGTGTCGCTTCTGCGGGAAAGGACGCAGAAGGTCCAAGTCAAGCTCCGGAAGTTCTTGCAGATGAAAGCCCTATTGGCATTTATTTAGCAATGCTTATATACCATTTTTCATCAGGTCAAAGCGGTATATGTTTCCCTTATCCCCGAAGGGCTCACAATCTACATTTTGTACCTAAGGCAACGGAGGGTTAAGTGGCTTTCCCAAGGCCACAAGGAGCACCTGTGGGACTAGAAACCCCAGTCCCTCCAGCCCAAGGTTACTGTCCTCCACTGGGATTTGAATCTCCGGCCTGAGGCAACTTGCCCCAGCAACTAGGCCCTCCTCCCTCTCATGGCACTACAAGTTCTGAGTTCCATGCTAGCAATATTGGAGTTGGTGCCATGGGCAAGAGCACATATGGAGGCCTCTACAGCGTGCCTTGCTGTCTTGTTGACCACCCCAGCAGGATCCGCATTAGAAGAGATTACCGTGTCCATGCAAGTCAAGGTGCAGTCTCAGTTGGTAATTGGATCCCAGCAAGCTGGCAGTGGGAATGCTGCTAGAGCCGCCCAAGTGGATAATGGTGACCACCGATGCCAGTCTCTCTGGGTGGGGAGCACATTGCCGCAGGTAGCACAGGGCCAGTGGTTTTTGGAGAAGACAGAGTGGTCCATAAATTGTTTGGAGATGCGAATGGTCTTTCTGGTTCTTCAGTTCTTTTGCCCACTGCTTCAGGACAAAGCACACAGGATATTTTTTTGGACAATGCAACCACAGTAGCCTACATCAGCTGGGAGGGGCACACACAGGAATGGAAAATCAGGTGGAAAAGGTCATGCTTCTTCTTCATTGGGCAGAGGTGCAGTTTTGGCAGTGCACGTGGCAGGAAAATAAAACGTGTATGTAGAAGTCCTCATCAGCTGTTCCCTGAAGGATTCGATGTTTCGCAGCATCATTGAGGGTTACCAATCATGGATCTGATGTAGTCTGCCAACACTGCCAAAATAGGCTGGTTCTTAAGTTGCCGACGTGAGCAGGAGTCTGATCAGACAACTACTTCAGAAGATAGCATCACACAGGGGACTGGTGGTCCTAGTGGTAGGCGGATCTGGTCAGGTTCTCAGTGGGTACTCGTGGTGTCTGCCAGTGATGGACAAGCTTCTCTCAGGGAGCGACTGAATTAATTCTTTGCTTTGGTTTTTACTAAAGTTAATATAGGGAAGTTATATTACCCTTAAATACCATTTCAGGCATGGATATCAGAATAATTCTAATACATCTTCCCGATTTATGAATATTTCTTTCAAGTATTTGATAAACTGAAGAGCAATAAATCACCTGGACCAAATGGTATACATCTGAAGGTGTAAAAAGGACTGAAAGATGAGATGGCAGACCTACTATTAGTAATCTGTAAATTATCTTCTGTAGTACCTGAAGATTGGAGAATGGCTAATGTAATGGCAATTTTTAAAAAGGATTCCAGGGGTGATATGGGAAACTACAGACCAGTGAGCCTGACATCAGTAGTTTATTAATTTGATATACCGCTGTTAAATTTATAGCACAGCAGTTTACAGAGTAAAAATACCCAGGAGGCCATGAGGCAGGAGAAAGGAAAAGAGTTTACAATGAAACAGGAAAGCACTCAAGACATTTAAAGACAAGTACACAAGAGGAAAGGGAGCGAGAAAGAAAGGGAGGGAAGGTCAAAAGCCATGGAGAAGAGGGGTTTTGAGGTTTCTTTTAAATAAGGTGTATTGCTGGTCAAATCTGAGGGAGGTGGGGAGGGAATTCCATAAGGCAGGGCCAATAAAGAAGAAGGCAGAGGAGCAGGTGGCTTGCAGGTGGGCACGAGAGGGGGAGGGGAGGTGAAGACGGTTGATATGTACTGACCGGAATGAGTGTGTAGGAGTATGGGATTGAATTATGTCTGCAAGGTATTGAGGAGTGTGGGTGTATATGACGTGATGGAACAATGTAAGAATCTTATAGCGGATGCGGAATTTGACAGGAATTGGAAGCCAGTGAAGTTGAAGCAAGAGGGAAGTGATGTGATCCCGGGAAGAGGAATGAAAAATGAGGCGCACGGCAGAATGCTGGATTTGTTGCAAACAAAAGAGTTGTGAATGTGGAAGACCGGCCAAGATAGAATTACCAAAATCAATACATGAAATAACTAGAGAGAGGAGAAGAGTGGTAAGAGCCTGTGTGGTGAGAAAGGGGCAGATAGCTCGAATTTGGTGGAGAGAGAAAAATGCCGTCTTAGAAATATGGGAAACACGAGCCTGGAAGGTGAGATCAGAGTCGAAGAAAACCCCCAGGTACCGAAAGCATGTGACCAGAGGAATGGGCAAATTAGCAAAGGAAGGAGCAAGTGAGGGAGAGGGACTACTGAACATGACCCAAATGGCAAGTGTTTTAGTCAAATTCAGATGAAGACAGTTAGTTGTTAGCCAGTTGGCAACGGCAGAGAGGCAAGAGTTGAGGGGGGTAAGATCGGGATGAATTGGAGAAGTGCAGTGAAGGAGAATCAGGTCATCGGCATAGTAAAAAGCTGAGATCCCAAGTTGTTGAATCAGGAGTGCCAGTAGTGCGATGAATATGTTGAAAAGAAGGGGAGCTAAGACAGAACCCTGGGGGACACCACAGGGCAGTGGAAGGGGGTCAGCGGAGAGAGGTGGGGGGTGGATGAAGAGACAACTGTATAGGTGCGTGAAAAGAGGAAGGAAATGAAACCAGTGATATATTGTACTGCAGAGACCAGCTTCACGTAGACAGAGAAGAGAGTGGTCGACAAGATCAAAAGCCGCAGAGAGATCTAGAGATACCGCCACCGAAAAGTCTCCAGAATCGTGGGCCACGTGAAGTTCATTGAAAAAAGCTGTGAGAATCGTTTCCACACTGTGACCAGGCCGAAAGCCTGACTGGTGGGGATGTAGAAAGTGGGTGGAGTCAAGGTGAAGGGACAGCTGTGCGAAGACTACTTTTTCCAAGATTTTAGAAAGAAAAGAGGTTGGAGACTGGTCGATAGTGGGAAGGAAGCTGGGGGTCAAGTGAGGGTTTTTTAAGGATGGGATGGACATAAGCATGTTTCCAGGAGTGAGGAAAGATCCCGGTGGAGAGACTGGTGTTAATCATGGTAAGAACATAAGGAATGAGGGCAAGCATGGGGGTTAAGAGCCAGGAGGAGGGAATAGGATCGAGTGTGCAGAATGTTTTCTTAGAGGAGGATATCAGATTGATAACCTCCTGAGGTAGTGATTGAGTGGAAAGAAGCCCAAGTGTGTGAGAGCTGAGAGGTTAGGGGGAGGAGGAGGAGGTGGAGAGGAGATAGGTGAAGGGCAGTGAGGGAGTGATGCTCTTAAATCTGAGATCTTTTTACTAAAGAAGGTTGCAAGATGAGAGGGAGAAGGAAAAGATGAAGAAGGAACAGGAGCAGAATTTGATTGGAAGGACGAAAGGGATTTAAGGACTTTGTATAAGTGACGGGTTTGATTGGGTGCCGTGGAAATAGCCGAGGAGAAGTAGGTTTGTTTTGCTTGATGGATCTGATCACAGTAGTGCTTGTGAGCTGCTTTAAAGGGGGACATGGTGGTTGAAGAGGGAGACTTGCGTCACCGGCGTACTGCATGCCGAAGTTGTTTACGAAGAAGAAGGAGGCCATGGTGGAACCAGGGTTGTGAGGATCGGTAGGAAGGGGGACAAGGACGTAGGGGGGGGGGGGGGCAGGTGATCAAGAGCAGTGGAAAGGCAAGAGGACCAGATAGTGACTTGCGAATCAGGAGAGAGAGAGAAGTCGGCGGGTAAGAGCTCACTTGCAGGTGGAAAGGTTTGTAGTATGTGGGAGTTAATGCGACGCAAGAAACATTGGGTGAGGGAACCAGGTGATTGAGCTGTCTGGAGGGGGGGGTCCTAAGGTGGAATGAGAAGGAGTGCAGAAGAAAGACAGACAAAAGTGGTCGGTCCAGGGGAGGGGAGTGGCATGAAGGGAATGTATGAGGAAAGGGAGAGAGAGGTTGATGAGAAGAAGGTCAAGAGTGTGTCCTGCAGAGTGAGTTGGAAAAGGAACATGTTGGAGAAGGGAGAGATCTTGAAGAAGTGCTGCAAAAGTGTGATCTCTGGAAGAAGAGGGGGAGTTGAGGTGTAAGTTGAAATCACCAGCAGTGAGTAAACGGGGAAAGGACAAGGAGGAATCGGAGATGGTCTGTAGGAGAGAGTCCCAGAGATCAGGACGGAGGGCAGGGGGAGAGTAGATGAGAAGAAGATGCATTGGAGAAGGTTTGTGAAGTTGAAGTAGGAGGGCTTCGGGATAGCACAAGGTAGGGGTGGTTACTTGTGAGAAAGAGATGGAGGAGTGAAGAATGGCAGCTACTCCGCCACCCATCCGACCGAGGCAGGGGACTGAAATAGCGGAGAAACTGGGGGGAAGACAGCGTGCCAGAAGAGCGCTTTCCCCATCCTTTAACCAGGTCTCCGTAAGCAACAAGAGGTCAAAGGACTCACGAGTGAGGAGGTCAGAAACTAGGAGGGTTTTGGAACGTAAAAATCTGTAATTCAGGAGGCCTATCTTAAGAGGGGATGTGTGGATGGTGGCTGAGTAAGAGGGGGGGGGGAGATCAGGAGGGAGTGGTGGTTGACAAGGCAAGAGGTTTGCCGTGCAACGATAAAAGGATCCTGGATGTTGAAACTGAGGGACTGCAGAGACGGGACGTTGCCCCATAGTACAGGTATGGAGCAGCCATACAGATTAGTAGAAAGAGAGGCTGTGAGATAAATTAACCTGAGAAAATGTAAAGGGAATCCAGATAAAGGGGGAGCCGGTAAGCAGGCAAAGAAGTGTTCTGAGCAGGATGAAATGTCATGGATGATAAATAGGTGGTTCCGCTCCAGTGGAGACGCCCCAAGGAGCGTGCCCCTGTTGCGCGCCGCAGCAACGAGCGCCGCCGGCGCTTGTGTTTTAAAGATGATGCTGGTACCTTAGGTAGCGCAGCTGCATCACTTCCTGGGCGGGCACAGATGTAAGCAGCAGGAGACCGACAGTGGCTACGGCGAGCCTGCAGAGGGACAAAGCAAAACAGTAAAACAGACAGCAGTAGAGTACAGTCAGGAGACATATGAAGTAGTGATACCGCTGCCGCCATACTGGGCAAAATGATAGAAACCATTATAAAGAACAAAATTAACGAACATATAGATAGTCAGTCATAGTTTAATGGCAGAAAGCCAATATTGATTTAGCCAAGAAAAAAGTCTTATCTTACAAATCTGTTATTTTTTTGAAGGTGTGAATAAACAGGTAGACAAAGGTGAGCCGGTTGATATAGTGTATCTGGATTTTCAGAAAGCCTTTGACAAGGGTCCCTCATGAGAGATTCCTGGCCAAATTACAAAGTCATGGGATAGGAGGCAGTGTACATTTGTGGATCAGGAACTGGTTAAAAGATAGAAAGCAGAGGGTAGGGGAAAATGGCAAATTTTCTCAAATGGAGAAGTAAATAGTAGAGTACCCCAGAGATCCGTGCTGGGCCTGCTGCTTTTTAACATCTTCATAAATGCCCTGGAAATGGGAACAATTATGAGTGAGGTGATCAAATTTGCAGATGACACAAAATAATTCAAAGTTGTTGAAACGCAAGAGGATTGTGAAAAATTGCAAGAAGAACTTGATAAATTGGAAGACTGGACATTAAAATGGCAGATGAAATTTAATGTGGACAAGTGCAGAGTTATGCACCTAGGAAAGAACAACCCAAGCTATGGTTATACGATACAGGATTCCACATTGGGAACCACCACCCAGGAAAAAGATTTAGGCATAATCCTGTATAACACGTTGAAACCTTCCTCCCAGCGTGCATCAGCAGCTAAGAATCATAAGGAAAGTAATGGAGAATAAAATCAAGGATATTATAATGCCTCTGTATCATTCCATGGTGCAGCTGCACCTTGAATACTGTGCAAGAGGACGGGACGGTTGCCATATCTTAAAAAGGATATAGCGGAATTAAAAAAAAAAAAATAGAGAAGAGCCACCAAAATGGTAAAGGTTCTGGAAAGATACCCCTATGAGAAAAGGCTCAAAAGGTTAGGGCTCTTCAACTTGGAAAAGAGATGTCTGAGGGGAGATAAGATAGAGGTCTATAAATTAAGAATAGAACGGAACAGGTAAACGTAGATCAATTGTTTTTCACCACTGGTTCTCAATCCAGTCCTCTGGGACTCCCAAGTCTGTCAGGTTTTCAGACTATCCACAATGGTTACACCATCAAAAAGTAGAACGATTAGGGGATACACAATGAAGCTACAATGTAACCCATTTAAGACTAATAGAAAGTATTTTTTCACTCAACATGTAATCAAACTCTGGAATCCATTACCAGAGGATGTAGTAAGAGCTGTTGGTGTAGCTGGGTTTAAAAAAAGGTTTGGATAATTTCCTGGAGGAAAAGTCCGTAAACCATTATTAAAAAGGACCCCGGAAATTCACTGCTTGCCCTGGAACAAGTATTGTAGACCTTTGTGTGCCTTTTCGGGAACCTGCCTTGGCCACTGTTGGAAAGAAGATTCCGGGCTTGGTCTGACCCAGTATGGCATTTCTTATATTCATGCTGCAAGGGGATCAATTTTTGCTTGCGGCTTGGCTTTTGAGAGGGTTGAGAAACAAAGGTTACTCTGCTCAATAGGCACATTGCTTTGAGCTCAGACGCGGTCCAGGTCCATGTCGAATATTAGAGTATGGCAACTTTTTGAGAATTGGTGTGAGAACAAAGCTGGGCATTGTCAGCCTCGGTACCGGACATGCTTGCCGTTTTGCAGATTGGTTTGTATAAGGACCTGGCGTTGAATTCTCTTTGAGTGCAGGTGGCCGCTCTGGCTTGTTGTTGCGCTTGAATGCAAGGAGGTTTTTGCCAAAGGTCGTATCATCCTTCCATCTTAATCAGACCATGTTGCTATCGGTGTTTTCTGGTTCAGGTACAGAAGTACAGGACAGTCAATTGCACCTGCTTGAGATACCTGTGCAAACCCAGCGAGCATCCAACAGAATAGTTTCCTTTTGAAAGTTAGACCATCTGTTTTATCCATTTCGGGGTCCGTGCAAGGGTCAAGCTGCGTCCAAGGCTTCCATTGCCCAGTGGTTGAAGGAGACTATTACCTCAGCTTACCCGCTTAAGCATAAGGTTTTGCCGGAGGGGCTATGGGCGCACTCAACTAGAGCACAAGAGGCATCCTGAGCAGAGAATAGTATGTAAGGCTGCTACGTGGTCATCCCTGCATATTTCTGTATGTCGTCATTGCCTTGATGTCCAAGCCAGGAGCGATGTGATGTTTGGGGCCCGGGTATTGCAGGCTGGCCTCAGGGGTCCTTCCCATTCTTTGGTACTGTGATACATCCCATGCGTCTGGACTGGAGGGACGATAACATGAAATTAGGCCTTACCTGCTAATTTTCTTTCCTTAAGACTCTCCAGTCCAGTCCAGGACCCTCTCATCTTTAAGCTTATTGATTAGGCAAGCCCAGGTTAAGGAACGTGTGCCTGTTTGGGGCACCAGGTCAGTCGCAAATCTTTTTTTCTCTTGATAAGAGATCATGCATGCAGTGTCTCTGAAGGGGCAATTGAGTGTTTATCTATGGGTCTCTGGATTAGTATCTCTAATTGTTCAGAGGCCAAACTGTTGTTAAGTTATATTTTATAATGAACTTTTTATAAAACTTACATTTCTCTTGTTGGAGTCTGCTTTGTCATTAGAATACGGGAGAGTGAGGAGGTGCACACTGTCCTTATGCTGTGACATCATCAAAAGCTTGTGATTCTTAGTCTCCATCTGCTGGTGGTGTGACATTACCCATGCGTCCGAACTGGAGAGACTTGAGGAAAGAAAATTAGCAGGTAAGGCCTAATTTTACCCTATTCATTGTGGATATCCAGAAAATACAGGTTTGGGAACCACTCTTAAGCAAATGGGGTGCGTGTGTGTATGAATTGCACTGCTTCAGCCGGTGCTGCACTTATTCTATTATGGAGAGCTACTAAAATGATCGTTGTAAGGAACTCTCCCCCATTGGGTTACAGAAGTATCTCTGGATAAATTTATGATTTTATATTTTTAGTAAATAAGCAGTACAGAGTGCTTATTTAGTACTGCTTAGGCCTTTTTGATTTGTTAGCAGCGACAAGGAAATGGTGCTCTTCATTACTCTTCCTACATCTTGATGCAGTCTCTTCTTGCTCTACAGTTATGTAATGCGCATGAAGGAGTATGAACGGGAGCGACGCCTCTTACTGAGGAAGAAGCGATTAGAAGAGAGAGAAGCAGCATAAACCTGTCAGGCCCCTTCTCCCTGGCTCTGGTATGAAACAGGAGCACACTACTCCCCCTCCATATATATTTCTATGTAATTATTTCTGAACAATTAAAGAATCTTGGTAAAACATCCTGATGGTTTCAGACTGATACTGTGTAGAGTTGGGAAGCATGGACTAAGGGTTAAAATATAGACACTCCAACACAACCTCCCTCATGTGAACCCTGGCTCTGCCACAGACTCATCCCCGTGTCTGTGTTCTAAGCCCAGCTCTGTCATTTGCCAAGCTGTGTAAATGTGACCTTGGGGAGGCAAGCAGTTTCTCAGAGAGCCTAGTTAGGTACCTGTAACAGGTGTTCCTTATCGGTCCTACAGTTCAGTCCTCCACCACTGGGTAGTGCACCTCCTCCAGCAGCATGGAGACTGGACAAGTCAAACTTGTGACATCACCGGGTATATCTTGCTGGTCTTCTCTCAGCATCCCCCAGTGTGTCCAGTCTCCATGCAGCAGGAGGATGTCGTGAGCCTAGGTGCTAGGCTCACTGAAAGGAAAGATAAAGAGCAGTTAGGGTAGTTAGGATTTTAAATTTGCTTTCATCTCTCTGATTGATTTTCCTTTATTCTAGTTTAGGTCATTTTTCTAGTGCCGATGTTCCAAAAAAAAAGAAAAAAAAAAAACGGTGCTCCAGATCCCCCTGGCAGCTCTCCCCTCCTGGACTGTACGGAGGGGAGCCCTGCAATACACGCACAACGTGCCTCTCGGCTGGTCCCGCGCTGCTGGGCTGTGTCGGGGCGAGGGGCAGGAGAAAGATGAGATTGCTCGGCGGCTGGCAACTTCCTCCTGTGTGGAGCAGTGCCGCGCGAGCTGGAGAGGTGCGCGGCACGGTAAGAATTCCTTTTGGGTTCTTTGTGCCAGGATTTAATGCAGGGGGTTCGCGCTGTCAGCGGACAGTGAGCCGGATAACCATTCCTTTTGTGGTAAGGTAATGGTATTTGGCGCCAATTCAGGAGTGCTAACAGCGGCAGCCGTTTTGTACCAGCAGGCTTTGCCACGTGGCGGGCCGCTGCGGCTCAGGTCGCATCGGACGTTACGGTAGCGCAGCTCTCGCCGGCAGGAACAGTTCAGGCAGAGGTGTTTTGTTCCTTTATTGCTTAGTGCTTCTTCCTAAGTCCACCCTTGTTATGTAGGTTGGGGAGCCATGGCCTATGGTAAAAAAAAAAACAGTCATTCGAGGGTACTCCTATCCAATTGCATAGCTATGGCCTACGATACGGTTTCTTCGGCCGTGCGCGAGTGCACCCGTTGGGGGCTTGCAAGCCTGCAGGTGGAAAGCCAGTGAGGCTGAGTTTTCTGCAGGGGTTTGATTGGGCTTCGTGCTCTCCGGTTAGTACAATTTGCGATCAAGGGCTAATTTTGGATCTTGATCTATGGGAGAAACGGACATATAGCCAGTAGTGGTGATACATCGCATGCGGGTGGTCTTTCGGGCCGCACATCCCTGAAGGCGTGGAGCAGGACCATCCCTCGGGTTGCGGACCATGCCGGGCCTGGACTGGTGCATGCGCTTGCTTTCTCATTTGGTTGGCTGTATCTTCTGCCACTTGACCTTCCTTATCAATCTGCAGGCAACGGTCGGTTGAGGGGGTTTCCCGCACGCTCCACCTTTCAGCTACTTTCTTCATTTGTTCATTTATTTTGTGCTGTTGCTTTCAAAAAAAAAAAAAAAAAAAGAGCAAGGCTTGGTCCTGCTTGAGTTGATGCCCTTCTCCTCCAAAGTTCTCTGCTTTGGGCGAGCTGCTCTCCCCTCCTAGAGTGCACGGCGGGGAGTGGTGCAGCAGGGCAGCCGGTTCTGATGTCGGCGCCGGTGATCGCAACAGGCTCTTTTCGGCGTTGGCTGAGCAGGCGGGGTAAGAGCTCTTTCCGTGTTCGCTGCTTACAATGCTGTGTGCACAGCGGCATGGACAGCAGGGCTGCCGATTGTATCGCCGAGGTCACATCTGCTGTCTTGTGGTTCCCGATAGGCAAGTAAGGGCCTCGGGGAGCTGCAGCTCGGCTGCAAGAGTTTTATTGCTGCATCGGGGATCGCCGTGGCGATCAGGCCCAACGCGTTTTGGCAGGCTTTCTTCCCGCACTTTTTCTGCCGCGAGGCAGATGAAGCTCATTGTCAGGAGCTTAAATTCCGTGTGGATTAGGATTATTTAACTTACTTTTCTTTTTTGTTAAATTCAAGTTAGTTTGCATGCAGGCTAAAGAATTTTTTGGATTTGTGACACGTAGATGGTTTTTGGTGGTTTTCCGCGCCTTTTAGTCGCGTGGCTCTCTCCTTCTACATATACGCTGACGACATCCTCCTGGTTCATCACACCTCTCCCTCCTCCCCAGACCTTGGTCCGCTCAACCTTTGTCTGTCCTCTATCGCCTCCTGGTTTGAGTCCAACTTTCTGCATGCCAATCCTGCAAAATCCTCCGCACTTTGGATTTCCTTTGGCCTTCCACCCCCTACGCTGCTGCCTGTCATGGGCTCTCATTCCATCTCTTTGGTACCAACCCTTCGTTACCTGGGTGTTACCCTTGACCCATCCCTTTCTTTCCACGAACATATCTCCTCTGTTATTCGTTCCTTTTTCCACTTACATCGTGTCAAGGCCGTTCGTTCCATTCTTCCCCCGTCCTCAGTCGTTACTCTCGTTCTGTCTTTGGTTATCTCTCGTCTAGACTACTGTAATGTTATCTATGCCGGCCTTCCATCTTTTCAACTCCGTCGTCTCCAACTTGTTCAGAATGCCGCTGCCCGTCTTGTTACCTCATCCTCTATTCGTTCTCATGTGTCGCTGTGTCTCCTTTCTTTGCACTGGCTCCCAATTAAGTTCCGGTTTATCTTCAAACTACTCATCCTCGCTCACAGGGCTCTTCACTCCGATACCCCCACTATTTAACCAACATTATTCATCTTCAGCCCTCTCCCCGTCTTCTTCGTTCGTCTCACGGTAATCGCCTCTTCCTCCCCTCCCCTACTCAGGCTCACCTCGAATCTATCCGTCATTCCGCCTTCTTTTTCTTAGGTCCCGCCCTCTGGAACTCTCTTCCCCTCCCACGCCGCACCGAACCGTCCTACACTCGTTTCAAGGCCCTCCTCAAGACACACCTTTTCTGCCAGGCTTTCGATCTTCCCCCCCCTGCTGATGGTGCCCTCCATCCCCCTTGATTTTCCCATGTTCCTTCCCCCTCTTTCCCTCTTGCCCTTCCCTGGGCCCTCTCTGTTCTCTATCTGTTTTACTGTCTCTCTCTCTGTCCTATTAGTTTTGGCGTTCCTTTCTTTCTTTATTTCCAGCGGCTGTCATTTTTGTTATTGTACACCGCCCTGATGCTCTGGCCTGGGCGGTCTATCAAGTGCTTTAATAAAGATAAAGATAATAAAGAGTGGCAGGGACAGCTCGGTTCAGCGAGTCTGCGAGTGCAGCAATTCTTACAGTCAACCGGGCTCTCGTGGAGCCTCTCTCTTTCTGGGGGGGGGGGGTAGGTGTTTAAGGCAGCCGGTGGGCTTAGTGTCTTTTGGTTTGGGGTTTCTTTTTCCGCTTCTCAGTTGAAAAAAAAACCACGAGAGCAGCGATGGGGCCTTATCTTTAGGTGTGCTGGCAGGCCATGCGTGTAGAAGACATTGGTCAAGTGATGTTCACTTCATTTATTTTGAGGAATTAATTTTGATGGTTTTATTTATTACTATAATTTTTTGTTTTGGTATAGGCCTGTTATTTATTTATCATATCCATGGGCTGTAAGTTCGGTATGCTCAACAAAGCACTGGTGCTGTTCCGTTCTCCCGTCCTCCCTAAGGTAGGATGCTCTGGAGGTTGCCTTCGGAACAAGAGCCGGGACAGTCTCTTTCCCTGGGTTTAGTCTGGTCCCCGCTAGGAGTATGTGCAGACACCTGAGTTTCAGTGTACAGCATGCATTTGTGGCAACGGAGTGCACAAAATGAATACAGCCAGGAGTCAGTTGCAGGTTCCCAGCCAATTTATTGTGTGCAAGGCTCCGACAAGGTAACTTCCAAAAAGGTCTGAGCAATGGAGTCCTCGAGGTCCTTCTTTTTATACCACCTTCTTCCGTTTGATACCGGCGAACTTTCTATTGGTCCCAACGCCTCTTGCACCTGTCCAATTAGTGTCCATTTCTGGGCCTAGCACCCTGTTCCCCCTTCACAGGTCAGTTTAACAATGGCCTAGTCTCAAACATATATACATCTCCAGGAACAAGCAGGAATGAGTCTTCACATATGGGTACGTCGGTACCGACGGAGCCTGCACGGGAATGCTGCCCAGCTTCCAATCAGAAAGCTTTTGGCAGCATCCCTCGCGCCTGCGCAGTGACTTCCCGCCTTCTCCACAGCCTCTCTTCAGTTTTAGTTTTTCCGCGGAGCCGGCAGGACGTCCTCCTGTCACCGCAGAAACTTTTCTTTTTAATTGCTTTAATTACTTTAGTTTTTTGTTTTCTTGTGGTCGCGGCTGTATTTCCCGCTACCACCGGTATCGCCGGTGGATTTTTGGCTAAATTCTGAGAAACTTTTCTTCAGTTTTTTTACCTTAACTTCTTGGGCCTACTAGGCCTTTTTCATTATGGAGCCTTCTTTTCCTAAGAAGTGCATTCAATGTCGAAACACTTGTTTCTTTTTAGACATCAATAGTTGGTGTCTCAACTGTGTGGGTCCTGACCCTTTTTCCCCTGACTTGTCAGGAGATAATTTTGTGAGGAAACCTTCAGTATTTAGAGTTTCCCTCGATACCGTTTTTTCCTCGGCAGTGAGGGTACCCGGTTTCTCTACTTCACAGGATCAGGTAACCCAAAAACAGTCTGTTAAGACTAGCCAATGTTTGAGTGGTATGTCCCATGCCCAGCATGGTGACGGCTCCGGCCTTACCCTCAAGAACCCATTGGCATTACCCCTGCGGGAGTCTTCGGGCTCCAAAGCGTTAAAGGGGTTTCAGGATGTTCCTGGGGCTCACCCCTCACAGAACATACCTGAGCCATGCGCGGGGGTGGTATCCGCTTCGAGCGGTACCGAGCCTCCGGCATCGGCACCGGTGTCGAGTATTCCACTCTTCACCAGGGATCGTCATCGGGCATCCTCGGTACCTTCGGGACCGATTGATACGCACCGCATTGACTTCCCTCAATCTCAGCCATGCTCCGGGACGGTACCGGCGTCGATCGGTTCCGATACCCTGGCATCGGCATCGAGGTGGACCACCTTACCCTTTGCAAGAGGTGCTCATCGGGTATCCTCGGTACCGTCGGTATCGATCGATGTAACCCAGTCTGCCTTAGTGGTATCGGCATCGGCACCTTCGCAACATGCATCGATAGTATCGCTTACTTCGATGCCGAGTCTTGAGCCGATATCTAGTCTCGAGGACTGCGTACCGACGCGTCCCGGAACCGACTCCTGTCATTTCCAGATAGGCAGTTCCGCAGATCATAGCCATAACTCCCTCATGATCTCAGTACCACTGCAGCAGTTCCCGATGGCTACTTCATCTGCTAATCCTGTATCAGTATCGATGCCTATTCTTGCACCGATACCTACTTTGGAACCGATACCTGGCGTTGGTGCAGTACCCTATACCTCCTCTGGTGCTCAGGCTCTTTCTTTAGCCTTACCAGGGATGGTTCCCATAGGAGATCAGGCTTTTCAGGCTTTTCTCCTGGATATGGCAACCTTTCTTAATATTTCTATCCCTGGTTGTGATCCTACTCATGGCTCACCGGCACAAATAGAGAATATAAAGTTTCCTTTACATCCTGCTCTGCAGGATCTCCTTCTCAGGGTCTGGAAATCGCCCTTACGACTTCCTCCAGTCTCTACAGACATTGAGGTTCGGTACCGGGTGCCATCCTCTCCAGGGTTCCAAAAGCCTCAACTTTCTCATCGTTCCCTTGTAGTGGAATCGGCACTGAGGAAAGTTAAGAGCAAGAAGAAGCATTCTTCTTATCCACCGAGTCGTTCTTCAAGAACACTCAATGCTTTTGGTCGTCAAGCCTTCCAAAACTCTATGCTGGCCTCCAGAGTTCTTTCATATATTTTTCATATGAGTCTAACACTCCAGGAAGTCACAGAGAAATTGTCTCTTTTGACCCCTTTTTTACCAGAGCCCAAGGCTACGGATTATTCCTTGCTCATCAATCACAGCCGGAATATATCTTGGTTCCTATCTCGTGCTTCTATAGACTCTTTTGAGTCCATTAGCAGATTCTCTGCTATTGCCATTGCAGCACGTCGCAGAGCCTGGCTTGAAGCTTCAGACTTGAGCAGATGGGCACAAACTATACTGGCTCATTCTCCTTGTACAGGAGAAGGTCTCTTCAATAAGGAGGCTTTACGTCAGGTTGCTCAATGCTCCACTGACTCTCCTTCCATTAAAAACCATTCTAAGCCACCTCCTTCTTCAAAGAGTAGGAAATGTCCTACCAAACCTTCTTTCCCTAAGGAAAAAAAGTTTCATTCATCTCCTGCCCATCATTCGGCTGTACCTAAACAGGGGACGCCTCAGCCTAGTCTGAAGTCCTCCAGTTCTGGCCAGTCTCAGCATTCCCAGCAACCATAGGGGCCGGGAATTGTAACTTACACTTCACTTCTACATATTAGAAGTTTATTCACTGTGCTTTTCTTTTCAGTGTACTAACCTGACGGGGAAAGAATTTTTTGTTCAGGGACAACACACTTCTCCTCTTCTTACTCTCTAGAAGAGCAGTTGCAACTATCCCCTGATAGTTTCTATCCCAACTGGACATTTTTTCCTTCAGTTGACTTACCCTATGGATACGTCACCCTCCAATCACTTGAGGGTTACCATACTGAACAGCTTCTCTGCCAAGCTCGTTCCCCAGACAGGGAGAAGAGACATCTCCTCTCTTTTCTTGTCTGTTTTTCTTTATTCAGCACAGGACAATCTCTCTGCTGTTTCCGTCAGCAGCTCTGCCTGCAGGAGTTACAGTAATTGTATTACTGGAACTTTTTCCAAGTTCCAGTCCCTTGTTCAAAATTTTGTCAAGCCTCAGTAGTGATTCCAAACTATCTTGGATCCTCCTACTCGTTTAGGCTTTCTCATATTATTCTAACCATCTCCTCTCCTAGGATATGGCAACACACCTGACTTCAGTCAGTTTATCTCATAACTCTCCTGCACAATGCTCTCTGCAGTCTTCAGAGAAGCTTTCTACTATGAGGGCCTTGCTATAGAGCATTGACCTTGTCTCTGAAGTTTCTCTATTAGTAGGGAAAAACTTATAAACCCTTCCTATGCCTGTGAGGGTTCTCCACACCCCCTCTAGCCTGGGGTGTTAACACGAGATATCAGTTATTCTGTGTGAAAATCCAAGGCTTCTGTTTACGCATGCTACCTCTGGGTCCTTCCATAGGTCCCTCTGGTATCTTCCCTGCGTTTCTCCACATCTACCATGTCAGTGTTCTGTGGAACTCCCGCCTTGTTCTTTACAGATTCATATGTTCATCTGTTCTCACGCGAACATCACGGTTATCTGCTTAGATTGCCTTTCTGCATCCCTCAATCCATGAAAATAGATTCTCTATTCATATCCCAAGTGGGTTCACCCTCTTGTAGAGCACAGAATCTTTTTCTGTTATATTCCCCATGTACAATTATGGGGCTGGGTGGTAAACGTGTATCTTCAACCTGTTGCCTTGTATGTAGCATCTCCATATATGTCTACATACCTATATCATTGTTCTGGGGGTGCTAAATCAAGCCCCACAAATTTACATATCTTCAGGTATATCATATCTATATATATATTTGATATATTTCACCACCCATATCCTAATATACACATCTGAACATATGTATATATATATATATATATATATATATGTATATGTATATATATATATATATATAAATATATACATATATTTTCCAGCCACATGTATATATCCCTATATATATATATGTGTTTGATAAGGGGCCTCTTAAGGGTTGATCTGTCTTACACACTATCACCCTTACTGTCTAGACTACATGTTTTACCTCCTAGAGGTTTTAGACAGTCTGTCGCCCTACGTCCCATGCCATCTTACGATGCAGAAACTGTTAGGCACCAATACCCTCTTTGGTGCTAACATCTCCATTTTTTCTTTAAGTCCATGAAGCATCAAGCTTCAATATTTTTCCTATCTCTCGCCAGCTAGGAAAAACAGTGTACCTCTTTATCTTGAGTACACAACTGTTTTCCGTGGGAATAGGGGATTTTTTCCAGTTCCCCTCTTCCCGCCAGGACTGGGCTAGTTGTCCAACTCCGTCAGTCTTCTTCCTTTAGTCCTCAATGTTAATGACCTTATGCCTAAAGGAGTTTTCAGCTTTTCCCATAAAGCTTTCCATTGAAGACCTGACGTCAAATCCTACCCAGTTGACACCTGGATCATCTACTACCTCCAGGTCTGGACCTTCATCCTCACTGCTGAGAGGTCACCTTGAAGATTCTGCTACTGCTTATCCAGTAGACTCCATCATGCTTTCTACTTCCTACAATACAGTAGGTATGCTGCATATTTTTAAGTGTACATTAAATGTCTTTTAATGCTACTCATTATGTCTACCAAGGACTCCTGTAGTTTGTACAACCCTCTAGTCCTTGGCTATGCTGTTCTTTCCTCACAGCTCCTTTATTGTCAACTCCTGCCGGGGATTCCTGGAGTCAAAATGCACCCCTGATCCAGGCACTTGCATTTTTATGGGATCTCCCCCTGGCATCTCCAGCTAGGGAGTCCACCATATGTGAAGACTCATTCCTGCTTGTTCCTGGAGATAGCACAGTTACTTACCTGTAACAGGTGATCTCTGGGAACAGCAGGAATTAGTCTTCACAACCCTCCCACCTCCCCTAGGAGTTGCATCTTTTTTATCTTCTTCCTTTTCTCTCCTCGCCTTTGTCTCAGCTCTGAAACTCAACTGAAGAGAGGCTGTGGAGAAGGCGGGAAGTCACTGCGCAGGCGCGAGGGATGCTGCCAAAAGCTTTCTGATTGGAAGCTGGGCAGCATTCCCGTGCAGGCTCCGTCGGTACAGACGTACCCATATGTGAAGACTAATTCATGCTGTTCCCAGAGATCACCTGTTACAGGTAAGTAACTGTGCTTTCTCTACTGCGAGGAAGTTTCTAGCTCTGGGAATGCAAATTCTCTGTGAATGGTTATCTCCAAGTTATAATGCCCTGTTCAATGTCATTTCAGTTTGTTCACTGCAAACCGCCTTGCTATCACGAAAGGCGGTATATAAGAAATGTTCAATAAATTCATAAAATAAATAACGTATTGAAACGTTTCTATCCTCAGAACACAGGAGAATCATATGAGATTGATGAATTCATGGAAATCCTATTTTCACAGACTCTTGGTTTATTTTTATTTATTTTATTTATTTAGCTGTATTTATATCCCGCTTTTCACCGGGTCAAAGCGGTCAATTGGGGGATACATTTAACACGAGGGGATATGAGACACATATGATAATACTTACAGGGAACATGGGCAGTGGAGGGTTAAGTGGCTTGTCCAAGACCACAAGGAGTGCCTATAGGACTAGAAATCCCAGTCCCTCTGGCTTGAGATTGCTGTCCCCAAGTGGGACTTGAACCCCCGGCCCTCCGGTCTGAAGTACCTTGTCCTAACCACTAGACCACTCCTCCCTCGGTTCTTTCTCTGCCCTGCTAGTCTTAGGCGTGGAGAAGGTATCTTAGTTGCCTTGCCTCAGCGAGGGTGCGTTCGACCTCAGTCCTGAGCTGAAGGGGTACGACTTACGCCCAGACAGGTATCGCTGCTTCAGAGGCACTGGCGTGCTCCAGGTAGTCAAAAGTGCCTTGGGCTGTCTTCAGATCTGGATAGGACGCAGACAGGGTTTAGTAGTACGTTTTGATGTTCCAGGGTGAACGGGGTTTCCGCTGTTGTGGCTCCGTGAGCCGGAGCATTCGGGCGCCCCTTACAAATGGTACTTTATGGTGCGGGTCGGGCCAGAATGGTCCTCTAAGCAAACGATTTCCATGTCTCACGCAGGTCAGGGAGTTCCTGGACGGCGGGAATGTCTCAAAGAGATCGGGCAGGCAGTCACCACTGAGTCTTGCGCAGTGGGTTCCGATGTTGATGGACGTGATACGTGCAGGTTTGTGTGCTCATTACAGGGTTCTGTTTGCTCAGGAAGCTGGAATGAGTCAGGAGGCCTTGGGTCCAGCAGACGTTGGCAGCTGACTGAGCTAGCTCAGGCGTTTCAAACGTTTGAATTCGGAGTGAAGGATGCCACAGGATCGGGACTGTCCGACAGATACATCGCAGTGGTTTTTCTATATTGGCGTGAGGATACCAGCTGGGCATTTATGATTGAGGAGTCTAGGGTTCCCTTCGCGTAGAGGGAGTCTCGTCTTCCGGCGTTTGTGTGTTTATACAAGGTGTATCATCAAGTTTGTGGCAGGAACCTTTCTCAGGTGGAGTCCAGAAAGTTGCCGGAGGGTGGCAGCTTCGTCGGGGCACTCTTCGTACAAATAGGCGTCGGAGAGGCCCTACGATCCTGGCCACCAGGGCGATTTGTCTGGCAGAATATTTTGGTGGCAGTAGTAGGCGACGGAAGACGTTGCTCCTATGCAATTTTATTCAACAACCGCATTCTCAATGTTTTTACCCTGCCGTGGTGCTCATGCGGCAAACCCAGGTAGTCTGTCCCATTCATAAGGTGATAGAGCAAATGATTCAGAATGAGTGGGACAATCCAGTAGTAGGTTTTATGGGGGTAGGCTCTATGAATAAGCTATATCCCTTGCCTGTGGGGAGCCGCCTGGCCCGGCAGGTACACGGGGCTCCTCGGCGGCGTATCGGTTGGCCGCAGTTTCTATTGTTGTTTCTCAGGTGATTAGATCTTCTCTTACGACCTAGAATTCGAAAAGGGCGAGTTTAAAAAGGTAAGCCTATTGTGGGTCTCGGGTGACGAGCCTACGTCAAGGCAAGTAACCGTACCATTCCCTTTCGCAGGAGCAGGTCTGGCGTGTCTGCCAGATTTGCTCTGTTTGGTGGTCGATCCCGTCTTTGGCGGTTTCCAGTTCTATGGGTCTCGGGGTTACAGGCCGCGACCCGCCCGCAGGATGGTGGTTTCTTCGTGGGACCTCAGTGGCATCCTGGAGGGGGCCGTCGCTGGTGATTCTTCGAGCCCTGGTGTCAAGTTACTGTTTAGGTTTTGAGAGACAGTGCTCTAGTGGCTAGCTGTTTGGTTTGCTGAACTTGGTTGGCAAGAATGGTCTTGGTTGGAACCATCCTTGTTTTTTGCTCGGGAACAGTTGGTTCTACGGAAAAGGTATCTACCTCCTACCCCTGGTTGTTCTGCCTTTTCTTGTAGCGTTTGGTCTTGTTTCCTTCTTTGGTGTTATTGGTAGAGGAGTTTTTTCGTTAGCAGTCTGCGTCTCTTGGCCGTAAACAGAGTTCCGCGGGCGCGCGATTAAGTACTGGGGATTTTTAATTTAAAAAAATATATATATATCGGATCTGTACTTGGTCTTTTAGGGATCTGCCAAAGTCCTCTGGCAGTCTCATATCAATGTTTAGTGGTACCAGGAAGGCATTAGTTGAGGCTAGGTTATTTCCTGGGAGGCCGGCATCTGTGGGATTGCCCTTTCCTTGGTCTGGAGGGCAGTCATCTTCCTAGACGGAACGGTGGGTGGTTCTGGCTGCGAAGAACTTACAGAATGGTGACATGGTCGTCTTGCCATACTTTCAGTTGGCACCTTTGGCTGTTCAGTTGCCGGTTTCGGGTCGGCGGTGCGGCGCTATGGCTGAAAGGGTCCCTCCCGAGGATTACTGCTCTGTTACATCCCAGTGGTGGAGGACTGAACTGTAGGACCAATAAGGAAATGGAAATTACACTTACCTGGTAATTGTTGTTCCTTGAGGGAGTACAGTTCAGTCCTCATTCCCGCCCAGGGATGAATGTCTCAGACGCGAGGCGTCAGTTTGGGGGGGGGATTGCCGGTCCATATGTGGGCAACGTATTATGTTATGCCACTGATCACGGGCGCAGCTTCTTTCTGTGATCTTTTAGTCCTCCTTCCTTCCTTCTATCGGTCTTGCTATGGTCTGCGGGCAAGAGGATGGGGTGGAGGAGGAGGGTGTTGTTTGCCTTTTATTTCAGGGCACTGCAGGTTAAATGTAGGGGCTTAACCATAGTTGTGTATTTAATTCCTTAACTGCTCATTTGTTGTTTCTTTGAGTCTGCTTTGTCAGTAGGTCACTGGAGGATGCTGAGAGAAGACCAGCAAGATATACCCGGTGATGTCACAAGTTTGACTTGTCCAGTCTCCATGCTGCAGGAGGAGGTGCACTACCCAGTGGTGGAGGACTGAACTGTACTCCCTCAAGGAACAACAATTACCAGTTAAGTGTAATTTCCATTTCTCCGGGGACAGCAGGAATCAGTCCTCACATATGGGTGATGTTGGCGCAGACTGAGCCTGCGTAGTGGCTTCTCCCCAGCTTTCATAGAAAGCCTTTGGGAGATGTACCACGCATATGTGGTTCCCTTCCCACCCAAGGCCAGTAGGCTAAGATAGTTCAAAGGCAAAAATGACACAAAAGCAACTCCACGGGGGAGGAAGGAGGGTCGTGAGGACTGATTCCTGCTGTTCCCAAAGAACACCTGTTACAGGTGGGTAACTACGCTTTTTCGGGGAACAAGCAGGAAGTCAGTCCTCACACATGAAACTCCCTAGCTACAGGCTACCAAAAACCTGTAAACGCCACGGGTGACCAGGAAAAGGTAAGCTATCAGCAGCCAGACTCCCGAGTGGCCCAAGTGTCCGGTGAGAAACCAGTACTGCAGTTGCCTGAACACACAAAGAATGGAGGGGAGGAGTTGCCCACACCCCGAATAGATGACAGAGTACCACCTGGCCAAAGGCACTGTCCCTACGGGACCCTTCTCCAGCTGTGAAGGTGTGGACTAAGGACTAGATGATGGCCTGGCAGATTTCCGACAAGGCAATGGAATACAGGTTTGCCATGGATGCCACTATGACCTGGTGCTCCAGCGAGAGCCCAGCCTGCTCATAAACAAGGAAAATGCAGTCTGTCACCCAGGTGGACAGAGTCCACTTGGTCACCGGTGCCCCCAGCCAACTGGGGTCATAGGAGACAAAAACCTGTGAAGCTTTGCAGTGGCCCTAGGTATGTTGGAGGTAGAAGGACACGGCCCTCTTACAGTGCAGAGTTTGAAGGATGGTCTCCGCCCTGCTGGCGTGAGGCCACGGAAAGAAGATGGGGAGAACCACCTCCTAATTGAGGTGGGAAGAGGACACCACTTTGGGAAAGAACTTGGGTTGCATGCAGGGCCTGACCCTGTTCTTATAGAACCCTGGGTAGGGGTGAATCTGCCACCAACACTTGGAGCTCGCTGATCTGGCGAGCCAACATGAGTGCCACCAGGAACACTAAACTTCCAGGAAAAGTACTATAGGTGGCAGGTAGCCAGGGGCTCAAACGGTGGGCCGGTGAGTTGCAACAGCATGATGTTGAGGGCCCGGCTCTGCCACCGGCAGACAGACAGGAGGCTTGGACAACACAAGAGCCCGCAAGAAGCAGGTCAAGAGAGGCTGGATGGAGAGGGACTTGCCCTTGATAAGGTGGTGGTGCGATGTGAGTGCACAAAGGTGAAGCAAATATTGCAGCACGAGCTGCACAAGAACGGGTTGACCTGTCTCTCCAAACACCATAGTGAGAAAGAATCTGTGCCATTTGAAGGCATAAACCCATCTTGTGGAGGTCCTACGAGAGGCCAGGAGGACGACCTCCACCTCCTCTGAAAGGAGCCAAAGTTACCCTTTCAGCAGCCAGGTTTTTGGCGTCGAGACTCCAAGTTGGGGTTTAGGAGGGAGTCCTCCTCCTGCAATAGCAGCCCTGGGGTACTCCCCAGAGGGATCAGGGCTGCCATGGGTAAGCAAAGGAGCAGTGGGAACCATGGTTGCTTTGGCCACCAAGAGGTTACTAGTATCAGCGATGCCTTGTTGTGCTGAACCTTGTACAAGATTTTGGCAATCAGCAGCTATTGGCCCTGTCCCAAAGGAGAAGGCCCTCCGCACAGAGGATGAGGAATGCATCTGCTGCTACCCAGGATGGGTGTGGCTGCCTGGAGCAGAAGCAGGGCAGCTGGGCAATGGCTGGACTAGCAAAAAGGTTAATCTGTGGAGTCCCCCAGAGCTGGAAGAGCCAGTAGGCCACTCTGAAGTACCCTGCTCAGCATGTCCCAGCAGATACACCACACACTGGAGCATCCTGTGGTGGTTTGCATACGAGAAGAGAGCTACTACCTCTTGGCAGAGGGTGTACGACCCAATGCCCCCTTGCATGTTGGAGTGGCCTAGTGGTTGGGGCAAGGTACTTCAGGCCGGAAGGTCGGGGTTCAAATCCCACTAGAGGACAGCAACCTTGGGTTGGAAGGACTGGGGTTTCTAGTCCCACAGGTGCTCCTTGTGGTCTTGGGCAAGCCACTTAACCTTCCATAACCCATGTTCCCTGTAAAATAGTTATCTCCAAGTTACAATGCCCTGTTCAATGTAATTTCAGTTTGTTCAATGTAAACCGCACTGATGCAGAATAGCGCGGTATATAAGAGAATGTATGTAAATAAATAAATAAACATCGTCGCCACTTGATTATCCATCTGGACCAGCACTAAATGGTGTTGCAGGTGGTGATGGAAGGCTCAGAGAGTCAGGGATATGTTCTGAAGCTCCAAACGTTTGAGCTGCTGCAGCTGGGATTTAATATAAAAAAATGTAAGGTCATGCATTTGGGCTGCAGCAATCCAAGGGAGCATTATAGTATAGGGGGTGAAGTACTTTTGTCCACTAAAGAAGAGTGGGACCTAGGTGTGGTTGTGTCTGATGATCTTAAAGTAGCTAAACAGGTAGAAAAGGCAATGGCAAAAGCTAGAAGGATGCTTGGGTGCATACGGAGAGGAATGGCTAGCAGAAAAAAGGAGGTGATAATGCCTCTGTATAAGTCTTTGGCGTATAGTGTGCAATTCTGGAGACTGCACCTTCAAAAGGATGTGAACAGGATGGAGTCGGTGCAGAGGGTGGCTACTAAAATGATTAGTGGTCTTCATTATAAAGCATATGAGGACAGACTGAAGGATCTTAATATGTACACATTAGAGGAAAGGCAGGATAGAGGTGATATGATTGAGATGTTCAAATACCTCCGTGGCATAAATGTTCAGGGAGAGAGCCTCTTTCAATTGAAAGCAAGTTCTGTTACGAGGGGACATGGGATGAGGGTGAAGGGAGATAGATTCAGGAGTGATACGCGGAAATATTTCTTTACGGAAAGAGTAGTGGATCCGTGGAATAGTCTCCCAATGGAGGTGGTAGAGATGAGGACAGTAACTGAATTCAGGAAAGCATGGGACAAACACAGAGGATCTCTAAAGGTAAAAAGGGGCCTGTTGTAGTTGTTGACATGGAAGGACAGACTAGATAGGCCATGTGGTCTCTTTCTGTCATCATGTTTCTATGACTGTGACCAACTGTCCCTGTGTGCAAAGGCTGTCGCAGTGGGCTCACCAGCTTAAGAGGGAGGTGTCCATGGTTAGGACCCTCTGGATGGTGGGGGGCCTGGAAAGGCATCCTGACAGGAGGTGCGGGGGGCTTGCCACGAGGCAAGAGAGTGGGCCAGTTGCCAGGTCACCACCACCACCCTGTTCTGCAGTCTACCTGTGTCTACTGGGAGAAAAGGTCCTATTGAGCTGCTCTCATATATAGGCGGGCGTCTGGGGTGACATGAATTGTGGATGCCATGTGACCCAACAGGCGGAGCAGGAGACGAGCACAGAGTATCAGTGCTGCACAGCCGCAGCCAGCACTCTGACGCTATTGGCCCTGTCCCAAAGGAGAAAGGCCTTGGCCTGAATGGTATCCAGCCTTGCACCTACAAACTCCAGACACCGCCAGGAGGAGATGAGATTTGGGGTTCATAATAAATCACCCAAAGTGCCACAGGATGAAGATGATGGCGCGTTCCACCTCTGCAGCAACGTGGCCTCATATGAGCCAGTCGTTCAGGTATGGGAAGACAAAGCTCCCTGGAGGCAAAGGTAAGTCACAACTACTGTCAGGCACTTAGTGAAAACCCTTGCTGCAGAGGTCAGCCTGAAGGGTAGGGCCCTGTACTGGTAGTGGCCACCTTCCACCATGAACCTGAGGTATTTCCTGTGGTTGGGATGGATGAGGATGTATGTGTTTGCATCTTTTAGGTCCAAGGAGCATAGTCTCCCGGCTGGAGGTATGGCAGCAGTGTTCCAAGGGAGAGCATTTTGAACTTGTTCTTCACCAGGAACCAGTTTAAATCCCTCAGGTCCAGAATGGGCTGGAAGCTTCCGGTCCTCTTGGGTATGAGGAAGTATTGGGAGTAGAATGCCATTGAGGTGTGTAGGCACCGGTACCATTGCCTGTCCTTGAGAAGTCCTGCAAGCTCTTGAAGTAATGAAATATGGTGGAGGGGCGTGCCGAGGGACTCATCCAGGAAAAAAACGAGAGGGCGCCTGTGCCAGGTGGAGGAGGTGGTAACCCTTCCTCACCACCTGGAGTGCCCAGGAGTCTGTGGTGATGGATGGCCACCGGTGGGCATAAAGAACCAGATGCCCCCCTGTGGGCTGCTGGGGTGGGCCTCCTGGGGGAAGAGAAGTTTTGACCAAGGAGTTAAAACCCCCCACCAGTCTGGGCTGCAGCCGGTGCTTAGGATTTGGGAAACTTAGACTTAAGAGGGCCCTATCCTTGTCCCTTAGCCTGCTGCCCTTGTTGGGGAGCTGGGAAGGCCTGGTACTGAGGGTAGTTTCCATAAGCCTTCCTCTTCTTTGGGTAGAAGGACTTTTTACCCGAAGGCTTCCATCAGGAAGGGTTGGCGGTCTTCTTGGAGAGCCGGGTCCTCGTCAGGAACTCAGACTCTAACTCTGCAGCCTTATCCGTCATGGGTTTGCCGAAGAGATTTTCTCCCTGGCGGGGGACATTGACCAACTTGTCCTGAACCCATTGCTCCAGGTCGGAGGACTGTAACCAGGCCTGGTGTTCGGCACAGATGCCTCCCGCTGCTACTCTAGCCACTGACTCATAGCCCTCATCGGCTGCTCGAGTTAAACTTGGAACACACTCTGACACCCGAGGCGAGGGTTCAGAACTGCTGGAAAAGTTCATCAGAGCGACCAGCAGAGAATCCGGAGAGTTCCTTCATAGGTCATGTGGTAGTCTTCTGCCATCATGTTTCTATCTAGTCTGCTTTTACATATCAACTTCTACAATATTTCCCTCTTTTCCCTTAGAGATCCTCTGGGTTAGTATCTGAATTCACAAAAGCATGGGAGAGTCCTCATCTCTACTGGGAGACTATTCCATACATCTTTCACTCTTTCCGTAAAGAAAATTTTCCGCATATTCTGAGTCTATCCCTTTCACTTTCATCCTATGTCCCCTCGTGCAGAGCTTGCTTTCAATCGAAAGAGGCTCTCCTCCTTTGCATTTATGCCATAGAGATATTTAAACAACTCTACATATCTCCTCTCTCACCTTTCCTCTAAAGTATACATATGAAGATCCTTAAGTCTGTACTCATATGCTTTATAATGAAGACCACTAACCATTTTAGTAGCCACCCTCTGCACCGACTCCAACCTGTTTATATCCCTTTGAAGGTGTGGTCTCAAGAACCGTACACAGTACTCCAAATGAGGTCTCACCAAAGACCGATATAGAAGCACTATCACCTCCTTTATTCTGCTGGCCATTCCTCTCCCTATGTACCCAAGCATCCTTCTAGCTTTCGCCATTGCCTTTTCTACCTGTTTAGCTACTTTAAGATCATCAGACACAATCACGCCTAGGTCCTGCTCTTCTTTTGTGAACAGAAGTACTTCACCCCATATACTGTACCGCTTGGATTGCTGCAGCCCAAATGCATGATCTTGCATTTTTTAGCATTAAATCTCAGCTACCAAATTCTAGACCATTCTTCAAGCTTAGCTAGATCCCTCCTCCTGTTATCTTCTCTATTGCAGATTTTGGTATCCTCTGCAAAGAAGCAAACCTTACCAGACAGCTGTTCTGCAATATCACTAACAAAGATGTTAAAAAGAATCAGACCAAGGACAGATTCCTGCGGCACACCACTGGTGACCTCCCTCTCCTCAGAATGAGCTCAATTTACCTGTACCCTTTGTCGTCTCCCCCTCAACCAATTTTTAACCCAATCATTAACTTTAGTGTCCATCCCTAGGGTGCTCACTTTGTTAATAAGTCGCCTTTGTGGAAAGGTGTCAAAGGCTTTACTGAAATCCAAGTACACCACATCTACGGCTCTCCCTCGGTCCAACTCCCTGGTCATCCAGTCAAAGAAATCAGATTTGTCTGATAAGACCTGCCTCTGATCCTGTAATCCATTGAACTCCAGAAACTTCACTATTTTCTCTTTGAGCAGCGTTTCCAATAATTTACTCACCACAGAGGTTAGACTGTAGTTTTCAACCACATCCTTACTTCCGCTTTTATTTAAAGGGACCACATGTGCCTCTCCTCCAGTCCTCTGGTACCACTCCTGACTCTGAAGCATTGAAAAGGTCAGTTAGCAGAGCACTAGAACATCCCCAAGTTACTTCTGTATTCTTGGATGTATCCCATCCAGTCCCATCACTTTGTCTACTTTTAGTTTAGCTAGTCTCTCCTGGACACAGTCTTCTGAAAATCGTTCAAGATCCCCGTCATTTCTATTCCTAGTTATGGGTGTTTTTCTGAGGTCCTGCTCCTTGCCCCTTCATCTGTGAACACAGAACAGAAATATTCATTAAGCAATCCGCTTTATCCTCATCAGCTTCTACATATTCCTTCACCCTTGAGTCTGACAATACCTTTTTTACCCTTCCTCTTCTCATTAACAGGTCATCAGGTACATGCCCATGTACAGCTGGCATGCCTGGATCCGGCCAATGAGCATCGAGCCCTGGTAACACTTTCTGCCCAGGGCATCCAAAGCCCAGGTCTTCCTCCCCAGGGGCCCAGAGGAGTGCATTTTCTGGCTCTTAAGGTGACACATGGCTGACCCCACCACCATGGAGTTGTGTGGCAGCTGTGCTTTTTGGAAAACGGGGCTCCGGCAGACCTGGTACATAGAGACAGCCATCTCCTCACTACAGGCACAAATGCGAGGGCCTCCCATATTTAGAGGAGCAGTCGTTCCAGGATCAGAGGAACAGGCATCGCAAGTGCCTCTACGAGGGGCCTCGTACTGGAGGATCTCTAGTTCCTTAATCCACAAGTCCTCCTCAGACTGTCTTTGTCTCTAAGTCCAGGGGCTTGGCCATAGCCTCTGGCGGGTCAGAGGGCATGTCCCGGTGATGACAGGTATCCAGGGACCTGTCATCCACAGTCTCTCAAGCCGACCCTTAGTTGGTGGCGGTATCAGGGGTGGTCCGGAGCCCTCAGAGGCCCTGCAGTCAGAGACATGGGACAGAGATTGGGACCGATGGCAAGGGTTCTCTTGAGGCTGATTGTGCTCGAGAAATGGCTCTATGTCTGGGGAGTTTGAGGTTCTGGTAGTTGGGAGTGATGACCTGGCTAAGCTGGGCAAAGAGCCCACTGCTGGGCCCTAAGGCTGCCATCCTGGTCTCGAAGCCAAATGGCTCTGCAGCCTTCAGCATAGGCACAGAGGGACTCCCAGAGGCCAGACGCTCTCACTCCTTTCCTTGGGACTCACAATGGGGAATGCAGGCCCAGGGTCTTGTCCACTTTCTCAGTCGTGTCCACCAATGTGGTCTTCGAGGGTATCCAGCTCTTCTTGGATTCTTCCTCTGGGGTCCAGCTGGAGGACCCACAGCCTCGGGGTTCTGAGGCTGCACTGTCTCACTGTGGTTCCAGAAGGGGTCCTGGAGCACGATGTTTGCCGGAGACTCCGGCACAGTCCATCTTGTGGAAGGAGGACTCCCACTGCTGCTGACTACTCTTGATGGCCTTGGCGGTCGTCTTCTTGCAGTGACCACAGTCCAAGGGGTCATGGGTCCAGCCCGAGGTGTCCGATTCAGCAGTCAGTGTGGACATGGGCGTCTTCCTTGACTCTAACCTATCTTTCCGAGATCACATCCCTCACGTTTCCAAAACTTCATTTTTCTTCCTCCGTCAAATTCGCACTATCCGGCCCTTCCTTACCGCACAGGCACTTCCTACCCTTCTCTTATCCCTGGTTATGTCCCGTATCGACTTCTGTAATTCCATTCTAGCTGGTCTCCCTTCTACGCAACTTCACTGCCTCCAACGCATTCGAAACACTGCCGCCCGATTCATTTTCCATTCTTCTCCAAGCGATCACATCACGCCCCTACTTATTCATCTTCACTGGTTCCTTGTCAAAATCCTTGTACTTGTCCATCGCGTCCTCTACACCCACTCCCCCCAGTATTTGGCTGATCTCGTTCACTTCCATACCCCAGCGCGCTCTTTACGTTCTTTGCATCTCAACCGTCTACATCTCCCTTCCCCTTCACGTGCCCACCTCCAGTCTACTCGTTCCTCTGCTTTCTTCTTCATCAGTCCTACCCTCCTCCATCCGGCTTGAGCAACAGCTTACCTCCTTCAAGAATAGTCTCAAAACCCACCTTTTTGCCCTTGCCTTTGACCTTCCTGACCCCTCTGTGTAATCTTACCCTCCCTCTCCCCATCTTTCTTTCTCCTCCCCTCTGTCTCGTCGTATGATTCTGCTGGTTTGCTTTCCTATCCACTGTTGTAACTTCCTTTCCTCTTTTCTGCCTCACGGCTTTTTGTATATGCTGTGTAAACCGCTTTGATATTATTGGTTAGCGGTATATAAAGTTAATAAACATAAATATGGTGTGGGTGCATCGGTCACAATTCTTAAAGCCACTGGCTGAGACCATGGTGGGGAACACAGCCTCATGCCCAGCTAAGGAAAAAGGGTGCGAAGCCGGTCGAGAAGCTCTCGAAGAAAAAGGAGGAAAAAAAAGAAACTGAGCTGAGACATGCTGCCGATGCTAGTGAGCTCAGGGGCGGGAAAGGGAACTGGTACGTGACCAGAGAAAGTTTTGTTTTTTCCTCTTGAATTTTTCTATTTCCAGGGAAAACAAACAACATCTGTCCGGTGGGCTCTGTGGGGAAAAAAGGAGACTGAGGCAAGTTTGCACCCGTGGGCGGGAAGGGGATCAGGCATGGATGGTGTATCTCCCAAAGACTTTCTTGGAAAGCTGGGGAAAAGCTACCGCATGGGCTCTGTTGGTGCCGTCACCCATGTGCGAGGATTGACTTCCTTCTTGTTCCCAGAGAATACCCCAGTTCAGTGAACTCAAATCCTGATCCCCTATTTGCCACACGCAGTATTGCAAAGTTACCTGTGCTGGAAAGCTTCTGAAACTTCAAGAGCAAGTTACTTATGTCGAGTATGCTGGGATCTGTGAGGACATCATCTTCTGCTTATCCTCTGAGAAATGCTACTGAAGCACAGAATCTGATTATGGCAGATGTGAGTTACTTGCTGGTTGTAGCATAGCCAAGGCAATAAATAGCACACTGCCTTAAGTTGTGCAACTGCTAGAAAGTTGGCTGCCATCTAGTACTGGAGGGTAAAGGAATGCCTGAGGTGAACCACTGCGGCAGGAAGGAATCACAGGCCCACTTGTTTCCTCAAGACCATCAGCTGCATGAGGGAGGGTTCAGCCGCTGCTTTCTGAGAGGGACTGGGGGGTGTAACTTTTTCATTTGACTGGATTACCAGGAAGGCACAGAGGAGACTTAAAAGGGTCTTGTGGCCCCAGGATAGGAATACACAGCCATGTATTGTTAAAGACAAGCATATGAGGAAAATTCCCCCAGTATCTAACACAGTGCTTTTCAAATTTTATCCCATATGACCCCATTTTAGCAAATGAAAATTCATGTGACGATGAAATAAGACTTGCAGATCTCCCGCCTCCTTCCCCTCATCTAAAACAGGAAGCTTCTCAACAGTACTGGCAACAAGCAGCAGCGGTCAGCGCAGGGTCACTGTGCACTTAACAGATCCCAGCACGGGTTCGTCTAACTGGAAGCTTACACAGGAGGGGGCAAGGGCTTGGGAATGTTCACAGATGCACAGGCAATATGCTGACTTGGCATAGGTCACAGTGAAAGGCCAGAGAGAAGGGGAAATGGCTATGTTCATCAGAGTTTACAATCTAATCAAGACAGACAACACAACAATTGTGTATTAGGATAAAACCAGGAAATACCTGTACCAGGGGTGCCATAAAGCCTCTTGGAGTCGCATGTGGGTAGATTTAACCTCTTCGGTTACTGCTGGTAGAAAGCATCTTTCTTCACCAGAGATACTAGTTGAGGGACCCCATCAATCCAAGCATACTGCAGAGAACTTGCTGCCTCTCAACATGCTTCAACAGGCAACCTCAGAGAACAACCCCTCCCCCCCCAGCAGTAAGACACACTTCAGTGGGGTGTTAATGTTTCCTTTTATTTCAGCAGTTCTTTGACAAGGTTACTAAGAATGGCCTACAAAGAACATCCAGTATAAAAAAAATTATGTTCCTGGTTCCCTAAAGAATGTGTTGGACATTTACAAAATTAAATGAGTGGTGAGTGGTACTTTGCAGTTGTGGTAGTAGGTTTTTTTACACTAGGGCAGCAACCAACCAATGTATAAGCTGACAGGATTTACCATTTACAAGAGGACAAACTCAAGAAGTGGAACAGTGTGCCCCACCCCCTAGGGCCCATGCGTTCAATAAGTGCACTAGAAAAGTAAAGGGCAAGATCAATGAGAAGAGGTTGTGATGGCACATTCAGGTTTTTTATTCCAGCCCCATGATGCTAGGGGGAGAGAGGACTACTCCTCACAGTTAGCAGCCACTAGGTTCCCACTTTCAGAAAGGGCTCTACTGCACAGCCTGCCTTATGGTTATAAGCTGTGAGCCCTCTAGGGCGTCTGCACATGGCTTTAATTGCAGCTCGAAGTGCCATTTTTAACCATTTAAATTAACATACCAGCATTTCTACATCCCATGTTCCTTCCAGCCACCTCACCTCTGTCATTCAACTGTCTTCATCACATAAGACTACAGCAGAGTACCATAGTAATGAAATGTTTTCCCCCTACATTCTCTCCACTACCCTTTTCCTTTCCAAGGTCTCCTAAAAATAAAAAAAAAGAAAGACTGGCCCCAGCCCCCGGGTAAGGCTTTCACAGCTGTTTAACATAGAAAGGGCAAATGCTTACCATGGGACACAAGGTTCCTAATCTATACATCCCATTAGCCATCACTAGAGGGCCTGCATCAGCTGTAACAGGCACTCACTGAAGGCCAGCAATGGTTTCATGGTTGTGTTTAGCAGGCAGTTGGCCACTCACTTGGTGGGTTTTTGACCCCTGGATTTCTTACCCAGTGGCTTTAATGCAGGTGGAGCTAACCTGTGAGGTGTTTTGGATTGGCCTTGGGCAAGGGAGTGGCCTGCTCATAAGCCACAAGATTAAAATTGTTTCATAATTTGACCGAGAGACTGCCTACACGCAGATGTCAGGGAGGAGAAGGGCAGCTGCAGAAACAGGCCACAAACGGCTGCAGCTCCTTCTCCCCCCACTCCAGTGTCAGCTGCCATCATTACATGTGTCCATATGCGCACCCATCCCCACCCCATCTGTGTAGTCAGCAGCACTGTCAGAGCAGGAAGGGGACAATGGGGGAGCGCAGAGGGGGGTAGTCCCGGAACTCCTTCAGGTAGCTGCGGTGCTTTCCCCTTGCCCAGATGGTCATCTGGATGAATCCGACCAGAGTAAACAAAGCCACTGTGGACAAAAAAGGTAGTAAGAATATAAGCTGGTATACATGAAATACTGAACTTTAGATGACACACTCCAGTCGGATGAAAGGATGACTGACTATTTTCCTTCTCTGATTTAAGCTCTTGCCTCATACAGCATTTACAATACAGTTCCTGTACCTTTTCCACAGCAAAATAAGTACATTAGCTAAGATGGTAAGTGCCAGGCGCTCCTGGTCACTGCTAAAAAGGGCAACAGCTGGTGGCTAGATTCAGGTCCATGCCTATAAGGACCCCAGGTGTACAGGACTGTTGTTGGAATGACCAGCAGTGGGAATGTAAAATAGGAAATTTTCTCAAGTAGCTGTGAATTAAGGCTCATGGTGCTAGATTTCAGCCATGGTTGCAACTGAACCAAAAGTGCCAAGAACAGGAGGAAATGGCCAGGTTGAATGCAAACTCACAGACTGCAATAGAGTTCCTCATTGTCTCCCTAGTCCAATCCTGCACCTTGGGGTAGTCAACCTCCTCCAGCAGCTTGGAGACTGAGCATGTCATCCTTTTGCTGACAATCGGCATACTTGGCAGCTGCACCCCCCACTGGCTCCCAGTAAGCTCAGTCTTCAGCTGGAGAGGTGATCCAGAGGGCTGAACTCACTTGAACAACAACTAAGGAGTTTGGGTTTAGGACCATAGCTTTAATTGATTCACAGAGATAGAGCGAACTAAAGGGACCTGCGGGTTTAAATTGGGGGAACCCCAAAAAGGAAAGAGACTGAAAAGCCGCCCCCCCCCTCCCCCACCAGAAGGGGAGGCTTGGGTGCTAAAGGCCGGAGATTGAAGTGGTAGCAGCTCCCGAACCAGTCATCTGATGAGGAGCCATACATTTAAGGTAAGTCTGCAGGCAGCACTCCATGGGACCTCTGTTTCAGTTCCCATCTCCTCATTGAAGCCTAGGATGGGGCTGAGCAAGAGGTGCAGGAGACGTGCATAAGCTTTCCCTTCCCAGTGAGTGACCGACAGTGGGGGAAACCAGCAGCGGCTTCAATGCCCTGAGGGCTTATTTATCAGCATACTACTGAAGGACCGCATAGTTCACAGCAAGCACATTCCTATCAGACCAGAGCATCACCAATATCTCCGCTTTGCCGTGCCATGGGGCATTTTCTATTTCGAGCATTGCCCTTTGGGCTAGCAGCTGCCCCCCCCCCCATACCTTCACCCAAGGTGATGGTGGCGCTCTGCCAGAAGAGGATCCTGGGTACCCTGACCTCGACAACTGGCTCATTCGAGCAAACTCAAGGGAGGAAAACCAATGGGCAACAGCAAAGGTTGTGACATTTCTGCAGAGTCTCGAATGGGTGATCAACACATCCAAGAGTCAATTGGCACCATCGCAGGAGCTAGAGTACCTGGGGGCTTGCTTTGACACTCATGAGGACCAGGTATTTCTTCTGGAATATTGGGAACCAGGGCTGCAACAGCTCGTGCGGCAGTTCTTAGAGATAACGGAGCAGACAGCATAGCATTAGCTGCAGTTGCTAGAGACTATGGCAGCAACTCAAGCTCATACAGTGGGCAAGAGCACACACATACGACCACTGCAGAGAGCACTGCTGAACAGATGCTCACATCAGCAGCATCCCTCGTCACTGCAGCTGCTCTGCCCGATGGAGCCCAGGAGGGTGCTCAGATGGTGGCTCCGTCCCAGGAACCTGGGGGCAGGGATGCCCCTCAAATCGCCACACTGGTTCCCAATGACTATGGGCACAGGTCTGTCAGGCTGGGGGGCCTACTACGAGGACACATTGCTCAAGGACAGTGGAACATGCAGGAGGCGATCTGGTCTATCAACAGACTAGAGATGAGAGTGGTCTTCTTGCCATTGCAGAAGTTTTGCCCTTGGTTGCAGAGGAAAGCGGTTTGATCTTCCTCAGATAATGCCACCACGGTGGCCTGCATCAATTGGAAAGGCGGTATGGGCAGCATGTGCTTGGAAGCAGAGGCCAAGACACTGTTGACATGGACAGAAGAGCATCTTCAGGCGATTTCAGCAGCGCACATGGCGGGAACAGAAAACATGACAGCAGAGTACCTAAGCTGGGTTCAGGTGGACGCTCAAACATGAGGCCTTCAGGCAGGTAGTAACATAGTATATGACAGCAGATAAAGACCAGTATAGTCCATCTAGTCTGCCGAGCAAGGTGGCAAGAGGAGGTGAACCTACCACTCCGTATAGGCCACCCATCCCCATGTCTTTGTTTAGGGATGTAAGAGCTTCCATTTTCACCATATGTACTTTAAACGCATCTACCCTATCATAGATTACAGCTCTTTGAATAGCTCAGCCAGACTGGTCAGAGCAGTAGTCATGGCCAATATATAGTTGTGGTCAACATTATTGGCACCCTTACATTTTAGGTATGTTGTCTGCAATATCTTGAGAAATAATTGGAAATATTCCAACTGTATTGTTTCTAAGTGCCGTCAAGTCAGTGTTGACTCATGGGGATCCTCTGGATAGTTGTCCTGAACTGCATTCTGTCTTCAGTCAGGCTGCTCATTGTTGACAGAATGGCACCCATAGCTGATGTTTTGTATCAATCCATCTCATTGGTAGCCTTCCTCTTGTGCGTTGACCCTTCACCCTGCCAAGCATGACATCCCCCCCCACTGATCTCTCTCCCCGCATGATGCATCCAAAGTACGAAAGTCGAAGAACCGCCATCTGAGCTTCCAAAGAAAGCCCAGGTTTGATCTCTGGGCAATCCATGGTATACACAGTATTCGTCGCCAGCATCATAATTCAAAGGCATTAATTTTCTTCCTATCTTTTTCACTGCCCAACTTTCGCATCCGTATGACCTTGAAAATACCATGGCTTGAACAAGTCTAATCCCTGTGTGTAGAGAGACATTTCTGCCCTTGAGTATCCTGTCCAGGTTCCTCATAGCCATTCTGCCATGGGCAATGCGTTGTCTGACTTCCTGGCTTTTTGTTTTTTCTTTATTGATAGTTGATCCAAGCAGGTTAATGTTGTTAACCATTTCAATCTCCTCTCCATCAATGATTAACTTACTCATTTTGCCAGTCAGGATCTCTATCCTCTCCACATCAATGTGCAGCCTCGTCTTCAGACTATGTTCCTTGATCTGAAACATTTGCTTTTCAAGATCATCTTCACCTTCAGCCAGTAACATGACATCACCAGCATTGCAAAGGTGAAGTCTTCCACTAATCCTCACACCTCTGTTGTCTTCACACAGTCCTGATTCACCAATGATCTGTTCTGCATACAAATCAAACAGGTGGGGGGAAAGCATGCAGTCCCGTTGCATACCCCTGCTGACCCCAAACCACTTTTTTTTCCTCCCCGCTCCATTCAAACCGTTGCCTCCTGATCAATGCAAAGGTGGAGCAATGGGGTGCACCCAATGATGGATTTCATGATGATGTTTGTCACAGCCAAGGTGAGCTGGTTCTACAGCAGAAAACAAGAGAGGATGTTGGAAGGCCTAGATGCCTTGGTGCAGCTGTGGCCCACGGAGGGTCTCCTCTGTTTTTCCTCATTGGGCACTCATATGCCGCGTCATGCAGCGGATCGAGGCGTGTCAGGGATTAGTCAGTCAGTCAGTCAGTCATTCTCATAGCCCTGGTGCCCATGGTATGTGGACCTGATGCAGTCATGGCAGCTGCTGGCCCCAGCGGACCTCCTGACCCAGGTGAATCCATTCTCACTTATGGCATGGCTCTTGAGAAGGCTAGTTGTGGAGGCATGGCTACTCGGGGCCAGTGATTGCCATGTTACTGAAAGCCTGGAAAAGGTCTACTTCCCCGTCTTATATCTGGGTATGGCGCATCTTTGAGGCCTGGTGTGGGGACAAATACTGTAGACCGTTCTTGCAAGCTGGTTTAGAAAAGGGCTTGGCCACTTTTTGTTATAGGAGCAGAATCCAGGGAGTGTCCTTAGAAACACACCTGGATGTGGTAAGGTTCCTGAAGGCTGTGAAACGGCTCCAACCACCACTGCGGTCCATCATTCTGCCTTGGGATCTTAACTTGGTATTGGCGGTGCTGGCAAAAGAGCCCTTTAAGCCTTTGGACTATTCCTCCCTGAATGACGGGACTCTTGAGACAGTGTTTTTTGGTGGCTATTTGCTCAGCCTGGAGAATCTTGGAGTTCCAGGCTTTGTCATATAGGGAGCTGGTCTCTGTTGTTCGGAGGCTCCTCACCCGGTGCAGGTTCAGGAGCCGCCTCAAGACCCAGGGATGCTGTTGCCATGAAACCCCCTCCCCCCCATGTTGCAGAGGAGGGGGGAATATTCATCTTTGCTGCCTTTTTTTTTTCATAAAGCTAGTACAAAGCAAAAATAATCAAGGACAAAAGAAATATCCCTGTAACAGGAAAAAAACCGAACTCATCCTAAAACCTATGTCTCCTAGTTATCCCTTCATTGAGTCCAGCATGTTGGCTCACTACCTCCTCCAGTTGCTTGGAGACTGAGCTTACAGGGGCTAGTAGGCTGTGCCAGCTGCATAAGTACACTGGTGTCATCAAAAAGATGACATGCTCAGTCCCTTCTGACTTTTTCTGCCATCATGTTTCTATCTTGCGTCCAGGTGGGGAGGGTTTGAGGCTTGGTAGATGGAGAATCACTGCAGACTGAACAATGACATTCTTTGATGTCACCAGTACAAGTACCCGAGGGACCGCCTCCTTGCTCCAGTTTACCTACTGACAAAGCAGACTCACCAGAGCAACAATTAAGTAGCTTAAAAAGATATTAAACTTTAATATATTCATATTCATTTATTTGATTGACCGCCCTTCATGGATAGGCAGAGCGGTTTACAATAAAAATATATACAGAATGGCATAAGCCAGAAAATCGGAAAGGAAGTTACAATTGAAGAAGAAAAAGAGACAGAGACATGAGTAAGGCGGGCAGATGGAGAGATGGCGGGTAGGGGCTAGGGAGAACAAATAAGTTTTAAGTGAGCGTTTGAAGGTAGGGTAATGGGGTTCGAGCCGAAGGGGGGGGGGAGGGGAGAGAGTTCCATAGTGCAGGGGCTGCAAAGAAGAAGGCTGAGGAGCGTGTGGTCTGAAGGTGTGCATGAGAAGGTGAAGGTAGAGCTAGTTGGTTGAGGTGGAAAGAGCGAGGGGTATGACGAGGAGTGTGGAAGTGGAGTAAGTCAGCCAGATATTGAGGGGTAGAAGTGTGTAGTGCCTTGTGAGCTAATGTGAGGAGCTTGAATTGAATGCGATAGGAAACAGGGAGCCAGTGAAGTTGGAAAAGGAGAGGGGTGATATGGTCCCTGATAGAAGAGTGGGTGACAAGACGGGCGGCAGTGTTTTGAATGCGTTGCAACCGGGAGAGCTGTAGTTTGGAGATACCAGAGAGAATGGAGTTGGAGAAATCAACACGAGAGATGACAAGGGTGAGTAGTAAGGTGGTTAAAGCTGAGGAGGAGAGGAAGGGGCGAATAGCACAAATCTGTCGTAAGTGGAAGAAGGAGAGTTTAGAAACGTGGGAGACATGTGCTGAGAAGGAAAGATCTGAGTCGAAGAGAACTCCAAGATAGCGAAAAGTGGTAACTAACGGGACAGGTGCACTAGAGAAAGATGGAGCCAAAGAGGGGGGCTGGTGACCGGGAGAGAACCAGATGGCAATGGTTTTTGAAAGGTTAAGATGTAAACAGTTTTGAATTAACCAATCGGAAACAGCAGCTAAGCAGGCATTCAAGGGAGTTAGGTCAGGGGAGGTGTGGTGGAGGAGAAGGATATCGTCTGCCTAGTAAAAGGCTGTGATCCCAAACTGTTGGACAAGCAATGTGAGAGGAGTGAGAAAGATATTGAAAAGAAGAGGAACTAATACAGAGCCTTGAGGAACCCCACAAACTAGGGAGAAGGAGTCGGAAGGGGATTGAGAGGAGGATGAGGGGAGAACTGCAGCAGAGCGAGAGTAGAGGAAAGAATGAAACCAACGCAAGACAGTACTACGAAGGCCGATATCATGCAAACGAGAGAGGAGGAGTGAGTGGTCAACTAAGTCAAAGGCAGCGGAGAGATCGAGTGCCACCGCCACCGAGATGTCACCCCGGTCGTGAGCAGTGTGCAGGGAGTTGGTGAAAGCTAGAAGAATGGTCTCGACACTATGCCCAGAGCGAAAACCAGATTGACGGGGGTGAAGAAGATTGGTGGAGTCAAGATGGTGAGTGAGTTGTACAAAAACAAGTTTCTCAAGTAATTTAGAAAGGAAAGGAAGATTGGAGACGGGACGGTAGTTGTTGGGATCAAGAGGGTCTAAAGTAGATTTCTTACGTAATGGCCAGATGAGAGCGTGTTTCCAGGGGGCGGGGAAGGATCCAGAGGAAAGACTAGAGTTCATCATGGTTTGAAGGTGGGGAAGGAAAGACAGAGATGGAACAAGAAGCCAGGAGGATGGAATAGGGTCAAGGGAGCAGAAAGTCTTGTTAGATGAGGAAATAAGATGGTGAAGTTCGGTAGAAGAGGTTGGTGAGGAGGAGGACCAGGTATGAGATAGCAGGGAGGAAGGGGGAGGGGATGTGACTGGAGGAGGTGAGGAAAGAGGTGGGGGATGGAGAGGCAGGGAGGCCCTTAGGCTAGAAATTTTGTTAGAAAAGGCTGCAGCCAGAAGAGAAGGGGCGGGAAGAGGATGAGTGGGTTGGGCGGGAGTAGTAGGGTGAAGGGAGGTAAGGAAAGTGAGTGTGGAGTATAAATGACACGTCTGATTAGGGGCAGCGGTAATAGCAGCAGAGAAGAAAGAGGCCTTGGAAAGGTGGACCTGGGAGCGATAATAGGAGTGTTGAGAATTGAAAAATGAGAGAGAGGTGGGTGATGGAGATAAACTATTATAACATTAACAGATCTTAATTATAAATTAAGACACATAATGTGCCCTTAAAGAAACATTATAACATTCCTATTATAGTCTGCCCCCTGTCTCAACAGAAATATAATAGTTTACAAAGATCCCCCAAAATAGACCATTAAACATACCATGACCATACTATACCGCTTAGCTTCAGGACTGGAATCCAGGGAGGGATGCGGGACTGGACTGGAGTTCCTTAAGGAACAACAATTAGCAGATAAGTCTAATTTCACCTTCCTTATCGTCTCTCCAGTCCAGTCCTGGAATCTCTGGGATGTAACAGAGCAGTAAAAATCTCTAATGGGTGGGACCTGCTAAACCAGCCTGAAGCACTGCTGATCCAAAACAGGTATCTCTTTTTGCCTCTATATCCAATCGATAATGTTTCACAAAGGAATTCAACGAAGACCAAGTAGCTGCTTTACATATCTCCACAGGCGGCAATAAACTATACTCGGAGATTCATTATTGGAATTCCTTCTTTTCTCATTGCTACCGCAACGACCACCATTACCTTGGTAAATGTTCGCGGAGCCGTTGCTAAACCAAACAGCAACGCTTGAAATTGGAAATGACCCATTGGAACCGCAAATCTCAAAAATCTCTGATGCTCCAGACGAATGGGAATGTGTAGATATGCCTCTGTCAAATCCAGAGACGTAAGAAACTCCCCTTTTCTTACTGCCATTATTACAGCCCTCAGTGTTTCCATGCGAAAATGAGTTATCCGAAGGCAGCGATTGACCTTTTGAAGATCTAAAATTGGTCGAAAAGACCCTTCTTTCTTTGGAACCACAAAATAAATGGAGTATCAACCGGAACCGCGTTCGCCTGGTGGCACCGGAACAACAGCTTTTAGATTCAAAAATCTTTGCAAGGTTTTGCGCACTGCCGCACACTTGACGCATGTCTTGCAAGGAGAATGAATGAACCAATCGACCACCAGGCGCTGAAGTTCCAGAGCATATCCTTCCCGAATGATCTCCAACACCCAGCGATTGGATGTGATCTGAACCCAGGCTGAATAAAACTCCCGTAGCCGACCTCCCACGGGAATCAATTCCACCTGGGCCCTCCTTACATCATTGTGATTTTCTAGGGTTTGAAGAAGAAGAGGAAGTTGCAAATCCCCTATTTGCTCCTCAAAAAACCTGACTTCTAAAATATTGTTGTCCTCTCTGAAATTGTCCAAAACGTGTGGAACGAAAGATGACGAAAATCTCTGAACTGACCCCTAGTCGCCTGAATTGGAGGTCCTAGCTTCTGCCTGTCCTCTGGCAGCCTGCCACCTTTAGACTCCCCTAAGTCTTTTACCAATTTATCTAAGTCCTCACCAAAAAGTAGTTTACCCCTAAAGGGAAGTTTAGTGAGCCTTGCTTTAGAAGAAGCATCTGCCACCCAGTTACGCAACCATAAATATCTTCTCACCGCCACTACCGAGACCATACTCTTAGACAAACCCCTAATAAGGTCATAATGAATATCTGCTAAATAAGCTGCCCCAGTCTCTAAGCGGGACGCTTCTGTCGCAGAGTCTTCCACACTATCTCCATGTACACGCTGAGACCAACAAAGACAAGCTCTGGCTACCCAAGCTCCACAAATTGAAGCCTGAATGGATAAAGCATTGACATCAAACACCTGCTTTAACAATGTATCCAACCTTCTATTGTGGCTATCCTTGAGGGCGGCACCACCTTCCACAGGAATTGTAGTCTTTTTGCTAACAGCCGAAACTGCTGCATCTACTTGGGAGACTTAAACAATTCCAGATCCTGATCCAGTAAAGCATATAAACGAGCCATGACTCTGGACCCCTTTAGTCCAGCCTCGGGCATGTCCCATTCCTGCTGAATCATCTCCTTTACAACTCTGTGTAACGGAAAAGCCCTTTGTGTTTTTCTAAAAGCTTGTAACAAAGGATCCTCCAAAGTAGAGTCTTCATCTGGCCCAGAAACTGGCATATTAAGTGCTTTAAGAGTTTCCATAATCAAAGCAGGCAACTCCTCTCTGCAGAAAACACGAACTACTCTCACCTGGTCCTCCTGATCCGTGAGTTCTCCTCCTTCTAATTCCTCAACTTCCAAATCTTGATCCATAAGATCCGAGCAAATCTCTTCAAAAGCTACGGAAGGCTCCTGTGAGTCCTTCCCTGCCTTAACCTTCTTAACAGGGACAGCTCTCTCAGCAACCTCCAGAGGAGTACCCGGTCGCTTTTTCCCAAGATCCCCTCCTGCAGAGGGTAGAGGACCTTTTCCAAAAGTCTGCTGCAGCAGAAATACAAAATCATTTGAAAATAACACCGTCAAACCTGAAGAAAATATTGATGGTACTTGCAGCACATCAGGAAGAGAAGAAGGTCCTGCAATAGGCTCTGGTAAGAGGTGTGGGGGCGAATTAATATCCAATAAAGATAAGGAAGCAAGTTTAGAACCTTCTGCAGTGGTTTCCAAAGCATGTTCCATATCAGGGGACTCCTGAACGCAGGATTTACAAACACCTGAATCAGATAAAGGCCCTCTCCTGGAACAACAAACCAAACATTGCGGCTTAGAAGGCATTGTATCACCAAAGCTCTAAAAAGAGACTTCATTATTATTCAAATTTTAAATTAGGAAACAAAAATCTTTTTTTTTTTTTTACATGAACAACCTCAAAGAGAATAAATGGAGTGGCCTAGTGGTTGGGGCAAGGTACTTCAGGCCGGAAGTTCAAATCCCACTAGAGGACAGTAACCTTGGGCTGGAAGGACTGGGGTTTCTAGTCCCACAGGTGCTCCTTGTGGTCTTGGGCAAGTCACTTAACCCTCCATAGCCCATGTTCCCTGTAAAATAGTTATATCCAAGTTATAATGCACTGTTCAATGTAATTTCAGTTTGTTCAATGTAAACCGCACTGATGCAGAATAGCACGGTATATAAGAGAATGTAAATAAACTTATTTTAATTTATTCCATTTATTTATTTAAGTAATTTAAATTAAAATAAAGCTATTAACTTTAGAAAGAAGCATCAAAAAATGAAGCTTTTGCCTTCAAAGTAAATTCACTTACGGTTTGCAGTTATCGTGCAAGCGCCAAAAAGCGTGGCCTGCACCGAATCCAACTGCCATCTCCAAACAGCTGCGCAATAAAGAATTACCATCTTAGTGCTGCAGTGAGGAGAAAAAGCCCCAAATTACATCAAAACAACCGGTTCACCCCATGCTAAACAGTTTCAGCATCGGGGGAGAAACCGGAAGCGGCGGACAGCACAAAATATAAAAAACAAATGACATCCGCTCCAGCAGCCAAATCAGCTGTGCAGTTCTCCAAAACAGCACTCGGCTGCGACGATCCTGCCTTTCTTTTCGCTCCTCACCTAAAGTAAGTAGGTTCGGGAGATGAAAATGTTTGTTAGATGAACTGAGCCGTCCAAATAAACAAATAAATAAACGCGGCTTTTGGCAGGCAAAAAAAGAAAACAAAAAAAGGAGAGAGGGAGGGCACACCTCTGAACCCTTAATATTCCATTGAAAAATAAAACTAAGTAACTTAAATTGAAGGAAGACTGCTTAATTGTCCCTCCAGTGAGCCCAGAATCTCTAGGCTCATCAACCTCCAGCTGCTTGGAGACTGAACAAACTGAAGCAAGGAGGTGGTCCCTCGGGTACTTGTACTGGTGACATCAAAGATGTCATTGTTCAGTCTCCAAGCTGCTGGAGGAACCTAGATCCCAGAGATTCCGGGACTGGACTGGAGAGAGGATAAGGAAGGCCCAATTTCACTATAACACAGATTACTGCCCTTGGTCTTGTGTAAGTTGGTTTCTTTTACTAGACATTGATGCAATGGATAAAAACATGGACATGTAATGAGAAAGTCACGCAGCATTCAGGCATTAGGATTTGAATAAAACCGTTCCTTTTGCAAAAAGATGGCATGATTCTTGTACCCTTTTTTAAAGTGCAGCTTGGTTCTTGTATACAATCAACTTCTGCCAGCAGTGCTGCATAGCCCAAGTTGATTAACATAGCAAAAATTGTTTCCATCCATCTTTTTTATCCTGGAAAATACAATAATTTATTGCCCCATTTCACCACTGAATCAGCAAGCAGGATAAGATTAAAGTGGATAAACGGAACAGATCCTGGCAAGGAGATACACTCCTAGCTTAAGTGTTGAAAGGGACAGGAGACAAAAGAATTCATGGATGTTCTGGGAATGGAAACAAGGGCTCCAAGCATAGCTAAAGCGGGCTGATATCACACAAGGACGATGGTCCAGGTCATCTCTTCAGAGACACTCACCAGGAAGACACTGAGTCATGATGGCAAAACCAACCCAGGACCCAACCTAGAACAAAAAACAAAATCATAATGGTCACATCATCTCTGTATTGGATGGCCCTGCCCATCCAAGGATTCAGTAGACCACTGAGGAGATTAATTTTAGAACGGGCTTCCTAGATGTGAACGCGACATAACAAAATAGACACCTGAGATGCACATGCACCCATTGCCAGCCCAGGTGCCTTTATTGAATACTAGGAGTACAGTGGTAGAAATCACAGCTAGACTGAAGCTGCAGCCATTTAGGTGTGCTTTAGGAGCAGGTGTAAATGCTTTTGCGCATAGATCACGTACAATACAGGCCTCGTCATCACCACATGCACTTATATACGTAACCCCTGGAGTCATTTTAGAGGACATTTGCCAAATACTGCAGCAGTGGTCCCAGCTCAGGTGCCCAGCATAAGATAAGAGCAAGCTGAGACACCGCAGAAATGGACTGCAGAAGGATAACACGCTCAGAAGAGGCTCTCATGGACTCAGAATTAGAGGCACCAGATATGGTTCTGTACTAGTCTTAGCCTTACGCTCATGCATGTATTAACCAAAAAGGTGGGAGAAGACAACATTGCAAGCTCTCTGCAATGTGTGCTCAGATTTTCACCTCGTATGTATAATTTGGACAGGAAACCAGTACGAAGAGCCAGGTGAAGGGATTCTTAGTTGGATAAGGGATCTTTCTGGTCTTGGAACCTAAGAGGAAAGGCAGAAGGCAGCAGCAATTTAATTGGGTAGTTGTGCTACTATATGGAAAATTCACCTTAAGCTGTTTAAACCTTCATTTACCAGTGATACCGTCACTGCAGCTTCCTATCCCTATAACTAAATTCAAGCAGATTTACTATCTGTGCTATGTTCATACTCCGCATTGGGGTTCTACTGTCCCTTCTTTTAAAATAAATACAGCAGAAGAGACTTCAGGGAAGGGTTGATGGAACTCTATTCATTCTTTGCTTGTTATAGGGTGACACATAGAGTGTTCTTATAACTAACAGCACAGCACCACCCCAATTTACTATTTAAGTATTTGAACAACTAATTAAATCTAAATGGAAAAAAAAAACCAAACCTTAAGGTTGCACATTTACTGTGCCTAGTTAAATGTTCAACCAAAGATCCAAGAGGTCTGGAAAAATCTGGTTACTCACCAGCAGGACGCAGATTCCTGAGGGCAATGTGAATAGAGAAGTTTCCCAATTGGCAGAACTGTGGGGAAAGCATAAAGCAGCTTTCAATAAACAGAACTTCATTTATTTCATTTTCATTTATTCTCTTTATATGCCACAATTCTTAATCCAACTATGTGCTTGACGCTTTTATATCCAAGGACAATCCATATAACAAGGCGGTATAGAAATACTGTTAAATAAATAAATAAAATTAAAACCTAAAATAATACAATGTGGCAGTGTACTCGCACTGAGTGTAAAGATAATCTTCATATTTACATTATGTATAACCCTTAATTATTAAGATGAGTTTTCAATTTCTACAAAAAGACATCAGATCTTTCTCTTGACCAGACCAAAGGAGCAAGGCATGTCAGCTTCTTGGAGCAGCAATGGAAAAACGCCCTATTTCTAGTACAAGACAACTGTCCATCCTGGAGGGATGGACGAGGTAATAAATCTTGTGTATTCAAAACATAACCTGTGAGTGGGCTTGGTTTTTTTTTTGTTAACCCTGCAGCCAATTCATTGTCTAACAACTCTTGCCTAACTATCCTGTATGCTAAATCTAAAAACATTTTTTCCATAGTGTCCCTCCAGTCCAGGCTCCCGGGTGTTGTCCCACCTCCAGCAGATTCTAACTTCTGTGATGTCAACACATAAGGGACTGAACCTCCCTCAGAAGTCAATAGTCTCAGTCTTCAGCAGATGGGACACCACCAGTGCAGTCTGGGCTGCACTGCAGGGCATTATGATTAGGAATTGCTCGGGGGGTGGGGGTGGATTAGGCTTTAGCCTGTCTAACTTACTGGGTACACCTTGGTTAGCTGGCAGTTTTATTCCCCTTTAAGCTGCTTGGGTCCTATTAAGAAGCATGGGTATGTATACCAGAACACCTGATCGTTCTCTTGCACAACGTTTACATTGATCAAGAAGTTCGAACAGAACAAGGAGAAACAGAATGGTTTAAAATCAGCAAAGGTGTACAACAAGGCATACTTTCCTTCTACCTCTTTAATTTATATGCAGAACAAATCATCAAAGAAGCAGGACCGTATGAAGACAAAAGGTGTGAAGATTGGTGGAAGACTCAACAACCTTCGCTATGCTGATGCCACATTACTGGCTGAAAGGAAAGACTTTTGCTTCTGAAGATCAAGGAACAGTCTTATTAATGTTAAAGTGCAGACCCATTTTAAGACAAAGATCCTGACAACTGGCAAAATCAATAAGTTCATCATTGATGGAGAAAATTTGAAATAGCTGACAAAGCATAGTTACTCACCTGTAACAGGTTTTCTCCAGGGACAGCAGGAATTGGTCCTCACATATGGGTGACGTCAGCACCGACAGAGCCCTTGCAGAAGCAACCCCCCAGCTTTCAAAGAAAGCCTTTGGGAGATGGCACCCTTGGGCGCAAAGGGGACCATGCATGCGTGGTGGCATCTTGTAAATGCAAGATCCATTCAGAAGAAATGGCCGGTTATCGGTGACTATGTGGAGAATCAGAAGCCAGCCAGCCAGACAATCTTCATCACGGAATCATGGCTAACAGATACTGATGCAATACTTATTAATCAGCTCAAGCTTCCAAATTATGACATCTTCAACTGCCCAAGGACCAACAAAAGAGGTGGAGGCACACTCATCATGGCCAGATCTGACCTGCAATTCCAATGCCTCTCATCCCATAACACGAGCAACCTCAACACCATCAAGATAGCATATAAGCAAATAGCAACAGCACTGTTCTATCGTGCCCCTTCTACCTGTACTGATGACCGCTCTAACACACTAGATCTAATCTGTAACCACTCACCATAGTCCAAACCTCTCTGGATTCTAGGGGACTTCAACCTCCCAGTTTTATCAAAGAAGAACTCCACAGTTTTTCTGGATGCTATGTCTGCTCTTAACTATCAACAACTAATACATGCTCCTACTCACACTAAAGATAACACACTGGACCTTATCTTTGCACCCCTCCCTATACTTAAGGTACAATCAACTTTGTACAACCACAAGTCTTCCCAATATCCTGATCAGACCATAAAGCTATCTTATTCCATATCCCATTCAACATACCAGTACTGACTTACCACCTGCTCGTTGTTTTAAACCATTCAACAGAGTTATTCCTCCTGACCTCAACTCTGAATCCACTGACTTAACTGAAGTAATACACACTTGGGATGCTACCCTAAGAAAAGCTGCACTACTAACCCAGCTTAAACACCCAAATAAAAGGATGTATGCGGCTATCTGGTTTACGGCTGATCTGCACAAATCACTAAAGAATCTCAGGAAGCTCGAGCGTAACTGGCACAACTCCAGGCTCCCCCATGACTGAGAATTATACATGAAGACCTTGCAAGAACATCGCCTTACCATTATGCAAAGGAAGAAGGAATACCAACAAATCATCATGCCCTAAATACCCCAGATTATTTACACAGTTAGCCATCCTTGCCCAATGTAAATATCCCACACTTCATTTACACCCCCCCTTACTATTTTGTATATAGTGTACATAGTTTACCTGTTCACCATGTTAATTTCCCTGTTCTTTGTAAGTTCAATGTTAGGCTGTTCTACATTGTTCAAATTTTGTTGCTTGTAAACCGCGCTGATGATAAATAGTGCAGTATAGAAGAACCATTAAATAAAATAAATAAATAAAATCATATGTGCTTGCTCAACAAGCCCCGTGAGCTCTTTAGATTAATTCAATCACTTACAAATGAGTCATCTCTGCTTCAAAGAATTTAATCCACCCTCCAATAACTTTCATAATAAAACCAAAACGACCCTCAACAATAGGGAAGACATCTGCATAGACACTCCTTCGCCTGAAAGCATCCTTGCCCTAAGTCATTTCTACCCATACTCCCCCAAACAAATCGAAAATGTAATAAAATGTCTTAATCCTACCACCTCACCCACTGATCCATGCCCTTCCCATTGGATCAAATCTACCTACCCCGAATTAAGCTCCCACATCACCAAGATTATCCACCTTTCCTTCAATAAGAGTATTGTCCCAGCATCACTGAAAACTGCCATAATCAAACTGCTCATAAAAAAATCCCAAGCTAGACCCACTAGACCCAAACTCCTATCGTCCCATATCTAGTCTTCCTTTCTTGTCTAAAATAATGGAGAAGATAGTACAGCAACAAATACAAGACCATATTGATTGCCACGCACCACTTGATCCGCAACAGCATGGTTTTTGAGAACACCATGGAGTCGAGACACTACTCACATCCTTATTTGACAACCTGATCTTAGGCTTAAATAATCCAAAACAGAGCTTTATCTTGATATTCATGGATATTGCTTCAGCCTTTGACACAGTCTGTCACAGCCATTTGATTAATCTGCTTAAGCTTAAGGGCATTCAGAGCTCAGCTGTAGAATGGTGTTGCTCATACCTAACAGATCGGTAACAAGTCTGTATGGGCAATCAAACATCAGATATGTATCTGCAAACACATCCTTTATCACATCTATGTAGATGTGCTTCTCTACACTCCTTTCTCAACAGAAAACCCAAATTTCACCGGAATCATTGACTGTTTCAATGCTGTTTCCGACTGGCTAGCTGTGCACGACCTGAAAGTGAACTATAGAAAGACAGAAGTCCTTTTTGTCACAAAAGTCCTAACATTCATACCCCCAACATCTCTGCAGGTTAAGAACTGTATAATCATGAGGTTAGATGGCTGGGCGTCACGCTTGACCAGTCCCTAAACATGGAGCCCCATATAAGCAATATCACAAAGTCAGTCTATCATAAAATACGTTCCCTCCGTCATCTCTGACCCTTACTGGAGCCTACTGACTTCCGCACTGTTTTCCAAGTCCTGATCACTCCGCTCTTCGACTACACAATTATCCTGCAAGGGCTTCCTGGAAATTCCATCCATCCATCCTTTACAATTAGCATTGAATACTGCAGCACGAACCGTCTACAGACCTTCCAGATATGAACATGTAACTCCTCTCCTAATCCACCTTCACTGGCTCCCAATAAGCAGTCAACTCAAGTACAAACTTCTTCTGATAACATTCAAAATTCTCCACCACCTATCAGCACCCTCAATGGAAGATCTCCTACATTGGACTCCTGACAACAGAGCAAGAACAACAAATATGGTAAACACTCTTACCATCCCATCCATAGCCAGAAAAAGCTCCCAATTCACCAGGAACAGAGCCTTCTCCCTCTTCGCCCCTCCACTATGGAACTCCCTACCTGTTCCTATTCATCTCATATCAGATTTGGCTACCTTTTGCAAAGCAATCAAAACACACCTATTCCGCCTTGCTTTCGACCACATAACTTAAAGCTTTATCCATCATTACCATTCTCAAGATCCTGCCAGATTGTAAATAGTTCCCCATTCTTATAAGCTACTGTGTATGATCTATTGATCTATCAATGTACAGTATAAGTTAATTGTTCTATATCTTGTTCACATGTTCAATGTAAACTGTTCCATGTAAGATGTTAGTTTGTGAACCGTGCTGATCATGAATAGTGCGGTATAAAAAGCAAATAAATAAAATAAATCAATCTTGCTGAGTCAGAGGACATAGATAAAAGACGACAAAAATAAAAGATGGTAAAGGAGCAACTCCAAGGGGAGGAGGGTGGGTTGTGAGGACCGATTCCTGCTGTGCTCGGAGAACACCTGTTACAGGTAAGTAACTAAGCTTTCTCTGGGAAAAAGCAGGAGGTCACTCCACATATGGGATTCCCCAGCTACAGGCTAACGAAAGCCCATAGCAAAAACAGGGCTCCCTCATGGGGAGCCGCAAGCAGCAGCAATTGAGTCTGCATCCATAGACCACAGTAGAACCCTTGTATCCGATTAAACCAGCACTCCAGCAGCCTGAACACAGAAGGGTAGGAAGGTAGAAGTTGCCTAAACCCCGAAAAGGATATAGGGCACAGCCTGGCCGAAGGCCCTGTCCCGTCGGAACTCTCTTTCCAGGCAGTAATAGGCTGAAGAGGTGGTGGCCCAGCAATGTCCGCCATTGGGACAGAGCGCAAGTTTGCCACCGAAGCTGCCATGGCCCTGACACAGTGCGCCGTGATGCAGCCTCCCAGCAGGAGCCTTGCCTGCTCATAAGCGAGGGCGATACAGTCTGCCACCCGCGTGGACAGCATACGCTTAGTCACCACCTCCCCCAGCCTACTGGAGTCGTAGATGAAAAGCTGAGCAGCTTTGTGGTAGTCCTGAGTGCATTGGATATAGGAGGACTGTCTCCACCCGACTGGAGTGAGGTCTTGGAAAGAAAGTAGGGTGCACCACTTCCTGGTTGAAATGGAAGGGCAACACTATCTTCGGCAGGAATTTGGGGTGCATGCGAAGCACCACTCTGTTCTTCTACAACCTGGTATAGGGCGCCTCCGCCACAAGCGCCTGAAGCTTATTAACTCTACGAGCGAGGCAAGCGTGACCAGGAAAGCCACCTTCCAAGAGAGGTAGCGGAGGTGGCAGGTAACCAGAGGTTTGAAGGGCAGGCGAGTGAGCTGCCCCAACACCATGTTGAGGTCCCATTCCTTGCCAGAGAGCGAACCGAGGGCTTCAATAAGAGCAACCGAAGAAAATGGATCAACAATGGCTGAACAGAGAGGGGCTTACCATCCACCGAATGGTGGTGCACCCAGACGGAGTTAGACTTGAGCCCAGACAGGAAAAAGGTTCAGCCCTGTGATCGGTGCACCAAACAAACAGAGAACCTGCACCATTTGGGGGTGTAAGCCTTCCTAGTAGAAACCTTGTGAGAGGCCAGCAGGATGTCCTCCACTTCAACTGGGAGGTTGAAGGGGGCCAGTCTCATCCTCTCAGCAGCCACGGTCAGTGACAGGGACCCAGACTGGGGTGCAGGAGAGCCCCTCCCCCTCCTGAGAATAGGGGTCCCGAGGCGTGTCCATCGTCAACTGTAGAAACAGCAGGAACCACAGTTGCCTGGGCCACCAAGGAGCTATCAGGATGAGAGAGGCCTTGTTGCGGAGGGTCCTGAACAAGGTTTTGGCAATCAGCAGGGTAGGAGGGAAAGCGTACATGAGGCCTCCTGACTATGAGACCAGGAACGTGTCCGCTGCCACTCTGGAGGGGTGGGCCTGCCCGGAACAGAAGCGGGCAACTGAAAGTTGTCCAGGCTGGCGAACAGGTTCATCACAGGTTCTCCTCAGAGCCAGACGAGCCGACTGGTTACCCTGGGGTCCAGCTGCCACTTGAGCGGCTGGAGAACTCTGCAGAGCCTGTTAGCCAGCTGGTTGTCCTGATCGGGCAGGTACACTGCCTGCAGGAGGATACCATGTCGGATTGCGTACAAGCCTCCTGACGAAGGGTACGAGACCCCGTGCCCCCCCCCCCCCATTTGTTCACATAGAACATCGCCACCTGGTTGTCCGTCTGGACCAGAACTGGCTGGTGACTCAGGTGGTGACTGAAGACCCTTAGGGCTAGGTATATGGCTTGGACCTCCAGGAAGTTGATCTGCTGGGTGCTCTCATCTAGTGACCAGTTGCCCTGGGTGCTGAAATCTCTGCAGTGGGCACCCCAGCCGAGCAGGGAGGCATCCATGGTGAGGACCCTCGAGGGGCTTGGGGCCTGAAAGGTCATGCCTGCCTCGAGATGCTTGGGCGACTGTCACCAGACCAGGGAGTCCGGCAACTGGTGGGTCACAGAAACTCTGTCTTGAAGGTGGCCTGAGACCACTGGTCCCAGAGACACCACTGTTCAGCCCTCCTGTGGAGGCATCTGGGGTGACATGGAATATAGAGACCATGTGCCTGAGGAGGCACAGAAGCCAGGTGGGCAACAAGGGAGGGTACTGTACGTCCGAAGATAGGCACCTGAGACGATTGGCTTGGTCCCTGGGCAAGAAAGCCTTAGACTGGAGAGTGTCAATCTTTGCCTCAATGAACTCCAGACACTGTTTTGGGAGGAAGTGAGACTTGGGGTAGTTTATGACAAAGACCAAGTGTTGCAGAACCTGGATGGTGCGTGTGGTGGGTGTGGTGGCCTGCTCCACCTCTAAGGCTGTGCCCTCCCTTTATGAGCCAGTCGTCCAGGTAGGGAAAGACGAAGACCCCCTGGAGCCGGAGGAAGGCGGCCATGACTGCCAGGTAATTTGTGAAGACTCTTGGGGCAGAGGCTAGGCCGAAGGGGAGCACCCTGTACTGAAAGTGCCTGCCCCCCACTATGAACTGCAGGTACTGTCTGTGGATGAGGATGTGGGTATAAGCATCTTTGAGGTCTAAGGAACATAGCCAGTCTCCTTGCTGGAGGTATGGCAGCAATGTTCCAAGGGAGAGCATTTTGAACTTCTCCCTCACCAGGAATTTGTTGAAGCTGTGCAGGTCAAGGATGGGCCTTAGGCCTCCTGTCATCTTTGGCACGAGGAGGTATCTGGAGTAGAACCCCTTGCCCTTGAGGTGGTGGGGCACTGGTTCCATTGCTTTGTCCTCGAGAAGACCTACCAACTCCTTCAGAAGGTGATCCCGGTGGAGGGGAGACCTGAGGGGCTCTCCCAAGAAATAAGGGGGAGGTGTCTGACTCAGGTGGAGGAGGTAACACTCCACGACTACCCTTTGTGTCCAGGAGTCAATGGTGATGATCACCTACCTCTGGGCATAGAGGGCCAGATGTCCCCTTGTGGGCTGCTGATTTCCTTGGGGTAGAGAGGCTATGCTAAAGGAGTCAAACACTCCCCCCTGGCTGGGCCGGAGCTGGTGCCTGGGGTTTTGGAGCCTTCTGTTTATGTGGGCCATGCCCATGTCCCTTGGCCTGCTGACCCTGCTGTTGGGGAGCTGGGGAGGCCTGATTAGGTGGATAGTTTCTGTAAGCAGCTCCCTTCCTCGGGTATAAGGGTTTTTACCTGAGCCGTTCTGTCCGGAAGGGGCAGCAATTTTTTTTTTGAGAGCCTGGTCCTCGTCATGAACTCTGTCTCCATCTCGGCAGCCTTGTCAGTCATGGGTTTGCCAAAGAGGTTCTCTCTTTGGCAGGGGACATCGACCAGTTTGTCCTGAACACACTGCTCAAGGTTGGACAACTGTAGCCAAGCTCGGTGGTGTGCACCGATGCCAGCCACCGCTACTCGAACCAGTCATAAGCAGCCCGAGACATGAATTTGGGGCATTCATAGACTGCTTTGGCCAGGTTGTTGGACCGCTGCAAAGGTTCCTCGGAGAGACCAGCTGAGAACCCGGCGAATTCCTTCTCCACCTCTCTCAGGTACATGCCCATGTACAGCTGGTAGGCCTGGATATGACCAATGAGCATTAGGCCCTGGTAGCACTTTTTGCAGAGGGCGTCCAGGGTGCGGGCATCCCTGCCGGGGGGGCACAAAGGAGTGCGTCTTCTTGCTTTTCAGCCGATGCATGGCAGACTCCACCACCATGGAGTTATGCGGCAACTGTGACTTTTGGAAGCCCGGGCTCCAGTGGACTCGACACATCGAGTCGAGCCGCTTGCTCACCACTGGCATCGAAGCCGATGTCTCCCACATTCAGAGCATCAGCCGTTCCAGGATGGGAGGGATGGGCACCACGAGCGATTACCGCGGAGGGACCTCATATTAGAGGATTTCCAACTCACCCACCTGTGGGTCCTCCTCCAACTTGGTTGGGAATGCCAGGGGCCTTAGACATGTCCTTGACAAAATCAAGGAAACCCACATCCTCGTGCGGGGACCGCCTTCAAGGCTCTGAGACGGGAGAGTCAGATGGGATGTCGTGGTGGCAATGGGTATTGGAGGACTCCTCGTCCTCCGTGACCCATTTGGAGTAGTCCATCGAGGACTCGTAGGAGGGCTGCTCTGTGGACCTCGGGGCCCCCGATGCCCTGTGGCCGGTGCCCAGTAAATTGCTGGGGATGACCGTGGTCCTGTCGAGCGGGACTCTGATCATGGACCTCGGCTGAGGATAGACTCGAGGCCTAAGGACCTCGAGGATCAGCTCGGCCTCCTAGGACATCTTGAATGTCAAGGGCCCGGTTGTCGGGGCGGATGAACCATTCATACCGGACAACAGCACCTGCTGCTGGTCCATGAAGGCAGACAAACTGCGCTCCAGGACCGCCATTCTGGACTCCAGACTAGAAGGCTCTGCAGCCTTTGGCTCGGGCACCGAGAGACTCAGGCCCAATGCCGGCTCCCCCGAAGGGGAATCCTTGACTAGGATAGTGTCTGGGGACCGGAGTCAGTCCACGGTCGGATCCTTCCAGGAGACCTTCGCAGGCTGCTCCTTCTCAGATGAACATCTGACTGCGGGACCGGGGAGCACCCGGCCGGTCGGTCGGAACCATCCAAGGACGCCACCTTCAAGGGTTTCTTCTTCTTTCTTGGGTTCTCTCGAGGGAGGCCTCCTTTCTGAGGAGCCACGATGAGGCTCTGGTTTGGAAGGCTCTGCCCGAGATGTCGGGGCCTCGGGGGGGGGGGGGGGGAAACACACCACAAACACTGATCGTGCTGCTGCTGGCGGCTCGAGGGCCTTTCTGGACATCATCTTGCAGAGACCACAGGCTGCCGGGTCGTGATCTGGCCCAAGGCAGCAGAGACAGCAGTCATGTGTGTCGGTCAAAGATATAATTTTGGAGCACCGATCACACCACTTAGCCATGGGGGGGAAAAAAAATACCCCTGCGATGTCAAAGACTCTCCAGGCTGCCAGTGGAAGAAAAAGGCATGAAGATGCCAGGAAAAGAACGAAAAATATAAAAATAGACCGAACGCCGAGGCAACGAGGTCGGTAGGCGGGAAGAGTACTTGTGCGATACCGGAGGAGAGTATGAAATTTGGAGAGAAAAATCAACTTTTTCTGGGGACAAGCCAGACCAATGTCTGAAGGGCTCTGCAGAAAAAAAGGAGACTGAGCAAAATGGCACCCTTGGGTGGGAAGGGGACCACGCATGCGTGGTGGCATCTCCTAAAGCCTTTCTTTGAAAGCTAGGGGGATGCTTCCTCGAGGGCTCAGTCGGTGCCGGTCACAAATATGTGAGGACTGGCTTCCTGCTTGTTCCCAGAGAAATTTAACTTTCTTGGATCAACAATCCATTAAGACAGGACTAGCAGTCAAAAAAACTGATGGGCTGCAGCAATCCAAGGGAGCAATATAGTATAGGGGGTGAAGTACTTTTGTCCACTAAAGAACAGCGGGACCTAGGCATGGTTGTGTCTGATCTTAAAAGTAGCTAAACAAGTGCCGGTGACATCATCACCTAGTATGGCCGCTTAAGTGGTGAGCTCCCACCCGACCCTATCGAAAAGTGCATTGTTGCAAGGTGTGTGGCGCTGGATCAACCCCATTTTTGCTGGAGTAGCAGGGGATAACGGCCGGGACCGGCTGTAATGACCGCAAAGCTGAAAAAGGTGAATTTGAAGGAGTTTGCATACGGGGAAACCACGCCACCCCGGCAGGGCAAAGACAAGATGGCGGGGGCTGAGGGAAAGCCCGCGGAAACTGCTACTGGCAAACGGAGCATGCGGGAGCGACCGGAGAAGGGGACCCGAGGAGAGTGGTGCACATGCTGGAGGGGGGTCCGGTGATTTTCAGCGCGAGGTCTGCACGTGGTTTGCTGAACTGAGGACTGATATCTTGCAAATTAGAGCGGATGTGGTGGCAAGCGTGGACAGCCTGAGAGGGGACCTCACGGACCTGGGACGGAGAGTGGAGGAAGTCGAAGGCCGTGTGGAGGGCCAGGGGGAAAGTTTGGAGTCTATGGAGAGCAAAGTACAACTCCTGCAACAACAACATCAAGTGCTTGAGGAGAAAATGGAAGACCTTGAGAATAGGTCCCGCCGGTGTAACCTGCGCTTTCGAGGGGTGCCGGAGGGGGAACCCTATTTGGACTGTCAGGCAGTGGTGCAGGCTATTTCGAAGGCCGCACTGGAAAAGGCAGGAGCAACATAGGAAAATCTGGACTGGCGCATTGTGCGCGCGCATCGAGTGGCGGCAGCAGGAGCGGGGCGCGGGAACCGGCCACGGGACATCATTGCTTGCTACCAGGACTTTCAAACAAAAGAAAAAGTACAGCGAGCAGCCCGCGGGAGCGGCGGCGTACAATGGAACTCGTGCGAGGTGGACATATATACGGATTTGGCGCAGATTACCCTACAGAAGCGGTGCATGATGAGGGACATTGTGCTTAAACTGCGAGAAGAGGGAGTCCGGTATGGGTGGACCTTTCCCTTTGGACTATCCATTACCTATAAAGGTCAAAGCATTCGGGTGAAAACCCGGGAAGAGGCGGTTCAGGCGTTGCGATCCGCGGGCATGACGGGCCTGCAGGGAGAGACTGTAAGCAGCGGGGGCAGACAGGCTGGGCGGCCCAAGTGGCAACAAGTGGAACACAAGCGACAGCGAGCCCGGAGGACCGGGACCGAAGAGCGGTTGGATGAGGCCGGAGAATGAAGGCTCTGTGCATCCCCTTAGGGGCCTGGACGGTCTATTGTTGCTGGACTTGCCGAGAAGCTGGACGGGATGGAGATGTGGAATAGGAGGTTAAGCACATATTCTGTGGGGGTGGTTTCATGTTGGGGGGAAAATGTTGGGAAAATGTTGAGTTGATGCATATGTAGATTTTGCTTTTGCTGTGGATTACTGGAAAGAACGGGTGGAAGGGGTGTGTAATGAGGGGGGTTAGTGTGGGGTGCGGGTGCGAGTAAGGGGAAGATGTGTGGTGTCTAGGTAGGGTGGGTGGGGTGGGGTGTTGGTCAGAACGGGATGGCGGGAGCACTCATTGGTTTGGTGAGGAGGGAGGGAGTTTGGGGAGGGGGGGAGGGGTAGGGGGGGAGGGGGTGGGTTTTTGGACAGCCGGGTCTGTGGGCAGGGATGGGGGGGGAGGGACCGGTTCTGTGGATAGGATTAAAAGTAGTGTCCATGAATGTGCAGGGACTAAATTCTCCAGTGAAAAGGCAGAGAATGTTTAAGGAAATTCATAGACTTCACGGAGACATTATCTTTGTCCAAGAAACACACTTGAAAAAATGTGATGAGTGGAGAGTGGCACATAAAAAATTTTCAGAGAAATGGTTTGCCTCCAATAGGGTAGACTTGAAAAAAGGGGGAGTGGGGATTTTGCTAAGGGGGACGATAGGCTACTCAGATTGTGTGGTACACCGGGATAAGGAGGGCAGATACCTTATTGTTAAACTGCGCATCCAGGAACAAATGTTCACACTGATTAATGTGTATGGGCCGAATGTGGGGCATGGGACCTTTTTTGGGCAGCTTCAGGGGTTGGTGGAGAAGGTAGCGGAAGGCCATATTATTATGGGGGGGGGACTTTAATGTCACCATTAACCCTGCTTTAGATACTTCTTCTGGGAAGGGGGTGGGACATGCCTCGGGAAGGAAGAAACTGAAAGCGTTGGTGCGGAGTGTGGGATTAGTGGACACGTGGAGGGAAATGAGGGGGAAAGAGAGGGGGTTTACCTTCTATTCCCCGGTACATCATTCCTTCTCCAGGATAGACATGCTTTGGGTGTCGAAACCCCTATTGCCTAAGGTGACTGAATATGAGGTGGGGGACCGGACTTGGTCAGATCATGCGCCCATTTGGGTTGAGGTGGGGTTGGGGGGAGAACAGAGGAAGGGTAGGATGTGGATGTTGAATGAGTCCCTACTGGATGGTGGGGGTGAAAATTACACAGTACTTTGAGCTTAATGATCGGGATGGATGTGCGATTGGAACATTGTGGGAATGTATGAAAGTGGTAATTAGAGGAGATTTGATCTCGGTGGGGGCATATGTGAAAAAACAGAAGGAGCGGCAGAAGGAGGAGCTCCGGGAGAGGCTTAGGGAGCTGGAAAGTTTGGTGGTGCAGCGGGGAGGGCGACAGGGGATAGCGCAAGAGTTAAATAAAGTGCGTAGGGAACTCAATGAAATGGAGTTAGCGGAGATTAAATATGCCCAAGATATCCTGAAACAACAATTCTTTGAATTTGGCAATAAGCCCAGTAGATTGTTAGCGCAAAGGTTGAAACGTCACCGTACTAGAAATTTTATCACTAAAATACGGGATGACAAAGGGGCTGTGGTGCGGGACATAGATTCAATTCAGCAGAGCTTTGTAAATTTTTATAAGCAGCTATATACGGCTGAGCACAATTCGGGGGGTGATGACTTGAACTGATATCTGCAGATGCACCTCCCATGTTTGTCAGAGGAGGAGGGGGAACGGCTATCTCGGCCCATAGCAGAGGACGAGGTGGCGGAAATGATTCGGGGTCTTCCGACACATAAGGCGCCCGGGCTTGACGGCTTTACGAATAAGTTTTATAAAGTTTATAGGGACCTGTTGTGTGGGCCGTTGGCGCGATTATTTAATGTCTTTAAAGAGGGAGAGGCTATACCAGAAACCTTATGTACAGCAGGGATCACTGTCTTGCCTAAAGAAGGGAAAGATCTTAGTTTGTGTGGCTCCTATAGGCCTATCTCTCTTCTAGGCACGGACTTTAAAATTTTCACTAAGATTCTGGCTAATCGGTTGCTGCGGCACATGCCAAGGCTGGTCCATGAAAACCAATCTGGTTTTGTCCCGGGGCGCCAAACAGTGGATAATCTGCGAAAGGTGTTGTCGGCAATGTGGAAGGGAAAGAGGGGCACGGATCAAATGGTGTTGCTGGCCATCGATGCTGAAAAAGCATTCGATCGGGTATCGTGGCCTTTTCTATTTAAGGTTTTAGAAAGAATGGGGATTACGGGAAATTTTTTAACATGGGTTAAGGCCATTTATAAACAGCCGATGGCACGGATTCGGATTAATGGGGAGTATTCTGGCTCCTTCGCTCTGCATAGAGGGACGCGGCAGGGATGTCCCCTGTCCCCGTTGCTTTTTGTGCCATCTATGGAGCCACTCGCCCAGAAAGTGCGGGACAGCGTGGAGATCCATGGGGTCAAGTGGAAGTCCGGGGAAAGCAAGGTTGCCCTTTTTGCTGATGATCTCTTGTTTATGCTGACAGAACCGCTCGCCTCCTTAGGGGCGCTACAGGGGGTCTTACAGGAATATGGAGCATTTTCGGGCTTTAAGGTTAATGAAACCAAATCGGAAATGTTGAATATTTCAGCGGGCGCGGAAGCACAAAAGCTGCTTAAGGCATCCTTTCCGTTCCGCTGGGCGAAATCGAATATTCGATACTTGGGGATTTACTTGACTGCCCAGGAGGCTGATTTGTTTAAGGAAAACTATGTACGGGTGGAGAGGGCCATCCAAAAAGATTTGGTCGAATGGAAACATAAGCAATTATCCTGGATGGGGCGCATAGCGGCAGTTAAAATGATGGCCTTACCTAAGTGGCTGTACCTTTTTATGAACCTACCTATTGGGCTACCCAAAAGTTATCTCGCCCGGTTGCAGAGGATAATCATGACCTTTGTGGGAGGGGGAAAGCGCAGCCGGGTGGCTGCCCGTATTTTGATGGAGAGTAGGGAGAAGGGAGGGTTAGCGGTCCCGAATTTGATGAAATATTGGGAGGCGGCACAAATGTGTGCGGTTGTGGAATGGCATGCGGAGGAACCGAAGGAATGGGTGGGTATGGAAGCGGAGGAATTAGAGGAGGGGTTCTTGGGGGACTGGGTTTGGAGACCGAGGACGTGTTCTGGAGGATTCCCCGGCCATAACCCTTATGTCTTGGGCTCTTTGATGGTCTGGAATAAATGGAGACGTATCTGGCTGGGGGAACATGGGCTATCCAGGCTACTGCCGATTCAAGGGAACCCTGAGTTCTGGCCCGCCATGGGGAAATCCATTTTTGCTAGTTGGAGCGGTAAGGGACTGTGTCGGGTGGGTCAATTGATAGAGGGGAGACAAGTAAAGACCTTTGAAGCGGTTGCACGGGAGTACAAACTGGATGGGACAGCGATGTTTGGCTATATGCAACTGCGTCATTATCTTCAGCGGAGGGTGCTCCCGCATTTAACATCAGACCTTACTGAGGTCGAGCGTTTCTTTTTGGGGGGACAATCGAAGCGGGCATTAGCTACTTTTTACCGGCTCATGGTGAGCGAGAAACGAGTGGCGAGTTACCAAAAGGCGTGGGCGGCAGATTTGGGGCTGCAATGGGATGATGAGGTGTGGGATCAGATATATGTGAGTAGATATAAGGGTATCCTAGCTACCAACCTGTTAGAAAATAACTATAAGGTGTTATATAGGTGGCACCTCACACCGGCCCGGCTCCATCAGATGCATGCTTATATATCGGAGCAGTGCTGGAGGAATTGTGGGGGAAGGGGCACGTACTTGCATATCTGGTGGGAATGTGGGGCGATACATTCTGCTTGGGAGACGGTGATGGGGTTGATTGGGAGGATACTGGGACGACCCTTGAGCTATCAGCCGGAGACAGTGCTTCTGGGGGTTCAGATCCCTGATTTACCCAAGGTTGAGGGAATGTTTGTGGATCTGGGGTGTGTAGCTATGCGGATCCTTATTGCTAGGAAATGGAAGCAAGTAGATGTACCCTCCGTCTCTGAATTTCAAGAGATGTTATCGCAGATTTATTTGATGAGTAACCTAACAGCACAAAAAAGGGGTAATCAAACCACTTTCCGGAGGGTTTGGGACAAATACATTCACTGGACAGAGTCGCAGAAGTCCACAGATTGTGACTGAACCATTTTTGTTTCGGTGTCAGAGAGGGAGGGCTGAGGGGGGGGGGGGGGGAGGGATATGTAGTTGTATTTTAAACCATGTTTGTTCTGCATTACAAATTTGTGTATATTGCTGTTTCATGGAGTGCTGTGTTGGTTGGATTTTGTATGGTTGAAAATCAATCAAAAAAAAAAAAAAAAAAAAAGTAGCTAAACAGGTAGAAAAGGCAACAGCAAAAGCTAGAAGGATGCTTGGGTGCATAGGGAAAGGAATGGCTAGCAGAAAAAAGGAGGTGATAGTGCCTCTATATAAGTCTTTGGGGCGACCTCATTTGAAGTACTGTGTGCAATTCTGGACACCGCACCTTCAAAAGGATATAAACCGGATGGAGTCAGTACAGAGTGGCTACTAAAATGGTTAGTGGTCTTCATTATAAAGCATATGAGGACAGACTTAAGGATCTTAATATGTACAGTATACCTTAGAGGAAAGGCTGGTTAGAGGTGATATGATTGAGACGTTTAAATACTTCCGTGGTATAAATGCACAGGGGGAGAGCCTTTTTAGATTGAAAGCAAGTTCTGCTATGAGGGGACATGGGATGAGGGCGAAAGGGGATAGATTCAGGAGTAATATGTGGAAATATTTCTTTACGGAAAGAGTGGTGGATCTGTGGAATAATCTCCCAGTGGAGGTGGTAGAGATGAGGACTGTATCAGAGTTCAAAAAAGCATGGGACAAACAGGATCTCTAAAGGAAAAAAGGGGCATGTTGTAGTTTTTAATATGGAAGGACAGACTAGATAGGCCTTGTGGTCTTTTTCTGTCCTCATTTCTCTGTGTTTCTATATTGCTCTTAGTAGAATGGCTATGAAGGACCTACACAAGATTCTCAAGAGCAGAAGTCTCTCTCCATACAAATATTTGACTTGTCCAGGCCATGATATTTTCAATAATGTCATATGGATATGAAAGTTGGACAGTGAAAAAGATAAGACAGGAAGAAAATGAATGCCTTTGAATTATGGTGCTGGCGACAAATACTGTGTATATCATGGACTGCCTGAAGAACAAACCAGTCAGTACTAGCGGAAATCAAACCTAAGCTTTCCTTAGAAGCTCAGATGACAAGACTTTGACTTTCATACTTTGGACACATCATGCGCAGAGAAAGATCTTTGGAGAAAGACATAATGCTTGGCAAGGTGGAAAGCCGGCAATGAGAGTGATCAATACAATAACAGCAGCTGTGGATACCACTATCAACAATGAGCCGCTTGACTGAAGATCGAACAAAGTTTAGGTCAATTATCCAGAGGGTCAGCAAGAGTAAATACAGACTTGACAGCACTTAACAACAAGCAGCTGTGGGAAACACAGTCGTTCAGCCTGGGTTTTTTTCTTTGGGAGGAAGATTGTTTTGGTGGTTTAGAGAGGCACTATTCAGTTGGGCCTTTGAAGTCCTGCCATCTTCCAACATATCCTGCAGGCTGAGCCTGAGCTATACAGCATTCACTCCTGCCACCCCCGACCACTGGGTTCAGTCAGTATCGGCACAGAGTGAGGAGAAGCAAAAAAAGAATGCCAGCAAGTGAGTACACAATGGAGGTGACCAGTCAGCATTAGTATGAGAATCTGGGTGCGTGTGATTGTTGGATACGTTTATCATTGATCACATTTCCTATTACAGCATGCGGGCTGAAGAAGGGCTGTCTCCACACATCAGGCTTCTGCCGCAGCTGTGAGTTAGAAGACCGTGCTGTGGAAGAGGGCCTGTGGGGGGCAAGCTCTGGGTCAGCAAATCGAAAGGACAGTTTAACAACGACCAGATTTGAGACCGGGGAGGCTCCTGTGCAGGCTGTGGCCATTTTGAGTGACACAACGCTGCCATTATTAGACGCTGTGGAGAGCCAGGATTCAGTTCTTGGGCCTTCTCACAGGTGGGTAAATCAAACCAAAGGACGGCAGAATGCAGCAGCTAGGAGCCTCACCATTCATGTCGGATTTTGTTTTGCTCCTTCACCAAGCCTACTGTTTAACACAGGGCCAGGGAGAAGTAGTCCGGTCCAAATCACTGCCTTGGAGATTGGCCAAAGAGGGGCAGCTGGCATTGGGATCCCCTTCACCTATGGAGGCTGCAGGGGACCAGGAACTGGGAGATCTGACTCAAGGTTGCCTCGGGTATTTCAGAGGAATCAGAGGACCCCCCTAGAAGGGACGTCTGAACAAGAACAGCAAGATGGTACGGCTGACTTAGAGGAAAGCACAGTTACTTACCTGTAACAGGTGATCTCTGGGAACAGCAGGAATAAGTCTTCACATATATTGGGTATCGTCGGTACTGACAGAGCCTGCGCGGGAACGCTCCCCAGCGTCCAATAAGAAAGCTTTTGGGAGCATCCCACAGCGCCTGCGTGCTGCCTTCCCGCCTTTCCCAACCGCCTCTCTTCAGTTCGAGTTTTAAAGCTGAGACAAAGAGAGAGAGAGAGGGAAGGAAAGATAGATAGAGAGATACAACTCCTAGGGGAGGTGGGTGGGTTGTGAAGACTTATTCCTGCTGTTCCCAGAGATCACCTGTTACAGGTAAGTAACTGTGCTATCTCCAGGAAGAAACAGGAATGAGTCTTCACATATGGGGACTCCCTAGCTGCAGATGCCAGGGAGAGACCCCAGAGTTGTGTGTCCTTGAAAAGGGCTCTACCTCCCCCATGGATCTCTGGCATCCAACCAGGGTAGGTGGGTAGGAGTTGATTAGGAATGGAACAGGTGTTTGAGAACAGCCTGACCAAACGAGGCATCCTGGCAGGAGTCCTTGTCCAAACAGTAATGGGCTGTGAAGGTATGAACCGAGGCCCAGGTGGCCGCTCGACAGGTTTGGTCGATGGACACAGAGTTTAGATGAGCCATTGAGGCTGCCATGGCCCTCACATTGTGAGCTGTGACATGGCCCTCCAGAGAAAGGTTCCTACTCTGGTAGGCGAAAGAAATACACTGAGCAATCCAGTTGGACAGTGTTCTCTTAGAAACTGGAAGTCCTAAATCGGAAGGATCAAAAGCAACAAAGAGTTGAGAAGACTTTCTATGTTGCTGTGTTCTTTGTAAGTAAAAGGCAAGAGCTCTTTTACAATCCAAAGTATGAAGATTCCTCTCTGCACTTGATGCATGAGGTCCTGGAAAAAAGACAGGTAAGTATACCTCTTGGTTCAGATGAAAAGGCGAGACCACTTTGGGCATAAAGTGTGGATTGGTCCTGAGAACTACCTTATCATGATGGAACCTTGTATAAGGAGGATTAGCCACCAAGGCTTGCAATTCACTGATGCGGCGTGCTAAGGTGACTGCAATGAGAAAGATAACCTTCCAAGAAAGAAATTTCAAGGAGGTGGTGGCTAAAGGTTGAAAGGGTGGCTTCATAAGCTGGCCAAGAACCAGATTTAAGTCCCATGCCACTGGAGGTGGTCTAATGGGAGGTTTAGTTAAAAGAAGGCCTCTCATGAATCTTGCTATAAGAGGATGAAAGGAAATAGGCTGTCCATTGAGAGGCTTGAGGGACGCTGCAATAGCACTCAAATGGACTCTTACTGAATTTGTTTTAAGGCCTGCATGGGATAGATGCAGAAGATACTCTAGTAAAGAATTCAGAGGTATTGCAAGAGGGTTTAAAACCCTTCTCTGAACACCAAATGGTAAATCTTTTCCATTTGAAAGCATAAGAACGTCTAGTGGAAGGCTTTCTAGAAGCATGAAGAATATCTCTGACTTGCTGAGAGAGATGAAAAACTTGAAGGTCTAGGCCTTCAGCAATCAGGCCCTGAGATGGAGAGACTGGGGGTTTGGGTGCCACAATGTTCCGTCTTCCTGGGATAGAAGATCTGGTGCAGAGCCCAATTCCAGGGAGGGAGCTTGAGAGAGATGCAGAAGTAGAGGGTACCACACTTGGCGTGGCCAATGTGGTGCTATGAGGATCATGGAACCTCGGTCTCTCTGAAGCTTGAAAAGTGTTTTGGGAATTAGGGGAATGGGTGGAAAGGCATAAAGGAAGTCTTGACCCCAGTGAAGAAGGAAGGTATTCTTGGCCTGAACTCCCTGACACGGAATTCTGGAACAGAACCGGGGAAGTTTGGCATTCCACGGACTTGCAAAGAGGTCTATGTCCGGGTTCCCCAAATTCGAAAAATCCTGGCTACCTGGTCCATGTGGAGGGACCACTCGTGTGGAAGCAGAACTCGACTGAGTCTGTCTGCCCAAGAGTTTTGAACGCCTGGAAGATATACTGCCATAAGATGAATCTGATGCTCTCTGGCGAAGGCCCACAGTCGCAAAGCTTCGTTGCAAAGCGACAGAGAGCCAGACCCTCCCTGCTTGTTCACATAGAACATGGTTACTTGGTTGTCCGTGTGGATGAGGACTGTCCTGTAGCTGAGCAGGGAGTGGAACACTCTGAGAGCTAAGAAAATTGCTCTGAGTTCCAAGAGATTGATGTGTAGAGAAGTCTCCTGTGGAGATCAGATGCCCTGGGTGGAGAGATCTTGCAGATGAGCTCCCCAACCCATTGGAGAGGCATCTGTTGTAAGGGTTGCTTGGGGTAGTGACTGCTGAAAAGGGGACCCCAGCAACAGGTTTTGAGAGGACTTCCACCACTGGAGAGACCAAAAAAGGCGACTGGAGTTTGCTATTTTGTCTGACAGGCAACCTGATGCCCGAGTCCATTGGGTGGACAAAGTCCATTGAGCTGCCCTCATGTGAAGGCGAGCATATGGAACCACATGCACGGTGGATGCCATGTGGCCTAAGAGTTGTAACATTTCCCGAGCAGTTAAATGGGACTAACTGTATTTGGGAGGCTAACTGCACCAAGCGTAGGCAACGAGCCTGAGGAAGATAGGCCCTTGCAGTTGTGGTATCCAGCAAAGCCCCTATAAACTCCAGAGATTGAGTAGGGGTGAGATTGGATTTTGGGATGTTTATTACCAGTCCCAAATACTGAAGGACACGCATTGTGCAGGTTAGAAAAGTCTTGGCCTCTGACTGAGAGGGAGCTCGAATGAGCCAGTCGTCCAGATAAGGGAAAACGAATATTCCTAGAGTGCGTAGAAATGCAGCTACTACTGCCATGCATTTCGTGAACACCCTTGGTGCGGAGGCCAGACCGAAAGGAAGCACCCTGTATTGGTAGTGCTTTTCTCCAAAAAGGAATCGAAGGAACCTTCTGTGTGTTGGATGGATGAGGACATGGGTGTACGCATCCTTAAGATCTAGAGAACAAAGCCAGTCCTGACTCTGAAGGTATGGAAGCAGAGCACCGAGAGAAATCATCTTGAATTTCTCCTTGAATAGAAATTTGTTCAATTCTCTGAGATCTAAGATGGGTCTGTAGCCCCCTGTTTTCTTGGGAATAAGAAAATAAGGGGAGTAGAACCCTGTGCCTTGCTGAAGAAGAGGTACTTCTTCTATTGCCCCTTGGGCAAGAAGGGTGGCAATCTCCTGACCCAGAAGGTTGAGGAGAGATGTTGGAGAATTGAACTGTTTCACTATGGTGTGAGGGGGAAGGCTTAAGAAATGAAGCTTGTACCCTTCCTTTATGATAGTGAGTGAGTGTCCATTGCTCTGCTGTAATTTGTTCCCATCTGGGAGCAAAGTAAGTCAACCTTCCTGGAATGGTAAGGGGCTCTGGTTCCTCCAGAGCCAGAAAGGCTAAGTTCTCTAGCTGCGAGTCAAAGGCCCTGAGGAAGCTGAGACTGCTGGGTCATGGAAGGCCTAGCAGCCTTTGATTTGGCCCGTTTAGGTGGTTGCTGACGCTTTGCAGCAAAACGACCTGCAGAAGATGCCTGCTGACCATAAGCAGGATAGTATCTTCCCTTTTTGGAAAAAGATGTCTTTTTGAACAATCTTTTCTTAACAGGAGCAGAGGTAGACTTTGAAAGTCGATCCAAAGCAGAGATTTCAGCATCCATCTGATTGGCCTTTGCTTGCCAATCCTTACCAAAAAGGTTTTCACCTGTACAAGGGATATTCCCTAATTCATCTTGGACCCAGAGCTCCAAATCAGAAGCTTGTAGCCAAGCAATTCTGCGTGCCCCTACGGCAATAGCCGAGGCTCTGCTTACACACTCAAAAGAGTCAAAGGCTGCACGGTTGGAAAATTTGGAGGCATCTTGGGCATGTTTGAGCCAAGTGAGAAACTCCTGCCTTTTATCCTCCGAAATGAAAGGGGTTAAAGTCTGCAGATGATCTGTGACTTCTTTTAGAAACATTCCTATATAGAGAATATAGGAGTTGATCCTGGCAGCTAGCATAGAAGCTTGAAAAACCCTTCGGCCAAAAGCATTCACGTCCTGGAGGATTAGATGAGTGTCTCTTTGCACTCTTTATCTTTCTCATGGCAGACTCTACCACAATAGAGTGGTGAGGAAGCTGAGTCTTGTGGAAGCCAGGACAAGAAGGGACACGATACATGGTGTCTAGCCTGCGAGAATGAAGAGAGGTGGTAAGAGGTGTCTCCCACATCCTCAACATGAGATCATACAGAATCGCATGGATAGGTAAAGTAGCTGCCTCTTTAGGAGTTTTAGGATATTGTAAAATATTTAACTCCTTGGCTCTGGGTTCTGACTCAGGAGCCACTGTGATGGAGAGGCCCCTAGCCACTTCCCTAATGAAGTCTTGAAAAGACAAGTCTTCTGGAGGAGACATTCTTCGTTTAGGAGAAGAAGACTCCTGAGGAAGAAGTATCGATGCCTCGACAGAACCCTCAGACTCATCAGAGTCTTCAGAGGAATTGAAGTATCGCCTGTCTGGATGCTCCTGTAAAGCCCGATAGCCGTACCGAGTAGGATCGGTATCGGGAGTAACCGGTACCGGTTCGGTACCGATTGGCATCATAGGACAGGGTACCGTTGCAGTCGACACCAAAGCCGATGCAATTGGTACCGGCACCGGGAGTGATGCTGGTGCCGGTACAGACAACGGGGATTGTTGTGGTACCGGAGGCGTCGCAGCCTGTATGAATGCCATTAGGGTGCGCTGCATGGTCAGAATCTTCTGATCCATCAACGCCACCAATGTCTGGAAGTCGGTACCAGTGGGAGCCACCGGTACCCCAGAACACGGCAACAGGTGATCTGTCGAGGCCGAGCCATCGATGTCAACCTGTGACCCCATAGACAATGCTTTGGAAGCCGGAGCTTCCCGCCGGGGTAATTTTGCCGGTGCGGAATCCTCGAGGGCAAGCCCCGAGGCATCTCGATGCATGGAGGGAGATCTACCCTTTGAGGACCGGCTAGATTTATGCTTGGTTACCTGAGATCCATGGGAGGAAGAAGACGACCTGGAAGACGTCGATGCCACCGAAGCTGCATCAGAGGGAAACAGGGTACTGAGCTTGGCTGCTCGGTTCTGCCGACCTCTTTTAGACATCATGGTACAGGACATACAATGCGTAATGGAATGGTCAGGCCCCAAACATTTTAGACACCAGTCATGGGTGTCGGTGACAGAAATAGTACCGCCACATTTTGTGCACTTTTTAAACCCGGAGGCGGGCTTCTCCATGAGGAAAATATTTTTAGGCCTAAGGCCCAAAAACTGAAAATGCACAGTGAAGAAAAGATAAATTGTTTGTTTTTTGGGGGGTTTTTTGAAAGAAAGAAAAGACCGGCGGTACTGGTCCGACGTCAAAGAAGGCAGACGCGACACCAAAGAATTAAGAAAAAATAAAGAACTTCTTCTGCGGTAACAGGAACACGACCTGTTGGCTCCGCGGAAAAGAAGAACTGGAGAGAGGCGGTTGGGAAAGGCGGGAAGGCAGCACGCAGGCGCTGTGGGATGCTCCCAAAAGCTTTCTTATTGGACGCTGGGGAGCGTTCCCGCGCAGGCTCCGTCGGTACCGACGATACCCAATATATGTGAAGACTCATTCCTTCTTGTTCCTGGAGATTGAGAGATACCACAGGAAGAGGACCCCAGTATAGTGCAGTTCTTTTGCTAGGAAGAGCTGACCGCTCTGATTTCCCACTCCTTGATGGCGTTGCACATTTCACAGCCAATGCAGGAGCAAGAGTTTCCCCTTGAGGATCCATTGCTCCAGGGCATTTGGACTGAGGAAACTGCTTTCCCAGTCCACCGAGCCCTCAAACAAATTATGGAGCTGAGTGTTAAGTGTCCGAGACAGATTGAGGAGTGGCAGGGCCATGGCCTGCTTGTACCCCATTCGTGCAATGGAGAAAGATTTCCTGAAGGTTCCAAAAGGTGGATGCCATGGTCTTGGCGGTCACCAGGAAGACCACAATAACTGTCAAAGGCAGAGCAGCCCTCAGGGACACTCAGGATAAAAGGATGGAGACCCTGCTGAAGCAGGCCTATGAAGTAAATGCGTTGGTGCTCCAAACTTCGGTCTGTGGGATGTATGTGGTTTGCGTATGTTTGCATTGGTCACAAGGTCTGCCCAATGTCAGCATGCAGGGTCTGCAGTCTCTGGTAGAGATCTCTAAATTAAAGTCTGGCTGTGCTTACTTGGCGGACACTTTCTATGATCTGCTCTGTGAATCAGCATCCGTGTTGGTGGTTCACAGCTTCCTTTGACTGAAAAATTGGTCTGCAGATGTGGCTTCAAAAAGGCACAGCTTAGCAGGCTTCCCTTTAAGGGTGTGTTGCTTTTTGGTGAGGCCTTGGAAAAGTTGGTTAAGGAATTGGGCAAAGCCAAGCCAACTAAGCTTCCAGAGAATAAGCTTAAAAGCACCAAGTCCACTTCCTCGGCACCAGGACAGGTCAAGGACTATTGGCGATTTAGGGCCATTTGGTTTGCTCCATGGGGTCAGTTCTTTCACGGAGGCAGAGGCACCAACCAAGACTATCAGGCAGCATTCAAGTAGGTGGCAGTCTCCATCAGTTTTACTCTGCCTGGGTTCAGATCACCTCTGATCAGTGGGTGCTGAAGTGATCCACAAGGGTTATGCGCTGGAGTTCACGCTTCCACTTGCCAATGTTTTTCTATCATCACTGTGCAAAGCCCCAGAGAAGCTGCAAGCCATCGCAAGCACACTGCAGTGTCTCCTGCTCTTGGACACAATGGTGTCTGTGCCAAAAAAGCAATGGAGGCAAAGTCATTATTCCATTTACTTTGTAGTGCCCAAGAAGGAAGGGACTTTTTGCCCCATCCTCAACCTCACTTCCACACAGCAACATTGCGGTCCGTGAGTATACCTGTCAGAAATGGTGAGTTTCTAACTGCGTTGGATCTCATGGAGGCATACCTGCATGTTGCCTTTTGGGAAGAGCATCAGTGGTACTTGCTGTTTGTTGTCCGCATAGGGCATTACCAGTTTCAGGCCCTACCTTTCGGCCTGGCAACGACCCCATAGAATTTCAACAAAGTCATGGTTGTGGTGGTGGCGGCATTACATCATAAGGGAGTATTGGTTCATCCATATCTGGACGACTGGCTTATCCAGGCAAAGTTTTGGAGGAGAGCCGTGCCAGCACTCAGCAAGCGATGGACCTCCTACGCAGCCTCAGATGGGTGGTGAACTTTGACAAGTGTTTGTTGACTCCAACACAGGATCTCAGGCATTTGGGTGCACGTTTTGACACTTGGCGGTCGCATCTTTCTTCCGCAGGAGAGGATCCAAAAGCTCCAGAGGCAGATTTGAAGGTTGCTGAAGCAGGTAGTGTCATCGGTATGGACATATCTTCAGGTATTAGGATCCAAGGCAGCAATAGTGGATCTCGTGACCTGGGCTCGGGTAGACATACGACCGCTGCAACGGTCTCTGTTGTTGTGTTGGTCGCCGCAACACCATTCTCTTACCCGTTATCTCTTGTGTCCTTTGGATGTTCAGCTCAATCTAGATTGGTGATTGACTCCAAGCAGGCATGCCCTTGGAACCTCAGGACTGGACCGTGGTGACCACGAATGCCAGCCTGACTGGCTCGGGAGCTCATTGCCTCTTGCAGATAGCACAAGGATATTGGTCAGCAGAGGAGAGGCATTGGTCGATTAATCGCCTCAAGATGAGGGCGGTCTTCTTTGCTCTGCAGACCCTCCAGACTTTGGTGTAGCAGAAGGCAGTGCAGATACTGTCAGACAACGCTACGACAGCAGCATACATCAATCAGCAAGGGGACAAAGGATTATCATGCTGCTACTTAAGTGGGCAAAGCAGAATCTCCTAGCTTTGTTAGCAGCACATGTCATAGGAAAGGCAAACATGCAGGCTGATTTCCTTAGTCGCCAAAGGTTAGATCCTGGGGAGTGAACGCTGTAGGACTCCGTGTTTATTGACATAACACAGCGCTGAGGGGGAGGGGGGGACACCGGTGATGGACCTCATGGTGTCAGCCACCAACATGAAGGCCAGTCGGTTCTTCAGTTGCAGACAAGAAAGGATGTTGGAAGGGCTTGATGCACTTGCGCAGCCTTGGCCAACATGAGACCGCCTCTGCGTTTCCCCCATGGCCGCTGATCTGCAGGGTACTTCAGAAACATGATGGCAGAAAAAGACCACATGGCATATCTAGTCAGCCCTTCCATATCAACTACTACAATAGTCCCCTTTTATTCCTTTAGAGATCCTGTGTTTGTCCCATGCTTTTTTGAATTCAGATACGGTCCTCATCTCTACCAACTCCACTGGGAGACTATTCCACGCATCTACCACTTTTTCCATAAAGAAATATTTCCACATATTAGTCCTGAGTATATCCCCTTTCACCCTCATCTTATGTTCCCTCGTAGCAGGGCTTGCTTTCGATTGAAAGAGGCTCTCCTCCTGTGCAGTTATGCCACGGGAGTATTTAAATGTCTCAATCATATCTCCTCTATCCTGCCTTTCCTCTAAAGTATACATATTAAAAGCCTTAAGTCTGTCCTCATATGCTTTATTCTCCAGGAACAAGCAGGAAGTCAATCCTCACTTATGGGTGACATTGGCACCGACAGAGCCCGTGCAGAGCAATTCCCCAACTTTCAAAGAAAGCCTTTGGGATTGCTACCACGCATGCGTGGTCCTCTTCCCGCCCAATGGTGCCATCTTGCTCAGTCTCCCTTTTTCCACAGAGCCCTTTGGACGCACTTCCTCGTTCCTCGGAAAACATTTTTGTTTTCCTCACCTTAACAGGCTGTATCCTTTTTGACATATTCATAAATGACCTGGAAAGTGGAATAACGAGTGAGATTATCAAATTTGCAGATGACACAAAACTATTTAAAGTTGTTAAAACCCAAGAGGATTGTGGAAAATTGCAAGAGGATCTTGATAAATTGGAAGACTGGGCATTAAAATGGCAGATGAAATTTAATGTGGACAAGTGCAAAGTTATGCACCTAGGGAAGAACAACCCAAACTATGGTTACACGATGCAAGGTTCCACTTTAGGAACCACCACACAGGAAAAAGATTTAGGCGTCATTGTGGATAACATGTTAAAACCCTCGGCCCAGTGTGCAGCGGCAGCCAAGAGAGCAAATAGAATGCTAGGTATGATAAGGAAAGGAATGGAAAATAAAACAAAAGATATTATAATGCCTCTATATCGTTCCATGGTGAGACCGCACCTTGAATATTGTGTGCAATTCTGGTCGCCGTATCTTAAAAAGGATATAGCGTTATTAGAAAAGGTACAGAGAAGAGCCACCAAAATGGTAAAGGGGATGGAAGGATACTCCTATGAAGAAAGGCTAAAAAGGTTAGGGCTCTTTAACCTGGAAAAGAGACGGCTGAGGGGAGATATGATAGAAGTCTATAAATTAATGAACGGAGTGGAACGGGTAAACGTAGATCGATTGTTTACGTTATCAGAATATAGACAGACTAGGGGACATGCAATGAAGCTACAGGGTAAACTATTTAAGACTAATAAAAGAAAATATTTTTTCACTCAACGTGTAATCAAACTCTGGAATTTGTTACCGGAGGATGTAGTAAAGGCTGTTAAGTGTAGCTGAGTTTAAAAAAGGTTTGGACAAGTTCCTGGAGGAAAAGTCCATAAACCATTATTAAGAAGGGACCCAGGATATCAATGCTTGACCTAGTACAAGCATTGTGGAACCTGTGTCTTTTGGGGAAACTGCTAGGTACGTATGACCTAGATTGGCCACTGTTGGAAACAGGATACTGGGCTTGATGGACCTTGGTCTGACCCAGTATGGCATATCTTATGTTCTTATCCCTTTTCTCCAACTGCACCGGTCCTCTACCCATCCTCCCCTTGCTCCCATTTGAAGTTTGCGGGGATACCTTTTCTAAATTTATTCTTCCTGGGCTTGGCGCCCTTTTTTCTTTCCAACCGCTGGCCGCGTGGGTCTTCGACCTCGCAGGGGCCATTGTTGCTCCCATGGCCACCAGGTTTAAAAAATGCGATAGGTGCTCTAGGAACATGTCGCTTACGGACACTCATGACTGCTGTCTAAGGTGTCTGGGAGCCAACCATGATCCAGAGCTCTGTTCACTCTGTAAGAAAATGTCCTCTAAGGCCCTGCTCAGCCATAAGCAGAAGTCCGAAGACATTTTTCGAAAGGCTGCCTTGGCGTACCCAGTGGCACCCTCAGTATTCTCCACTCCGGTGGGTCCACTCCGGTGGGCCCCCCCCCCCCCCGGCAGCACGTTCCAGGTGGCATTCGGACCAGGGGTCTCCTGAGGTGGAACAGTGCAAAAAGAAGGCGGCCTCGAAGTCGCTGTCTGGGGCCCCCGACAAGCGCGAGCGCTCCCGTGCCCGGTCGCTTGGCCCCATTCGGCGTTCGAGAATTGGAAAAGGCGCGGCCCTGCAAGATACCTCGCAGAGAAACGGAGGCCTCTGGTGAAGGCGAAGGCGCCCAGTATCCTGAGGGCCGTCCCGGTGAGGACCCCCTCTCCTCCTCAATGCCCAATCCGGTGACCCCAGTATCGGCGTCCCACGCCAACATGGCAGTCTCTGCGTTCATTGCTTCCCAGCAGGTGCTCATGGCCAGCTTCGCTTACTTGTGCCCGGAGACCGCGGGTTCCTCGTTTGGGACACCCAAATCCATCCAGGAAACCCCAGAGAGCCAAGGGCCTCGTGAGGGTCCTCGACGTGGGTCTCGCTTGCTCTCCCGTTCTTCAGCGGCAAGATCGTCCAGGGCTTCCGGCTCCAGGCCATCGGACAGGGCGAACCGCCCGGCTCAGATCCCTCGACCGATTTTTCAGACTGGGAATCCAATGGGGACACATCCCCGGAGACCCGCACCCACTGGGATCTTCTGTCGGACCCCTCGCCACCTGGTCTCCAGCGGCGTTCACCACCCAAGAACACCTCCTTTTTGGTGTTTATTTGGGATATGGCTCGGGCCCACAACCTGGTCACCCAGTCCGAGGAAGATCCTTGTGCTGAGGAACTTGATATTCTTCAGTACGAGTCCCTGCCAAGGGAATCTCTCACCATGCCGGTGCCGCCGATCCTAACTCGGCTATGACCTAGGTCCCCATTGTGAGCAAGCGCCTTGACACAATGTACAAAGTGCAGCGAGGGCCAGGCTGCCTAAGACTCAACTTCCACACACCTCGATGGTGGTGGAATCAGCCATGAGGAAGCAGAAAAGCCCGAAGTCCCACTCCTTGGTCCCGCCGGGCCGAGAGTCAAGAGCCCTTGATGCCCTGGGCTGCAAGGCCTATCCAGGTTCCATGCTCTCCTGTCACATCCAGACATACCAATTATATATGGGTATGTTCCTCCGCGACTTGGCGAAAGAACTTTGAGGTCTCGAGGAAGAGCCCCTCGACAGGTTGGAGACTTGGCATGTCAAAATCGTGACATCACTGGATGTAGCCTGCTGGCATCTCCCATCAGCCCCAGTGAACTATTGACAAAGCAAACTCAAAAGATAAACAAATACATAGCCATCCTGAATTTCAACTGTATCCATAACCATAAGTGAAAGCCCACTAACAAAACATCCACAAGAAGGAAACTTTTTTTTTTTTCTGATTCTTTTACCTTCCCTGTTCCACCCCTTGAAGCGAGCAAGAGAAAAGGAAGGTAAAACAGGTCCGAAGAAATACTCACTGCGATCCATGAACCGAAAAAAATGTATTTTAATTTAATTTAAATTTTTTTTTTTTTTTTTTAAAGAGATGCTCCTCCCCATAGGATCATAAACTCTGAATAGATCACCCACCAGGCGGGAATGAGGACTAAATTAGAGTCACTCAAGGAACCACAATTACAAGGTAAGTGTAATTTCCATTTCCTTATCGTTCCTCCAGTTTAGTCCTCCACCTCTGGAATGTATCAGAGCAGTAAATATTGGGAAGAGCCTTTACCCCCGGATCGCAACACTGCAGACTCGAAACAAGCATCATTTGCTGCCCTAATGTTCAGGCGGTAGTGTCTACTGAAGTTATGAAGAGACAACCAGGTAGAAACAAAAAACAGGAAGCGGCAGATTCAACACCCAATACCTTTATTAATACCAATTAAGTGGCCTAAGCTTAGGCCACTTAATTGGTATAAAAGGGGCTTAGGCCACTTAATTGGTATTAATAAAGGTATTGGGTGTTGAATCTGCCGCTTCCTGTTTTTTTGTTTCTGCTCGTTTGAGTGGCTAGCGCTGTTCTCTTTGGAGACAACCAGGTAGCCACTCTGCAAATTTCCACTAGCAAAGCCGAGCCGTGTTCTGCCCATGACGGCGCTTGCGCTCTAGGAGAGCGAGCCCTTAACTCCCCTGGTGCCTGACCACCTTGCAAATTACCAGCTGACACTGGAGCTTCCCGGACCCATCTGGCAAAAGGTGCCGTAGCAGCCGCTACCCCTTTATGGAAACCTCCGAAAAGAACGAAGATCCAATAAGACTTACGAAAGGCCTCTGAGCCCTTTAAGTATTGCCGCAACACTCTCAGTATGTCCAAAAGACGAAGATTACTGCCAGGAAAGCTTCCCTCTGCGAAACCCAATACCAGCAAGGGCACCGTTTGATCCAAGTGAAACAGGTGAGATGTTTGGCTGAAACTCTGAGTAAGGACTCGAAGGGATCCCTAGAGACGATCCTCAGCACTAAGTGGAGATCCCACGGCGGAACCTCCCTCAGCGAGAAGAGCACAACCTAGAAACCGCTGTTAGAAGACGTATCACGTCAACGTAAAATCCAAGCCACCTCTATAACGGGCAAAGGCCATCCGCTGGACTCCTAAAGAGCTGGCCATTAGACCATATCAAAGCCGCCCTGTAAGAACTTATCCCGATTGGCACAGAGAGTGTCGAAGAACTGACTAGTCGGCAAGATCACCAGTTGTCAAACATACGCATGTACTTACAACTGTAAAAGAAGCGGACCTTTGGCCTGACCCTGAGAAAGGTTATAATTACCGCTTCAGAAAAAAAAAAAAAATTTTTAACTCGCCGTAAACGAGAATCAAACCCCTTTGAGGTATTCAAAGCTGATCTTGAATCCACAGATTCTTCGTTACCGGGAATCTGCAAGGCTCCTTGCATAGAAGTCGAACCAAATCAGCAGTCTCGGCTAATCAGGTGTTACCACAACTATTCTCCCCTGCTGAGCCTCGAAGCACTGCATCACCTGCTGTATTAGCACTCACAGGAGGAAGACGGAGAAGTCCGGATGATGGTGAAAGTTTCATAAGGACATCGATCCCCTCAGCCATCATCTCTCGTGTCCTACTGAAAAAACAAAAACAAGTCGCTTTGGCTGAAGGGAAAGTCGCCATGAGATCCGCAATTGAAGAACCCTCCTTTGCGGACTATCCGGGCAAACCCTTCCAGAAGAAAAACTCTCATTCCCCCGCATCCACCCAGATTATGCCGAGAAACTCTGCCCTCAAGTTGTTCGTTCCTGTAAGGTGCGCCATCGAGATCGCCTGTAGCCGAGGCGCCCCCAGACGAAAAATGTTCCGTATTCCTCCTGCATGGCAGCGGCTCCCGTTCCGCCCTGCCAATTGGAGGGAACCACCATTGCGAAGTTGTCCAAAAGCATACACACCACTCGACCACCTGAAGTGCTAGAACCCAGCTTACCGGTCGAGCCCGCTGAGCGCTCACTTCCCCTCCTGGTCGTTTCAAGCTCCTTACACGAGAAGATCCCTGCAACGCATTCCAACCTGCGAGACTCGCCCCCACCATCACCGGGTGCCCTTTCAGTCACCCCAGTGGCTTGCCTGCTGCCAGATTCCTTGGGCAAAGTTACTCCTGAAGGAACCGCCTGGGCGCCGCTCTCCTTTTGGGTTATGGCTCGTAGGTACCCACTAGCGGGACAAAATCAGGAAGTGTTTAAGCTGCCCAAGGTGGCAGCGACCGTGTCGTCGGTTACTAAGAAACTAGCATTCCAGAAGAGGGTATCGCTGCACTCCAGGATGCTGAGGACAGAAAGTCGGATCCCTTGTTGGAATCGGGTTTGGATGGAAAGGCGCTGAGAATGTCAAATGGTTGCTCAGGAAATCGGTCTGATGTGACCAACGATGGAGCAATGACCACTACCACGGCCACGTGAGAAATCTATCCTATGAACCTACAACTAGGTTACCGCCATTGGTCTTAACGTGTGATGACAGCTCCACGCCGAGGAAGCTGTAGGGGATATGAACTTGTGCAGATGCTGTCTCAAGACGGAAGCTCGCTGATCAGGCAGAACATTGCACCCCTATGCGTGTTGAAACGCAGTACCAAGAATTCTAGCTCCTGAGAGGAAACTAAGCGTCTTACGTCTTGAACCTGCACTTGTCAAGTAAGGATGCCCTAAAGGACTTCATTTCGCAGCGACCCCGCTACCACCACCATCCGCTCGGTGACTATCAGCGGAGCTGCCACTAGACCAAAGAGAAATGGTGGCCATTGGAAATGTCTCCAAGAACTAGCTAACCTTAGCAACTGCTGATGAACTGATCGGAAGGGGAATTTCACCTACCCCTCGATAAGACCAAGAGCCGCTAGAACTCTCCCATTTGCACCACCACCCATACCAAACGCAAGCTGGCAGTCAAAGATGAGGTACTCAAAGAGGACGATGTACCCCTTTCAGATCCAGCATAAGCTGGAGCGAGCCTTCCTTCAGTGGCACCATGGAATAAACAGAGTAACGGCCGATGCCGTAACACCCATGTGAACCGGCACTACAGCTCCTAGCTGTAAAAGACAATCTCAAGACGGACGCCCCGCCACCATTTACAACGAGCGGATACTTATTGACCATAGCTGGAAGAATTCTATTGCGTTCTATCTACTAGCTTTAGAATTAGATATATTTCCTGTACGGAGGCACCTCCTGTTTCCTACAGAACTGAGGCTGCCCCAAACCTATATGCAGGTTTTTTCTTTTTTTTTTTTTTAAACACCTCTCTATTCCTGTCTGTGACTGCCTCTCAGATCCGTCTCATGAGACAGCACCCAAGTAATAACCGTTAAGATCAGTTAACCAGGCATGCAGTACTCTGATATGTGCACTGTAACCCCCATGCCTTAATCAGATTAGGCCTATGCACACCTGCCTGCAACCATCTATCGTCAAGATCTTCTGCAAACTCCAAGGTTCCTTTGAAGGGACGTTTATTGCAGCATGCCGTAAACAAACCGTCCGCCGACCATTTTCTAATCACAGAGACCTGTGGACGGCCCCACCGACGCCAGACTATTAGTCTGAGCTCTGACCAAGTCATATTGCACATCTGACAAACCAACCATTCCTGACTCTAGGCGTGCCCGCTCCCCGAAACTTACATGCTCTAGCTGGGGAGACTGTCGCAAACTATGGGAACATCCGAGACATGCTGTAGCCCCAATGCTCCGCAAAAGGAAGCTTGCAATGAACAAGCATCTGCTTCAAGGATTGTTTCAATAAACCAGCCATCTTTCTATCCTGCGCAGTGTCTAAGGCTGCGCTGCCTTCCACCAGCATAGTGGTTTTCCTAGGTACAGCTGACACCGCTGCAGCAATCCCTGGTACCAGGTGCTAAGAGGCAGAGCCTCCCTAAATGACCAACCAAGCTTAAAGCTGTAAACACGGGCTAAGAACTTGCACTAGCTTTCCGATGATCTGCTGCCGCAAGACCCATTGGTAGCAGATCCGTGCTCCTGCTGTGGTTTTGTCTCCAAAAAGGAACACCCCCTCCATAGTTCATCATACTGTCCTAGCCGCTCAGAATCACTGCTTTGTGGTATGTGCACAAACTGAGAATTCAAGTGCCCTGCTGAAGCAACAAACGCCCTGCTGGAACACTGTCCTCAGAATTAAAGATTTCAAAATCTTTCCCATGCTAACAGCTATACCGATAACAAAATGTCCTGCTACCCAGGCCATCACCTCCACCTAGGACAGAGCAGGCCCCGGCCCCACCCCCACCAGTACGGTACCAGCATACTATCAACAAAAGGAGCACCGGTTTGATACACCTGTCAGTGACTGGGAGAAAGGCAATAACGACAGACCACTGGAGAGGCCACCTCGCCTTAGATTTTAGGGCACAGCACCTCCTGGCTGTAGATGCATTAACATAATAAAAGAAATAAAAGCAAGAAAAGAAAGACAGAAAAGGCCATAAACATATATGATATATATAATGCCATAAAAGGCCAGCAAAGTCAGCAAATAAACGGTTAACTAATCCCCCTTTTTTTTTTTAATTAGAGGGAAATACTATGTTAAATTATAAACTTAAAACTTTTAAAAATATGCTGTATGAAAACCAAACCTCCTTTTGCCCGCTTCTCAGCCTGAACGCGTTCTGCTGATCGCCGGTGCTTCCACGAGGCCGCGGAACGCGGGAGAGGCTCCGGCCCGTGCGTCTCCATTTCATGCTCAAACGACCTCAGCTGCTCAAGCCGCACCGGCGGGGCATTGCTTCGCAGACCCTGCAGCCATCTTGCGGTTTCGGCCCCCCACAGCCTCCCACGAGTGGAGACAGAATCGCCGCTCAGCAAGCGCTACACTGCTCGATTCCAGTGTGAGAAGCGTGCGCAGTGAGGGCCGGGCACGGCAATCCTTCAGCTCATTCCGCTGCCCCGAATAACTTGGGGCAGCGTGATTGCTGCTCGCCCCGTCCTCTGTCGGGTTCCTCTCTGTATCGTCCGGGAGGGGAGAGCCGACCCGCCTAATGCGAAGTAGCCTTGGAAAAACACAAACAGCAACAGCCCAAGGATGGAGGCCGCGAGAGCAGCACACCCCAACGGCCAGAGAAACTAGGCGGGAAATGCTTATTTTAAACAGACAGCTCCTCAAATAAGTTAAGGTAACTAAAATTAAATTAAAATAACCCAAGTTAGATTAGATTATTAAATTATTAAACTGAATAAACTGGAAGGGATTAGACTAACTTTAAAGTAATTAGCCCAAAGAAAGACAATTAAAACCAATAATTAATAATTGCCAAGTTAAATTGGACCCAAATTAAAACCAAATTAACCCTAGATTCTATCTAACTGTTCCTTATCTGATTTCTAAGTGAGCCCAGAAGCTAGGCTCACTACGTCCTCCTGCTGCATGGAAACTGGACACACTGGAGCTGATGGGAGATGCTAGCAGGCTACATCCAGTGATGTCACGATTTTGACATGCCCAGTCTCCAAGCTGCACGAGGAGGTACACAACCCAGAGGTGGAGGACTAAACTGGAGGAACGATGAGGAATCCCCTTTCATCTAAAAACATGCTACAGCCCACCTCCCCCTCTCCTAGTCAGTAGGCCTTCAATAACAAGAGCTGGATTATAGAATCCCCTCCTCCAATAAAACCAACCACATATCACAGAACTATCAACAGACCAACCCACCTGCACCCAAGACAGAATGTTAGAGTGCTTCCTCCCAGAAGCCCCACACTCATGCCAAAAGTCTGAGGAGGATTCAAGGCAAATTTGCTCTTCTCCAGCTGCTATTTAGACAGCATTAAATGTTATTGTATATACTTTGCCTCCTTCTCTTTTCTTACCAGGAATATGATGAGTGCCAGTTTCACTTGCCCATCTCCATACACTGAAAAAGAAAAGAGCAAAGGTCATATTTCAGTGGCTTACAGGTTATAGCCTCTGTGCGGAGAGCACAAGTAACCAAAAATGGGAGAAGGGAGAGGACGAGTCCTGATGTTTCACACAGAAACTGTAGTGAATGAGGAGCCATTTGATGTAACAAGTGATGGGGAAACCTCACTTACGTGGTGGTGTGTAGAGTGGGTGGTTGATGTAATATGCCATCCAAGCTGAGAAGCCCCAGTAATAGGTACAATTCTAAGAGAGAAAAGAACGCTCTTTTTCAGTAGCCAGTGCTAGACTGCTTCATGCATGCTGAATGTGCTAGAGTTAGTAGGTGTCATTACAATCTGTACTGAACTTAAAGCAGAAGCCTGGAGCCAGTGAGGTCCTTCCAAGCATGCATTTAGAAAGCACTGGCATGTCTCTTACCTTGAATATGTTACGGAGCGGCATAGTGCCATGTGAAAAGCGATGCACAAACAGCGTCTCCAGCAGGCGCTTCACATAGTGGAATGAGTGGCAGACGCACGCTAGGCTGGAAGAGCATCAACAGGGGGTGTTGGCAAGAACCATACTTGCAGGAAGGGAGGGAGGTTGAGGGATCAAGGGGGAGGTGATGTACATGAAAGTATCTCGGTTTAATACAGTAACACACCATAGGTTAAAAACAAAACAAACTACACTACCTGATTTGGGCCATCAGAAGTGCAAGGCCAGAATGGCTACTGCCGATTCTGCAACTAGGCAGCATGCAAGGCAGGGGCAGAGTTTGTTTTGGTGGTGGTGGGTGGGGAAATAAATAAACCAGTGTCCCACTGTCCTTATGAAGAGGAAATGGGGTGGTCTCTCTCATCTCATCTGTGTACCTGCTGTCTCAGGGCCTCACAAGCATCCCACTCTCTTACTCAGCAAAATACAGATTTTACTATTATTACTACTACTACTGATCATCCACCCTGCCCAAGTTTACCTCCACCCTTGTTTCTACCCCCACGTTTCCATGAACAGCTACTCACTGCACCACCGAGTGCTTGCTGGATATGAAGTCATATTTAGGGCCGTAGATGAACGGAACTCGAAAGTAGAACAGCAAATAGATGAGCAAAGGTCCTGCATACTCAGTCAGGAAAACCTGCAAGAACAGGGCATGGAAAAACAGGAGGAGGGGGAGAAAGAGGAGGAGGAGGGAAAAAAAACACAGAGAGACCATAAGGGACACCTCTCAAGCAGGGGGCAGCACGTTTTAAATGCTGTTGGTCTTCAGATGCCTACCGTCACCCAGCTGATCTGTGCTCCCAAGTCTCTAAAGTAGAAAGTGGCGGTGGTCCCCACTGGTAGGTTCTGTAGAATATCTTCATCCTTCAGGGATCTGCCCTCTGAAGAAGAGGAAGAGAGAAGATGGGCTTAGCCTGCTGCCAAATCTAGTGTGTGTTGTATAGTCCATTACTGCAGAAAAGCATCCCAATGTATGTATTTTAAGACTGTCAATGTTAGGGTGTGCAGGAAGGAGACCATCTAGCATGGGGTGCAGTAGTCACATGCCACACGACCACCTGGCTGCAAGCCATCAAGGACAGACATGTGCTAACAGGAAAGACTGCAGTGACTGATCTTTTACAATAAAGTAATTTAAAAAATTAGTCATAAATGCATCTCTAAAGATTTATATCCAATCTTGATTTGTTTTCTTAGTCCTGTAGCTTCTTTCTGCTTCTCTTAATTTCCAGCTTAAAAATCAGACTTCTAGTGCCATAAGTCATCATAAGTAGCTGCCCTTTTCCTTCTGCTCTGGATGAGAGGTATGGACTGTAGCTGCCTCCAGGACCCAGCCTGCCCGAGGAAGCAAAGCAGGCCCTTATCCATCACTTTAAAAACAGTTTCTTAAATAATCAAATCAGATGCACTAAAACCCTCACCTCCTCAAGGACAGGCTGTGTGGGTCTAGAAATTATTCACATGCACTGTTATTGGTATGAAATTGTTGCTATTTTAGCTGTTTTTCTATATTTTCAATAGGACCATTTTAGGGTGTTAATTCTTTAAATAAACTAAACTAATCTCCCCTCCCTGTAACATCTGAACTTGTCATGCTCAGTCTCCAAGCTTGCTGGCTGGGGGTGACAACCCACAAGTAGGGACTGGACTGGAGGTACTCAAGGAAAGCCAATTAAGTAAGCCCTAATTAACCCTTAGACGTTAAGTAGTTTTTCTGGCAGTCTTATCACTCCAGAGTTGCTGAGCTCTGGGCTGGCAGCGTTCTCCATGGTGACGTCCTCCGGGCGGTACCAGTTCGGAAGTGCTTCTCAAGTTTCTCTGCTAGCCCACCTCCCGTTTCCGCCCCCTAGCCTGGCCAGTTCCTGTTCTTCCGCCTTGCCAGCAAGTCGGATCTGCCTCTTCTCTGCTATTTCAAGTTATCTACTCATTATCATACTCAAGTTATCTACTCATCATTGTGCTCACCTAGCGATGCCCAAGCCGGGATCCAAGAGGTGCCCCTGCGGCAAAAAACTGCGCTCCTCGGACAAGGATCTATGTGCCCTCTGCCAGCTCGGCAAACCTTCGGGCCTGCAACACACTCCGGCTGCAACCACCAAGGCCCAGGATGTGCCCCTCCGGGCCTCCATCCCCGGCCCCACACCAGGACACGCAGCGCTGCCTGTGTCCGGCCACAGCTGCATCCTGCACTTCGGAGGATTACCGACAGCCCCCGGCCATGTGGTGGATGTTCCTGAACATGGCGCCTTGGGTGAGTGTCCTCCCTCCGTCTTCACCGAAGTTCCTGCCGTCGCGTCTGGCTCCTCCCCCTGTGAGACTCCTTCCTACCAGACTGTGCCACGTCATTCCTGCGCGTCCCTGGACCCGACGATTCAATGACGTCACTCCAGCGCGACTCTGGAGCCAGCACATCGTCATCCCTGCGCGACGCAGGAACCGGGGACTATACAAGAACCAGAGATTCTCCTCTCACCCGGGGATCGGAGCAACCCCGGAATCGCGGGGGGGGGGGGGGGAACCGCAGCGCTCCCATGTCAGCCGGAGAGGACAGGACAACCCCCGCTCCTCCGATGCACGTCCTCGAGACCGCAAAGGACACAAACGAGCCAGGAACCGCTCAGGCACCTCTTCTGACTCTAGCAGCTGCTCTCATCCTCGGAGGAGGCACAAGACCTCGAGGAGCCGCTCCTCTAGACACCGCTCCCGCCGCAGCTCATCATCCTCTTCATCAAATGCTGCTATCCTGAATCTGCTGACCCAGCTCGTGCAGCAGACAGCCCCCCAGCCTCCAGTTGCATCATCTTCTTCACGCCCGGCAGCCCCCCCCCTGCTTCCCACGCCTGCTGCGAACAACCTGCTGCCTGATACCCCCGCAGCCTTATCCTCCCCGGACAGCTCCGCAGAGGAACAAGAGCCAGAGGCAGGGGTGGTGGGATCTGCCAGCTTGAACCACTCTGCCTCAGAGACAAGACCATCCCCGGAGGAGGATGGACCTCCACCCCCTCCGGAGGATCTTACGTACCCAAAATTTATCAGCAAACTATCTTCCTCCCTCGGTCTAATCCAAAGCAGCACTACAGAGGAAGCTGAGCCGGAGGTACTTAAGTACCTTGCAGTACCTAGAACCCCTCTGGCCCTACCTCTACACCGCAAGCTGAAGGAGAGCCTCTCCAGACTTTGGCAGACACCTGCTTCGGGGCGCGCCACGTCAAGGAGGCTGGATTCCAAATACCTCCTTCAACCCACGACGAGTTTCGAAAAGGCACAACTAACTCACCACTCCATAGTGGTCTCTTCCGCCCTCAAAAAGGCGAAATCCTCGCGGATTCACACCAACCACCCTCCCGGACGGGACAACAAATTGCTCGACGACATTGGCAAGAAGGTATTTCAAGGAGCCATGCTCGGAGCACGTATTGCAGCCCATCAGTTCCAGAAAATCCTCTTTCAGGACTCTTGTGTCTCCAACATCAAGAATGCGGCTTCCACCCTCCCGAAGGAGTCTCTCGCCCCCTTTTTCAGCGGCATTGCAGGACCTAATCGAATGTAACAAGCACCTGGCCAGCACAGCATTCGATGCCTTCGATACGGCCACTCGCATGGCGGGTACAGCTATCTCCGCCAGGAGATGGGCTTGGCTGTGAGCCTCCGGACTTAGGAGTGACTCCCACGACAAGATTGCGGACGCCCCCTGCTCAGGAGAGTCCCTTTTTGGAGACAAGGTGTCCGACACTGTGAACACCATGAAAGAGGACTGTAACACCCTGCAAACCCTAGCGGAGGAAGGATTTGACCGCTACGGAAATACACAAAAGCCAAACTACCAGCGGAAATCCCTCTACAACTTCGACAGAAGGTACGCATCCAACAAAAAGTGGCAGGGTCCCAGGTACAAGCCCAACTCCTACCAAGGACCCTCACAACAGCGCCACTTTCAGAGAGACCGCAAACAGAAGAAAACCATCAACTCTCAGCCCACCAAGAGTGGACAGTCCTTTTGACGGCCGTGGACCGCCCCCCTCCCAGACAGGGGGGCGCCTATCCTTCTTCCTCCCACAATGGGAGAAGATCACGCACGACTCCTGGGTGCTACGAATCATTCGCCGGGGATACCGCATCAGGTTCTCTGCGCCTCCCTTCCAACGCCACAGGCCCATCAGCAACACGCCTCCCCACCTGCAGCGTGCCATGATGCTGGAACTGATTCACCTCCTGTCCTCCAAAGCAATCGAACTAGTTCCTCAGTCACAGGTCAACTCGGGATTTTATTCAAAGTACTTCCTCATCCCAAAGAAGTCGGGAGGGGTCCGCCCCATCTTGGACCTCCGTAAGTTGAACAAGTTCATCGTGAAAGAGAAATTCAGGATGTACTCCCTCAACTCCATCCTTCCCCTGATCCAGAAGGGAGACTGGCTCGCAACCTTGGATCTGCAGGACGCGTACACACATGTCAGCATTCACGCTGCGCACAGGAAATATCTTCGATTCAAAGTGCTGGGTCAACACTACCAGTACCGGGTACTTCCATTTGGCCTTTCACCGGTTCCTCGGGTTTTCACGAAGTGTGTAGCGGTCGCAGCGGCTCACCTACACAGGCAGAATATCGCTGTGTTCCCGTACCTCGATGACTGGCTAATATCTGCTCCTTCTGCCCCCGAGTTACTGGCGTCCCTGCACACCACCACCTCGCTGATCTCCACCTTGGGCTTCGTCATCAACTGCAAGAAGTCGCAACTCCTCCCGTCTCAGCGTCTGGAGTTTATCGGAGCCCTCATCGACACACAGTCCCTGAGAGCCTACCTGCCGCGGCCCAGGCTTCTAGCCATCACCTCGCTGGCCTCCAGGGCAACAACAGCAAAAAGTCTCTCGGCTCGGTCAATTCTACGCTTGCTGGGGCACATGGCAGCCATGACGGCGGTCATCTCTGTTGCGCGAATGCGCCCCCTCCAGTGGCACCTCCGAACCCACTGGAATCAGCATTCCCAACCGCTGACATCCAAAATTCCGATGACCAACCCCATCCGGGCTCAGCTCCGCTGGTGGACCAGGCCAGCGAATCTCTCCGCGGGGAAACCCCTACACCCGCCTCAACACCAGACTACCCTCACTACGGACGCCTCATGCGCCGGCTGGGGCGCCCACTGCCAGGAATTCAACACTCAAGCAACGTGGTCTCAGAACGAGTGGCAGCTCCACATCAATCTCCTGGAGCTAAGGGCCGTCAGATACGCCCTCAAGGCGTTCCTGCCACATCTTCGGGCGACTACTATCCTGATTCAAACAGACAACCAAGTGGCCATGTTCTACCTCAACAAGCAAGGGGGCACGGCCTCCCGATCCCTTTGCAAGGAGGCGCTGGCAATATGGTCAATATCCCTGGAGAACGACTGCTGGATTCGCGCATCCTACATTCCCGGGAACTTGAACAGCCTAGCGGACAAACTGAGCAGACAACTGCAACCCCACGATTGGTCCCTCCTCCCAAGGGTGGCCTCAGACCTCTTCCAGAGGTGGGGAACACCAGAGGTCGACCTCTTTGCCACCGAGGGGAACTCCAAATGCCCCCTATTCTGCTCCAGGCACCCGTCGAGCAGGAGGCTGGCGGGGGATGCATTCGACACGTATTGGGGGGAGTGGTCTCTGGTGTACGCCTTCCCCCCGACCCCCCTCATCCCAGCGGTCCTGCAACGCATCGTTCGGGACAAAGCCAAAGCCATCCTGGTAGCTCCACACTGGCCGCGACAGATGTGGTTTGCTCTCCTGAAACGCCTAGCGCAAGATGCCCCGTGGCACCTGCCCCTGCGCCCAGACCTCCTAACGCAGAACTCAGGGTCAACGAGACACCCCGATCTCAAGACCCTGTCGCTAGCTGCCTGGATGTTGAGCGGGTGAACCTTGCCCCTCTTGAACTGCCCGCGGAAGTGCAAGACGTGATCCTCGCAGCCAGGAGACCTTCAACACGCAAATCTTACGGCCTCAAATGGAAGAGATTCGGACTGCGGTGCGCCTCCAGAGAGCTCGACCCCGTTACCTGTCCGGTTGCACAGATCTTGCAGTACCTCAGCTCCCTCTCGGACCTTGGTCTCAAGACCCAATCCATCCGAGTACACCTCTCTGCTATTGCAGCTCTACACGCCCCCGTTGAGGGCGCCGACTCCATAGCTGCGTTACCTCTGACATCTCGATTCATGAAAGGCCTAGCGAACTTACGGCCCCCAGTGAGAGCTCCGGTTCCTCCCTGGGACTTGGGGATGGTTCTACACAGCCTCACCCTCCCCCCATTTGAACCTCTGCTGTCCGCGGATATGAAGTACGTCTCCTGGAAGACCATATTCCTAGTTGCCATCACTTCTGCAAGGAGAATCAGCGAGCTTCAGGCCCTAGTCGTGCACCCGCCCTACACACAAGCTGCACCAGGACAGAGCTTCCCTACGTACGAACCCCAGATTCGTACCCAAGGTGCCTTCAGCCTTCCATGTCAACCAATCTATTGAGCTTCCCTCCTTCCTCCCGGGACCACACCACTCCGAGGAGGAGAGACGTTTACACACTCTGGACTGTCTGCGGGCACTCCGAATTTACCTGCAAAGGACTATACCTGCCCACAAAGGCGATCAACTATTTGTGCCCTATGACCCTCTCAAACCCGGGGTGCCGGTCACGAAACGGACTCTTTCCCATTGGGTAGCCTCCTGCGTAGCCTTCTGCCTCATCCAGCAAGGGAATCAGCCACAAAGCAGAATAGGTCCTCATCGCCTACGGGCTATGGCCACATCCCTGGCGAACCTGCGGGCCGTTCCCCTGCCCGACATCTGTAAAGCTGCCACTTGGTCATCTCCACACACCTTCCAGAAGCACTACTGCCTTGACCTCCACTCCAAGGAGGACTCGGCTTTTGGCAGTGCGGTCCTGGCCTCCGCCCTGCAGCCCCGTGAGGGCGCTGGCGGCCTATACGCACGCTAACTATGTGACTCTTGCACCTGCATCTGTTCCATGATGTTCGCTCCAGTGTTATCCCTGTTGCACTTTTGTATTGATTGCACGCTATTGTTTGCACCATCGTATTGATTGCACGTTTTTGGTTGCACTTCTGTTGTTCCACTATTGTTTGATTGCACACTGTTGATTGCACAGTTCTCGTTGCCTACTGCCCTCATGTTCTTGTTGTTGATTGGCACCATAGCATTGACTACACTGTTGTTGTCACTAGGCGGTTAATGCCCTTAAGTAACCCTCGTTGTTGTCATGTAATGTTCTTGACAAGTCTCAGTAAACAGCTACCTCCCTATCGCAGTCTCGATTCATGCCTCCCTCCTCCACCTCAGCGCGCTGCGCGCAGCTAGGGAGTCACCATGTGTGGCTGACGAAATCCTGCGGTCCATGGAGAAAGCAAGGTTACTTACCTGTAACGGGGGTTCTCCGTGGACAGCACGATGAGTCAGCCACACGCTCCCTCCCACCTCCCCTGGAGGAGGTCCGCCTGATCTCAGCCCTTATCTCCGCTCCCTACCTTGTGGTCAAGCTTGGAAAAGGAACTGGCCAGGCTAGGGGGCGGAAACGGGAGGTGGGCTAGCAGAGAAACTTGAGAAGCACTTCCGAACTGGTACCGCCCGGAGGACGTTACCATGTGTGGCTGACTCATCCTGCTGTCCACGGAGAACCCCCATTACAGGTAAGTAACCTTGCTATCTCAGTACAAGCAGAAGGGACTTTATGCTTATCTGCGGGTTTATCTGAAGTGCTGCTGAACTTGACTTTAGAATGTGGCTCTTCCACTATTTCCCTTCCTCTGTAGTCATTGTATTGCCAGCATCCAAGAATGATAACATCACCTCATGTAACCAGCTGGCACCACCTACCAGCCTCAGTATTCTATTGACAAAGCAGACTCATAGGAGCAACAATTAAGTACCAGATAGATAAACTCCCACCCTAAGAGACAGAATAACCTCATAAGCACAGGAAAACCTTATCCTGCTGATAAAACAAAGCCAGGTACTTGAACTCTGTCTTCAATTCTTTTTACTGTAATTTCTTTTTTCTTGCCTTTTCATGATGAGAAACAACTGAAAGGAAAGGCCAGAGAAACCCCCAAAGGAGTTCCAGTCAGCTGCCGCATCGAGGTAACCACGATAATCCCATACCACCGCTAGTGAATGCAACTCTGTAGGCCTGGGATTGCTAACACGCCACATACAGCTCAACCGGGGGAGGGGGGAGGAGATGGTACAGGACTGGACTGGAAATACCCAAGGAAAGCCAATTTAGCAGGTAAGCCCTAATTAACCCTTCTTTATCGTATCTCTAATCCAGTTCCAACTTGTGGGAGTATCATAACAGTACTAAACTTGGGAGGGATCCACAAGCCTGGCCTGCGGCACCACCACTCCGAATCTCTGGTCGCCTGCTGCCTGCACACAGACAATGCCGCACAAAAGGTATGTAAGGACAACCATATGGCCGCTCTGCAGATGTTCACCGGAGGAACTAGAATGACCGCCGCATACTGCATCCGGGTGGAATGAGCCCATAACCCACAGGTAAACTCTTCAGCATATTTGTTGAATCAGAAGAAAATCGCTTCCTTAATCCACCTGGAAATGGAGACCTTGGACGCTGCCTCTCCTTTATGCAGTCCGCCAAAGAAGACAAACAACTGGTCCAACTTCTGAAATGGCTCCACCTTTTTCAAATATCTCTTCAGCACGCAGCGTACAACTAAGAGACGCTGCTGAGGATCCTGCCCAACTGCCACCTCACCTGAAAAATACTGGTAGAGTGACTAGTTGATTCAAATGAAAGACAGACTACCTTGGCCAGAAAAGGCGGCACTGGCTGCAACACCACCTTTTCCTTGGTGATAGAGAGAAAAGGCTACTGGCTCGACAGCACCTGCAATACAGATGCCCCTCTGTCGACCAGCGCTGCACCAACGCATCGAGTCCCTCTGACATAACCTCTCTTCTCCTAATGTAGAAATGAGCTGCCTTTGCTGGCTTGAAGGTCTCCATCAGGTCCATGAGCAGTGCACCCCAATACTGTACCAGCAGAGCAAAATCTTCAGCATCGAGTGTCCATTTGCTGAGGGTTGAGGTGACGCAGACTGAGAAAAATCGGCCACCAGGTTCTCCTTGCTGGCTATGTGAGCCACGGAGAGGGCCAGGAGATGGTCCTCCGCCCACTCCACAGCAGCGCTATCTCGCACTCCAGCTGAACACTGCCTGTGCCCCCTTGTCAATTGATGTAGGCTACCATGGTGGCATAGTCTGAAAACACACACACTGCCTTGCCTTGCAGGAAGGCCCGAAACTTCTGTAGCACCAAAAATACCGCTCATTTCCAGACAATTGATGGGCCAAGTGCTCTCCACCATCAACCAGCAACCCTGCGCTATCTGAGCTTCGTAGTGAGCTCCCTAACCGGGGTAAGGCTGACGTCGGTCATCAACAGAACCCACTGCAGCGCCAGCTTATCCTCTGAGTTACCACTGAGGGCCACCCTGACCCCTTTGGGGCAGGGGAGGGCTACGTGAGTAAATGGCGCTGAGCTGACCATCTCCACAACAGTGCTCTTTACAATGGTCTCATGTGGGCTAGAGCCCACGGCATGAGATTGATTGCCGCCACCATCTACCCCAGCATCTGCAGATAGTGCTGTGCCATAGGAGTCTGCATCTGGAGAAGCAGCTGCCTCTGTAAAGCACACATCCTGTATTCCGGCACCACCACCTGGCCTGTGTCCATCCAGAACCGGACACCCAAGTACACCACATCCTGCAACGTCTGCAGTCGGCTCTTTGCAAAATTGATGACCCAGCCTAAATTCTGTAGATGGGCAATGACTCTTCTGTGGCCTGTGTGCTCTCCTCCTTGGATTTCGCTCGAATGAGCCAAATCATCCAGGTAAGGGTGCACCAGGATGCCCTTCTGCCTCAACACCGCAGCCACTACCACCATGACCTTGGTGAAAGTGTGAGGGGTGGTCATGAGACCGAATAGAAGCACCTGGAACTGAAAGTGCCCCATAGGCATCGCAAACTAGAGAAAATACTGATGCTCTGGCCAAACCAGAATGTGCAAACAGGCCTTCGTGAGATCAAGCACCATCAGAAACTTCTTCCCGGATGGTGGTGATGACCAAGCGCAGTGTTCCCATGCGAAACTGGGGCACCTTGGAGGCAGCGATTCACATGCTTCAAATCTAAGATTGGTCTGGACGAGCCTCTCTTTTTGGGGACCACAAAGTAAATGAAGTATCACCTGACCCGCATTGGTCTGGAGGGACTTCCACCATGGCATGCAAGTCCCAAAGCCATGACAAGATGTCCCACACAGTTTTGACCTTGAGAGGCACTTGAGGGCAACTGTACGAAGGCATTGGCAAGAGGACTGGTGAATTTGAGAGCATAGCCTTCCCATATGACCTCCAGTATCAACTGGTCGGATGCAATCTGGATCCAGGCAGGGTAAAGTCCCACAGCTACCCCCCTACAGGAACTACCCCTGCCAGGGTCCTCCTTACTTCAATGCAGTATTTTCGATGCAGCTGAGGAGGCAAACTCCTTTGCCTGATCCTCAAAAACCCCAAAATGGCTGCTCCCTCGCAGGGAACCAGCCCCTTTGGTACAGCACAAAACAGACTGCGCAGAACTTCCAAAAGTCCCATGGTTGTCCCTGTGATGGATTAGAGGTTCTCAATGGTTTCTGCTTATCCTCCAGCAACCTGCCACCCTTAGACTCTCCCAAGTCCTTCACCAACTTATCTAACACTTCTAAAACAGTATCTTCCCCTTAAAGGGGAGCAAACTCAAACGGTACTTGGAAGAGACATCCGCCGACAAATTACACAGCCACAAATAGCACCAAGCAGCCATTACAGAAGCCATGCTCTTAGAGAAAGCGTAGTTACTCACCTGTAACAGGTGTTCTCCAGGAGCAGCAGGAATCAGTCCTCACTTATGGGTGACGTCGGCGCCGACGGAGCCCTCGCGGAGCAATTTCACCAGCTTTCAAAGAAAACCTTTGGGAATTGCAGCGCGCATGCGCGGTCCCCTTCCCGCCCAAGGGTGCCATCTTAGCCAGTCAGATGACATAGCTAAAAAAGACAGCATAAAAATTTGCAAAAAAACTAAAGCAGATGATTGCAACTCCACGGGGAGGAGGGAGGGTTGTGAGGACTGATTCCTGCTGCTCCTGGAGAACACCTGTTACAGGTGAGTAACTACGCTTTCTCCAGGACCAAGCAGGAAGTCAGTCCTCACTTATGGGACTCCCAAGCTCAAGGCTACCGGAGACCCTAAGCACAAAAATGAGCTCCCTCTAGCTCAGCAGCACAGAAGGAAAGAATCTTCGCTGAATTATTACCCACCGGTAGCCCACATCCGGGATGGAGGGTAGGAGTTGCTCAGACCTCGAAGAGATTACGGAGGACTGCCTGTCCGAAAGCACTGTCCCTGCGGGACTCCTTCTCGAGACAGTAATGGACCGCAAAAGTCTGGCTCGAAGACCAAGTAGCGGCCCGGCAGATGTCTGCCAGCGGAACAGAGCGGAGGTAAGCCACTGATGTAGCCTTTGCCCGAACGCAATGAGCCGTGACTCGACCTTCCAAGGAGAGTCCGGCTGCCCCATAAGCCCAAGAGATACAGTCCACAACCCAGATGGACAGAGTACGCTTGGAGACCGAAAGCCCCAATTTATTGGGGTCAAAAGACACAAAAAGCTGAGCAGCTTTACGGTGCTCCCGCGTACGGTCAAGGTAGAAGTTCAAAGCCCTTCTACAGTCCAGGGTATGGAGGACCGTTTCAGCTCGGCTGGAGTGTGGTCTGGGAAAGAAGGTTGGAAGTACCACCTCCTGATTGATGTGAAAGGGGGAGACCACTTTTGGAAGAAATTTTGGGTGAGTCCGTAGGACTACCCTATTTTTGTAGAACCGAGTGTAAGGGGGATCAGACACGAGGGCCTGCAATTCACTTACGCGTCTAGCGGAAGTGAGGGCTATCAAGAACAGTGTTTTCCAAGAAAGAAAACGGAGAGAACAGGTAGCCATAGGTTCAAAAGGCGGACAGGTGATCCGCTGTAAAACCACATTCAGGTCCCAGTCAGGCGCTGGCGGGCGCAGAGGTGGTTTAAGTAGAAGGAGACCTCGGAGAAACCTCGCTACGAGAGGGTCGTTGGAGAGAGGTCTGCCGTCCACCGGCACATGATGTGCTGAAAGAGCACTGAGGTGAACTTTGACGGAGTTGGACTTAAGTCCCAGATTAGAGAGGTAAAGCAAGTACTGCAAGACCACCGACACCGGGCAGGAGAAGGGATCCTGAGACTGTCGGGTACACCAAACGGAAAAACGACGCCATTTAAGGGCGTAGCATTTGCGGGTAGAAGGTCGTCGCGAAGCTAGGACGACCTCCTCCACCTCTGCCGGCAGGAGAAGGGGAGCAAGGACTACCCTCTCAGCAGCCAGGCCATTAGGTTGAGAGACCTGAGGTTGGGGTGTAGCAGAGACCCCTGATCCTGAGTGAGGAGATCCGGTTGTAACCCCAGAGGGAATGGATCCTCCACCGCTAATTGCAGCAGGAGCGGAAACCACGGCTGTCTGGGCCAGCGAGGGGCCACCAGGATCATGAAGGCTTTGTCTCGGAGAACCTTGAAAAGAGTCCGAGAGACTAGCGGGATGGGAGGGAAAGCGTACAGAAGGCTCCCCGACCATGAGAGTAGAAAAGCGTCCGCCGCAACCCGAAGGGGGTGTGGCTGACGAGAGCAGAAGCGAGGAAGTTGCCGGTTGTGAGGACTGGCAAAGAGATCCACCGTGGGGAGGCCCCACTTTAGAAAGAGCTTCTGAACTACCAAGGGATCCAGACGCCACTCGTGCGGCTGGAGGATCCTGCTGAGTTGGTCCGCCAGGCAATTCTCTTGGCCTGGGAGATAAACTGCCTTGAGGAGAACGCCGTGACTGATGGCCCAAGAGCAGAGCTTCTGTGCCTCCCGGCAGAGGAGGAAGGAGCCCGTGCCCCCCTGCTTGTTCACGTAGAACATGGCAACTTGATTGTCCGTCTGGACAAGGACGGACTGGTGAGAAGTCAGGTGGGAGAAGGCCTTGAGAGCCAGGCGGATCGCCCTGAGCTCCAGGAAGTTGATCTGCTGAGCAGACTCCCACGTGGTCCAGAGGCCCTGAGTACGTGCCCCTTGGCAATGCGCTCCCCAGCCCAGGAGGGATGCATCTGTTGTCAGCACCCGGGCCGGCTGAGGTGACTGGAAAGGCATGCCGAAGATCAGGTTCGGCCGCTGAAGCCACCACCGGAGAGACGAGATCAGCGGCTCGGAGACGCGCACTAGGTCTGCTAGGCCGCCTGTGGCTTGTCGCCACTGCCGGCGGAGACACCATTGAGCAGGCCGCATATTCAGGCGGGCATTGGGGGTCACATGGACGGTGGAAGCCATATGGCCGAGTAGTCTCAGGAAGCGCCTGGCGGAGACCAGGGGCTGGCTGCGAAAACGGTCGGCTAGGTCCATGAGCCGTTGAGCCCTGTCGAGCGGTAGGTACGCTCGTGCCTGAGGAGTGTGCAGCCTTGCGCCGATGAACTCGAGATCCTGTGAGGGGAGCAAAGTGGACTTTGCGAAGTTTATAACAAAGCCCAAGTACTGCAGAAGAGTCACCGTGCGGCGCGTGGCGTTGGTGACCTCCAGAGCGGACGCTGCTCGGATGAGCCAGTCGTCGAGGTACGGAAAGACAGAGGCCGTGAAGCCTGAGATGGGCCGCCACCACCGCGAGACATTTTGTGAAGACTCGCGGTGCGGAGGACAGGCCAAAGGGCAGTACTCTGTACTGGTAATGATTTCCTGCCACCACAAACCTTAGGTATTGGCGGTGGCTTGGGTGGATGAGGATGTGCGTGTAGGCATCCTTTAGATCCAAGGAGCATAGCCAATCTCCCTGCTGGAGGTAGGGCAGAAGGATTCCAAGGGTAAGCATCTTGAACTTCTCCCGCACGAGGAACTTGTTGAGGTTGCGCAAGTCCAGGATGGGTCTGAGGCCTCCTGTTCTTTTTGGTATTAGAAAATACCTGGAATAAAAGCCTTGACCGGTGGGGCACCGGTTCCACCGCCTGTTCCTGTAGAAGACCTGCTAACTCCTGAAGGAGTAATTCCCTGTGCAGAGGGGGTCGTGGAGGTTCTCCCGGAAAATAGGAGGGAGGGACCTGGTGGAAGTGGAGAGGATAGCCTTCTCGCACGACTTGAAGCACCCAGGCATCTGAGGTGATGCTGGACCACCTGTGGGCGAAGTGAACCAGCTGGCCTCCGGTGCTGGGAGGAACCAGCGGGGGGGGAGAGGCTATGCTTAAGGAATCAAAAACCCCCACCCTGCGGAGCAGGGGCTGGTGGTGCAGGCTTGGGGGCTTGCTGCCTACGGGACCCGTTACCCCGTCCCTTGGCCTGCTGGCCCTGTTGGGGAGCTGCAGGGGCCTGATAGTGGGGGTACTGTTTGTAGGCAGCCGCCTTCCTCGGGTAAAAGGACTTCTTTCCCGAGCCCTTCTTTTTCTGGGAAGGGGCGGAGGTCTTCCTAGAAAGCCTAGTCCTGGTGAGAGTCTCCGTCTCAATTTGTGCAGCCTTATCAGCCATGGGCTTGCCAAAGAGGTTTTCGCCTCGGCAAGGGACATCGACCAACTTGTCCTGCACCCAGGGCTCAAGGTCAGACGACTGAAGCCAAGCCTGTCGGCGGGCACCGATGCCGGCTGCGGCCACTCGAGCCGATGCTTCAAAGCCATCATAGGCTGCTCGGGACATGAATTTTGAGCATTCCCGAATGCCAGTGGACAAGGCCAGGAACCTCCGCAAGGGTTCCTCGGACAAACCAGCGGAGAAGCCGGCTAGCTCTTTAGCCAGGTCTCGGAGATACATGCCCATGTATAGCTGGTAGGTCTGGACACGACATGCGAGCATAGAGCCCTGGAAACACTTCTTACCAAGGCCATCCAGGTTACGGGCCTCCCTGCCAGGAGGCACCGAGGAGTGCATCTTCTGGCTCTTAAGACGATGCATGGCCGATTCCACTACCATGGAATGGTGTGGTAGCTGTGCTTTTTGGAAGCCAGGGCTCTTGCGGACTCGATAGATAGAATCGACCCGCTTGCTCAGGACCGGCGAGGTGGCCGGACTCTCCCACATGCGGAAGAGTAGTCGTTCCAGCATGGGAGGAACCGGTACAGTAAAGTGTTCCCTGGCGGGAGAGTCATACTGGAGGGCGTCGAGCTCTTCGGCTCGAGGCTCCTCCTCGGGGTCCGCAGGGAAGGCCAAAGCCTTGGCCATATCCCTGACGAAGTCCGAGAACCGGGCATCCTCCGGGGGGGACTGCTTCCGAGGTTCGGACTCAGGTGAGTCCGAGGGGACACACCGAGTCCGAAAAGAATCAGGCGACTCTTCCTCTTCAGACTCCCAGACCGACTCCGACGAGGACTCGGTGGGGTCGGCCCGGGCAGGGCGCGGCGCCTGCCGCCCCGACGCCGAGGGAGTCGGCGTCGGCGACCTCGGTCCCGAACGGGAGGCCGAGGGTGACCTCGACCGAGGATCGACTCGAGTTCGCATCGACTCGAGGATCGGCTCGGTCTCCGGGGTCGACTTAGACGTCGACGTCCCGGCGGTCGGGGCAGCGGCGCCAGCGAGCAGTGCCCGCTGCTGGTCCATGAAGGCAGACAGTCTGCTCTCCAAGGCCGTCAACCTGAGTCCGAGCTCAGGTGACCCAGCAGCCCCCGACTGACGTCGGCTGTCGCGGAGGCGAGTCCAGAAGGACCACAGGACTTACCCGAGCAGGCAGCTCCGACTCCAGGCGAGGTCGCTTCGTGAGGTGCTCCTTCTCCAAGGACCCGGGGCGGCTATCGGGGCTATGCGACCTGGCCCTCGCGGAGCCAGGAGCGTCCACCGACGCCGCCCTCGCGGGTTTCACCTTCCGTCGATGGTCCCCGGAGGGAGAACCCCTGTCGGAGGAACTCCGGCGACGGTCCGAGCTGGAACCCCTGGACGCGGAGGCCTCCGACGAGGTCCGGGTACGGCTGGGGTCAGCGAAGATTCTATCCCGCTGATGCCGCCGACTTCTCAACGCTTTGGAGGAAAGTTTGCCACAAGGCCCACAGATCATTTCTTCATGATCCGGGCCCAGGCAGCGGAGGCAATTGTCGTGTGTGTCAGTTAGTGACATATTTCGGTCACACGGACCACACCGCTTGAAACCACTGGCAGCCATCGGGGGAAAAAGGGCCCCGGCGAGGTCAAAGGACCGGGCTGCCAGGGAAAAACCGAAACGAAAACTGACTAAGTCAGAAAAACCGAAAAAGAAGAAGAGGACTCGTGACCGGCGTCGCGAGTCCGGGCGGGAAAAAGACCGGCATCGAACCGAAGGAAAAAAGAGTAATTATGAAGAAAAATCAACTTTTTCGCGGGGACACGACGGGTACGTCTGTAGGGCTCCGTGGAAAAAAGAAGACTGGCTAAGATGGCACCCTTGGGCGGGAAGGGGACCGCGCATGCGCACTGCAATTCCCAAAGGCTTTCTTTGAAAGCTGGGGAAAATTGCTCCGCGAGGGCTCCGTCGGCGCCGACGTCACCCATAAGTGAGGACTGACTTCCTGCTTGGTCCTGGAGAATCCCCCTAATAAGGTCTTAAAAGGTGTTCACCAAATAAGAAGCCCTCAAACTTCAACTACCGCAGGAAGCGGCTGAGGCCTGAGTCTCCCACTGTTTCCAGGATGCCTTGAGCCCAGCATGAATAGGCTCAGGCAACAATGGCACCGCAGATAGATTCCTGCAACAATAAAGTATTAATATTGAATGCTTGCTACAGCGATGTCTCCAGTTTCTGGTCCTGTGTGTTCTTGAGGGCCATACTGCCCTCCACCGAAATATGTTCTTTGTGATCACAGAAACTGCTGCAGCCACTTCAGGTGAACGGTGGAGGAACTCCTTTTTCTGATCAGGCAGGGTATAGAGCTGCAGCATCGCCCGTGTTCCTTTGAGTCCTGCCTCCGGAACATCCCATTTGTCCTGAATCATCTGTTTAGTCACTCAAAGTGGAAACACAGTCTATGGCTTCTTGACCACCTGGAACAAAGGATCCTCCAGTGGCTCCTCCTGCAGGACTTCCGCTGACATACTGAAGGCTCGCAAAGACTGAGTGATCAGCGCCGCCAGCTCCTTCTGGCGAAAGACCCTCACAATACAAGCCTCATCCTCCTGGGGATCTCATCTTCTTCCAGTTCTGCAGACTCTGCGCTGGCATCCTCTGTCACTGGGTCTTCATCCTCCTCAGACTCCGTGTCCTCCCAAAAGTGGTCCTCAGCTGGGACCAGGCTCCTCCCCATTTGCCTGTTAGCAGCTTCTGAGAGACCCCACTTTGCTCTCTCTTGGGCTACCGGGGAGCTTGTCACTCCCTGCTGCTTCATGCATGAGCAGAATAAACTCAGGGGGAAAAAAAAAACCCAGCATACCTACAGCCATATCATCCCTGGAAGACGATGGTTGGGGAGAGTTGCCACCTCTAACCTGCACTTCCAGAATAGATGAGGTGGGTGGACCCGCCACTTCCATAGGTCCCATCGCCCCCCCTGGAGTCTAAGAAGGGGTCTCTGACCCCTCCAAGGTCTTCTCTCGGTCACTTTTCTGTTACCTTTCATCCAGAAACTCCACTTCTGCAGATTGAGACCTTGTCTCACAGCTCCTACAAAATACGGCAGTAGAGACAGAGCTCTTGCACAAACCACAATCTAAACAAGTGACCTTAGAGGGCATGGCAGTAAAAGACCACCTTAAGCTCCTGATTAGCACGCTTGACTGAACATGAAAAACAAGTGCACACAGGCCCTTGAGGTCTCTGCCTTTTTTTTTTTTTTAAACCAAGCTCAAGTCCCTGAGGCCATCTCTCCAAGCCCCCGAGGTCAGGCGACTAAAACAAAAAAAAAATGCAAAGACAAAAGCAAAAGCACCCCCCAGTGTCCAGGCCCACTAAATAATAATTCCTCCTTGCTGACAGGCACAGAGTGCAGTCACAAAATAGCACAGTTTCCTGCGAACCGTGGGACCAGCCCTGGGTGTACTCCTACAAGGCAAACAAAAAAAACCCTCATCTGTGGCAGAAAACTCCAACCCTGAGGTGAAGAGGAAGAGAAGAAACCCCTTGTAACTCACTGGCGGTTCTACTCCGTCGGCCCTTTACTCAGTGTCAAGTGGGAGTTCTGTGAGGGAGTCTGGCCTTGCAGCAGGCAGCAGCTCCTCACCCCCTGAAGGGATCGGGAGCTGCTACATCAACCAAGCCTCAGAGCAATTCTGAGCACACTGACTTGACTGGCACCAAAGGACTCCTGAGCCCTGCCGAGCTTAACCTGCTGCCTGTTTGTTTTTTTTATTTTATTAGTAAAGCAACTCAAGTTAATTTAAAGGGCCAGACCCCTAGTGAAAAACAAAACAAAACACAAAGCCAAGACAGCTCATAAGGTCATCCCCCAGCAAAAAGCAAAGGATCACCTCCCGGCAGAGGAGGTGGGATCCTGTTCCCCTTCCTTGTTTATGTAGAACATGGCTACACGGTTGTCTGTCTGTACGAGAACCGACTTCCATTTCAGACGGGCCTCGAAGGCCCTCAGGGCCCACCGGACCGCCCGAAGCTTGAGCAGATTGATCTGCTGCTGAGACTCTTTGGGCGACCACTGCCCCTAGGTGCACAATGCACCGCAGTGGGCTCCCCAACCTAGCAGGGAAGCATCTGTCATCAGGACGAGCTCGTGCTGTGGGGTCTGGAAAGGCATTGCCCGAAGGAGGCTTTGGGGGGTCCTGCCACCAATCTAGGGATTTGTGGAGACTACGGGAGACCCAGATAGGGTCCCTGAGGTGGCCAGAGGCCTGGCTCCATTGCATCCTGAGACACCACTGGGCTGTCTGCATGTGCATGCGGGCATGGAGGGACCATATGGACGGTGGAGGCCATGTGTCCTAGGGGGCGCAGTATGGCCCGTGCAGTGATCTGAGCCCTGTTCTGGACCTGGGCCGCCATGGCTCGGAGGTGGTCCCCACAGTCCATGGGCAGGAAGGCAGTCGCTCACTCCGTGTCAAGGTGTGCGCCGATGAACTCCAAGGTCCACACCGGTTCGAGGTGGGACTTGGAGTAGTTGACCAAGAAGTCGATGCATTCGAGGAGAAGGATCGTGCGTGACACCGCCAGGTGGGCTTTGCTGGCCGAGGTCCCCGTGACGAGCCAGTCATCGAGGAAGAGGAAGATGGGTATGTCCTGCCATTTGATGAAGGCGGCAGCCACGGAGAGACACTTTGTGAAAACCCGCAGCGCAGACGTGAGCCCAAAGGGGAGCACCTTGTATTGGTAGTGTTCCCCCCTGCACCCTGAAGCATAGGTATTGCCTGTGTTGGGGATGGACTAGAATGTGGGTGTAAGCGTCCCTGAGATCCAAGGAGCATAGCCAATCGCCCTGCTGAAGGAAGGGCAGCAAGACACCAAGTGATAACATTTTGAATTTCTCCCGCACCAGAAACTTGTTTAGGTTCCTGAGGTCGAGGATGGGGCATAAGCCCCCCGTCTTTTTCGGGACGAGGAAGTAGCGGGAGTAGGTCTTGGGCAAGCCACTTAACCCTCCATAGCCCATGTTCCCTGTAAAATAGTTATCTCCAAGTTATAATACCCTGTTCAATGTAATTTCAGTTTGTTCAATGTAAACCGCACTGATGCAGAATAGCGCAGTATATAAGAGAATGTAAATAAAATAAATAAATAAAACCCACGGCCTCGAAGGTGCAGCGGTACCTTCTCAACTGCCTGCTGGGCGAGAAGGTTGGAAAGCTCCCGCTGCAAGTCTGGTGCAAGGGGAGCCAAGTAGGCTCCGCTGGGGAGAAGGGAGCCTGTCCAGGTGAAGACAATATCCGTCTCAGACAACCTGGAGGACTCAGGTGTTCAAATTAATAAACACCCACTGCGGGTCGAAAAGGGACAGACATCCCCCCACCGGCGGAAGTGCTGCCGGGGGGGGGGGGGGCGAGGAGCTATGCCGTCAAGTGTCAAAAGCCCTGAGCGGGTTGGGGTGGCGCCGGTGGTTGGGCCTTTGGCCCTAGGCTTGCGGTGGCCATGCGCTCCTCCCTTCCCCTACATGCCGGAAGACAGCACAGGCGTGGGCGGGAAGGGTGGGTATCCCCAGTAGGGGAGCCCCTTTATTTGGAAGAACGGCTTCTTGGCTTGCTGCTTCTTCTGAGGGAGAGAGGAGGTCTTACACGAGAGACAGGTCCAAGTCATGAACTCCGTTTCTATCTCAGCAGCCTTATCTTCCATGGGTTTACCAAACAGCTGTTCACTGAGGTAGGGGACGTCCAGGAGTTTTCTCCTGGACCCACTGCTCCAGGTCTGAGGATTGGAGCCACGCTTAGCGTTGGGCCCCGATGCCGGCTGCCGTCATTCGGGTGGAGGACTCAAATCAGTCATACGCGGCGTGGGAGAGGTACTTCGAGCACTCAGTGACGGACCTCAGGAGGGTTTGGAACCTGAGAAGGGGTTCACTCCCAAGACCTACGGAGAACCTTGGTGAGATCGCGCAGGAACATTCCAATATACAATTCGTATGCCTGAATAAGGCATGTGAACAATGACCCCTGATAGGCTTTGCACCCAAGGGAGTCGAGGGCTCTCGACTCCCTGCCCGGCAGGACTGAAGAATATGACTTCAGGCTCTTGCTTCCGTATCGCCGATTTCACTACCATGGAGGTGTGTAGAAGCTGGGTCTTCCGGAAACCCGGGCCGCGTTGGATCCTGTACATGGCATCGAGGCATTTGCTCACAATGGGGACCGAAGCAGGTGTCTCCCACATGCGGAGGAGCAGCCTGGACAAAATGGGAGGAACTGTAACAGTAAGAGACTCCCGAGGTGGGGATTCATACTGTAAGATAACATGCTCCATCGTACACCAATGACCTTAGAGCGTCGCTCCTTCACTTACGTAAACTAGAGAGACACTGGCGCCACGCCCGGTCCCCTGAATCTCTACGTACATACACCTCTTATCTACAATCTCATCGAGCAATGACGATGGAAAAAAGAAAACAATACCATGCAGATATTCTAAAGCGATCGCTTAAAAAAAACCCATGATCTGTTCAGCATAGTTAAGTCCCTAACAGGTGACCCAGCTCCCGCCCAAACAACTATGCCTCACCCACAAGATTATGCAAACTACCTACAATCAAAGATAATCCAAGCCAACAAGTTATCAACCTGCACAATCTCCTCTACTACATGTAAAACCCCTTTATTCAAATTTTGCGAAGTATCCAACAAAGAAATACAAGATATTATCACATCCATTAATCTTACCACTGCCCCTAGTGACCCATGTCCAGCTAGTTGGATCAAAGAATTACGCCAAGAACTTAGTCCCGCTATAAGCAGAATCACAAACCAATCCCTCTCCATAGGATCTTTCCCACAAAGCCTGAAATTTACTTCAATCCGCCCATTATTAAAAAACAACAAACTTGATTCCTCCAAAGTTGAATCCTTTCGCCCAATATCAAGCATCCCCCTACTCGCCAAAATCATTGAAAAGGTAGTTCAACGACAAATCCAACAACATATTGACGATGTAGCTCCACTGGATCCATCTCAACATGGCTTCAGAGAAGCTCATGGTGTCGACACCATCCTCACAGTTCTCTTCAATGATCTAGTTACAAGACTTGATAACATCCGCCAGGGATTTGTCCTCATTTTCATGGATATTGCTGCAGCCTTTGATTCAGTCAACCATGAAACTCTGATACTCCGTCTTGTGGAGAAAGGAATACAAGGCTCAGCTATAGCATGGTGCAAGTCCTACCTATCTAACAGATGGCAACAAGTCAGAACAGGTCCCATGACTTCTGACCCATTCCCTCTCAATCAAGGTGTACCTCAGGGTTCATCCCTATCTGCATTAATGTTCAACATATATATGCAACCAATTTGTACCCTAATCCGCTCCTTCAACATCCAATGCCTAGTCTACGCAGACGACGTCCTAATCTACTCACCATTCCTGATTGATCAACCTGACTTTTCACCTATATCAAGCTGCTTCGAAGCTGTATCACAACGGCTTACAACACAAAATTTAAGGATCAACCATAGTAAAACAGATGTCTTATTCCTCACCAAGAACCAGATGTTCTCCTCACCCCCCACATTAAAAGTAAACAATATTGAGTTGATAGCAAAATCAACTATCCGCTATCTCGGCATCACGCTTGACCAACGACTCGACATGTTTACACATGTGAAGAACATCACGAAAGCAATTTACCATAAGATCCGGATACTACGTCACCTGCGCCCCCTATTGGACTTTAATGATTACCGAACTATCTTCCAAGCCTTGGTGCTCCCACATCTAGACTTTGCAAATATTATCCTTCATGGCCTCCCTCAGTCAACACTAGGACCTCTTCGCCTTGCAATGAATGCTGCAGCAAGGGTACTTGCAGGTACATCAAGAGCTAAACATATAACCCCAGTCATGATGGATCTCCACTGGCTTCCACTTCAGGCTAAAATCCAGTATAAGTCCCTAGTACTAACATTCAAAGCCCTAAGGAACCAGATCACCTCACCCATCAGCAAACTCATTCAAAGACGGCCGTTCAACAGGATCAGGAGATCTAATCAAGCAAACACTCTAGAGATCCCCAACATTCTAACTAAGTGCAAAAAGGCTACTGCCAATAGAGCCTTCTCCCTATTTGCACCCATGACCTGGAATGCCCTCCCCACTGAGCTCCGTTCCACCCCAGATCTATTGTCATTTAGAAAAGCCCTCAAACAGCACCTTTTCCTCATCCATTACCCAGAATCCAATCCCAGAAACAACCACCCATCCTCACATCCTACACCCTACTCCACCCCACCCAAAATCCAACACCATAAAGAAAATGACTAGCTCTACCACCATATCCCCTCTCTTATTTATTATTGGTACTGATCACACATCTTATTGATTAAACCTCTTATAAATACTATATGTATAATTTCTCACCATACTATATGTATAATTTCTTACCATACTCCATGAATAATTACTCTGTAATTAGTTACCCCTGTTACCTCAGGGTTATCTCGTCCATGTTCAATGTAAAAACTCAATTGTCGTGTGACATTGCAGTATGTTTTTTGTTCAATTGTAAACCGCACTGATTTTAATAGCGCGGCATATAAGAGAAGTAAATAAATAAAATAAATAAATAAATAAAGATGTCGAGCTCCTCAGCTCGTGGCTCCTCTTCAGCCTGCGTAGCCAGGTTGAGAGCCCGTGCCATGTCCCGTACGAACACTAGAAAAGGATGCGTCCTCGGGCGGTGAACACCTCTGAGAGGAGGGTGGGGACTGGTTCAAAGTGAGGTAACCCTGTCCGACTCCCAGCCCGAGCAGTCCGAGAAGGAGTCCAACTCTGGCTGGTCGCCATGTCCAGAGGCCGAGCCCAGCTTGGAGCCAGAGGCCTTGGAGGATCTCGCTCCCGAGGAACAGGAAGGCGAGCGAGACCGACATCAAGGACCCTCACGAGGCCCAAGGTTCTCGGGGGTTTCCGGGGTGGGTTTGGGTGTCCCTCTCGAGGGAACCTCGGTCTCGAGGCGTGGGTCAGCTGTGCTGGACATGAGCGCCTGTTGGGCAGCTAAGTAACACTGTGCTCTAGTGCCAGCATTCGGGGCTCCCCTGCGGATGTGGGTCCCTGCGATGCAGACATCGGGGTTACCGGGTCTGGCGTGAAGGAGGAGGAGAGGGAGTCCTCATTGGGATGACCCTCAGGAGACCGGGCGCCAATTGCCGGAGGCCTCTATCTGTATGAGGTACCTTTCGAGGCTGCTCCTTGTCAGACTCTCGGGAACGCCGGGGAGGGATGAGCAACCAAGCGCAGGAGCACTCGCGCTTGTCTGGAGTCCCCAGACAGCGACTTTGAGGTCTTCTTACACCTCTCCACTTCAAGGGACCTCTGATCAGGGTGCCGCCTTCAATGCGGGGCCGAAGTGGAGGGGCATCCGAGGTGCCGCCGGGGATATCTTCTGGAAAATGTCATCGGACTTCTGCTTACGACTTAGCAGGGCTTTGGAGGACATTTTCTTGCAAAGAGAGCAGAGCTCCGGGTCATGGTCAGCCCCAAGACACCAAAGACAGCAGTCATGGATGCCCGTGAGTGCCATGTTTTTGGAGCATCTGTTGCATTTTTTAAAACTGGTGGCCATCGGGGCAAAAAGGGCCCCCGCTAGGTCAGAGACCTTTGCTGCCAGCAGTTGAGGGAAAAAAAGGGGCGCGAAGCCCGCAAAAGAAAATTTTCCACGCGAAAGGATGTCCCCTTGCTCAAGGGAAAACAAGAGCAGGGGAAGGATGGGTAGAGGACCGGTGCCACCAGAAAAAAAAAGACAGGCCAGAGGCTGAAAACGAAGCACTTTTTCCTAGGAACGAGGACATGCGTCCAAAGGGCTCCGTGGAAAAAGCGAGACTGAGCAAGATGGCACCTTTGGGCGGGAGGAGGACCATGCATGCGTGGCAGCAATCCCAAAGGCTTTCTTTGAAAGCTGGGGACTTGCTTCACACAGGCTCAGTCAGTGCCGACCGACTTCCTGCTTGTTCCTGGAGAAAAAAAACAAAACCCCACCACCAATTTCAGAAATCATGAAGGAAACAAATTCACACAAAAGTGGGCAGCCAACCATGCAGATATTCCATCATGGACAATAGGCACAAAGATAATAAGAGGGATCATTCAGAATCATGCAAAGATACTTTTGCACATGCTAAAAGGTTTTCATGAAATGTTCTACTCCTCTCTCATGCAGCACATTGATCCCAGCAGACCCAGGCATGCACACCTCCAACAGAGTTTCTGCAATGGATTCAGGCCCAGGGCACTGCAGCACCAAGATGTATTTCTGAGCTCCGTTGCAACTGGCTCAGGGGTTGGGAGCCACGATACTCCACAACACAAAGCAAAAAGAAAAACTATAATCCATAATATGGCTTAGGCCCATCTCCTTTTATGCCATGTGGTATAAAACACTGCAGGCACTTCTGCCCTGTTTCATAACAGTTCTACAGGAACAACAGATCCTCACACTATTTCCAATTCACTTACTGTTCAGGGCTCCTACAACCCACTAAGTGCATCTCACAGTAATCCCACCGCCACCTGTACAAGCAAGCATGTCCTCAGTTCACTTCAGTTGCACCCTCTTCTGTGAGAGCCCAGCCCAGGAGACCGTGTTCTAGCAACACAGCTGCACTAGTAAAAAGGTCACAGCCTTCTCTCTGGATGTCATGAAAGCCTGGCTGCTGCTTCCTTCTGCAAGCTGTTATTGTAGGGGCATATGGCCAGGGAAACCAGCCTGTTGCTGAACTCTGCGGAGAGTTTCATAGGTGCAAATACTGAGATCCTTGTTCTCGTATCGGCTTTCTGACTGGAATAGAGATTTTTTTCTTGAGCTAAAAAGACAAATCCTGTTTGTTCCCCTACACAGTCTGTACACCAGCTCAGTTGCAGACAGAACGATTCTAGGTGCACAGGATTCTCTCTCTTTTCAAAGAAATCTTAGATCCCTACAAAAGCCATCGTAGAGTTCAGGCTCCCTCTGCCCTTCCCCACCAGTAACAAAGCTGCATCCTCAAGGAGTACTAGTACCGATAGCAGCTCTGCTCAGGAGCAGCTAAAGAACATCACATCCACGGAGATGGCACTTACTTGGATCAAGTCGGAGAGACTGCCGTGCTGCATACCACTGAGGATCTGTAACAAGAAAACATGCAGCATGAGTGGCGGTATTCTTCCTGTAGACTGGTGGTTCCCAAAATTATCCTCATGACCTCACAGATTCTCGGGTTTATACATGAGATAAACATGCAGGCAAAATGTATCTTATGCATATTCTGAAAACCTAAAATCAGCAGTGGGTTTACAAAGACAGTGCTTTGGAACCACTGTTCTTAGAACATCATCAACATGTAACCTGTATGGTCTCTCCTGGTACCTACGAGATTTAGTAAACAGATTCTTGATCTCTGCAATTGTTGCATTGGGCTCCACCTGTAAGAAAAAGAAAAACACAGTTAAACCCACAAGGGTTCCAACCCTGGTGTAGCACATGGGGGAGAGGTGGACAACAAGTCAGTGGATCTTCCCTATTGCAGGAAATAATGAGAGGTGGTCACAGATACCCCCCCCCCCCCAAGCACCAACATTATGGAAAGGAATAAAAGGCAAAAGTCCAAAGCTGATCCCCTGGATCAAGCTCTGTCTGACGTTTATGATCCTGAAACATAACACATTTCATCCACTGCAAAACCTTAAAAAAGTGACTTAACACACCCAGTCATCACTGCAAACAAAGGAAAGCAAAGAAAGCATAGTTATTCACCTGTAACAGGTGTTCTCCAAGACAGCAGGAATCAATCCTCACATATGGGTGACATCAGCGCCGACGGAGCCCATGCTGAGCATGTCCCCAGCTTTCAAAGAAAGCCTTTGGAACATGCTACCATGCATGCGTGGTCCCCTCCCGCTCGAGGGTGCCATCTTGCTCAATCAGATGCCATAGCTAGGATGGCAGTAAAAACTAAAGGTAGGGAGGCAACTCAAAATGGAGGAGGGAGGGTTGTGAGGACCGATGCCTGCTGTCCCTGCAGAACACCTGTTACAGGTGAGTAACTATGCTTTCTCCAGAACAAGCAGAAGTCAGTCCTCACATATGGGACTCCCTAGCGAGAGCTACTGAAAGCCCGTAGAGAAAAAACACGGCCGCCCTCAAGGGGCACAGTGAGCAGCAGCAAATGAGTCCGCAGTTACAGACTGCAGTAGGACCAGTGTGTCCAATGGGAACCAACGCTCCGGTAGCCTGAACACAGAAAGATCAGAGAGTAGGAGTTGCCTAGACTCCGAAAAGAATACGGAGCATGGCCTGGCTGAAGGCGCTGTCCCGCTGGGACTCCCTCTCCTGGCAGTAATGAGCTGCAAAGGAATGGACTGTAGACTAGAATGGACTGTAGACTAAGTGGCGGCCCAGCAGATGTCTGAAATCAGGAAGGAGCGCAGGTTTGCCACAGAGGCCGCCATGGCCCCAACACTATGTGCTGTGACCTGGCCATCCAGCATGTGCCCAGCCTTCTCACAGGCGAGGGCAATGCAATCCACCACCCAGGTGGACAAGATTCGCTTGGTCACTGCCTCCCCCAAACAACTGGGGTTGTAGGAAACGAAGAACTGAGAAGCTTTTTGGTGGCCCTGGGTATGTCAAATGAGGAAGGACAAGGCCCTTTTAAGTCTAAGGTGTGAAGAAGGACGGTCTCAGTCCTGGAGTGAGGTTTTGGAAAGAAAGTGGGTAGCACCACCTCCTGGTTGAGGTGAAAAGATGACACCACCTTCGGGAGGAATTTGGAGCACTTGCATAGCATGACCCTGTTCCTATAGAACCTGGTATATGGCACCTCTGCCACCAGGGCTTGGAGCTTGCTGACCCTACGAGCGAAGGTGAGCACCACCAGGAACATGACTTTCCACAACACCTCAAGTGGCAGATAGCCAGGGGCTCAAAGGGCAGGTGGATAAGCTGTGCCAGAACTACAGTTAGGTCCCACTCCATCGCCAGAGGGCGGACGGGAGATTTTGACAGCAGGAGCCCCCTCAGGAAGTGGGTCACCAGAGGCTGGGTCGAGAGGGACTTGCCTTCAACAGGGTAGTGGTGCACCACCAGAGCACTGAGGTGAAGGATATGGAGATGCAGGGGTGGGGTAAAATTATCGGACCTGAAGGGTCTGAGGGGCTGTGTTAGCCTAGGCACCCTAGAAGAAAAGTTAGAAGAACTGGAAAACGGGCACTTTCCTCTCCAACTTTGTTTCTTCCTATTTAAACAGGGGCATAACATCCACATCAGTAGGAAAAGGCAGGATGAGGACCATAGTGTCAAGGCTGCACAAAGTTCTGGATAAGGAGTGGAATGGAGAACTCCCCTCCACATACAGGGGGTTGGCATCAGTGGTTGGGGAAGACGATAGTGGAGGGGAAGAATTCACGAGGGTTTATAAAAATGGTCTCTGGTAACGTCCTGGCGGCAGACGCAGATTTTGCACAGTGCTTATGTCACCCCTGTTCAGCTTTCAAAAGCGTTGCAGGACAGCATCGGTGGAATGCTGGTGGAGCTGCGGAGGAACTGGTACCTTCTATCATATGTGGTGGGAGTCCCCTGTCACCCAAAGATTTTGGGGAGAGGTAGCCAAGGAGATGGGTCAGATTTTGGGGAGTCTGGTAGCCCTGGACATGGAGGAGCTCTTGTTGGGAAAACAGGGGCAGAGATACCAGGGACTGTTGCATGCCAAATTGCTGCTCACAGCAAGAGTTGCCCTGGCATGGAGATGGAAGTTTAGAGAAAGACCTTCAGCAATGGATTGGTGGGTAAAGGTCAGGGCAGCCCTGTTCTCCATGGACAAGCAGTCTGAGTCAGCCATGCCTAGGTGTGCCATTCCCAGGGACCGGATTAGCTCGCCCTAAGCTCAGAGGATTTTTATTTATTTTTTAGTTCCTTTGAGCCTGTCCCCTCCCCTTCCTCAGTTTTTTTCCCCCCCATTCGCCTTCCAGGATAGATGGACTTCAGCTCTCTCCACATTCCTTTACACAAACGATCAGATATATCTACCATGGAAAATGGAACATCCAAGAAGTGTCCTTGCTGTAGCAGATGCCTTACGCACCCGTATCACTGCCAGCAATGCCTGCCACCAGACCACCACGTGCAGGCATGCACCAGCAATACAGAGTGCAAGGAGGATCGGGGTAAAAAGAAAAACAGGCAAAACCAGCATACCAAAAGAAAATGAGTGCTGAGCCTGCCGACCCCATCCAAGGGGGACAAGCAGAGCCCTCTGCGATCACAGCACTCTCCGCAGTCACAGTACTCCACATGGCTACAAGTAAGCCCACTTCCAGTACCCCCAAGGCCTGAACTTTGCAGCTCTGCTGCCTTGAACGTTAGCAAGGGCTCTGCCTCAAAAAGTGCCAGCATCCCACGCTACTCCAGTCCCCCTCCAGCCGCTTACAATGCTCCAACTGCCTCCATGATAGTGCCTGATGCCCCAATGGAAACTTTACTTCCCCTGGAGCTCCATCCCCTCGTTCCTTCATGGCACCCAGACTCACCACACCCCCCGGACAGGCAAGGAACGACTTGGGAACTTCTCAGAAACGCGGCGCACTGAAAAAACGCAGCACTCTAAATCCTTTCACCGGCATTCTGAAGCAGCTCCATGGCAGCACAGCGAGAAGGACCCCGAACGCCAGCACCATGTTTTCCTCCATGCACCGACATCATAGCTCCTCCCCCCGACCTAGTCAGCATGACCCCACCTCCCACCACAGCAGCATGCACAAGAGAAAAGAATCCTACAGCGACTTCCAGCTGCAGAGGGGTTTCATAGCACAGGAAAACAGTGCACAGCAGGGAGGAATATGCAGCACTGCTACCCCAGGCAGCCAGAAGGCCTGCCCACCTTTTCCATACACTGCTCAACAGGGGACCTTGATGGAGCTCTGGGCCAAGTTCCTAGCCCAGCAGCTCCCAACACCGCCCCAGAACTTTCATCACAGTCATGCCACAGCACAGAACACCTGCTATGACGCCCCGGCCATGCCACCATCGGCCCAAAGCCATCGCTCCACACCAGGGTCCCCGGATACAGAAGAAGGTGGCGAGATACCACACTCTGAGAAGTCTTTCTGGAGCTCAGGGGATGACGACAGTACCCGATCTACATGATGCACCTTGGAGGACACACTACCACCCTTGACACCTGCCTCTCCACCGGAGGACCTCATGTACCCAAAATTTCTCAAACACACCTCACCACAAACCTCAGGCTATCACCAAATGGAGTCCCAGACCCAAGAAACAATGTCCTGGGCATCCTAAAATACCTCGATTCCATGACATCAGAAGCCCTGCCAATCCACAAGGTTCTCCTGGACTGCAGGGACAAGGTGTGTCAGACCCCTGCGATGACACCCGACACCAAGAGACTAGAGCTCAAGTACCATGTGCAACCCACACCAGGCTTCCTTGAGGCACAACTTCCCCATCAATCCATTGTGGTGGAATCTGCCCTAAAAAGAGATCCAAAATTTCCCGACAGAAATCTAACACACCCCTAGGAAAGGGTAACAAACTCCTCAACGGAGTCAGCAAAAAGGTTTTCTCAGAGCCATACTGAACACGAAGATCACCGCCCACCAGTTTCAAATCATCGCTTACCTGGACCAAGAACACAGTCATGCTTCTCCCACAGGAAACAAAGGAACTCTTAACACCACTGTTGCATGACAAGGCGGACTGCAGCAAGCACCTTATCAGGGTAGCCTTCGACGCCTTTGAGATCACTGCTCGCACTGCAGCCACCGCTGCCCACCACATGGCATGGCTCAACACCTCTGGTCTAAGGGATGACGGCCACAAACAGATAACCAAGACAACCTTTTCGGTAGCAAAGGGAACGGTGGACGACATCAAGGACAAATGCACAGCCATACAAACCCTCACCAACGATGGATTGCACCGCCAAAGGCTGTCAAAGCCGTATGGCAGCCAAAAGACCCATCACCCATGCAAGCCTAACAATTATAGTAATTCCTATAACCGCACTCACACGGGATATCAGAATCCCCTGCACTACAAGAACCACCACCAATACAAGTCTTGCCCATGGGACAAGAAACCACAAAAGACCCAAATCTCATCCTTGGCCAGGACCACCCAGGAGTTTTGGCCACCAACCCCCATGGGGGGGGGGGGGGAGGGTCAAGACTCTGTCTTCTCAGGGGCATGGGCGGACATCTCAACCAACAGATATAATCCACAGGGGCTTCCACATTGGTTTCAGAGAGACCCCCCTCCCGCCAACAGCAAATGTCAGTGGGATCCACCCCACACCTCCTCAAAGAAACGCACAACCTCTTGCGGATAGGCACCATAGAACCGGTCCCCAACTCACAACTCAATCAAGGTTTCTACTCACATTACTTCCTTGTCCCCAAGAAATCAGGGGGTTGGCGTCCTATTCTCGATTTCAGGAGACTAAACACATTCTAAAAGAAAAGTTTCACATGCACTCACTGGGCACCATCCTCCCCCTGATCCTGGAGAACGACCGACTGGACCTTCAGGGCGCATACATGCATACACCCCCACATTCGTCTCAGAGGAAGTACCTACATTTCAGAGTGGAAAACCAGCATTTCCAGTACAAGGCCCTGCCATTTGGCCTATCCTCAGCTCCACAAGTCTTCACAAAGTGGGTTGCAGTCGCAGCAGCCCACCTGCGCAAGGCGGGCATACGCATCTTCCCCTATCTTGATGACTGGTTAATCGTGGCACAATCTCAGGAGGCAGCTTGGACCGCTGTACAAACCACAGCCTCTCTATTTTAGTCTCTGGGCTTTCTCATCAACCACAAGTCGTCAAAAATGCAACCATCTCAGGTGTTAGAATTCCCAGGGGCACACAGACTGCTCAGGCAGAAGTGTTCCTCCCAGAGAACTCAGCAGACAAGATCATTGCGCTAGCCGCCCAGATTGCCTCATCACCCAAGACCTCAGCGTGGATCTTCCTTCACCTCATGGGACACCTGGCTGCAGTCGTGCACGTCATCCCGCACGCAAGGCTACACATGCCACAACTCCAATGGCACCTTTGAAGGGCTTGGGACCAGCAGAGGCAGCCCCTGCACCACACCTGCAAGACCCTCAGCTGATGGCAAACAAAAAAAAAACAAAAAAAAACACAACCTGCAAAGGGGCAAGCCGCTGAGACCATCCCATTCGCAGATCACCTTAACCATGGACCCCTCAAAACATGGATGGGGGGGGGGGCACACCTACTCAACCTCCGCAAGCATGGGAATTGGTGCTCAGCTGAGACGCACCTTCACATCAACCTTCTCAAACTCAGAGCCATAGGGAACACACTACGAGCCTTCCATCCCTTGATCCAGGAAAAGGTCATACTTGTGTAGATGGACAACCAGGTGGCAATGTTCTACATCAACAGACAGGGGGGTAGGGAGGCCTTCCTCATCTAGACCACAGCCATCTCCCTTTGGTCCCATCTGCAAGCAGCATACCTGCCAGGGGAAGACAACACCCTGGCAGACTCCATGAGCAGACAACTCTCCCATATGAATGGTCGCTCAAATACTCTCACATCCAGTCTTTTCCGGCACTGGGGAACCCTGGAAAATCAACCTCATCTGTGAGGACAATGTGAAATGCAAAGAATTCTGCCCCAGATGCCCCTCCACCCACAGGGTGGCTGCGAATGTGTTTTCCCATCTACTGGGGCTCCCAGCTCTGCTATGCCTACCCAGCCACCTCCATCTCCAGGTCGCTCCAAAAGATAACACACGATGGAGCGAAAGTCATCTTCATCGTGCCCTTTTGGCTGAGACAGCTCTGGTTCCCATACCTTCAGCAACTATCCAACTAGCAATACCAGCTACCGACCTGCCCGGACCTCATCTCACAAGACAAGGGCCGGACACTCCACCCCAATCTGCAAACCCTAGCACTGACTGTGAGGATGCTGAACAGTTGTCCCCGAGATCCTTCCATTTCTTCTAGGACGTCATGGAGGTCCTCCTGGTGGCCAGCCGCTCAGCCATGCAGAGGTCCTACACAGTGAAATGGGAAAGGTTCCACTTGTGGTGGGACACTGAAAGGTTGAATCCATTCGACTGCCCCATTCCAACACTGCTGCAGTACCTGCTCAAGCTCTCATGCAGTGGGCCCAAAGCCCTCATCCATCAGGATACACCTGAGCACCATAGCTGTATACCACGACAGGGTGGAGGGAAAATCCATATCAGCGCAACCTCTAGTCTCCCGATTCATGAGGTGCCTCAATCACTTGCAACTCCAGTCAGGCCCCCAGCCCTGGGGTGGGACCTGCACATTGTCCTGAATCAACTCATGGAGCCCCCTTTCGAGCTGCTGGAACAGGTGCCTCGAAAATTCATCACGTGGCAGACCCTCCTCCTTGTGGCAATCACCTCTGCACGCCACATTGGCAAGCTACAGGACCTCATCATTTACCCCCACCATGCACCATACAGATACATCATGACCAAGTCACCCTCAAGACTCACCGAAAGTTGTCTCATCTTTCCATATTAACCAATCCATCATCCTCCCCAGCTTCTACCCTGAACCACATGCATTTTAGGAAGAGCGCTGCCTGCATACCCTGGACTACACCTGTGCCCTGTGGACCTACAAATTGACAGGACCGCACCCATGAGGAAGGCGTCGCAATTCTTCCTCGCCTATGACCCGGACGGGCCACCAGGGGACAAAACGCATCATGTTCAGATGGCTGGCGGACTGCATCTCCTATTGCTATATTCGGGCCAACCTGCGCCCCGAGGGAAGGACCCACACCCATCAACTACAGGAGATGGCAACCTCACTGGCTCACTTGCACATGGCAACAATGCAGCCACCTGGGTATCAATCCACACTTTCACAAAGCCTATTGCCTTGACCGTACCATGGACACAGATGCCGCATGCTTTGGTAGGGCGGTTCTGCAGACAGCCACAGCTACATGCGCCCACAACTGAACACACAAACACAAGAACTTGGACACACAAGGGAAAAACCCAGAGCTATTTCCCTGTTTTTCCCTTTAGTTCTGTTACACTGTTTGGTTGATACACTGTTTTCACTATTGTCTTGAACTGTTGGTGCACTCCTTTTGCATGATTGCATGATATCCCCATTGTTGCCGTCAGTAGCCCACACAATAAAAGCTGCTATCTTTTGGTAAACCCTGCAGTCTCTATCTAGCCTCATCCTACCACAGCACACAAAGGGGCATGTAAAGGGAAAAAGGGACCTGCGGAAGGCTACACATCCAGCTTGGGAGTTACCTAGGCGTGGCTGGCTCAAGACTGCTTGTTCATGGAGAAAGTAAGGTTACTCACTGTAATGGGGGCTCTCCGTGGACAGCAGGATGAGTCAGCCACGCCATCCTGCCCACCGTCCCCTTTGGATAAGCCTCCAGGCTAAGGAAACACTGAGGAAGAGAGACCAGGGGCGGGAACAGGCTCAGAAGAATTAAAGGAAAAAAAAAAAAAAAAGGAGGATTCCTCTGAGCATAGGGAGAGCTAATCTGATCCCTTGGGTTGGCACACCTAGGTGTGGCTGACTCATCCTGCTGTCCACAGTGAACCCCTGTTACAGCGAGTAACCTTATTCGTTTTGACAAGGCCACATATGGGCTTCAGGGGAAGGGTTGGAAGAGGGTTAATAGGAGTAAAAAGATTTGTTAGGATCAGCCAGGATATTGAACTCTGACCATTCCAAGGCTACTTGTTCTAGCAGAGATTCGGCATGCAGCCCAGCACACACACAGACATGTTAGACAAAGATGGCAGGATGCCAAAAGGTATAAAGGCGCGGAGAAGACCCAAGGCAGGCTAAGAGAACTCATGTCCACCTAGCCAGCGTGAAGGTTTCCAAACTTTGCTCCAGCCTTCGCTGTGCTCTCCCAGCTAAAGATAAGGGCTGTGATGATGTTGGGTTTGGTGACGTATTCATGAATATGTCCGTTATATTTATTGTCATGTCAACCAGCTTTTGTTATTCTTATATTAAATAACCACATGTATATGATTAGTAAACTATCTAAAACAAACTTGAAACAGTGGGAGAAGATTTGGAGGTCATACCTGTAGAGGGTTCATGGTGGGAAGCCCTAGATGAGGTTCAAGGGAGGAGGGAAGGAGCAGTTCCAGGAGCAAGGCAGGAGCCACCAGCATTGCCACAGTGAATGGTATATCAGAAAAGAATCAGAGCATGGTTTGTGTTTGTATTAAGATTGGCTGTGTTGCTTCTAAGATTCGGTCAGTGAATGATTAAATGTCTGGAGGATGTGAAACTGAAGGAGCTGTTTTAAGGGGAAGCTAATGAGGGTGGCCATCATAGTTACCAGATTGTAACAGGAGTATGAATGATCGCGGGGGCCATGTGGGGATGGTAATGTTCAATAACTGTTGGGCACTTGAAGGCAACATGTAGATGGAATGCTTGTGGTATCATCCCCTTGTTGCTAATAAAAACAAATTTAAAAAGTACAAAAGCTAGAAGTTATGCCAAGAAGTTACAAAGAAATATATTTTAGAAAATAAAATAAATGATTTCTCTCAACATATAATTAATCATTGGAGAAAGACATAATGCTTGGCAAGGTAAGTAGTCACCGTAAAAAAGGAAGGCTGGCAATGAGATGGATCAATACAACAGCTCTATCAACAATGAGCAGCTTGACTGAAGACCGAACAAAGTTTAGGTCACCACTGACTTGATGGCACTTAACATAATTAAACTTTGGAAGTTTGGAGGCAGTTGGACCAGATTAATCTAGACCTGTATGAAACACATACAGAACTTTGCTGTTTTTTTCCAAACTCCAGAGTATGTGGTAAAAGCAGGTAGCGTAGCTGGGTTTAAAAAAAAAAAAAAAAGGTTAAGGTAGACAGAGAAAAATCACCGCTTATCCTTGGGGATAAGTAACTTGGAACTGGCTACTTTTGGGGTATGTCAAGAACTTGGCCACTGTTGGAAACAGGATACTGGGCTTGATGGACCTTGGTCTGACCCAGTATGGCCATAATGCTCTTATGAAATCTGGTCGAGTGCCTCTACAGATGCACCATATAAAAACTGGCTAAGGCCAGCATCAGGCCATATGTGCTGCCAAGCTGGCACATTCAGTCCCCACCAGGAAGACAGTTTGCCCCCATTTTCAGAGCAGCTGATCGGAATGAATACAATTTGTCATTTCACAGCTGTCAGGAAGAATTTGAAGGTGTGAAAAGATATGCAAAACACCAGCTAAGGGTGTCAGGCTAGGGAAGGAGCAGAACATGGGGCAAACTGATACAGAGCCCCACATCTAGAATCTGCATCATCTGTAATTGCAAGAATTGGAACCTTAATGTAAGTAATAAATTCAGGACTGGATTAACACCACATGCCAGTTTGTTGCAGCATTTTAAAAAAATCACATTATGGCACTCATTGATGCCATTGCTCAACTAGCCTAATGCACTTATCCTAACGCCCCCATCTGTTCCCCCTCATGCACTCAGCTGTTCCACTGGTCCTCTGGGAATTATGCTTGCCTCCCATTAGCTCCTGTTTCTACCACCATTATTCAGGCTTTTCCGTTTCAACAGTACGTACCTCTCACAGCACAGCAAGTGCAGGTGATCGGCTGTTCAAACCATGGCTACAGAAGCAGAAACACCAGCAGTCACAGGTTTTGCTCTATTCTGCCTTTACCGGGTTTTAGTTTGGGGAGGGAGGTGCTACAATAGGTAAAGGATTGGGATGAAAGTTACTAGTACTTAAAGTTTGGAGGCAGTTGGACCAGATTAATCTAGACCTGTATGAAACACATACAGAACTTTGCTGGTTTTTTCCAAACTCGCGCTAGGAATTTTTCAGTGGCAGGCTCTACATTATGGAACGCATTACCTCCTCGACTAAGATCCATCTAGCATGTTGCGACGTTTAGAAAGCAGTTAAAGGAGGAGTACTTATTTAAGCAGATCTCTCCCTCCCTTTAACAGATCTTTTCCGGATCATATGCTATTATTCAGTCTTAATATACGGTAAATAGTTGAGAACAATAAGTACTGTTTATATACTGTTCTACTGTTACTATGATTAGTCCTAGACTCACCACAGCTCAGCTAAATCCTTGTTAAATGTAAACCACCTTGAATGGTAGGAAGGCGGTATAAAAACAAGTTTAAATAAATAAATAAATTTGCTTTTCATAAGTTTCATGGCCCCTCAAGGAAATGGTATAATTTTTTTTTTAATCAGAGAGAAGCTGGTGCATCATTTTACATATTGTTTGTAGTCCATCTTGTAGTAGTAATTTTATTTTTTATTTTAAATTTATGTGTACATATACACAAACACAACAGTGTTCATTACCTACTTAGGTTTGTAGATAATGTTAGTCTACACATTTGTTTTGTTTTTTAATAAATAAAATCCTGTAGACAACCACGTCAATCAAGCAGCAGCAAGAGGTCTCTCACAGTCACAGCCCAAAGACAATCTTCCTAATCAGCTAGGTAAGGGCATTTGCCTCCTGCAACTTGGGACCACATAGGCTTCAGGATTATTCTGGGCTTCCCCCCCCCCTTGCAATAACTGCTGATTCTATGTCTTCAGAAGGAGCTCAACTCAACACCTCAGAAGGGTATTAACACTTCATGCTACATCAGATCTCTCCCTTCCTCCCCAACAAGGGGAGAGAGAGAAAGATGTCCAAGATTGCAGTACTTGACAGTGTCTCAGGGATCCCTCACAAACTGAAACTGAACCTAAGAAGGGAGGGCAGAAGGAAGTTCAAATACTCACAAGATGTCCTTGAATGGACACTGTTTCAAGCTGACTTGCCATACCACTTCTTTGCTCTTTAGGTGACCGTTTGGCTTTCAAAAAAAGCATTATAGATCCATTTCTGTTAACAGCGCTGTCAGTCTTGGCCCTAGACGTCTTATTAGCAGAAATTGATTTTTATTCTGTTAAAATTTATTAAAATGTGATAATACAAAATTATTTTAGTTCCCATTATATATCCCTTTGAGTATTTGTCGGACGTTACAACTGATCGATACCCACTCAACCTCATCCATGGCGGCAGTGGTTGTATCTTTCATGACATATGCTCCATTTCACTACCCATTAGTACATGAGTTTCTTCCTTAAATCTAAAACAGAGAGACCTCCTGCTTTCTAAACAGGAACAGGTTTCTGTGTTGGGAACAAGGAGGTACATCAGATGACCGCCACGACTGGGTAGATTACATGCAATGGGATGTGCCATGCACAGCATAAAAATAAGCAAGGGAAAAGCTAACCAGGGATAATCAACTAGGATCAGGCACAGGCCTCAATTTCAGAATATGCAAATGAATCTGCCAGTTTCATGAGTATTTATCGTTGCTAACTGGAGTTTAAAGATTACTAAATGAAGAGTGACTGGAAGTTCTGAATATTGAAGGTGTAAGGCCTGGCTATTTCAGGAATGGAGCTTATATTGGGGAACTAATTACCTAAAATGAACAGACAGGAGTCAAATTATTTGACATTTTGGGGAAGAGTGAAAACATGGAGGTTTCAGGCCACCTTTGGGTGAGATAGTATGTTTGGAGTCCTTATGATATATTTCTATATACCTAGACTTTTTAGTGTGGGAAGTGAGGCAGGACTTAAAAAAACAAACCTATTTAAAATAGTTATAATCCACTGATCCAACATCTTCGGTGGATAACAATTAACATGTATAAAATTGTGACAATACACAGACATGTATAGTAATACGAAATTTTTTTTAAAAAGTTATTCTATATTCAAAACTAACCATCATTAAAAGCCTTCCTGAAAAACAGCTTTACACAGCTTTCTGAAATCAAGCGTATCAGATAGATGATGAAAAGAATTGGGTAGTTTGTTCCACAATTTAGAGCCTATGCAAGAAAAGGCGCACTAACCTGGCCACCCATAAAGGGCGGCGTCCAATAGTTTCTGACTTTGAGAAAGCAATATATGTCTTGGTTGAAAATGAAAGTGGCGCACTCAGTGGATAATTAGCAGAAAGGCTTTAAAAAAAAGCATCCATACTGCTCAAAACTGAACCCTATATTCTATCAGCAGTCAATGTAGCTGCTGTAATACTGAGAAAATGTGATCCGAACATTTCAACCCAAAATCAGTTGTGCAGCAACATTTTGCACCAGTTGTAATGCAGGAATGGAGAAGTAGCCTAGTGGTTAGAGCAGTGGGCTCCAACCAGGGAAGCCAGAGCTCAATTCCTACCAACGCTCCTTATGGCCTTGGCCAAGTCACTTAACCGTCCATTGCTTCAGGAGCAAGCTTAAATTATAAGCCCTCTGGAGACACAGAAATACATTCAGGTCCTGGAGGTAACGTGCCTTTATTTTACTTAACACATGCCTTTCCAATAGTAGTTCAAGTAGTACTGTACACACAAACAAGAAATTGTGAGAGCCAAGTATAATATATTACAATAATCCATGGGCAGTGGAACAAGTGATTGCAGTTCAGAATGGAAATCACCAATGTCAAAATAGGGCTTTTAGACTGTGAAGCAGTCTTAGCTTCTTCAAAGCAATTTTGGTGACATTCCTTAAATAAGCGGTTTGGTGTCAGGTGCAGGTGATCTCCCTCTATTTGCTGAAGTATAAAAGTCATTGATTCCATCCTCTTGCTATGTAGTGATCCTGGGTGTCTGTCCCACGCCTTATATGAATTCTGCCCCCCGTCACCTCCATCAGGAGAGCATTCCAGGCATCTACCACCTTCACAATGTTGCTTTTAAGTTTATCTACTTGCAGCTTTATTTCATTTCATGTACTCTAGTTCTACGGCTTCCCCTTCTTTGAAAAAATGTTTGATCATTTACGCCAGTGGTTCTCAACCCAGTCCTTTGGGATCCCCAGGCCAGTCAGGTTTTCATGGAAGCAGTGCATGCAGATCTATCGTATGCATATTCATTGTGGACACCCTGAAAACCCAACTGGACAATGGGTCCTAGAGAACTGGGTTGGGAGCCACTGATTTATACCCTGTAGGTATTTAAAGGTCTGTATCATATCTCCTCTGCCCCTTCTCTCCTCTAGGGTATACATATTCACGCCTTGATGTCTCTTCTCATATATCTTCTGGTGTACGCTCTAAATCATTTTGGTCCCCTTCCTCTGAACCATTTCAAGTCTTAGTATCCTTCACAAGCTATGGTCTCCAAAACTGAACATAATACTCCAAGTGAGATCTTGGCATCCAGCATCCAATTCTTGGCATGCAGAACATCCAAAAAGGATCTTTTCAGAACTGGCCACACTAACGCTCGTTTCAGACATGAAGGAACAATACCCCGAGTTAGGGACAGACTTACTAGTTTAGTCATATAGGTCAGATTTTAAAGATTTCAATATCAGAATAGGGTATGGATTAAAAGAGACAAGTTACAGAAGAAATGTTTCCAAAACATTTCTAAATAGTTAATGCTCAATGGTGCAAATTCTGACCCAATAGAATTTGCATGTAGACGTTTCAGCAGACATATCAAGGGTCAGATGTGGAACGCCAGTCTTTTGCTGTAAATGACCACAGAATGAACCATCCTGTATTTGGGGAGAGTGTTCCCCCAATCCGCCTACTAACAATCCAGACAGCTCCTTGGGGCAATTACTAGCTTGCTGAAGTTGCGCTGAATAGCGTGAAGTGGTTTTTAAAAGGAAGACAGCAGGTGGGAGATTTTGGATTAAAACATGTTTTATATATTAAATGTGAAATGTTTGTAAATTTATATATAATTTTGCAATTTGCACATCACAGAATGCAAACGGGAGCATTTAGATAAATAAATATGGTCCTGGAGGACTGGAATTAGCCATTGTAGCTTTACAAGAGTACTAAAAGGAAAAACTGACTCTTGGATGTTAAGATCCCAGTTTGCCTCATCCTAAAGGCGATAGGAACATACATGGATGCAAGGATTGTATGAGCAGCAGAATCCTTGAGTTTAGCCTCTGTTCATCTGCATTGACGTTTACTTGAGTGTTTTATGTACCGCTATATCAGGTAATCATAGCAGTTTACAACTGAACAAGTACATAGAACATGTTAACAGAATAACTGATGCTGCAATCAATAATTTACATGATTCAAGAGTAAATAACTTTTTTACAATTAATATACAAGAAATGTTATGAAGCAAAAAGGTAAGTTCAGAGAGTACTGGTAGCGGAGATTGTTATATTATGGGTTCGTATAGTTTGACTAGTAGAGGGAGAGTAGTTATAATTTATGTAGGATCTGTGTTGAATTGTGCTGAGTTTTGACCAAAATGTTCAATAACGAGGTGAATTTTGAGGTGGGGATGAAAGGTGGCTCTCCCTAGTCCTTTGGGCATGCTCTCCTTTCTTCACTATGTAGTTTCATTCCAAGGCAGGGCTTCCAGATTTACTGGTTCACTGGTGTTGGGTTGAGCTGTCTCTGCAGAAAAAGGATCCGCAGGCAGACTGCATGAGCAGCAGGGGTGAAATTCATCTCCTTGCTCATCAGAACACAGAAGGGGTACGCCCAGTGTAGGGGATACAATAGACACAGACCTTTAAGCCTAAAAATAATGCAAAGAAGCAGGAACTTGTTTCAGCAGAAAGGAAGTTCTTGAACAAGAGGTTACAGTTTGAAGCACTAATAGGAGAGAAAATCTTTCTTTCCAGAAATGATGGTGAATGCATGAACAACAGTCTCCCCAAGGGAGAATATGGAAGCAGAAAGGTAACAGAATTGAAGAAAGCACAGGGAATCGTTAGCTGCAGTTTAGGATGCAACGGCATGCTATATTACAGGAAGATGACATGGACGTCATATTCTATTTCTTTAGAAAGCCCCTCCTCAAGCTAGTCCAGAGGCAGTACACAGGTCTCACACATTACTGAAGGACTACATCTGCGCTGCTGAGGGAGCCGCAGTTTGTGGTACCTGGCCAAAGGCTGGTAGCGGGATATAAAACAAGGGGAAAAAAATCCCAGGTAGCTGTTAAAAGAAGGTTCATAGTAGAGGTTGGTTGCAACTGAACTAGAAGCACAAAGTCAGAAAAAAACCTGCTAGGGCCCAAATCCCCCCCTTTCCCCTAAAAAAGAAAGTTTTTCCCCAAAACTGATGAACACAGAGAGAAATGGGGGGGGGGGGGGATGCTGAAGCAAGGGGTATGCAGTAGATGGGGTCTGGAGTGGCAAGGTTCTCCAACTCAGGTGTTATAGATATTGAGAGAGAAAATAAAATACCTCCTTAACTAAACACATATGTAGTAAGATGGAAAATTCATAAGGGTCACTTCGTTTAATGCCATGTGCATATTTTGCACCTATTTTATAAGGTAAGTGAATACTTTATAAAACAGAGGTGTAAATGCTAATATTTGCATACCAAATCTAGCACAATCACCTAGACGTTTTGCAAATGCCTGCACCTAGATTTGTAAAAAACACCACCCACATAGAAGTTTTATTTTATAATTTAAACTCCCTCCAAACTCCACCCCTGTGCTCGCCCACTCCAAAACTATGCATCATCACCCTAATGCACGTACTTATAAACTAGCACCTGTCTGAACTGTGTGTATAAGTGCCCATCACCGCACGTAAGTCACTGAAATAAATCACTAATATGCATTGATGGCATGCAACTTTATAGGGCTCATTATAAAATTACCTCCTAAAATATGTTCACATTTATTCCAGGAATTTACAGACTGTTCTAAGTCACAGTGTGAAACCAAGCATCACTTTACACTTACTTCCCAATCACGATGCCACGCTAAAGGAGGATCAATGGCCCTATGGCACTAAGTGGCATCATTAACTGCAACACATACCCTAGCAGCAAAGCACACAATCTAGAATACTGAGCGTCATCCTTTCTATAGAAACCATCCCAGACAACTAGCTAGTCGCTCCTTTCACAATATAGCCCAAGCACAGATAAAATCACTAGGATAAACATAGCCATGTACAGCAAATCAATCTACTGTAAAAATGCTGCAGTCTGTCCCCAGCACATGTTTAGCACCGCCATGAGATGACGTCCATCTGAATAACCTGGAAACTGAAACCTGACATGGCAGAGGAGTAAAGCATGGGTAAGATGAATTTGGGAGGGGAGGGAGGAGGAAGAGAATACAATGGGCCCTGCCACTAGTATTCCCAATGCCATGGTGAAATTAGGCCTTACCTGCTAATTGACTTCCCTTCAGTACCTCCAATCCAGTACGACTTGTGGGTTGTCGCATCTAACCATCAGCTAGGAGACTGAGCAAGTCAATTCTCATGACATCACGACAGAGACAGCTGGCACCATCCAGCAGTATCCTATTGACAAAAGCAGACTTATGGGAGCAACAATTAAGAATACAGATACAAAATACTGAGAAAACTACATGCCCCAAAACAGGCAGACCAAAACCCCCTCCCCCGAAACAAAAGAAATTCGTTCAGCTATTACACCTTAGTCCGTAAACCTTACTGACTGACTAAAGCAGTCATTCGTCTTCCCCAAGTGCTTCGCCAATCCATCTCCTATCTTCTTTGTCTCCCCCCCCCCCCCATTCCTTTATTTAAGAACTCGGCACTCCCCAAAGGAGTCGTCTCATATCGATAGCTTCTCTATCCAAATCCAGACAACCAAAAGATGGACTTCTTCAGGCCCGGGATCGCCATCAGGCACCACAACACTAGAACCAGGGATAGTCCAGGACTGGACTGGAGGTACTCAAGAAAAGTCAACTGGTAAGTAAGGCCTAATTTCACCTTCCTTATTGTCCTTTCAAGTCCAGTCCCGACCTGTGGGATGTACCACAGCAGTACTAAAATAGGAGGGAACCACGAGCCCAGCCTGCAATTCTGCCAAACCAAACCACACATACCCCATTGCCTGCACATTCAATCAATAATGTTTCACAAAAAGGTATGCAAGGGTGACTGGGTCACTGCTCTGCAGATATACAGCGGCAGAATCAAGTAGACTCCACCTAGAACGTGGCCTACAATAAATAGGCAAAGGCAATTAGCCTATCTGGAAATGGAGGCCTTAGAACCTGCCTCCCTTTTACATGGACCTCCAAAACAGGACTTGTGAAACTGCTCTGTCCTCCTTAAATATCAAAGCACCCGGCACACATCAAGGAGGCAGAGATGAGGATGCTCCTTTGTTCTCCCCACCCCTGTGAAAACGAAACACGTTTCTGGTTGATTCAAATGAAAAGCCGAGATCACTTTGGGCAAAAAGGAGGGCACTGGTTTCAGCACTACCTTCTCCTTGGATATGAAGAGAAAAGGCTTGCGGCACAACACCACCACCAGAAGCTCCAAAACTCTCCTGGCCGAACAAATTGCCACCAAAAAGACTGTCTTTAATGTCAAGTCCTTCGGAGTACAAGCACTCAACGGCTCAAATGGCGCCTCAGTTAGGACCAAACACCACCAGATTGAGGTCCCAAGGCAGAACTACATATCTTACCAGCAGCCAAATATGCTTCACAGCTTGCAGAAAACACACGACATCCGGATGGGCCGCTAGGGACACTCCCTGGATCCTACTGTGGTAATAGGTTGTAGCAGCACACGAAGTGAACTACACGCAAGGCTCTTCTTCAAACCTGCCTGGAGAAAGGCCAAAATATCTGGAACGGATGCGGTCAGCGCCCGACAGCCATGCTCCACACACCAGCCTTCAAAGACTCTCCATAACCGCACATTAGTGGAGCATTTACGGGCCTTCAACAAGGTTATGATTGCCGAGGCAGAGTAGCCTCGCCTTTCTCAACTGAGCCCTCTCAAGAGCCAGGCCTTAAACAAGAATCGATCTACTTGAGGCATCAGGACAGGGCCCTGCGACAGTAGGTCGGTCTAAGCTGACAGAAGCCAAGGACAGTCCACTGTCAGCCGGACCAGAGCAGCCAATCGGAAGCAATTAGGATGACCAGATCCTGACACACCTCAATCCACTGCACCATACAGCCTATGAGCACCCACAGGGAAAACACAGAGCAGCCTATCCACGGACCATCATTGCACCAATGTATCAAGCCCTTCCAACATTTGCTCTCTTCTCCTGCTCTAAAAACAGGCCACTTTTGCAGACTCAAATGTCGCCATCAGGTCCATGATTGGTGGACCCCAGTTCTGCACCAACTGAGCAAACACCGCCACATTGAGCATCCATTCTCTGGGATCCACGCAAACCTGACTGAGGTAGTCTGTTGCTACATTCTCCTTTCTGGCCATATGAGCCATCAAAAAGGCCTACAAGTTCTCTGCCCACTGCAATAAATGGGCCCACTTTGCTTTCCAGTTGCATGCTGTCTGTGCCATCCTGTTGATTGATATAGGCTACTGTGGTGGCATTGTCAGAGAACACTCGCTGCCTTCCCCCATAGGGATCTGCAGAACTGCTGCAGCACCAACACCACTCTCATCTTCAACCGGTTGATGGGCCAAGCGCTCTCCTCTGGACACCAGCTGCCCTCCGCAATGAGCTCCCCAGTTTGAGAGACTGGTGTCGGTTGTCAATGGGATCCAAAGAGTCTCCAGTGGCATCCTCGTCAAGAGCTTGTCTGGGCATAGTTACCAACAGAGAGCCACCTTGGTAGCCACTGGACATGGCAGCTACACCAGCAGTGGGTATTGTTGCGCCGACCACCTCCACAACAGTGCCCTCTGCCAACGGTCACATGTAGGCCCGCACCCATGGTACCAACTTAATAGATGCTGCCATGGAACCTAATACATGCAAATAATGCCATGCCATTGGCATCTTCATCCTGAGAAACTGATGGTCCTGCTGAGGTTTGCACTTCTGGTCCACAGGCAAGGACACCATGCCCTCGTGCATTTGGAACTGAGCCCTGAGGTACATCAAGTTCTGCGACAGCTGTAGGCGGCTCTTGGCCAAATTGGCGACCCAGCCAAGGCTCTGCAGAAGTTAGACTACCCTGGCTGTAGCTCATTCGCTCTCGCCTCTGGATTTCACCCATACTCCCCTTCACAAAAGATACAAGAAATTTGACAAAGATAACTTTCTGAAACAAACTACTCTGCACCTCAACCAAGTCCCTACTGACCTTGATGAAGCAACATCATGGAACAATACTATATCTAATGCGGCCATTTAAATACTCACACCGTACCTATTCCACAAAAAAACAAAATGCACTATGGTTCAGCCTTGAGCTAAAAACAACTGAAAGCAGACCTGCGTAAATGTGAGCGCAAATGGTGCAATACGAAATCCAAAACCTAACAAACAATATTTGAACACTCTCAAAATTGACAGGGACACCTTAAACATTACTAAAAAGGACTACTATCCTAACATACTATCCAAATCGCTAAAGCACCCAAGGGAATTATTCGAAATTGTGAAATCCCTAACTAATAAATCCGCTGACAAAGACTCAACTGAGCCACCCATAGCACTCCAAACCCTAGCTAACTTCTACAAGGAGAAACTAAAACTTCGAGATTTACACATAACCAACCCAAATATACTCTACCCAACACAAAAATCTCCACCTGGTCAATATTTCTGAGTGCATCTTTTGATGTAGGAGAAAATGTCTTCTCTAAACTAAACACCACTACATCTTATCTCGACCCTTGTCCAGTTAGCTGGATTAAAACGACAATATCGGGTCTATCATCATTCATCTTCCCTATTATCACTCTCTCTCTACATGATAGCCACTTTCCCGCTTCCTTGAAACATGCGCTAATCCACCCCATCCTGAAAAACAACTTGATGGATAGAAACTCCCCTACTTTATAGACCTATTTCCAGCCTCCTTTTCATGGCTAAAATCACTGAAAAGATTGTGCAAGTACAACTCCAAGATCACATCGACTCCTTTGCTCCACTAGACGAACACCAATATGGCTTTCGCCCATATCATGGAGTACAAACGCTCCTCACTGCCCTATTTGACAAACTCACGCAAGGCATTGATGATGCTAAACAAGTGTTCCTCCTCCTATTCTTAGATATTACTGCAGCTTTTGACAGTATAAACCATCACATCTTGCTCTCTAGACTACAGCAAATAGGTATCAAGGACAGAGTACTGAAATGGTTCACTGCTTATCTATCTGGTAGAACACAACAACAGGTTAAAACTGAACAACAAATTCTCCTCCTGCCTACATAGTAAAGAAACATCCTGAGACAATTTAAAAGGTAAATCAGAATGAGAGGATTGACGAGCCTCCAGAGCGACAGCAACTGTTTCCAAAGTCACTAAACGATTCTCATGATCCTTAAATTTAGACACAGTTTCTTTAGTAAAGTCAGAAACATTTTGAAGAGAAGCAGTTAATGACGCCTCCATCCGGGCAACTATAGCCCAAACATCCTTCAATGAAATATCGATGGGTGGAACCACTTCTGGAACCGCAGATACAAAAGTAATCACAGATGGAATTGAAGGAGACAAAGTATCTGGACGAGTATCCAACTTAAGAAAGGAGTCCGGCAAAAGGCCTGAACCGACAGCCCCATTACTGGCCGTAAAAGGCATAATGGCGGCGTCGGAAATAGAAAGGGGATCCTGAAGGGGAGGAAATCACAACCTTAAGATCAATTTTAACAAAACTGAAGCACTGTATGCGACAAGAAACCAGAGATTCAATCCTCCTACATCTATCAAGATCCAAGACACTAATATTTCAGTTAAAAATGAGGTAAGATTCCTTGGAGTTGTCCTCGACCGCACCCGCAATATGACAGCACACATAAGACAAACTACAAAAAAGATCCTTTAAATTCAAATTGTTAAAGCAACTTTGCCCCCTGCTTCACCAACACAATTTCAAATCTGTCATCAGTGCAATTATCACATCTCACTTTGACTTCAAACACAATTCTACAAGGCACTACCAAACAAATAGGACAACTACAACTAGCCCAACACGTCACAGCTAGGATTACAATGAATAGCAACCCAATGGGCCACATCACCCACATATTGTATGACCTTCACTGGCCAGAGTGTATTAAGTACAAAATACTTGTCACAACATTTAAACTAAACTAATCAAAGAAACTGCCCCATCATCTCTCTCCTTGCTCTTCACCAAGGATAATATCACTCGCTCACAACGCGATTGTAATAAAAATAAACTCGCAATACCAACTGATTTCAGGAAATCAAGAAAAGTAACAAAGCATTCTCCCACTTTGCCCCTAACCTTTAGAATAACTTCCCAGAGGTTTAAGAGAAGTAAACAACCTCCTCACCTTCCGAAAAAACAAACAAACTTAAAACCCATCTTTTTACCCTTCATTTTGGTACTCACACTGATCACAACTCCATAGACCCTCCACCCCTTTCTGCATAAACCCCCCCCAGCAAAAATGCACTTCGCGCCCTCCTCATCCCTCCCTAACACTCCCATTTACCTAACAAAAAAAATTGTATATAGTTGTGAATAGACCAGTCATATCAAAGTTAAATGTATATGCTAAGGATTTTAAAAAGAATCTGAAGAAAACACTCTACTCTGAACTTTTTGGTGATATCACGATTACCCATTTTATTACTACTTTTGTTGTTCTCCCCTTTTATTTCCTTTTATGTTCATATACTTAGTTTTGTAAATAAGTTTATTTAAATGTAATCCCTGTTTTCTTCTTCCCTGTTTATTGTAAGATTTTGAACTTCATTGTGAACCGCTTTGATTTTAGGAAAAAGCGGTATATGAGTCCTGTTAAATAAATAAATATAGTTATAGTTATAAAGTTCTATGTAACTGAATATGTACTCTTCACGGTACTATTCAAAATGTTGTTCCTTGTAAACCACATTTGATCTACAGGAAAATGTGGTATAGAACTTTATAATAAATAAATTAATTAAATAAATGCCAAAATCAATCATCAAGATAGGAATGCACCAGAATACCCTCCTGCCAAAGGGAAGCCACGATAACCCCCACCATGACCTTGGTGAAGGTGCGGGGAGCGGTTGCGAGGCCAAATGGCAATGCTCAAAACTGAAAGTGTCCTATGGGTACCGTGAAACGTAAAACCCGCTGAAGGTCTGGTATGCTTCCGTGAGATCCAGAAAGATCAGGAACCTGCCCCTCCCTGATGGCAATGATGACCAATGTGAAAACAGGGTGCTTGAGGTTCAAGGTGGGTCTCAAAAGATCCTTCCTTCTTGGGCACCACGAAGTATATGGAGTATTGACCCCAACCGCACTGGTCTTGTGGTATCTCCTCTATGGCATTTAAGTCACAAAGTCATAGCAGAGTGTCCCACACCACCCTGCCTTACAGGGTGCCTTGCAGGAGACCTGACGAAGGCCTCCATGAGAGATCGGGCAAACTAGAGCATGTACCCCTCTCTGATGACCTCCATCACCCACTGGTCAGAAGTGATCCAGGCCCAGGTGGGGTAAAACTCCCAGAGCCAACCCCCTACAGGAACCACCCAAGCCCGAGCCACCTTTGCTTCATTGTGGCTTCAGCTGTGGTGAATGAGGAGGTGTAGAGCCTGGCTCCACAAAATCCTTGAAAGGCCTGTCCCCTAGAAGGAAAGTGTTTTCTCTAGTAGGGCACAAAATGCACCGCCTGGAACTGTCAAACGTCCTGAGGCTGGCCCTGAGCCAGTGTCAAACAGTCCAGCTTCTGTTTATCGTCAGAGTCTGGCGCCCTTCAATGCCCCCAAATCCTTCACCAATTTCTCTAGTGCCTCCCTGGACAAGATCTTACCCTTGAAAAGGAGCCTACTCAAAAACAGGCTTTAGAGGAAACATCAGTCGACCAATTCTGGAGCCACAAATATAGTCAAGTGGCTACCACCGAAGCCAAACTCTTGGATAGGTCCCTGATCAGATCTTAAAAAGGTATCTGCCAAGCAAGCCGCCTCGAAATCCAACTTAGTCACCTCTGGTGAGGGGGAGACGAGTCTCCCACTGCTTCCAGGATTTCTTGTGCCATTCTAAAACATGCCCAGGCCACAAAGGCAACACAGATGGACACCTGTGAGGTCATAGCATTGATATCAAAGCCTGCTTCAGCAAGATCTTCAACTTTCTATCCTGAAAATCTTTGAGGGCCATACTGCCTTCCACTGGAATAGTATTCTTCTTCATGACTGCTGAGACCACTGCATCCACCTTTGGAGAGCAAAAAAGCTCCTTTTCCTGATCTGGAAGTGGGTACAGCCGTGCCATAGTCTGCATCCCCTTCAAGCTGGCCTCTGGGACGTCCCACTGGTCTTGAATCACCTGGTGCAGAGGAAAAAACAGTCTGTGCCTTCTGGACCACCTGGAACAGGGGATCCTCTGGAGGCTTGTCCTCCATCAGAACCCCTGCCACCATATGCAGAGCCTTAAAGGACTGGGAGATAAACGCAGCCAATTTCTCTTGGCGAAAGACCTGCACAATCCGAGAGTCCTCCTTCTTGAGGGATTTCACCTTCCTCCAACTCAGAAGAAGCTGCATCCATGTCTGCCTCTGTTTTTGGGTCCTCCACTTTGTCTGAGTGGATGAATCCGTGTTCTCCCAAGGGTCGCTGTCCAGATGTCTGCGGCTCACAGCAGGCTCCTCCTTCGCTCTCACGCCTGACAAAGCATTGGGCAATACTCTCTTCTTTGCCCTCTTGCAGGCCCCTGAGGACTTATCCTCCTCACTGTGCTTCATGCAAAAAGCCTTATGCATGAGGATGACAAATTTGGGGAGAAAAAAAACCCTCTGGAATCCTTCTGCAGCTGAATGCTGTGATGTGGAAGGCCAGGGAGATCTTCCCTCCCTACCTTTTGCCCCGGCATAGATAGCCCTCCTCTATCTTCTCCCCCAAAACAGGCTGCCGCCCCTGCAAAAGCCGTGGACAACTGGTATCCCTTCGAGGGCTGAGAAAGTGTGTCGGGCCTTCCCGAGGTCCCTCGTCTCTGAGCACCACCTGACTTCTCTATGAGGCTGTCCTGCACAGATTGGGCCTCCGCTTCACAGCTGTGGTAGAACCCCTCAGGCAAGACGGAACCCTGACGGGACCATGCCAGGCACGTGCCCTGTCCAAACTGTTTAGCTACTCTCCTCCTCTAACCTTAGTTCCCGAGAGGGCAGTTGTTAATCTCTATTTTCTGTTTTCTTTTCTATTTTTTAAATGGACTTCTGCCTGACTGGGCAAGGGAGACTGCAGCTGAAAAACAACAAAAATGTGAAGGCAGAAAACCCCACAGCATCCAAGTCGTCCCGGGGAACCCCTCCCCGCTAACCATAGAAACAAAATGGCTCCTTTTCCCCACACAGCGCAAGGCGGCCTACCACACCACCATGCAGTCTCCTCAGCTGTCAGCAGCTCCACTCATGAAAACACCCCTCTGAAATGAACCCGATGCCAGCTCTCCTCCCGGCAGCAGTACAGCTGTTAAGACCCCTGTCCGCATACTCAGGCCTGCACTTGCAGCTTCAGCGGCAGGAGTCCCTCGAGGGTGCAGAAATAACAGACCTCAGTATCCTAGCAGCTCTTCAGTCACCAAAGGGATCAGGAGTCATTGCGGATCAACAAAAGGCAATTGGCAAGCATCCTTTCACTGAACCAGAAGGGATTTGCTGCCTGTAAAGTGCGACTGCCTGTTTTTGTATTTTTTTTATTATTTTTTTTTTTTAACTGGCAATTACAATCCCTCCATATTTAAAGGGACAGAGCCCCCCAAAAGAGACTGGGCACCCCATGCAAATGAATTCACCCCCTACCCGAAATTTAGCACAGAAATGGAAAAGATCATTCTTAGTTGTCCCTTCAGCAAGTCCAGATCAATGGGATCACACCTCTCCAGTTGCTTGGAGACTGAGATACTGGGGGGCTGGTGCCAGCTGCCTACGTATCGTGATGTCATGAGAACAGACATGCTCAGTCTCCAAGCTGCTGGTGAGGTGTGAAAACCCACAGGTCGGGACTTGACTGCAGGGACAATAAGTAAGAAGGCAATTTTCCATCCTATGAACCTCTTGTACACCAGTCTTGAGATGCCAAGCCACACGGTTCCTGGAAAAGACCTCAAACAGGTCCTGGTTTTAATATCCACCCCCCCCCCAACCACCCACCCAAACACACACTACATTCTGGTATTTGCAATGCTGCACATGAAAGCAAGACTACAGATCTATCATGATACAATGAAAAACATAAGTTCAACACTTGGATCTCCAGGACTAATTTTTTTTTTATCTCATTGTGCTAAGTCTCACTGTGCAACTGTCTGCACAGATCTCAAAATAACAGTGTGGTTTTCAGAGATGGAATCCTTCCAAACTCCCTCCCCACCACCCACCCAACTGTGGAGCTCCTTTATGCCTTTTTACAACTGGACAGTAAATCAAATCAAACAGCAGACCCTCCCATGCATCTGCAACAGAGGAAGGGAGCAGAAATGTTTAGCGTGTCCCCTTCAAACTGCAACAGAAAAACTTTATGCATTCCCAATGCATTGTCTTAAAAGAAGCAGTTCAAGGCATGTAACCAATTCTTTCACAGTCTTGTCACATTAATTCCTGTTAGAACAAAACCCCTTTATGCAGCCTCAAGCTTGCCCTGCTATATGCACAATACACTCCACTGCATTAGCTTGCAGACCCAGAGCTCACTGGCACTGCCATTCAGAAGTGGATACAGCTGGTAACACTTCTATGGGAAAGGAGGGGGTGCATGCAAAGTCAGCTCCTTACCTTATCCAGAAAGCAGAGTTTCTCCCTTGTCTTGGCATCCAGGATCTCCACCTCAAAAAAAACAACAGCCTTTTTAGTTTTCTTGGGTGGCTTAAGAGGGCTCCGTTTCAGGGCAGCCCCGTTGGTATTCTTCTTAGCTGGCTGGCTTGCCTCATTTACTATCATATTTATATCCATGTTCTTTAAGGATTTCTGGCCTTCAGTTGGTTTCAGAGCTGATCCTCTCTCCCCACTAGAAGCTGGGTTTTCAGATTTGGATTGACAAGAAAAAGCCCTTAAGGAGGAACTGGGGCACCTGAAAGGAGCTAATAAGGACCAGCACCCCTCTGGGATAAATCAATCTTGCGATCTTGTGGGAGAGGAGGTGGTTACTGTGCTCTGTGTGTGCTGGGCAAGTTTCGCTCCGAGATGGAACTTGATAGTCTGCTGATATGGTCAGCTAAATATAAAAGAGCCCAGCCATTCAGAACCTGCTTCACATCTGCTCGAGACGCAGCAGCTTTTGGCAGGGCGCCTCCCACTAGACTGGAACAAGGTGAGCATTTATTCTCTATTGCTAAATCCTCCCTCCTCATCTCCATTTGACTTTTAAGCTGGTGGACAGCTATCAAGTCTGGGGATGCTTCTCTTGCTTTTTTTTTTTTTTTTTTTTTTTTAAATTGGACAGGTCTGCATCTGTTTTCACATTCAGTCACTAAATCCTCAATCAGAAGGAGTTTTTGGTATTTATTGTAATGGTAACCCAGCTGCCTATGTCAGCTTTGACTTTTCCAGAGACAGGGGAACAGGTTTCTGGTTGAAACTATACCACCTCCAGCCCTAACGGCAGCTTTCTGATCTCTTCTGCTGCTTCAGCTGGGAAGGAAGTAGGGGAGCTGTGCATCAGAGAAGACAACACCTCCCTATCCCCATCAGGAGGCATGGAGAACAAAACCCATTTTATTTATTTGGTTCTCCTATACCGTCCCTTCCAGAGATCGGGGCAGTTTACAATTAACAGTTTGAACAACTTTTACATAGAACAGTAGGAACATCTATTTACAGGTAACATCCAACAAAACACAATTTTGAGTAATCCTAGAGGAGCATTGTGGCCCCGCTAGTTATTATTTATTTTAGGTTTCTCTGGGATTGCCCTCTTTTTATATGGGGAGCTTTCTACTTCACTGTGGATCCATCAAAAACAGGGTAAGATATATATAGCTGGACAAAACAGAAGAATCTTCCTGCACAAAACTTTTAGAGATCACCAAACGGAGCTCAAAAGCTCACGGAGCACTTAATGCTTGGCTAGGTTTGTGTTGGCTCAACAAAAAAAGGATTCTGTTGAATCAAAGGGGGCTACAACACTTCTATCCTATGTAAAGCAGGGAGAAAAAGGGACGAAGTCTGGATAACAAATATACATTAATCTTTCCCATAATTATATTCAGAACACTTAAAAAAAACCAAAAAACACACAACCACCACCAACCCAGAGAGAACACTTGACAAAAACTGAGACGTTTGATCAAACTTGTCAGCTTGAACTTCCAGTAATACTAGCTGGAAACAAGCAACTGGACTCACATGCTAGAAAATCTCTGTCTTTTCTATAGATTTATGAATGAATTCTAGTCCTTTACTAAACCCTGTCTCTGGGTTTCGTTATGAGAGGCTTGCAAAGCTCTCCCGGTAGCATGATGGCTAACACCATACCCCTTCCTCATTAAGCGTTAACTCCACAGTAGATCCACCCACAACTTGGCCCAGCTCCTAGACACTGTTCAGCACTCTCAGCAGATATTATATTATTAGATCCAGGCACTGTCACAAATACTGCCTCCCACCCCCTTCCGAGCATGCCAGCAAACCACTGGGAGCAGGGCGAGATGGAAGAAGGAAAGCTCCCTGAAGGAGGCACCTGGGATAGGGCCGAGCCATTCCATAGCTTAAAATACAAACTGTGCCTCCCCCCTTTCCTTGGGGGGGGGGGGAGAGTGGGGGGCAATAAATGGCAGCTGTGGAGAAGAGAGCAAAGGTGTACAAATAATTTGGATAATAGTGAAATCTCATCTCTCACAGGTGATCCTAAAGATATATACCCTTTTAAAGCCAGAGAGAGATCCTTCCATCTATAGCAGGAAAGTGAATTTAGCCAAAAAGCTGAGACTATCCCACCCAGATGTCTCATTACAAGAGATCCTCTCCCATCTTAGGCATCTTTGCTCCCAAGATCTGATCAGGAAGAAGTAATCCCAAAACTAAAATTTGGAGCTTGCGGAGTCTCAGACAGGGAAGGCTTAGATCTCCCAGCATAAAGTAAAAAAGGAAAATGCCATCCACAATTATGGCTTTACAGAAAACATCAGTTGGACTGTAGGAAAATCAAAGTTTAGTTTGTTTGTGCCATAGGCTTTTTGTAGAGCATATTACAACCTGTTAAAGGCAACAGCTTCCCTTAAAAAGTAGCCACCAGGGCCCAATATTTCACGCAAAGGGAGCTTTCTGCGAGTTGCCCTTAATGAGATTATGTAGGAAAATGCAGCAGGAACTAGAGGAATGAGAGGTGGGAGCTAACAGGTGGCTTCCCTTTCCATGCCCCTCTCTTCAGTTTCACAATCCTTTCCAGCTCGGTCACACTTCACTTTTTATCAGGAAGGAAGTATTAGTTTCTTGGCTGCTGTAACACCACTCGCTGGGATCACCTTGACCTTTCCTTTTATATGGATGATTCTTCTCTGAACTCCCTACAGTTGGGGCTCTGCAGCCTTTTACAGGAGCTTCCAACTTAACAGAATAAGCACACTTTTCAAATAAAGTAACAAGCCAACATCTTGGGGGGTGGAGGGGAGGAGAAACTCAATGGCTATCAAGATGAATTTCTATCAGTTACCATCCAGCCCTCTTTCCCCATAGGATACCTCCTATCCCATCCCTCCCTCTGAGCAGAGCTTTGCACCATTTGATTCACTGGAAAACATGCACAGGACCCTAGACCTCCACTTTGGGGGTTTCCTAGCATCTCTTTGCAGTCTGCTTGTTAAGAATAGGGGGGGGGGGGTGGGGAGAGAAACCAGAACCAACACATAACTGCTTAAGGATATTTATTTATTTAAAAGGATTTCTATACTGCCTTCTCCTGCAATCAAAGCGGTCTACACAGCAAACAATCAAATACTGACTTGTGTGTGCATGCAGTGATTTAGCCAGATCCATTTAAAAAAATGTCTTTGTCTAGACTGGAGCCTAGAGAGATGATTCTCCTCTCCTCCCACATCTGAGGACTGCCCCTGGAATAGTTCTCTTTCATCAAGCCATTGATTTTGAAGGTATGCATGCATTAGAACAGCAACAGCCCTCACGCCTGGGAAGACAAGCCACCAAGCAGGTCTGAGATTCTGAAATAATGCAGTGCAAGTTAACAGAAAGGAAAGAAGAAGTCTTGCAAGATCTTTTGACAGTCTCTGTCTCGGGAGGCAGCGTTCTATCCAACAGCCCAGACTGGAGCAAGAACCCTAGCGAATGACATCAGAAGGGAACACAATGATTCGCTCCATCTTACCCACATTAAGAGAAAGAAAACCGTTTGTTGCTTTGATAATTGTGCAAGTCATCATCAATCGGTCGACTGGGGACATCCAAACACTACTATAAGCCTACCAAGCCATGTCCATTGCATTCTGGCTTATGGACCATTATTACAACAACTTTCCACAAAAAGAGGAAGGAAAGGGGAAATGCTACTGATAGGGGATTTCAATATGCCAGATGTTGATTGGCACATTCCTGCTGCAGTATCATCTAGAAGTAAAGAGATCCCGGATTCTCTCCAGGGAGAACTATTCAGGCAATTGGTAACAGACCCCACATATGAAGGGGCCATATTAGACTTGGTGCTTACCAACGGTGAAAGTGTTTCTGATGTTGCAGTGGGAGATCATTTTGCATCCAGTGATCACCAGATGGTGTGGTTCAGTATTAGGACTAGGGCTGTTAGAAGCCATTCAAGGGTGAGGGTCTTAGACTTTAGGAAGACTAACTTTACCAAGATGGGCCAATACCTCAGGGAGTTGTTAGCAGGATAGGAACAGCTGGGGGATGTAGAAAAACAGTGGGCGAAACTGAAAGTGGATATTTTAAGGCAACCAACCTTTTTGTTAAAATGGTAAATAAAGGTAAAAGGAAAATGAGACCGCTATGGCTTCAAAAGAAGTAGCTGAAAAAGTGAAGAAAAAGAGGGAGGCCTTCATGAAATACAAGAGATCACAGAGAGAGGAAGACAGGCATCTATATTTGGAAAAACTTAGAGAAGCTAGCAAAGTAGTCAGGAAAGCAAAGATTCAAAAAGAGGAGGAAATAGCCAATGCAATAAAATGGGGGGATAAGACATTTTTCAGATATGTTAGTGAGAAGAGGAAGAGCAGAAGTGGTATTGTCAGACTCAAGGGTGAAGGGGAGGAATATGTAGAAACTGATGAGGATAAAGCGAAATTGCTTAACAAATATTTCTGTTCTATGTTCACAGATGAAGAACCAGGAGCAGGACCTCAGAAAACACCCACAAACGGGAAAAGAAGTGGGGGGCATCTTGAGCAATTTTCAGAAGACTCTGTTCGTGAGAAACTAGCTCAACTTAAAGTAGACAAAGCGATGGGACTGGATGGGATACACCCTAGAATACTGAGGGAACTTGGGGACGTTCTAGCAGCTCCACTGATTGACCTTTTCAATGCCTCGGAGTTGGGAGTGGTGCCAAAGGACTGGAGAGAGGCTCATGTGGTGCCTTTACACAAAAGCGGAAGTAAGGATGAGGTTGAAAACTACAGGCCGGTTAGTTTAACTTCGGTAGTGAGTAAATTATTGGAAACGCTGCTGAAAGAGAAAATAGTGAGGTTTCTGGAGTCCAGCACATTACAGGATCCGAGGCAGCATGGATTCAACAGAGGCAGGTCTTATCAGACGAATCTGATTGATTTCTTTGACTGGGTGACCAGGGAGTTGGACCGAGGGAGATCCCTAGATGTGGTGTATTTAGATTTCAGTAAAGCCTTTGACACTGTACCTCACAGGCGACTTATAAAAAAAACTGAGCACCCTAGGGATGGACCCTAAAGTTACTGCTTGGGTTAGAAATTGGTTGGGTGGGAGGCGACAAAGAGTACAGGTAGAGAGCTCACTCTGAGGAGAAGGTGGTGTGCCCCAGGGACCTGTCCTTGGTCCGATTCTTTTTAACATCTTTGTTAGTGATATAGCGGAAGGGCTGTCGGGTAAGGTTTGCCTCTTTGTGGATGATACCAAAATCTGCAATAGAGTAGACACCCAGGAAGGTGTAGATAACATGAGGAGGGATCTAGCGAAGCTTGAAGAATGGTCTAGAATTTGGCAGCTGGGATTTAATGTTAAAATATGTAAGGTCGGGACCTGGTGTGACTGTGTTGGAGGTGCAGGGTGTCTGCTTGAACGGCCCTGAGACTGCTGCCACTGTGAACCTGCTGGTGAAAAAACGCCTTACCTTCCCCCTAACATCGGGCAGGCAGCGTGGGGACAGCTTGTAACCAGCAAGGACCTCATCCCTCTTTTCCTCTATAAATTGAACCTTGTTGCCGCGACCGTGGAGCGTGCTCCGAAGGGGTGTGTCTAAAGGGGCAAGACACGCCCCTTTGGCATCACAGCGGCTTTGAGTTCTCGTATTTAGTTCTTAGGCTTAGTTTTAATGGGGAAAAGGAAGGCTAAAACAGGGGGTAAAATAAGACCCATTGGCCCCCTTGACAAACATCTTGTACCATTACTGGTAGCACAGTCTTCTCCTGAGGGGGTCTCCCTTAGTTCGGGAGGGAGATCTCCTCCTCCCTGTCCTGTTTCTGTATTGCTACCTGTTTCTCCTGTGGAGTCTTCTGTTCAGGTAAGGGGTAGTATTGTGGAGGTGATTCTCCCTAAACCAGTTCAGTTGGCAGGGGCTGGAGGTCTTTCTGGACTCCCAGTCCTGCCGCCCGACGAAGAGATTACTTTAAAGGATGTTTGGGGGGCTTTAAAAACTATCAATGATAAAATGTCTTCAACTTTAAGTTCCCTATGTGATTTTTCTAAGGAAACGGTTGACTCTTTAAAGCAGCTTGATGAAAAGGTTTCCCTTGTTGATACAGCATTCATTAAATTGGAATCTCAGGTCCTTCTGTTGCATGCTGCTAACGTTGTAGGAATAAAAGACTCCTTGATTTTGCATAATAAGGTGGAAGCCTTAGAAAATTCTTTTTGTTCATATAATTTACAGTTTTTGAATTTCCCTTATACGTCTTTTAGCTCCTAAGGATTCTTTTTGACAAATACCTGAAAGAAGTTTTTGAGTGATTCTGTTGAAGTATCCCAAATGTATTACATTCCCTCTAGCTCCAAGAAAGTAGATCCTGTTGAAGGTGAACTGGATGTGGTTGAACCCTCTATTTCAAAATTTGACCGCTTTTTTAGAAGACTCCACAGAATTAATAAATGCGAGGTCCACATTGTTGGTGACTTTGAAATCTTTGGATTCTAAACAATGAATTCTTAAAGCCAAATTTTGTGCGCATAATATGGAAATTACACTAACCTGGTAATTGTAGTTCCTGGAGGGTCCAGTTTAGTCCTCCAACATCGGGTAGTGCCCCTCCTCCTGCAGCCTGGAGACTGGACCAATCAAGTCTTCTGTAGTATATATGCAGACGGAGCTCCCAGAAGCCCCCAGTGTACTAGTAACAATGCATACTTAACGAAGCAACACATTAGATTAATATACAAAATGACATAATGAAAATGACATAATTAAAGAACAATTTGTTTCCCCCCCACAAAAATATCCAACTTTCTCCCCAAACGAGGAAGTCAGAACACTGTATTGCGCTGGAACCAACGCCCCAGAAATCAAAATACAGCTCCGTATCAGAAATCTCAGGAGCTGACTGAACACCTGAGAAAGAAAGAGCCATAGCCAAAAACGCGGCTGCAAAAAAGGTTCGAACGGCAAGAGGAACCGTCTTATGATCAACCGTTCGGAAAGCGCGCCGCATTTTTATAACAGATAGTCGGGAGGGAAGGAGGACTAAACTGGACCCTCCAGGAACTACAATTACCAGGTTAGTGTAATTTCCATTTCCTGTTCGGTAATCCAGTTTAGTCCTCCAACATCGGGATGTAACAGAGCAGTTAAGACCGGGCGGGACCTTGCCATCCGGCGCGCAGAACCGCCGAACAAAAGAGGAATCCCGAGCCGCTGACACATCTAAACGATAGTGTGTACTGAAAGCATGCAGAGACGACCAGGTGGCCGCCTTACAGATATCTGCTGGCGGAACTAGGCTATACTCCGCCCAAGCGGTCGCCTGAGCCCTAGTGGAATGATCCAGTAGCCCCTCCGGAACAGACCGCTGCTGCAACAGATACGCAGACGCGAACGCTTCCTTGAGCCATCTTGCAACGGAGGCCTTAGCCGCCGCTTCCCCTTTACGTGCACCACCGAAGAGCACGAATAGCCGGTCAGTCTTCCGAAAAGATTCGGTAGCCTTCAAATAACGACGAAGTGCACGACCCACATCGAGACGGTGAAGACTTCTGTCCGCCGACCCGACAGAGTGGGAAGAAAAAACTGGAAGAAACACTGCCTGATTCACATGAATAGGGGAAACCACCTTCGGCAAAAAGGAAGGGACCGGGGAAAAAGACAAAAAAGACAAAAAAGGTTCTCGGCAGGACAATGCATGTAGATCTGAAATACGCCGTGCCGAACAGATGGCTACAAGAAAAACCGTCTTCAGCGTAAAATCTTTCAGAAACGCCCTACTCAGGGGTTCAAAAGGTTCACGAACCAGGGCCCGCATCACTAGATTCAAGTCCCCCGGAGGAACGAAAATCCTGCGGGAGGGCTGCAAATGAAAAACAGTCGTAAGAAAACGACGTACGTCCGGATAAGAACCGCGGAGACGGCCTAAAACTTTGCCTCGATAACGAGATAGCCGCCAACTGGACTTTCAGGGAACTAGCCGCAAGGCCCTTATCAAAAGCAACCTGAAGAAACTTAAAACGACGGAAACGGAAACCGTCGCCGCCCGGACTCCACGCCGGGAGCACCAGTCTTCAAAGATCCCCCAAATCCGAACGTAAGTAAGAGAAGTGGACGTGGACGTTTTCCCCGCCCGCAGTAGGGTAGAAATCACCGCGGGGGGAGTAACCCTTCTTTTTCAGCCGAGCCCTCTCCATGGCCAAAACGTAAGCGAGAATCGACCCACTTGGGGCATCCGCAAGGGTCCCTGAAAAAGAAGATTCGGCAGCGTGGATAGGAGCCAAGGAATGCCGTCGCTCAGCCGGACCAGATCGGCATACCAGGGCCACCCAGGCCAGTCCGGGGCCACCAGTAACACTCGACCCCGATGGCCCTCGATGCGCTGAACGACCCGGCCAATCAGAACCCACGGAGGAAAGACATAAAGAAGGCCGGACGTTGGCCACGGCTGAAAGAGAGCGTCGAGCCCCTCGGACATGCGCTCCCTTTGCCTGCTGAAGAAGCGTCCTGTCTCGGCCGATTGAAATGTCGCCATGAGATCCATGAAGGGCGCCCCCCCCCCCCAACGAACTATTTGCGCGTAAACTTGCGGGTTTAGCTCCCACTCTCCGGGGTCCACCCGCACTCTGCAGAGAAAATCGGCCTGAACATTGTCTGCGCCTGCAATAGGCGCTGCCGAGATGGCCGGAAGACGAGACTGCACCCAATTGACCAAGGCCATCGCTTCTGATTCCAGGGCCATGCTGCCGGTGCCCCCTTGGCGAATGATGTAAGCTACGGTGGTCGCAATGTCCGAGAGGACTCGCACCAGCCGGTCGAGAACTAGGGCTTTGAGGCCAAGAGGGCTAGCCGCACCGCCCACAATTCGAGGCGGTTGATCGACCAAGAAGTCTCCAGGGGAGACCATTCCCCTTGAGCGAAGCGGGTCTCGCAGTGAGCCCCCCAGCCGGTTAAGCTGGCATCCGTTGTGAACGGAACCCAAAGTGGAGGCTCCAGGGAATCCCCCGCGCCAGGTTCTCGGAGGAGAGCCACCACCGGAGTGATCGGCGAACCGCCCTTGGGCAAGTCAATCTCCTGTTCAACGAGTCGAATTGGTTGGACCAACGGCGCAGCAGAGCACTCTGCAGCGGGCGCATGTGGAAGCGCACCCAGGGCACCACCTCCAAGGTTGCTGCCATCGTACCGAGGAGCTGTAGCTATCACCATGCAGACGGAGCGGGCATCCCCCTGAAGAGTCGGACAAGAGACCGAATGCGGCGCTCCGGTAGGCACACCAAGCCCCGTGCTGTGTCGAGGCTCACTCCCAGATACTCGAGATCCTGAGTCGGGCACAGACAACTCTTGCATTCTTTCACCACCCAGCCGAGGGACCGCAGCAGAGCCACCACCCTGCTCGTGACGTGCACACACTCCCGACTGGACTTTGCCCGAATCCACCAGTTGTCGAGATACGGATGGACCAGGATGCCCTCTTTGCACAAGGCCGCCGCGACCACTACCATCACGTTTGTGAAGGTGCGGGGGGCCGTGGCGAGACCAAACGGCATGGCCGGAACTTGGAAGTGGCCCCACGGAAGAGCGAAGTGGAGAAACCGTTGATGAGACGGCCGGATGGGAATGTGTAATGTGGTCTGCAGCGGCTGTGGAAGATCCTGCAGCAGGGGCTCGGAGGAGGGGGGAGATAAGGTGCTGAGGGACCCAGCTAGCAACGCAGTGGGTATGGGGAAAGCCTCCGGGATGCAGCGTGCAGGTGTAACACAAGCAAGCTATTAATGTACCCTTCGGCTGATTACATTTCACATATAATACAGCCAGAGAAAAAAGCATTGTAGAGACTTAAACCACCTTTCCTCTTCTTGTGTGGGGTTTCATTTATTTATTTATTTATTTATTTATTTATTTATTTTTTTGCATTTAAAACAAAAAGCAAGGAAGGCTCAGGGAAACCCAAGACTGTTTAAGAAAAGGATTTTGAAACTCCACGTGCCTCCACAGCATGATTAAGTGTGTGGAAACTGCTGTTTAGAGCTGTTTCCTCTAAAAAGAAACACTGAAGAGAAAAACAAAACAGCCGCTGGCACCGAAAAACTGTCAGGTATTCGCAGAACTGAGAAGGGAACTGTCAGTCATTCACTGTGCTGGCATAGAGAAACTTTCAAGGTCAGGGTAAGGCAATTACAGTGACTGAAAGTAGGGAAATTAGAGTGGGATCCCTCCGCAGCCAATCAGACCTCCATGGTAGGGGCTGAAAGGTGTTTCTGGGGAGGGATGTAGAAGCTCAATCCAGCCATAGGAAAATTACAGTGAGCATGCTTAATTAGGCCGAGCCCAAAACAGTCAGGATCCAAAACCCTGACTTAAAACCTCAACCAAATGGTATATTGAATAAGACAGGTACAATAATCAGTAGGACGTACAAAGTAACCCGGCTGCAGTTTGTGGACTAAAAAGTCAAAGTAGGCACTTCCAAACTCAGGGGCAGCCGGTCCGGATACAGCTGAAAGCATCCCAGAGCAGCTGAGGCAAGGAAGAAAAAACAAAAACAGAGTACTCACAGTTTTCTTACAGAAAATGATACCTGAACTTCCTGGAGGTATCCAAACTCTCGTGGTAAAGACTCAGTGCAGCGTAAAGCCAATGGAGAGCTCCCCCGAAGCCAAGCTCCGGAGTTCCCAAGTTCCTCAGGGGAAGCAAGATGCTGGGGGAAGAGCAGAGCTGATGCCTGAGGTCCCTGTGTTTCTTCTGACAGCCTATGCAGCGTAAACCTGAATAAGGCACAGGGAGAACTAAAAAGAAATAACTGCGTCCCGCAGGAACAGGCATTTAACAATATTCCCCATAATAGGTAAGCCTCAGCCAGCCTTCTTTGTTGGGCACAGTGGGGAATGGAACCCATGAGCCCTGCACCCTTCGTCAGTGACTCAGCATTGTACTGTGGCTCTGAATTGCATACTGTTCTCTATCCATGCCTTCTGTACTTTTTATCCATTATGTTCATACATAGGCAGAGAAAAAAGTAACCTCTGCACAACTGACATCTAGCAAGTGTTGTGGAAAAAAACTGAAACAACAATATAGCTTTTAGAAGCCAGCAGAGAAGTAATCTGGCTTCCCGCCAAAAACCGAGGCTCATTAGCTATTCAAAATGGCCACCAGCAAAAATAAAACACCAAAAGAGTGAATTAAAACCCCCAAAAGCTAAGGAATTAACTTAAAAAGTCACAGAAGAAGATGGGAGGGTTGCAGGCATGAGAGAAATGCCTAAAATCGCTGAAAAATCAAGAAAAATCAATCGAGTTACCACAGAGCTGCAAACAGCAGTGGGAGAAGACATTCCAGGTCTAAAGAAACTGCAGCACAGCTCTTGCAGATGCCAGAGTCAGTCATTGTACCTCTGCGGGACCCACAAATCACACATTGAGGTTTGGCAGCCATGCTAAGGCAACCTGCTTCCAGGGGGAAAGAAGGAAACAGGAACAGGGAAGCCCACAGCAAAGGGACTAACCGTATTCAAATCAGTACAGCTTTAAATTTAAAACGTTTGTTTTTTTTTTTGTTTTTTTTTTTACAGAAAACAAAATACTCCCCAGAATCCTAGGGGTGCCCTGAGCAAAATCGCCAGCAAAAGAAACCCCAAAAATGCCAGGGGAACCCGTGCACAAGTGTTAAAAAGTGCCCTTAAAAAGCACACTTTAGAAATCCAAAATGGCCACCGCACTTTTTCACCCACAATAAAAAAAGGCGCGAAAATACAAAGGTAACCAAATAATATGGAAAAGAAAGAAAACGACCCTCTAATACAGGGCAAGCGAAAAAAATCAGGAAAAAGTGCAATTCGGAAGCCAGGGGAGCCGACAGAGCCTCTGACAATGCAAAAAACAACAGAGCTGAAAAGATAAAGCAAGGAAAATTCCTACCAGCTCAGGGAACAGCAAGGAACTCAGCCAACTCCTCCAAGTGACAGGCAATGCTGTAGCAGGTATGGCTCTTCCCCGAACAGTCCTGGGGAGAGCTCAACCCAGGTTTCAGATATTCCCAGGCAGGAAGGCAGGAGCCCAATGCAGGTCTGGCTTCCCCCAGGATGTCCCCTGTGGCAATGCTCCTTTTTGTTTTTTAAAGATACAGCTACCTAGCAAAGAAATGGTAAATAAAGGACCCAAAATAAAACCCCAAAAGAACTAACTAACTAGTGTTGCTCCTTCAAGTGTCACTTAGTGTGCCCAGAAAGGGCACAGAAGTCTGCAAGCTGCAAGGAGACTGGACACACTGGGGGCTTCTGGGAGCTCCGTCTGCATATATACTACAGAAGACTTGATTGGTCCAGTCTCCAGGCTGCAGGAGGAGGGGCACTACCCGATGTTGGAGGACTAAACTGGATTACCGAACAGGAAATAGATGTTTTTCCGGATGTTTCGCGTAGCATCCAACTTAGGCAGAGGCTTTTCTTGGCTTTAAAGCCTCAAGTCCTGAATTTGGGTGCTACCTTCTTTCTCCGATTTCCCTGTAAATGTGTTATACATTATGATGGTGCCTCTTATATCTTTACTGATGTTTCTCATTTGGAAAATGTATTTCTGATAGGCAGGGCTTGGTTGAGGATGATAGGGATGAATAGCTGATGATTTTGCCTCCCATTATGTGGGCTTTTATGCCTTGTTTGCCTAAGTTTGTTTTTCCTTTTTTTAATAGTTTCACTTCCGGGTTCCAGTAATGTGGACTTTATCAGATGTTAGTACTTAATTATGTGGTGTATTTGTTTTATTTTACTTTTCTCTGATTGACCTGTATCATTAGTTCGTTTTGTTATACTGATTAAAATCTATAAAATTAAAAAAAAAATGTAAAGGTCTTGCATTTGGGCTTCAGCAATCCAAGGGAACAATATAGTATAGGGGGTGAAGTACTTTTGTCCACTAAAGAAGAGCAGGACGTAGGCGTGGTTGTGCCTGGTGATCTTAAAAGTAGCTAAACAGGTAGAAAAGGTGGTGACCACAAAACCTAGAAGGATGCTTGGGTGCATACGGAGAGGAATGGCTAGCAGAAAAAAAGGAGGTGATAGTGCCTCTGTATAAGTCTTTGGTGCGACCTCATTTGGAGTATGGTGTGCAATTCTGGAGACCGCACCTTCAAAAGGATGTGAACAGGATGGAGTCAGTGCAGAGGGTGGCTACTAAGATGATTAGTGGTCTTCAGTATAAAGCATACGAGGACAGACTTAGGGATCTTAATATGTACACCTTAGAGGAAAGGCGGGATAGAGGTAATATGATTGAGATGTTTAAATACCTCCGTGGCATAAATATTCAGGGAGAGAGCCTCTTTCAATTTAAAGCAAGTTCTGCTATGAGGGGACATAGGATGAGGGTGAAGGGGGATAGAGTCAGGAGTGATATGCGGAAATATTTCTTTACGGAAAGAGTGGTGGATCCATGGAATAGTCTCCCAGTGGCGGTGGTAGAGATGAGGACAGTAACTGAATTCAAAAAAGCATGGGACAAACACAGAGGATCTCTAAAGGTAAAAAGGGGACCGTTGTAGTTGTTGATATGGAAGGACAGACTAGATAGGCCATGTGGTAAAGAGTCGGTCGTACTTACGATGAACCTGGATACACTGCAAGTAGAAGGCAAGAGCCCTCTTGCAGTCGAGCATATGTAATACCACTGATGCCTGGTCGGCATGCGGTCTCAGGAAGAAGGTTGGTAGGACTATCTCCTGATTGAGATGAAAGTCCGAGACCACTTTCAGTAGGAACTTGGGATGGGTATGGAGGACCACCCTGTTCCCATAGAACCTAGTGTATGGAGCCTCAGCCACGAGGGCCTGAAATTCGCTGACTCGGCAAGCCAACGTCAAAGCCACCAGGAAGACCACCTTCCAGGAAAGATGCCAAAGCGAGCACGTCGCCATCGGCTCGAAGGGTGATCGAGTAAGCTGCATAAGCACCACGTTGAAGTCCCACTCCGCCGGAGGAGGCCGGATGGGAGGCTTGGAAACAAAAGGCCTCACATAAAGCAGGAGACCAAGGGCTGCCCTGAGAGGGGTTCCCAGAAATAGCGCTCAAATGTACCCTGACCGAATTGAATTTCAACCCTGCCTTCGAGAGGTAGATGAGATACTGAAGAATCCACTGGGTCGAGCAGAATGGGTCGATCTGGAGCTTGGACCACCAGGCCAAGAAGCATCACCACTTCAAGGCGTACGCCCATCTCTTCGAGTCCTTCCTTGACACGAGGAGAACCTCCTCGACCGCCTCTGGGAGGTGCAGCGGAGCTAAGGCGACCCATTCAGCTGCCAAGTTGTGAGGGACAGTGAGGCTAAGTTCAGGTGGAGCACCCGACCCTCCTCCTGTGTTAATAGGCCCGGGGCACAGCCCAGGGGAACAGGAGGCTCAGATAAGAGCCGGAGCAGATGCGGGAACCAAGGCTGTCAAGGCCATGAGGGAGCCATGAGGATCATCGAAGCTCGGTCCCACTGAACATTGTGGAAGGTCCTCACAATGAGAGGAGTAGGAAGGAAGGCGTAGAGAAGGCTGGGAGGACCAGCTGAAGAGGAACGCATCCGGATCTGGCGTGGAGGAGGAGAGGGGGTACTCACCGGGACAACCCTCAGGAGACCAGGCGCCATCGTTGGAGGCCTCAGTGTCTGTACAAGGTACCTTTTGAGGCCACTCCTTGTCAGACTCTCGGGAATGCCGGGAAGGGCTGAGCGACCGAGTGCGGGAGCGCTCGCTCTTGTCTGGAACCCCCGACAGTGACTTCGAGGTCTTCTTGCGCCTCTCCACTTCAGGGGACTCCTGGTCGGAGTGCTGCAGAGAACGCGGGGCTGAAGTGGGGGATCCCACCAACGGAGGGACAACCGTAGGATGCCATTCTGGGGCTACCTTCCAGAAAATGTCATCGGACTTCTGCTTACGACTTAGCAGGGCTTTGGAGGACATTTTCTTGCAAAGAGAGCAGAGCTCCAGGTCATGGTCGGCCCCAAGACACTGAAGACAGCAGTCATGGGTGTCTGTGAACGACATGTTTTTGGAGCATCTGTCACATTTCTTAAAACCAGTGGCCATTGGGCAAAAAGGGCCCCCGCAAGGTTGAAGACCTTTGCGGCCAGTGGTTGGCAAAAAAAAGAGCGCAAAGCCCGTAAACGGAAAATTTTTTTTTCTTTTTTTGGAAAAGATGTCCCCTCGTTCAGGGGGAAAAAAGGAGCAGGGGAGGGTGGGTAGAGGACCGGTGCTACTGGAAAACACAAGCCAGAGGCCAAAAAACTAAACACTTTTTCCGAGGGATGAGGACGTGTGTCTGAAGGGCTCCGCGGGAAAAGGGAGACTGAGCAAGATGGCACTTTTGGGCGGGAAGAGGACCACGGAAGCATGGCAGCAATCCCAAAGGCTTTCTTTGAAAGCTGGGGAATTGCTCCGCGCGGGCTCCTTCGGTGCCGACATCACCCATAAGTGAGGACTGATTCTTGCTTGTTCCTAGAGAAAGGAGGTAAATCTCCCAGCCAAGAGTGGCTGCAACGCAAGGGCACTATGTAGAAGGGATATGACAGCAAGCACCATTTCTTAGAAAAAAACCAAACTCAAAACACCTCCTGTTGACCCCACTTCAACCTCACCTAGCAGCTTGCCCTTTTCCAGGAAGTTTGCTCACTTTTGCATTTTCAAACAATAGCATATTGGCAGAGGAAATGCAATAACCTAATCCCCTTAATTTCCAGTCTTGCATGCAAAAGCCACTCATGCATATTCATTGGAAATCCAGTTGGATCGGCGCCTGAGGTTGCAGAGGCATAACATGAACAGAAGCTGCTACCAATCAGAGAACAGGTCTACATTAGACAGCCAATCCGACATGTTGCATGCCTTCCAGCTTATCCCTGATCAGCTGTCATTTCCGTTTGCAGTACAGCAGGTGAAATAAGTTCACAGTTTTTAATTCTTACAGTCTGGGTTTGGCACAATTTTTTCCCCTCAAATCAAGTTTGTAGCACTGGCTGTCCTCTGTAAACTATGGCCTAGATCAGCCTCTTCACAAAAGGAACTAGAAAGGACATGTACTCTGTATCATAAGCCTGAGAATGGATCAACTTTATTTAGCCAACAAGAACTCCATGGACTTTGATGAGCTAGACCCGAGATAGTAAACTCCAGTTCCCTAGTACTATAAAAGTGTCTGACTTTCTGGATTCCTATCATAATTATTCATGATATCTCTTTACATATCTCTGAGCCAAGAATGAGAATCGTGTACAGAGCGTTGCAATGCCTGAATGCCAAACCTGAGAACTGGCGCTCGGTAATCCTCAAGCTGTTCTAAAAGGTGCTCAGGAAACGAGCTGCTGATTTTGCTGACGATTCTGAAAAAGCAAAACCACTGCAAAAAAGGTGGAGATAGGTCATAGACCAAATTTAATTTCACTTCCTTGTATGTATTCTTATGAAGCATCTGATCAGCCTCAGGAGAGGCTAAGAAGGGCAGAGTCCTTCCATGTTTTAGAACTGAAGTCACTCCTCCCTCCTCCTGCAGTTGGCATACCCTTGCTCCCTCAGGAACATCTGCCTTTTTACGTGCGCATTTTAATCAATACTCATTTAGCACAGAAATGCCACATGGTAATTGTAGGCCACAGTTCAAAAACAAAAGCTAGGACTAACTTAAGTCTCACTCATTGGGTAACTTAAGAAACCCAACAAATGCTGGCAAAAAAAAATAATCACTCTTAACAAAAGGTCCTTCACTCCCACAGTAATCAAATATTGCAATTAAGACTGAGCACATATTGCCGAGCAGCACCCAGAAGAAATACCACAGCGCCCCCTTGTGTATATTTATTTTATACAAATCTGTGGTGCCATTTGATCAGTCAGTTCAACCTTGCCCTGAGCTTTAGAAGAACTGACATGCTGCTCGGCTAGGAGAAGTGGCGTGGTTGATAGAGCATCTAGATTCAAATCCTTTGACCCTCTACTGACAATTATTGTGACTTTAGGTAATCCCTTCATCTCCCAATAGGTCAGAGACCCACTTGAGTTCTAAGCTCTTTTGGGAAGAGTACCTGAATTACTATCATTATTTGGAAAGGCTATACTATACCAAAGTAGCTTCTCTAAAGGCTTTTCCTATCTACCGATTACTAAACATTTACCAAGGTGATGCAATAGACACACTGAAGATAGAATGCATGTCCTACAGAGCTTACAATACAGTCAAGGGATGGACACAGAGGGTGGTGATCTTTGCTCAAGGTCTAGAAGGAAGGACAGCGAGAGGACCACATCTCTTTTCCACAAATATCCACTGTCCATTCGGAGTCCACACACAACCCTCTGCAGGGGGGCAGGGAAAGAAGGGAGTGAACAAGTATTCTCTCTAAATGTGGAAACCGAGTTTCAAGCTCAGATACTGACACTTAACTAGCCTTCTGCCCAAGCCAGATGTTGCTTTCCCCCTGGTGGGCCACTTTCCCCAGCTGCAGGCTCTCAGCATCTCTGCATATATTCCAGTAAGTCTTACTAATTTCTACAGCGCTGCTGGATATGGTGATATGACATGTCCCTGTTTCAGATGGCTTATATTCTCAGTGGGTACCTGAGGAAGTGTGAGAAAGCAACTTGCTCAAGGTCACAAAGAGTGTCATTGGCAGAAAGCTTCATAACAAAGGAGGAAGCCAGGAGAAAAGGTTGATAGCTCTTATAATGGATATTGGTAAAGCCTCTGCCAGCCAAAGACAAGGCTTTGTGCGCCATTTCAAGACAGCTCTAGAAGAGAAACCACAGCAGTTGCTTCAGGATCCAAAGGGGAAAAGGCGAAACAGAAGGATGTCAATCAGCCAAAGTTGTGCAAACAGATACGAGTGCAGTGGAGTGGGGAGGGGAGAAAATGAAGACACTAGCCTTAAGGTTACATTTATTTTCTATCAGAAAGGGAGGAAGATGAACTAGCTAAGCATGCCTTCATTGCTGTAACACTGGAGCGGGGCAGTAAAAGCTAAAAGTAATCAAACACAATATAGTGCAAGGCTTAAGGATCCTGTCTTTATATATCTAAATCTGTAGGTAACTTGGGGTTCCAGCTTCCTACATATCTATTAGATTATCAAGCAAATTTTTCCATAAAGATTATGAGCAAATACCACAAAGAGCATTCTGTATATAGTTAAGCCTACCTGAACTTATAATTATTTCTGTTCCTTTATCTTTATTGTACTAAGTTGCTCATTCAATGTAAACGTTATTTGATTTGTTCAAGGTTCCATGTAAACAGCTTTGACCTTTGTGAAAAGCAGTACATAAATCTAGCCAAATAAATAAATATGAGCAAATAGCCTCAGACACTTAAGCCTACACCAGGAGCAGAACAGACCGATAGTGATAAGCAAACAATTGCCTACTGGGGCTCAATACCTTGTGTTTATTATTAACTTTTTGATGCTGCATACCAAAGGTCACAAGTTCCATGTGGAAATCTTTATATTATGGAGAGACTGATAAGACATCAGGTTCTCTCCTCTGGAGACCAAGCTTTAGTGGGGAAAAGAAAGGGGGGGAACTCCCTAAGACCAATTTACAAAAGATCACCAGCACACTCCCTAAATCAGTCTAGTCTATAGCCCTGCTTCTACTGGACCATGGTACATGGCTTTCTACTAAAGGGCAAAAATGAGGTTGGGGGGCAAGGGAAAGGAGAACCATTTGAATATCAAAAACAAAAAAAAGTTCTGTGGCAAGACCTACAGAGTGCAAATCAAAAATCATTTAAACAAACACTTGCAATATTATACTAGGGTGACTGCAATAAAAATGCACAAACCAGGGAAAACACAAAAATCACATAACCAAGCACTTAACTCGTCCAGAAAATGCAGCTGTTCAACTGCACAGTTAAAGGGGCTGTGGTAACTCCTAGGCAAGACACTCATCTGATCAGCAGCTAAAAAGGCTAGAGGAAATTCCAAGACCTCCTCCATGGTCTGGCTCCCTAGCCAGTTCTCAGCAGTCTGTCCCTTCAAACAAAAGGAGCCTCTGTTCTTCCTAGGGATGCACAAAGCGCACATCCTGCCACAGATAACATGGAATCTCCAGGTACTTTTTCTCCTTTTAGAGCACAACCATCTCTCATCCCCGATGGACAGAGCTAGCCTTCATTAGTAAGAAGCTGAAAGCAGCACTTCCCAATCCGACAGCTCGTGCTTATATTCTCATTTAACTATTTTTATATATCGCTTTATTGCAGTTACTAGGACTGGGAACTAACAGACAATTACATAGAACCTGTAAGAACTTGGGGAATTGTGAAGTTAACTTCTAAATTTAACTAAGACATTTATATGGTAGGGGAAAGGAGTATGAGAGGTGGGGTGGGGGGAGTTGCTGATTCGACTAATGTGTTCTATGGGGACTATATCCTCTTCTTTTAAAAATGTACATAATACAAACCCCTTCCCTATTTCGAAGTCAAAACAATGTTAACCAATCTGAGGCTTTTGTTTAGAGAAGAGGAGTTTGTGCAAGGTGATCACAGGAGCACATTTAAAAACAAGCGAGGAAAGCAGGCAAGAGCATAGCTCAGGGAGAATAGAGGGTCAACAAAGTGCCTTCCACTGCTGTTCAGAACCATGGTTTGGAGCATTCCTGTGGTGAACAGACAGCCACAAAAAAAATAGCAGCAGTCTATAGAAACAAAATATGGACAGAGTTAACTTGGCCAATCAGGTCTGCTCATTTATACCTGCCTACACTTTCTCCTTTGTGTCCCTGTCCCATATGTTTGAATTTGCCTCTTAACCTCTGCTGGAAATCTGTGAGAGATGTACGCTAAAAGCCGCCGTGCCATGTTCTTGGTGGAACCTTATGTGCTGCTCCTTCGGGGACACAGAGTGTATTCTGAGCTTGCGGGGTTGGCTAACTGTACAGCTCATACTAAGATCCTTGCCTCTATATATAACTCTGTTTACAGTACAAGGACATGCACAAAAGTGGTTGTGAATACGCAATGACCTCCACAAAGAGTCTTCTGTCAGGCAGGGCACATGGAGAGCGGAGTCCAATTATTCATGCAAGCAGAAATGAACTTTACAGACCTACTGCCCCTGTCCAGACATTGAGCCTTTCTAAGCCAGCCTGCATCCTTTTCCACACCCGATCTTATCTGCAAGCTGCCTTGGAAGAAAAGGCCTGACAATCAACTTCTGGTAATACCTTGCCAAGAAAGCCCTGGGTCACCAGGAGTCAGTATCGACTTGACAGCACTTAAAAAACAAGACACACTGGTCTTTCCACTAGAGGCCACCTTAAAAGAATTTAAGAATAAAATTCTTATCTGACAAAGCAGTGAAAATTTCAAGTACCTTAAGCCCACTAATTGCCTTATTCAACAGAAATGTTTTCCATGGGCATGGCAACAGTAATTTTCTGGAGAAAGCTCAAAGCGTATAAAAAGCCCTTAAAGTAGTGGAGTTGCCACCATACTCCGTGAGTACCACCTCCCAAAGCGGGAAACAGGGTGCTGCTAACAAGCCTGGGTTAAAAAGAAACTTCCAAAATATGCTTTTCCCCACAGGAAGCAGGATGTTGTGGGTAGCAACTGAAACATGCTAGCAGATAAAGACCATATGGCCTATCCAGTCTGTCCTTGCATACCAACTACTAAGCTTGACAGTCCTCTTTCTTCCCCCCTTTAGAGGTCTTCTGCCAGTGTCGCTATGCAAATGTAACCCTTCTTCTCAAATCACTTCACTGGCTCCATGTCACTTTCCACATGCAGTTCAAACTTCTCCTACTGACCTACAAGTGCATTCATTCTGCAGCTCCTCGCTACCTTTTCTCTCTCCACTCCTCTTGTGGACCCCTTTTATCTGTGCCCTTCTCTGCCACTGCCAAGTTCAGACTTCATTCATTCCATATGCCTGGAACAAACTCCCGTGTCTGTGCATTGCGCTCCTTCTCTAACCCTATTCAAGGCCAGGCTGAAGACCCGCCTCTTTGGGATACTTTGGAATTCTGATGCCCCTCATTCTCTTGTCCACTAATGAGTATCTTGCCATACCCCAGTCCCCAGTTTTTCAGTGTTTCTTCATCTTGATTAGATTGTAAGCTCTGATGCATCTATAGCGCCACATGTGCCTTGTAGTGCTATACAAGTGATTAATACATAAAGAACATAAGATATGCCATACCGGGTCAGACCTAGGGTCCATCAAGCCCAGTAGTAGTAGTTTGTCCCATGCTTTCTTGAATTCAGATAGACTATGTCTCTGCTACCTCCACTTGGAGAGGATACAGGCAAAAAGAAATGCTACGGTCCAGAAGCTGAACTGGCAATGACTGAGACAATCCCAGGAATCAAAGTCTTGCCCCAAGTGCCAATACAAAGACACTTGCAGGGCAAGATTATTCTCAATGAGGTGTATTCACTCTTGGTTCTTAAGGGCCTAAGAACAGCCAGATTTTAAGAACATTGGCAATGAATAGTCAGCAGACAAAACTGATTTGCATATTTGGTTGACCTCGATACTAGACTTGGCAAATGATCTTAAAAGGTCATTTGCCAAGCACAGCATGAGTCAAAATAATATCCCACATGTGATCATGCAACCCCTCAGTTCCCATCATATAAATCATGTAGTTTCAAAGCCTGCAAAATTCCAGAATGAATTGGAGATGCTTGCCAGCTTCTGAAAACAAAAATTCCTTATACAGGCAACCAGCATAAATGCTGCGAACTTTTTTCAGACAAAACAGTTTAGAAAAGTGGAAAGCAAGCTTCCAGTCATCTCCTAGCTGACCACAGAAGAGCCATGTTTCTACAGCACTGAATGAACCATCAGGCTGTAATCTGGGGAAAGGAAAATAGAGGAGCTTTTCTGAAGATATTCTGACATTCTCCATTTCCCTTCCAACAACAAAGACATGCAAATGCATATACAAATCGATACATCAAAGCGAGGGTGTGCAGACAAAGCCCAGTGCCACAACCCAAATTATGGAAATTTCAGAACTATTACCATTAAATAAACACACAACTAGGAACTTTTTAAAAGGAATGTTTATAAGGCTAGGGATGTGGCAGCACATACCTACTGAGCCCTAAGATCACTGCAAATTTCCTGTTTTCATTTTGCATTCCTAATGATTCCGAAAAAGAAGGTGGCAGCCAAGATGTCTAAGACCACTGGACCGGACCTAATGCAGCAGCGGATTATTGAGCACTTACAGGTTCCCGCCCCCCCCCTCCTCCCCAGGAATCCTTCAGTCATGTACATATCCCCACATGAGAGACCTGATGGTGGAGAAAAGCCTTCTCTTTGGACTGGAGTACTGCTAGACCACGACTTGACTCAATTCCTTGTCTGGAGTGGCAGAGACATCAGGAGGAGGAGGAGGAAACTGAATGGAACACACTAGTGAACAGCCACAGGAGAATACGATTATCTCGAGAAACGCATGCAAAGGCTGCTGAGTGTTCCCAAAGACTCAACCATGACAGGTTCCCCTGAATTTCTTCAGTAAAAGACTGAGGATATTGGCTAAAGTGGGATCATTAAGGTCACATATAGAAGGGGCTCTCCTACCAGCTATAAGGCAAATATTACTTTAACCAAACGATGCGATTTCTCAGTGTTCTGCTAATATAAGTTCTTTAATACAGACAGTGGGTAATTTGGCCCAATCCTCAGGAGATTACTACTAAAGAATTTCAAGAAACAATTATTATAAAGAGGGGTGCTGAAGAATCTAAGGGGCTCCGATCCTGCAGGTTGTCTACTGCATCTAACCCCCGATCACAGAAAAGATTGCTCATGTTCTGTTCTTGGGGATCAGAGCTTCAGAAAAAGACAGGGGGAGAGGCAGAAAACATTTAAAGAGGCAGTATCTTAAAAAATAAATAAATAGAGAGAGGATGGGGGAATGGAGGGCAGGGGGGGAATGGAAAAGAGGGGAGAGTCCAGAAAGTGAACAGAGAGTGGGAAGGGGTTGAAGTCGGAACGAAAGGGTGCAAGGTGGAAGTTAAAGGGAAGAATACATAGGGTCAAAAATTACAATCTTTATATGCCAAAAGAGTGCATTCCCCCACCCCAGAACATACTCGCAAGCACCTCACCCTCACACCATACACACACGCACGCTCTCCACCTTTGCATTACAGACACACATAGAAACACCATACACACATTTGTGCACGCACATGTTTATGTTTATTTAAATTTGATATACCGCTCAGGCCAGAAGGCATTAGAGCGGTTTACAATAATATATCATTCAAGGAAATAAGAAAAGAACGCCATTTATTTGATAGGACAGAATAGGGAACAGAGACAGTCAGACAGATAAGAGAGAAGGACGCAGAACAGTACATTACCACAACAACCCAGACCGTATCATCAGCGAAACTCCAGAGACAGACGCCACGGACCACCGCCTAAGGGCCACGCCAAAGGGCCCTCTGACGAGGCCCTCAGGCGCGGGCACGCCCTGGAAACGGCGGTTATTATGCCGTTCAGCATGTCGGCTGCTTGGTGGCGTGAGGAGGAAGGGGGAGCTCCTGCTCTCACCCCCGCTGAGGTAACTGCTCTCTCGCTGCCCTGGAAACGGCGGTTTTTATGCCGTTCAGCATGTCGGCTGCTTGGTGGCGTGAGGAGGAAGGGGGAGCTCCTGCTCTCACCCCCGCTGAGGTAACTGCTCTCCCCGCTGCCCTGGAAACGGCGGTTTTTATGCCGTTCAGCATGTCGGCTGCTTGGTGGCGTGAGGAGGAAGGGGGAGCTCCTGCTCTCACCCCCGCTGAGGTAACTGCTCTCCCGCTGCCCTGGAAACGGCGGTTTTTATGCCGTTCAGCATGTCGGCTGCTTGGTGGCGTGAGGAGGAAGGGGGAGCTCCTGCTCTCACCCCCGCTGAGGTAACTGCTCTCCTGCTGCCCTGGAAACGGCGGTTTTTATGCCGTTCTGCTTGGTGGCGTGAGGAGGAAGGGGGAGCTCCTGCTCTCACCCCCGCTGAGGTAACTGCTCTCCTGCTGCCCTGGAAACGGCGGTTTTTATGCCTCTCAACTCCGCATCACACACCACACACACAGCTCTGCAGCCACCATTACATCCCACACATACAGGCACACCATCAATGCCGCATACACCCAGGGAGATACTTGCCATCTGAAACTATAACTATTGTTATCTAAAGAGAACACATGGCGTAGAAACTCTGGCGCTGGTCTCATGAAAACATGAGGTCAACACGAGAGAACCAGCGAGGGGTGGGGGGGGGAGGGAGAAAGAGGATGAGGAGGTCACAGGCACTGACCTGGCTCCTAAATCAGCATAAAATTTGTCAAGGCTTCATATAGCTATTATATTTTAAGAACTGTTTGAGCAATGCATATGGATTTCTCCAGATGTTGCATGTTCGATTCAGGAAAGAAGAAAATTAGCAGCTATGGGTCAGAAGACTTTATTTAGGGGCCTCATTCCTGCTTTGTTACCCCTGCATCATCAAGTATATGAATGTGTTTTGCATAAGAGCAGTTACATTCATTAGTAGATTTGAGGAAACTTTTGGTATCTGCCTCCTCCCCACAACCTTCAGAAGAGATGGAAAATGAGTGACTGTTTTTTTGCTGAGGGTTTGCACCTATTCTATATTTAAAGGCTACTTTTCCTTCTATGATATCTGCCATTTTCCTTCCTCACGCGCCACTCATTCGGTTTCTAAGGGATGAAGGAGTTGATCATCATTTTGTTTCCTACTTGATTTTCCCCCCTTTTCTTCCTCCTATTTCTCAAACACCTACAGAATAGCTGTAAACGTAATATATAAAAGTGTTTGCAAAATGTTATTCTTTTTAACTGCTTCCAGCAGTAGAGAAACCAGATGCAAATGATGCCTTCTGCAATAAAAAGAGCAGAACTAGTTCCACTCCACTCCAAGTTCACTTCCAGGCATATGCTTAAAAACAGAACTAGTTAAGTTCTGAACTTCCACACTTGAGTGATCCTTGGCTAAACTGCTTTTCTAAAGGACAGCCCTGACATCCCTTTAGGCTTCCAGCAAAACTAGCCCTCAGTTAGGGCTTTGAAGCTATAAGCTAATCCACCATTTTAACCCAACGAGAACGCTTGAAAGTCTCTCTCAAGTCCTTACTAGTGGGCTTTCCAAACTTGTCTTGGTGATCACACACAGCCAAAGGGATTTTCAGGATATGCATAAAAAAAAGCACAAGATAAATTTACATCCATGTGGAAAATTAATTTAATGTGAATATCTTGAAAACCCAACAGTAGCTATACAAGATTACTAGAATGGGTTTAGAAAGCCCTTGCCTTTATGGCACCAGATCCTCCAATAACTCAGATGGACCATTTAATGCAGCTCCCTCAAAGTAATATGCCTGACATGCACTCAAAGAAGTGATCATCACAGGGAGAGAAGTGGTCCACAGAAGGAAGCATGCACTCTGGTAGTTGTAGCCTTAGTCATTCCAGGACAGTTGCCAGACCTTTTATACTTAAAGTGCTGTCATATGATATCAAACATGCATAGGTAAATTAAAAGGTGGCTAAGAGACATTGGGTCTGTAAACTTTCCAATCAAACCTGCCTGGCACTTGCCCTTGCATCTAGGAGATGTAGTTTGGATTTACTCCTCACGACCCTCCCACCTCATAGAGTCACATATTTGCGTATACAGTGGGATAAAAGCAAACCTGAACCATCATGTATTTTCTATATAGCAGGGAAACACCCTCTCATACCACTCATGAGTGTGGTTAAAAGCAAACAAAGGGAGAAGGCAACCAGGGTGGGTGGAGAACGGGGTGCATAGACCTCCATCTCCTTCCATATTGGGACAGAGGCAGGGGTCTCTGCTTCAAAAAGGAACACACACACATGGTACATACAGCTAGCCTAGTGGTTAGAGACCAGGGTTCGATTCCCACTAGCACTCTTTGTGGCACTTAGCCCTCCATTACCTTAGAAAACGCCACGTTATTAATGTCCCTGTTTAATGTACATTACTAAGTTTAAGTTACAATGTAACAACTTTGACTAAAATGAAAAAGCAGGATTATAAAAAGCCTGTATAATATTTATGGAGAGAGTGTAGAATAAAAGCCCCAAAAATGGGAAGAGGCAGGACTAACCTATCCACTAGGCAGCCACCTATGGCAACAGACCCCAGTAGGTGGCACCACAACCCAAAGCAGGTAGAAAAATCCACTTCAGCACCATAGCAGACCTTGAAGCACCCATGTGTGTGCATGCCCTCATGACCTATCACTCCTACCCCCTCAGATGCAGCTTCCTGTCAGAAGGGAAAGGAGCAGCAAGCCACAGGAGCACACATGAGTGTGTGTGCTTACTACTACAGATCATTTGTATAGCACTACAAGATGAGTGGAGGAGTAGCCTAGTAGTACCATTAGAGCAATAGCCTAGCACTCAAAAGACATGGGTTTGTGCAAGTCACTTTACCCTCCACTGTCTCAGAAGAAAAGGCCTGGCAATCTACTTCCGGTCATACCTTGCCAAGAAAACCCAGGGACTTAAAAAAGGCATATACGCAGCTCTGTACAGAAACATGTAAAAAACAGTCCTTGCCCATCAGAGCTTATGAATGCTTCAAAAGCCACTGCTGCTTTCAAGATTAGTGGAGGGGGTCACAGTGCTGTGTTTCCCCCTCTCTCCCCGGTAAAGGAGAAGGGGAGATAATGGATAACAGGGATGAGAGCAGTGGTGGCATCCGAACTGCTGAGGAACTGGTTCAGTTCCAGCCCTCCCACACGCATGACAGCTGGGTTGCTGCACCTCATGCGGAGGCATTGCTTACCCTCAGTGGAAGACAGCAGCCCAAGCATATGGCAGTTGCAACTCCAACAGCCCAATCCCCCCGCCTGACAATGTTTTGACGGCATCATGGGCTTCTCCTGATGCTGTCAAAACAGTCAGATGGGGAAATTCCCACCACTACAAAGCCAGCATTGCAACACAGGTTGCAACAGGAACCAGGATGAGAGAGTAGGACCTGGGTTGCCCCAGAGGGTATGTGGGGATGGCAGCAGATCAGTCTAAAGTAGCAGAAACCCTTGGGTCGGCCCTGGGAAGCATGAAGATAAGTGCATACTTATCTGAGGCATTTTTATGTCCTGGGGAAACATGGGTTGGATAGTTCTAAATGCTCAACTACACCTACATAGGTGCATATATTTAAATTAAATGTGTATTATTTATTTATTTTATTTAATGCCTCTTCTATACCACGCTCTTTAAAAATCAGTGCGGTTTACAGGTAACAGATTTGTGCAGTGCAAGCCGGCCTACACTGGACTTACAATAAACGGAATTATATACAGGGTTAACAGGGTAACTATGTACAAGGTAACTTGCTGTCATATGTTATGAGGATAATTCGACACTATTTACACATTGGCTCAGCTATATACATGGTGACAGGTAGGGGAGTGTACCTCTACCGGTCAAGGGGATCAGGGTCTAGAAGGCTGGGCTGCAGACTCATGGAGTGGCTGCGTTGGGGGTGTCAACCTGGGTCCAGAGTGTGACTGACTGCGGGTTATCCTCAGGCTATTATGGAAAAGATGGTTATGGAAGAGACTCCCAACAGAGGTGGTGGAGATGAGAACTGTACCTGCATTCAAGAAAGCATAGGATAAGCACAGATGACATCCAAGAAAAAGGAAAGAACAGTGGTAGAGCTCAGTAATCAGCATGGTTGGGCAGACTGGATAGGTGATATGGTCCTCACCTGCCATTATTTCCTATACTTCTACATGTGTGCAGCCCATCCTTCCATCCAGCTGACCTCAGCCATGTCACATCCTTACCCATACAAATCTCATACTCTCCCAGAACTACCCTCATCACAGTGGTTCCCTCCCATATAGCCCTGTACCCTCAACCCCCCCTAGCTCTGTTTCTCCTTAAAATCACTGCTGCTTTATGTTAATCGCTGTTCACCAAATGTAATATTTGAACCCCATATATTTATCCAAATTTAACACCCTTGATCTAAGTAAACGTTTGCTTTTTATGTTATATGCAAATCGCTTTGAATAGAGCGGTATTAAAAACCTGTTAAACAGATGATATACATATTAAATTAATTTTAATACGTAAGCTATATTATAAATAAATATCCTTTTTGAAGAACAGCACCTATGTATAGACATCTCCCCAGGCCACAAATACCCCAGGCGCATGCGCAATGACCATCCCTCGCCCGGCTCCGGCGCTTTCATTCACTTGCCTCTCCCGGACTGGAAGACCGAAAGGCTTGAAATACGGCACTGGTACCCTATCCAGCGCTAACGACGCCGCTGCTGCTGCTCTGCCTCTCACCTCGTAATGCTTCATGTCTCCACCGCCAACTGCCCAACACCTGCGCGCGATCCCAGAGCGCGAGCGGCATCAGAGGTGACGGAACAAGGGACAAGTTTTTTTTTTTTTTTTTTTTTAACAAAACGTTCCAATCGGCGAACTTCGGTTGTTGGGCGGACCGTCCCTCTCAGCCAATCGGCTTTCGGTTCTCCTTTTCCATTCTCCTCCTCCTTCCCCCTCCGTGGGAAAACCTAGTGTGTATGACGTTCCGCCACTAGTGTTGCAGGCCAATGGGAAGTCGCAGTTTGGAAAGGTAACGGGAACTATATAGTGGGAACCAATCGGTGATGAGGGGGTGGGAATAGAACTAATGCGGAACTAGTACACTAGCCGCGCCTGTTTGTACCAATGGAGGATATGTTAATCTCCTTTTTCTTTCCCCTTGCTTTATCCCTGCCTACACTTTCTGTGTTTGTCTTGACTAGATTGTACTGTCTCGTACATGTTTGTGCAGCGCTGCGAACGACTTGTAGCGCTATATAACACAACAACAAAAAGATGTCTGTGCAACATAGAAATTTCTGAGGGGGAAAAATATGACCAGGTAATGACACCCTCCAAACGTTTCTTCTAGCCATCTATAAGTTTTGTACATCTGTCTACTGGAAGTTTCTTTTCAACAGCAATTTGTTCCAGCTCATGAATGTTTTCAGGATTCTTTTTACCAAAGGCAGATTTCAGCTCTTTCCAAAGATTCTCCATTGAATTGAAAACAGGACCCATTGCTGGCCAGTTTAAACAGTCCACTTGTTCATTTTTAACCATTCTTTTGTACTTTTGAATGTAGATTTTGGGTCATTGTCCTGCTGGAGGACCCATGACCTTTGACCCAGACCTAGCTTTCTGACACTAGGTAGCACGTTTTGCTCCAAAATACCTTCGTAGTCTCTGACTTCATATGATTCCTTTAATACATTTCAGGCCTTCAGTTCTTGGGGCAGCAAAACAGCCCCACAACATTATGGAACCTTCACCATATTTAACTGTAGGAATGCATTTTTTTCCTTATAAGCTTCATTTCTTCACCTGTAAATGTATTGCCAGTCTGCATTGCCAAAGAACTCAAGTTTGGTTTCATCTGGCCACTGAAATAGTCCCAGAAGGATTGTGGTTTCTCAAGGTGGGTTTGGGCAAAGATCATGAGTGCTTCTTTATGTCTGTCTGAGCACTGGGATCCTCCTTGGCCTTCACCCATTAAGTCTTTCTTTGTTTAGTGTGTGGCATATGGTGCGGGTTGAAACCACCACTTCAGATTGCCCCAGGTCAACCTTAAGCTCTTCGGATGTTGTATATGGCATTTTTCCAACAGTTTGCACTAACCTTCGAAAACATCTTGGATTTTCCTTTTCTCATCATGTCCTGGGAGGTTTTTGACAGTTCCACAGAAAACTTCTTAACATTGCAAACTGTAGACGCAGGAATCCCAAGGTCTTTAGAGAGGCCTTGTACCCCTTTGAAGTTTGTTTGGTGATAATGGTCTTTCTGTTAGTCTCAGGCAGCTCTCTTGTCTTCACCATTGTGAAAATGGAACAAGAAGTGAATGTGGCCATTTTAATCATTCATTGGTTGATTCAAGTTATGTGAGTACTGAAAATTAATCACAGTTGCTTCTACGTTTACTGCACTGGGATGTGGTTCTTCTGTTCAAACTGATTTGAATTGTTAAGGATGCCAATAATCATGTCCCATACTCTAAAATAGCTCCTTCAATAAACTTTTTTTTGGACTATAGTCCAACTATAGTTCAACAAAAAAAAAGTTTATGGAAGGAGCTAGAGTGTGGGCTTTTTTTACATCATCACTTGTGGAAACTTATTTCCTGCACTGATCCATCAAATACTATTGCATAATCATGTCCCAGTTTTTATACTGTTTCCTATTTCCTCTTTTAATGTGTCTTGTTTTATTTGATTCTTTTATGCCTCAGATATGTGTGCATATATAGTTGATTCAAATCCAAGAATAGCGGAGGGGGCTTTGTGGAAATGGGAGTGGAACCTTTGAGGGGAAGAGACACAGTTAAAGCAAGAACACAACAGATTCAGTATTTCCTATATAAAAACCATACATCCTTTCAATAACGTGCCTTAACCATAACGATTTAGAAAAAGAATGTTCCAGGCAGCCTGAAGCAGACAATTATTTGTTAAGTTTTGCTGATTGAGTAACTTGTTAAAATATTCCTTCAAGAGCCCAGTAGGCGACTAGATGGACCTTTGGTCTGACTGAATTTGATCATTTTCATATTTACTCCATTGCTGCAGAGTGAGATAAGAAAGTGAAGTTAATTACCTGTAACGGGGGTTCTCCGTGGACAGCAGGATAAGTCAGCCACACATGGGTGACGTCATCTGATGGCGCCATGGTTGGAATTGCTCTCCAATAGTTCAGAAGAGTCTAGAAGACTCGTCTAAACATGTGCCAGTCACCCCATCATGGTGCCTGCCCCTTTCCACCTCAGTCCGCCCGGCCATGCGGACGGATTCTCTGCTCTCCTCTATCCACTTATTAAAAAATGTACAAATCTTAAACTTGCTTTTAATGTTTTCTCCTACGCTTTCTTCCAGAAAACTACTTTCAGCCTACCTCCTTCCATTCAAGGAGAGCAGAGAATCTGTCTGCATGGCTGAGCGGATAGCTCAATTCCGTCCATGGCGCCATCGGATGACATCACCCATGTGCGGCTAACATCCTGCTTGTCCATGGAGAATAGAGAGATCAGGATGCCTTCTTGCTCTAGATGAAGTGAGTAAATAGGTGAATATTATTTTGATAACATCTGCTTGGATTTTTGCCTCCCTTGGTAATACAGTAATAATCCAGTCACAGTAGAGGTGGGGGTCCAGTTGTCTCTCTCTATTTGAATGAAAGAGCAGAATATACCACTGAAAAAAAGGAGGCCAGGAGACTTCCACAATAACAGGGTGATCCCTACATAAAGTCGAGTCATGAGATTATCAGAGCTGTATTTAAGTACAAGAAGATAGGCATGTATTTCAGCTCATGGGGGCACCTAATCTTAAATACAGCCTTGAAGCTAATGATGGTCTTTTCCTGGCTTATCGCCTGAGAAACTGCAGTAAAAGAGAGGGGATTCTGCACATTAGAAAACTGAAATAGGTAGAGAAGCATGTACCTTGCTTGTAGACTTGTAAGATATCTAGCTACATCCATATACAGACTGCTTTAGCTTGTTGAAGTTGGGATTACTGGGGTGCATGCCTGTTTATGCCTCTGGCTGTGTGAGACAGATTGGAAACACCATGCCTTAAAACAGTGGCCTTATCAGAGCCCGCTGCACCTTCTCCTCTCCAATACCATGGGCGAGAGATGAAACTTTGTACCATAGTCAAAGAGAGGATTAAACCTCTCATTAAAAATATTCCTCCCTCGTAGTGGCACAGGAGAGCCATCCATCCAGGGCTAACCCTAGAGTTGGTTCAAGGTGTCGGCACCCTAGGCAACCGTTAAGCCTTCCACCCCACTGGCTGTCAAAATCTATTGTTTAGCTTTGAATGCCCTCTTTGCCACCTTCTAGAAGATGCTGCCCCAGGCGACTGCCTAGTTTGCCTAGTAGTTGGGCCAGCCCTGCATCCATCCCATATTACTAGGCAATGCCTCAATTTTCAGGACTCCTGCCTCCAGCCAATCCTTGACTCCCACAAGTACAGTGCTTCTCATTAGGTTGCAAATAATGCAAGAATTGTAGTTCTGTTGTTTTTTTTTCTAGACATAACACCTGATCTTGCTGCAGCTCCCTCAACCTTAGGGATCAGAAATTATAAACGGGCTCAGCGCTTGCTCTTCTTGCGTTGGATTCCTGGATTGGCTCTCACTGCTCAAGGAGCCCAGCTTTGCTCATACCCCAGGGATCTCCAACCCATCTTGTTCCCAGGAATCAGAAATGGCTCCCGTACAGCTTTGCTCATACCCCAGGGATCTCCAACCCATCTTGTTTCCCAGGAATCAGAAATGGCTCCCGTACAGCTCGAGTGACAGATGACAGCTGACCGCACCGCAGCCACGTGGCACGTCTTCAGCAAGGTGCGAGGGAGCAGGGAAAACAAACAAAGGGGGCGGGGCTTACAGAAAGCAGCCAATCCGGGGGAGGCAGCTCGGTGGTGCTGTGGGGAGGAGGCGGACGGCGCGCTGGGTCAGATGCCCGTCGGATCTCGCGCTAGAAATCGGCATCTTGTCGCAAGAAAGGCTGGGAAGGAGGGACAGGGGCGGGGAGGAATGAAAAGGGGTGTGGTCTGGAACCGCGCGCTCGGCTCTAACAACTGAGGAAGGCGGGGCTGACGGTTGCGGGAGGAAGAAGGAGATCCGCGCGTTCTGATTGGCGGAGCGCCGCGAGCCGGAAGCAACGCCCCTCTGCTTTCTCGGGCGGGCGGAGCCTCCTCTCGCGGGCGCGCTCGCGCCCGGCCCTGGAAGGTTCTGGGCAGGTCTGGAAGGTTCGGCCGAGCTATAAATGGCGGCGGGTGGCGGGCGCGCAGAGCGCAGTTCGCGGAAGAGCTGAGGCGGGAGTGGAGCGGCTTCATCATCGGCGTGTTGGCGGAGGTTTTCGGGGGGCCAGAGCCTTTGTTTTCCTTCCCCTATCGAGCGTCTGTGTCCCGCGGCTCCCGCCGTCATGGGGAAAGACTATTACAAGACCCTGGGGCTGAGCCGAGGCGCCTCGGACGAGGACATCAAGCGGGCGTACCGCAAACAGGCCCTGCGCTACCACCCCGACAAGAACAAGGAGCCGGGCGCTGAGGAGAAGTTCAAGGAGGTGGCCGAGGCCTACGACGTGCTCAGCGACCCCAAGAAGCGCGAGGTCTACGACAAGTTCGGCGAAGAGGGTGAGTGGGGGGCGGGTGAGCTGCTGCTGCTGCTGCTGCGCGCGCTGCGGAAGTCCATGCCTGGCTTTCTGTCGGGATCGTCGCGGTGTAGGGGTGGTGAAGTCTTCGTGGTGGTGATCGAGGGTGTTATTCTGTTCACCTCATGTCTAGACTGTAAAGTATTTCTTAAGCTGTCTGCCCGTGACCGATTTGTTGCTTCACAGCCCCCTCCCCCCCCCCCCCTCCTTGGACAGATGTTTTTTGGGGTAGTCTTTTCAAACCTCACTTCTAATCCAGGGTATGTGGCGTATGATCTTAATCTCCATGGTCTTTTCGCACGTAAAAGGCTACCACGAGCGGGGCTCTGCCTTTGGTAGATACTATCCGTAGCCTTCTATCATTCGATAGTAAACGTTACTGGGAGGTCGGGGCGTTAGGTCAGGGTGGTTTAAGAGCCAATGGGCAAGCTGGAGCCCAAGCTCTGCATCGCTCGGTTTAGCGAGAACTGACAGCTGGGGGAGCCCTTGTTGGCATCTCTGGCTGTTGCTGGAAGATTCTAGCTAACTTAGTTTCATTATGCTGTTCCCTAGGGCTTAATACCGGTAGTTGTCAATCCTTCTATTTGCCTGTATCTGCGATATTTCCTGTTCGTACAGGCCCTTAAATATGGTGCTATTTAAAATGTACTAACAAAATCATGTGTATAAGGAACACAACCTAGATAGCCTGTAACAAGGGGGTGCTTGGCAAAGTGTGGGTGGGGTAATTGGCAATGGATTTTACTATGGAGTGGTGGAAGATTAAGAGCTGGCTAAACTGTAAGGGGTGGGATAACAAAGCACCATGATGGAATAGTACTAAACAAGTTTAACTAGAAATAAATTCTTAAGTTAGCAGGATATTAACTTAAGCCAACCTACTAACAGATTTAAGTGGTTGTGTTCTCAGGTTAAAATGTAAGTGAACCTTTACAGTAAGTGGTTGTGTTGGCAAAACTTGAATAACTTTGGTTTTGTATGAAACTACAGCTTTGTACATTAACCCCCCCCCCCCTGTATTCCTTTTGTAGGTCTGAAAGGTGGTGGAGGTGGTGGTGGAGGAGGCGGCTCTAATGGCTCTTCCTTCAGTTACACCTTCCATGGTGACCCCCATGCTATGTTTGCGGAGTTCTTTGGAGGCAGGAATCCTTTTGACACTTTCTTTAGCTCACGGAATGGAGATGAAGATATGGATATTGATGATCCCTTTGCCAGTTTTGGTGTAGGCAACTTTGGTGGCATGGGCTTTCCTCGTTCCCGCACCATCCGGGAGACTTCTGGTCGGAAACAAGACCCCCCTGTAGTCCGTGATCTAAAGGTATCCCTGGAGGAAGTGTACAAGGGGTGCACTAAGAAAATGAAAATATCTCACAAACGCCTGAATTCAGATCGAAGGACCACAAGGACTGAGGACAAAATTCTAACTGTAGAAATCAAGAAGGGCTGGAAGGAGGGAACCAAGATAACGTTCCCTAAAGAGGGTGATGAGACTCCTAACAACATTCCTGCTGACATTGTCTTTGTTGTAAAGGACAAGCCACACCCCACCTTCAAGAGAGATGGCTCAGACATAATTTACCCAGCCAAAATTAGCCTCCGTCAGGTAAGCAAGGAATGCATGCCTCTTCTATTAGGCTTGTTAAAGAGCTGTGCCTGATTCCATATGATCTTTTCTAGAAGCCTGGTTTCAGGAGACCTTTAAAGGGCTAAAACAAGGTTTTGGAAGGATATGCTGCCCAGCCATGCCAGTAATGCTTACTGTCAAGGTGCAAGAATTCAGCCTTCTAAAAGGTTTAATACACTTTAGAATCTTAAGGTAACTGAGCAGCATGTAACTTTAAAGTACTTGGAGGGAATAGGATGCAGAGACAATGTATGGATTGTCCTACCCTGAGTTACAAAGTAAGTCTCTGTATTGAATTTGGATAGGTTGGGATTGCTGTTTACATACTAGCTCAGTGCATATCCAACATATAATAGAATAGTCAACTTACATGTAATCAGCCTGGAGGAGGATGGGGAATGGATTTGTAGTAATTCATGTGGCAAGAAAACATGTTCAGCTTCTGATGTGTCATGTTTAAACATAAACCTATTTTCATTTACTGCATTCTTTAGAAGGACCTGTAGCTACTTAATATCATAGAATCTCCCTTCCTAGAAGCTGTTGTGTATGTAGGTGCTTAACTTATCTGTTTCTCATTAGGCCTTGTGTGGCTGTACAGTAGAGGCACCAACCCTGGACAACAGGACCATACCACTAGTGTTAAAGGATGTGATAAAGCCAGGAATGAAACGAAGAATCCCAGGAGAAGGTCTTCCCCTGCCAAAGTTTCCCAACCAGCGAGGAGACCTCATCATAGAATTTGAAGTGAAGTTCCCAGACAAAATTCCGCAGTCTTCAAAAGAAGTTCTTGAGAGGATATTGCCAGCATAGCAGTTGTTGGCATGGACACCTCTTCAGAGGGATTTTGGACCATATCTAACATGGGTGAAGGGTCAAAGACTTTGGGAGGGATGCATGGACTTATGTCATACAGTACTTTACTTATGCTACAGGGCAGTGCTGATGATGATGTAAAAGGATTAAGTTGTATTTTAAAGTTTCTTATTTTTTTAAATCTTATGACCAAAATCTGCACTAAATGGACACCTGTTATATATATCAGCTGGCATCAGGCTTTCAAGCCCTGACTTGTGGTAGACCTCCCTTTGAATTCCCTCTTGCTACTTGTATACAGCCCCAAAATCTTCAAAATAGTTCTTCCTTTTCATAGCATATAGTGTTGACTTTGACCATCAATTTCCATATGCCTGGGGTCTTAATGCTTCTGGAGCTGAAAGTCCCTCCTGAATAAATACCAAAGTAAATCCTCTCTCCCATAGCTTAAGGTATATAAACCACCACTTCATAGATGCAGGCTGCTGTTTTCTCCTTAATGGAATGTCTGCTGTTTTGGACAGTTCAGCTGATTGTGGCTACAGTTCTTTTAACAGCTCAACTGTCCTGTGTACTTACATAGTAACACAGTATATGATGGCAGAAAGATCATCATGGTCCATCTAGCCTGCCCAGCAAGGTGGCAAGAGTAGGTGCACCTGCTGCTTGGTGCAGGTCCCCCAATCCCTATGCCTCCGTTTAGGGGGTGCACCCAGCACTCGGTACAGGTCACTGCTCAGTGCAGGGTTAACAGAGATAGTTATGGTTATTTTGACTATCTTGTAGCTATAAAGGGATCCACTGTGATGGAGGTTTGAAGCTGAACCTTGGCTTAATGCTTTCCCACTAGTGCAACAGTAACTTTTTTTTTTATATGGCAGCCTTGGTGCTAGAGATTAATAGAAAATCTATCTAACAGAGACCAGCTCATGAGTATGGTGACTTCAATGTATAATTAACAGCTCCAAAAGCCATTGGTGCTTTTGGAACTTAATTGTGGCTAGGATAGGATACCCAGGTCTTTGGGGCCCAAGCCACCACTCCGGGTTTAGTACTTATCTACAGTTAAAGTTCTCAGGTTGTAGTTCTGAGCTGAGACTGATTTATTGCCCTTGGTTAAGTCTAAACACCACCTCCACTTCCCCCTTGGCAGGGTCCTTCTGCTCTCTATCCTGGGAGTTGTCAGCACCACCCTAGTTCACAGAAGTCCTTTTGATAAAAGGGCCTTTGCTTCTGTTAAAGGAGCATGCTGAAATTCTCTGTATATATTTTTATTTTGTACTAAGTTTTGTGTAAATTCTGGTATGTATTTCAGTAAACACTAGCAGTTAACCTGGTATGTGGCAAGCTGATATTTAGAAATTTATTTTTGAAGGTTAGGTTTTTTTGTGGGTTTTTTTTTTTTTACATAAACTGAATATCAAAGGTGCTATGAAACAGGACTGTCATTTGACTATTGTGTTCTGATCTTCAGAAGAAATTGAAGGCTCTGCTCTTGGCCATCTAGGATTTGAATGCATTCCCTATAGTCCAAACTTGTTCTGCACATAGCACTTTGCTGTATGACTAAGCCTGTAGCCAGGATTCTGCACATTAGAAAGCTGCTGAAATAGGCAGAGAAGCGTGTGCCTTGCTGTTAGATTTGTAAAATAGCTACTTCCATAGTCTGCTTTAGCTTGTTGGAGTTACTAGGGTGCATGTCTGTTTTATGCCCATGACACTGGAAGACAGAAGGAAACCTCATTAAACAGTTGCTTTAACAGAGCCCGATGCAGTGTTTGGAGGAATTCTAGCACAGTGGATGGTAGCTCAGCAGTGATAACTAGTTAATCTGCATTCCCTTTGACACAAAACTTTAATGTGGAACAAGTGGACCAGATTCATTCTATTCTGTGGCAGTTTGCACTTGGTCCTTATTGAGATCCCAGATAATTTAAAAGCTGGATTAAGTCTCATGGCCATGTTTCCCCATTTAATATGCCCAGATAGGCTATATATACAATCACCATACTTAAGTGAAGACCCCAGCTCAGTGCTGTGGGCAAAGATGAATAGGGGGATCTTCTACATTGTCATGTAGTACATGTTCCATTACAGCTTACTAGACTAGCCCAAACTAGTGGGTTATTTCCCCTTGCCAGCAGATGCTTGTCACAAAGCTGATTCTTGTCTCATCAGGGGTATATAACATAGGACCTCCAGCAGTCAGCTTCAGTATTTTTGTCTGTAGCAGATGTTGAGACTCTGGATTTCTGGCAGTCTGAATAGTTTCACAGTAGCTTCCTTTCTTGGGTCTTCCCCAGAGCACACAAGAGGTGTTCCTCTGGCATTTTTTTTTTAAGGTTACCCCTTCTGTTTTTTCCACAAGGTCTTGGTCAAGAGGATCACTGGAGTGCCTCTGAGGGGACTGGTGCCTGCTCAGGAGGAGCAGTACAGCCCTCCAGTTTTTTAGACTAGTGTCTGCCTAATAATTGGCCTTCACCAGCTCCTTTGTTTTCTTTAAAGCTTGTCTCCTCACTCAAGCTGAATCCGGGGCTTCCAACTACTCTGTAGGCTCTTCTCACAACTGTTCAGGCCTTGAATTTCCCTCCTCCCTCCCTTAATTGGCACTTTTTTTTGTTTGGATTTCCCTTCAACTCATTTTCATTTTCATTGGCGTTTGGTAAGCTTGTTTCTTCTCTGCCATGGTTTCTGGTTGGTCTTCGTGTAGCTTTTAATTTCAGCCAGTCTTTGCTGTTTCCTGTCGTCTGGCATGACTGCTATTTTCTTTCGGCAGGAGATTCACTGGCTGTATGCAACTTCTGCTGAGTCTGCCTGCTAAAGCTGTTTTGTTTTGTTTTTTGTTCCAAGATTTTTCCTCAAACATGTCTAGGATGTGGAAAGAGGCATCACACTCCATAGCCCATGTTCCCTGTAAAATAGTTCTCTGTGTGCTGTGCTTTCCTGTCTAATCAATGTGTTTATACCTCAAAAATTTCCTGTCATGATTTGACAATTTCCAATCTGTAATCAAACCGCTGCTGATCGCTGGAAGTAGCGGTATACAAATGTATACTAAATAAATAAATAAAAATAAATAAATCACAGAGCGGGGCGGGGGTCCTTCAGTAACAGCGTAACAGGTCGGTAGGATAGCTGGGTTATCCTTGTTGGGGTCCTCTGGGGAGGCCCTCAGTCCCTGTCCTGTGTCTTTTTGCCTGGAAGTCCTACTTTCTCCTCTGCTACTGCAACAGCCTTATCAAACTCAACATGTAGATATGAATGCTCAATTTCTACATCTTTTTATTCAGGTGTGGGGTATGTAGTGCTCTGCTCCTCCACTTGCTACAACCTAGCATGCCAGTCCCATCCTGGAAACTTTCTAGGTCTGTTCCATCAATGCCAGATAGAGATCAGGCCTCTGCTCAGGCAGGCTCAAGAGTCTGCTGCGCATTTGATGAGGATGATAGCCTTTTCAGAGGATCATTCTTGTGGCTCTGGGTCAGACTGAAGAATGTGAGCTTTCTTCACCAGAATTGGACTCTGAGGAGCATGATGAGGGTACTGATTGTCTCTTCTGCAAGGAAGAACTCCAGGCTTTTAATTTTCCAGATTGGCAAATCCCTTCATCTAGCTGATCCTTCAACTCTGTCAACTCCAGATGTAAACAAACCTCAGGTGGAGTCTCATTGTGGGCATTCATAAACCTTCCCATACTTTCCCTTTTGCCAGGAACAAGCAGGAAGTCGGTCCTCACATATGGGTGACTGCTGGCAATCTGCACAGTAGCTTCTCCCCAACTTAAAAAAAAAGCCTTTGTGAAATGTACCATGCATGTATGACACCCTTCCTGCCCAAGGAATGCCATCTTGCTTCTGTCTCCTTTTTTTCCCCACAGTGCCCGGACATCTTTTCCCCAGAAAGTGTCTTCTCTTGACATTTTCTTTTTTTTCTCCACTCGTGTACTGGTTCCCTTTACCGCCCCCAAGCTTGCTTGCCTTGGCTGTCTCAGGTCTGTTTTTTTCTAAGTGTCTGTGGGTTTTTTTTCTTTTTCTTTCTTTCAACCAGTTTCATGCCTTTTTTTTCCCTGGCTGGGCCTGAGGCTTTTTATTTATTTAAACATTTTTCTAGACCGCCTCTTCCAAAGATCAGTGGCGGTTTACATTTAAAACTTAATAGTAAACTATTATTTTACAATGAACATTAGAAACGTAATAATAGAAAACTATTAAATTTACAATATAACAGATAACAGATGTAGAACATTTTTAACATTTAACACAGAGTCGAGCACTAGAACAAAAATTAGAAATGCGGCTAAACACTTGCCATAACCTAGAGCTATATACATTAATTAAAATGAAATTATTTACATATGGAAATAATCAACTGAATTTCAAGTTAGCTTTTTACCTTGCAGGGCCATATTCCTGGTGGCCTGATCAGCTGTGCAACTCTAAGGACAGCGCTCAGACGCAGTGATTCTGCTTTCTTTCTGCTCCTCACCTAAAACAAGTAGGTTTGGGAGATGAAAAATTCCTTTAACTAGCTTGAGCCGTCAATATAAAGCAAATAAACGCTGCTTTAGGCAGGAAGGCAGTTGGCAGTCAGAGAAGAAATAGGATTTCTAAACTACTACCACTCAACTGAATAAATAAATTTAAAAGAAAAACTACTTAATTGTCCCTCCCAGTGAGCCTAGAATCTCTAGGCTCCTCAACCTCCAACTGCTTGGAGACTGAACAAACTGGAGCAAGGAGACGATCCCTCGGGTGGTTATACTGATGACATCAGAAGACTGTCATTGTTCAGTCTCCAAGCTGCAGGAGGAACCTATATATCCCAGAGATTCCGGGACTGGACTGGAGTGACGTAAAGGAACAGTGGTTTTAAACAGTGTGACTGATGCGCCCATACCATGTTATGTACTGATCACCCATGACTCCCTGCAAGAAGATGAACACCAAGACCATAAAGACCAGTCAGCGGTAGCAGGAGTTCTCCTTTCATAAGACACTCTGCACTGGAGTCTTTGATATCCCGCTCCAGGGCCACCTCGAACCCTGGGGAGACCATGCTGCATCAGAACTCCAAGGCTGTAAATCCTCTAGCTGGAACACCCTGGAGAAAGAGCCCAAGAAGAAATTCTCAAAAACCATGTCAATTGAGTCTGGGGAAAAGTGGGCAAGTCCCATGGGCCCTGGACCTGCAGCCCCCATCACAAGTCTGAGGGGAAGGAGTGGGAGTGGCTGACCAAAATACCCTGATGGAAATAAACAGCATGTGGTGACTGGCCTCAGACCCCTGAGGCCATCCTGGTCAACAGAGCCAGCACCAGACCAGAGTCGTCCTATGCCTGCGCTGAAGGCTGCAGAGTCATCTTGCCTTGAGACCAGGATGGTGGCTTTGGAGAATAGTTTGTCTTCATGGCCCAGCAGTGGGCTCTGATGTCTGGTTTTACAGGTCATCATTCCCAACTACTGGGTCCTAAATCTCAAGGCCTTCCCCTGATGTGCTGGCTTATCCCTCAGTGCCTGAGTTGGACTGTGAGGACAAGGAATCCCTAGACTTCCCATCACTGGGATGTGCCTTCTAACCAGTCTCCCCCTGAGACCCAGTGCTGGTTCCCACCAGCGGATATGGTTTTCCTCAACTTCATCCAGGGCATGGCCAAGGCAGTAGCCTTAAAAACGGTCGGAGGACCCTCTGATTGAGGAACTTGAGATCCTCCAGTGCAAGGTCCCTCTGAAGGAGCCACTCGGTGCTTATTCCCCTGATCCTGGAACAGTGGCTCCTCCACATGTGGAAGACTCCCCACATCAGTACCTGTAGTGAACAGACAGCTGGACTTGAGTGGCAGCTGGCAAACTCAGTACATCAACTCCGTGGTGGTGGAGTTGGCCATGCATCAGCTCAAGAGCCAAAAGACACTCCTCTGTACCCCTGGGTAGAGAGACCTGTGCCTTGGATGCCCTGGGCAGAAAGTGCTACCAGGGCTCAATGTTCATTGGCTGAATCCAGGCATGCCAGCTGCACATGTGCATGTACCTGAGGGGACTTGGTGAAGGACCTTGCCAGGTTCTCAGCTGGTCTCTCTAAGGAACCCTTACAGCAGTTCCAGACTCTGGTCTTGGCTGTCCATGAGTGCTCCAGGTTTCTCAGACAGCCTATGACAGCTTTTAGTTGGTGGCTAGAGTAGCTGTGATGGCCATTGATGCCTGATGCCAGGCTTGGCTACAGTCCACTGACCTGGAGCAATGGGTTCAGGACAAGCCGGTTGATGATCCTTGCTGGGGAAAGAATCTTTTGCCAACCCATGACTAATAAGGCTACAGAGTTGGAGTCAGTTGCTGACAAGGACCAGGCTCTCCAAGAAAACTGTTGAAGGCTTATGGAAACTACCCTCAGTACCCAGGCCTTCTGAGCTCCCCAGCAGGCCAAGGGCCTGGGCCTCAAGCTAAGGCTCCCAAATGCCAGGTACTGGCAGCTGCCCAGTCTGGCAAGAGTTCTTGATTCCTTCAGCATATCCTCTTCCACCAGGAGGCCCAGCCCTTGGGGGGGGGGCATCTAGTTCTGTATGCCCACTGGTGGCCATCATCACCACTGACTCCTGGCCACTGCAGATGGTGAGAGCCCTCTAGGACTCTCATTGACCAGGCCTTGTTACTGGAGGAGCTTACAGGCTGCCTTAAGGACAGCAGTGGAACTGGTGCTTGTTCACCTCAAGGGCAAAAGGTTCTACTCCTTGTACTTGTACCCAAGAGGCTTCCAGCCTATTATGGACCTGCAGTATCTAAACAGGTTCTTGGTGAAGTTCAACATGCTCTCTTGGAACACTGCTTCTACACCTCTAGCCAGGAGACTAGCTATGCTCTTTGGACCTACAGGATGTATACACACATCCTCCTCCATCCCAACCACAGACAATACTTCAGGTTTGTGGTGGGAAGCAGCCATTACCAAAAGAGGGTGCTATCCTTTGGACTGGCCTCTGCACTGAGGGTATTCACCAAGTGCCTGACAATAGTTGTGGCCTACCCTAGTCTCCTGGGGGCCTTTGTTTTTCTACCTGGGCAACTGGCTCATAAGAGGCTGCACTGCTGTAGAGGTGCAACACACAATGGTGTGCACCATACTCATCCTGCTGTACTTGGTTTGTAACTAACCATCCAAAGTACCATCTTCTCCCAACAGTGTCTCTGGAGTTTATAGGGGCAAGACTGGACACTATTCAGGCCAGAACCTTCCTCCCTTAGAACAGGGTCAACTGTCTCAGGGTACTGGCTGCTGCTGTGCAGCACTGACACTGCATGTCTTCTATTCCACCTGTTGGGTAACATGGCATCCACAGTTCACATTACCCCAGATGCCTGCTTTCACATGAAGGTGGCCCAATGGGGTCTCTTATCCCAGTGGTCCCAGGCCACAGGCTGGCTGCAGGACAGGGTGGTAGTGATCTGCCAGCTGGCTAATTACCTTGTGTGGTGGCAAGTCCCCCAGCACCTTCAGGCTGGGATTTCCTCTTCTGTGCCCCGTCCTCATTACAGATGCCTCTCTCAGGCTGGGGAGCACTTTGCAATAACCTCAGCACTCAGGGCAGTTGGTCGGAGACAAACGGTCTGCAGCAGGTCAACCGCTTGGAGCTTTGGGCCATATTCCTGGCCCTCTGGTGTTGCAGGTGGTGACGGAAGGCTCAATCACTGCCAGTCCAGGCAATCAAGTGGCAATGTTCTATATAAACAAGCAGGGGGGGGGCACAGGGTCATGCATCCTCTGGCAAGAGGCAGTAACACTCTGCTTGTATGCCAAACTGCAGGCAGTGTATCTGCCAGGCCAGGAAAATGCCCTGGCAAATAGGCCTAAGTAGGGTCCTCCAGCTGCACAAGTGATAGCTAGACCCAGAGTTTCTTATCAGTTCTTCCAGCTCTAGGGGACTCTTTGGATGGATCTTTTTATCAGTCTAACACCTAGCTACCCTTCTTCTGCTCCAGGCTGCCACACCCATCCCAGGTGGCAGCAGATGCATTCCTCATCCTGTAGATGGAGGACCTTTTCTATGTTTTCCCACCCATGCCACTGATTGCCAAGACCTTGTTCAAGTTTAAACATAATAGGGCATGGCTAATACTAGTAGCCCCTGGTGGTCTATGCAACTGTGGTTCCCACTGCTCCTTCATTTATACATGATTCTCCCTGGAGAGTGCCCTGGGGCTGCTGTTGCAGGAGGAGGATGCTCTCCTACACCCCAACTTGGGGTCTCTGACGCTAACAGCTGAGCTGCTGAAAGGGTAGTCTTGGCCCCTTTTAATCTTTCAGGGGAGATGGAGGAAGAAGTCCTGGCTTCCTGTAGATTCTCCACAAGACAGGCTTATGCCTTCAAACGGTGCACAGTCTTCTTGTGGTGCACAGAGCAACAGGTCAACATGTTGTGCTGTGTGGCTTCTGCTGCAATATTTGCTTTGCCTGTCTCAGGAAGAATTGAAGTCCTACTCTGTCAGGATCCATCTGAGTGCCCTCATGCTGCACCACCACCTTATTGAAGGCAAGTCCCTCTCTCCAACTCCTTGTGACCTGCTTCCTGCAGGGTCTCTTGTCCAAGTCTCCCATCTGTGTGCTGGTGGCAGAGTGGGACCTCAGTGTGCTGCTATTGCAGCTCACTGGCCCACTATTTGAGCCCCTGGATACCTTTCTGGAAGGTTGTTTTCATGGCACTCACATTTGCTTGAAGGGTCAGCGAGCTCCAGATGTTGGTGACTGATCCATTCTACACAAGATTCTTTAAGAGGGTTGTGCTCTGCACGTAGCCAAATTTCTTCCAAGTTGATGTTCCCTTTCCACCTAAATCAGGTGGTGGTGCTCCCCACCTTCCTCGGCCTCATGCCAGCAAGGCAGAGACTGTTGTTCATACTCTGGACTGTAAGAGGGCCCTGTCCTTCCCCTCACAGTATACTCTGGGCCATTGCAAAACCTCACAGCTTTTTGTCTGACCCCAGTTGTCTGGGGCAGCATCAGTGACTAAACATAATCTGTCCATTTGGGTGGCATACTGCATTGTTGTCTTAAAAGCTCTCCACAATCAGACCAACAGGAAGGTGGAAGGTTTTAAGATTGCCCTCTTTCTCAACTTTGACCCTAGAAGCTTTTATGGAGTTTTAACGATCTGTGCACTGGTGTGATGGATCCAGCTATTGCTGGAAGATCCTGCATTGGCTTGTTAGACTCCTTTTATGATCTCTACTACCTAGCGGCTCAGACTGTAGTAGCTGTGGGCTGCTAGGACATGGCTCTGGTTTTCCACTGCAATGCTGATGTAGCTTCCAAATCTCATTTGGTTAAACTCCCTTTCAAGGGCAAGCTTCTGTTTTGCTGAGGATCTGGACAAGCTTGTAAAGGATTTGGGAGAAGGTAAACCTCAAAGGTTGCTGAAAGATAAGCCTGAATCCACTTCTGTGTCCTTCAACTCTGACTTCCTTTTCATCTTCTAGAGGACGTTTCAGGGATTCTTGTTATAAACCTGGTAAATCTGCTTTTTCTTCCTGTACAGGAGGCTCAGTTCTCATTGTTGAAATACATACACCCCCTCTCACTTTCTGCTGCCAGGTAGTCTTCCTGCTGACTGGTTTGGGTACTATTTCAGGGTGCAGCAGGTCGCTGGACATCTGTGCCTTTTCTCCTAAGAATAGACCCATGTAATTTCCAACAGGTGTTTGATGTTTCTCAGGGATATGCACCTAATCTTCTATTTCACATATCTTAATTTCTTCTGATCTCTGTTCTCCATCTCTCTTCTATGGCTCCTCATCACTTTCTCTTCCTATTCCTCATACGTCCTAATTGTCCTGTCTCCCCCGCCTACCAACACCTTAAATCCTCCGTGTCTGTCTTTTGGGGAAACTGCTAGGTATGTATGACCTAGATTGGCCACAGTTGGAAACAGGATACTGGGCTTGATGGACTTTGGTCTGACCCAGTATGGCATATCTTATGTTCTCCCCTCCTTAGTGCCCCTTTACCATCTTTACTTTCCCCACTGTCCTGTCCTCTACCCTTTTATCAGCTCTTGAGCTTCACAACTTTCTCATGCTCATTCAGCCATCTCTCTAAAACAACCTCACCTTTGTAATTGCTGAGCTGTCTCTGCCCCACGCTCTACTACTCCTCTCATCCAGAGATATCAATACCAACACTGGCTGCCCTAGACTTTTGTCGCAGTCCCAGAACAGATCTTCATGTGACACCTCAAATCATTCATATCCCTCTCCTTCCTCTTGCCCTTTCTCATGTGTCTTGAACATCTCAAGCTTGCCTTTACTCATGATCTCTTTACCTCTAATGCTCTCCATCTTCTTGCTTCTCCCAGAAGACTTGGTGGCAGTCACTACTCTGTCATGGTGGCTGTCAGTTCTCCCATGCCTCATCCCACTGATGGTGGTGGTGGGCTTCTACTCTCCTTCCTGCCAATTTTGACCTCCCCTGCTGCCTGTCTCCTTTTGATGTCCACACCATACGCCTTTTTACTCCACTACCTCTCTGGTTAGCTGTTTATCAACCATCTGACAAGTCCACCTCCTTTTTCTCTTGATGTGTGGCTTGCTTTCTTTCTGGATTCCTCTTTTCCCCTCTTATTTTCAGATTTTAACATTCATGTTAACCCCTCTGACCCTTTATGCTTTTAAAGCGCCTTTCCTTTATAAACCTCATTCAACCTCCTGCTTTGTTCTACTGTCCCCACTCACCAGCACGGCCACTGCCTTGTCCTTGTATTCTTTTCTAATTGCTTACCTTCAAACTTGTATACCTCAGTTATTCTCTTATTGGACCATCACCTTCTAAGCTTCACTCTTCAGCCACCGCCTCAACCTTGCCCTGTCTCCTCCAGTCTCTTTAGAAATCTTCATGCTATTGACCCTTTGGCTGCCTCCTCTTTCTTCCACAGTTATCTGAGTCTTGATGCAGCAGTAGCTTTCCTATACTGCTGCCCTCTCCTCTGCTCTGGATGCTTTTAGTCTGCCCATGCCATGTCCTGTGAGGCGTACTATATCCCAGCCCTGACTGTCTTCTGCTATCTTTGTTCCTGTGTCTGTTCAGCTGAGTGTGCTTGGTTGAACTCCTACACTTCAAATTCATGCTTTTCTCTTTCCAGTCGGTCATAGCACTAACCAAACAAGACTATTATGTCCATCTGACTAATTTCTTGCCTCTGACCCTCACTGTCTCTTTAAAACACTCCACAAGATCATCTTCCAGTTCCCCACAAGGTCGGTTACTTCCCTTCCTTCCCCTATTCACTCCCAATGTCTCCCCCCCCCCCCCATTACCTTTCTTCCCTTTTCTATGATCTGAGGAGGAAACCACATGTTTTTCCCACCTCCAAACACACTACTGGCTCCTCTGACTCTATTCCCAACTGTCTTAAGCCCCATCTCCTCCACTGTTGTCCCTTCCATCTCATTCTCAACCTATTGCTTTCTATTGCATCTGGCCTTGCATCCTTCAAGCATGCTGTGGTTATACCTTTCCTCATGAGATCTTACCCCTCCTATCATCCCCATCTCCCTCCTCTCCATTTTTAATCTACTTGAACGTGCAGTTCATGGCTGACTCTCAAGCCCTCCTGGATCCTTTATAATTTTCCTTTTGTCTCTTCTATTCTACTGAAACAGCCCAAAGTTGCCAGCAACTAATTCCTGGTAAAATCTGAGGGCCTTTACTCAGTCCTCATCCTTCAGTGTCAAAAGCAATAGAAAAGGTCATGAACATACCCTCCTTGATAGATACCTTGTCCTTGCTTGGTTTTAAGGACTCTGTCAGTGTTTGTTCTGGTGGATCCTACTCTCCTGCTATCCTACTCTCAGTTGGTGTACCCTAAGGATCTTTCTTGGGTCTATTTCTTTTCTCTCTCTAAACATACTCCCTTGGTGCACTCATCTTTTCTAATGGCTTTCAGTAATCATCTTTATGCTGATTCTTCTTGGCTCTACTTCTCTACATCTGAAATCTCTGGTAATCCAGGCCCAGATCTCTGCCTGCCTTTCTGACATTGCTGCTTAGATGTCTCACTGCTGCTTGCAATTGAACATGGCCAAAACCGAGCTGCTTATTTTCCCCCTAAATAGTTTACTTGGCTTGCAACTGTGGAGTCATATTTGACTCCTCTCTCCTGCTCCTTACACATACATCTGCTAGCCAGAATCTGCTGTTTATAACAACAAATTCCCCCATTCATTTCTGAACACACTACTTGGACACTTTTCCACTCCTTAGTTCTCCTAGGACAAGCAGGATGTGTCAGCCACACCTGGTGTCGTCCCCCGACGGCGCCGTGACGGAAGTGCTCTATAGCTCAGAGGCTTCTGAGCATGTGTGAGGTGGTCCCACCTCCCCAGCCCGCCCCTAGCCGGCCAGTTTTTTTTTCCTTCCGCCTTCGCATCAAGATGGACTTACAAGCTCTCTTACACCCTTTAATTTTAAATGCCTACACAGGACCAAAAAAGGACAAAACCAGGTTTCAAAAAGTGCCTTACCTGCAACAGGAATATGAATATCTCAGACACCCACCAAGACTGTGTCAAATGCCTGGGGACGTCTCACATAGTGGAGAACTGCGACAGCTGCGGCCGGATGTCCCCCAGGGCCAAGAGACACCGGGAGCAGTCTCTGCGAGATCACCTCTCCCCCTCTGCTCCTTCCACATCCCGGGACACGGAGAAATCGAAATGTAAGAAATCCAGATCGGTTAACCCCGCCGAGCACTCCGGTGCTCCGAAACACGCTGCCTCTAAGAAACCGCGGCTGGGTAAGAAGGCTGACCGCTCTGGATGTCCTGCTCACGGAGAGGCCTCTGCCAGCTCGGTAAGCCCCTCTCCTGCTGCTTCTCTCTAGCTCCGTCTCCCCGACCACGCGGTCTTCCGTCCGGCCAAGATGGCGCTGCCCTCGTGGCCCCGCCAGGCCACGCCCCCGGACACGCCTCCTCCAATCTTATTGGCTGCTGCGAATCCTCGTCATCAAGCGCCAAAAGGATCTCCCGGGGCAGCCCTTCAAGACCTCCTGACTCAGCCCCTTCACCCTCGGCGCCGGAGCAGCAAGTACGGGCTTCCTCCCACCGGCGCAGGGACACTGAACGCCGCGCCGGCTCTCCCGAACGCCGCGCCGGCTCTGATGAACGCCGCGCCGGCTCTGATGAACGCCGCGCCGGCTCTGATGAACGCCGCGCCGGCTCCTATGAACGCCGCGCCGGCTCGGATGATGACGCGGCTCTTCCGCGCCACGGAGGGATGTCACATCAACGGGCTAAAAGCGGGGAATCCCCCCGGGAACGCCATCCTGCATCCTCAGACCGCGCTGATCCTCAGCGCCGCCGAGGGAGCCACGAGCACACCGCTGACAACAGGGCACCCCCCTGTCAGCGCTCCAACGAGGAGAAAGGCAGGAAAAAGTCTGCCAAGCGGAGACATCTATCCCCTTCAGAGGAGAGATACTCCCGTGCCGCTTCCACCGACACCAGAAGATCCATCTCTCATCACAGTAAAAGGCATAGGAGCAGCAGATCTGAATCCACTTCTTCTGCCATTCTAAATCTGCTCTCACGCCTGGTGGAACAGACTGCTCCAAGGCAGCCAGACCAGCATCCTAGGGCTGTTAGCCCGGAAGAGGCTCACTCTCAGTACCCCATACTCTCGCCTAGAGCGCGGACTCCCTCCTCAGAGAAATCTCCCTCACCAGCACGACTGGACTCCGGAGCGAGCGACACCGAGAACCAGGAGCCTTGCTCTGAGATGGAGGACTCAGCGCCAGTCTCTGACAACTTCAAAAACTCAACGGACGAGGCAGATGAGCCTCCACCCACGGTACCTGAGGACCTCACCTACCCGAAATTCCTCAGGAAAGTGGTCTCCAAGCTGGGTCTGACCACCGAGGAGTCAACAGAGGAAAAAGATCCAGAGGTCATGAAGTACCTCAGCGGCCCGAAGCCAGCCATGGCTCTTCCCCTCCACCGCAAATTGAAGGACAAGCAGCTGCAACTATGGCAGTCCCCAGCATCCGGTCAAGCCTTCGCCAGGCGTATGGACACCAAATATATTGTCCACTCGGGACCCGGATTCACCAAAACGCAGTTGCCCCACCAGTCGATCGTGGTGTCCTCAGCTCTCAAGAGATCCAAGTCCATGCGCACCCAGACAAATCATCCTCCAGGTCGGGACCCCAAACGTCTAGACGACATTGGAAGGAAAGTGTTTCAAGGGGCCATGCTCAACGCCAAAATAGCAGCCCACCAATTTCAGCACGTCCTCTTCCAGGATTCCCTCCTAGCTGACCTCAAAAAGCTTCTGCAAAATCTTCCCAAGGACTCACGATCAGCGGCTGCAACCCATCTGCAGGAGTTAGCCGAAGGCAGCAAGCATCTGATGTGCACCGCATTCGACGCATTTGACACTGCCGTCCGAACAGCCGGCACGGCCATCTCGGCCCGCCGCTGGGCGTGGCTCCGAGCCTCAGGACTCTCTGACAACACCCATGACCGGATTGCGGACGCCCCCTGCTCAGGTGACTCCCTGTTCGGGGACAAGGTAGCTGACACTGTTAAAGATATCAAAGAGGACTTCACCACCTTAAAGACTCTAGCAGCAGACGGACTCGAACGCCCCTCCTGGAACCAGAGAGGGGGCTACTCCAGGAAGCCATTCGCCTCTTCTAAACAGTTCTATGGCTCCAACCGCCAGTGGCAAACGCCAAAATCGAGGCAAAGCTATCAAAAGGCGCCCTTTCAGCGACAACAACCGCGTCAGCGTAAGCAGAAGCAGTCCAACCCCTCCCTCTCTGGGAAAGAACCCGCTTTCTGACTATGCCCCAGTTGGGGGTCGCCTGTCGCTGTTCCTCTCAGCCTGGCAAGAGATCACCACGGACAAGTGGGTCCTGCAGATAGTCCAGTCGGGCTACCGCTTGCCTTTCTCCACCTTCCCACGTCAGCACAAGCGACCTACCAGCCAACCCCCTCAGCACCTCCAACAGCCGCTGCAGGAAACTCTTCCAGCAACGCCTCCGGGCCAGAGTGATAGAGCGAGTACCCTCGGGAGAGGTCAACACTGGCTTCTACTCCCGGTACTTCCTTATTCCCAAGAAGAAAGGGGGCCTACGTCCTATCCTGGACCTCAGGAGGTTGAACAACTTCATAATCAAAGAGAAGTTCAGGATGTATTCGCTCAACTCCATCCTTCCCCTCATCAGAGCGGGGGACTGGTTGGCGACGCTGGACCTCCAGGACGCCTACTCCCACATCCCGGTCCATGCTTCACACAGGAAATTCCTCAGATTCACAGCACTGGGCGGCCATTACCAGTATCGAGTCCTGCCATTCGGCCTATCTCCAGCACCCAGGGTTTTCACGAAGTGTGTGGCGGTGGTGGCGGCGCACCTCCGCAAACAAGGAGTCGCCATCTTTCCCTACCTGGACGACTGGCTCCTGTCGGCGGATTCAGCTCACGGACTGCACAGAGCGGTGCGCCTCACGACAGACCTGCTGACCAGAGTGGGCTTCCTTCTCAACAAGGAGAAGTCCAGGCTGGAGCCGGCCCAGCGCATCGAGTTCATCGGGGCGATAATAGATACCAAAGCCCGCAAGGCCTTTCTGCCCCAACCACGGATCACCACCATCATCCGCCTTGCCAAGAAGATGTCGGCGGAGCAACGTGCCTCGGCACGCGCGATCCTCTGTCTACTAGGCCACATGGCTGCAACAACCTCAGTCCTCCCTTTGGCGAGGCTGCACATGCGCATCCTGCAGTGGCACCTACGGACGCACTGGAAGCAACTCTCCCAACCACTCAGCACTCTCATCCCGATATCTGCCCGTGTGGTCCAGGGCCTGCGCTGGTGGACTCAGCCATCCAACCTCTCGGTAGGCAAGTGCCTTCACCCACGCATACACCAGCTCACCCTCACCACGGATGCCTCCTCCTCGGGATGGGGAGCCCATCTACGGCATCTCAGCACGCAAGGAGCGTGGACCGCAGCAGAGCAAACCCTCCACATCAATCATCTCGAGCTCAGGGCCATCAGGTATGCCCTACAGACGTTCATGCCCAAATTGAAAGGGAGAGCAGTCTTGGTACAGACGGACAACCAAGTTGCCATGTTCTACATAAACAAGCAAGGGGGCACTCGCTCCCTCTCCCTATGCAGGGAAGCCCTCGATACATGGGCTCTGGCGCTACACCACAGTTGCACACTCCAAGCAACGTACCTCCCAGGGGATCAGAACGCCGTAGCGGACAAGCTCAGCAGGCAGCTTCAACCTCACGAATGGATGCTCCACACAGAAGTGACGCGCACCCTCTTCCAGCGCTGGGGAAAGCCCCAGATCGACCTCTTTGCGACCGAGGAGAACACAAGATGCCCCTTGTTCTGCTCCAAGCGCCCGTCACAACAGAGAGTAGCCTCAGATGCATTCGCAATTCCCTGGAGCAGCTGGGAAATGGCCTACGCCTTCCCTCCGACACCTCTCTTGACAAACACGATACAACGTATCATCGAGGAGAAGGTACAGGTGATTCTGGTCGCCCCTTATTGGCCAAGACAGATGTGGTTCTCCCTGCTGTTACAGCTAGCGCAAGAACCTCCAATCAAACTGCCACTGAGACCAGACCTTTTAACCCAGAACGGAGGCCTTACCTGGCACCCCAACCTCCAGACGCTTGCTTTGACAGCCTGGAGGCTGAAAGGTTAACCTTCAACGGCTCACACCTTCCTCCGGACGTGCAACACATTGTCCTGGCTTCACGGAGACCATCTACCAGAAAATCATATGGCCTCAAATGGAAACGCTTCACCATCTGGTGCAAGGACCACGGAATCGAACCTGCCTCGTGCCCGATACCCACAATCCTTCAATATCTGGCACTCCTCTGCAGATCGGGGTTACAGCCACAATCCATCAAGGTACACCTGGCTGCCATCGCCTCCCTACACGAGCGCACAGATGACACAACTTCAGGCTCCATCGCCACCCTTCCAATCGTCACCCGCTTCATGCGAGGACTACGGAACCTAAAGCCCCCGGTACAGAAACCTGTACCCTCCTGGGACCTTAACCTCGTTCTACAACAGCTTACACAGGAGCCCTTCGAGCCACTGGCCACAGCCGAAGGAAAATATCTTGCCTGGAAGACCCTTTTCCTTGTGGCCATCACCTCTGCCCGGAGGGTCAGCGAGCTGCAGGCTCTTGTGGCACACCCGCCATACACGCAGCTCTATCACAACCGGGCGTCCCTGCGCACTCACCCCAAATTTGTGCCGAAGGTGGCCTCCGCCTTTCACATCAACCAGGCGGTGGAACTCCCATCCTTCTTCCCAGCACCGCATTCATCCCCTGAGGAGCAACGTCTTCATTCTCTGGATTGCGTGCGGGCGTTACGCACCTATATCGACAGAACTTCTGCCACTCGTCGTGGGACGCAGCTGTTCGTCTCCTACGACCCGAACAAACCTGGGAAACCCGTTACCAAACGTACCCTTTCCCTCTGGATCTCAACCTGTGTGGCCTATTGTCTGCAGAAGGCCGGCGCACTCCCGGCAAACAAGGCGAGTGCGTGCGCATCAGCTCCGCGCAATAGCCGCTTCCTTGGCCTGCGCTCAGGAAATTCCAGTGAACGAGATCTGCAGAGCCGCCACTTGGTCCTCTCATCTCACTTTCCAGAAACACTACTGCCTCGACACACAATCCGAGACGGATGGCTCTGTCGGCCCGAGCGGTCCTATCCGCAGCCCTGGCGCCAGAGAGGGCGAGCGCTGCACGGGACTGAACTCTGGGACACTCCTCCCGCCGTCAACTTGCCCTGAAGGACTCGTTATGCATTACTGTTCTTGCACTATTGTTCTGTTGACCATGCACTTTGTTGTCACGTACTGTTCAAATTGCACAATCGTGCCTTACTGCACTGTTTAATATTGCACAATTATGCCTTACTTGCACCGTTGTTGTTTTTTTGCACCACTGACGTTGCACCTTCTACCTGTTGTACCAATAAACATTTGCATCTCACGCATGCCTCCCTCATTCCCTCATCATGTACATAGCTTGGGAGACACCAGGTGTGGCTGACACATCCTGCTTGTCCTAGGAGAAAACAAAGTTACTTACCTGTAACGGAGTTCTCCGTGGACAGCAGGATAAGTCAGCCACACCATCCCACCCGCCTCCCCTTCTGAGGGTGGCCTGCGCTCCGCACCTAGCCGTGAGGGCATAGCTAGTCACCAACTGGCCGGCTAGGGGCGGGCTGGGGAGGTGGGACCACCTCACACATGCTCAGAAGCCTCTGAGCTATAGAGCACTTCCGTCACGGCGCCGTCGGGGGACGACACCAGGTGTGGCTGACTTATCCTGCTGTCCACGGAGAACTCCGTTACAGGTAAGTAACTTTGTTTTCCTGCCCGTCTTGACTAGTGTATCCTACTCCTTGCTGGTCTCCCTCTGAAACGTCTATTTCCCTTTCAATCTGTTCAACACGCTGCTGTGCTGCTAATCTTCTAGCAGCCTTGCGATGCTTAGATTATCCCTCTTAAGTTGCTTCCCTAGCATTTTCCACATCCAGGTCAAACTTCTCCTGCTGACTTATAAGTGCATTCACTCTGCAGTTCCTCTTACCTCTCCTCTCACACCTCCTTGGGAACTTTACTCTTCTGGCAGATGGCTTCTATCTGTGCCCTTCACTTTTATTGCTGACTCTAGACTTTGCTCTTTTTGCCTTGCTGCTCCTTTGTGTGGAACAACCTATATGAGTCTGCACTCCAGGTACCTTCTCTGGCCCTTTTCAAGTCCAGGCTGAAAACACCTCTTTGTTGCCACCTTGGGATCTTGACTCATGTGGTCACCTTTATGTTTCTCCTAGAACAAGCAGGATGAGTCAGCAACACTTGGTGATGTCTTCTGATGGTGCCAAGATAGAAGGCTTTCACCTTTCTGAGCATGGGCCAACTGACCCCACCCCCCTGCCTGCCCCTAGCTAGCCAGTTTTCAGTTCTTCTGCCTTGCCAGCAAGATGGACCTCTCTCCAACTGAAATCTACCATAATATTCCTTTTTATGAATTAGAGATCATCATTAGAGACATTTAATTCTTCCTTTATGCAGATTAGCTCCGGTGTGTTTCCGATCAGAGTAGCCTCAGAGCCCCTGTGCCTGCCAGCCATGTGCTCGCACGCCAGCTGATGTTCCTCCAGCCGATACTGTTGCTCTGAAGATTTCTGCCAGTGTTGGGGAGTTCCATCAGGCTGCTACTTATTCTCAGGCTGCTGGGAGAAGAAGTGGCTGCCCTGCGGCATGGAACTTGCACCCTGGGACTCCGTTCCTGCTGTGTGTGTGGACCAAGATGGCGGCCGTTCACCTTCCTCAGCCTGGGATGTGCCGCTCAAGGCCTCCATCCCTGGCTCTGCTGCCAGCCATGTGTGTGGCCAGGTCCAAGATGGCAACCTTCCTCAGTCTGGGATGTGCCACTCAAGGCCTCTATCCCCTGACTGTGCTGCTCCTCCTGCTTGCTGCTCCTCCACCAACCCACCAGAAGCTTCTGGGCTCGCATCTGATCCCTCCAGCATCGCAGCTTCGCCAGCATCACGTCTGCTCCCTTATCGTTGATGGGGAGCGCCCTGGAATGGTGCCATTGCATGCAGCACTGAGATCCTTGATAACATGGCACCTGGAACTGCGTCATTGAGTGTGGCACCGAGATCCTTGAGAAAGCCATACGGTGCATGCATGCCGCTATCTTTCACATCCCAGAAGTGATGTGACTTCAACGCGTTCAGCTCCAGGTAGTGCCATTGGCTGGCTGGCGTCATGACAGCAGGAGCAGCACCTTGATGGCATGGAGGAACATCAAGGAGTCTGACAAATCATTTTTCCTGTGTGGAGCGGTGGCGGCTAGTGTCACGTACCACATGGGAGTCTGGCTAATTCAACTCCTTGGAACGGTGCCAGGCTTCAGGGCGCCGTGGCCCTCCTTCAAGTCTGCGGAATGCAGCTTAGTCCTCCACCCATTGTCCGCCCCTCAGCGGCGGAATCGGCAGAGGGCCCGAATGCAAAAGACAGCTCGACTCTCCCAATGCCTGGACCTCCTCAAAGTGCCCCTGTGCCGTTAAAAATTGATGCGCTTGGCCAATACCGACCTCAAGCACTGCCCCCAGGCCCACCTGGCAGCAGCAACAGAGAGCTTGTACCGGTGCTGACCTCAAGCACCGCCCCGCCTGGCAGCAGCAACAGAGAGCTCGTACCAGGCAGGGTGCTAGCTGAAGGGGAAAGAACCAGGTGGTACTTGCCATGCAAATGCGGCAGTGGTGCAAAAGTGGCATTTTTACCGGGCCCCCAGTCCTCCGAACGGCAGTCTCCGCTCCCGGGTCTTTCCCAGCAGTCAACCCAACCTGCAGGCTTTGCCCTGGGTCCTCCCAGCAGTCAACCTGCAGGCTGCCCGACCTGAAGGGTTCGCCCTGGGTCCTCCCAGCATGGTTACTCATACTCGCAAGGCACAGTTTGATGCACAGCCCCTCCCCATCTCATAGTCAATGCCCTATGTGGTGCTGATCACACCGACCCTTCCCCACCGGGTACCCCTTCCGGGGATGGGGGTGCTGTCCTCCACTCTTCAAGCATCGCCCGAGGACCTGTGTGACTGGAACACACTGCATTTTTTCCCCAGCCCTTCTTACTAAGGTTAAAGGGAATCCCCAGCTTCTAGGCAACAGCCTACTACTCGGGATCTGTGGTTGGATTCCCACTGTCGCTTATTGTGGCCTCGGACATGTCATCATCATCATCCTGCAGCAGCAGCCTACTACTCAGGAGATCTGGGTTTGATCCCACTGTCACCACTTGTGGCCTTGAGCTAGTCACTCTGAGACATGACAGAAGTCACTCTGAGACATGACACCGTGTGTCTTCTTGGTGATTCACACCTGCTTCTGCTCCAGAATAGCTCATGCGACCACCTCTGATCACCACCGGGACTCAGAGCAGCAACTAGTAAAGGGGAATCTTGACGAGTCTTCACATCAGCAGCATGAATGCACAGGCCACTCTGTCCAACATAGCACTTGAGTGCCTGCCTGAAGAGTGGTCCAAGGACTAAGGGGTCCACTCCCTACCAGGAGACTTGGGTGAGCTGCACCTCCTGTAGCCTCTAAGAATGGTCTACAATGGAAAACTGGGCAGGCCCAAAATGAAGCCCTGACAATCCGATACAAATCAACAGTCCACCACCGGTTGCAGTGGCAACAGGGATGTACAGTATACACAGTCAATGTGTCCTCGAGCGGAGGGTCATAGGTTCGGATCCCAGCCATAGATCCTGAACTTCATGCCCTACTCTAATCCAAGGAGATTAAGAACCCCATGTTGACTGCAGGCTGGACCATTCATAACCAGCTAACGTCAGGGCACCTCTTGCATCTGAGAGGCTGAAGCATGCCATTTACAACCCCTCGGGCGCATGGGTGAAACATGCCATTTAAAACCCCTCGGGCGCAGAGAAGGTACCTCACGGACTACTGTTCCTACAGGGGCATCCAGTGTAAGAACCCCATCACCCACTGGTTAGTGCATGACCTTAAGAACTCTGCACTCCAGGGCCTAGACGGCAAGGGAACAGATGCTCCAGGCAGCCCTTTTCCCTTGGAACCAGGTAGGAGCTCACCCCTTAGGCCTCCTCCCTCAGTGACTGCAAATAGATCTGCATGCTCACTGACTGGCACCAGTGCGTTTCGACTAAACGGCTGCTATGGCTCCCATGAGCGGGTGAGGCCATTGGAAAGCTTCACGGGCCTGTGCAACTGTATGCCCTGGACATACACTGAACAATGCACAGCGGACTACACCCTAGGGGACCCACCAAGGGACGCCACTGGTGGAGTAGCCTAGCAGGTTAGAGTGGCAGTCTACTACCCAGACGATCTGGGTCCAAGTCCCACTACCACCCCTTGCCTGGGTCCAAGTCCCACTGGCACTTCTTGTGGCCTGGGGCAAATTCACAGACAATCTGGGTCAAAGTCCCACTGACACACACTCCTGGTGGCCTAGGACAAAGATACAGGCAAGGCCTCAAGCCATGCCAGGGGTGCACACACAATACACACATCCCCAGAAGTCTTCACTGCATCCTGCTCGTTTAGCACACATCTTCAGGGCCACCAAGACCTTGCAACAGAGTCTATCACATCACCCGGGCACCGGTACAACACCGCCCAAGGCCTGCAGTAACTGTATCGAGAAGTATACACTGCGGGCTTAGGGGTCAACCTCATGCCACTTATACCACTTTTGTGGCATAGCCAATGCCCCTTGCTATCCCTGCACACAGAACGATCACCTCACTTATAACATAGACCGCTCGATATGGGTCTGAATGAGGCCTTCAAACCCAATCTCCTGTTTCCAACAGTGGCCAATCCAGGTCACGTCTCCCCAACAGGTTCCTCCCCAATGCTTGTAATTGGCCAAGCAGCGATTTCCCAGTCTCCGTTATCCTGCTACACTAACGGATTTACAACATCCTCCGGTAACAAGTTCCAGATGAAAGGCGAAAGAGAGAAGCCTCTTACTAGTGATGTATTGATTCTCCATTTGCACCTAATGCTCTATTGCACCTAATGTTCCATTGCACCACTCTCGTGGCCAGCGGCTTGATGCCGTTGCTCCTTCATTATGGTGACTCCTCCAAACTGCTCACATAGTGACTGCTCTCATGGTCAGCGACTTGCCATGGCTCCTTCATTGTGGTGACTCCTGCACCACTACGGCCTCGTGTGCCTACATCTCTGTTATCATGCCTGCATTCCGTTACCGCTCAGTTGTGCCTCGTAACTACTCTGGACCAAGTATCCAATGGACCTAGTGTCTTACTGCTTCATGTGCCTACACATCTGTCAGCACGCATACATCTTGGTTACCGCACAGGTGTGCCTTCTACACTGGACTAAGTATCCAATGGACCAAGTGTCTGGGGTAACATGGCCAGGCTTCAGACCCGGCTTACCATAAAGAACCTATGCCGGGCTGGCTTGCTTCTAACCCCTTCAGATTGACTTGCACAACTAGAAAGGGAGCACTGCACAGGGAGCCTTGTAGCTACACCCTCCACATGCGTGCATCGAGGCCGCAAACAGTCGAGCGTAACTGCACCCTCTCGCAATGCTGCTACGGCACATGAGGGCATCGCCACTACAGGCCTACAGGTTGCAACATGCGGTACCACAAGGGCGCATGCCAGCCCTGAACAAGTGTCTCGGCCTTCCCCCATCCACCACAGCTCTTGGCAGCTTGGGAGGCACCAAGTGTGGCTGACTCATCCTGCTTGTCCTAGGAGAAAACAGAGTTATTTATCTGTAACAGGAGCTCTCCGTGGACAGCAGGATGTCAGCCACACATACCTGCCCACCTCCCCTGGGAAGGGGTCGGCCTCCGTCCTGGTGCCCGCCTCTAAAATGCTTGTATGCAAATACTAAAAGTCTAAAAAAATAAGATGGGAGAGTTAGAATATATAGCACTAAATGAGAAGTTAGATATGATTGGCATCTCAGAGACATGTTGGAAGGAGGACAGCCAGTGGGACACTGCTACCTGGGTACAAATTATATAACAATGATAGAGTAGATAAAATTGGTGGAGGGGTTGTGCTCGGTTAGAGAGGGCATTGAGTCACACAGGATTAAAGTTTTGCAGGAAACAAAATACACTGTAGAATCTCTATGGATTGAAATTCCATGTAAAAATGGAAGGCGGTGGCGGTAGGGGTGCAGTATCGACCGCCTGGCCAGAATCAACAAATGAATGATGAAATGCTCAAAGAAATCAGGGAAGCTAACAATATTTGCAGCTCAGCAATAATAATGGGTGATTTCATCCTCACAACCCTCCCTTCTCCCCTTGGAGTTGCTTTTTTATTGCCATCTCTTTTGTTGGCTCTAGCTATGTCATCTGACTGAGCAAGATGTCACCCTTGGGTGGGAAGGGGACCATACATGCGTGGTAGCATCTCCCAAAGGCTTTCTTTGAAAGCTGGGGAGATGCTTCTGCGAGGACTCTGTCAGCATCAACATCACCCATATGTGAGGACTGATTCCTACTGTCCCTGGAGAACACCTGTTACAGGTGAGTAACTACACTTTCCCGGGTGGCCTATAATGGCTTTGAGTCAGTGGCTCGGGTAGCAGTGGCCAGCATCGGTGCCCGACACCAAGCCTGGCTGCAGTCCTCAGACCTCAAGCAATGGGCCCAAGACAAGCTGCTAAACGTCCCCTGCATTGGGGAGAACCTGTTTGGAAAACCTATGGCCAACAAGGAGGCCGAAATGGTGACTCAACCAGAGGCTCTCCAAGAAATCCTCATTCTTTTCCCATAAGAAACCATTGAGGAAAAGCCCCCTGTTCCTGAGAAAAAAGGGGCCCTTTCAGCAGAGTCACCACTACCAGCCCTTCTCTGGCCAGCAACAGGGTTCTCGCCCTAAAAGACAAAGCTATGGGGCTGAGAAGCCAAGGCACAAAAGGCCCAGCTCCCCATCCTGGGGGGAGCTTTGACTCCCGGTGCAGGGCCTGGCCTTCCCTCCCCCAGGAGACCTTTGCCAGCCCATGGAGCCACCTGGCACTCTTTACCCACAAGTGGGCCAGTGTCACCTTGGACCAGTGGGTACTGTAGGTGGTAAGGGAAGGATACCTCCTCCACCTACAGCAGGTACCACCCAAGTTCTTTCCAGGAGAGTCTGTGCAACCTCTCCTTCACCAGGCCCTTCTGCTCTCAGAACTCGCAGCTCTGCTCAGGGACAATGCAGTAGAGCCATTACCCAAACACCTAAGGGGGAAAGGCTTCTACTCCAGGTACTTACTTGTCCCAAAGAGAACTAGGGGCCTCAGGCCCATTCTAGACCTGAGAAACAAGTTTCTAGTGCCTTACCTCCACTAGGGAGATTGGCTGTGCTCCTTGGATCTAAAGGATGCTTATACTCATCTGGATCCAACCTTCCCACAGGCAATACCTACAGTTTGTGGTGGGAGAAGGGCACTACCAGTACAGGGTCTTTACCAAATGCCTGGTGGTGGTATTCATTTAACATTTCTTATATACCACCTTTCATGATATCAAGGCTCAGGGCAATCTTCCTGGCCCTATGAGTGTTCCGCATCTGCCTGCGATACCGACCTGTGATAATCCAGATGGACAACTAGATTGTCGTGTTTTATATCAACAAGCAGAGGGGCACGGGCTCATACTCCCTCTGCCAGGAGGCAGTGGCCCTCCTTCACAGCTTGCAACAGCATGCTTCTGCAAGTGGTATACCTCCCAGGCTAGGACAACTGCCTAGCACAAGTGGCGCTTAAACTCCAGAGTAATGAAGCAACTCTTCAACCTCTAGGGCAGGCCCGTGATGGACCTTTTCGCCGCTCCAGACAACACACAGCTACCCCACTTCTGCTCCTGTCAACCGCACCTGGAGAGAGTGGCGGCAGATGCCTTCCTGATCTCATGGTCCGAGGGCCTGCTCTATGTGTTTGTTCCCACTGACCCCCCCCCCCCCCGGTCGCCAGGACCCTCTTCAAGGTCCAGAAAAAAGGGGCATCAGTCATACTGATTGCCCCCAGGTGGCCCAGGCAACCTTGGTTCACTCTGCTGCTTTCCCTTTCGGTGGCATTCCCAGTCCCTCTGGGCTGAGCCCCTTACCGCCTGTTCCAGGAGAGGAGCTCCTTCCTGCACCCCAATTTGGGGTCTCTAACACTAACAGCATGACTGCTGAAAGAGTAGCATTGGCCCCCTTCAATCTTCCAGGAGAAGTCAAGGAGATCCTATTGGCCTTGCGAAAACGCTCCACCAGATGGGCTTATGCCTTTAAGTGGAGAAAGTTCTCCATCTGGTGTGTGGAAAGGGAGGAGAATCCCTTCTCCTGCCATGTGAAACTAGTACTTCATTACCTACTGCACCTGTCACACACCGGACTAAAATGTAACTCGGTGAGAATGCATCTGAGCATCATAGCCACTCACCACCACCGATCGAAGGAAAACCCCTCTCAAGCCAGTCCCTGGTCTCCCGGTTCCTCTGTGGCCTCCTGTTATCCAAGCCCCCTCTCTGCCCTCCAGTGGCAGGGTGGGATCTGTGATAAGGAAGCTTATCATAGCTCAGGAAGGAGCTATAGGAAAGGTGAAGTGACTCTGAACAAGCAACCTGTCAGTGCTGGTAGAAATGAGAAAACAGAATTTTGCCATAAAAGACTACCAGTCCCAGAAAGCACCAGGTTTCCAACAGCCATGAGAGGAGCTGAAGTGAGAAAACGTGTGTTCAATCAAAAGGGCTATGAGGTAATCCCCAAGCACTCATTGCAAAGGGCAGGGCTTGATTCAGCACAGCTGCGCTGTGCTAGGATGGAACACTCATCTCAAAGGGCAAGGCCTGATTCAGCACAGCTGCGCTGTGTTAGGGAGGAACACTCATCTAAGCAGAATAAGAGTAGAGTTTATTCTACAGATGATCATCTTCATGATCACCTTGGATATCCAGAGAAAGATCCTCAGTTTCATCTGAAGGATCATCAGAAGCAGAAGCCAAACCGGACGGACAGAGAGGGAAAGAGACCCTTTGGAAGAAGGAAGAGAAAAGCCTTTGAGAGGTCTAGAAGAGTCCAAAGCAGTACGTATACTGGGAGGTATTCCAAGGGCCAGCATACACCATTGGACTGGGGAAAGCCAGAGGAATGGTGCTGCAGAGCTAGGAATCACCAGACGCTACCTGTGAGGGAGACAGCTGCACGTGGAAGGGACCCTAAGACCCGTGCCAGAAGGTATGTGAAGAGAGATCCAGTGTCCAGGGATCTGGATTGGAAGGCTGGACATAAGAACTGGACTACATACTGGCCAGGCTATATAGAGAGGAACTCTAGCAGCAATGGAAGCTCAGGTATGAACACTGATCTATGCCCTAGCTATAACCTTGAAAGACAGCAGGGAAACAAATATTCTCCTGAAACTGCTCCATTGAGAGATTCATCTGTGCCAATCCATGATATTGAACCTATGCTTGTTGAAGATGGGGGAATGATTGCAGATGAAGAATGTGTTTATATGGATTGCTCTCTATCAAAACTCCATTGGTAACTTTCTGTTATAAAGTACAGCAACCATCACAAAGAAAATACAAATTTGTTCTTTAATCTACTCAGAAAAGCTCCTGAAGCAGGATTTGACCCACACAGTAGAAAGCAAGCCAGCTAAAGGGGTTTCAGCTGGATAACTGCTAGCAATTAAGCCTTACCTAATTGCTTGTGAGCTAGGAAGAGAATCACTTCTGAATCTATGTGGGAAGTAATCAGAAGTTAATCTGAAAAGAACAGTTTGTTTCTTGCTTTGTGGCTTTTCATTTGTTGTTTTCCTGATTTTAACTTTGTTTTTCCAAGTTAACACTGAAAGCAAGTAACCTAATTTATGTGCTACCAAGCATATCTGTGTTGGGAGAAATAACCCCATAAATAAATATCTTATTGGCTTTACCCAAGAGCACAACTAAATTATTGTCAGCAGCTGTGTCTGGTGTGAATGAACTACATTGCCCACAATACCTTGCAAATCATATAGATATATGCACTTGCCAAGACTGTGAAAATTCTCACCCAGGCAGCCGTCTGACAGATCTCAACGTGGTGTTCTCCCAGCTCACCAAACTGCCTTTCAAGCCCTTGGCCACTTGCGGTACCTGTCTTGGAAAGTGGCCTTCCTAGTGGCCCTTACGTCTGCTCGAAGAATGAGCAAACTCCAGGCCCTGGTGGCAGATCCACCATATACAAGGTTCTATAAGAACAGGGTAATACTTTGCACGCATCCCAAATGTTGTGTCTCCTTTCAGTTCAATAAAGAGCTGGCAGGGATGAACTAGTACTTCATACACTGGATTGCAAATGGGCCCTGTCCTACTTACAGCAGAACCAGGCCCATCGCAAAGCTTCTCAGCTTTTTATGTCTTTTGACTCCAGCAGACTGGGGTTCTCCGTGATTAAGCGAACTCTGTCCACCTGGGTGTTGCCTTTGTTTATTTATTTATCTAGGCTTGTATAGTAACATAGTATATGATGGCAGATAAAGACCAGAATGATCCAACTAGTCTGCCCAGCAAGGCAAGGTGCACCTGCCACTCTGTGCAGGTCACCCCTCCGCATGCCTTTGTTTAGGGATGTACCATCTGCTCCGTGTAGGTCACCCCTATTATATACCACTTTTCTACCAGTCAAAGCAGTGTACATTCAGGTACAGTATATAAATATGTTTCTCTTCTCCCCAAAGGGTTCACAATCTATGTTTTTGTACCTGAGGTAGTGGAGGGTTAAGTGGCTTGCCCAATACCACAAGGAGCACCTGTGGGACTAGAAACCCCAGTCCAAGGTTGCCATCCTCTAGCAGGATTCAAACTCATGGCCCTCTGGTCCAAGGTAACTTGCCCCAACCTCTAGGTCACTCCTTGCTAATGAGCTGGCCTCTCCCTTGAGCACCAGATCACAGGGCATCGCATGCGGGCGATGGCCATGTCGATAGCCAACCTCTGCTCAGTGCCAGTGACGGAGATCTGCATGGTCGCCACATGGTCTTCAGTTCATATGTTCACAGCTCACTACTGCCTGGAGACCGAGTCCTGCAGGGACAGTATCTTTAGCCAGGCAGTACTCCTTAATATTCTCAGGGTTTAGGCATCTCCTGCCCTCTGACCCTATTGTGCTTAACCCTTTCATGGCTGTTGTTGCCATATGGCAACCTTCAAATTTCACCGGATTCTATATTTCCAAAAATTCCGCACACTGTGTGTGAAATGTGATGTGTATCTGTGCTTGACATCTGAAAAAAACTGTTATTTAAAGCAGTAAATGAAACTGATGCCAAGACTGTTTTTAATTTTCAGCCATTCAGGACTGTAGTTGCCGTATGACAACAGTAAATATTGTTTCTTAGAAATACAATTTTTTTAAAAAAACTTTATATTCTGCATCATTTAGCTCAAATCTTAATTTAAAAAAACAGAAAAAAAAATGTCAGTTACAAAACAATTATGTGTACGTGAAAGGTTTAGGCTACCGGAGTGATAGTGCCACTGGACGCTAGGGTCTTGCAGAGTCTCTCAGTGGAGACACCTTCTGCAACTCACGGCTACCCGATTGGTCACCATTGGTGCTGTCGTGGTTCAGTCCTCGGCAGCCTGGAGCTAGGGAGTCCCATATGTGAGGACTGACTTCCTGCTTGTTCCTGGAGAAAGCGTAGTTACTCACCTGTAATGGATGTTCTCCAGGGACAGCAGAAATCAATCCTCACAACCCTCTCTCCTCTCCTGAGAGTTGCCTCTCTACATTGTTTCAGTTTTTACTGCCATCCTAGCCATGTTTTATTTATTTATAGCAGAGCTTGATATACCGCTAGGGCCGAGGCATGAGTGTGGTTTACAATAACCAAAAGACTGCAAAGAAAGAAAGGAAAAGAACACCAATATATGACAGGAAAGGAAGAGAACAGTAATAGAGCAAGAGTGACAGAGAGAGAAAACAGAAGGGAAGGACACTCATACAAAGACACTAGAAAAAGGCTTACAACAAGTAGAAGAAACAGGAGGGAACAACACAAATATAAAGGCAGAGGTTACCACATATAATTTATTTATTTACATTCTCTTATATACTGTGCTATTTTACATCACTGTGGTTTACATTGAACAAACTGAAATTACATTGAACAGGGCATTATAACTTGGAGATAACTATTTTTACAGGGAACATGGGCTATGGAGGGTTAAGTGGCTTGTCCAAGACCACAAGGAGCACCTGTGGGACTAGAAACCCCAGTCCTTCTGGCCCAAGGTTGCTGTCCTCTAGTGGGATTTGAACCCCTGACCTTCTGGCCTGAAGTACCTTGCCCCAACCACTAGGCCACTCCTCCATATAAGGGAGAAGATACACGAAAGTTAAGAAGCTAAAAAAAGGGAGGACAGTCAGGATGAGATAGAAAAGGCCAACTGAAAGATGGGTCTTCAGGGCCACCTTGAACCTGGGGAAATGACAACTCAGTGCGAAGGGTTAGAGGGAGGGTGTTCCATAACGCTGTTATCTGACTGAGCAAGATGGCACCCTTGGGTGAGAAGGGGACCATGCATGCGTGGTAGCATGTCCCAAAGGCTTTCTTTGAAAGCTGAGGAAAGGCTCCACTGGTGCCGTCACCCATATGTGAGGACTGATTCCTGCTATCCCTGGAGCACACCTGTTACAGGTAAGTAACTACGCTGTCACATCTCGGTTATCTTCTGACCCAAGATTCGCTAGATCAGCCTTTTGGGCTTCCTTGAATGGATGCCCTGGTCGTAGTGGTGACAAAGCACAGTACTGTCTCAGTGGAATGTGGTACTGTGCTCAAGGAATCTCTTGATAAGAGGGTAGAGTCTCTCCTTAATGCATTTGAGGACTCAGCTTTGGGCTCTCAGGCGGCGGTGTGCGTGTGGGCATAGTAGCCCAAGCTCTCTTGCGTTGGGTCCAGCAATTGCCAAACAGCCTGGAAGTTGTGAGACTGGAGTCAGGATATGTGGCAGATGCCCTGTACATCTCGATCAGGACCTCCTCAAAGTTCTTGCTTGGCAGCCGTTATGGCTAGGCGGTGGCTGTAGCTCCGCAATTTGTCTGCTAATGTTGCTTCCAAGCAGTGCCTGAGCAAACTTCCCTTCGCTCTCAACCGGAGCACCTAGGAAGTGTGTTATTGAACTGGCACAAGCAGCATGGACAGGAGATGTGGCAGTGCCAGCCCTGGCATTCTTATTCAGTTTAGGTTGGGCTGTGCTCCTTCTCTGTGCCACAGCACCTTGATCTCTCAATAGGTCTCACACACCCAGAAATGAAGTTGTTAAGCTCCACTTGTTGCTGTGGCCCAGGAAAGGAAATGCAGCTTGGCCTGCACTACATACGAGTGTTGGGGTTGGTTGGCCATGTCTGCACCCAAGAAAAGAGAGAAGCTGAACTGTTGGAGTGAGGAAGGGAAGAGGGGAGATTCTACCATGTTGATGAAGAGGGTTGAGTGAGAAGATGCTGCATTGTTTTGGGGTGAGGGGGGGGGGAAGGTCTGGCTACATGGATGAGGGAAGGAAAAGAGAGAAGAGATAATGGGCTACAAAAGTAGATGGGTGAAGAGAGATGGAAGATGCAGGGCTACATAGGTTGGGGGGAGAGAGACAGAACAGGGAGATGCTGGTTTGGCTAGGTGGGTAGGAAAGAGAAATTGCCAGGCTACATTGGTTAGTGGATGGGTTGAGTGAGAGGGATTACATTGGTTGGTGTGGGGGGAGGGGAAGAAAGAGAGAGAAAGGGGAGATACCAGGCTACATGGGTGGATATGGGAGAGAAGGAGATGGTGCACTATATGGATGAGTGGGGGGGGGGGAGAAAAGGGATGATTCCAGCTGCATGGGTGGGTGAATAGAGAAGGGAGATACTAGGCTACAAGGATGGGTGAAGGAGATAGAGAGGGAAGCTTCTGAGCCACAAGAGTGGGTGGATAAGTGAGAAGAGGGGAGGGGGTAGATACTAGGCATGGTAGAACCCAGGGCTGGCATTAGGGGGTAGCAAAGAGGACCATTGCCCCCAAGACTGCCTCAGGCTGAATGAGGCATAGATAGCAGGCAGGCTTTGGGGGCCCCTCACCAGTTTTGTCCTGGATCCCTGCATATCTAACACTAGCCTTGGTGGAACCATTTGGGAAGGGAAGGAGGAACCATGTGGGAGGAGGGTTGTCAAGGAGACACAAGTAGAAGAGAATGGTGAGTACAGAGGGTAGAAATGTGGAGTGGGTGAAAAGCGAATAAGAGATGAGGGAGGGAGAGATGGGAGAAATGGCAGAGCTAGGGGAGATGGGCTACGCAGGAGATGAAAAGTTGATAGACACATGAAAATTGAAATTGAAAAGGACTAGAAGGTGAAAAGAGGGTGAGGTTTGAATGGATTGAGAAGCAGGAAAGAGAACAAGGAATGAACAATGTCAGTGACAAATGTAGGGAAGGGAGAGAAAGGATAAATGGATCACAAACACTGGGAAGAGTTGGCAGGCAGATGAAGAAAGCAGAAAAGAGAAATTGGGATCAGACATCAACAGTAGAAAAATGTACTTTATTTTGACTATATTAACTGGAATATGTTAGCTTTGGAAGCCGTGCATTCTGGATGTTTTTGTATTTTGTTTAGTACAAGAGGAAATGCATTTCTGTTTTTAGTTTTCCAGTCTTGCATTACTTGCTGAGTTTGACTTCCTGGGATTCCCAGTTCACTTTTTGTCTTTATAGTTCTAATTTATCGTTCCTTGTTCTTTAGTTGGTGAGAGTCTATCCGATGTTTTGCATGTGACCAAGGTACAATGGCATTAGTGTATAGCTTCTACAGAGATCTGTAGTAGTCCCACTTGTTCTGTTTTACCAGTAGTAGTTGTATCAGTGTTCAACAGCCCAGTGTGATATTTGTAGTGCTGCCTATTTGGTAGGGTTCTAGCTGTTTGGATCATTGGAATTAGTGCTGCTATGGTATGGCACATTTACTGCGTGTAAGTGGTGATTTTTTTTGTTTTCAGGTTTTGTGTTCTTCCACAATGTGCCTGGTAGTGGTGAAAGTAATGTTGTGTACTCAGATGATATGTCAATCAGAATATTTTTTTGTATGGTGACTTCCATGGAAAAATGTTCTAGTTATGACCTTCATCTGTTTGTACGGTTTTTGCAGATGTAGAACATGTTTATTTCTAACTACTATACTATGTCAGACCAAATGTCTGTGAGGATCATGTGTTTGGTGTGTCACATATATGAGCATCTTCTGTCAGGTGTGTCCTGACTGATAGGAGAAGTTGAAGAAAGATCTTGGAAGAGGCTTGTCCTCAGACTCCTTGAAAACAGGCCTAGAGGTGGCAAGAGTGCACCCAGTAGGGCCTTATATGAAGTTTGGAGATGCCCTTGATCTATTAGGAGTCAGAGTAGGGCCTGCTAGGCCTAGGGAGGTTCATCCCATTTAGAGCTCTCAGGTCTCAAGACTCTGTCATGGCTCCTGACAAAACTGGTAATCTTTAGCAGTGTAAGAAGGCAGGTCCCTTCCAAGGTAAAACCAAGTGGGGGAGGGAGCAGCTCTAGCTACTTCTGAGTGGACCCATATCGTATCAGACCAATCAAGGTCCTAAATCAGGGATATGTATCGGTGTTTGCAGAGCCTCTGCAGGATGCCTTTGTGGAATCTCCCTGTAACTTCCCACAGTCGAAGAAACTCTACAGTGCCTCATACAGTTGCATGCTGTTCTACCCGTGCCCTCCACAGAGTAGAGCCAGGGGTGTTATTTCATTTATTTTATGGTGCCCAAGAAGGAAGGATCCATCTGACCTGTCTTGGACCTGAAGATGGTCAGTGGCAAACTCTGAGTTCCACATGGAGACAATCAGTTCAGTCCAGCCCAGCAATGGGAGTTTCTTACCTCCCTAGATCTTGCCGAGGACTACTTTAATATTCCCATGCAGAAGCTGCCCCAGTGATGCCACCATTTCTCATTTCAGGCTCTGCCCTTTTGGCCTGGCCACAGCTCCTTGCACCTTTTCAAAGGTCATGGTGGTGACATTCCTCCACAAGCAAGGAATCGGAGTTCACTCATACCTAGACAACTGGCTTGTTGGGTCAGATTCCTTGGAGCAGTCTAGAGAAAAGAAAGCCCTGGTGATTTAGCAGTTAGAATGGCTGGAGTTGGTGATCAACTACCCCAAGAAGAGCTTGCTACCTTCCCAAGACTTGGAATAGATTTGGTCCTTGTAACAACTCTCCAAATGGCAACTAGAGAGAGATATTCAGCTAGCTTCAAAATATCCTTAAGAAATATTGGAGAGACTACAGGTTTTGGCAAAGGAACACAAGCACCTAATCCCATCAGCAGATCTTGCCTTTTGATGTCATCATTCCACAGAAAAAACAGGCTCTCTTCTCTAGTAATTACTGTTGTGCAGGTCTGTACCTGCAGCCTTTAACCATCAGCACTCCAGATGGAGCATGACTAAGCCTGCAGCAGCAGTTCCGAGCAAGCTCTGATCATTACTTCAGATTTTTCTTATGTTCTCCTGGGATAAGCAGGATATAATCAGCCCTACATGTCATTCCTGATAGTGCCGAGGTTGGAGCCAGACATTCAGAAGAGTCTAGAAAAACTGGTCATGCGCGAACATCTCGTCTATGAATGTTGCTCCGCCCAGCCTAGCAGGAATGGACTTGCTCTCTTTCCTTAAAAAAAAAAAAAGAGGTCATTACAGGAGCATTTCTCTTCATTGTAAAGGTGTTCACTCATATTACAGGGCCATGGGATGTTTTGTGTGAGGCATGTTACCCACTGAATTGTTTTTCTCTTTTGAGGGGAAAGAGCCAACATGTTGTCAAGCAATTTAAACTTCCAGGCCCAGGTACCCCAGAGATGTCTGTGTGGGAAAGAAAACAGCCATTACAACCTAAAGCAGCTGAAATTCCCAAAGAGCCCAGACATGGTAGCAACAAAATGTGTGTTTTTCTGTAATTGAACAGAACCATTCCAGAGACTCTTGAACTCTTTCATTAGGATGTACCAATGCCAAAATGTTGAGGGTGCTTCCTGCAGGACATTATTATTATTATTTCTTTTTTATATATAGAATCCCTTTTTAACCTTTCTCTAGGACAACTGCCCCAGACAGCCCAAAAAGCCCCTATGTGTTCTTTTGTTTGTCAAAAACCCAAAGGAACACTGATTCACTGTGGGCAAGTAGCGGTATCAGAATCCTTCTATACTAAGTGCCATGGCTGAAAGTTGCTAAAACAGTGTCCCACTCTCTAGCTCTATTGAAGTACTGGCTAGTCACATCTTCTAGCCAAGCCTTCAATAGATGATCATGGGAACATGCTCATGGGCATTGGGGAGTAATTCTCCATGTTGGTAGTCCAACATGGGATCCTCTTTTAACAAGGCTTCACCACCGATGACAAGACCCCTGGATCAGGGGTTTTCTGGTCCATTCTTGGCTCTATAGTAAATGCCAAGCACTGTGATAATGGTATGGGGTGGAAAAACAGCAAACCGTACCAATTTTCACAGCATTGCCGTTGCTGAGGCGCAATCGGATTTTCCTCAGTGAAGCCATGGGTCTATACCAAGGATCAACAAATCTAGGCACCAGATCACTGTGGTGTGGACTTTCATACCTGTAAAAGTGTTTTTAGGTGCCGGTGCTGCTTCATAATCACTGAGCTGCTTATTTCCTCCACTGCGATCGGCTTGTGCAAGAAGCTTGAGCCGTGGGGTGGAGGAAGTTCAGGATGATCTTGGGGTTTCAGGTCTCCAGATTCTTGAAGCCAGGTGGATCAGCTTGAACTTCCTTCACCGTGTGCCTCAAGCTCCTTGCAGAGGGCCAGTCGCAGTGAGAAAGTAGCACTGCCTTTTTGGTGCAGCCGCAAACAGCAATGCAGGAAGAATGGTGAATGACATGGGGGGAGGAGTGGGCTATTACACAGAGAGAGAGACACTGGAGGAAGGGCAGGTCATTACTGAGAGAGAGAGAGACACACACACACAAACCGGGTGAAGGCTGTGGGGGGTGCCTGACTTACAATGCAAGCTCTGCTCCCACCCATATTTCTTGAAGGACGATAGTGTTTTTTCTATTGACAAACAGCGTGCATGTAAACTTACTAATTGATGTCATCCTGATAGCTCCACACTGCACCATATCAATGTCATCTTTCTTTTCTCTCTTTATTGAAATTTGTAACTATATTCCAAGAATCATCTTGACAGAAAATTACATAACAAAGGCATAAGTTTGGATAGGTAACATAAAGATAAAAAGTCCTGCAGTCTGCAATCGAGGGACAAAGCAAGCAAAGCAACCTAGAAACTATGGGAAAACACGGTATCATAGTGGTGTTTTCAAATATATAAATAACTCCGCCCAAGGGTATCACACAACCCGAGACCTTGTGTTGCTGCTGCACCCCTCCAGTAAGAAGCTAGCCTTTAGATCTAAAAACTAAATGAGCTATTGCGGGCATAATTGACAGCTGGAGGCTTCTTGCTGATAGCCTGAGCCATAAAGGTTATGCATAAAGTTACCAGATATTTTGCAGGCAAATCTGGGACATTTACCTGAAGTGTGTTGGGAGAAAGGGCAATAGATGCAAAGGTGTCACTTGCAAGCAGACAAATCGACAGATAACTAGAAACACTAATGCACTTCCCCCCATACTGGGCAAAATATAAAGATAATGGATATAAAGTCACTAAATTGAAAATCATTATTTCCTACCCCTCTGTCCCCACTGCCGCCAAACAGATGGGAATCGGGGACAATTCCTGAAAATTGGGGACCTTAATTATATAGTTCAGGCCTAAAATATTAAAGGTGACGGAAGAGAACGCAGAACCAGCAAGTAAAACTTTACCTCTATCTAATCACTGCCAGTCTTGTTTACTTGGCGCTTCAGACACAAACAGGGACACATTCAAATATATCCAGCGGTCCTGCAATAGCCCCCAAGGTACTATGAACATCTCCCAGTTGAATTGGAAGTCATATAGATACACCCAGATGGAAAGTAGTTAGTAGACAGGAGGAAAAGCAGTATAAAGCTGAGCAATCAGCGATGCTGTGCTACATTTTATAGTTCTTAGGCTTCTTCAGGCGGTTGGGCCTCAGGATTAGCTGCAGCCCTGCTCTTCCCGACTTACGGATGTTAAACAGAACACAGGGAAGATGAGAGCTTCTGAGGTTTTGACATCTGATTAAATTTAACCTTCCAGGTATCATTAGTAAGAAAACTTTTAAATCTCAAAACATTTCCAGTAATACCCAACTTGCCTAACTTATTAAATAAGAACATGATTGACACCTCTCACCTTTCTTAACAAACTCATATATGGCCTGGAGTAAGGTAACTACTAACGTTTCTGTATTGTGACAGTTTCTGAATCCAAACTGAGATTCATAAAGAAATTCAAATTTATCTAAATATTCAGTAAGTGGTATTGCTACTCATAGTTTCTTTTAATTTAGCCAATATTAGAAGATTCACTACTGGTCTATGACTAGATGCCAAATTTAAATCCTAGTTCTTACCTTAAGTATAGGGGTCAAAATAATATTACCAATATTTTTCTCAAAATGGACATTCTAAAAGATAGAAAGCAGAGGGTAGTAAAGGCTATTAGTGTAGCTGGGTTTAAAAAAGGTTTGGACAAGTTCCTGGAGGAAAGGTCCATAAACCATTATTAAGAAGGGACCCAGGATATCAATGCTTGAACCAATACAGGCATTGTGGAACTTGTGTCTCTTGGGGAAACTGCTAGGTACGTATGACCTAGATTGGCCACTGTTGGAAACAGAATACTGGGCTTGATGGACCTTGGTCTGACCCAGTATGGCATATCTTATGTTCTTATGTGTTGTATAAAGGACAGTAGCCACTGTAGGCCCCCAAAGAAATCTCTGCAAAAGAAGATGTTGGGCATGAGTCAAGCGAACAGTTACTTTTTGAAAACTTTTATCACTCGTTGAACCTCTTTAGTGGAAACTGAATCCAATTCTTCCCAAACACAGTCAGCTGTGTGCCTAGAGATTAATTCTCCAAAAGGGATTAGATCATAAAAAACATTGCCCTCCACTGAATTCCTTTTTAATCGCAAATGATCTCTCAAATCATTAACCTTATTCCTGAAATCATCTGCAAAATTTTCAGCTAAAATTGTATCGTTAACCAAATCGGGTTTCTCTGTGGAAGATGACATAATCTTTGATATCTTAAGATGGGCTGTATGGTCTTTTTTTTTTTTTTGCTGTCATGTTGCTTTGTTTCTAAATACTGTTTAGAAAATAAAATAAAGAAATAAAGATCTTATAATTTCTCTGATCTTCCTCAGTCACTTGTGAATAATGTTCTGTTTGTGCCCGTATAGCTGATGTCCAATGTAACTTGTCATTTTTCAGCATTTACTTACTGGATAAACTGCCATCTCCATGTCTCCAATCCCCAAATTTCACCATTCTCTTTTTTTTTTCACGCAGGCTACACTTGCTCTTGGATAACGTTGTATGTGTTCAGCAATAGAAAATTCACTTCATAGAGATTACATAATTATTAACCCATTACAACCAGAAACCAGATTGGGATCAGATCTGGTTACTGGTTCTATACCTTCCATGCTGCAAAAGCCACTTCAGCTTTATTCTTCTGCCGCAGCCAACATATATAAAAGATGGATCACTCCCAGTGACTACCACGATGTAAACACTACCACAGCTTTCTGACCCACCCTAGACTCCAATTCCTCAAATGAGATCAGATCCGGAGAAAGGGTGAAGAAGAAGGGATGCAGGGATGGGGAACTGAAGCCTCAAAATATGTCTTTTTCATCCACACACCTGATCATAATTGAGACACATGCTACCTTTTTTTTGTTAAAATAACCAAGTCTTATTTTTGCTGTAAAAAAAAAACTCTCTCGCTCTGACTAAAACCATAAAAGCTTGGGAAGGGTCTGCACTCCCTGTGTGGGGGGTAAAGGGGTGTCGGGTACAAATAGCACGGTTTCTTGGACACTCATAAGAGCATAAGAAATGTCATACTGGGTCAGATCAAGGGTCCATCAAGTCTAGTATCCTGTTTCCAACAGCAGCCAGTCCAGCTCACAAGTACCTGTCAGATTTCCAAAAAGGTATACAGATTCCACATTACTTATCCTGGAGGAAGCAGTGGATTTCCCGGATCCCTTTTAATAATGGCTTATGGGCTTTTCCTTCAGGAACTTGTCCAAACCTTTTTTAAAACCAGATACACTAATATTTTATTTATATTCTCTTATATACCATGCTATTCTGCATCAGTGCGGTTCACACTGAACAAACTGAAATTACATTAAACAGGGCATTATAACTGGAAGATAACTATTTTACAGGGAACATGGGCTATGGAGGGTTAAGTGGTTTGCCCAAGACCACAAGGAGCACCTGTGGGACTAGAAACCCCAGTCCTTCTGGCCCAAGATTGCTGTCCTCTAGTGGGATTTGAACCCCTGACCTTCTGGCCTGAAGTACCTTGCCCCAACCACTAGGCCACTCCTCCAGCTTTTACTACATCCTCAGATAATGAATTCCAGAGTTTGATTATGTGTTGAGTGAAAAAGTATTTTCTCAGTTTAGTCATAAATGGGCTACATTGTAGCTTCATTTTGTGTCCTATAGTCTTTCTACTTTTTGATGGCGTAAACAATTGATTTATGTTACCCATTCCCTAATTTATAGACCTCTATCATATCTCCTCTCAGCCATCTTTTTTCCAAGTTGAAGAGCCCTAACCTTTTAAGCCTTTCCTCATAGGGGTTTCTTTCCATCCCCTTTACCATTTTGGTTGGTCTTCTCTGTAGCTTTTCTAATTCTGCTATATCCTTTTTTAAGATATTGGTGACCAGAATAGCACACAATATTCAAGGTGCAGTCACACCATGGAATGATACAGAGGCAAAGGTGTCGGAAAAGGATGGGCCACACGGGCCCTGGCCCAACCAAAAATGCGGCATAGCAGGCAGCAGTCTGCACATGGGATCCCATTCCTCATGGGTGGAAGAAGCCGGGAGGCCATGACCATGACAAAGACCCTTCTTGTCTGGCCACGGGAACATCGCATCCCTGTGGGCAGAACAGGAAGGTTCTTTGCTGCGACTGCAGCTTCTGCCCATGGGGATGGGTTCCCTGCAAGCAGCCTGCTGCCTACCAGTCGCAATCATTGCAATGACCCTTTTTTTCCCTTGGGAGATTGGATCACCGCATTGTCATGGCAGGAACGCCCATACTCCATCCAGATCGTGGTAGGAATGCCCATATCCAACCAGGCGCCACCCAGATACGGGCTGCCTGGCTAGTGTGGGTGTTTTAGCACAGGGCCCTGAGCTATTTTATAGCATGGTGCCAAAAAAAGTGTGCTTCCCTCATGCTACTTGGGTAGTGCACTTTCATAAATATGCCCAAATAGTGCAATGTAGATTTTATCCAAGAGGCTTGATCCAGTTCCAGGTACACCCCATTGCATGCTGGCACTTGTAGCCTTGTTTTGTTTTTTTTAACCCATTCCGCAGAGCACACCCCACCAGCTGGTCAGATTTTGAGGATTCCGGCAATGAATATGCACAGCATGGAGTCCGAGTAAAATGCACAGCATGTAAAATCCGAGTGGCAAGTCCTTGCCTTATTGTATTTACTAAGATAGTAGCTCTCAACCCAGCCCTGGAGAGACACCCCACCAGCCGGGTTTTCAGGATATCCCCGATGAATATTCACGAATTGGATCTGCATTAGGGCTGGGTTGAGAGCTACTATCTTAGTAAATACAATAAGGCAAGGACTTGCCACTCGGATTTTCGCTATTTGGTGCCCGTTTGCAATCTTTCTCATGCATAATCATTGTGGTTGTTTTGAAAACCTGACCGACAAGGTGTGTCCCGCGGACTAGGTTAAGAACCCCTGCAATAGCGAGATCAACTCTATTAGTGCTTGAATTCAATGGAATTAATCTTGACAGCCAGACTGAGCTGCACGAACGGGCTATAAACATGCCCCTCCCACCCTCGACAACCAGGCGTGCTTCGGCAGTCGGGGCGGAGCCGAACCAGTGGCTCCACCCACTTTGGCAGCGAACGAGTCCCCTGTGCCTTTTTCAGGAAGGCGCTAGCAGGGAGCATGCGCAATAGTAGCGGCGCTCGTGCACAGGTTGCGAGCGAGCTAGCGAGTCAGGTTAATACGCCGCGCCCATTCAGCAGGAGCCGGAAGCAGCGGCGGTTGGTAGACGAGCTGTGACGTTGCCGCCGTGCTGCGCATGCGCCGAAGAGCGCCGCGCTCACCCCGCCTTCCTGTCCTGTCCGGTCCGGTCCGGTCCGGTCCGGTCGTCGGGGGAACGGATCGTTGAAGTGAGCGGAGCCGGGGCTCGGCGTTGACGGCGGCGAGGCGAAGGGAAAGGAGGCGCGGCTGCCTCGGAAGGTCAGGTATGGCCGTGGCTCCCCGGGCAAGCTGTCAGGGCGCCCTCCCTCTGGAGACCCCAGTGCTGACTAACGCGACACCCGCGAGCGTCCGGTTATAGCTCCGCGGGTTTTCGCGACACCTCGTCAGCCCAGGCTCCCGGACCCTTGCGCGAGGGAGGTCTCCTTGCTCGCTAGAGTTTTAAGACGTTAATAGAGCTTCCAGGGCTCTGTGTACAGCCGAGGGAGTGGTGCCTGGCTTTCTGCTGGCAGGATAAATATTTGTACAGCATCCGACTTCACCTTCCTTGCGTGTGTCCCAGAGTGTCACTGACATGGGAGCGCCTTCTTCCTCAGATCCTCTGTACTTGTCCCATGTTTTCTTGAATTCTCTTGTTTCCACTAGGAGGCTGTTCCCCCAAGTCCCCTACTCTGTCTATAGAAAGAAATATTTCATTGCTTTTGAGCCTGCTCCTTTTCTGCTTCTATCCTGTGATCCCTCGTGTCAGAGGTTCCTTTCAGTTGGAAGCTGGTCTGCTGTGCAGTTGAATCATGGCAGATTTCATTCTCTTCCCTTTTCCACCTCTTCTCCAGGCTATGCATGTTTAGATTTGGAAGTCTGTCCCAATATGCTTTATGATGATATCGACCATTTTAAGTAGTCGCCCTCTGGGACCAACTCTATCCTATTTATATTTTTGAAAGTCTCTAGAACTCCTAATGAAGTTTCACCAGAGGCATTATCACCTCCTTTTCCTGCTGACCATTTCCTCTCCCTTCTGACTTTGGCTATTGCCTTTTCGACCTGTTTGGCTATCTTAAGATCATCAGATATACATACCCAGGTCCCTCTCTGATTTTGTGCACAGAAGTACTTCATTCCCTGTACATATTTATTTTTGATTTGTTTGTGCTTTTTCAGATCAGTGCACCCTTAAGCTTTTACAGCACAAATGCATGAACCTGAGTTTTTTTTTTTTTTACTTTGAATCGTAGTGCTAGACTATGGACCATTCCTCAAGCTTTGCTAGATTCCTCTTTGTTTTATCTAGACCTTCCAGGGTGTCTACCCTGTTTCAGACCTTTGTCATCTGCAGAAAGACAAATCTTTCCCAAGAGCCCTTCTACAATGCCTTTACAACAAAAATGTTGAAAAGAATTGAACGCACCATGGGAATGATGGATGTACCTATGTGGCTTGCAATGCAATATGTTGTTTCTCGTTTAGTCATTTTCCAGGAATCTGTTTCTAATAACATTTTACCTATTTCAAAATCTGATCACACTGCCAGCTTGAATGTAGTTTCACTGGCAGGTTTCTGAATCATTTAATCAAGATCCTGTTAGGATGGAAAAGCTGTTTGCCTATTTCTTCCTTCTGTTTCAATTGTAAGTTTTCAACTTCCATAACTTGGGAATCGGGCTTGGAAACATGGGGGAAGGGCTTTTCATAGCATCTGTTTTTGGTGCTGGTCAGTGAAGTCTCTGCTTGCATAGTTCAGCCACCACTCTTGTCCCAAATCTGTGGTATGGTTGTCCCTCCCCTGGTGCTCTGTACAGCTGTGCTGATGACCTATCCAGGCTGTGGAGAGACATACGAGAGGGGAGCTACAGATGGGCAAGCCAGAGGATGTACAAAAGGACACTTGTTTGTGGCTTTGCACATGCTGGCTCAGTGCTGCAGAGTGATAAGAACACTCTAAGCTCCTGCTACAGGAGTAATAACTTGGGTTATTTATGAGAAGGCGGGAATAATGAGAGGAGAGTATAGCAACATAGACTACAGGTAACACAACAACTCCAGACGATGATCCTTACAAAGTGGACTACCAGATAAGTCTTGTGATGGAAAATGGTAACTACTAATCTCCAGGAACAAGCAGGAATGAGTCTTCACATGTGGGTACGTCGGCACCGACGGAGCCCGCACGGAAAATGCTCCCCAGCATCCAATAAGAAAGCCTTTGGGAGCATCCCCCGTGCCTGCGCGGTGACTTCCCGCCCTTCCAACAGTCTCTCCTCAGTTTTCGTTTTTCCGCGGAGCCTACAGGACGTACCTCCTGTACCGCAGAAACCCTTTTTTCTTATATCCTTTTACTCTTAATTTTTCTTGTTTTGTGCGGTTGCGGCGGTCTTCCCCACTGATACCGGTTCCTCCGGTGCTTCACTCTTGAGAAATAATTCCCTCGTCAGTTTTTTCTTTGTTTATCCTTTGAGGCCTACTAGGCCCTTTTTTTTTTTCCCCACATGGAGCCTTCTTCCCCCTTGAAGTGCCCTCACTGTGGAGACTTGGTTTTCTTTTTAGACTCCAAGGCCTGGTGTCTATCCTGTTTGGGCCCTGACCCTTTTTCCCCGGGTCCATGGGGCCTTAGCGTCGGGAGGAGACCTTCTCTTTTTTGGGTATCCCTCGATGCCGTTTTTCCCCCTCGGGTGAGGTCCTCGGTTTATTCTTCTCTCCAGGATCAGGTAACTAACAAACAGTCTTTTAAGACTAGCCGATCCTTGAAGGGCAGGTCTCATGCCCAGCATGATGACGGCTCCGGCCTTGCCCTCAAGACCTCCTCGGCAATAAGACCCCGGCGGGAGTCCTCGGGCTCCAAAGCATTTACGGGGTTTCAGGTTGTTCCTGGGGTTCACTCCTCACAGAACATACCTGAGCCATGCTCGGGGGTGGTGTCCGCTTCGGGCGGTAACGATTCCCCGGCATCGGCACTGGTGTCGAGTGCTCCACTCCTCACCGAGGATAGTCAGCTGGTGTTCTCGGTGCCTTCGGGGCCGATCGATTTGATCCAGACTGGCGTTCCTGCGTCCCAGCCATGCACGGGGTTGGCACCGGCTCCCCCGGCGTCGACATCGAGTGTTCCACTTGCCGCCGGGGATTGCGGTCTGGCTCCGAGCGGTACCGCGGCATCGGCACCGGTGTCGAGGTCCCCACCCTTCACCGAGGGTCGTCGTCTGGCGTCCTCGGTGCCTTCGGGGCCGGCCGGTTCGACCCAGACTGGCGTGCCAGCACCCCAGCCATGCGCGGGGTTGGTACCGTCTTTGGGCGGTTCCGCTCCCCGGCATCAGCCCCGAGGTCGAGTGTTCCACTCGCCACCAGGGATTGCGGTCTGGCTTCGCGCGGTACCGCTCCCCTGGCATCGGCACCGGTGTTGAGTGCTCCACTCTTCACCGGGGGTCGGCGCCTGGGGTCCTCGGTTACCCCGGGACCGTTTGACCCGACCCGGGCTGACTCTTCGGCCTCCCAGCCTTGCGCGGGGGTGGCGCCGCCCTCGAGCGGTGCCGGCCCCCCGGCATCGCCACGAGTGTCGAGTGCCCCCGCTCCCCGCCAGACTGGAACCCCCGGTACCTTCGGGTCCAATCGATGCGGACCAGGCTAGCATGCCTGTATCCGGGCCAGCCGCGGGGCGGATGCCGGCTTCGAGCGATACCGATGCCCCACTCTTCACCGGGGTTCGTCACCGAGTTTCCTGGTCGGAGCCAATCGGTACGCCCGAGAGGGACGTCCATCCCCCTTCGCCATGCTCGAGGGGGGTACCGGCTTCAAGCGGTGCCAATACTCTGGCGTTGGGGCCGGGGTCGAGTGCTCCTCTCGTCCCGGGGCATCTTCTTCGGACGTCCGCGGTGCCTTCGTCACCGACCGCCTCGATCCCGATCGCCTCTCATGTGGGGGCACCGCCGGTACTATCACCAACGTCGGTGCCTTCTCGGCGTGCATCAATAGCTTCGATGCCCAGTCTAGAATCAATATCCAGTCTGGATGACTTGGTTGCGGCATCGCCGATGCCACCCCCGACGTCGGTGTCTTCTCGGCCTGCGCCGATAGCCTCGCCCTCTTCGATGCCCAGCCTAGAATCGATATCTAGTCTGGATGATTCAATTCCGACGCGGTGGGGAACCGGTCCAGGTCGTCTCAGACTACGCAGTACCGAGGGTAATCTCCAGAGCTCTCTGGTTACCTCGGTGGCTTTTCGGCAACCTTCGCTACCTGCTCAGCTGGCACCGATGCCGGCGTCGGTATCGACGTCGATTCCTGCGACTCCGTCGGTGCCATCGATCCTTTCTATGCCTAGCTTGGAATCGATACCGGGTGCCGATGATGCACTACTGGCTGCCTCGACTCGGAGCGGTCAGTACCGTCCCCCATATGGCAGGATTCTTTCTCTGCACCAGTCCTGTGGGTCTTCTGGGGTTCACGACCCTCATTCTGCCTCAGCCGACCCGGGAATAACTCCTCTGGGAGATCCTTCGTTTCAGAAATTTCTCCTTGACATGGCTGCTTTTCTTGCCATTCCTATCCTGGGCGCTACCCAGGATTCTGCCGAACAGGGGACCGTCATGCTCCCCTTATATCATTCCTTGCAGGACCTTCTTTTGAGGATTTGGGAATCACCTTTGAAGGTTCCTGCGCCCTCTACGGCCATGAATGTTCTATATCAGGTGCCCCCCTCTACGGGGTTTCAGAACACCCAGCTTCCGCATCACTCCCTTGTAGTGGCATCAGCGATGAGGAAGGTCAGAAGTAAGAAGACGCACTCTTCTCATCCGCCTGGTCGTGCATCTAAAGCACTCGATGCTTTTGGACGTCAAGCCTTCCAAACTTCTATGCTGGCTTCCAGAATCATTTCATATATTTTTTATGAGTCTAACGCTTCAGGAGGTCACAGAGAGATTATCTCTCCTGTCTCCCTTCTTGTCGGAACCTAAGGCCTCTGACTATTCCTTGCTTCTTAATCATAGCAGGAACATCTCTTGGTTTCTTTCCCGTGCTTCCCTAGACTCTTTTGAGTCTGTTAGCAGATCCTCGGCTATTGCCATTGGAGCACGTCGTACTGCGTGGCTGCAAGCTTCTGGCTTGAACAGATGGGCACAACATACACTGGGTAACTCTCCTTGTACTGGAGAAAATCTCTTCAATAGGGAGGCTTTACGTCAGGTTGGTCGATGCTCCACTGACTTCCTTGGCTATGGAAACCATCCTAAGCCTCCTTTTTCCCCAGGACGTGGGAAATATCCTACGAACCCTTCTCTCCCGAAGAGGAGGAGGGTTCACCCTTCTTCTGCCCATTCCCCCGGTGTACCCAAGCAAGGGACGTCTCCTCCTAGCCTGAAGTCTCCAGGCTCAGACCGGTCTACCCATACCGGCACTCATCGGTTCCGGCGTGGTGCACCATACAGTTAACTTCTTCTCTGCAGAAGTTTCTTTCTCAAACCCTACGCTGGGTTTTTCTTTTTTCCAGTATGCTATGCTCTTGGGATACTTCCCCACGGGTCACAGACTTCTCCCATTCTTCTACCATGAAGGGAGGTTGCAACTATCCCAGGATAGTTTCGGTCCCCACTTGGGCATCTTTCCTTCAGCGGACTTACCACATGGTGGGTCACTTTCCTAATCCCTCTCTTCCAGGGTTTTCCCCTGCTTGAGTTGGTGCAATACTGAAATACTTCTTTTTCTTCCCAGCGTAGTCAGGCTGTCTTCCTTCAATGCATATTCTGAACAACTCATCCGGCAGGGATGGAGTCTCCGCTGCCTTGCCTGTTTTCTCATACAGGAGAATCCCCTTATTGTTCAGTTGCTGGCGGGTTTTTTTCTTACAAGAGACAAGTTCCTTTGCATGAATGTGCACGGAGCTCTCCTTCTGATCGAAGTATACCCTGCTCCACAGATCTGGAGTCTCCATATCTCTTCCGGTGGGTTCACCCCTATTATTGGACCATCACATTCCCCATGTGAAGGTTTTTTCAGTGGCAGGCATGTCTTCTAAGGTTATTTCATATCCGTAAGCGCATACCTGTTTTTTTACGCCTGGGTGGTGTGACCACCCCGTTCTGCTGTATATCTATACCTTCCTCCCCGTAGGTATAGATATATATATATGTGTATCACCCTTGTCTGGACATATATACTCTCTCATGCTTCGACATGGCCATTCCGTAGGCATATCTATCTATCTATCTATGTATCTATATCTATATATAGATATATATATATATGTATGCGCATGTCAGGAGATGTCCTTAGCGCCCTCTGTCATGCCTCTCTCCGTGACTGTCGGTGCCTAGGTTTCTTTTCTATGGGGTCCAGACAGTCACCTTGCCTGTTATCATATGGCTCAGTGACTGGGACTTGTTATTCTAACCATTACTGCTGTGACGTCAACAGCTTCTATTTTTGTTATACATCTCCCTGTCTTTATAGCCTCCCTCAATGTCTTCCTCTCTCTTGCCAGTTAGGAAAGACAGTGTGCGTCTTCAGTATTCCTGAGTTCGCCTCGGTTCTCCTTGGGAATAGGGGCTTTTTTTCCATCCCCCTCTTCCCTCCCGGACTGGGCCAATTTACCAGATCGGTCAGTCTCCTTTTTTTGTTTAGTCCTCACTGTTTATGACTCTGTGCCTGAACGAGTCCCAGCTTTCCCGTCAAAGCTTCCATGTGGGGACCTGCCGATCTTTTCCTGCCGCGGTGGACACCTGGGTCTCCTGCCCATTCCAGTCTGGGACTTCTCGCTGCTGTGGAGTTTCCTTGAAGATTCCGATACTGCATCTACTGTCTACTTCCTACATTCCAGTAGGTAAGCTCTTCTTTGTGCCAGTTCATTAAATTTTCTTAATGATGCTTGTCATGCCTTCTAAAGATTTTTCCCTGTAGTCTTTAGTTTCGCTGTTCCTCTGCAGCTCGGCTCCTCTCAACTCCTACCCCCCATCCAGATGGGAAAATGCCGTCCTTCCCGGATACGCATTTTATGGGATCTCCCCTGGCATCCTTAGCTAGGGAGTCCCCACATGTGAAGACTCATTCCTGCTTGTTCCTGGAGATAGCACAGTTACTTACCTGTAACAGGTGATCTCCGGAACAGCAGGAATTAGTCTTCACAACCCACCCGCCTCCCCTAGGAGTTGTTTCTGTCTATTTCCTTTCCTCTTCTCTCCTTCTGTCTCAGCTATGAAACCCAACTGTTGGAAGGGTGGGAAGTCACCGCACAGGCGCGGGGGATGCTCCCAAAGGCTTTCTTATTGGATGCTGGGGAGCATTTTCCGTGCGGGCTCCGTCGGCGCCGACGTACCCACATGTGAAGACTAATTCCTGCTGTTCCGGAGATCACCTGTTACAGGTAAGTAACTGTGCTTTCTTTTTATGGTAGCTAATTAAGATTTTGCAGTACTGTCAGTGTCCCAGGTCTTTTGAATGCCATTGTTTCCAAGTTGCACTGAAACCCACCAGCCTACAGGAAGTTGGAAACAAATTCATGCTCTTTATAGGAATAATCAGAACTATATGTGCTGGTGTGGAAGGGGGGTGAAGCCAGAACCAGCTCAGCTCTGTCCCTCAAGTACTGAAGCCATGTGATCACATTGTTTCTTGACTAGTGTTGACAGGCTGGTCCAGCAGCATGGCTAGCTCAACCATTCCAAAAGACTAGATAGTCGCCTGGGGCAACCACTGAGGGGTGGCAGCAGTCAGAGCAAAATAAAGCAATAGAGTGATAGCACACAAACTCAAAAGAGCCATCAGCACACTTTTACTTGCAGGGAAAGAAGGCACATACAATACATGTAAAAACATAAAAGCAGATATCATTATTTTACAAGATTGTTGTGAGAGGGGTGGCATTGGGATGACCATGATTCTTGTGTTTTTGTTTTATTATCAAACACTGGGGGGGTGTAAGGCTGAAGATTTGCCTAGGATTTCCACTTTGTGAGCCCTCTGCTTTTCTGTTGTGGCAATGGACAAGCCATGCATTGTGCGTAATGGCTTGGAACAGATCCTTTTGATTAAACGAGTGGTTCTCAACCCAGTTCTCCGGACATACTCAGCTAGTCAAGTTTGCAGGATGTCCACAGTGAATATGCATGAGAGAGATTTGCATACAAGATAGGCAGTGCATGGACATCTCTTGCATGTTTGTTCATTGTGGATATGTTTTTTATAAGCTAAACTAGGTTGAGAATCCTTGGTTTAACCCCAGCTCTTACACCCTATCACCACAGCTCGTTATGCTGTGCTGGGAGCATAACAAAAAAAGAAAATATCCCAAAAAGAATTGAAAAGCCAAAATGTATATACTAATAGGAAGGCCACCAATAAAAAGGCACTGGCAACAAATTTGCAAAAGTTATACGATTTGTCGGAGCATTGAAAAAGTGAAAAGAAAAGGTTTCAGTTCACAAGATATCGTGCTCCATTTTAATCATTTTTATTTTATTGAACTTGAAATCGGTATTTATCTGATCAAGATGCAGCGAATGTGGTAAAAAATCCCCAAGCAAAATGTGCTACGTCACTTGGGGATTTTTTACCACATTCGCTGCATCTTGATCAGATAAGTACAGATTTCAAGTTCAATAAAAATGATTAAAATGGAGCATATCATCTTGTTGGTAGAATAACAGGCATCCCATTAACAAACCCAGTTATCCATCATTTTCTATGCCAGGTTGCTTTTGGGGGGCAGAATGAAAGTAAGTTACTAGGTTTACTGACTGAAACATTAGGAGATTGGCTTGCGCAATAGGCAGGTTAGGTATTAAGCTCGTCTGAGAGGCTGCAACACTGTCTCTAGAACAGCTTTCAGAAAAGGCTCCGTTTCTCTAAAGTGCTTTGGCATATGGTGTGCCAGAAAGGCACAGACTCTTGCCGGCCCCCTTCCTCCACACACACAAGCTTCTGCATTTCTCCACCTGTTCTCAGGACAGGATATTTTGGCAAGAAATGCTTGATAGGATACGCCACCCAACTGGTTTAAGAAATATCCCTCCATAGGCAGGTATCAAAGTATGAGTGGAGAGTTTCTCCTTTGGAGGTTTCAGGATGTGAAGAGAGGGAGGTGCCTTGCTAAGGAATGCATTAAGGTGCGGCTCTGCTCCTATTCCTGCCACCCTTCTGTTCACCTTTTATTCTGTGTGTGTGCGCGCCTTTGTGTAAATCAGAACCTGCCTCCAATTCCCCCCCGCCGCTGTGTTCTACTTCTGGCACCAGAGTTACTGAGATTTTGGCAGCACTGTGTTTTGTTATACATTGGGGTGACTACAGCTATTATCAATTGTATGGCTCAGGCAGTCTGGAGGACATCCTTTTCCATAATCTATTTTAATCTTTTAATCATAATCTTTTCCATCTATATCTATTCCATGTAAAAAGTTAAAAAGTTCTCTGTTCAATGTAAAGTATACAGAAGTATACATAATTTGTTAATTTGTTCCATGTAAACCGCCCTTGATCACTGGAAGGGCGGTATAGAAGAAATAAGTAAATAAATAACCTGAAGGGTTAAAAGAAAATCAGTCTGGACTTTTGCTTTCGGGGATCTCTTGCACTGCACTAAGTACTAGGTATCATGTCTTATCTCCACCTTCTCCTGGGAAGGGCCTACCTTCTGTGTTAACAAGGTTGCTGAAAGGAGCTTGGGGGGGGGGCAGTAGAAAGGGATCTAGTTCCTTAAGGATACCTGGTATGGATTAGCAGACAGCCCCTCCCAACTTTCTTGCTTCCCCAGTATATGTTGTGCCAGAATTGGGGGTGTTCCCTTGGTGAGTTCCCCTAAATACATCTGTGCCACAGACCGCTGGGACAGATGGGTGGTGGTCCTCTGCTCTATGGCTTTCTGTGACTTTTTGGACGGCTGGGATGAAGTGTAGTCAGTCCTATATTTATTTAGTTTTGAAAGCCATGTAAGTTTGTGGGATGAGAGGTCTGGTAGCAGCAGTTAATGAGAAGCATATGTTGGGATGATTTTCCTCTAAAGACCCAGGATCACGAGCAGGAAAGGCGGAGGAACCACATGATTGTCAGAGGGTGGAGGTGCAGCTGGAAGTGAAGGATAGATCGTGGGAAATTGATATTGAGCCAAGAAAAATCCATTCTGAAGAATTTCAGTCCCAGAACTGTCTCTCATTCTGTGTTGGGGACTAATCGGCTGTGTCTGTGAAGGTCTGTGCCTGTAGGAGATGATGTGAATCACTGTACCTATCTGCTAGGATAATGTACTTGGGAGGAACAGACGGACTGGGACCTGGGTCTCTGGACTGCTTAGGGCTTTGCTTATTCTATTTGATTTCCATGTGCCTGCCCCTCCTCCTTTTCCTTCTGCTGCTTGCACTTTGTGTAGCTAGCTGGTAACCTTTTTTGTCACTTTCCCTTATAATTAACCAGTAAGACAAGCCAGGGCATAATTACTCACATTTAGGCGTGGTGCTGGGCACAAGTTCATAGACTGCCACTGAATGTCTTTCAGCATACAGAGTAGCAGTGCAGGATAGGCTGGGTCAGGTCTGAAAGCATCTTTGGAGCAGGGGAAAGACCCAGAGGCACATAGATATGGGTTGAATTGCACCATGATTGGGGTTTCTGAGTTTCAGTGGTATACAACTGTAGTATTTTGCTTATGCTTTTATTGTGTTACCTGTTGGCAGGTGAGCAAAAAGCAAGGCTTGTTTCCACTCGCTGTTACAGATAAAGACCAGCATGGTCCATCTAGTCTGCCCAGCAAGGCGGCAAGAGTAGGTGCACCTACCGCTCTGTGCAGGTCACTCCTCCCCATGCCTTTGTTTAGGGGTGTACCCACGATTCTATGCAGGTCACTCCTATTTGTTGAGTTAGTTGAGTTTATTTTGATTTTATCCTGTTGCTATAAAGGGATCCACAGTGTCTGCCCCATGCCATTTTGAATTCTGCCACTGTATTTGCCCCCCACCACTTCCATCAGGAGGGCATTCCAAGCATACACCACTCTTTCAGTGAAAAAGTATTTCCTGACATTGCCTTTCAGTTTACTCCCTTGCAGCTTCATGTTATGCTCTCTAGTTTTACAGCTTCCTCGTCTGAAAAAGTTCTGTTTGTTCATTAATATTCTTTAAGTATTTAAAGATCTGTATCATATCTCTCCTGTCCTGTCTTTTCTCATATGTCTTCTGGCACAGGCACCAAATCATTTTGGTCACCTTCCTCTGAACCGTTTCCAGTCTTTTTATACCCTTTGCGAGATATGGTCTCCAAAACTGGACACAATATTCCAAATGAGGCCTCGCTAGCGACTTATACAGTGGCATTAGTACCTCCTTTCTGCTGGTAATTCCTCTCTGTATGCAACCCAGCATCCTTCTAGCTTTGGCCATCACCTTCTCACACTGTTTCACCATCTTGATATCCTTAGAAACAATCACTCCAAGGTCCTTCTCCTCGTACGTGCACACCAACCTCTCGCCCCCATGGCATACAATTTTTACTTGGATTTCTGCATCCCAAGTTCATGACACTGCAATTCTTCACATGAAATCTTAACTGCCAAGCATTAGACCATTTTTCCAGCTTTTGTAGATCTTTTCTCATGTTATCCACTCCCTCAGGAGAGTCCTCTCTGTTGCAAATTTTCGTGTCATCTGTAAAAAGACAGACTTTTCCATTCAGTCCTTCAGCAATATCACTCACAAATACATTGAACAGTCCAGGTTCCAGGACCGATCCCTGGGGCATTCCTCTGATCACCTTCCTTTCATTCGAGTGAGTTCAGTTTGCCATCACCTTCTGTTGTCTGTCAGTCAACCAATTTCTGATCCAGTTCACCACCTTGGGACCCATCCCCAGGCTGTTCAGTTTATTGATAAGACTCCTGTGAGGAACAATATCAAAGGCTTTGCCAAAATATAGGTAGATCATATCTATGATATACCCTTGATCTAGTTCTCTGGTCACCCAGTCCAAGAACTCAATCAGATTTCTTTGGCATGATAGTCCTTTGGTAAAACATGTTGCTCTGAATTATGCAGCCTGTTGGTTTCGAGAGAGTCTACTATTTTCTCTTTCAGGAACGCCTCCATTACTTTTTGTGCCACCGAGGTAAGGCTCACGGGCCGGTAGTTTGTCGCTTCTTCCCTATTGCCACTTTTGTGAAGAGGTACATCATCAGCCCTTCTCCAGCCCTGTGGAACTTCTCCTGTCTCCAAGGATTTATTAAAAACATCCTTAAAAGGCCCTGCAAGAATCTCTCTGAGCTCTTTCAGTATCCTTGGATGTATTCCATCCGGTCCCATGGCCTTGTTCACTTTCAGTTTTGCAAGCTGTTCAAACACATCTTCTTTGAATGGTGTAGTATCTACTCCATTCCCATTTGTATATTTGTCAATCACAGGTGGTCCTTCTCCAGGATTTTCTTTAGTAAAAACAGAACAGAGTATTTCTTTAGCATTTTTGCTTTTTTACTTTTCCTCTCCACGAATATGTTCTCAGCATTTCTGAGTCTTGCGATTCCACCTCTGCTCTTTCTCTTCTCCCGAATATATCTGAAAAAAATTTTGTTTGACACACTTCACATCTTTAGCCATCTCTTCTTCTGCCTTTGATTTTGCTATCCTTATTTCTCTTTTTGTCTCTTAGCTTTATCCTGTATTCTGTTCTATGTTCCTCTGTTTGTGAACTTCTGAATTTTGTGAAAGCTGTGCTTCTTGCCTTTATTTGAGTAGCCACTTCTTTGGAGAACCAAATAGGTTTCCTTTTCCTCTTGTTTTTATTTACTTTCCTTACATATGTATCAGTTGCCCCTCTTATTTACTCCTTTTAGTTTAGGCCACTGCAATTCCACTTCCCCTACCTCCACTCACCCCGCCAACTCCTCCTTCAGGTACTTGGCCATTTTACTGAAGTCATTGTTTCTGAAGTCTAGGACTTTGAGCTTGCTATGATTGGATTGTACCTTGGCTTTTATCTCAAACCACACCATGTGGTGATCGCTGCTGCTCACATGGGCACCCACCTGGATATTTGACACACTATCTCTGTTGGTGAGCACTAAATGCAGCATCAAGCTTTCCCTGATCGGTTCCTCACCGTTTGTCTAAGTAACGCATCTTGTAAGGCATCCACTATTTTTTTACTTCTTTTTAGATTTGCAGAAGGAATACTCCATTCCACATTGGGTAGATTAAAGTCATCCAATATGATCACTTCCCCCTTCATGGCCACCTTTGCAGTATCAATCAAGTCTCTGTCTATTTCTTCGGTTTGATTTGGAGGCCTGTAGACTACACCAGTATGGATGATTGTGCCATCTCCTCTTTCCAACACCATCTACTGTGCTTCTTCTTTTCCCCAAGTCCCCTGCATTTCAGCAGCTTTATTATTGCTTTTGATGTAGGGCTACTCCTTTTCTGTCTCTTCTAAATAAATCATAGCAGCTTGGCTATATTTATGCGACTCATTAAGCCATGTTTCTGTAATGGCTACAATGTCCAAGTCCACTTCCACCATTAGGGCTTCAGGTCAGGAACTTTGTTGGCTAGGCTGCAAGCACTTGTGCTCATTGCTTTCCAGCATTTGTTGATTGTTGTGGAGCAAGGGGCATCTGTTTCTTTTAGGTAATGTTCTTAGATCTTGGCTTATCTGCTTTGAATGTTAACAGTTGTGTGTGTCCCTTATTCCTCTCGCTTTATTTGCCAGTGAGCGCCTTCTATAGTCAGGATCTCATTGTGTTGTAATCTCTTTGCTGACAAACGTGTGCTGAAGGATTGGGTCTTCCGGAGTGTGGAGCTAGTTTATTCTAGCTTTTCATTGATTAATGTCCTAGTAGTTGGTGCTTAATTTACCCCACATCAATTAAGCTAACCTGCTTTAGACGTGAGTGTACTTTTCAGGGAGGATCTGGTATCACTCGAGATGAGAAGTTGATCAAGCCAGGTCACTTTTTCTTGAGAGAGAAGGCTGAGAGTTAATGCATTTGCTCATCCTCATTTGTAAAAAGAGAGACGTTTCCATTCAGGACAGGACATGACACTGGTGTCACCATGGGGACTAGAACAATTTGGGTCTCATTCCCAGAGAATTTGTGTTTGGGGGGGGGGGGGGGAAATGAGGAATGTGCATCTGCTAGGAAAAGGAGAGTAACTCTGGTTGCATTTCTGGATGTGTTGGAGAAAGGAGGTCGAGTGTGTGTGTGTGTGGGGGGGAGTGTGTGTGTGTGTGTGGGGGGGGGGGAGTGTGTGTGTGTGGGGGGGGGGAGTGTGTGTGTGGGGGGGGAGTGTGTGTGTGTGTGGGGGGGGGGGGAGTGTGTGTGTGTGTGGGGGGGGGGGAGTGTGTGTGTGTGTGGGGGGGGGGGAGTGTGTGTGTGGGGGGGGAGTGTGTGTGTGTGTGGGGGGAGTGTGTGTGTGTTTTTTAAAGGACACAGACATCCATGACACAGGGGATATACCTAGATTTCAGGGGTTGTGAAAAATGGATCTCTAATTTAGTTTCAGAACCTCATCGAGAAACATGGCTGTACCACCCAGAAATTCAATGTATTTATATGAGAAAATGTAGAGTGGTCCTACATCTCAAATGTGTGCAGTTCTGATCACCCGATCTCCAAAAATTAAGCACAGTAGAAAAAATGCAGAGACTGGTGACAAAATGATAAAGGGGAAGAGAACTGAGAGCACATATGGCAGAGGTCTGTAAAATCCTGAATAGGGAATTGGTTCAGAATACAACCGTCTGTATACGCTTTGCTGGAAAATTCAACCATGTCACCCCACTTTTGAAACGCCATCATTGAATTCCGGTATCTGCTCAATTCCTTATCGCTTCTCCGGGCCAGTCCAGGGAATGTTAGGGTTGTCAATCCCCCTTAGCAGCTGAGGACTGATGACTTCAAGTTTTCTTGAGAGGTGAAGCCACTCCCCCTGAGGTCACCAGCCAGTCTTTCAGTCCTCAGCAGCTAAAGAGGATCGATTTCTATTTTTTTCTCCCTCTTGTTAGGTCCACTGTTTTTATTAATTTATTTAGCATTGTAAGTTGGCTCTAGCAGAGCTGATTGTTTCATTAGTCCTGAGGAGTTCTGTTTTTACTCACGATCAGACGGTGACAGAGAGGCTTCGCGGAATTGTTCTTAGCGGTATAAGGTAGAGCCTGCCTTGTATAACCGCATACATCTCTCTGAGCAGAGTGATCCTGGGGGCCCCAGTAATTCCTCTGTATTTAGTATTAAGCGCACCTCTGCTCTGTTCTGCTAGCAGCGGAACGAAATCGCAGGTTGACATAACCTTCCGGGTAAGCTTTGTATCCCTGGCTGTACAGCATTTTTTTCCTTTTGATTTGTTTCCGGATCGCGTTTGAGGGCGGTCAGCGGTTTAACTTCTCGGGGCCGTGGCAGGGCAAGCTGAGGGGTTATCTTTGTTTTTAAAAGAGAGTAATTACTAGTTATGGCAGAGAAGAGTGCATCGGAGGCAGAAAAGCCGTTAGTATCCGTGGAGCGAGCGGGGAAAACGGCCATTTTAAGCGCAACGGCCATCTCAGCACCAGAGCAGCACCGGCCTGCTAAATGGAAGTCTAAGGCCGCCAAGAGCGTTTCTCACAAGGAAAAACCTGCTCCTTTTCTTTCTGAAGTTCAGTCTGAAATTTGCTCATTTTTTTTCGCCAGAATTTATTTTGGCGATGCACAGAGCATTTTTACTTAAATCTTCTCAGCCTGCTCCTGTGGAAACCCTTCAAGGCGCTGCTCCTGTGGAAACCCTTCAAGGCGCTGGGGCGTTTCAACTGGGTATTTCAGTGCCAGAGGATCCTGCAGAAGGTACTTCTCAGCAACCGGAGTTTTCTAGAGATCCTTTGGATCCGTTTTCTCCTCAGCTTTCAGGACCATTGGGTCAGAGAGATTTAGAATTTCTTTCTGAAGCAGGTGTGGATTTGGCTCCAGAAGAGCTAGAGGAGGGTGAGATTGCACCCGGTGACGATCCTAATATATTTCGCGTGTTTCGCAAAGAGGAGTTGGCTGCGCTAATTTCTCAGTCCTTATCTGCTTTACATTTATTGCTTCCTTCAGTTACACAGGAGCCCTTGGAGGATCCATTATTGCAGGGTTTTAGAGCAGAACATCGCTGTTTTCCAATGCATAGAGTTATAAGACAGATGATTGAATCTGAATGGGAATGTCCAGAGGCTACTCTCCGTGGGAGCCGAGCCTTGGCTCGCCTTTATCCTATGCCGCAAGAGGAGAAGGAATTTTTGCGCATGCCAAAGGTGGATGCTATTATATCAGCAGTTACCAAAAAGACTACCATCCCGGTGGAAGGAGCGGCAGTGCTTAAGGACCTCCAAGATCGTAAATTGGAAATTCTTCTCAAGCAGGCGTTTGATTCGAGCGCTTTGGCTTTACAGGCGGCTACTTGCGGAGCATATGTTTCTAGAGCATCCATTCGATGGCTGCAGGGAGATGCGTCTGCGGATGCCGCATCTGCACATGTTTCTGAAGGTCCAAAATTGGAATCGGCCGCGGCTTATATGGCAGATGCTTTTTATGACTTGCTACGTATAGCTGCTAAGACTATGGCATCATTGGTGGCAGCTAGACGTTTTTTATGGTTGCGTAACTGGTCAGCGGATGTTTCATCTAAGTTGCGGCTTAGTAAGTTGCCCTATAAAGGAAAATTACTTTTTGGGGAAGTGCTAGATAAGATTGTTAAGGATCTGGGTGATTCTAAAGGAGGGCGGTTGCCAGAGGACAGGCCAAAGCCTATGAGAGGAGCGGGTAGTCTCCGAGGCTATAGTCGAGACTCACGTAGATTTCGAGGGGCGCGTTTTACTCCCTATTCTAGAGGCCGTACAGGATTTAGAGGTCAGTCCTTTCGAGGAGCAAGAGGTTTCAACAAGCCTTACTTCGGTGCCCCCCAGTCCTCTGCTAAGAAACCACAATGAAGGTGTGCTGGTCCAGGCGTTAGTGCCTGTGGGCGGCCGCCTGCAGGATTATCTATCAGCCTGGACCGCCATCACCGCGGACAAATGGGTTTTGGAGATAATTCAAAAGGGCTATGCACTGGATTTTGCTTGCCCTTTGTCGTCCGCGTTTGTAATGTCCCCTTGTGCGTCGGGTCTGAAGTTTCAGGCCGTATCAGACACGCTTGCTCGTCTCTTGCAGCTCCGGGCGATAGTTCCCGTACCACGAGACCAATACGGTCAAGGTCGATACTCGATTTATTTTGTGGTGCCCAAAACAGGAGGTTCTTTTCGACCAGTACTGGATCTCAGGGGCGTCAACCGATCTTTGCGGGTGCCGCATTTTCGCATGGAAACGTTACGCACTGTGATACGAGCGGTGCGTCCAGGAGAGTTTCTCTCATCCATAGATCTCACAGAAGCATATCTTCATATTCCCATCAGGCTAGCTCATCATCAGTTTTTACGTTTTGCCCTTCCTATGGGTCATTTTCAGTTTCGGGCGTTACCATTCGGCCTCGCCACGGCTCCGCGAACTTTCACCAAACTCATGGTGGTAGTAGCAGCGGCGTTGCGAAAGGAGGGCATCCGAGTTCATCCGTATCTCGACGATTGGCTAATCAGAGCCGATTCTCTTTTGAACGCAATATCAGCGACGGCTCGAGTTGTTCAGCTTCTGGAGCAATTAGGTTGGGTCATAAATCAGGCCAAGAGTCATTTGCAACCTGTAAGACAACTGACTCATCTCGGAGCATTTTTCGACACAGCGCTCGGCAAGGTTTTCTTACCTGCGGTCAGAGTGGAGAAGAATTTGCAGCAAGTGCAAGTGTTTTTAAGGATTTCGGCTCCGTCGGCGTGGACATACTTGCAACTCTTGGGCTCCATGGCATCGACTTTGGACCTGGTTCCGTGGGCCAGAGCTCACATGCGACCCTTACAACAGGCGTTGCTTTCCCAATGGTCTCCGCAAATTCACACTCTCTCTCAGCGGCTCGTTTGTCCGGAGTCAGTGAGACAAAGTCTCCAATGGTGGTTGAACCCGGTCCATCTGAGAGCAGGTGTTCCTTTGCAGGAGCCATCATGGATATTAGTCACGACGGATGCCAGTCTCGCAGGCTGGGGAGCTCATTGTCAGTCGCAGATCGTTCAGGGGTCTTGGTCTCCGGAAGAAGGCTCGTGGTCGATCAACAGGTTGGAGCTGCGCGCGGCTCGGCTTGCCCTTCAGCACTTCGAGGCCTTAATCAAAGGGACTGCGGTCCGATTATTCTCCGACAATGCAGTGACAGTCGCATATATCAATCGGCAGGGCGGAACCAAGAGTCTTTCTTTTCTCGCCGAATCTCAGGAGTTGATGGCTTGGGCCGAAGTCCATCTCTTAGCGTTGTCGGCTGCGCATGTGGCAGGCAAGCAAAATGTGCAGGCAGATTTTCTCAGTCGCAATATGCTCGATCCCGGAGAATGGGAGTTGAACATTGCAGTGTATCACGAACTGGTAGTACGTTGGGGTCAGCCAGTGATGGATCTTATGGCGACGTTCGGCAATGCAAAGGCAAACCATTTTTTCAGCAGACGCAGAGAGCACATGTCGGAAGGATTGGATGCTCTAGTGCAACCTTGGCCCATGGACACCCCGTTGTATGTGTTCCCTCCTTGGCCGATGTTGAGTCGGGTTATCCAACGAATAGCGGGACACCGAGGATCGGTGATTCTGATTGCGCCGGATTGGCCTCGGCGTCCTTGGTATGCCGATCTGATTCGACTCCTGATAGCTCCTCCTTGGCGCCTTCCGGATCGGATCAATCTGTTAAATCGGGGCCCGGTGCTCATGCCACAAGTGGATCGCTTCTTGCTTACGGCTTGGCTCTTGAGAAGGATCGGTTAAAGCGTAAGGGTTATGCAACTTCCGTAGTAGCTACCTTACTTCGGTCTAGAAGACCGGGAACCTCTCTCGCGTATGTGCGTATATGGAAGCTCTTCGAGCATTGGTGTGACCAACGCAATTTTCTTCCTAGGTTAGCTACTTTACCTCAATTGCTTTTATTTCTCCAAGAGGGATTGGAGAAAGGTTTGGCACTGAGTACTCTTAAGGTTCATTTAGCGGCTCTTACCTGTTTTAGAGGTTTGGTGCAGAATCGTCGACTTTCCATGCATCCAGATGTGCAACGTTTTTTTCGAGCGGCTAGGCTTCTCCGTCCTCCGCGTCGTCAAGTGGTGCCTGAGTGGGATTTGAATATTGTTTTGGAAGCATTTTCCACGTCCTTGTTGGCATCGGTATCCTCACGATCGTTGCATTTCTCGTGGCTTTATGTTCAGCAAGAAGAATTTCAGATTTACAGGCTTTGTCTTGTCAGGAACCTTATCTGCAATTTCTTCCGGAACGGATATTACTGCGGACTGTGCCTTTTTTGCCTAAAGTGCTGTCTGTTTTTCATGTTAATCAGTCGGTGGCATTACCTGTGTTTTCCAATTTGTCAGATTCCCCGGTAGACCGAGCGCTCAAAAGGTTGGATCTTGGTCGTGTTTTAAAAGCATACCTTAAGCTTTCCAGACCATTGCGGAAGACAGATTGTTTGTCCAGCATGCAGGGCCCAATAAAGGTCAGGCAGCTTCAAAGTCCACAATTGCTCGTTGGGTACGCTCCGCTATTGTAGCAGCTTATCAAGCCAAAGGGCAATCACCCCCAGAGGGTGTGAAGGCTCATTCCACTCGAGCTCAAGCGGCTTCATGGGCAGAATTTGCTTTTGTTCCTCCAGTGGATATCTGTAAAGCAGCAACGTGGTCCTCATTGCATACGTTTACAAAGCATTACCGTTTGGACGTTCAAGCCAGAGAAGATGCGAAAGTAGGGACGGCGGCCCTTATCGCGGGGCTAGTGGGTCCCTCCCGAATTTAGGTACTGCTTGGGTACTGCCCTAACATTCCCTGGACTGGCCCGGAGAAGCGATAAGGAAGAAGAAATTAGATCTTACCTGCTAATTGTCTTTCCTTGAGCTGTCTCCGGGCCAGTCCAGGGTCCCACCCCTTCAGAAGTACAAGTGTAATAAAAGTTCGGATTATTCGGGTGAGTGGAGTACGTTGGGGCTTCCATGATCTTTCTCAGAGAAAGACAATACTATATTAATCTATAATATAGAAGAAGAAAAGAAAAATTATTTTTGCGTTGTTTTTAATGCGCTTACATTTTCCAAGGGACTATGGAGCATTTTCAGTTTTGGCAGGTTAACGTTGTGTTTGTTTATCAGTTCTTTCATAGTAATCTGCTTTGTCAGGGGAAGACTGGCTGGTGACCTCAGGGGGAGTGGCTTCACCTCTCAAGAAAACTTGAAGTCATCAGTCCTCAGCTGCTAAGGGGGATTGACAACCCTAACATTCCCTGGACTGGCCCGGAGACAGCTCAAGGAAAGACAATTAGCAGGTAAGATCTAATTTCTTCTTTCAATATAAGTTCCTGATCCTCATGCACAATGTTCTCTCAACCAGTTCTCCTGCTTATCTGTCATCCTCTCTCACATTTTACAGCCCTCCCCATGTCCTTCGCTCACTTCAAGATGATGATGTACACATTCCATCCCCCAATTTAGCGCGCTTAGTCTACGTGCCACTCTGCATTCTATTTTTACATGCCCTGCCTCTGTCCCTCCGTCTTGAACCTTCCTTTTGCCTCCTTTAAGACTTAACTTAAAACTTTTATATTTTATCCCGGGCTTTTGGAGCCTAGGTTACATGGAACACAAACTAACCCTGCCCTCCCCCTCCCTCTGCTGAAACCTTTCTATTGACTTCTTGTTTCTTCTTTCCTGTTAATTCTATGGTGGTCTTTTTTGGCTATTTTTTCTTTTGTTATATTGTAACTTTAATTATAAACCACTTTGCCTTTTTGCATAGAAAAGCGGTATATTAAGTTCTAAATAAACATAACATTATGGACTCTGTCAAGTAGTACTAGGATGCCCCAGGAAACTAATAGATAACCCTTTCTTCAATTTATTTTAAACATGTTATTTTTTTTACTCGGCTTACCATGTTATTTTTTTTACTCGGCTTACCATTTCTTTTACTCGGCTTACCATTTGGAATTGGTTGCTGGAAGATGTACTCAAGGCAGACTGTTTTAAAAGGGATTTAGATAGAAAACAGAGTAGGAATAAATGGCCAGTTTTCTCAGTTGAGGAAGGGGAAAAGTGGAGTACTCCAGTACTGGGACAAGTGCTTTTTAATATGTTTATAAATGATCTGGAATTGGGAACAAGCATCAAGGTGATTGGATAATTTTGGTATCCTCTGTAAATTTAGACTGCTGAGGAGAGATATGATAGAGGTCTATAAAAGCCTGAGTGAAGTGGAATGAGTAGATGCAAATTGATGTTTACTCCTTCCAAAAACAGAAGGACTAGCGGACACGCCATGAAGCAACAAAGCAGTATATTTAAAAAAGATAATGGAAATTTTATTTTTTCTCTCCACCTATTATTATAATATCTTTGTAACTCATTGCTACTAAATCCCACTTAACAGTCTTGCTAGAAACAAATGCTCATTCCTTAGCGTTCCTCCAGTTCAGTCCTCTACCTCTGGGTTGTCAATCTCCTCCTGCAGCTAGGAGACTGGTATGTCAGAATGATGACATCACTGGATATAGCCTGCTGCACTCCCACTTGCATCCTAGTGTAACAGTCTCCTTGCAGCAGGAGGTCTTGACGAGCCTTAAGGAGAGGCTCTTTTGGAGGAATGGATAAGGAGCAGGGAGGTTTTTAGGATAGTTAAGTGGATTGGTATCTGTTCACGGCAGTGTCCCTTTAAAAAAAAAAAAAAAAGCCAAACAGGAGGAAAGTCTTCTTGCTCCCTGCTGGTGCCGGTGCTGGGGTTTTCTTCCTGTGAGAGGGTCCTGGCTCTGGATCGAGTTTTCCCCCCTCTCCCCGGTTGGCCCAGAAGTCTCACCTCCCTGACTGTACGGGGGTGAGCCATTCTTGACAGCGTGTCTCCCGGAGCGGCGGCTTCTGTGCTCTGAGCCTGATCTGGTGCTGTACCTCACATTAGGTGAGTTTAGGGCCCGGGGTCCCAGACGCTATCGGTAACGCTGGAGGAGTGGCAGACCAGACCGGTAAGTGCTGCACCGGCTTCCGGCTGCTCTTTGTTCCAGACCGCGCTGTTTTTGGGGTGCAGGAACGCCGCGGTGCTTTTGGCGCCCTTTTACCTTCGCGGCTTGCAGTCGCGGCGGCCATTTTGTGTGCCGCGCTTCAGCCGCGTGTCAGGGAATCGGCTCCCGTTCCCTCGTCGGGGCACTGCTGCGATTTCATTTCTTTTAATTTTCTTTTTGGTTGTTTGCTTTGCGTTATTTTGGGTGGGCCTCATTGTTTTTCTTTTCTCTTCAGCCTCTTCAGTCGGCCCTGTGTGTTCACAGGGTGGGGGGCGGGGGGGCTGCGGGGCCTTCCTTTTTTTTTTGGGAGCTAGTTCCTTGGAGACCTCTAGCACAGGTTTAAAAAAAAAAAAAAAAGGCTTATCCATCAGTGCAAACAGCACCAATTCGCCTGCCATAGACTGCCCGGTCTTGGAGCGCAGCTTGCATCAGCTCTTAGGGGCATTTGGCTTCATCCTTATGGCTGCCCGGCCTCTCTGCCTCGTGTGTGGCACTAGGAGAGGCACGGTCCCTGACACCAGTGTGTGCAGGGGCTGTGCAGCCCTGTCTTCTGCGGTGGAGCTTCAGATGGCAGTCCATGAGTCTCCGGAGGAGCGAGGGGAGCCAGTGGGGGCGACCGCTGCTTCCCTGCGGATCTCGGAGCAAGAGCCCGATTTGGAGGCGATTCCAGGGCCCTCCGGTGAACCCTTGGCCCCTCAGCCGTCCGGGCTTAGTGGATTCAGTCCGGAGTTCGTCCTTCTCCTGCATCAGGCTTTTTGCCTGCGCCAGCAGGGCCAGAGGCCGCGTGCGGCATCGCCTGCGTCCCAGCCTCCACCGTTGGTGGCGGAAGGAGCGGCGGTCACGGAGCCGCCTGCACCGAAGCGAGCACGGCTTGCAGACCCAGTGGAGGGCTCCTGGCCGGAAGCCCCGGATCCGGAATGGGATCCTGAAGAGGGATCACAGGACCTGGAGGAAGGTGAGATCCCGGAGCCCGAAGAGCAAGCCAAGATCATTCGAGTGTTCCGCAGAGAGGAGTTGGCTGCCTTGATTTCGGAGACTTTGCAGATGTTGCACCTGACTCCGCCTGCGGCAGTGGAGGACGAATTGGAGGATCCGGTCATCCAAGCGGTTCGACAGACTCAGGTGGTGTTTCCGGTACACCGGGTGGTCGAGAGGATGATTCAGGACGAATGGGATAAGCCGGAAGCGGGGCTCCGGGGCATTCGCAAGATGAGCCGGTTATATCCTTTGGCGGAATCCTGCTAAAGACCGCTTCCGGGCGCCGCGGATAGACGCGGTGGTATCGGCTGTTACTAAAAAGACCACCATTCCCGTAGAGGGAAGTGCGGCCTTGAAGGATGCCCAGGACCGTAAGGTTGACGGTCTGCTCAAGCAGGTTTTTGAAGCGGATTCCCTTTCGCTTCAAGCCTCTATCTGCGGAGCCTGGGTTGCCCGAGCATGTTTGCGCTGGGCCCAACGGCTGCGCCAATCCCCGCATGTTGACCTCGAAGAGGTGAAAGAGATGGATCGTTTGGAGTCAGGTGCGGCCTACCTTGCTGATGTGCATTACGATTTAATTCGGGCGCTGGCCAACAGCACGGGCTCCGTGGTGGCTGCCCGTCGCTCCTTGTGGCTGCGTAATTGGGCCGCGGACGGCCCTTCTAAATCCCGCCTCAGTAAACTTCCCTTTAAAGGCGGTTTGCTGTTTGGGGAGGATTTGGACAAGTTGGTGAAGGACCTGGGTGAGTCTAAAGCGGGACGTCTGCCCGAGGACAAACCGAAACAGTCCAAGTCTGCCCAGAGCGTCCGGGGTCAGTTTCGGGATTTCAGAAGATTCCGTTCCACGCGGCCAGGCGCATTCCAGAGGGGGCGCTTTCCCTCTAGGGGCCAGGGCTTTCGGGGGTTTCGGGGAGCGAGTAGAGGCTTCTCCTCCCTCCCGGCGTCTTCTGCCCGTAAGACCCAATGAGGCGAGGCGGGTCCCGGCGGTGGAGCCTCCCATTGGCGGTCGGCTTCGGGGGTTTCTTTCCGCCTGGACCCACATCACCTCCGATCAGTGGGTGTTGGAAATTATTCAACACGGATACGCGCTGGAGCTGGCCCGGCCCGTGCGGGACTCCTTTGTCATGTCGCCTTGCCGGGGTCCCGCAAAGGCGGCGGCGGTTCGCGAAACCCTGGAGCGGCTCATTCGCTTGGGAGCCGTCGTGGAGGTTCCCAAGGCCGATTACGGCTTGGGTCGCTATTCCATGTATTTCGTGGTGCCCAAAAAGGGAGGGCAATTGCGACCCATTCTAGATCTGAAGGGGGTGAACCGGTGCTTGCGGGTGCCGCACTTTCGGATGGAAACATTGCGATCAGTCATCGTAGCCGTGCGACGCGGAGAATTCTTGACGTCCCTCGATCTGTCGGAGGCGTACTTGCACATCCCCATTCGAGAGGTGCACCAGCGATTGCTGCGGTTTGCCCTTCCCTGGGGCCACTACCAGTTTTAGGCCTTACCGTTCGGCCTGGCGACGGCGCCTCGGACCTTCACCAAAATAATGGTGGTGGTAGCGGCGGCATTGCGCAAAGGTGGTGTCCTGGTTCACCCATACCTCGACGATTGGTTGATTCGCGCCAAGTCCATGGAGGAAAGTCTCCGGGTGACGGACAGGGTGGTGCAGCTTTTGCAAGAGCTGGGTTGGGTGGTCAACCCGGCCAAGATCCGTTTACAGCCCATGCAGGTCCTCGAGTACCTGGGAGTCCGGTTCGATATGTGCCAGGGGCAGGTGTTCCTGCCCCACAAACGAGCCGAGGGGTTGCGGACTCTAGTGCGGCAATTCCTGTCGGTGGCGGCGCCCTCGGCATGGGATTATCTCCGGGTGCTGGGCACCATGGCGGCAACGTTGGAGGCGGTGCCTTGGGCCCGGTTCCATATGCGGCCTCTCCAGAGAGCGCTACTCCGTCGTTTGGTCGCATCAGAAACATTCGTTGAGCATGCGTCTTCCTTGCCCAGGCACAGTTCGGCGGTCCCTTCGGTGGTGGCTTCGCCCCTCGTCTCTGGCGGGGGGCTTGCCGCTGGAGCAGCCAGAGTGGCTGCCATTGATGACGGATGCCAGTCTGGTGGGCTGGGGAGCCCACTGCGAGACTCAATTTGCGCAGGGCCTGTGGACCCCCCCTGGAGGCCTCGTGGGCGATCAATCGCTTGGAACTTCGAGCAGTGTTTCGGGCCCTACAGGTGTTCGAGGGCCTGGTGCGCGGTCAAGCTGTGAGAGTTCTCTCCGACAACTCGGCGACGGTAGCGTACATCAACTGACAGGGTGGCACCGGGAGTGCCGCGATGGAGGCAGAGGCCGACCTGCTGTTCACGTGGGTAGAGCTTCGCTTGTCCGCAATTTCGGCGGCGCAAATTGCCGGGAAAGACAATGTCGCCGCGGACTTTCTCAGCAGAATGCACATGGATGCAGGGGAGTGGGAACTGCATCCCGCGGTTTTCCGCCAGATCGTCAGGCGCTGGGGGACTCCGGTCATGGATCTCATGGCAACCTTTCAGTCGGCAAAAGTCGGCCGTTTTTTCAGCAGAAGGCGGGAAAGGATGTCGGAGGGCATCGACGCCTTGCTACGTCGGTGGCCGACGGACGGCCTCCTCTGTCTTTCCACCCTGGGCATTGATAGGCCGGGAGGTTCAGAAGACCGGGGCGCATGCGGGTCAGGTGCTGTTGGTGGCTCTCGATTAGCCGAGGCGGCCCTGGTACGCCGACCTAATCCGTCTGTTAAACGGGGAACCTTGGCGACTGCCGGCCAGGTCGGATCTGTTGCTCCAAGGGCCCCTTTTCATGCCTCAGGTGGATCGGTTCTCGCTTACGGTATGGCCCTTGAGAGGGCTAAACTCCTGAAAAAGGGCTACTCGTCGGCGGTTGTGGCAACCTTACTGCGGGCACGTAAGCAGTCGACGTCCTTGGCGTATGTGCGGGTCTGGCGTGTTTTTGAGGATTGGTGTTCGCGGCGTCAGGTGAGGCCGGGCTCGGCATCAATTCCTTTAGTCCTCGAATTTCTGCAGGATGGTTTTGACAAAGGTCTTGCTGCCAGTTCCTTGTGCGTGCAGTTGGCAGCCCTGTCCTGTTATCGGGGCAAGATCAATGGACGGCCGTTGGGGGATCATCCAGACATACGTCCTTTTCTGAAAGCGGTCGTTCATGTACGTCCGGCGCGCAGGGTGTGCGTTCCCCCATGGGATCTGAATCTTGTGCTCACGGCTCTGACTGAGCCCCCCTTTGAGCCCTTGCGTTGTGCGTCCCTGAAGGATTTGACGCTCAAGACGGTGTTTCTGGTGGCGATTTGTTCGGCACGGCGGGTCTCGGAGCTGCAGGCGTTGTCGTGCCGTGAGCCCTTCCTGTCGTTTTCTAAGGAAAAGGTGGTATTGCGTCCGGTTCCGTCCTTTCTGCCTAAGGTGGTGTCTCCCTTTCATCTGAACCAGGCAGTTTGCTTGCCCGTCTTGGGATCGTTGGGGGGCGATGACGCGGATCGCGGTCTTCGCCGTCTCGACGTGAAGAGAGCTTTGCGTCAGTATTTGGGGGCCACGGAGTCGTTCCGCAAGTCTGAGCGTTTGTTTGTTCTCTTCGGCGGAGCTCGTCGGGGCGAAGCGGCGGCTAAGGCGTCCATCGCCCGCTGGCTTAAAGAAGCGATTGCATCCGCTTATTTGCTACGGGTGCCTGTGGGTCTGAGAGCGCATTCCACCAGGGCGCAGGCGTCCTCGTGGGCAGAGCATAGTTTGGTTCCCCCGGGGGACATTTGTAGGGCGGCGACTTGGTTGTCTCTGCATACGTTCAGCAAACACTATCGATTGGATGTTGCTGCGGCTTCGGATGCTCGTTTCGGATCGGCTGTCTTGTCTGCCGGCTGGAAGGGTCCCTCCCATTGATTACTGCTCTGGTACTTCCCAGAGGTAGAGGACTGAACTGGAGGAACGCTAAGGAAATGATAATTACACTTACCTGGTAATTGTAGTTCCTTTAGTGACGACAGTTCAGTCCTCCTTCCCGCCCGGATGTTTATAGGAGGTTCCAGATTTCGTGCCGAGCTGAAGAGGGTTACAGGTGAGTCTGGTTTCCTTCTCTTCCTTTGTTTGTATCCTTCTCGATGGCGGGGCAGGAGGTAAGAAGGCCTGCTCGAGGGGGGTGGCTTACTGTTAGTACAGTTGTTATTCTGTTTTGCTACTTATTTGTTGCTCCTTTGAGTCTGCTTTGTTATAGTTTACACTGGGATGCAAGTGGGAGTGCAGCAGGCTATATCCAGTGATGTCATCATTCTGACATACCAGTCTCCTAGCTGCAGGAGGAGATTGACAACCCAGAGGTAGAGGACTGAACTGTCGTCACTAAAGGAACTACAATTACCAGGTAAGTGTAATTATCATTTATAATGATACATGGTGTAATACTGTCATACTGCTGTTAGATGTTACTCGACTGCACCCTCGCTGTTAGAATGCTGATGTTGTGATATAACATAGTAACACAGTAAATGTCGGCAGATAAAGACCAGCATGGTTCATCCAGTCTGCCCAGCAATACGGCAAGAGTAGGTGCACCTGACGCCCTGTGCAGGCCACCCCTCCCCATGTCTTTGTTTAGGGGTGGACCCACCACTCCATGTAGGACACCCCTATTTGTTGAGAAGTTAGATGGTTCAGTTTATTTTGTTTTTATCCTGTTGCTGTAAAGGGATCCGCTGTGCTTGTCCCATGCCATTTTGAATTCTGTCACTGTGTTTTCCCCCACCACTTCCATCAGGAGAGCATTCCAAGCATCCATGACCCTTTTGGTGAAAAAATATTTCCTGACATTGCCTTTCAATTTTCCACCTTGCAGCTTCATGTTATGCCCTCAGGTTTTGTAGCTTCCCTGTCTTTGAAAGAGGTTGGTTTGTTCATTGTTCCTCTTTAAGTATTTAAAGGTCTGAATCATATCTTCCCTATCCCTCCTCTCCTCCAAAGTGTACATATTTAGGTCTTCAAGTCTCTTCTCATAAGGTTTCTTACGCAGGCTCCAAATCATTTTGGTTGCCTTCCTCTGAACACTTTCCTGTCTTTTTACATCTTTTGCAAGATATGGTCTCCAAAACTGAACACAGTATTCCAGGTGAGGCCTCACCAGCGACCTGTACAGTGGCATAAGTACCTCTTCCTTTCTGCTGGTAATCCCTCTTTGTATGCAGCCCAACATCCTCCTGGCTTTTGCCACCGCCTTGTCGCACCGTTTTGCTACCTTGAGATCATTAGAGATAATTACACCAAGGTCTTTTTCCTGAACCATGCACACCAACCTCTCGCCCCCTATCGCGTACGTTTCCCTTGGATTTCTGCTACCTAAGTGCATGACACTGCACATTTTTGCATTAAATCGTAATTGCGAAGCATTAGACCATTCTTCCAGCTTTTGTAGATCTTTCCTCATGTTATCCACTCCCTCAGGGGAGTCCACTCTGTTGCAAATTTTTGTGTCATTTGCAAAAAGACAGACTTTTCCATTCAGTCCTTCAGCAATATCACTCACAAATACATTGAACAGTGCTGGCCCCAGGACCGAACCCCGGGGCACCCCGCTAATCACCTTCCCCTCATCCGAGTGACCTCCATGTACCATCACTCTCTGTCGTCTGTCAGTCAACCAATTTCTAATCCAGTTTACTATCTTGGTACCCATACCCAAGGTAGTGAGTTTGACAAGCCTCCTATGAGGAACAGTATCAAAGGCTTTGCTGAAATCCAGGTAGATGACATCCATCGCATGCCCCTGATCTAGTTGCTTGGTCATCCAGTCAAAGAACTCAATCAGATTAGTTTGGCAAGACCGTCCTTCAGTAAAACCATGTTGCCTCGGATCTTGCAACCTGTTGGTTTTGAGAAAGTTACCCAGGGAGGTGCTGATTGTAACTTGCCTATACCCCCACTTTCACATCTTGTTGATTGTACACTGTTTTGACTGGTAGAAAAATGGTATTGCAAAACCAGTTAAATAAAATAAATAAAAGTGAAAGGCAGGTAGCTTAGCTGGGTTTTCAGTACCATTTTTACACTGATGACTCTCATATCTCTCTGTACACCTGAAATCTCTCCGGCAATCCAGGCCTGGATATCTGCCTGCCTATCTGACATCGCTGCCTGGATGTCTCACCACTGTTTGAAATTGAATATGGCCAAAACCAAGCTTCTTATTTTCCCCCCTAAACCCACCTCCCTTCTTCCTTTCTCAATCTCTGTGCATAACCTTCTTCTATTCACCGTTTCCTCAGCCTGAAACCTTAGAGTAGTCTTTGATTCCTCCCTCTCCTTCTATACACACACCCAATTGATAGAAAGGACAGGTTTACCTTTCTCTATAACATCAGCAACATTCGCCCCTTCCTTTCTGAAAACACTAACATTACTAAGGCACTTATCCACTCCTTAGTCACCTCCTGTCTAAGACCTACTCCTTGCTGGTCTCCCCTTCAATCTGTTCAACACTCTGCTGCACGGTTAATCTTCTGCCAGCCTCGTCATACTCATATATTACCCCTCTTCTTAAGTCCATTCATTGGCTCTCTATCTGTTTCCACATCCAGTTTAAACTTCTCCTGCTGACTTATAAGTGCATTCACTCTGCAGCTCCTCTCTTATCTCTCCCTACACCCCCCCTCAGGAACTCCGCTCTTCTGATGGATTGTTTCTGTCTGTGCTCTGTCCTTTCACCTTGCTGCTTCTTATACCTGGAACAAACTACCTGAATCTGTAGGTCGGGCTTCATCTCTGGCCCTTATCAATCCATGCTGAAAGCTCACCTCTGAGGCAGCTTTTGGATCCTGATCTTCTTAATCTCCTGTATGTCTCCTTACCCTTCCCTAGATGTATTCTTGTCCTCTGCTGTTGTATTGTCTGTCTTGACTAGACTGTAAGCTTTGATGAGCAGAGACGGTCTTTTACATATACCTGTGCAGCGCTGCGTATGCCTTGTAAATGATCAATAGTAGTAGTTTAAAAAATGGTTTGGCAAAACTCCTGCAGGAAATGTCCATAAACTGTTGTTTTAAGGTAGATTGAAAGAAAACAACTGCTTGTCCCTGGGGATAAGGAACATGGAAGTGATATTTTTGGATCCTGTCAGGTACTTGTGGCTACTGTTGGAAACTGAACACTGGGCTTGTTGGACCTTTAAGCTACGCCATACTGGGTTCTTTTGAAGAAAAAGTCCTTGCTCCTGTTATTTACTTATTCATGTAGACCTGGGGGCAACCACTGCTTATTTCTGCCAGTGAGCAATAAAATAAAATAGATTTACTCTTTGGGATCCTGCCGGTACGTTTGACCTAGATCGGCCACTCTTGCAGATGGGAGACTGGTTTTGGTGCACCTTTAGTCTGACCCGGTGAGGCACATGTTCTAGGTGAGCTGGAGAGATGCCAGCGCATCTGTTTTTTGGACATTGTGGTTTGGTTCAGTTCATCTAATTTAATTTTAATAAGTAACACTTATAATCTACTTAACCTTATCAGGTTGGGGCAGAGTACAATTGGAGTAAATATAAAATCATTACAATTATTCTAATCTTAAGTTAAAATCAGAGAAACGTGAATGAAATCATACAAACATTACAAAGCTCATATATGGCATTTAATATTGCATTCTTTTAATAATTTTATAAGAGAATGTGGCATTCCAATGGTAACCACCTCCTCCTCAGACTGAGCTCCATTTACCTGTACCATTAGGATCTGTTCTGGGACTGGGACAAAAATCTAAGGGGGCCAGGATTGGGGTTGATATCCCCTGCTACAAGGGGACATAAGATGAGTGTGAAAGAGGATAGACTAAGGAGTAATATGCAGAAATATTTCTTTAAGAAAGAGTGGTGGGTGCATAGAATTGTCTCCCAGTGGAGGTGGTAGAGATGAGGACAATATCTGAATTCAAAAAAGCATGGGACAAACACAGAGGATTTCTAAAGGAAAAAAGGGGACTGTTGTAGTGGTTGATACGGAAGGGCAGACTAGATAGGCCATCTGGTCTTTTTCTGCATTTGTGTTTGTTTCTACCCTCAAACATCTGTACCTCACTTCTTCCCTTATTGGACCATCGCCTGCAAAACTTCAGTATTCATCACTCACAGCTTCAACCTAGCCCTGTCTCCTCCAACCTCTTTAGAAATCTTCATGCTGTTGACCTGTTGACTGTCTCCTCCACTAGGTCATCTGAGTCTGATAAGGCAGTAGCTTCCTATAATGCTGCATTCTCCTCTGCCTTGGATGCTGTTGCTCTGCCCTTGCTAATCCTGTGAGGCATACTGTACCTTAAATCTGTCTGTCTTCCACTACCCACTATCTACATTCCTGCACCTGCTCAGCTGAGCATGCTTGGCTCAAATTCCGCACTCTTGCGGACTTTCTACATTTCAAATTCATATTTGTTTCTTTCCAGTTGGCCATAGCAGTTCATTTGACTAACTCTCTCTTGCCTCTAACCCTCGCTGTTTCCTTACAAGTCTCAACTCTCTCCTCAAGGTGCCTCCGCCTCTGACCCCTCCCTCCCTCACTTTCTGCCCAAACCCTGGCCGACTACTTCCATGACATAATCCACATGATAACGCTCTATTACCCACAAGGTCAGCTACTCCCCCTCTTCACTCCCAACTTTCCTCCCTTATCTGCGCTACCCTTACTTCCTTTTCTGTGATCTCTGAGGAGGAAACCACTTGCCTTCTTTCCTCATCCAAACTCACTATCTGCTCCTCTGATCTTATCCCACCCGTCTTCTTAGCTCTATCTCCTCCACTGTAATCCCTTCCATCTCTCATATTGTCAACCTATCGTTCTCCACTGCAACGTTTCCTGCGGCTTCAAGCATGCTGTGGTCACTTCTCTCAAGAAACCCTCACTATATCCTACTTGTCCTAACTATTGACCCATCTCCCTCCTCCCCTTCATTTCTAAACTACTTGAATGTGCGGTTCGCTGCCGTTGCCTCAACCTTTTCCCCTCTCAAGCCCTTCTGGATCCTCTACAATCTGGCTTTTGTCCTTTACATTCTACAGAAACTGCTCTTGCCAATTTCTTGACCTTTCTGCTGCTTTTGACACTGTTGACCACAACCTTCTCCTTGATACTTGTCCTCGCTTGTTTTTACGGACTCTTCTTATCTCTCCCATTGCTGGTTCAGTGTTTGTTCTCGTGGATCCTCTACTGCTATCCCACACTCAGTTGGTGTACACCAAGGGTCCACTCCTCCTTTTCTCTCTGTATACCCAGTCCCTTGGTGCACTCATCTCTTCGGGTACCATCTTTATGCTGATGACTCCCAGATCTACCTCTCTATACCTGAAATCACTCTGGAAATCCAGGCCAGGATCTCTGTCTGCCTTTCTGACATTGCTACTTGGATGTCTCACCGCTGCTTGAAATTGAACATGCCCAAAACAGAGCTGCGCTTTTTCCCCCCCTAAACCCTCTTCTCCTCTTACCTCCTTTCGCATTCTCTGTGGCTGACTCTACTCCTGCCTATCTCCTCAGCTCGCAACCTTGAGGTCGGCTGAGTCCTCTCTCTCCTTCTCCACACACATCCAACTGATTAGCTAAAACCTGCAGTTTCTTTTTCTACTACATCAACAACATTTGCCTATTCCTTTCTGAACACACTACCAAGACACTTATCCACTCCTTAGTCACCTCCTGTCTAGACTATTGTAACCTACTCCTTGCTGGTCTCCCCCGGAATCATCACTCCCCTCTTCAATCTGTTAACACTCTGCTGCATGGCTATTCTTCTGCCAGCCTTGTCATGCTCATAGTACCCTTCTTCTCAAGTCACTTCATTGGCTCTCTATCCGTTTCTGCATCCAGTTCAAACTTCTCCTACTGACCTATAAGTGCATTCACTCTGCAGTTGCTCACTACCTTTCCTCTCTTATCTCTCCCTACACCCCTCCTCAGGAACTCTGCTCTTTTGGCAAATCGCTTCTATCTGTGCCCTTCTCTTCTATTGCTAACTCTAGACTTCGCTCCTTTCACCTTGCTGCTCCTTATGCCTGGGACATACTAACCAAGTCTGTATGTCAGGTGCCTTCTCTGACCCTTTTCAAATCCAGGCTAAAAACTCACCTATTTGCTGCTGCTTTCGGATCTTGACTCACCTGATCTCCTTGTTTCCTTACCATTCCCCCTAGATATATCCCATGTCTGCAGCTACTGTGTTGTCTGTCTTGACTAGGTTGTAAGCGCTGATGAGCAGGGGCCGTCTTTTACATGTCTGTTCAGCGCTGCGTATGTTTTGTAGCGCTATATAAATGTTCAGTAGTAATAGTAGTGTTAGCCATTACAGTCAAACCTCGGTTTTCATTTGCCCCAGTTTTCATACGTTTCGGTTTTCAACGTCTTTTCTGACTGAGATTTTGTCCCGGTTTTCATGCATTGCTTCGGTTTTCAACGTCTTTTGACTGAGATTTTGTCCCGGTAGCAGGGAAGAAAAGCTGTCAACGTAAGCAGGAGATGTTGCATGAATGTGGGAAGCAGTTCTTTCTCTTGCAGGGTACGTCGTCTGAAGCTATATCATTAAGATTTTCTGCCATTCTGAAGCATTGAGCAGATAATGTAAAGGTATTTTAATGGACTGAATTCAATGTGATTCCGAAGAGAGCTGGGCACAGCAGCTTGTCAGGGGTGGCTAAGGCCAGATGTTAACATACTGTACTGTACTTAGCTTGCTTTCAGTGATGTTAAATGTTCATTTATCCATTTCATTAGTCATTTATATTTATTTCTCATTGTTTTCTGTATGTAAAAATATAGTTATTCTCTATAAAATGTATTTTTTGTGAATATTTTTGGGTATCTGGAACGGATTAATTGGATTTACATTATTTCTTATGGGAAATATTGCTTCAGTTTTCATACGTTTCGGTTTTAGTCAGACTTTTTCGAACGGATTAATCATGAAAACCGAGGTTTGACTGTATTAGATAATGTTAGCCCTTCTGTGGTTGGTAAATGAGAATATATGTTTCTGTTTTTGCAGGTCTACGCTGTTGGGAAGAGGGTCTTACTCCTTGCTGCTATCTCAGCTCCTAAGACCTTGTGCCCTCTCCTCCCAATGCCACTTGGACTCGGTCGCCGGAAGAAGGCCCCACCGTTGGTAGAGAATGAGGAGGCAGAGCCCATCCGTGGCGGCCTGGCTGGGGTGCACATGGGCCCATTTGGTGGACTGGCTGCTACACAGCCTGGCCTGCCCCCACCACCCCCAAATCTTCGGCCTCGGTTAGTCTTCCACACCCAACTGGCTCATGGGAGCCCGACTGGCAGGATTGAAGGGTTCAGCAATGTGAAGGAACTGTATGGGAAGATTGCTGAGGCCTTCAAGATCCCTGGCTCGGAGGTGAGGCTTGAACCTTTTTTTCAGTTCTTTAAAATGTTCTCCCTTCTGAGCAGTGAGATTGGAGCCGTTTCATTTTGATTCTCTGGCTGTTCTGAACTCTGGGACATATCAGCTGGTTATGTTCAGGATTTTGCTTCATGGAGGGGGCAGGAAATTGGTAGCAATGGTGGTCTGATGGTATGGGAGGCAAGAGAAGAGAAATTTTAGTTGTTAATGGAAAATTCGAGTCTGGGGCAAGGTAGCACATGGGGAAAAGCAGATGACTGTGGGGTTTTTTTCCCTGCTGTTAACTAATCTGAAAATCCACTTGCTAGAGATCGCCCCCTCTCCTGGCTCTGGTTTTCTCAAGTGGGAGTGGGAGCTCTTCAGCGAGCTTCAGTGTATCAAGTTGACCATAAGACTGCTCACACTCTTAACACGCCACCAAGGACAGATTGGAGGAGGGGTGTCCGAAGGCCACTTCCTCCCTGGCATAGTGTGCAGGTCCATGTCTCCTTCAGTTACCACATGGGTTTCAGTAGGGAGCTGGACTTTTTAAGACCATGGATTACTGAAGGCTCCTTGTCAAAGAATGTCCCTGTAAATGGGTGATGCCTTGATTGTCCTGTTTTTAAGGTGGTAGTGTGCTAATGGAAGTCAGATTTTCTGGAGGCGGAGGGGGCGGGGGCGGCTATGTATCACTGCAGCGCTATTTTGGTAGGAAGTTTCTACGTATCCCTTTTCACATGCCAAAGCCAGGCTCCCACTCCAACAGCCCTTCAGTGCAATTTCCTAAAATCCTAGCATGTGGTGCTCAGAGGGTTATAATAATGTAGTGGGACACCTAGACCTTAGTCCGCTAAAACCTCTCAAACCGAACATTCTCCTTCCTCAGGTTTTGTTCTGCACACTGAACACCCATAAAGTCGACATGGACAAACTGCTGGGAGGCCAGATAGGGCTGGAAGATTTCATCTTTGCTCATATCAAGGGGCAGAAGAAGGAGGTGGAGGTGCTCAAGTCAGAGGAAGCCCTGGGGCTCACCATCACGGACAATGGAGCTGGCTATGCCTTCATAAAGGTAGCTCTCCCATGAGTTCACCTGCCACTTGGAAGAGGCAGGAGACAGCGGAGGAGTAGTGAGAGGGGGGATAGAATATGTTTCCCATCGCTGAGCTGGGCTCTGGTCTTAAGCAGTCACATGTTAAACCAACTTCCCCACTGGAACAAAAATTCTGACTAGCCTTCAGCTCCATGGGCTACTGGTGCCAGGCTCATGGTTCCTGAGCCCTCAGACTTTAATGTGGTCCTCGGCTATATGAAGAAAGCATGCAGTGCCAGGTGGTGGCCCTCTCATTTGCACCATCATTTGGCGAGAAGGGGAAGAGGCTGGGGCTGACTGATCTCCTTCAGCAGCTAGGCTTCTAGCACAATAGGAACAAAGAGGTCTTTGAGGTAAAATGCGCTTTTGCAGTAGCTAAGATTAGTTTCCTGGTAGCCTATCCTCTCCAACATCATATTGGCTGGATCCTACTTGCTGCTACTATAGACTTTTTATCCCATCCTAGAGAAGGGAAGCCAGTTCAGGATCAGAAACGACTCCGTCCATTCTGTGTTATGGTGTTGCCACTGAGGCTGAGCCTTCAGCATTTACATCCAGCAGTGCACTGTGGCACATCTCATCCCTCTTACTTTTTTGTTGCCCCCCCCCTTCCCCCAATAGCGCATCAAGGAAGGCAGCATCATTGACCGAATCCAGCTTATCAGCGTTGGCGACATGATCGAATCCATCAATGGCCAGAGCCTGATTGGCTGCCGCCACTATGAGGTGGCCAAAATGCTGAAGGACTTGCCCAAAGGGCGGGTCTTCGTGTTGAAGCTCATCGAACCCATGAAAGCATTTGGTGAGTTGATGAGGCTGTTAATACGGCATTTAAAGGTCAAGAGCTTTGGGGGCTGGATTTTGCTTCACAGCTGCACTGAGTGAGACCCTGAGTTCCATTCCTAGACCACCCTCCTGCTCCTTAGGCTGGCCAGGAACAGTGCAGTAGCAGCATTAATGAGCCCAGGATTTTGGTGGCTGGGCTGGACAGGGGAATAAAACAGCAGAATGGTGGGGGGCGGGGATGGCAATGCAGAGATGTCCAGTGATTGCTCATGGTGTCTTGATCCAGCATCCTACTCTAAACTAGTAGTAGTCTGGCATCATCTGGGGTGCAGTTCTGCAGTGTGTCCTCTGGAGGTCAGTGCATGATCACTTCCTTGATGCCTTGGTTTCTAGGATTGGTGCTGGGTTTTTGAGAAAGTGGGGGTCATTTAACATCCACTAGTCTGGCTTGCAAATATGATAAGCTGTGATTCCACCATGTTTTCCTCGCACAAGATGTGTGTCAAATATGCATCCTCTTGTCTTGTTCTAGATATGATCAGCCAGAGATCTGGTGGTGGAAAACTGAGCACTAGCTCCCAGTTGGGTACTGGGAGGGGGACCCTACGGCTGCGATCAAAGGGACCTGCTACCGTGGAGGAGCTGGTAAGTGGGACGAAGGAAGAGAGACCCTACAACTACAGCCTAAGGGAGGCAGGTGCTTTGGTTAGCTAGGATCTGTCCAGGTCTTACTTTGAACTTGGTAGTTCCTGCTCTTGACTGGACTTAGGCTGGCGTTCTGCCCATAGTCCTTGCACCCTCTCATTTCTTTTTTCTCTCCACAGCCATCAGAATTTGAGGAGAAAGCCATTGAGAAAGTGGATGATTTATTAGAGAGTTACATGGGAATCCGAGACACAGAGCTGGGTGAGTACCTTCCTCTTGCCACCTTCAACACCATCCATGACAAGCAGGGGGAAGAAGGTGGGCGAATAATCCCTCTCCCCCTCAACACTAGCTGACCCTGCCCATCATAAAGAGTTTATGCTCAAAGTGGGCAGGGCATACCTCTTTCTGTCATCACGCATAACTCCCCTCAGGGAGTATTGTGTCTGTGACAAGCGGGAACTAGGTGAATAGGCCTTTCATCCCACAAGCTACGGGGATAGCTCCTAACACCTTGCCCATCTCAGGTGTTGCCCCATGCTCAAAGTATGGGCAGTAATTTTCTGTGTTTGGCAGCCTCCATCAGCAGAAACAGCAATAGGAAATGTTGAATGAAACTTAAGAGTGGAGGAGTGGCCTGGTGGTTGGGGCAAGGTACTTCAGGCCGGAGGGTCGGGGGTTCAAATCCCACTAGAGGACAGCAACCTTGGGCCGGAAGGACTGGGGTTTCTAGTCCCACAGGTGCTCCTTGTGGTCTTGGGCAAGCCACTTAACCCTCCATAGCCCATGTTCCCTGTAAAAATAGTTATCTCCAAATTATAATGCCCTGTTCAATGTAATTTCAGATTGTTCAATGTAAAACGCACTGATGCCGAATAGCGTGGTATATAAGAGAAAATAAATAAATAAGAGTAAACATTTCCCTCCCTCTCTGCAGCTGCCACCATGGTGGAACTGGGAAAAAATAAGAAGAACCCTGATGAGTTTGCAGAAGCGCTGGACGAGACCCTGGGGGATTTTGCCTTTCCTGATGAGTTTGTCTTTGATGTCTGGGGTGCCATTGGGGATGCCAAATCTGGCCGGTACTAATGGATTATCACGTCCCGTGCTGCTACAACCAGAGAACGCGCTGGAAGGACCAACAATTCTGATGAGGGAAGATGGAGGGAACGGACTTCCTTCGAGAGGGGGGCTGTGGTAAAGGAGGTGCCCCCCTCTCTCCCCCATATCCTTCATCTGCTTCTGAATCTTGGAACTGAATCTGAACAAGGCAAAGTTTCTCAAACTATTTCACTACCTCCCTCCTGCCCCTCTCCCTACTGCATATGTGGGATTGACTACATTACTAACACTGGATGTGGAAGAGGTGGGCTACAAACCCCTTCCTTCTTACCTTAGCCTCTCCCCCACACACTACCACCTAGCTGCGGAGACTGCTCCAGGAAGGTTTGTTTTCAAGGGAGGAGGACCTGCCCCATTCAAATCTCCCTGCTGCTAGTGAATAGGGGGAAGAGAGTCAGCAGTAGAACCGATGCTGGTGCCATCTTTGTCTGCAAGAATGCATTGCCAAAGCTGAGACTGTCCTGCAAAATTCTTGGGTCTTGATGCATCCAAATGAAATTAGACAGAGAAGATGAGTGGGGGTGAGGAGACCCTTGGTTCTCTCCCATCTTGTGGACTATGGGAGTGCTGTGGTCCCACAATGTGTCCCTATCACCTTGCACTATGCCTGCATTAGATTAAAGGCCGTGGCCGGGTCCAGAGGAATGTGGGAGGCCTCACCCCTGCCTCTTTGGCATTAGAGCCACAGCGAAGAAAGTCCAAGCTGCTAGCTAGCCCTCTTTCCCTAGCTGCTTCCTATTGGGCCGATGTTTGTTTTATTCTTTTTCAGTCTGCTTCCAGTTTGGCGGCTTCTCTGGGTCGCGTTTTGTTCTGTAAGCTCAGAAGACCCTGGATACCAGTGAAAGCAGCCGGGTTTGTACAAAAGAAATTTATTTTTGTAAAACTGAGAGGAGAGGTTACTCTGTCCTGCTCTGTGACCTTCTGGATAATTTGGGGTTTTTATTCTTTATTAGTGTTGACGCATTTTTAGTGTCTGTTTTTCCATCATGCGTTACTGAGCAAAAATATTACAGTTCAGGGCCTTGGGCAGATGAATGTTAATCAGATGGTCCATTTGGGCTTGTTTGGCTTTCAGATGGGAGAGCTTTTTTCATTGTTAATTGAGCAGTTTTTTAAACTCCCAGAGCGCCTAACAATTTCCCTTTTGCAGAATAGGGATCAATTGAACGACACCTGTCTGCATATATGAGCTCGGATGTACCTTTTCATCCAGCTGTTTGAATCAGTGAGAACAATTCTGGGTGAATCTGGCACTTGAAACCAGTGGTTGGATTGAAGAATCTTTTATTGGCATGGCAGTTTGTATCTCAGTGTGCCGTCTTCTGTAGAATATCATACCAAGGGTGAAGTGTTGGGCTGATTCTTGGGGCTTGGATCTAGAAAGTTCTACAGCTGGCAAAAAAAAGACCCCTTTCCTCTCCCAAGGTTAACAGCTCCTGTTTCCATGAGTGTAGTACCCAGATATTTACCCGTTGTGCCTCTGATCCCCTGCCTGGAAGTCTCAAGGTCACTTAAGAGTGGGCAAAAACTGGTAGTCCGGTAATTTAAGAAATAGCTTTTTTTCTTTTTAATTTTAACTTTGACACTTAAAAATCATTTGTAACTTTATTTAACTTTTTATTACCTCAGCACAGGCAGTGGTAGCTGATTGGTCCATGTGGTGTCTGTCGTCTTTGGGACCATTTGTTGACATCAAAGCAGGGATGAAATTTTGTTAGGAATCATTGATGAGAGGTTTTGGGATTCGTCTGTGACTGAAAACCTTAATATTCCTCAAGCCTGACAGCCCTTTGTTCCTTCCCTTGTCCTAGTTAAACATTGCAGACAGCTTATTTTTTAAATGACAATATAGATGGGGGGGGGGGAGGTCTTGCCGAGCCTCGGGCTTTCAGCTGCCCTTTTTTCATGGGGGTCTCGTCAGGTTCTGACCATTTTGTTGGGAAGGCAGGATTTGGTTTGAGCTGCAGACAGTGGCTTCCTGTGCCAGTTTGCTGCATTTTGTTCCAGGTCATAGGCGGAAGGGGCTTGTCTGCATTTGTTATGCCATGGTGATGCCCCTCTTGGCGGTAGTGTGGAGAAATGTGTTTGTATTTTAAGTATGAGGAAGTGCTGATGGTAACTGTTGCATAATGTTCTTTTATGTTGAAGAAATGGTAAAAACTCTCACTCTGAGTTAGGAAGAAGCCACCTCGGGAGGAGATTCGGTACCACTTTCCATTCAAGGGTTCCCTATGAAGGTGGCGACACTTGCTTCTGACTTAATGTTCAGCTTCCCTTTTCTACATTTAAAAATCCCTTGGCAGAAAACCAATCAGTGTGTATGGCCTGCTGACTGACTGATGTGTGACTTCCAATGTCCAGGACTGATTATGTCTATGAAAATAAACACGGAGCCTTCTGTCTCTAGCATTCTCATAACACTCGTCACCTGAGCCGCTCTTCCGTTTGTACTGTACCTGGATTTAATGTTGTAAAACAGGTTCCACGTTTGTATGGGATGTAATAATTGTGACCTTTTTTGCATTTGTATTCTTCACACTGCATTGTCTCCTCTGTGGCCAAATGTCCTATATGCACGTTGTCTCTACCTTCCTGCCTATGAAGGGGGGGGGGGGTGGTGTCATACTGTTCTCTTCCCTTCCCCCACTGGTGGATCAGGCCAGAGCTGCAGTCTGTCGTCATTCTTTTTCAGCAAGGTCAAGCGAGAGAACACTGTGCTAGCAGGTCTCGCTGCCTCAGACTTGAAAAGATTAATAACACTACACTATACTTCACTTATGTTAGCAAATTCTTTTGTGTGATTATTTAGCATCCTTAACAGTGCACTTAACCAATGAACTGAATGCTTACAAAAAAGAGAAAAGAAAACAGTATCAAAGTCAGTCTATACGGAAGCTAAATGAAGGAACTTTCCTAATGCTCCCAAATAATAGAGACTGATAATGGATTTGCCCAATTACTCAAGTCTCTGCCAAATCCCCATTTGAGCCTGATCCATGCAAAGACTGTTCTACTTAGAATGTAGTTCTCATACCCCCCTGCCCCCCCCTCCCCCCGAGAACCAAAACCAATTTCCATCAGTTAACATTTATGGAGAGTGTCTTCACTAGCAAAGGGGATCAACATTTTCAGTGTCCAGCATTCCATATGTATTCATTTTTTTAAAGATTTGGACATACCAGAAATTAAATAGTCAGCACGATAATATCACTGCACAGTAGCAAAAGCTGATATCTGTGGAATTGTTTATAACTGATCTTTGGTTAAGGCCACAATTCTGCAGAATACAATATAGAGTTTTGTCCCCATAAAGAAATGTGCATTATTTTTATTTGAAAGAATCAAACTGGGCTAGAATTAGAGTTTCTCCAGGAACAAGCAGGAAGTCAGTCCTCACTTATGGTTGACGTCGGCACAGACGGAGCCCGTGCGGAACAATTCCCCAGCTTTCAAAGAAAGCCTTTGGGATTGCTGCCACGCATGCATGGTCCTATTTCCCCCCCCCCCCCCCCCCAGGGTGCCATTTTGCTCACTCTCCCTTTTTTCGCAGAACCCTTCGGACGCATGTCCTTGTCCCTCGGAAAAAATGTTTCGTTTTCCGGCCTACTGTTTTCCCGATTGCACCGGTTCTCTACCCGTCCTCCCCCTTGCTCCTACCTCTTTTGGGCAAAGGGGACACTTTTTTCCTAATTTTTGTTGTTGACTGGCTTCGCGCCCTTTTTTTTTTCTCCTAACCGCTGGCCGTGTGGGTCTTTGACCTCGGGGGGCCCTTTTTGCCCCGATGGCCACCGGTTTCAAAAAATGTGATAGATGCTCCAAGAACATGTCGCTTACGGACACCCATGACTGTTGTCTACGGTGTCTCAGAGCCGACCATGAACAAGAGCTCTATTCGCTTTGTTAAGAAAATGTCCTCCAAAGCCCTGCTCAGTCGTAAACAGAAGTCAGAGGACATTTTCAGAAAGGCTGCCTCTGAATCCCCGGTGGCACCCTCAGTCGTGTCTCCGCCGGTGGGGTCCCCCACCTCGGCTCCGCGCTCAAGATGGCACTCCGACCAGGGGTCCCCTGAAGTGGAGCAGCATAAGAAGATCATCTCTAAGTCACTGTCGGGGTCTCCCTACAAGCGCGAGCACTCCTGGTCGCTTAGCCCCCCTCAGTATTCCCGAGAGTCAAACAAGGAGTGGCCTCATATGGTACCTCAAACAGACTCAGGACCCGGGCGATGGCACCAGGTCTCCCGAGGGTCATCCCGGCAAGGATCCCCTCTCCTCGATGCCCAACCCGGTGACCCTGGTGTCGGTGTCGCAGGGCCCCATGCCCATGTGGGAGTCCTATATGCTGGCACTAGAACGTAGCAGTTCTACGTATATAGCTTCCCAGCAGGGGCTCGTCTCCAGCTTCACTGGTCTGCGCCTAGAGACCGAGGTTCCCTAGAGAGCGACACCAAAATCTTCCGTTGAAACTCCTGAGAGCCATGGCCTTGTGAGGGTCCTCTGCGTCAGTCTCACTCGCCTTCCCATTCCATGGGGATGAGATCCTCCAGGGCCTCTAGCTCCAAACGGGCCTCGGCCTCTGGGCGAGGCGACCAGCCGGAATCTGACGACTCTTCCGAATTTTCGGGCTGGTAGTCGGATGGGGATACTTCTCCTGAGACCCATACCCATCAGGACCTCCCGTCAGACACATCCCCGCCTGCCTTTCAGTGGCATTCGCTGCCCGAGGACACCACCTCCTCGGTGTTTCTTCTGTGATATGGCACGGGTTCTCAACCCGTGGAGTGGAGGAGTGGCCTAGTGGTTGGGGCAAGGTACTTCAGGCCGGAAGGTCGGGGGTTCAAATCCCACTAGAGGACAGCAACCTTGGGCCGGAAGGACTGGGGTTTCTAGTCCCACAGGTGCTCCTTGTGGTCTTGGGCAAGCCACTTAACCCTCCATAGCCCATGTTCCCTGTAAAATAGTTATCTCCAAGTTATAATGCCCTGTTCAATGTAATTTCAGTTTGTTCAATGTAAACCGCACTGATGCAGAATAGCGTGGTATATAAGAGAATGTAAATAAATAAATAACCTGGCTACCCAAGCGGAGGAGGAACCTTGAGCTGAAGAGCTCGATATTTTGCAGTACAAGTCCCCTCCTCGAATCTCTTGCTGTCCCAGTTCCTCCCATTTTGTCCAGGCTGCTACTCTGTATGTGGGAGAGCCCTGCGTTGGTCCCCATCGTGAGCAAGTGCCTCGATGCGATGTACAGGGTCCAGCGCGGCCCTGTGTTCAGGAAAACCAAACTCCCCCCACACCTCCATGGTAGTGGAGTTGGCCATGAGAAAACAAAAGAGCCTGAAGTCACATTCTTTGATTCCGCCAGGCAGGGAGTCCGAGCCCTTGACGCACTAGGCCGCAAGCCCTATCAAGTGTCCATGCTCTCATGCCGTATTCAGGCATACCAGTTGTACACGGGCATGCTTTTACGTGATCTAGCCAAGGAACTTGGAGGCTTCTCCGCGGGCATTGTGGGTGAACCTCTCAACAGGTTCCCAACCCTCCTTACGTCCATTGCGGAGTGCTCAAAATACCTCTCCTGTGCCACCTACGACAGATTCGAGTCTTTGGCTCGAGTTGCGGCCACTGGCATTGGGGCCTGGTGCCAGGCATGGCTCCAGTCCTTGGACTTAGAGCAGTGGGTCCAGGAAAAGCTCCTAGATGTACCCTGTCTTGATGAACAGCTCTTTGGTAAATTGATGGAGGATAAGGCTGCCAAGATTGAGATGGAGTTAGTCCACCTATGCCTCTCGCCCAAGACCACCTCCCTTCCTCGAAAGAAACAGCAAACTAAGAAGCCGTTCTTTTTGCGGAAGGGCCTACCCTACCGAGGCTGCTCACCGTACCCACCCACTCCCGCACCGACTGCCGCGATGCAGGGAAAACCTGGGCCACATGGTCATCGCAGACCAAAAGGGCCCAAAGCCCAAACCCCGGCTCCGCCTCAGCCCACCCATGGGTTTTGTCGCCAGTAGCGTAGCCTTTTGTCCCCTGGCAACGCCACAGCTGGTGGGGGGACGCCTGTCCTCCTTCGCCCCTCAGTAGGCATCCATCATGTCGGACACTTGGGTCCTCCAAGTAGTCCGGGACGGCTACCGTCTCCGTTTGGGCAGGCTTCCCCCTCCCTTTTCCCCAGCGGAGCCTTCTAGACTCCCCGTACACCAGTCCTTCCTACAGCGGGAGTTAGACAACCTCCTTGCCCAGCGAGCGGTTGAGAGGGTGCCAACGCACCTCCGAGATCGGGGCTTCTATTCCCGGTACTTCCTCATCCCAAAGAAGACGGAGGGCCTATTGCCCATCCTCGACCTCCGAAAACTAAACAAGTTTCTGGGACTGGAGAAGTTCAAAATGCTATCTCTTCCTGCTGCCCTTCCTCCAACAAGGCGACTAGCTATGCTCCTTGGATCTCAGGGACGCTTACGCCCACATTCTTATTCACCCCCAGCGCAGAGGCAGTTCCTGTGCTTCAGGGTGCAAGGGGAGCATTACCAATACAGGGTGCTCCCCTTCGGATTTGCATCTGCTCCGCAAGTCTTCACAAAGTTCCTCTCCGCGGCCGCTGCCTCCCTTAGACGGCAGGGTGAACCAGTCTTCCCTTATCTCGACGATTGGCTCGTCATGGGGCCATCAGCCGGGGAAGCCCGCCTTCTGGCATCACGCACAATCCACCTCCTCGAGAGCCTGGGATTCTTGGTCAACTATCCCAAGTCCCACCTCGAGCTGGCACAGGCCTTGGAGTTTATCGGCGCGCTCCTCGACACTCGGCGGGTGATTGCTTTTCTGCTGGCAGACCGTGCGGCTTGCCTCCCGAGTATTGGTGGCCCAGGTCCAGATCAGCACTCGGGTCACAGCGCAGACTTTGCTGCGCCTCCCGGGGCACATGGCTTCCACCGTCCATGTGGTCCCACATGCCTGCATGCACATGCGGATGGCCCAGTGGTGCTTCAGCACTCAGTGGAGCCCAGCCTCCGGTCACCTCAGGGACCCCATTCAGGTCTCCCTCAACCTTTTAAGGGCCTTAGACTGGTGGCAGGACTCCCGCAACCACCTCGGGGACTGCTCTTCCAAGCCCCGCAGCACGAACTAGTGCAGACAACGTACGCTTCCCTGTTGGGATGGGGAGCCCACTGCGGTGCACTGTGCACCCGAAGAGTCTCAACAGCAGATCGACTTGCTCGAGCTTCGGGCGGTCCGATGGGCTCTGAGGGCCTTCGAGGACCATCTCCAGGGAAAGTCTGTACTCATGCAGACCGACAATCGAGTAGCGCTGTTCTTCATCAACATGGAAGGGGGTACGGATTACGCCGTCTCTGCTGGGAAGTGGTCCTCCTCTGCTCCTTCGCCTTCCATCAAGGGATGACCCTACGAGCGGTCTACCTTCCGGGCCATGAGAACGTCCTCGCGGACACACGCAGCAGGATCCTCCGCCCTCACAAATGGCAGCTGGACCCGGAGGTGACCAGCTGGCTGTTCCATCGGTGGGGGACTTCAACAATGGACCTGTTCGCCAGCCCGGTGAACACTTAGCTCCTCCGCTTCTGCGGCCCAGTCCCGCACCAGAGTAGGGAGGCGCGGGAGGCATTCCTCCTTGAGCTGGCCCTCAGGGCTTCTCTACATGTTCCCTCCCACTCCTCTCATTGTGAGGACCCTCCACAAAGCTCAGTGGGACTGAGCGTCGATGATACTTGTCGCTCCCTCATGGTCGTGGTTACCACTCCTGCTCCGGCTCATGTCCAAGCCTCCGATTTCCTTGGGCTGTGCCCCAGGTCTTGTGATGCAGGAGGAGGGCGCTACACCCAAACCTGGCCTTGTCCCTTGCAGCCTGGTGGCTGAACGAGCCACCATAGCCACACTAGACCACCTGGAGGAGGTCGAGGAGGTCCTCCTTGTATTGAGGAAGTACTCAACGAGACAAGCTTACATCTTCAAGTGGAGACGCTTCTCAGTCTGGTGTTCTGAGCTCCAGATTAACCCTTTCTCGTGTCCCACTCAGTGGATCCTCCTTTACCTTCTCCATCTCTCGAAGGAGGGGCTGAAGTCTTACTCTGTCAGGGTACATCTGAGCACCATCTCGGTGCATCACTTCCCCATAGAGGGCAAACCCCTCTCGGAGCAGTCCTTGGTCTCCCGCATCATGTGGGGCCTCTTGCTATCCAAACCTCCCATCTAGCCTCCTCCAGCGGAATGGGATCTGAATGTAGTGCTCATTCAACTGATGCGTTCACCCTTCAAGCCGATGGGCGACATGCTCACTTTGGCACCTGTCCTGGAAAGTGGTCTTCCTGATGGCTTTGACCTCGGCCCGCCGAGTCAGTGAACTCCAGGCTCTCATGGCTAAAGCCCCTTATACCAGGTTCTTTAGGAACAGGGTGGTCCTCCTTACCAACCCCAAGTTCCTGCCAAAGGTTGTCTCGGATTTTCATCTCAATGAGGAGATAGTCTTGCCGGCCTTCTTCCTGAGACCCCATGCCGACCAGTCGTCGGCGTTTTTGCATGTACTCTTCTGCAAGAGGGCTCTTACCTTCTATCTGCAGCGCACTCAGCCTCATCACAAGTCTGGCCAGCTTTTTGTGAGCTATGATCCCAATTGCCTGGGGCAGGCAGTCACAAAGCGTATCCTCTTCATTTGGGTGGGGGACTGCATCGCCATCATGGCGCCCCGCTGGATTGGCGGGTCACTGCACACAGCGTCCGAGCCAAGGTAGCTTTGGTGGCTTCTCTGCGATCAGTGCCGCTATCGGACACTTTCACCTCGCACTGCTGCCTGGAGAGGGAGTTCCACAGGGACAGCACCTTCGGCCAGGCTGTACTCCATAATCTGTTTGGGGTTTAAGCAACTCATGCCCTCCAACCCTTCTCGACGGCTACCAAGGGTTTCGCCCCAGGGACCTGAGGACTCTGGCTCCTTCAGGCATCTGCTTCTGCTCACGCCTTTACGGAGGCGTTTTTTGGTTACAGGTTCGGTAACCTGTAGCTGGGGAGTCCCATAAGTGAAGACTGACTTCCTGCTTGTTCCTGGAGAAAGCATAGTTACTCACCTGTAACAGGTGTTCTCCAGGGACAGCAGGAATCAGTCCTCACAACCCTCCCATCTCCCCTGATGAGTTGCTGGATTTTTATCCTTCCCTTGCCATCTGCTTGGTAGGACTCGAGCTAAAGGACTTGACTGAGCAAGATGGCACCCTTGGGCAGGAAGAGGACCATGCATGCGTGGCAGCAATCCCAAAGGCTTTCTTTGAAAGCTGGGGAATTGCTCTGCTTGGACTCCGGTGCCGACATCACCCATAAGTGAGGACTGATTCCTGCTGTCCCTGGAGAACACCCGTTACAGGTGAGTAACTGCTTTTTCTGAGACCTGAGAGGGATTTGTGTTATACAGATTCTTATGGCCAAATATTGATTAACCCAGGTATCAAACCTCTGGCCTTGCTTTCTATGTTTAGTATCCTGGTTAACTTATATAATCAACATACAGGGCCGGTTGGAGCAGAATGATGATGGCAGAAACTATCCTGATTAGTTTTGCTTTCCAGGCCAGAAACATTGCCATGTTGGATGCAAGATAAGGTGGTGGTTTCTTAAGATCAGCAATGCAAACTATTTGTGAGTGACTTAAGTAAAGAACTTGTTGGCTAGATAATAAGCATGGTATCAAACAGCATAATACTGCAAGCCAAATTAGAAATGTGTAACTGCAATGGTTTTTGGCATAATCCTTCTCGTCCCCATGGAATAAAATTATATTTATCTGAGTCTGATGTACAGATGAACTCGGGAGCGATGTTTTGTATAAGCCAGTTGTGATGGCATGGAGGTATTCATGTGCTTTGTGGATAACCAGTCGCAAAGTTTCCAGGTTTCTACTCCTAGTTGTAATTTCCTTCCAAGAATGGTGTGTTCCTTCAGTTTCTTTCCAGTAGTGGAATATTTAAAGAAAAAAGGGGGATGGTCGACTAATATTAAATGTTCTTGATGAAACCAATGGTAATACAATGGCCTTTGACCAAAAGGTACATGCTCCATGCAAATGATTTTCTGTGCTCACAATTCAGATGTTATATATAGTTTCTGTGTTGTGATAACTAGCGAACCAGCAGACCAACACATGGAGTGTCTAAAGGAGAAAATTTGCAACAGAGTGGACACTTCTAAAGGAGTGGACGACATGAAGAAAGATCTCCAAACACTGGAAGAATGGTCCAATACTTGACAGTTAAGATTTAATGTGAAGAAGCGCAGAGTCGTGCATTTAGGATGCAGTAATCCAGAGGAATTGTATGCGATAGGGGGTGAGACGTTGGTGTGCACGGACCAGGAGAGGGATCTCTGAGTTCTAATGCGTGAGCATCTCAAGGTGGCAAAACAATTCGACAAGGCGGTAGCAAAAGCAGAAGGATGCCAGGCTGCATACGGAGAGGAATAACCAGCAGAAAGGAGGAGGTGATGATGCCCCTGTACAAGTCGTCGGTGAAGCCTCACTTGGACAATTGTGTTCAGTTTTGGAGACCATATCTCACAAAGGATATAAAAAGACTTAAAAACAGTTTAGAGGAAGGTGACCAAAATGATTTGGAGTTTGTTCCAGAAGACACATAAGAAGAGACTTGAAAACCTAAATATGTACACCCTGGAGGAGAGGAGGGACAGGGGAGATTTGATACATATCTTGAAATACTTAAAGGTTATTAATGAACAAGCCAACCTTTTTTTTTTTCCAAAGAAGCAGAAGATGTAAAACTAGAGGGCGTACGATAAAGCTGCTAGATGATAAACTTAAAAGCAACATCAGGAAATACTTTTTCACTGAAAGGGTAGTGAATATATGGAATGCCCTGGCGATGGAAGTGATGGTGGCAAATACAGTGACTGAATTCAAAATGGCATGGGACAGACACAGTGGATCTCTTTTATAGCAAGAGGATGAAATCAAAGCAAACTTAAATATCTTTTATACTTCAATAAATAGAGGGGGGCTGAGCTACACAAAGCAGCAGGTACAACCCTAAACTCAGGCATAGAGGGGGTGACCTGCACGGGGCGGCAGTTAGAACCACACTAGCTACCTTACTGGGCAGGCTAGATGGACCATACTGATCTTTATCTGCTGTCATATACTATGTTACTATGAGAGTGCTTAGAAGAAACAGGTGCAAGACAGACAGTGACAGTGCTAGAAGAATTAGACCATAATAGACCTCCCACAACTGACTGGAGCTCACACGATACCTACAGACTCTTCCTGTGCTTATGGAAAGGTGATTTGAAGCTTTTTGCATTAAAAAAAAAAAAGAAAGAGGTGAAGCCGCTGCGTTTTCAAAATATATAAATGGAACAAGCTAGGTTGATGTAAGTGCCATTCACCACTCCCGAGGGTAGTCTGAAGAAGAGAGCGCCTCAGCGATCAGTCCCGGGATCGCTACCATCAAAGGTCTTTGTGGCTGAGGTTAAAAGGAAGTTTGCCTTTTTTGCAGATGATATGAAGATTTACAATAGAGTGGCTACTTTGGAGGGAGTCAACATGAGAAAAGAGCTACAAAAATTAGAAGAATGGTCAAATGTTTGACACTTGAGATTTAATGCAAAGAAGTGCAGAGTGATGCACTTAGGATGCAGAAAACCAAAGGATCTGTATGTGATAGGGGATGAGAGGCTGGTGTATAGGGACCGTGCGAGGGATCTCAAGGTGGCGAAGCAATGTGACAAGCCTCTGGCCAAAGCTAGAAGGATGTTAGGCTGTAAACAGAGAGGAATGACCAGCAGGAAGAAGGAGGTGTTGATGTATCTGTAATGCTCATTGGTGAGGCCTCACTTGGCATATTGTGTTCAGTTTAGGGGGTCATACCTGACAAAGGATATCAAAAGACTTGAAATGGTTCAGAGGAAGGCGTCCAAAATGACATGGCATATGAGAAAACAATTAAAGACCTAAATATGCATACCCGGAGGAGAAGAGGAACAGGAGAGATATTAGAGACCTTTAAATACTTAAAAAGGTATTTATAAACGCACCTTTTTTAAAAAGGACATGAAATGAAGCTAGAAGGAGGTAAACTTTAAAAGCAATGTTGGGATGTGCTTTATTTCACGGAATGGGTGGCGGATGCCTGGAATGCCCTCCAAAGGAGGTGGTGGGAACAAAAACAATGACAAAATTAAAAAAGGCACATGACAGCTACAGAGAACCACTAGAAAGCAAGAGGATGGAATCAAAGCAAACGGAAATAACTTCATAAGTAGGGAAGGGTGACCGCCCGGAGTGGTGGCAGGTAAAGCTCAGGCCACTTTCCTGGGTAAACTAGATGGACCATAGTGGTCTTTGCCGTTATTCACTATCTTACTATAGAAGTTCATCTTGTGTCATAGAACTGCAAAGATTTGGGGAAAGAGGTTTTTAACATACTTGTGTGTGGGGGGGACGGGACATTTGTTTCTTTTTCAACTTTCATATTTCTATGTTTCTATCAGGATCTCTAAAGGAAAAAAGGGGACTGTTGTAGTAGTTGATATGGAAGGACAGACTAGATAGGCCGTGTGCTCTTCTGTTGCCATATTTCTGTGTTTCTATCTTCACATTTTTTTTTTAAGCTGAAGGTCATTTGTATGGATGGACATGTTTCTGGGCTATGAACAAGGTTAAGTCATGACATAGCTGAGTGTCTAACGTTTTGGCTATAGAAGCTGATTGTGGACCCATGGTCATTGGATTAGAGGTAAGAGGATATGATAGCTCTAGAAAGTGTTGAATTTTAGAATGTGTGGCTATAATGTTCCATGTGAGTAGGTCTGAGTAATGGGGGAATGTGCTGAGCTGTGAGAGTAAGTGGATTTTCTAAAACTGATCAGAGCTAGCAAGTGGAGTTTTAAGTCTCGTGCAACAAATGAGTAATAGGGTGTGGTAACTGCTTGTGGAACGTATATGGTGTCTTACCGTTCCTAAAGGAGTCAGTTTTGGCCATTTTCCTATAGCTACAACTATCAGGATTTCTTTTGTTAAAATTTTTAATTAAAGAAGAAATTTCTCTCTTCTTTCCCCCCCCCCCCCAGCCCAAAGCAGCACTGTACAAAATAAGAGAGAAAGTATGGGGTCTGAAGCACTTTGGGCTGTGGGATCTTGGACAAGAGAATAAACGAGGCCTCTTGCTGCTTCCATTCTGCGGGATGGATTCTTCCTCTGCTTCTGGACTGGAGGGAGGAGGTTGGATATCTGCTGCTCTGGTTTGTGTTTTTGTGTTTGTTTTTTTAAATAATATTTTTGTATTTTATACATACAGGGTTAACATAAATTGCTTTAAGCACAGGCCTTGCGTCTCAGTGTGTTTATTTCTCATAGACAAAAGTGGAAAGTTTGATTTAGATTAAATGAGCACCAGCTCTTCCCCCCCCCCCCCCCCCCTGAGCTGGGCTTGAATGTCCACCTCTCTCTGTCGCAGAGCAGGAATGAGCTCTGGAATGGGATGGTGTGCTGTCTGGGGTACCACATCCTGGTCATGGCCATGTGCATGGTCTCAAGTTCCAGCTCAGCTAGGGTTAGAGGTTGCAAAGACCAGCATTTGCAGTTCTGGTGAAGAGTGGCAGCTAACAGCTAGATGTTGGGACTATGATTGCAGGGCTCTGGAAGGTGCAGACCCCCAGCCCAGGATCACTACTGCAAATTTGAGTAGCTGTGAATGAACTTCAAAATGCATTCCAACTGAGCTGAAACTATTTAAAAATACAAAAGATAAAACTGAGAGAAAAACGGAGTTACTTACCTGTAACTGGGGTTCTCCATGGACAGCAGGATAAGTCAGCCACAGTAGGTGACGTCATCCGATGGCGCCGAGACGGAAGTACTCTCTAGAGCTCAGAAGGGCTTTGCCCTTCTGAGCATGACCACCAGGTACCACCCCCGGGTCTGCCCCTAGCCAGCCACTGTTATTAGCTGAGCTTAACTTCTAGGGCGCGACGCGGTGGAGAACGGCCCCTATAGGGGAGGAAGGAGGGATTGTGTGACTTATCCTGCTGTCCACGGAGAACCCCATTTATTGGTAAGTAACTCCGTTTTCTCCTAGGACAAGCAGGATAGTCAACCACAGTAGGTGCCTCCCAAGCTTACCAGAGCTGCGGTAGAGGGGCCTGGTCGGTGGAGAGCTAATGGCTCCGAGGAGCAAGAATTCAAGGTACGCTGAGGTGGGACAGTTTTGCATTTATTACGGGCGGGAGGCCCCGGTATGGTGCAAACTAGCAAGGATGTGAGAAAACACTGCATCAAACACAGTGAAAAACACGTCAAGGTAGTGTACAACAGTGCAAAAACAGTGCAGAACAGTGCAACAAACCGTGAATACGATACAGACAATGTGCCACCGTGCGAGGTGTGGCAGGCAGGCATAAGGTGCAAGGTGCAACGGGGAGCAGCGGTGATGCTGCGATCAAAGTTCTGTTACTGTCTCTTGGGCTATGTCCCCTCTGCCTCCAAGGGCACTGAGGTAAATGGCAAGTTAGGTGGGGTTGCTCGCTAAGGCGAGGCAGCACCGGTGGCGAGGTCGAGGCAGTAGTGCCTCTGGAAGGTGTGGGGGGATGACCAGGTGGCCGCTTTGCAGATGTCCGCCACGGGAACGGACCGTAGGTTGGCAATGGAGGCGGCCATCGCTCGTAGATGATGAGCGTGGATTGAAGTTGCTGCCCCTGCCCCCGCCTGCTCCAGGCAGAAGGTGATGCAGGAGGAGATCCAGATGGACAACGTCCGTTTGGAGACTGGTCAGCTCGGCTTGTTTTGGTCATAGGAGAAGAAGAGTTGCGTCCCTCGTCGATGGGGCGCGGTCCTGAGGAGGTATATGCGGAGGGCTCTGACGCAGTCAAGGGTATGCAGCCTTTGTTCCTCTGTGGAGGAGTGGGGCTCCAGGTAGAAGCTAGGAAGTTCAGTGGTCTGGTTGATGTGAAAGGCGGATGCCCCTTTGGGTACAAACTTAGGGTGGGTCCGGAGGGAGGCTCTGTCTGCGGTCAGCTGAGTATAGGGAGGATGGGACACCAGGGCCTGCAGTTCACTGATCCTCCTTGCTGACGTGATGGCGATAAGGAACAGTGTCTTCCAGGAGACTGCTTCATGGCCGCTGAGAGCATGGGCGCAAAGGGAGGCTTTGCAAGTTGGTTGAGGACAGCGTTGAGGTCCCACAGGGGCACTGGGGCTTTGACCGGTGGGTGCAGGTTGCGGAGACCTCTCATGAAGCGGTTGACGATGGAGGTGTCGCCGCACCGGTCGTGGAAGGCCGCAATTGCGGCGAGGTGTACCTTGATGGATTGTGGTTGAAGGCCCTGCCGGGAGAGACCTGCAAAGTATTGCAGCACTTGAGGTATCGGGCAGGAGAAGGGGTTGAAATGTTGCGCCGAGCACCATGCGGTGAAGCGTTGCCATTTTAGCCCGTAGGACTTTCTGGTAGAGGGGCGTCTGGCTGCAAGAACCACCTGCGTGACCTCAGGGGGAAGGTGGAAGGGGGATAGCGTCGCCCACTCAGCCTCCACGCTGTCGAGGATAGGGTCCACAGGTTGGGGAGGAGGGTTTTGCCGTTGTCCTGGGAGATCAGGTCGGCCAACAGGGGAAGGCGTACCGGAGCTTTCTGTGCCAAGCGACAGAGGTACGGGAACCACACCTGGCGTGGCCAGTGAGGCACAATGAGGATGGCTCGCGCTTTGTCCGAGACGATCCGCTGTAGGGTCAGCGATATCAGGGGGAAGGCGTAAATGAGTGACCATTCCCCCCAGTACACGTCAAAGGCATCCGACGCGATGCTGAGGTGGGAGGGGTGTTTGGAGCAGAAGGTGCTACATTTCGTGTTCTCCGGTGCTGCAAAGAGGTTGATTTGTGGCATCCCCCATCGTTGGAAGAGGGTTCGAGCCACTTGGTGGTTGAGGGACCACTCATGCGGGTTGAGCTGGTGGCTGAGCCGGTCTGCTAGTGTGTTTTGGATTCCCGGCAGGTAGGATGCTCGGATGAGGCAGCGTTTTGGATAGTGCGAAGATCCATATCTGGAGGGCTTCTCTGCAGAGTGGGTGGGAGCCTGTTCCTCCCTGCTTGTTGACGTAAAACATGGCCACTTGGTTGTCTGTCTGGATGAGCACTGCTTTCCCATAGACGAGGTTCTGAAAGCCTCAGAGGGCGTGTCGTATCGCCCTGAGCTCCAGGAGGTTGATGTGTAGCATTTGTTCTCTTGCCGTCCAGGCTCCCTGAGTGCGGAGGCAGAGGCAGTGTGCCCCCCAGCCTGTTGGAGAGGCATCAGTGGTGATGGTTAGCTGATGAACAGGCTGCCTCAGGGGGCGACCGCGCGCCAGGTTCCTTTTGCGCGTCCACCAGTGGAGGGAGGCGGTTACTGCGGCATTTAGAGGGACTCATGAGCTCAAGGGCTGTGAGTGCTGGTTCCAGTGTGACCGCAGGTGCCACTGTAGGTGGTGCATATGAAGCTTTGCTGTTGTAATCACTTGGGTTGATGAGGCCATGTGGCCCAGCAGGCAGAGCAGTGTTCGGGCGGTTGTTAGTCTATTAATTGAGACGCTCCGTGTCAGGCTGATGATGGTGTCCCTCCGGGGACGGGGGAGGAATGCTTGAAGGTAGTGGTGTCTATGACAGCCCCAATGAATTTGATTCACTGGGAGGGCTGCAGATGTGATTTCTGGTGGTTCACTAGGAAGCCCAGAGATGATAGCAGGGAGATGGTTCGGTGAGTGGCTGAAGTGGCCTCCCGTGAGGAGGGAGGAGAGATCAGCCAGTTGTCGAGGTACGGAACACACATATGCCCTGTTTCCGGAGGTGTGCGGCTGCCACGGCCACACATTTTGTAAACACCCGTGGTGTGGATGAAAGTCCGAAGGGAAGGACCTTGTATTGGAAATGTCTCCCCATGACTTGGAAGCGCAGGTACTTGCGGTGGTCTCTGTGAATGGGGACATGTGTATATGCATCCATCAGATCGAGGGATGTCAGCCATTCTCCCTGTTGAATGAGCGGAAGGATTGACCCAAGGGAGTGCATTCGGAATTTTTCCTTGACTATGAACTTGTTGAGTCTGTGGAGGTCGGACGAGACGTAGGCCTCCTGTTTTCTTGGGGACCATGAAGTATCTGGAGTAGAATCCGGAACACAGCTCTTCCTTTGGTACAGGCTCTATGGCCTTGAATGCAAGGAGGGATGATATTTCCTCCTCTAGGAGGGCGAGCAGGTTGATGTCCGTCCTGTCGCGGCAATGTTTGCGTTGTGACGGTGTTGAAAGGAATCTGATCCGGTACCCCTCCCTGATGATCTGCAGGACCCAGTTGTCTGTTGAGATTGACTCCCAGGCCGGTAGGAATGCGGAGAGCTGACACCCCCCCCCCCCCCCCTGTGGGTGAGGGGGGCTGGCCTCCGTGTGTTTGTCAAAGTCTTGTTGGTCCTTGCTGGGCCAGTCTGAGGGGCCTTTTGTTGCCTCCTTTCCCTTTGGCGGGGCTTTCCGCGGTAGGAGGTCTGGTGAGACTGTGGCTTGTACTGCGGCTGCTGCCACTTCCGATACGTGTTGTACTGTCTTTTGGAGGAAGAGTAAGGCCTCTGGTGGTAAGGGGCCTTTTGTTTGCTCCGTTCTAGGCTCTCGTCCACGAGGGTTTGTAGTGTGGTACAGTGGTCCTTATGGTGGTCACGGTGTCATTCATCTTATCGCCAAAGAGCGAATCCCCAACGCAGGGGGCATATGCTATCCGGTCATGGGTGTCGCCTCGCAGGCTGGAGGCTCTGAGCCAGGCCAGGTGATGAGCCGATATGGCCGTTCCAGCAGTGCGCGTGGCTGCGTCGAAGGCATCGAAGGCCGCCAGGACTTGGTGCTTTATGCACTCCTGGAGGTCTGCCAGGGGAGCGTTGGGTGAAGCTTGCGCATCTTGCATCAATGTGGGTTTTAGCTGAGCATACACTAAGGACCTGAGATTAATTAAGCTTCAGGTGAACAAGGTATATTAAACGTATTAGGTACAGTTTTATTGGTATAAATACCCATAGCAACCCCTAGTAAGTAAGAACTTTAAAGATCTAGACACAAACTTAAAACTAAGATGCAGACAGCAGTCCAGCAGCGGGATGGGGGCTTTCCAGTCTTTTGCATTGAGTGTCACATGTATGATTTTCTCCCAGTTGGTGAGAGGTCTTACGTGTGCACTAGGTGCAAGGAGCTCTTTGCTCTCAGGGAACAAGTCCGTTCTCTAGAGGCTAAAGTAGCAGACTTGGAAAACATAACACAGACAGAGAGGTACATAGACGAGACCTACAGGGACATAGTCCTGAAGTCCCACCTCCAGTCTGGCAGCACCCCTGTTGTCATGGAGGAGAGAGGTCACATGACAGGAGAGCATCACCCTGGTGTGGCAGGAAGTGATCCTGTAACTAGGACCTGTCCTCCAGGTGATGTAAAACCCTCTCGCACCGAGGAAGTTTCTCCAGGGCCATGTGCCCATGAGGGAAGGGTTAGGACAGCCGTTATAGTTGGTGATTCGATCATTAGGCATGTAGATAGCTGGGTGGCTGGTGGACGTGAGGATCGCCTGGTAACATGCCTGCCTGGTGCGAAGGTAGTGGACCTCACGCGCCACCTAGATAAGGTCTTAGTGCTGGGGAGGAGTCTGCTGTCTTGGTACATGTCGGTACCAGTGACATAGGAAAATGTGGTAGGGAGGTTCTGGAGGCAAAATTTAGGCTTTTAGGTAGGAAGTTGAAATCCAGAACTTCCAGGGTAGCATTCTCCAAAATGCTTCCTGTTCCACGCGCAGGACCCAAAAGGCAGGCAGAGCTCCGGAGTCTCAATGCGTGGATGAGACAATGGTGCAGAGATGAGGGTTTTGGATTTGTTAGGAACTGGGGAACATTCTGGGGAAAGGAGGGGCTCTTCCGAAGGGATGGGCTTCACCTTAACCGGGATGGAACCAGGCTGCTGGCATTAACCTTTAAAAAGGAGATAGAGCAGCTTTTAAACTAGATATTAGGGGAAAGCCAACAGTCGCCCAAGAGCGGATGGTTCGGAAGAATGTATCCTTGACGGATACTACCAAAAGCAGAGAGGTTCCACAAAAGAGTAAAGTAGCCCAAATGCCCTCAAGTATGGAGCAGACAGAGCTTAAAGATCCCAATTTACCCATGTCTAACAATAGCCAAATTAACATGAATAAAATACATTCTCTAAAATGCTTGTATGCAAATGCTAGAAGTCTAAAGAATAAGATGGGAGAGTTAGAATATATAGCACTAAATGAAAGGTTAGATATGATTGGAATATCAGACATGGTGGAAGGAGGACAACCAGTGGGACACTGTGATACCTGTGTACAAACTATATCGTAATGATAGAGCTGATCAAATTGGTGGAGGGGTTGCGCTCTATGTTAGAGAGGGCATTGAGTCAGAAAGGATTAAAGTTTTGCAGGAAACAAAATCTGCTGTAGAATCTATATGGATTGAAATTCCATATAAAAGGGGGAAGGCGATGGCAGTGGGGGTGTACTATCGAGCACCTGGCCAGAATGACCAAATGGATGATGAAATGCTCAAAGAAATCAAGGAAGCTAACAAGTTACAGCACAGTAATAATAATGGGTGATTTCAATTACCCCGGTATCGACTGGGTCAGTGTCACGTCAGGACATGCTAGGGAGATAAAGTTCCTAGATAAAATAAATGACTGCTTCTTGGAGCAGCTGGTTCATGAACCGACCAGAGGGGAAGCCATATTAGACCTAGTCCTTAGTGGAACACCAGATCTAGTGCAAGAGATAAGGGTGTTGGGGCCACTTGGCAATAGTGATCATAGCATGATCGCCTTTGATTTAATTAGTGGAGGAGGGATAGTAAGGAAATCCACAGTACTACCTTTTAACTTTCGAAAGGGAGACTATGATAAAATGAGGAAAACAGTTAAGAAAAAACTAAAAGGAGCAGTTGCGAAGGTTAAAGACATACATCAAGCGTGGGTGTTGTTGAAAAATACTATCTTGGAAGCCCAGACCAGCTGTATTCCACGCTTTAAGAAAAGTGGAAGGAAGTCCAAAAAACTGCCAGCATGGTTTAAAGGTGAGGTCAGAGAGGCGGCTGTTGCCAAAAAAGCATCTTTCAGGAAATGGAAAAAAGAGCCAAACGACGAAACCTGGAAACAGCACAAGCACTGGCAAGTCAAATGCAAGGCATTGATAAGGCAGGCAAAGAGAGAATTTGAGAAGAAGCTTGCTGCGGAAGCAAAAACGTGAAATAAAGACCTTTTTCAAGTACATTCGTAGTAAAAAACCTGTGAGAGAGTCAGTTGGACCATTAGATGATAGAGGAGTTAAAGGGGCACTAAGAGGCGGCAAGGCGATAGTGGAGAGACTGAATGAATTCTTTGCTTCGGTCTTTACTGAGGAAGATGTAGGGATGTTACCCATGACTTAAGTGGTATTTAAAGGTGCGGAAGAATTGAAGGAAATATCGATACATCGGGAAGATGTCTTACAATTATTAGATAAACTGAAGAGTAGCAAATCACCTGGGCCGGATGGTATACATCCAAGGGTGTTGAAAGAACTGAAATATGAGATTGCAGAACTGCTATCAGTAATCTGTGAACTATCATTAAAATCATCTCTAATACCTGAAGATTGGAGGATCGCCAATGTAACACCAATTTTTAAAAAGGGTTCCAGGGGTGATCCAGGAAACTACAGACCGGTGAGCCTGACGTCAGTACCGGGAAAAATGGTAGAAACCATCATAAAGAATAAAATTACTCAGCATGTAGATAGTCACAACCTAATGGGAGACAGCCAACATGGCTTTAGACAAGGAAGATCTTGTCTTACTAATCTGTTATGTTTTTTTGAAGGAGTGAATAAACAGGTGGACAAAGGTAAGTCAGTTGATATTGTGTATCTGGACTTTCAGAAAGCCTTTGACAAGGTCCCTCATCAGAGACTTTTGGCAAAACTAAAGAGTCATGGGATAGGAGGCAGTGTACTATTGTGGATCAGGAACTGGTTAAAAGATAGAAAGCAGAGGGTAAGGCTAAATGGCCAATTTTCCCAATGGAGAAAGGTGAATAGTGGTGTACCCCAGGGATCTGTGCTGGGTCCGCTGCTTTTTGACATATTCATAAATGACCTGGAAAGTGGAATAACGAGTGAGGTTATCAAATTTGCAGATGAGACAAAACTATTTAAAGTTGTTAAAACCCAAGAGGATTGTGAAAAATTGCAAGAGGATCTTGATAAATTGGAAGACTGGGCATCAAAATGGCAGATGAATTTTAATGTGGACACGTGCAAGGTTATGCACCTAGGGAAGAACAACCCAAACTATGGTTACACGATGCAAGGTTACACATTAGGAACCACCACCCAGGAAAAAGATTTAGGCGTCATTGTGGATACCATGTTAAAACCCTCGGCCCAGTGTGCAGCGGCGGCCAAGAGAGCAAATAGAATGCTAGGTATGATAAGGAAAGGAATGGAAAATAAAACAAAAGATATTATAATGCCTCTATATCGTTCCATGGTGATACCGCACCTTGAATATTGTGTGCAGTTCTGGTCGCCGTATCTTAAAAAGGATATAGCGATTTTAGAAAAGGTACAGAGAAGAGCCACCAAAATGGTAAAGGGGATGGAAGGATACTCCTATGAAGAAAGGCTAAAAAGGTTAGGGCTCTTTAACCTGGAAAAGAGATGGCTGAGGGGAGATATGATAGAAGTCTATAAATTAATGAACGGAGTGGAACGGGTAAACGTAGATCGATTGTTTACCTTATCAGAATATAGAAAGACTAGGGGACATGCAAGGAAGCTACAGGGTAAACTATTTAAGACTAATAAAAGAGAATATTTTTTCACTCAACGTGTAATCAAACTCTTGAATTTGTTACCGGAGGATGTAGTAAAGGCTGTTAGTGTAGCTGGGTTTAAAAAAGGTTTGGACAAGTTCCTGGAGGAAAGGTCCATAAACCATTATTAAGAAGTGACCGAAGATATCAATGCTTGACCCAGTACAAGCATTGTGGAACTTGTGTCTCTTGGGGAAACTGCTAGGTACATATGACCTAGATTGGCCACTGTTGGAAACAGAATACTGGGCTTGATGGACCTTGGTCTGACCCAGTATGGCATATCTTATGTTCTTATAGGAGAATGTTCTGGTAAAGGGCCTGCTGGAGCTGGTGTGCGGACACCCTCGCACACAGCATGGTGCCCTGGAATACCTTTCTTCCGACCTCATCAAGGAGCTTAAGGTCCCTGCCCGGAGGGTTGTTGGAAGACGTGTGCGTAGATTTTGAGCGCTTGAGGGCAGGTTCCACCACTATGGAGTGGTGAGGAAGTTGCGTCTTGTCGAACCCTGGCAGGGGTTGCACTTGGTATTTTAGGTCCAGCCTTCATGACGTAGGCGGCCCTGAGGTGGGGTTCTGCCAGAGCTTGAGGAGGTTCTCATGCAGGAGGGGATGTACGGGCATAGTTGCAGCAGTCCTGGGGGCCTCTAAAAATTTTTAGGGCCGCTTGGGTCTCAGGTCGCTTGTCAGAAGTAGGACAGGGGGCTGTTAGAGCCAAAGCCGTTGAGAGCTTGCGGAGGAATTTCGGGTAAGTCAGGTCCTCCGAGTTGTTGGGTGGGATGTCCATTGTAGGCGGTTCTGGGTCTGGATTCGGTGCAGGTGGGTTTTCCACAGATGCGGTGGACTCGGAAGCTGTGGCTTCAACCCTCTCACAAGCGGTACCCGCCGGTTCTGGAACAGACTGGAGGGTCCGAGCAGGCTTGATGTGAGGGGACGGGGAGAGGTGCCTCTTGAGACTGGAGCCACTGGCTGAAGAACCCGGAAAGCAGGCTGTTAAGCTGTGCAGTCATGTTGGGTAGTCCTTGGAGGGGAAGAGCCGTGGTGGTAGGGTCGTGCTGCCCCCCTGGGTTGCCCGGAGCGGTTGGCAAGGGTGAATTCTGGTGTTTCTGGGTCCATGGAGGGCTGCTGGAAAGGAGTCTGGGAGCAGAGCATACCTGTTGGAGGAAGTGCTGCTGGATGAGGAGTACTGACGCCGTTGTGTCTGTCTCTGTGCTTTCTGTGGTGTGGGCGGCGGCTGCTGCTGCTGCTGTAGTAGCTGTGGCCTCTGTGTCGGTTTTTTTGATCTTTTGGTGGTGGTGCTGCTGCTGCTGCTGCATCTGCATCTCCTGCGGTGTTTGTGTGTCGTTCTATGTCGGCGCGGGCTGGAGCTGTGCCTCCCCGCCAATGGGGAGGCTGGCCGGTGGGTGTGCCTTCTGGAGCCATGCCTCCTGCTTGCCCTGTTGTCATGGCGCTGGCCAATGGTGTGGAAGTGGGCGGAGCTGGGGGCGGAGTCCAAGATGGCTGCTTGCAGGGGGATTCCTGGCCATGCCCCTTGTTGTGAGAGTTGCCGTGGCACCGGCCAATGGTGCTGAGGTGGGCAGAGCCCAAAGAAGAATTCAAGATGGCTGAGGGGAGATATGATAGAAGTCTATAAATTAATGAACGGAGTGGAACGGGTAAACGTAGATCGATTGTTTACCTTATCAGAATATAGAAAGACTGTGGAGCCCCGTGGTGGTGCTGCTGGAAAGATTGGGGGGAGACACCACAGGAGCCGGGATGGAGGGAGCAGAGGCAGAGCGGCTGCAGATGGAAGCCTGTAGGGGCGCATCCGGTGCCGGTTGCGGGAGTCTGCTGAGCAGGAGTCTGAGCCCTGGCCTGAGCAATGTGGGGAGCCACGTGGACGGCAGAAAAGGTACGTGGATCTTCATTCTCTGGAAACAGTTCCCAGAGGGCATGCTTTCTGTATTTTTGGGCCCGGGGAGACATCTTCGCGCAGTGAGCGCATTCCTCCACTTTATGGGTGAGCCTGAGCCATTTTAGGCAGTGGTCGTGGGCGTCTGTAGAATTCATCTTTCTGGAGCAGCCCGGGAACTTTTTAAAACCCGGTTTGGGCATCTTGATTGTAGATGTTTTGTTGTTTAACTCTGTATGCTGATGGTATTGAAACTGATGCAATTTTGGTGGTGAGGAATCAGGAGAGTAAGAGAGTTTGTCTTGCTGGCAAGGTGGAAGAGAAAAAAAGTGGCTGGCTAGGGGCGGACCCGGGGGTGGTACCTGGTGTACTTCCGTCTCGGTGCCGTCGGATGACGTCACCTACTGTGGCTGACTATCCTGCTTGTCCTAGGAGAACTGCAGGGTTCCCTATCCCCCCTCAAAAACTAACTGATCCTCAAGCTGCTAGTATGTTATCTAGGCCAGGCAGAGGTCGAGTCTGTATAGCTGTAACCATGGCTGGCTCTTTGTGCTGAGTTTCTGAGGTCTTTGGGAGTCGTGGTCCCACTTCCCAAAGCTGTTCAGTAGCGTCTGTGAGCCATGGGGCTGACCCAGAGCTTTGGTGGATTTTCTGCATCCCTTAACATTTCCCCAGGTGGCCAGCTGGCATATGTTCACCCTGCGTCAGCAAGGCTGGGAACGGGCAAACACTATTGCCTTGCTTATAAGTGCTTGCTTGATTTCTTTTCCAGGAAACATAGTACTAATAGAGGCCTTAGCCGGAGCAACCCAGATCTTTCCCAGTAATCATGCTACAGCTAGGCATGAAAGCATATCTCCACAAATGCCAACCCAGCAGGGACACTCCTGTCTAGCAGAGGTCTTTTCATTCCTTTCTGCTGATCATTGGTTTTCCCATCCCACCCATTCCTTTTTGAAATAAAATCTGCAGTTAGGAATCCGGGAAGAGCTGCAGTTGATTATAACAGAACCAGACTGACCTATGCCATAAAGGATAAGCCGAGGTAAACCTACTACTACTGAACAAGGTGAGCTGGCCGATATAGTGCATTGGGATTTTCAGAAAGCCTTTGACAAGGTCCCTCATGAGAGACTCTTGGCAAAATTAAAAAATCCTGGGATAGGAGGCAGTGCACTATTCTGGATCAGGAACTGGCTGAAAGATAGAAAGCAGAGGGTAGGGCTAAATGGCCATTCCTTATTGTCCCTCTAGTCCTGTACCTCTGGGTTGTCAACCTTCTCCAGTAGCTTGGAGACCGAGCATAGCATCAGTGTACTTGGGCAGCTGGCACCTCTCACCAGCTCCAGTAAGCTCAGTCTCCAAGCAGCTGGAGGAGTGATCCAGAGAGACTGGACTCACTGAAGAGACAACTAAGGATTTGGTTCTAGCTAGTTAGTTACACTGGACTTTATTTCTGATCATTGAAAAAAAAGAGGCAAAAGTAGACTGAAGTGTTTTGATAGTGCGGGGCCAGTCCACAACAAAATAAAAATCCCCCCCCCCCCCTTGAGTACAAGAAAGGGATTTAATCTTGCTGCAGACAGCTCCAGTGGCTTCTGAACCTGTTAGTTGGTGAGGAGCTGCGATAGAAGCCAAAGCAGGCAGACCACTCTCAGCCACGAAAGAAGACAGGCTGGCAGACCGCACTCCCACCTCAACGCAGAAACTGGGAACAGAGGCTAAGCGTGAGATGGGGAGAGGAGAAAATGCAGCAGCGCTTTCGTTTTCCAGCCCGGTGAGTGGGAGGAAGCTGCAGGGAGAGTTCTAAACAGTTTTTCTCTTGGGCGTTTTCTTCGGCATGTGGCTGATAGCGGCATGGGAAACGCTACTGTGAGTACTTGAATAGACAAGAAAGGGGAAGACTAGCTGGGTGCAGAGTGCTTCTCCCACTTTTTGTTTTTGGGGTCCTGGGCCTTGGTTTTAGTTTCAGGCTGGGTTTTTTAAGATTTTTATTTTAAACAAAATTTTATATATATAGGCAGTCACAGAAAAGCGGCCAGCACTAGGGGAAGTAGAGCCAGAAAGGTATGTGGCTCATCACTTCTCTCAGCTGAGGGACTACCTGTTAGATACCTGGTCTGTCTTCACTGGGGGTGGGAGGGGCCATGCCAGCAAGGCTCCAATGTGGGACCCAGAGCGAGTCTGTCTCTGACATGGGTGTTTGCTGCAGTTGTGAGAAGGAGGCCTGGACAGTGGAACACGGACTGCAGGATGGTGCTGCAGAGAGTTTGGGGTCAGCAGTCTTCTCGGGAGCTGTGGGGAGTGCTGCTCATTACCAGGAAGGGAAGGGCGGGGCGGGGCAGGCTTGAGGTCAGGGAGTTGCTTACTGCACCACCTCTGCTAGAACCATACAGTAAAGATCTGACCTGGCTGGTGGCCTCACAAGAGCCAGAACCAGTCATGGAAGCAGCCAAACAGCATAGGCTTGAAGGAGAGTGGTGGGAGCAGTCTCCACCTTCTGAGGAGCTAGAGATCCTAACGAATACTCAGTGTTCCACCTGAAGGAGTTGGCAGTGCTCATTGCGGAGTCGTTGAAGGTGCTTAATATGCCAGCAGGTCTCCCTGTGGAAGAGGAGGCGCTAGAGGACCCGCTGCTCCAGGTGGTTCGGAAGAAGCAAAAGGTGTTTCCCGTTCATAGAGCAGTTAAACAGATGATCCAGGATGACTGGGATCTTCCAGAGGCCGGGTTCAGGGCAGTAAGGACCATGACCCGGCTGTACCCACTTCTCAAACAACAATGGGAATTACTCACGTCTCCAAAGTTCTATGTGGCAGTCTCAGCCGTCACAAAGAAAACAAAATTCTGGTGGAGGGCAGTTCAGCACTTAAAGATGTCCAGGATAGGAATTTGGACACCTTGCTGAAGCAAGCATTTGATATCAATGTCCTCTCTTTGCAAGTTTCTGTGTGTTTGGGCCTGGGTCGCCAAAGCTTGCTTGCGGCCGTGGCTCCAGAATCAACAGCATTGGCGGCTAAACTAGAGACGGGAGCCATTTACATTGTGGATGCCTTCTACAGTCTGATTAGGAGGCTCTTGAAGAGTATGGCCTCCGTGGTGACGGCTTGCCACTATCTCTGGCTATGGAATTGGGCGGCAGATGGTTCTTCCAAGGCCCGGCTTAGCAAACTTCTGTTTAAGGGGAAGCTCTTGTTCAGGGAGGGCTTGGAGAAATTGGTAAAAGAATTGGGTGAATCCAAAGGAAGGTGTCTCCCTGAGGACAAATGGAAGTAGACCCGCAGCTTGGCACCACCACGGGGTTAGCCGAGAGATTTCAGGTATTTCCGCTTCGTACAGTTTGCACCTTACCAGAGAGAACGATTTCCCGCTCAGAGTCATTGAGGGGAGCAGGGCAAGGCTGTTATAATGCCTCCACCTCCTCGGGGCCTAAAAAGTTGCAATGAAGCAAGGGGAGCAGCAGCCTGTAATAGTTTGGCTATGGGAGTTCTACCCTGCATGAGTCCAGATCATGTTCGACCAATGGGTCGAACCAATGGGTGTTAGAGGTAATCCGGAAAGGCTACACCTTAGAGTTCACAAGACCACTGATCTGGTCCTTCATACAGTCACCCTGAAGGTGTGCGGCAAGGCTGTGGTGGTGAAAGCCACCTTGAGGCATCTTCTACAGCAGGAAGTCATAGTGTCTGTTCCCAAAGAGCAGTGCAGATTGGGTTGATACTCGGTTTATTTCATGGTGCCCAAAAAGGAGGGCTCCTTTTGGTCTATTGTAGACCTCAAGCACGTGAACCAGTGTCTAAAGGTGCCCTGTTTTCACATGGAAACATTGCGGTCAGTCATAGTGGTGGTGAGAGAAGGAGAATTTTTAACATCCCTCAATCTGACTGAAGCATATTACACATTCCTATCCACCCAGTGCATCAGCAGTTTCTCCGCTTCTCAGTGCCCATGGGGCATTTTCAGTTCCTAGGGCTGTCATTTGGCCTAGTATCGTCTTCCTGTACCTTCATCAAGATAATGGTGGTGGCTGCGGGTGAGCTCCGCCAGGAAGGTGTCCTGGTGCAGCCTTCTCTCGACAACTGGCTCATACGGGTAAAGTTGAGAGTGGAAAGTGAACGTGCGACAGCATGAATGGTGTGGAGTTCCTGCAGCAGCTCGGCTGAGTAATCAACGTGCCCAAGAGCTGCTTGGTGCCGTCACAGGAGCTCGAGTACCCGGAGGCGCCCTTCACCACCCGCAGTGGAAAGGTGTTCCTTCCGAGGCATTGGACCCAAGGGCTGCGATTAGCAGGTGCATCAGTTCCTAAAGATGAAGGACTTGACAGCCTGGCATTACTTGCAGCTGTTAGGGACCATGGCAGCAACTCTCAAACTCGAGCTGCGGGCATGAGTGCACATGTAACAATTGCAGAGAGCACTACTATGCAGGTGGTTGCATCAGTGCCATCCCCTGTCACAGCAGTTGCTCTGCCCAACAGAGGCCAGGAGATCTTCTCTTTGGGGCTCCACCCCGATAAATTGGCAACGGGGATGCCTCTCCAATCCACTACACTGGATATCGCTGATGACAAACGCAAGTCGGGCGGGAGCGCTCACACTGAAAACATACTGCTCAGGGGCAGTGGGCTCTGCAGACAAATGTTTGATATGTGGGTGGTCTTCCTGGCTTCTCTGGAGGTTTTGGCCCTGGCTGCGGGGAGGGTGGCTGTTCGGGTCTTCACAGGCAAGGCGATCATGGTGGCCTACGTCAATCGGCAAGGTGGCACAGACAGCTTGGGCTTGGAAGAAGAGGCAGAAGCACTCCTAACTTGGGCAGAAGATCTTCAAGCATTTTCGGCAGCGTATGTTGGAGGAACAGAGAATGTGACAGTGGACTACCTGAGCAGAGTTCATGTGGACCCTGGGGAAAGGATGCTTTGCCATGAGGTCTTCTCGCAAGTGGTGAGATGATGGGGCACTCCGATCATAGATTTCATGGCAACATTTGCAACAGCCAAGTTGAGCCGACTTTTCAGCCGGAGGAGAGAGAGGATGTCAGAGGGCCAAGACACCCTAGTGCAGAGGTGGCCCACTGAGGGCATCCTTTCCCCCCTCCCCCCATGGGTGCTTATAGGCCGTGTCATTACAATGGATTGAGGCTCACGGGGGAATGGTTATTCTAATTGTCTGGACTTGCCGAGGCACCCGTGTATACCGACCTGATGCGTTTGAAGGCGGACTGGCTTTGGCGTATGCCAGTCCGTGTGCCAGCCCTCAGGGGCTGGTGCGAATGCCTCAGGTGGATTGATTCTTGCTTACCGCATGGCTATTGAAAAGGCTCTTGAAGGAGCGTGGCTATTCAGGACCAGTGATAGCAACGTTGCTGAAGGCTCGGAAGAGATCCGCCTCGCTTTCCTATGTCTGGATCTGGCACATTTTTGAAGCCTGGTGTGCATATCGCAGTGTCAGCCATTCTTAACTGTAGTATTGGACGTATCAGCTTTTCTGTAGGCAGGTTTTGAGAAAAGGCTTAGCCTCTAGTTCCTTGCGGGTGCAGGTGGCAGCCATTACTTGCTATTGGGGCAGAATCCAGGGACTGTCCTTGGGAGCACACCTGGATGTAGTACGCTTCCCGAAGGTGGTACAGCAACTCCATCCCCAAAGGCAGTCTATCATCCCTCCTTGGGATCTCAATTTGGTATTGGCAGTGCTGACAAGGGAGCCTTTGAGTGTCTCCTCGCTTAAGGATTTGACTCTTAAGATGACATTTCTGTTAGCAATTTGCCTGGCCCGGAGAATTCGGAACTTCATGCTCTCTCATGCAGGGAACCCTTCCTCGCCTTTACAAAGGAGAAGGTGGTACTCTGGCCAGTGCTTTCCTTTTTGCCCAAGATCATATTGGCATTTCATTTGAATCAGCCGGTTTCCCTAACCAGTGCTCTCAAGCTGCCTGGAGGGAGCTGCAGATCCACAGTTTCATCTATTAGATGTAAGGTGAGTATTGCAGCATTATTTAAAAAGTAAAGCTTTGTTCTGTAAATTGGATCGCTTATTTGTACTGTTTGGTGGGCCGCACAAAGGAGAGGCAGAGGCCAAGGCCTCCCTTTCTAGGTGGATTAGAGCAGTGATAGCATTGGCCTACGTGTTGAAGGGAAAGCCGATGCCAGAGGGGCTATGAGCTCATTTGATCAGGACTCAGGCGGCCTTGTGGGCAGAATATAGTATGGTACCACCGGCAGAGATTTGTAGGGCAGCCAAGTGGTCTTCCCTTCACACTTTTGCAAAACATTATTGTCTGGATGTGCAGGCAGCAGGGGATGCCAGATTTGGGGCAGCAGTCCTTCAGGCCAGATTCGCAGGTCCCTCCCATCAATAGAACTACTGTTACATCCCAGAGGTATGGGATTGGACTGGAGAGAGACGATAAGGAAGGTGAAGTTAGACCTTACCTGCTAATTGATATTCCTTGAGCAACTCCAGTTCAGTCCCAGAACCATCCCAGGTTGACTGTAATATTCAGCATTGTGACCCGGTCTTGAAGAATGTTACTATGGTGTAGGATACGGGGGATTAGTAAGGAGCGATGCTGGCATTTGAGGTGTTCAGGTTCTGACAGCAGTGCTGTCTGTTATGTTTTTTTGGTTCAACTAGGCAGGTCACAGGAAAAGCTCCTCATCTTGGGGGGGGGGGGGGATTTTTAAAGATGTGGGTTATACGTTTTGGCTACTTATTTGATGCTCCTGTGAGTCTGCTTTGTCAATAGGTTCCTGGGGCTGGTAGGTGGTGCCAGCTGCCTAAGTATGCTGATATCATCAAAAGATGGCATGCTCAGTCTCCAAGCTGCTGGTGAGGTTGACAACCCAGAGATATGGGACTGCACTGGAGTTACTCAAGGCACATCAATTAGCGGGTAAGGTCAATTTCACAATTTTCCCAATGGAGAAAGGTGAATAGTGTAGTACCCCAGGGATTTGGTCTGGATCTGCTGCTTTTTTAACATATTTGTAAATGACCTGGAAATGTGAATAATGAATGAGGTAATACAATTTGCAGATGACACACAATTATTCAAAGTTGTTAAAACCCAAAAGATTGTGAAAAATTGCAAGAAGACCTTGATAAATTGGAAGACTGGACATCTAAATGGCAGATGAAATTTAATGAGAAGTGGAAAGTTATGCACTTAGGAAAGAATAACCAAAGGTTTAGGTGGTGTCATGGATAACACGTTGAAACCCTCTGCCTAGTGTGCAGCGGCAGCCAAGAAGGCCAACAGAATGCTAGGAATCATAAGGAAAGGAATGGAGAATAAGACAAAAGATATTATAATGCCTCTGTATTGTTCCATGGTGTGACTGCACCTTGAATATTGTGTGCAATTCTGGTTGCTGTATCTTAAGAAGGATATAGCGGAATTAGAAAAGGTACAAAGAACAGCCACCACCCTCCAGCTTCAAGAACACATTGACCAACATATGCCGCTTGACAAACATTGCAAAAACGTCCCAACAATCAAAGGCCAAATAAAATTACCTTAAAGAAAAAGGTCCTGAAGTAAGACAGCTTTCGTTAACTTATCTTTTTGTCGGAGCTGTAAATACAAAAGGTGGTGGAAATTCATACCACCTCCTTGCTGTAACCACTCCTTTTTACTCGTGTCTTTAAAGTGAACCCTCCAAAACCACAAACTGTGCCACTTATCTGTGCTGAAGTGTCTAGTACTCACTTCTGTGCCTCCACCAACATCACAGAACAGAGAACAACGTGCCACATTTCGGGTTTGCTACTTGACCCTGCATCAGGTTCCAAAAGTTTTTTATTCCTGCATTCTCGTTAGCATGGGCTGGAACATCCCAAAGCTGTCTGTGTAACACTTATAAAATGGCATCTGACATCATGGCTGGAAAAGAAACTAATCTCCAGGAACAAGCAGGAATGAGTTTTCACACGTGGGAGACGTCGCCGACGGAGCCCGCACGGGAAAATGCTCCCCAGCATCCAATCAGAAAGCCTTTGGGAGCATCCCCCGCGCCTGCGCGGTGGCTTCCCGCCCTTCCCACTGCCTCTCCCCAGTTTTTCGTTTTCCGCGGAGCAGGCAGGACGTCCCTCCTGCCACCGCAGAAAATTTTCCTTTTTTCTGTAGTCGCGGTTTTCCCGCCGACGGTGGCACCTCCGTGCCCCCCCCCTTTTTTTTTTTCTTTCTTTAATTGTTTTTATTTAATTTTCGTCGCCCCCTTCAGGCGCTGAGGACCGGGGCATGGAGCCTTCTTCCCCCCAGCCTCACGGCGGGTACTTAAGTTTCCACGTGGACTCCAATGCCCGGTGCCTCTCCTGTTTGGGGCCTGACCCTTTTTCCCCGGATTCCCCGGGCTACAGTGTCGGGAGAAGATCCTCCCTCTTTCGGGTATCCCTCGACGACGTCTTCGCGCCAAGGGCGCAGTCGTCGGGTTGTCCTCTCCAGGATCAGGTAACCACACAACAGTCTGTTAAGACTAGCCGAGTCTTGAGGGGAGAGTCTCATGCGCGGCATGGCGATGGCTCCGGCCAACCCCTCAAGTCCTCCTTGGCTGATATACCCTGGCGGGAGTCCTTGGACTCCAAAGCATTTACGGGGTTTCGGGATGTTCCTGAGGTTCGCTCCTCACAGAACATTCCCGAGCCATGCCCGAGGGAGGTACCCGCTTCGAGCGGTGCCGATTCCCCGGCATGGGTGTCGGCGTTGAGTGTTTCACTCTTCGCCAGGGATCGTCAGCCGGTGTCCTCGGTGCTGATCGGCTCGACCGGGTCTGACCTCCCTACATCCAAGCCATGCTCGGGCGTGGTAGCCGCTCCGAGCGGTACTGAGCCCCGGGCATCGGTGTCTGTGTCGAGCGCTCCGCTCCTCACCAAGGATCGTCTGCTGCTGTCCTCGGCGCCTCCGGGGCCGATCGACTCAGTCCAGCCTGGCGTTCCTTCAGCCCTGCCATACGCGCGGGCGGTACCCGCTTCGGGCGGTACCGGCCTGTCGGTGTCGAGCGTTCCGCTCCTCACCGGGGATTGGTGACTGTGGTCCTCGGCGCCTCCGGGGCCGACCGACTCGCGCCGGTATGGCGTTCCTACGGGGGTGGTATCCGCTTTGGGCGGTGCCGACCTGTCGATGTCGAGTGACCCGCTCCCCTCCGGGGATCGCCAGCCTCTGCCCTTGGCACCTTGGGGGCCGATCGGCTCGACACTGACGGCCCTACGTTTAGTTCATGCGCGGGGGTAGTACCCGCTTCGAGGGCGCGGGCGTCGGTGGTTCCGCCCCGCGCCGGGGATGGTCATCTGGCCTCCCTCCCCTCGGGGCCGCTCGCTTCGACCTGCGACGGGTCGCCGGTATCCCAGCCCTGCGCAAGGGTGGTGCCGGGTTCGAGCGGCGCCGCTCCGCCGGCGACGGCAGGGGCGTCGAGCACGAGGGACCGCCATCGACCTTCCCCGGGGACCTCGGGGTATGTCGGCCAGCGCAAGGGCGACTCCCCGGCATCGACGCGGCCGTCGAGGGCCCCGCCCTTCCCTGGAGAAGGGGCCTTGGGGTCTTCGACCGCTTCGACCCAATCTGGGTCTGTGCCGCCCCGCTACGGTACCCCGATGTCGGCGCAGGGACTCGTCGTCGGGTGACCGGGGTCCCCTCAGGGACGGGCCGTATGCCCGGAAGGATTTCTCTCCGGGTCGGACGGGTTCGAGAGGGAGCCCGGCGCTGGGCAGTGCCCGCCGATCGACATTGGCGCCGGCGTCAGATGACCCTCTCTCCTCCGAGCACCGTCCTTGGAGGCCCTTGATGTTCGCGGCACCGGTCGGCGTGGTTCTGATCTGCGCTCCAGGATCTCCACCACCGGCGCGATCACTCCCGCCGGGGGCCTCGAGGACGGAGTCGATTTCCTCGTTCGGTTCGATGCCCAGCCTGGAGTCGTTGTCCAGCCTTGAAAGCCTGGCCATGGCACGTCTTGGGATCGGCTCCTGTCCTCTCCCGCAGCGCAGAGCAGAGACTGCTGGCCCCTGCCCTCCGGCGGCCGCGGATTCGCTCCAGTCACGGGGGGAAGCGCTGCCCCCGGGTTTGGGGCCGAGGCCGGTTCCTGCGGTGCCGTCGGTGCCATCGACTTCTTCGATGCCTAGCTTGGAATCAATTCCAGGAGCCGATGACGCCATGTTGACTGCCCCGAGCCGGGTCGGTTGGTCCCCTCCTCTGCCCAGCGGGCATCGGCCCGAGCGCCCTCTTAGTGCCCGGGCGACCTCTCCCGCCATAAATGCTCCGGCAGAGCCGCCTTTTCAGGATTTCCTCCTTGACATGGCGGACTTGCTGGCCATCCCTATCCCGGATCCGAGCCCAGGCCCTGCGGAACAGGCAGCCGTGATGCTTCCTCTGCATCCCGCCCTGCAGGATCTCCTGCTGGGGGCTTGGCGGTCGCCTTTGAGGGTTCCGGCGCCGCCGACTGCGATGCAGGCTCTGTACCGGGTGCCTCCGTCCCCGGGGTTTCGGCAGCACCACCTTCCATATCGGTCCATTGTGGTGGAATCGGCGCTGAGGAAGGCCGGAAGCAAGGAGAGGCATGCTTCTTGCCCTCCAGGCCGTGCCTCGAAGACGCTAGATACTCTAGGACGTCAGGCCTTCCAACTGTCTATGCTGGCGGCCAGAATTATTTCATATATATTTTATATGAGTCTGTCGCTTTGGGAGGTCACCGAGAGGTTATATCGGTTATCCACCTTCGTATCTGCAACCAAGGCTTTTGAATATTCCCTGCTGCTTTATCATTGCAGGAATATCTCCGGGTTCCTTTCTCGTGCTTCGCTGGACTCCTTCCGGTCGGTCAGCAGAGCCTCTGCTGTTGCCATTAGAGCACGCCGCACGGCATGGTTGCAGGCGTCCGAGTTGTGTCGACGGGCACAGCACATCCTGGGTAATTCTCCCTGCGACGGAGATCACCTCTTCAATAGCGAAGCCTTGCGTCAGGTCGCACAATGCTTCACTAACCTTCCCAGAGTTAGCAGCCAGCCTAGGGCCCGGCTTCCCCCCGGTGGTGGTAAATGCCCCTCCAGACCCCCCTTCCCTAGGAAGAGGAAATGTCAGCCCTCCGCCCACCCTCCAGGCGCGCCCAAGCAAGGGACCTCTCACCCCTGGTTGATGTCCCCGGGCCCGTGCCAGGACTCTCATACTAAGCATTTTTAGGCTCAGGTGGGCGGCTGCCTGCTCTTAACCTCCTTACCAGAAGTTTAGACTAGAGCTCTACTCTGGGGCTCGTCCAGTTGGAAAATGGTTTGGAGACTTATCTAGGGGTTCAGGGCTTCTCCGTGGGAAAGGGAGACCACCTTACGCCGTGATCGCTCTGGCCCACGGTCGCCCTACTTACTCTTTGGTATGTCCCCGAACCCCTCTCAGCCAGTATCCTCTTGCTGATTGCTTCCGTACTGGAATTCCCCTCCAGCCGCTATAGTCCCCCTATACTCTCCAGGGACTATACCTTCATGTCCCCCGTTGGTGCGGGGGACAATTTCTACACGCAGGTCCTGGGGACACATTAGAGCCTCCAACCCCTGCGGCATTCTACCGGACTGATGCTATCTCCGTCCCCCGCGCTACTGCGCTCTTAGCTCGCCGATCTGCCCTTGCCCTCCGGGAAAGATCCCTCCCCTGACGGTTCTTGCGGCCACCTCTCCAGGTGGACGTTCTGGGGATCGATGGCAGATCCGCCTTACCTGAGTGCTGCTCATGGAGGCAGGCCCCCCAGCGTGCCTGTGTTAGTACCGGAGGGAGCGTCCCCATGTCCACCGGCTTAGATATACTAGATATCACCTGCTTGGCAGGCGCCTTGGGGGATCCCCACATTACCTGTGTTTACCGCCTTTTTCCCCCTATGGCCGGTACTCACCCCCCACCCCAGGGGGTCCGGCCAGTCTGCCTGCCTAATCCCCGTCGGGCCGCGGACTGGTGGCACCCTACTGCTGTGAAGTCAACAGTCCCTTTTCAGTTAGGTCCTCCTCCCGGAGGTCGGGACCCTTGTCTCCCTATCTCTCGCTAGGGCAGACTGTGTACCCCTTCTGCTCCGGGGTACACCTCTACTCTTCTCCGGGATAGGCTCTCTAGTTCGGCCTGTCTTCCACTGTTGGTCCTCTGAGTTATGGACTCTACTCCTAAGGGAGTGCTCAGCTTGCCGTGAGCCCCCCGGAAGACCTGCCGTCCTTCTCCTGACCCAGCTGACGCCTGGATCCCATGGCCTTCCGGATTTGGAACTTCCTCCCCGCTGCGGTGAAGTTTCCTTGATGACCTCGCTACTGCGTCTACAGTGCCTTCATCACAGGACTACTTCCGACAACCCGGTGGGTAAGCAGTACAGGGTTCTAAACCATTAGAAACTTAATGGCCGGTAAGCTCTGTATGGTACTAGGTCATTTACTCATTACATGCTTAATGATTCTCTTCATGCTCCCCTCTGCCTACTCCCGTAGCCTGGGGTTTTTTTTGCTGTTTCCTAATGGTACCTGTTCTGCACTCTAAAGACTTGCCTCTGTAGTCTTTGGATTCGCTGTTCCTCTATTCAACTCCTGCCCTCCATCCCTCAGGGGATGCCGGAGATTCAGGCTGGGCGAATGCCATCCCGTCTGGGCTGCGCTTATGGGATCTCCCCGGGCATCCTAAGCTAGGGAGTCCCCACGTGTGAAGACTCATTCCTGCTTGTTCCTGGAGATAGCACAGTTACTTACCTGTAACAGGTGATCTCCGGAACAGCAGAAATTAGTCTTCACAACCCGCCCACCTCCCCTGGGAGTTGTATCTCTCTTTTTCTCTATTCCTTCCTCTCCTCTCCTGCCGGCTCAGCTATGAAACTGAACTGGGGAGAGGCAGTGGGAAGGGCGGGAAGCCACTGCGCAGGCGCGGGGGATGCTCCCAAAGGCTTTCTGATTGGATGCTGGGGAGCATTTTCCCGTGCGGGCTCCGTCGGCGACGTCTACCACGTGTGAAGACTAATTCCTGCTGTTCCGGAGATCACCTGTTACAGGTAAGTAACTGTGCTGTGCCGATCAATGCAAAGTTCTCTGTCCTGTGATGTTGGTGGAGGCATGGAAGTGAGTATTTGATACTTTAGCACTCAGATAAGTGGCACTGTTTTTTTCAGTTTAAAGACAAGAGTAAAAAGGAGTGGTTACGGCAAGGAGGTGGTGTGAATTTCCACCACCTTTTGTATTTACAGCTCTGACAAAAAGATAAGTTAATGAAAGCTGTCTTCCTTGACATGCATCAGCATGGATTATCATAGCGCTGAAACCTTGTTACTATCAACTCTCATTACTGTAACAGATTCTCCAACAGCTTCATACTGCTATTTTTGGACATCTCCACAGTGTTTGACACAGTATCTCACCAAACACTACATAACCAACTTCACAATATTGGAGTACAGGGCAAGCCTCTCAAATGGATTCACTCATACCTCTCTCAGCATACCCAATGGATAAAAATCTGACATTGCATATCAGCCCACTCCACCCTGCCTCCAGGAGTACCCCCAAGGATCAGCACTCTCCTCCCTACTCTTCAGTATTTACATTCTGCCCCTGTGCACATCCATCCAGAACTTCAAAATCAAGTTATCAAATCTATGCTGACGACAAATTTATACTCCTTTCTCTACAATTGCTCCTGACTACTTGATACTCATGGCCTGCTTCAACGAACAAGTCAACTGGCTTCAGCTCCATAACCGGGCAGTTAACTTCAGCAAGACTGACATTCTCTATGTCACAAAGGACCTGACTTTCATGCCCCCCCCCCCCCTCTTTTCATCAGATTTGATAACGCAGATCTTCAAGTTAAAGCCCAAGCCAAATATCTTGGCATCACTCTGGATCAGCAACTGAACTTCCAGACCCACATCCAGAATACCACTTGGACAGTCTACTTCAAACTCAGAATGTTATGAAACCTATGCCCCCTCCTCCTTCCCCCCCCCCCCCCCCCCCCCCCCCGAACACTTCTGTGCAGTATGCGAAGCCTCCATTATTCCCATCTTTGACTACTGCATCTCTATATACCAGGGACTCCCCACAACTACCATCCTACTATTACAGCATGCCCAAAACACTACTGCATGCACTATTTTCAGAGCCTGTAGACACACCCACATCACACCCATACTAAAATCTCTCCATTGGCTACCAATCGCCTGAAGAATCAAACACAAAGTCCTCACCGTCATTCATAAGGCCTGGCACAACATCACCTCTGAAACACCTTCAGGCACTAATCAGCATCAACAGACCACAAAGACAGAGCATGCAGAACCTACTCTACCTGCCATCACAGATCTGTAAGAGCACCCAATACCCTCACCTAAAAGCCTTTACACCCCTACCCTCTGAAATGCCTTACCCCCCTCCCACCCCTGCACGATGCAGTATCCAATCATCTCAGACCTTTTAAAAAAAACCTGAAGACGTACCTCTTCCAGGAACACTATGGCATAGATCAGTAGATCTCCCAGGAGGAATGCCCTCATCTAGCAAACATCCCTCCTATTCCACCCCTATAAGCACCCACCTAAGAAACGGTCCCCTCCCTCACTGTTAACCATGTTACAAGTTGTACTCCCTCCAAGGAGGATTTACCTAAACTGTTCTGTCAGAAACAAATGTTCTCCAGGACCAAGCAGGAAGTCAGTCCTCACATATGGGTGACGTCGGCGCCGACGGAGCCCTCGCGGAGCAATTTTCCCCAGCTTTCAAAGAAAGCCTTTGGGAATTGCATCGCGCATGCGCGGTCCCCTTCCCGCCCAATGGTGCCATCTTAGCCAGTCTTCTTTTTTCCGTGGATCCCTACAGACGTGCCCGTCTTGTCCCCGCTGAAAAAGTTGATTTTTCGTGATTTATCTCGTTTTTCTCTATCTGTTCGACGCCGGTCCTTTTCCTGCCCGGACTCGCGACACCGTTGCAAGTCCTTCTGTTATTTTTCGGTTTTTCTGATTTTCTGTCAGTTTCGTTTTCGGTTTTTCGCTGGCAGCCCGGTCCTTTGACCTTGCAGGGGCCCTTTTTCCCCCGATGGCTGCCAGTGGTTTCAAGCGGTGTGTTCAGTGTGACAGAAATATGTCACTCACTGATACACATGCTAATTGCCTCCGCTGCCTTGGCCCGGATCACGAGGAACTGATCTGTGGAGCCTGCAGCAAGATGTCCTCCAAAGCGTTAAGGAGTCGGCGGCATCAGCGGGAACGAATCTTCGCTGATCCCGCCCGTACCCGGACCTCGTCGGAGGCCTCGGCGTCCAGAGGTTCCAGCTCTGACCGTCGCCGGAGTTCCTCCGACAGGGGTTCTCCCTCCGGGGACCATCATCAGAAGGTGAAACCCGCGAGGGCGGCGTCGGTGGACGCTCCTGGTTCCGCGAGGGCCAGGTCGCATAGCCCCGATAGCCGTCCCGGGTCTTTGGAGAAGGAGCATCTGCCGAAGCGACCTCGTCTGGAGTCGGAGTTGCCTGCTCGGGTAAGTCCTGTAGTCCTCCTGGACTCGCCTCCGAGGGGTCCGACGCGTCGGGGGCCCGAGTCGGGGGCTGCTGGGTCACCTGAGGTCGGACTCAGGTTGACGGCCTTGGAGAGCAGACTCTCTGCCTTCATGGACCAGCAGCGGGCACTGCTCGCTAGCCTCGCTGGCGCCGCTGCCCCGACCGCCGGGACGTCGACATCTAAGTCGACCCCGGAGACCGAGCCGATCCTCGAGTCCATGCGGGCTCGAGTCGATCCTCGGTCGAGGTCACCCTCGGCCTCACGTTCAGGACCGAGGTCGTCGACGTCGACTCCCTCGGCGTCGGGGCGGCCGACGCCTCCGCCCGCCCGGACCGACCCCACCGATTCCTCCTCGGAGTCGGCCTGGGAGTCTGAAGAGGAAGAGTCACCTGATTCTTTTCGGACTCGGTGTGTCCCCTCGGACTCGCCTGAGTCCGAACCTCGGAAACAGTCCCCTCCGGAGGACGCCCGGTTCTCGGACTTCGTCAGGGATATGGCCAAGGCTTTGGCCTTCCCTGCGGATCCCGAGGAGGAGCCCCGAGCCGAAGAGCTCGATGCCCTTCAGTACGACTCTCCCGCCAGGGAGCACTTTACTGTACCGGTTCCTCCCATGCTGGAACGACTACTCTTCCGCATGTGGGAGAGTCCGGCATCGTCGCCGGTATTAAGCAAGCGGGTCGATTCCATTTATCGAGTCCGCAAGAGCCCTGGCTTCCAAAAAGCACAGCTACCGCACCATTCCATGGTGGTGGAATCGGCCATGCATAGGCTTAAGAGCCAGAAGATGCACTCCTCGGTGCCTCCTGGCAGGGAGGCCCGCAACCTAGATGGCCTAGGTAAAAAGTGTTTCCAGGGCTCTATGCTTGCTTGTCGGGTCCAGACCTACCAGCTCTACATGGGCATGTATCTCAGAGACCTGGCTAAGGAGATAGCCGGATTCTCCGCTGGGCTGTCCGAGGAACCTTTGCGGAGGTTCCTAGCCTTGACAACTGGTATTCGGGAATGCTCCAAATTCATGTCTCGAGCAGCCTATGATGGCTTTGAAGCATCGGCACGAGTAGCCGCAGCCGGCATCGGTGCCCGCCGACAGGCTTGGCTTCAGTCGTCTGACCTTGAACCCTGGGTGCAGGACAAGTTGGTCGATGTCCCCTGCCGAGGTGAGAACCTCTTTGGCAAGCCCATGGCTGAAAAGGCTGCACAAATCGAGACGGAGACTCTCACCAGAACTAGGCTTTCTAGGAAGACCTCCGCCCCTTCCCAGAAGAAGAAGGGCTCGGGAAAGAAGTCCTTTTACCCGAGAAAGGCAGCTGCCTATAAACACTACCCTCAATATCAGGCCTCCGCAGCTCCCCAACAGGGTCAGCAGGCCAAGGGACGGGGTAACGGGTCCCGTAGGCAGCAAGCCCCCAAGTCTGCACCACCGGCCCCTGCTCAGCAGGGTGGGGGTTTTTGACTTCATCAGCATAGCCTCTCCCCCTCAGCTGGTTCCTCCCAGCACAGGAGGCCGGCTGGTTCACTTTGCCCACAGGTGGTCCAACATCACCTCAGATGCCTGGGTGCTTCAGGTGGTGAGAGAAGGCTATCTTCTCCACTTCCACCAGGTCCCTCCCTCTTATTTCCCAGGAGAACCTCCACGACTCCCTCTGCACAGGGACTTACTCCTTCAGGAGTTAGCAAGTCTTCTTCAGGAACAGGCTGTGGAACCGGTGCCCCACCACCTGAGGGGTCAGGGCTTCTATTCCAGGTATTTCCTAATACCAAAAAGAACAGGAGGCCTCAGACCCATCCTGGATTTGCGCAACCTCAACAAGTTCCTCGTCAGGGAGAAGTTCAAGATGCTTACCCTTGGAATCCTTCTGCCCTACCTCCAGCAGGGAGATTGGCTATGCTCCTTGGATCTAAAGGATGCCTACACGCACATCCTCATCCACCCAAGCCACCGCCAATACCTAAGGTTTGTGGTGGCAGGAAATCATCACCAGTACAGAGTACTGCCCTTTGGCCTATCCTCCGCACCACGAGTCTTCACAAAATGTCTCGCGGTGGTGGCGGCTTATCTCCGGCTTCACGGCCTCTATGTCTTTCCGTACCTGGACGACTGGCTCATCAGAGCATCGTCCTCTCCAGAAGTCACCACAGCCGCACACCGCACTGTGACTCTTCTGCAGTACTTGGGCTTTGTCATAAACTTCGCAAAGTCCACTTTGCTCCCCTCGCAGGATCTCGAGTTCATCGGCGCAAGATTGCACACTCTTCAGGCAAGAGCTTTCCTGCCTCTCGACAGGGCTCAATGGCTCATGGACCTAGCCGGCCGCTTTCGCAGCCAGTCCCTGGTCTCCGCCAGGCGCTTCCTGAGACTACTCAGCCATATGGCTTCCACCGTCCACGTGACCCCCAATGCCCGCCTGAATATGCAGCCTGCTCAGTGGTGCCTTCGCAAGCAGTGGCAACAGGCCACGGGCGGCCTAGCCGACTTAGTGCGCATCTCCGGCCCGCTGGCCTCCTCTCTACAGGGGTGGCTTCATCGGCCGAACCTGGTGCTCGGAATGCCTTTTCAGTCTCCTCCGCCGGCTCAAGTGCTGACGACCGATGCATCTCTCCTAGGATGGGGAGCGCATTGCCAAGGGGCATGTACTCAAGGTCTCTGGACCGCGTGGGAGTCTGCGCAGCAGATCAACTTCCTGGAGCTCAGAGCAATACGTCTGGCTCTCAAGGCTTTCTCCCACCTAACTTCTCACCAGTCCGTCCTTGTCCAGACGGACAATCAAGTTGCCATGTTCTACGTGAACAAACAGGGAGGCACGGGCTCCTTCCTTCTCTGTCGAGAAGCACAGAGGCTCTGCTCTTGGGCAGTCAGCCACGACATTCTTCTCAAAGCAGTTTATCTCCCAGGCCCAGAAAATTGCCTGGCGGACAAACTCAGCAGGATCCTCCAGCCGCACGAGTGGCGCCTGGATCCCTTGGTAGTTCAGAAGCTTTTTCTGAAGTGGGGCCTCCCCACGATGGATCTCTTTGCCAGTCCTCTCAACCGGCAACTTCCTCGCTTCTGCTCTCGGCAGCCGCATCCCCTTCGAGTAGCGGCGGATGCTTTTCTGCTCTCCTGGTCGGAAAGCCTTCTGTATGCCTTTCCTCCCATACCGCTAGTCTCCCGAACTCTTTTCAAGGTTCGCCGAGACAAAGCTTCCATGATCCTGATAGCTCCTCGCTGGCCCAGGCAGCCGTGGTTTCCACTCCTGCTGCAGTTAGCGGTGGAGGATCCGTTCCCTCTGGGGTTTCAACCAGATCTCCTAACACAAGATCAGGGGTCCCTGCTCCACCCCAACCTCAGATCTCTACATCTGATGGCCTGGCTGCTGAAAGGGTAGTCCTTGCTCCCCTTCTCTTGCCAGCAGAGGTGGAGGAGGTCGTCCTAGCTTCCTGGCGACCTTCTACCCGCAAATGCTACGCCCTTAAATGGCGTCGTTTTGCCGCTTGGTGTGCCCAGCAGTCTCATGATCCCTTCTCCTGCTCGGTGTCGGTGATCTTGCAGTACTTGCTCTACCTCTCTAATCTGGGACTTAAGTCCAACTCCGTCAAAGTTCACCTCAGTGCTCTCTCAGCACATCATGTGCCGGTGGACGGCAGACTTCTTTCCAGCGACCCTCTCGTGGCGAGGTTTCTCCGAGGTCTCCTTCTACTTAAACCACCTCTGCGCCCGCCAGCACCTGACTGGGATCTGAATGTGGTTTTACAGCGGATCACCTGTCCGCCTTTTGAACCTATGGCTACCTGTTCTCTACGTTTTCTTTCTTGGAAAACCTTATTCCTGATAGCCCTCACTTCCGCTAGACGCGTAAGTGAATTGCAGGCCCTCGTGTCTGATCCCCCTTACACTCAGTTCTACAAAAATAGGGTAGTCCTACGGACTCACCCAAAATTTCTTCCAAAAGTGGTCTCCCCTTTTCACATCAATCAGGAGGTGGTACTTCCGACCTTCTTTCCCAGGCCACACTCCAGCCGAGCTGAAATGGTCCTGCATACCCTGGACTGTAGAAGGGCACTGAACTTCTACCTTGACCGTACGCGGGAGCACCGTAAAGCTGCTCAGCTTTTTGTATCTTTTGACCCCAATAAATTGGGGCTCCCGGTCTCCAAGCGTACTCTGTCCATCTGGGTTGCTGACTGTATTGCTTGGGCTTATGGGGCAGCCGGACTCTCCTTAGAAAGTCGAGTCACGGCTCATTGTGTTCGGGCGAAGGCTACGTCAGTGGCTTACCTCCGCTCTGTTCCATTGGCAGACATCTGCCGGGCCGCTACTTGGTCTTCGAGCCAGACTTTTGCGGTCCATTACTGCCTCGAGAGGGAGTCCCGCAGGGACAGTGCTTTTGGACAGGCAGTCCTCCGAAATCTCTTCGAGGTTTGAGCAACTCCTACCCTCCATCCCGGTTGGGGGCTACCGGTGGGTAATGATTCAGCAAAGATTCCTTCCTTCTGTACTGCTGAGCTAGAGGGAGCTCATTTTTGTGCTTAGGGTCTCCGGTAGCCTTAAGCTTGGGAGTCCCATATGTGAGGACTGACTTCCTGCTTGGTCCTGGAGAAAGCGTAGTTACTCACCTGTAACAGGTGTTCTCCAGGAGCAGCAGGAATCAGTCCTCACAACCCTCCCTCCTCCCCTTGGAGTTGCAATTATCTGCTTTAGTTTTTTTGCAAATTTTTATGCTGTCTTTTAGCTATGTCATCTGACTGGCTAAGATGGCACCCTTGGGCAGGAAGGGGACCGCGCATGCGCGATGCAATTCCCAAAGGCTTTCTTTGAAAGCTGGGGAAAATTGCTCCGCGAGGGCTCCGTCGGCGCCGACGTCACCCATATGTGAGGACTGATTCCTGCTGCTCCTGGAGAACACCTGTTACAGGTGAGTAATTACGCTTTCACAATGTTGATGTTTCTATGTGTTTGCACCCTCACTGTTATTCCCTATTGTCTGCACTTTGCTTGTACACCGTTTTGACTGGTAGAAAAAGAGTATAGCAAAATCAGTTAAAAAATAAATAAAATGTAAAGGGGATGGAAGGATACTCTTATGAGGAGAGGCTTAAAAGGTTAGGGCTCTTCAACCTGGAAAAGAGATGGCTGAGGGGAGATATGATATGAGGTCTATAAACTTATGAATGAGTGGAATGGGTAAATGTAGATCGATTTGTTTATGCCACTGAAAGGTAGAGACTAGGGGACATGCAATGAAGCTACAGTGTAATCCATTTAAGACTAATAAGAGAATTAATTTTTCACTCATTGTGTAATTAAACTCTGGAATTCGTTACCAGAGGATGCAGTAAAAGCAGTTAGTGTAGTTGGGTTTAAAAAAGGTTTGGACAAGTTTCTGGTGGAAAGGTCCATAAACCACTGCTTGCCCAATACAAGCATTGTGGAACCTGTGTCCTTTTGAGAAACTGCCAGGTACTTGTGACTTGGATTGGCCACTGTTGAAAACAGGATACTGGGCTTAATGGACTTTGGTCTGGCCCAGCATGCCATTTCTTATGTTAAAATTTGTATAGCGTTACAAGACGTACGCAGTGCTGTACAAGCACATATAAAAGATGGTCCTGCTCATCAGAGCTTACAATCTAGTCAAGACAGTCAACACTCTAGCTGTAGCCATAGAATACTTCTGGGGGGAATGGTAAGGAAACACAAAGGAGATTAGGCGAATCAAGATACAAAAGCGGCAGCAAAGAGATGAGTTTTCAGCCTGGATTTGAAAAGGGCCAGAGATAAAGCTTGACGTACAGACTTAAGTAGTTCGAGGTACAAGGAGCAGCAGGGTGAAAGGAGCAAAGTCTGGAGTTAGCAATAGAAGAGAAGGACACAGATAGAAGCAGTTTGACAGAAGAGCAGAGTTCCCAAGGGGGGGGGGGGGGGGGTAGGGAGAGATAAGAGAGGAAAGGTAGTGAGGAGCTGCAGAGTGAATGCACTTATAGGTCAGCAGGAGAAGTTTGAACTGGATGCAGAAATGGATAGGGAGCCAATGAAGTGACTTGAGAAGAGGGGTAATATGAGCATGACGAGGCTGGCAGAAGATTAGCCGCACAGCAGAGTGTTGAACAGATTGAAGAGCAGAGAGATGATTCAGAGGGAGACCAGCAAGGAATAGATTACAATAGCCAACATGGGAGTTGATTAAAGAGTGGATAAGTGTATTAGTAGTATGTTCGGAAAGTAATCCTTTGGTTTATCCCCTCCAGTACTGATTTAAGAACTTACATCTAAGTCCCTCCATTTGGATAGAACAGTGCCGGAGCTACCTCTCTCTTCTGCTCTCTGCTTTATGGTGATGTTCTGAGAGCTATGAGCTGCTGTAAGAAAATCTGTATTAATAAATTTTCAAAGTCTGGCTGAGGCACAAAAGAGTGGCTTGGTAGGATTTGGACTTGCATCTCAGACTCATAATTCCATGCAGTCATTTCTTGCCCAACCCCATACTGCATCTCCTGCCTTTTGATATGTTCAGTCCCACGCATGCAGTATTTATTATATGTATTTCTTATACACTGCTCCTATTGAATAAAAGGTTTACTCTCCTGATGGGAGGTTAGCAAAGGGCGTTGCTATTAACTTTCTTGTGCTGAAAACAGGGCTGTGCGGTCTTCAGTGCAGAGCCCTTGTGAATTGTCCTGGGGATAAAAGAGCTGCGCAGACTTTTCTCCTTTAATAAGAATGATTATGCCCACTTAGAGCAACTGTTTCTATTAATACTTGAGATCGGCCAAACACCAGAGGAGACGCTTTGGTGTGTGCGCGGGAAGGTGTTGGGTACAGGAGGACATGCACAATCCTTGAGAGATGTAGTAGGGTGACAGAGAGGTCCCTGTGCTGCTAAATATAAATGTGTTTGCAAGTGATCCAGGGTGAAAGGGCAGTGAGAGTGTTTTGCGGCAGGGAGAGTATTGGAAGAGAATGTTCCATATATCCATAGCAAAGTCAAGAATGTATCACAGATGCCTAAGTGCGAAGGCTGGAGGGAGGTTCTCAGGCACAGAATGTAACTGTGATAAAGACAGAGAGAAGAGTCTTAGATGGGGTGATGCTATCGGTGATTAAAGGGAAATTTTAGAGAAAAAAATAATCTAAAAGGCAGATAAAATAGCATAAGGGCCTGAGTTCAATCCCTGCCCAATAGGAGCCCTGGGATAGTAACTAGAGGGGTCTAAGCACAGCAGCTGGAAGAATTTGCAAGGACTAGAGGCAGAAGGTCTGAATTAAAATGCTCTAAAGTCACATTATCTTGCTGAGAAGAGTCCATTATAGCAGCGGCCTTCAGAGGGCATCAGATGATTGCCTAAGTCTGACTACGTTACTTGGATTTAACAAACTACAAGGTCCCATTGACTGAAGAGGGACCTGGCACACATGCTCTAAATCGCTGACATTTTCAGCCCCTGCGTGCGCCTGGCTCACTCTCCACAGGGTTCTGAAAAGTTTGATGCAGGTTCTAATTTAGTTATTCTGCTTTTTCTTCTACTTTGTTACAATTTTAAAAAAAAGTCACAATTTTCAGGATCCTCTCTGGTTAGTTTGCAGACTTTGATGCTTCCTCTCTTCTCCCACCTCTGCCTATGTCTGCAGCTATAGCCTCTTCCCTACTAGACTGTGGAACTCGAGCAGTTGTTGATGTCCTTCAGCCCTACCATGGCCTTCGTTTTCCCCAGAGTGTGTGTTTGTTACAGATAAGCTAATGACATATCAGGGCAGAGGGATGGGGAGTAGGCTGCTGATATAGCTCCCCCCACCCCTACCAACCCATGTCGCCTCTGTAGATGCTCCAGTGATATCTAGACAACTGTACATACTTCATGCAGGATCCCTACTGCCCTTTCCAAAAAGAGGAGACGGTGTAAATCAAAGCCCTCTTCTCTCTTCCCTCCCCCTCCCATCATGCCTGAAATAGAATTTTGCTGACCCTGAATCTTCTTAACTCCAAAGCTTATGCTCTGGAATTTTCACAGGAAACTGGGACCCCCCTCCCCCCTGCTTATAAATGGTGGAAAATGTGAAACTTGGCAATAAACCACACCACTACCCATACAAGGTTTGCAGCAGTCCCAGATGTGTTGAGTTGGTCCAATAAAAGCATCTCAAATCCAGCTTGTTCGACACTTAGTTTACTTGGGTATGTAGAAATGACATTGAAACCATAATGCTTTCTCCTGTGAACACAGACACGGAATTCTCTGTTCCAGCCCAGACACACCGCTCACTCAGGTTGAAATTCTGAGGCAGTGTTACCTGGGTGAAGCATTTCATAGGCAGTATTAGGCAGCTAGAATGGTACATGTATAGAAAGCGAGGTAGAAGCTATGGCAGAAGCTGAGGAGCCTCCATTACGCTAAGAGCACATTTTTCTATTTTCTCTGCTGGCTTAAACCTATCAATTGTAACTGTTGATTTTTGGGGGGATCACTATTATAGCTGTTAACTGTGGTTTTAGACTAAGCTTGGGGGCATCTGGACTGCTTTCCTTGTATAGACTTACATCAGATAGCAGTGTGTGCCCATGGTTCAGGAACAGCCTACTGGCCAGAGGCACTTAGGTTCCACCCACCCTACCCCTCACCCCAACCCCCCAGGGGCTACATTGCCTTAAGTGCCATCTACCCTTTCTTACTTGGGTTAAAGTCCACATCTTCTTCATCCTTTCTTCTTCTTCTTCTTCCTCTTCTGGGACTGCTTAACCAACATGTCGTGTATTCAGTGCAATAACTGTGGTACTTTCATTTCAAGACGAATCATTGGGAGCCTAAGAGCTTGTCCTATGTGCCTCAGGTCAGCTGTCATGCATGACGAACTGCCTCTACTAAGGAAAAACCTAGCTGCCATGCATAAAGAAGTGACTCTACTGAGGGAGGAAATAGCTGCAATGAAACGCACCTCTTCTAGGATACAAACTGAACAAAGTCCACCACCGCTCCCACAAAGAATCAAACACCCCAGGAACAAATAGATCACAGTGGGTTCTGGAAGATTGCAACCTATAACGCAGAGACATCCTATACATCAAGAGATATCCCTGCATAATGCCTTCTCTGCCTTATTCCTTTCTATCTCTGCTGTTTTTTTTATTGCAAATATAGAATACTAAGGGTTGGTTAAACTTAGGTATTGGGAAAATTGCTAATTGCTGGTCCTACATTATGTATGGGGATAGTCAAACTGCTTGATTTGCTTGTGTAGCCTTAACAGCTTCTGAGTGTGCCCACAGTTTGGGTATAAGCCTACTGGGGCAGGGACACATGGGTTCCTGCCCACCCTACCCCTCACCCCACCCACCCCTGGGGCTGCATTGCCTATATAGTAGCCAATAGCTTGGGATACACCCCCATTCTCTTAACCAACATGTCTTGTATTCAGTGCAATACCTGCGGTACTTTCATTCCAAGAAGAATCATTTGGAGCCTAAGAGCATGTCCTATGTGCCGAAGGTCATCTGCCATGTATAACAAAGTGACTCTACTAAGAGAAGACCTAGCTGCCATGCATAAAGAATTGTCTCTACTGAGGGAAGAACTGACTGCAATGAAGCGCACCTATTCTAGGATACAGACTGAAAAAAGTCCACCACCGCTCCCACAAAGAGTCAAACACACCAGAAACAAATAGATCACAGTGGGTTCGGGTAGATTGCGATCTGTGACACAGACACCCTATACACCAAGAGATATCCCTGCACAATGCCTTCTCTGCCTTGGCTAATGAGGATGCTCAATCCAGTGAAACTGAAGGGCCCTTAAATGAGTCAGACACTGCCCAATCTCCTGCTAAAGCACCAAATATGAAGAAAACCTCACCAAGCAGAAAACTACTACTACTTGGAGATTCCATCATCAGAGGCACCAACTTGGGAACACAGTTCAAAAGAGAGAAGATAGTCATGTGCCTACCAGGCTCTTCAGCCAGCAGGAATACAAACCAAATTGTTGAAGTACTTAGCACAAAAAGTGAACACTCCAAACTTGATGTTATCCACTTAGGCACAAATGACCTGGCTAGAAACAGTGCCTCTACAGTCCAAAAGGACTTCCAATCTCTGGGAGAGAAACTCAAGCCCATTGTGAACACTGTTGCATTCTCAGAGGTTCTGCCTGTTCTTGGTAAGGGGACAAAAAGGCTGCATCGCATTAACAGCTTTAATACATGGCTCCAGACCTGGTGCAAACAAGAAGGATTCAGATTTATTGGCGACTGGGGAAACAGATGGACCAACAAGAGACTATACTGTGCTGATGGACTACATCTCTCTGTCGCAGGGAAAAAAATCTTAAGTGAAAAATTCAGGCAGTATGTGGATATGCATTTAAACTAGGAAAAGGGGGTGATGGATGTGGAAGGTCAAGACCGGCACGTCACCCCCTGCAAAAGCAGAATAATATCAGAATCAGCCACACTTTTAAACCACACATCACAAACAAGTGGGAAGATGTGGGCAGAACAAAATCAATGCAAAATACACACAAGCCAGGTAAATGCTGGAAAACAATGAGCACAAATGCTCGAAGCTTAGCCAACAAAGTTCTGGACCTGGAAGCCCTAATGGTGGAAATGGATTTGGATATTGTGGCCATTACAGAAACATGGTTCAATGAATCGCATGATTGGGATGTAGCCATAACTCGCTATAATCTATTCAGAAGAGACAGAAAATGGAAAAGGAGGAGTGGCCTTGTATGTCAAAAGCAATATTAAAGCTACTGCAATGCAGGGGGCATGGGGAAAAGAAGAAGCGCTCTGGATTGTGTTGAAAAGAGGAGATGGCACTGTCATCCATACTGCTGTAGTCTACAGACCTCCGTTTCAAATTGAAGAGAGAGATAACGATTTGATTAAAGATATTGCCAAGATAGCCACAAAGGGGGAAGTAATCATTTTGGGTGACTTTAATCTACCTGATGTGGATTGAATTACTCCTTCTGCACATCTGGAAAGAAGCAAAAAAATTGTAGATGCTCTCCAGGATGCATCACTTAGACAAATGGTCATGGAACCAACCAGGGAAAGCTCAACCCTGGATTTAGTGCTCACCAACGGTGATAGCGTGTCAATTGTCTGCGTGAGTACCCCTGTGAGCAACAGCGATCATTACACAGTGTGGTTTGAGATAAAAGCCAGGGTACAGGCCAAACATAGTAAGCTCAAAGTCCTAAACTTCAAAAACACTGACTTCAATAAAATGGCAAAGTACCTAAAGGAGGAGATGACAGGGTGGAAGGAGATAAAGGAAGGGGAATTGCAATGGGATAAACTAAAGGTGGCAATAAAAGGGGCAACAGATAAATATGTTTAAAAAGTAAACAAAAACAAGAGGAGAAGGAAACCTATTTGGTTTTCCAAAGAAGTGGCTGCTCAAATAAAGGCAAAAACCACAGCTTTCACAAAATTCAAAAGCTTGCAAACAGAAGAACACAGAAATGAATACAGGATCAAACTCAAAGAGTCAAATTAGAGAAATAAGGGTAGCAAAATCAAAGGCAGAGGAAAAGATGGCTAAAGATGTTAAGGGTGGCAACAAAACTTTCTTCAGGTATATTCGGGAAAGGAAGAAGATCAGAGTTGGAATTGCAGGACTTTGAAGTGCTGGGAAAAGACTTGTGGAAAGTGACATAGAAAAAGCAAAATTGCTAAACAAATACTTCTGCTCTGTTTTTACTAATGAAAATCCTGGAGACAGACCAGCTGGGACTCCCAATTATAAAAATGGGAACGAAGTAGATACCACACCATTCACAGAAGATGAGGTGTTGGAACAACTTGCTAAACTGAAAGTGGGCAAAGCCATGGGACCGGATGGAATACATCCCAGGATACTGAAAGAGCTCAGAGAGGTTCTAGCAGGGCCGCTAAAGGATGTATTCAACAGATCCTTGGAAACAGGAGAGGTTCCTCAGGACTGGAGAATGACTGATGTCGTACCTCTACACAAAAGTGGTGACAGGGAAGAAGTGTCAAACTACAGACCCGTGAGCCTTACCATGGTGGCGGGAAAAGTAATGGAGGCGCTCCTGAAAGAGCGAATAGTGAACTTTCTCAAAAGCAACAGGTTGCAAGATCCGAGGCAACCTGGTTATACTGAAGGACTGTCTTGCCAAACTAATCTGATTGAGTTCTTTGACTGGGTGACCAAGGAACTAGATCAGGGGCATGCAATGGATGTCATCTACCTGGATTTCAGCAAAGCCTTTGATATTGTTCCTCATAGGAGGCTTGTCAACAAACTCAGTAGCTTGGGGATGGGTACCAAGATAGTAAACTGGATTAGAAATTGGTTGACTGACAGAAGACAGAGGGTGATGGTACATGGAGCTCACTCGGATGAGGGGAAGGTGATTAGCGGGGTGCCCCAGGGATATTGCTGAAGGACTGAATGGAAAAGTCTGTCTTTTTTGCAGATGACACAAAAATTTGTAACAGAGTGGACTCCCCTGAGGGAGTGGATAACATGAGGAAAGATCTACAAAAGCTGGAAGAATGGTCTAATGCTTGGAAATTACGATTTAATGTGAAAAAGTGCAGTGTCATGCACTTAGGTAGCAGAATCCAAGGGAAATGTATGCGATAGGGGGCGAGAGGTTGGTGTGCATGGTTCAGGAAAAAGACCTTGGTGTGATTATCTCTGATGATCTCAAGGTGGCAAAACAGTGCGACAAGGCGGTGGCAAAAGCCAGGAGAATGTTGGGCTGCATACAAAGAGGGATTACCAGCAGAAAGGAAGGGGTACTTATGCCACTGTACAGGTCGCTGGTGAGGCCTCACCTGGAATACTATGTTCAGTTTTGGAGACCATATCTTGCAAAAGATGTAAAAAGACTGGAAAGTGTTCAGAGGAAGGCGACCAAAATGATTTGGAGCCTGCGTAAGAAACCTTATGAGAAGAGACTTGAAGACCTAAATATGTACACTTTGGAGGAGAGGAGGGATAGGGGAGATATGATTCAGACCTTTTAAATACTTAAAGAGGAACGATGAACAAACAAACCTCTTCCAAAGATGGGGAAGCTGCAAAACTAGAGGGCATAACATGAAGCTGCAAGGTGGACAATTGAAAGGCAATGTCAGGAAATATTTTTTCACAGAAAGGGTGGTGGATGCTTGGAATGCTCTCCCGATGGAAGTGGTGGGGGCAAACACGGTGATGGAATTCAAAACAGCATGGGACAAACACAGTGGATCCCTTTACAGCAACAGGATAAAAGCAAAATAAACTGAACCATCTAACTTCTCAACAAATAGGGGTGTCCTACATGGAGTGGTGGGTCCACCCCTAAATAAAGACATGGGGAGGGGTGACCTGCACAGAGCGTCAGGTGCACCTACTCTTGCCGTATTGCTGGGCAGACTGGATGGACCATGCTGGTCTTTATCTGCCGTCATTTATTATGCTACTATGTTACGTACCTGTAACAGGGTTTTTTTGTGTCACACATGGGGTGGGGAGGGTGTTTATAGCATCATCCAACAGCACCATGAACGGATTAGCTCTCCAATAGATCAGAAGATTCTGAAAACTCTTCTGAGCATGTACCAGCCACCTCACCACAGTGTCCACCCCCTTTTCACCTTAGTCTATTCTTTCCTTCTGACTATTCGGACAGATTTTCTTGCTCTCCATGTTTCCTTCTTTTAATTTCTTTAATTTTAATTATTTTCTTCGTCTCCCAGGATCACCAGTCAGAGGAGCTTTCTTGCAAGACTTCCTCCTTTGCTGCAGCAAGTATATATGACCATGTGGACCACAGTGACAGACCCTCCCTGGGGCCCCCTGCCCTCCAGCCATACTTCAGCCTACTACACCCTCCCGAGCACCTTTGAGCTAACGTACTCCATCAAGGGGAAGAGCAACTGCTTGGAGGGAGTGGAGGAGGAACATCGGCTGAACCATCAGAGGCAGCAGCATCGCGGCTTGCTGCAGTGAAGATCTTGAAGGGGCTACTCGATGCAGCTCCGATACAGCACTCACCAGCTGCCATGCCAGTTGCTGCCACAGACTCCCAGTGCTGATACATCTCTGGCTCAGAATCGAGGGAAGCAGAGTGCAGGGTAAGGGCCACAGCCCCTCCTGGGGCAGGCTGCATGCAGTCACCGGATCTTGTGGCGATGGGGAGGAGAATCCCACCAGCGCTCCGCTCCCAGCTTCCCAGAGTGCGCTGGCAATGTGGCAAGAAACAAGCTGGGCACGGGATGTGTTGGTAAAGGCCTCCATCCCCAGCCCATCGGAAGGTCTGCAGCAAAAAATATTTGAAGGGGAGGAGCTGCTCCTTCCAACACTGCAAAGCTAAAAGACCGCTCCATGGCTACCCAAGAGCTTCCAAGCCAGAAGATCACCGTATGTGGCAGTCCCACATGCTGGTGCCGTGGGCCAAGCCCCAGAAACATGCCCATTGTATCATTGATGGTAATGAGATTCTTCCCATCGTCCAGCACCGCCCACCTTGCTACAATTGGATGGTGCCATGGCAGTGGGGAATACTCATTGCACCCGTGGGAGGATGATCACCCCTCCTCAGAATGCACAGCACCATTACTGATGACACAAGCACAAACAGGATGATCCCTCCTCCACTCTGCAGATCGATTAGGGAGACCCTTTATGACCACTGCAGTCTCATGTGGCAAGGCAAAAGCCATAACATGGGATGTGTTGAGAAAGGCATCCAGGAAGGACCCCAGCATGGTGGTAAGCTTCTCCCCATTGCTGTACCCCACCCACCTTGCATCGGCACAATGAGATTCCCAGGTTCCTCGGCTGCTGCGCCCAGCATCATCATCCCAACCTCCTCTTGTTGCTGAAGTCCAGACCCAGGCCGCCCTCAGCCATGCAGTCTCCTGGGGACAAGATGCCAGCGCAGCGTAGGTAAGGACTCTGATCTGAGTGCCTTCATTTCTGTGACCTTGGCACCATTGCTTGGGGTGCTGACTCAGGAGATGCGCTTGACAGCATGGACAGAGGGTTGCGGCATGGATGCTGAACTGCTCTCTGTGTCTCTCTCCCTGGTGTCATCTCTTCTCTCAAAGGCTTCTTGTGTCAGTTCAGGTCCTGACGCGCACCCCTGTTCCCATACAGCCAAGATCAGCATAATAGTGCAACGACAAGGCAAGTCTGCCTTTTCAGCATAACAAGGCGTAAACTTGACATGGCAGCCAATGGATGCCTCGGCTGTAGCTAGCGGCATGGTGTAGCACTGTGGCAATCCAGCTCAGCCAGTGAACAGTGGGATGCACAGCTGAAGACAGCCAGGCCATGCCCAATTGCCCTTACTAACTACAGGACCCTTGGAGAAGTTGCAACACTGTAAAGTCCCATCACTGCCTCCCAGTGTCTATCTACAGAACGACAGAGATTGAGTCTACTTATCTCAGCAGCTCCCAGGTTAGCAACTCCCACAGACATTCCCAATACAGCTTGGCTGTTTGTCTCCTTGGAAAAGTGTATGGGCTTTAAGACTTGTAGTACATGCAAACAGGAACACAAGCCATAAATTATCTACAGCATGGTGCATTCCTGGCAGAATCTAAAAACTCAGGAAGGGGCCACCATGGAGCTCCGGAGCTGCAACAGCAAGGTACTTAAGGTCCCCATGGCATAGCGGGCTGAGAAGAGCCCAGACCACAGCACCCTTCTAGTATTGGCCACTAACCCTGAAACAGAAGGTCGATCGTGACTCACACATGGGATGAGTACAGCATTTGTCCAGCTCTGCTGCTATGTTATTCCTGATACTGCTTCCTGCCCCCAGCCATCCACTGGGATGCAACCACTTTGTGGGCAGTGAGATTGCATTGTACCTATGAGAATCCCCCCCCCCCCCCCCAAGGAGAAGATATTCATCTCCCCAGGATGTTCCTGGGTCCCAACAGTGAAGGGGATACGTTAGCCTCTGCACACTGGGAGCTAGGGTTCTAATTACCCTCTGGCTCCTTCTGATCATTACCAAAAAAAACCCTTTGCATCCACCCACCTCTGGAGTGGGTGCTTCTATAGATTGCCAGACCAGTAACCTGAATGATTGTGTTATATAAGTCAAGGAGCAGCCCAATGGTTGGATCACTGGCTTGGTAACCAAGAGCAGTGGGTCCAACTCCAACCAGCACCCTTGTAACTTTGGGTGAGTTGCTTGTTCCTCCATTGCCTCCTAGGAAAGGCCTGGCAATCTGCTTCCAGACACACTGATTCCTGCCAAGGGGCTACCAACATGAGGGAGAAGGGAGCCTTCAAGAGCTCCCCTCCAGTTCTGAGGGAGGGGAGCTAGGGTCAAACCCTATCCCTGCCCTTCCACAGTCCACCATGCAAGATGAACAGTGCACACAGCCAGTTCAGAGCTTCTTCCCAATGTGCAGTGGCCTACCATTTACCGAATATAGCACTAGCAGGAACCTTCTAGCCTCCACTCCCAGGCTCCCCTGCCATGAGGTCACAAGTCTGCACATTGCTCAGGGCATTCCTTGTCACTGAACACTCCACAAACAGATAACAACAGTGGATGCCTCTAGTGGTAGGCCAGCACACCCAGCTGTCCACAACCGAAGGCCAACCAGCACCGGCACACTGAGCTGTCCACAACCGAAGGTGTCAATGTGAGCTTCCATGACACATGCAGTATTTCCTGATCCTATTACCCACCCACAGGGGCATAATTGCAGCTCTGAAGAGTTCTTCACCCTTAAGAGGGTGCACAGTGACACCATGCTGACCTCGCAATAGGATTCTCACAGGCTTCTCTGAGCAGGGTAGGCCCGGAGCAGCCAACCTTCAAAACCGGCCAGGGTGGAAGCAACCCCATAGTTTTAGAGCAGCAAGTCGAAAACCCTTCACCAACATTACCTGCATATGCCCAGATGGGATTTGATAGTGAACCTGTGCGGCACTCCCACCTACCGTGATGCTTGGCCTGAGAACCCCATTCCTGATTCTGGAAGGGCAGGGATGCAGTTGCTCTGGAGTGATCTTATGCTGCAGGTGGCAGGGTATCCTGACTCAGCCCCAGCAGCACAGTGCCATGACAGGCTCTCCAAGATTGTGACAGCTGGATTACCACAGCAAAATAGCCCACACCACCACAACCACAGGAATGCAACAAAGCTAATCGGATGGGCCCTGGCTTAAGAAATGTTCTCCTTCACAAAATATTGACCTGGTAGGACTCCCACTGCAGTGATCGAAACCTATGGATATCCATCCAGGATGTGGCATGCATCCCGCATGCTGATGATGGCTGCAGTACGAAGTCCCCCCCCCCCCCAGTTGCACATGCAAAGGTTGAAGGAGCCTGGCCAGACATTAGATTTGATGAAGATTTCCACCCCTCCCTCAAGCCCCTCTATCTGTTTGACAGAGGCCTGCCCATGCCATATGACTACTGCGGTCTAAGGCAGTAACCCAGCACCCTAAGCAGAGTGCAATGGTCTGGTTCTCCTGTGCCTCAAGCAGAGCACACTGGTCATTTTCTCACATTTTTGGTTTCTTCCAAATCATCTGATTCCTGGGAACCTCTACCGCTTGTCTGCATAGTACAAACAAACAAAACAGATAATCGCTGGGGCCATCCTCCACCCCAGCAACATCAGTTACCCTCTGGACCCTCGCCGCAGGGACAGGACAACACAGTCCACTCCAGGAATCGACCTGACCCATCTTACATACGTTCTCCCAACGTCATACACCAAAAGGGGTAATTTCCCGAGGGGCGGAGGGTGAAAAGGCGCAGCTCCCTTGGGAGCCTGACACTGAATCTCTCTGGGGTCCATCCAATGGACCACCACAAATCCCTCTGGAAAAGGGGGACTAGGCCAAAATCCATGTGTTAGTGGCAGGCAGTGCAACAACCGGAATCAGGGTATTGCATACTGCGGAACTCAACGGTCAGAGGTTCCAGCCGGTTTCGAACTGTCCTGTGCAGAGTGCATCTACCTGATCTTAGGAGGAGGACGACATGCCATCCACAAAAACGCCAGATGGTCACAAGCAGTATTAGGCAGCTAGAAAGAGAGAAATGTGGCTTGGCTGGAGACTGGAATGGTAAATAGCTATTGTGTGTTGTTTTTTCTTTCTTCCCATCAGAAGGAGTCAAGGCAAGATTGCACAGAGCAGGCACTGGTGTGGAATGATCAAGATTCTGGAGTTTACAAAAAACTAGTTTTATGTAAGACACATGGCATGACTTTGCTACTCTACTGTAACTCTCTGCCTAAGCGTGTGTAAGGGGGGGGAGGAGTGGCACCATAAGTCAAGATCTTGAAAGGTTTGGGGAAGTCCCACAAAGGAAGTTTTGTGAAAGGTCTGAACCTGGCTTTTGACCGAATTTTGCAAGTTGACACTGTTCCTCTTCCTCAAAATCTGTGGGTATGGGAGTTGTCCCTCCCGCTCTAAACCAGGCAACAGAAAAAGGATGGCCAACTAGGAGGAAGACAGAGAAGGTTAAGTGAAGGAAACCACAAGAGGAAGGGAAGAAACATACTGTATAGTAACGGAGTAACCTTGTATAGTCAACCACCCTCTATTTGAAAAGGATAGCTCCACATTTTGGCGGAAAATTTACCAGTTTTGTTGTCCTGTTCTAAACGCTTTCCTGAGACTCAGTGATGTGACCATGGTCTAAACCCACGGCCAGAGCCAAAAACATCTCTTCCCTTCCTCAAGCTTCCTCACTGCAAATACCAAATGATGTTTATATGGTAAATAGTTGGTTGCTCAACCCTCCATGTGCATACCCTTAAAATTGTTTAATGTAAACAGTTAAGAGGTTCGATGTAAAATTGTTTAATGTAAACAGTCATGAGTTTAATGTAAACCGCTTTGACTCAGGGATAAAGCAGTTTATAAAACCTGTTATATAAATAAATAAATACAATAAATAAATTCCCACTCCACTTACCATAAAGTGTCCCTTGAAATAACACTCTAAGGAAAGGAAAGTGATAGCCAGGTGTACTCAAAGGACCCATTTTGGATCTATGGGAGAAAAATGCTTTGTATGTCAGGCCCTAAGGCAGTAGATAGGAAGGAAAAGATGAAGTATTATGGAAACATCCTTCTTATAAATAACAACTCTCCTATCTCATTCCTCCCCAAATGTAAGCTGGTAACCACGGAACGCTTCTTAAAAAGAAATTTGCCCTAGATGCTCCTAAGCAACGTAACACAAGAATTACCAAGCGGGCCAAGAATTGCAAATGTTGAAGCACGACAGCAAAAAAAAGACCACAAGGCCTATCTAGTCTACCCTTCTATATCAACTACACTAGACCCTTTTTACCTTTAAAGATCCTCTGTGTGGGTCCCATGCTTTTTTGAATTTGGATACTGTTCTCGTGTCCACCACCTCCACTGGGAGACTATTCCACCTATCTACCACTATTTCCATAAAGAAATATTTCTGCATATTACTCCCGAGTTTATCCCCTTTCACTCTCATGCTGTGTCCCTTTGTAGCAGAGCTTGCCTTCAATTGAAAAAGACCCTCCTGTGTGTTTAAATGTTTCTATCATATATCCCCCTATCCTGGCTTTCCTCTAAAGTATACATATTTTTTTAAGTCTGTCCTCATTTGCTTCATAATGAAGACTATTAACCTGCTTATATCCTTTTGAAGGTGTCTCCAGAACTGCACACAATACTCTAACTGAGATTGCATACAGAGGCATTATCACCTCCTTTCTTCTGCTGGCCATACCTCTCCCTATACACCCAAGCATCCTTCTGGCTTTTGCAATCGCCTTTTCTACCTGTTTTCTACTTTTCTTTTTTTTTAATATATTTATGCAATTTCTAAAAAAAACACAAGAAAAAATCTTGTACAGAAAGAGCCAGGTTGAAAATAATACGAAGCACATAAGGAAAATTTCACCTATACAATCCAGGCCCACAAGTCCACAATAAATGAGGCAAGACAGGTCACAATACAAAAGAAAAATTCTTACATAGTCAAAGGAAATGAACAGACATCAAGAGGGGTGTATACAATACAACGCCGTAATTACTCCACCTAAACTGGGTAGGGCTACCTAGAGGGGGCAATGAGGAGGAAACCTGCATAGTAGCCAATCTAGAAGAAATAAAGGAGGCCAGATGAGATGGATCATAGAATATATAGTTGTGACCAGCCAACTTCACCAAACATTTACAGGAAAAACGCAAATAAGAAAGCCCACCCAACTGAACTACCCCAGAACGATAAAGTAGAAATTGTTGTCTCCTCTTTTGAGTTGCCCTGGATACATCAGGAAAAATTCTAATATGAGAGTCCATAAACACTTTACTGGGGGACCTAAAAAATAATTTCAAAAGCTAGTCTTTATCAGCCTCTAAGGCAAGGGTGACCAATAAAGTAGCGTTCATCCCTGAATCAGAGGTGGACCTCTCCAAAAAAGTAGAGAGATCTAGACTATCAGATGATACCAAGGAAGGCTCCAAGTTATCTACAGCTCTAATCTTAGCAGTGGGTAGCCTCATAGACCCGCTCCAGACAACCCTCCAAAGAGGTGACTTTAGCATTAACATTAGCTTGACCAGATTCGTAAATCACCAACTGCTGCCCAAATGACTAGAGCTGCTGAGAAATAGTCTGGAGCTGAAGAGAAATATTAGTCTGCATAGAGGAAAAAGCTTCATACAAACTTTCCATTGTAAAAGCCATAGGCCTCACCAAAGTGCTAATGGAATCTTTAGCAAACTCCACATCTTGAACAGGGCTGTCAAATGCTAGAGGGGATAGTAACATAGTAAATGACAGCAGATAAAGACCAGTATGGTCCATCTAGTCTGCCCAGCAATATGACAGGAGTAGGTGCACCCCTACCCATGTCTTTGCTTAGTGGTGCACCCACCAGGAGCAGGTGCACCCCTCCCCATATCTTTGTTTCTTTGTTTGTTTAGAGGTGAACACAATGCTCCTCCCCCCCCCCCCCCCCCATCGCTCCATGTAGGACAAACCCTATTTGTTGAGAAATTAGATGGTTCAGTTTATTTTGATTTAATCTTGTTGCTGTAAAGTGATCCACAGTGTCTGTCCCAGGCCACTTTGAATTCCGTCACTGTGTTTGCCCCCACCACCTCCATCGGGAGGGCATTCCAAGCATCCACCACCCTTTCAGTAAAAAAAATATTTCCTGACATTGCCTTTCAAGTTACCACCTTGCAGCTTCATGTTATGCCCTCTAGTTTTACAGCTTCCCCGTCTCTGGAAGAGGTTTGTCTGTTCATTATTTCTCTTTAAGTATTTAAAGGTCTGAATCATATCTCCCCTGTCCCTCCTCTCCTCCAAAGTGTACATATTTAGGTCTTCAAGTCTCTGCTCATAAGGCTTCTGACACAGGCTCCAAATCATTTTGGTCACCTTCCTCTGAACAGCTTCCATTCTTTTTACATCCCTTGCAAGATACGATCGCCAAAACTGAACACAGTATTCCAAGTGAAGCCTCACCAGAGACTTATACAGTGGTACTAGTACCCCTTCCTTTCTGCTGGTAATTCCTCTTCAAATGCAGCCCAACATCCTCCTGGCTTTTGCCACCACTTTGTCACACTGTTTTGCCACCTTGAGATCTACAGAAATAATCACACCAAGGTCTTTCTCCTGCTCCATGCACACCAACCTCTCGCCCCCTATCGTGTACATTTCCCTTGGATTTCTGCTACCCAAGTGCATGACACTGCACTTCTTCGCATTAAATCTTAATTGCCAAGCATCAGACCATTCTTCCAGCTTTTGCAGATCCCTCCTCATATTAAGCACTCCCTCAGGGGAGTCCACTCTATTGCAAATTTTTGTGTCATCTGCAAGAAGACAGACTTTCCATTCAGTCTTTCAGCAATATCACTCACAAATACATTGAACAGTGCCGGGCCTAGGACCGAACCCTGAGGCACCCCGCTAATCACCTTCCTTTCATCCGAGGGAGCTCCGTTTACCATCACCTTCTGTCATCTGTCAGTCAACCAATTTCTGATCCAGTTTACCACCTTGGGACCCATCCCCAGACTATTGAGTTTATTGATAAGCCTCCTATGAGGGACAATATCAAAGGCTTTGCTGAAATCCAGGTAGATTTATTTATTTATTTATTTATTCACTCTTATATACCGTGCTTTTCAGTATCAGTGCGGTTTACAGATAACAAAAAACTCTGCATCAGAACAAGTGATCATAATGCTTACATTGTAACAGGATAGCTAAACTTGGTCTGAAAAACAGGGAGACTATATACACATCAATAACAAGGTTATTGAAAACTATTTACAGTTTATATTACAAGCTAGTATTCATAATGCAATGGTTATTTGATTAAGAGCTCTGTGAAGTATGCCTGTCATGGTGAGCTATTGTGGGCTTCATCAAAGTCAGGTTGTGGGAGAGGCGTGATGAGAGATGACTTCCATCACGTGTCCTTGATCCAGTTCTCTGGTCACCCAGTCAAAGAATCAATGAGATTTGTCTGGCAAGATCGTCCCTCGGTAAAACCATGTTGCCTCGGATCCTGTAAGCTGCTGGTTTTGAGAAAGTTCACTATTTGCTCTTTCAGGAGCGTCTCCATTACTTTTCCCGCCACCGAGGTAAGGTTCACGGGCCTGTAGTTTGACACTTCTTCCCTGTCACCACTTTTGTGTAGAGGTACGACGTCAGCCATTCTCCAGTCCTGAGGAACCTCTCCTGTTTCCAAGGATCTGTTAAAAACATCCTTTAATGGCCCTGCAAGAACCTCTCTGAGCTCTTTCAGTATCCTGGGATGTATCCCATCCGGTCCCATGTCCACTTTCAGTTTTGCAAGTTGTTCTAAAACCTCATCCTCTCTGAATGGTGTGGTATCTACCTCATTCCCATTGTTATAGTTGGGAGTCACAGATGGTCCTTCTCCAGGATTTTCTTTAGTAAAAACAGAGCAGAACTATTTGTTTAGTAATTTCGCTTTATCAATGTCATTTTCCACGAGTCCGTTTCCAGCACTTCTGAGTCCTGCAATTCCACCTCTGATCTTCTTCCTTTCCTGAATATACCTGAAGAAAGTTTTGTCACCACACTTAACATCTTTAGCCATCTTTTCCTCTGCCTTTGATTTTGCTATCCTTATTTCTCTTTTTGTCTCCTTGAGTTTGATCCTGTATTCATTTCTGTGTTCTTCTGTTTGCAAGCTTTTGAATTTTGCGAAAGCTGTGTTTTTTGCCTTTATTTGAGCAGCCACTTCTTTGGAAAACCAAATAGGTTTCCTTCTCCTTGTTTTTATTTACATTTCTTACATATTTATCTGTTGCCCCTTTTATTGCCCCTTTTAGTTTAGCCCATTGCAATTCCACTTCCCTTATCCCCTTCCACCCTGTCAGCTCCTCCTTTAGGTACTCGTCCATTTTACTGAAGTCAGTGTTTTTGAAGTTTAGGACTTTGAGCTTGCTATGATTGGACGGCACCTTGGCTTTTATCTCAGACCACACTGTGTGATGATCACTGTTGCTCACAGGGACACTCACCAAGACATTAGACACACTATCACTGTTGGTGAGCACCAAGTTCAGCGCTGAGCTTTCCCTGGTTGGTTCCATCACCATTTGTCTAAGTAATGCATCTTGGAGAGCATCCACAATTTTTTTGCTTCTTTCCAGATTTGCAGAAGGAGTACTCCAATCCAGATCGGGTAGATTAAAGTCACCCAATATGATCACTTCCCCCTTTGTTGCTTATCTTGGCAATATCTATAATCAATTCGTTATCTATCTCTTCAATTTGAGTTGGTGGTCTGTAGAGTACAGCAGTATGGATGACAGTGCCATCTCCTCTTTCCAACACTATCCAGAGCGCTGCTTCTTTTCCCCATGACCCTGCATTTCAGTAGCTTTAATATTGCTTTTGACATACAAGGCTACTCCTCCCCCTTTTCCATTTTCTCTGTCTCTTCTGAATAGATTATAGCCAGCTATGACTATATCCCAATCATGTGATTCATTAAACTATGTTTCTGTAATGGCCACTATGTGTAAGTCCTTTTCCACCATTAGGGCTTCAGGTCCGGACGTTTGTTGGCTAAGCTACGAGCATTTGTGCTTATTGCTTGCCAGCATTTAACTGGCTTGTGTGTATTTTGCATTGATTTTATTCTACACAGTTCTTCCCAGTTGCTTTTGATGTGCGGTTTAAGAGTGTGGTTGTTTCTGTTATTCTGCTTTTGCAGAGGGTGACATCCAGAACTTGACCTTCCCCGTCCGTCGCCCCCTTCTTCTAGTTTAAATGCAAATCGACATACTGCCTGAATTTTTCTTGTAGGATTCTTTTCCCTGCGACAGAGAGATGTAGTCCATCAGCACAGTATAGTTTCTTGTCGGTCCATGTGTTTTCCCAGTCGCCAATAAATCTGAATCCTTCTCATTTACATCAGGTCTGGAGCCATGTATTAAAGCTGTTAATGTGATTTAGCTTTTTTGCCCCCTTACCTAGAACAGGTAGAACTTCTGAGAATGCAACAGTGTTAACAATGGGCTTGAGTTTCTCTCCCAGAGATTGGAAGTCCTTTTGGACTGTAGAGGCACTGTTTCTAGCCAGGTCATTTGTGCCCAAGTGGATGACAACATCAAGTTTGAGTGTTTGCTTTCCGCGCAAAGTACATCAATAATTTTGTTTGTATTCCTGCCAGCTAAGAAGCCTGGGAGGCATTTGACTTTCTTCTCTCCTTTGAACTGCGTTCCCAAGTTGGTGTCTCTGATGATGGAATCTCCAAGTAGTAGTAGTTTTCTGTTTGGTGAGTTTTTCATATTTGGTGCTTTAGCAGGAGATTGGGCATTGACTGACTCCTCTAAGGGCCGTTCAGTTTCTTTGGATAGGGCATCCTCATTAACCAAGGTAGAGAATGCATTATGCAGGGATATCTCTTGGTGTTTAGGGTGTCTGTGTCACAGATCGCAATCTACCCGAACCCACTGTGATCCATTTGTTCCTGGTGTGTTTGACTCTTTGTGGGAGCGGTGGTGGACTTTTTTCAGTCTGTATCCTAGAATAGGTGCGCTTCATTGCAGTCAGTTCTTCCCTCAGTAGAGACAATTCTTTATGCATGGCAGCTAGGTCTTCTCTTAGTAGAGTCACTTTGTTATACATGGCAGATGACCTTCGGCACATAGGACATGCTCTTAGGCTCCAAATGATTCTTCTTGGAATGAAAGTACCGCAGGTATTGCACTGAATACAAGACATGTTGGTTAAGAGAATGGGGGTGTATCCCAAGCTATTGGCTACTATATGGGCAATGCAGCCCCAGGGGTGGGTGGGGTGAGGGGTAGGGTGGGCAGGAACCCACGTGTCCCTGCCCCAGTAGGCTTATACCCGAACTGTGGGCACACTCAGAAGCTGTTAAGGCTACACAAGCAAATCAAGCAGTTTGACTATCCCCATACGTAATGTAGGACCAGCAATTAGCAATTTTCCCAATACCTAAGTTTAACCAACCCTTAGTATTCTATATTTGCAATAAAAAAACAGCAGAGATAGAAAGGAACAAGCTTATCTGTGTCTTGTGCAGCTCTGGCCTTTCAGACTGGCTGTGACCAGTATGTGAAGCCAGATGTCTGATGATCTAAAGTAGCCCCTCCCTGGGAGATGCCTTTCAAGCAGACAATGAACCAGAATTACCCAAAATATACCTTTGTAGGTCTAGCGGCCCCTTGTGCAAAGGTCTCTGTTGGTCCCTTGCAAAGTAAGTATTTCTATACCAAGTAGCTGATTTTTCTTACAAGTGTCCCTGCCCCAGTAGGCTTATGCCTGAACTGTGGGCACACTCAGAAACTGTTAGGGCTACAGCTCCAATGGAGCATGCACAGATGGAAAAGCCTCTCTCGTGTCCACCTCCACCTCGCTGGAATGCACAGCCAGAGAACCCAGCTCCCGGTTAGCAACTCCAGGGCTAGGCGACTGCAACCGCTGTACAGGAAGCAAACCCACTGCAACTTGCACACTCACTCCCAAGCCTCCGTGCAGGATCTCAAACATAGGCTGTTCCGGCATTAAACGGCACTCCAAACTGAGGGAAACCTCTGACCCATCGACACGCAGGGACCTTCCTTCCGCCCCCGATGTATCCAGTGGGTCCTCTGAAGCTGCTTCACCCCTCACCACGGGGCACACGAACGAGTCCGTGGGCCCACACACTGCCATCGTTTTGCCACTCAGAGCCTTCATTGACGAAGGTTTAGCTTTCTGCTTCCTACCTGTCTGCGGCATAGGGTAGGCGATCACACCAAGGTGAAGGAAAGAGAAAAGGTAAGACTCAGTGGAGCGAAGTCAGCAGGTGTCTGTTACCAGAGCCATCTTGCCTCGTTATCGCACCTCTTTAGCTACTTTAAAATTGTCAGACGCAATTATGCCCAGGTCCTGCTCTTCTTTCGTGGACAGAAGTACTTCGCCCCCTGCACTTTACTGCTCCCTTGGTATTTTGCAGCTCAAATGCATGACCCTGCATTTTTTAGCATTAAGTCTCAGCTGCCAAATTCTTGACCATTCTTCAAGCTTAGCTAGATCTCTCCTCATGTTATCTACTCCTTCCTGGGTGTCTACTCTATTGCAGATTTTGGTATCATCCGCAAAGAGGCAAACCTTACCCGACAGCCCTTCCGCTATATCACTAACAAAGATGTTAAAAAGAATCGGACCAAGGACAGATCCCTGGGGCACACCACTGGTAACATCCTTCTCCTCAGAGTGAGCTCCATTTATCTGTACCCTTTGTCGCCTCCCACTCAACCAATTTCTAACCCAATCAGTCATTTTAGGGTCCATCCCTAGGGTGCTCAGTTTGTTTATAAGTTGCTTGTGCAGAACGATGTCAAAGGCTTTACTGAAAGCTAAATAAACCACATCTAGGGTTCTCCCTCGGTCCAATTCCCTGGTCACCCAGTCAAAGTAATCAGTCAGATTTGTCTGACAAGACTTGCCTCTGGTGAATCCATTGGACTCCAGAAACCTCACTATTCTCTCTTTCCAATAATTTACTAACCAGAGAGGTTAGACTAATTGGCCTGTAGTTCTCAATGTTATCCTTACATCCACTTTTGTGTAAAGAGACCACATATGCCTTTCTCCAGTCTTCTGCCACCACTCCTGACTCCAAAGAGGCATTGAAAAGGACAGATAGTGGAGCCACTAGAACGTCCCCAAGTTCCCTCAGTATTCTTGGATGTATCCCATCTGGACTCATAGCCTTTTCTCTTTTTAGTTTATCTAGTTCATCACGAACACAGTCTTCTGAAAATGGTTTGAGATCCATGTCACTTCTGTTCGTTTGTGGGTGTTTTCTGAGGTCCTGCTTCTGGTTCTTCATCTATGAACACAGAACAAAAATATTTGTTAAGCAATTCCGCTTTATCCTCATCAGCTTCTACATATTTCTCCCCTTCACCCTTAAGTCTGACAATACCACTTTTGCCCTTCCTCCTCTCACTAACATATCTGAAAAGTGTCTTATCCCCCCCATTTTATTGCATTGGCTATTTCTTCTTTTGTATCTTTGCTTTCCTGACTACTTTGCCAGCTTCTCTGTTTTTCCAAATATAGATGCCTGCCCCTCTCTGTGATCTCTTGTATTTCATGAAGGCCTCCTGCTTTTTCTTCACCCTTTCAGCTGCTTCTTTTGAGAACCATAGCGGCCCACTAACGACTCTTTGAGGTATTGTCCCCTCTTGACAAAGTAAGTTTTCCTGAAAACTAAGACCCTCCCTTTTGAATGGATTTTACCAGCCCTAGTTCTAATACTGAAACATGCCATCTGGTGATCACTGGATGTGAAATGATCTCCCACTGTAACATCAGAAACACTTTCACCATTGGTAAGCACCAAGTCCAGTATGGCCCCTTCACGTGTGGGGTCTGTTACCGGTTGCCTGAATAGTTCTCCCTGTGGAGAATCCAGGATCTCCTTACTTCTAGATGATACTGCAGCAGGAATGTGCCAATCAACATCTGGCATATTGAAATCTCCTATCAGTAGCACTTCTCCTTTCCTAGCAATGCTGCGTATGTCTTCAATTAACTCTCTGTCCACCTCTACTCCCTGTGAAGGAGATCTGTATATTACTCCATTACAAATAGATTTCCCTTTCCCTCTTTCTAGTTTAACCCACAGTGCTTCCTCTCTTCTTTTAAGCCCTGCAATTCTATAGCTTTAATATTATTTTTTACATATAGTGTCACTCCATCTCCCTTTCTTCCTACCCTGTCCTTCCTGAATAAAATATTGCCTGGTATAATTACATCCCAGTCATGGTTGTCTGCAGGGGTGGCCCAAGGAGGGGTGCGGGCCATGAGCAAAGACTCGTTACGGGGCATCATTTGCATAAATATTTGCATAATGTTAACGTGCACTAACTTTTAGTAAACATGCCTCTTAATGAGTGTCTGGATAAAGAAAGACTACCAGATTTCTACATTACTATACTCCAGTGCCAACTGCCAGGCACATTAGGAAGTACTATAAACACTGCCCATTTAGAACCCATAGCAAACCCACCGTATCATAACGGCACTACCAGGACTCACAAAGCACCAAACCCTACCTATCAAAAGGCAACACAACAAATATTAAACCAGTACATCTCCTACTGGGGAAAGAGAACAAGTGGCACTGTCAAATAGAAACTACGTGAACAGAATACCTCACTCGGTTACACATGCAGAATATAGACCGTCAGCAAACAAAGAACAAGGGAACACAATTTAGAAATAGGAAGACAATAAACTGGGAACCCCAAAAGCCAAACTTGGAATGTACAACAACACTGGAGAAATAAAACTATAAATTAATTTCCTCTTGTACTAAACAAAAACCCAAAAATGTTAGCAATGCACATTTCCCAGAGCTGACATATTCCAGTTAATAAATTCAAAATAAAAATATATTTTTCTACCTTTTATAAGGGCATTTCATTTTTCAGTTGCAATTGCTCCAATCACTTTCTTCTGGTTTCTTCGGCTAATTCTCTATTGTCTGCTGTCCATTTGTCCTTTCTTCTCTTCTATTTTTTTCCCATTCTTTCTCTACATCTCCTTTAACATACTAATCTTCCCCTTTTGCTGTTTCCTCCATTTCTTTCTTTATTCCTTTTTCATCCACTCAAATTTCACCCTTCCATCCTCAATCCTTACTTATTCTCCCAATACGCAGCCAATTGTAGATTTTTCTTCCCTCCCACACAAAATATATTTTCCTCTCTCCATCCTCACTCCCCCAGCCTCATCCCCTTCTAGTCCTCCCCCAACATCAGCTCCCTTCTAGTTCCATTCTCCAACCCCCCCCCACACCATCCATCAGCCCATTTCCAGTCCTAGCTCCCCATCAGCCATTTCCAGTCCTATTCCAGCCCCCATTAGCCCATTTCCAGTCCAAGCTCCCCCCATCAGCCCATTTCCAATCCCAGCCCCCTGTCAACCCATTTCTAGTCCTACTCCATACCCCCATCAGCTCATTTCCAGTCCAAGCTCCCCCATCAGCTCATTTCCAATCCTAGCCCCACCATCAGCCCATTTCCAGTCCCCCATCAGTCCATTTCCAGTTCAGCCCTCCCCATCAGCCCATTTCCAATCTTAGCTCCCCATCAACCCATTTCCAGTCCAAGCCCCCCCCCCCATTGCCCCATTTCCAATTTTAGTCCCCTATCGGCCATTTCCTGTCCTGTCCTAGATTTCCACCTCCTGAAGATCCCTACGGCTGTCTGAGGGGCTTCAAAGGTGAGCTGGGGAAGCCCCCGCGAGGCTACGGCTCACCTCTGCACAGCTGAATGCCGGGCAAGGTTAAAGGGCACTTCCCAGCACTCGTGTGCTTCACAGTAAGACAGCCACCAGCATGAGGGAAAACACTGCTCTTCACACTGGTGGCTGTGCAGAGATGAGCCGGCTAACCTCTGAAGCCCTCCATTGTGTCACATGCGACCATGTGCGAACAACGGAGGTGGAATAACTTCCCCACACATGTCGCTGACCCTGGATGTACAGGGCTGACATTAGAATCGGCCCTGTATGTCCAGGGCTAGCAACTGCCCACTGCCCACCTAGACTCCGCCCCCAGGCCTCCCATTTCTCACCCCCATCTAACTTCCCTGCACAACTGGTGGGGAAGTTAGTCGGGGGTAGGAGCAGGCACAAATAGCAGGGATGGACATCCCATTGGGCTGTCCATCCCCGTTATTTGTAGCACAGAATAATCCCCTTTACAAAAACGGTAGGTTTATGGTGGAGATTAGTGGATTAGCAAATACTTGAAGTCTGCAAGAATGTATAAGGGTTTAACTTCCCATCCACGATCTCTGATTTAGATGGGGCAGGCTAATGTTTCACTCTCTCCATTATCATTCTCCCCATCCCTTCATCACCGTGCATATTATCCCATCCACGATCTCTGATTTAGATGGGGCACGCTAATGTTTCACTCTCTCCATTATCATTCTCCCCATCCCTTCATCACCGTGCATGTTATTTCCATCATTCCAATGTCATCAAATACCAGCACTGGTACCATCTTCTCTGATGTTATCATCACCATCTTTTTGTACAGTTCCTTCTTTATCCTCAACATAACTCACAATTTAATCTTCTGCAACGTTACCATCATTGCCCTCTTATTATTCTTAACGTTGTCATCTCTTTACCTGTCATTATCCCCAGAACTGACCTGTTGAATATTATCACTGCATCAGCATCAATGTTATCGTCGCTGTCCTCATCCTTTTTGATGCCATTTCTGAGATGGTGGAGGTGAGGACCATATCTGAATTCAAGAATGTATAGGACAAACACAAAGGATTTTTAAGGGAGAGCAAGGGATTGTAGAGCTTAGCAGTTGGTATAGATGGGCAGCCTGGATAAACCACATCATCTTTATCTAACATCATTTTCTTGTTTCTAAACTCAATATCCTGTTTTCAGCAATAGCCAATCCAGGTTACAAGTACTTAACATGATCTCAAACAGTAGTACGCCTATAGGCTTTCTCCAAGAACCTGTCCATACTTCCAATACGTTCCAAAGCTTAACTATGGAAAAAAGGGCACTATTGTAATTGATAGGGAAGGACAGACTAGATAGGCCACGTGGTCTTTTTCTGCCATCATGTTTCTGTGCTTTGAGCAAAAAAACCCCTTTTTCCTATTTGCTTTAAATAGTACTATTTTGTAACTTCATGGTGTGTCCCCTAGTCTTTGTGCTTTTTGACAGAGTAAACAATTGATTTGCATTTATCTGTTCCAGTCCACTCAGGATTTTATAGACCTCTATCATCTCCCCTGAGCTGTCTCTTCTCCAAGCTGAAAAGCCCTAACGAGCCTTTCCTCATAGGAGAGTCGTTCTATCCCCTATACTCTTGTTGCCCTTTTCTGTACCTTTTCTAATTCTGCTACATCTTTTTTGAGATAAGGACCAGAAATGCGCAAAGTAGTCAAGGTGCAGTCACACCATGGAGCAATACATTATCTACCAGTCATACAAAATTATCTTCATGTAAACATCAACCTTACTTATCATCTCCACCATCTCAATGTCATACTTTTCAAGCTGATCCCTAGTTCTTTGTCAGTAATATAATCATTATCCCCGTTGTCATCAACATAGCCCTTTTCAGGACTATCGGCTCCAGCATCTCAATCACCAATTTCAAAATAGCATCAACATTTTCTCAACATCGCTCCATGTCAGAGGTGGAATGGCAGGACTCAAAAGCGCCGAGAACAGATTTGTGGAAAGTGACATTGAAAAAGCAAAAACGCTAAATAAATACTTCTGTTCTCTTTTTACTAAAGAAAATCCTAGAGAAGGACCACCTGTGATTGACAAATATACAAATGAGAATGGAATAGATACTATACCATTCAGAGAAGGTGATATGTTTGAACAACTTGCAAAACTGAAAGTGGACAAGGCCATAGGACGGGATGGGCTATATCCCAGGATACCGAAAAAGCTCAGAGAGGTTTTTGCAGGGCTTTTAATGGATGTTTTTAATAGATCCTTGGAGACAGGACAAGTTACATAGGACTGGAGAAAGGTTGATGCGATACCTCTTCACAAAAGTGGCAATAGGGAAGAAGAAAATTACAGGTCAATAAGCTTTACCTCGGTGGTGGAAAAGTAATGGAGGTGATCCTGAAAGAGAGAATAGTGGACTTTCTAGAAACCAATAGGTTGCATGATCTGAGGCAACATAGTTTTACCAAAGGCTGATCATGCTAAACAAATCTTATTGAGTTCTTTGACTGGGTGATCAGAGAACTAGATCAAGGGCATGCGATGGACGTGATAGATTTCAGCAAAGTCTTTGATACTGTTCCTCATAGCAGGCTTATCAATAAACTGAACAGTCTAAGGATGAGTCCCAAGGTAGTGAACTGGATCAGAGATTGGTTGACAGATGACAGAAGATGATAGTAAATGGAACTCACTCAGATGAAAGGAAGGTGAATAGTGGTGTGCCCCAGGGATCAGTCCTGGGACCAATTTTGTTCAGTGTATTTGTGAGTGATATTGCTGAAGGACTGAATAGAAAAGCATGCCTTTTTGCAGATGACTTGAAAATTTGCAACACAGTGGACTCCCCTGAGTGAGTGGATACCATTAGGAAAGATCTACACAAGCTGAAAGAATGGTCTAATGCTTGGTAGTTAAGATTTTATGTGAAGAAGTGCAGTGTCATGCACTTCAGATGCAGAAATCTAAGGGAATTGCATGCAATAGGGGACAAGAGGTTGGTGTGCACAGACCAGGAGAAGGACTTTGGAGTGATTGTTTCTGAGGATATCAAGGTGGCGAAACGGTGTGACAAGGCGGTGGCCAAAGCCAGAAGGACGCTGGGTTTGTATACAGAGCAGAAAGGAAGAGGTACTATACAAGTCACTGGTGAGGCCTCACTTGGAGTATTGTGTTAAGTTTTGGAGACCATATCTCACAAAGGATATAAGAAGACTTGAAATGGTTCAGAAGAAGGTGACAAAAATGATTTGGAACCTGTGCCAGAAGACTTATGAGAAGAGACTTGAAGACCTAAATATGTATACGCTAGAGGAGAGAAGGGACAGGGGAGATAAGATACAAACCTTTAAATACTTAAAGGGTATTAATGAACAAACAAAGCTTTTTCAAATATGGGGAAGCTGTAAAACTAGAGGTCATAACATGAAGCTGCAAGGGGGTAAATTGAAAGGCAACGTCAGGAAATACTTTTTCACTGAAAGGGTGGTGGATGCTTGGAATGCCCTCCTGATGGAAGTGGTGGGGCAAATACAGTGACAGAATTCAAAATGGCATGGGACAGACACAGTGGATCCCTTTATAGTAACAGGATAAAATCAAAATAAACTTATCTCTTATATCTCAACAAATAGGGGTGACCTGCATGGAGCGGTTGGTATACCCCTAAACAAAGGCATGGGGAGGGGTGACCTGCATCGAGCAGCAGGTGCACCCCCTCTTGCTGCCTTGCTGGGCAGGCTCGATGGACCAAACTGGTCTTCATCTGCTGTTATATAGTACGTTACTATGTCAGCCCCATTGTCGTCAACATTCTTTTCACCACCTCGATGTCATAATCATCTTTACCCTTCAGTGAACATAATTGTTGATATCTAAATGGCAGAGAGACTTTGTGTTCACCTGCTCATGTCATCTCCACAATTTCATTGTCAAGATCATTATTTTCAGCATTATCACTAAGTCACTGTGATCAACAATATTTTTATCACTAAAATTCTTGGCACTATTGTTCCATCATGTGCATCATGTGTAAATGGAGCTCACTCTGAGGAGAGGGATGTTACCAGTGGTGTGCCCCAGGGATCTGTCCTTGGTCTGATTCTTTTTAACATCTTTGTTAGTGATATAATGGAAGGGCTTTCAGGTAAGGTTTGCCTCTTTGCGGATGATACCAAAATCTGCAATAGAGTAGACACCCAGGAAGGGGTAGATAACATGAGGAGGGATCTAGCTAAGCTTGAAGAATGGTCTAGAATTTGGCAGCTGGGATTTAATGTTAAAAAATGTAAGGTCATGCATTTGGGCTGCAGCAATCCAAGGGAGCAATATAGTATAGGGGGTGAAGTACTTTTGTCAACTAAAGAAGAGCGGGACCTAGGCGTGGTTGTGTCTGATGATCTTAAAGTGGCTAAACAGGAAGAAAAGGTGACGGCAAAAGCTAGAAGGATGCTTGGGTGCATACGGAGAGGAATGGCTAGCAGAAAAAAGGAGGTGATAATGCCTCTGTATAAGTCTTTGGTGCGACCTCATTTGGAGTATAGTGTGCAATTCTGGAGACCGCACCTTCAAAAGGATGTGAACAGGATGGAGTCGGTGCAGAGGTGGCTACTAAAATGATTAGTGGTCTTCATTATAAAGCATATGAGGACAGACTGAAGGATCTTAATATGTACACCTTAGAGGAAAGGCGGGATAGAGGTGATATGATTGAGATGTTTAAATACCTGCGTGGCATAAATGTTCAGGGAGAGAGCCTCTTTCAATTGAAAGCAAGTTCTGCTACGAGGGGACATGGGATGAGGGTGAAGGGAGATAGATTCAGGAGTGATATGCGGAAATATTTCTTTACGGAAAGAGTGGTGGATCCATGGAATAGTCTCCCAGTGGAGGTGGTAGAGATGAGGACAGTAACTGAATTAAAAAAAGCATGGGACAAACACAGAGGATCTCTAAAGGTAAAAAGGGGACTGTTGTAGTTGTTATGGAAGGACAGACTAGATAGGCCATGTGGTCTTTTTTCTGTCATCATATTTCTATGTTTCTCTGTTTCTATAATCATCACTGGGCCTGTCTTACATCATCTTTGCCTCTATTTGGTCAGTTTCTTCTGTTTGAAGTGCACAGCAACGTGTTAGTCATAAGATGAGGGTACAGGAGAAAAATGAAAAGGGAGAGATGATGTTGAAGTCATTTGCAAAGGAGGTTCTTCCAGATCTTTCCATGATTCTATTCCCCCAGACTCCCTTGAATTTGTCATTAATGAACCTAAGGCAGTCTGACGCCGGATCTCCAAATTTGCAGGCTTCCTAAATTTCCAAAAATAGTAGAATGTGATTGAAGATCTTGGCTGCCTTAGCTCAGTAAATGATGCCACATCTATCATGAGCAAAGCATCTTTTAACTGCTGTGCACCCTTGCTGTGGAACGCGTTGACAGCTGAGTTGTAGATGGAACAGAAAGGGAAAGGAAATTTGGATTTACCTCAAGCCTTTTCTCAGAAATTCAAGGCGAGTTACATTCAGATGTAGTAGGTATTTTTCTCTCCCTGAAGGGCTTCTAATCTAAAGATGTACCTGAGGCAATAGAGTTTACTGTATTTTTTTCCGCAGAAGAAACTTATGATATTGTTCTTACAGCTCTATTTAAATTATTTGATATTGTCAGTGGTTCTAATGGATTTTAAAGATCTAATTGTATTATCCTTTTTTGTTGGGTTTACATTGATCCATATCTTCTATGACTTTGTTCTTATTGTATCCTACTTGCAATGCTAATGTAAGGTTGTATCTCACATGACACAGCTGCCAAATCAACAGCTCGGGAAAGATGAAGGGACTAGCACTATCTGGAAGTATTTTGCAGCATCTGATGAATCTCTTTGAAACTTTGTAGTTATTTTAACAAATTTATATACATGTATCCACTTGTCATAGCAACATGAAGAAAGGTGAAAAAGTAAAAATCAGTACCGCCGGACCCCTCTCAGAAAGGAAATTAATTATAATCATCCCACATTCCTTCCGACCTCGAAATGGAGAGGGCAGAAAGAAGAGGAATGAAGTTAGAATCAGTAAACAAGGCAGAAGGAAAGAAATGCGTGGCAGTAGGCGCAGTTCTCTGGAAATCATAACCATTACTCAAGTACTTGCACTTCCGGCAGCTGAGGAGAAGAAAGAGTGCTCAATGGTTTCTGGATATCCAGAAAAGAGCGCAAACGCTCATGGACAAAAACACATACCTCACATAACATGGAGAGTGGAATTTGCTCCAAGAGCCACTGGGATGTCTTGTCTCATGGCCAGAAACAAGTTTCTTCATTTGTATGCAGCTTGCACAGCATCAGGAAAGATTTCCTCGTTCTCTTAAAATAAGAGTGTAAAACAGAACTTATGTCCTACTTGGATACAAAAGTCACCAGTAAAGTAAGTGGGTCTTGAAATTTTGATATTGAAGCTTCCAGCAGTGCGGATACATCTGTTCCCCACTGACCTCTGATGCTTCTCATTAGGTAAAAAGTAAACCTTGTTGAAAGGATGTGGAGCTGTATCAGGTATCTTTAATATGCCCAAAATATATTCTTTTGGAAGCTTATTGGGAATCTTGGGGAAATTCAAAATACGTAAGTTCAAAGATCTTATCTGGCTTTCAGACTGTTCCAAATTTCGATGAATATGCACCTTGGGCCTGATTTTTTTAAGGCATTTACACGGGTAACTGGCCTAGTTAGCTGTGTAACTGCCTTATCCGGCATTTTCAAAAGATTCCTACATGGGTAGTGCCCTTCAAAAATCCCGGATATGTCCCTAATGCACCCAGACGCTATGCGGTTAGCACAGAGCATGTTAGGGGCGGAGAGGAGCAAGGGGCTAAACGGGTAGCATCGATTTTCGATGGTTTTTCCTCGCCTATCTTTAAGGCACAGGGGCTAAGCGGATAGCATCGAAAATTGGTGACACCCGGCTAGCTGCTGTGGCTTCTGGGGTGTGCGGCGAGGCTGCATATGACCCCAGCATTGAAAACCTGGGTTAGGCAGGGGTGTGGGCTATTTGCCAATCTGGTGCATAGCACCGCCCAGTTCAAAATTGGACTCTTATCTCTAACGAAGGCATCAGTGACTTTTCCTGCATCTTTAACCTTTTTTTCTCAAAATGAGAAATCTTATCATTGACCTCTTTAGCATATGAATCTTACTTCTGAGAGACGGATCCACTGGTTTGTAATAGTAAATTTATATTGATAGAGCACTGCGACTTAACTAGCATTCCCCAAATATTTGTAAGGTAGTCACTGGGAATTCTTTCCTAGGTGTGATGTAGGAAATACCGTAAAATGCTCGGAATCATAAGGAAAGGAGAATAGAACAAAGGATGACATCATAATGCCTCTGTATCGTTCCATGGTGTGACCCCACCTTGAATATTGTGTGCAATTCTGGTCACCAAATCTTAAAAAGGATATAGCAGAATTGGAAAAGATTCAGAGCAGAGTGAACAAAATGGTAAAGGGGATGGAAGGATACCTCTGAGGAAAGGCTTAAAAGGTTAGGACTCTTCAACTTGGAAGAGATTGCTGAGGGGAGATACGCTAGAGGTCTATAAATTAATAAATGGAGTAGAACGGGTAAACGTAAATTGGTTGTTTACTCCTTCAAAAAGTAGAAAGACTAGGGGACATACAATGAAGCTACAATGTGGCACTTTTAAGACTAACTGGAGAAAATATTTTTTCACTCAGTGTGTAATCATTACCAGAGGATGCAGTAAAAGCCGTTAGTGGAGATGGGTTCAAAACAGGTTTGGACAAGTTCCTGGAGGAAAATCCATAAACCATTATTCAACCCATGTTCCCTGTAACATAGTTATCTCCAAGTTCTAATGCCCTATTCAACGTAATTTCAGTTTGTTCAATGTAAACCGCCTTGATATCATGAAAGGCGGTATATAAGAAATGTTAAATACATAAAATAAAATAAACAAAGAGGACTGTGGAAATCCATTGCTTATCCCTGGAACAAGCAGCATAGAACCCAACAGCTACTTGAGACCTGCAATGCCACTGTTGGAAACAAGATACTGGGCTTGATGGACCCTTGGTCTGACCCACGATGGCATTTCTTATATTCTCAGTATTTATTTTTTATTTATTTGCTGGTTCTTTTATACCGTGCTATTTGCAATCAGTGCAGTTTACATAGAACATTTGTCCAGTGCAGGAAGACTGCAAAGGATTTACATTTCAACAGGGTTCTTTAAGCAGGGATAACATGGTAACTATGTACACTTTGCTGTTTTCGGCAGTCTTATCTACAGGGTTACATTGGAACTATATACATTAAACCTGACTGTTGTTAGTTTGACATGTGACTATGGACATTCCATCTGACAGTATGAATTGTCTGTGCTGGGGGTGCTGACCTGGGGCATGATTGTGACTGGGTGTGGGGAGGTATCTGGATCAGCATAGTATTAGAGAAATAGATGATGCTTCAGTGCCTTTCGGAACTGGGAAAGGTCACTGATGGTTCGGATGGCCATTGGCAGGGCATTCCAACAGGAAGGCGCATAGAAGGCGAAGGCTCTGCTTCTCGTGGATTGAGAGCATTTCGTGATCGCCTTCGGGAGTAAGAGAGTATTGATGGCAGTTGATCTCCTTACTCTGTTAGGGGGAGTGATCGTGACTAGGTCGGTGATGGTGGCAGCGGAGTACTTGTTGATGGCTTTATGGGTCATTGTTAGGATCTTAAAGGAGATCCTACATTGTACTGGTAGCCAGTGCAGCTGTTTCAATACTGGAGTGATGTGAACTCTCCTGGATGCCCCATGAAGGATTCTTGCAGCTGCATTCATTGCCAGCTGTAGGGGGTTAATCGTGCTTTTCGGGAGGCCGTGCAATATTGAATTGGCATAGTCAAGGTGTGGCATTACTAGTGCCTGATAGACCGATCGGAAGTCTTCAGGCTCTGACGCAGATGTCGAAGGGTCCGGATTTTGTGATAGATTGCTTTTACCATATTGCCTATATGGGCCTTCATGCTGAGCTGTTGGTCCAACATAACTCCTAGGTACCGTATTGTGGTCTTGCTGAGGAGCTCTGCGTCACGCACCTTGAGTGAAGGGGGTGGGGTGAATGTGGGGTTCCTTCAGGGCAAGCAGTACCATCCTGCTTGCCCTGAAGCATCACTGTAATAGCTTGCACGGTTGCTAACGATTTTTAAATCCTAAACCTCAAACTCAAGATGCTCTCAAGCAACTGCCAGTTCCTTAATTGGACCAGGAGATGTAGTAAACGTTGAGACTGCAGCAGCTCCACTCTCAAATCGGGCACAGCAAACCATCACCTGCTTGCTCTGAGTCACCTGAATCATGCTGCTGCAAAGGTGGTATTTGGTGTATCCGTGTGGAGCAATGGTGCTGGGCCTCCACCGACTTGCACGGTAGTGAGGGGACTCTCTCACGGTGGAGGCGTTCCTGGAGCTCTTCTGCAACTTGCTTTGGGAATTGTAGCCTCTCTTTTTCCTTTCTGCTTAGGAGCCATTGAAGGAGAAACAAGTAGCAGGGAAAGTGCAGTGTTTTTCTTGCGAGCCTAGCTGAATACCATTATCTTGGCACAGATTCATCTAATAGTTCTTTTGACATAAAATTATAATTCCCGAAGCTTTTCCTTCTGCACAGCAACTCTTACCCCTGGAGCATTCCTTTAAATTAGGACCACATGCTCCGAAATCCATGGCTGTGGGCCATACGAATATAGCTTGATTTATACTTATCAAAATGTGTGAATCTTTCCTGAAACTGTGACTTCATTATCCACCAAATAACTGCAATGCTTCAAAATTATGAGTGCTTGGCTAATAAGGTAATATTTTTTGTTTGCTTTATCAAGAGAAATAAATACTTGCTTTATAACAGAAATAAATAAGAGGGTGGCATTGGACAGCCCTGCTTCAAATGGAGCAAAACTGCTAAGAAATCAGGTGATATGATCCATGTAGAATGGATGACTGAGCTGGATTTTATTTGTCCTGGAGAAGAACAAATAGGGGTGATCTGCTAGCATTCTTAAAATGAGATAGATGAAGGGAAGGGAGGAGCTATAGTGAGGTTGGCAATCAGTTTTCTCTGTTGAAAAAAGGACAAGATGTAATTGACTTATTGCAATACAGGAAGGGCCGGCCCGTCTGTCCATTGTGCGATAATGTTGTTCGCAGGGGACCTTGCACGAACTTCATTATTGCACGGAGAACGGCTGGTTGCAGAGGGAGGCTGGGAAGCCTGTGCGAGGCCCCGGCTCCCTCTGTACAGCTGCCAGCTTGAGGTTAACCTCTCCCGGCATTCGCGGCTTCACAGATACAGCCGCCAGCGTGAGGAAAAAGACTCCTCATGCTGGCGACTGTACAGAGGGAGCTGGGGCCTCGCGCAGGCTTCCCCGGCTCCCTCTGCAGCCCCTTAGATGGCCGTGGGGCTCTTTGGAGGGGGAGGGTTCTAGGACTGGAATCAGGCTTGATGGGGGGCTAGGACTGGAATTAGGCTTGATGGGGGGGCTAGGACTGGAAATAGGCTCTGATGGTGGGGGGCATTGACTGGAATCAGGCTGTGGTGGTAGGGGGCTAGGACTGGAAATAGGCTGTGATGGGGGGGGGGGGGCTGGAATCAGGCTGTGATGGGGGAAACCTGGACTGGAATTGGGCTGTGATGGGGGGACTAAGACTCAATGGGCTATGATGGTGGGGGGCTAGGACTAGAAATAGGCTGTGATTGGGGGGGCTAAGACTGGAATCAGGCTGTGGTGGTGGGGGGCTAGGACTGGAAATAGGCTCATGGTGGGGGGGCTAGGACTGGAAATAGGCTCATGGTGGGGGGCTGGAATCAGGCTGTGATGGGGGAAACTTGGACTGGAAATGAGCTGTGATGGGGGGCTAAGATTGGAAATGGGCTGATGAGGGGCTGGGATAGGACTGTAAATGGGCTGATGGGGGGAGCTAGGACTGCAAATGGGTGATGGGCTGGAATAAGACTGGAAGTGGGCTGATGGGAGCTGGAATAGGGCTGGAAATGGGCGGCTAGGATTGGAAATTGGCTGATGGGGGAGCTTGGAGTGGAAATGGGCTGATGGGGGGGCTGGAATGGGACTGGATATGGGGGGCTAGGACTGGAAATGGGCTGATGTGGGGGCATGGGAGAATGGGACTAGAAGGGAGCGGATGCTGGGTGGGTCTAGAACTAGAAGGGAGCTGATTTGGGGGGAGGACTAGATGGGGATGGAGAATGAGAATGGAGAGGGGAAAAGATATTTTGTGTGGGAGGGAAGAAAAATCTATGATGGGCCGGGTATTGGGAGAGTAAAGGGGGATTGAGAATGGAAGGGTGAAATTTGAGTGGATGATAAAGGAATAAGGAAAGAAATGGGGTAAAGAGCAAAATGGAAATGATCAGTATGTTAAAGCAGATATAGAGAGAGAATGGAAAACATCTAAAAGAGAAGAAAGGACAAATGGATAGCTCGCAGAAGACACGAAGAAACCAGAAGAAAGTGACTCGAGCAATTGCAACTGAAAAGTAAAATGGCCAAACGGTAGAAAAATACTTTTTATTTTGAATTTATTAACTGGAATATGTCGGGTCTGGGAAATGTGTATCGCTAACATCTTTGCGTTTTTGATTTTTTCAAGAGGAAATTAATTTATAGTTTTATTTCTCCAGTGTTGTTGGATATTTTATGTTTGTCTTTTGGGGTTCCCAATTTAATTATTATCTTCTGATTTCTAAATTGTGTTCCCTTGTTCTTTGTGTGGTGATGGTCTGTGTTCTGCATGTGTAACCGAGCTGAGTTATTCTGTTCATGTAGTTTCTATTTGACAGTCCAACTTGATTTCTTTCCCCCAGTGAGATGTATTGGTTTTATATCTGCAGTGTTGCCTTTTGATAGGTAGGGTTTGGTGCTTTCTGATTTCTGATAGTGCTGTTATGATAGGGCGGATTTGCTATGGGTTCTAAATGGTCAGTGTTTATAGTACTTCCTAATGGGCCTGGCGGTTGTCATTTCAAATATAGTAATGTAGAAATCTGTTAGTCTTTCTTTATCCAGACACTCATTAAGAGGCTTGTTTACTAAAAGCGCATGTTAACGTTTTGCAAATATTTATTCAAATGAGGCTCCTTATGCAAATGAGGCTCTGCAATGAATCTCCGCCCTTGGCCTCGCACCCCCCTTGGGCCGCCCCTGAATACAGGGATAATTAGAGTGGAATTATGGAAGAACTTCCTATTTGTTTACGAACTGAAACCAATTATCAGGAGAGCTTGAGGAATTGCCATCACTGGAACATTTTCAGATCAAGTTAGACAGTCATTTATTTAGGGTGGTTTTAGGTACAGGGCATCTGACCTGGTGGCTTAGGTATGGACTGGATAGCCTTGAGCTACCAATGAAAAGGATGAACTGTGAACAAATAAAATAAACATTTCTCTCTGACTGCTCATAAGCTCTTAGGTCCTTTCCTGTTCTACCTAAGTGACTAGTTTTTACCTTGGATCTAGATGAAGGTTCTCAACCCAGTCCTTGGGACACCTAGCCAGTCAGGTTTTCCAGATAACCACAGTAAATATGCATGGAAGAGATTTGCATGCACTGCTTCCGTTGTATGCAAACCACTCTCATAAATATTCATTTTGGTTATCCTGAAAACCTGATTGGTTTGTTGTGTCCTGAGAACTGGGTTTGAGAGCCCCTGATTTATATCTTTGAGGTCTCTCCTAGTTCTATCTCTCTATGACTCTAGGAGGTCAAGAGTGTTCAACTCCAGTCCTAGAGGACCGCAGTTCAGCTGGTTTTGAGGATGTTCCCAATGACTATTCATGAGAGATATGCATGCGCTGCTTCCATTGTATGCAAATATCTCATGAATATTTATGATAGCCATCCTGAAAACCAGGCTGAATTATGGTCTTCTAGGACTGGAGTTGGACACCCCTACTCTAGATCAGGGGTCTCCAAATCTAGTCCTGGATGGCCACAAACCAGTCAGGTTTTCAGGATATCTCTAATGAATATGCATTATCAACAAAACCAACTCCCAGAACATCAGCTCACTCAATAAGTCAACTTATTGAAATATTCCCAATATTTGTATAATGAAAAACCTACTTAAACCCTCTAAACAACTAAAGACCAGCTACACAACCACATCTTCAGTAATACACAACACTTTAAAATATTGTTAATATATTTTTTAAATACAAAATGTTTATAAAATAATCAATAAGGGGAGAAAGGCCTCAGAAAATAACTTGTCCTGCTATACAGCAGCACATAGGCACCCAGGGGATCCAGTGAGCTTCACATCACAGGCTTAAAAAAAACGTCCTCTATGTTCAAATACTATAACAAGGGACTATTGTTCAAGTGCCTAATCAACACCCTCGCACTCAAACTCTATTAAATTTTATCTTATAGTTTTGTTAGAGGCTCAATCACGATCCTATATTTAACAAGCACAAAGACCTGCAAGAGATCTAATCAGCAGAGACTCCCAGCCCGATTTAACATAGCCCATCCGTTCAGTACGAGGAATGTCTATCAACACAACTATAATTCAAGTATATGCCCCAACAACAGCTGCAGAAGAAAATAAAATTGAAGAGTTCTATGGACAAGTACAAGCTGAAATTGGCAGAACATGCAAACAGGATATCCTGATAGTCATGGGTGACTGGAATGCAAAAGTTGGCAACAAAGAAGAAGACAAAGTAGTTGGAAAATATGGACTTGGCAACAGAAATGAAGCTGGAGAAAGACTGATAGAATTCTGCAAGACTAACGATCTATTCATCTCAAACACCTTCTTCCAGCAACACAAGCGACGACTGTACACATGGACTTCACCCAATGGATTGTATAAAAATCAAATTGACTACATCTGTGGAAGTCAACGATGGAAAAGCTCAATAATATCGACAAAGACAAAACCTGGAGCTGACTGTGGTAAAGATCATCAACTACTAGTATGCAAACTCAAGCTAAAGTTGAAAAAGAGCAAACCACTCATGAAGGCAGCAAAATATGACTTTGAGAATATAACACTGGAATTTAAAGACTTCCTGAAAAATCGATTTGCTGCTTTAGATACAAATGACAGAGCTCAAGAAGAGTTATGGAATGACATCAAGAAGATTGTGTTGGAAGAAAGCGAGAAGTCTCTACAAAAGATGAAAAAGAAAAAACGGCCAAAATGGATGACGGAAGAAACTCTGAAAATTGCCCAGAAACGCAGAGAAGCTAAAGCCAGAGGAGAAAGAGAGAGAATCGCAGAACTCAACAGAGATTTCCAACGTGCAGCAAGACAGGACAAGGAAAAGCTACAACGACGCATGCAAGGAAATAGAAGCAGAAACTATTAGAGGAAGAACAAGATTGGCTTTCCTAAAGCTACGAGAGTTAAAGAAAAAGTTCCAGTCTCAAATTGGAATGTTACAAGATGCTCAAGGTTCTATGTTGAATGATGCTGAGAAGATCAAGAAAAGATGGAAGGAATATACAGAGTTTTATATGATAAAGATCAAGTGGACCAACAGCCGTTTCAACCTGTATCTTATGATCGGGAACCATTGGTGATGAAAGAAGAAGTTGAAGTAGCATTGAATGCCTTATCAAAGAACAAAGCACCAGGCATTGATAGCATTCCCATAGAAGTATTACAGCAATCTGATGCAGCTGTTACCGTACTTACAAGGCTCTGCCAAGAAATATGGAAGACAACATCATGGCCAACTGACTGGAAAAAATCTGTGTTTATACCAATACTAAAGAAAGGTGATCCAACTGACTGTGGAAATTATCGCACAATCGCTCTGATCCCACATGCCAGCAAGATTCTACTGAAGATTATTCAAAAGAGACTACAACCATACCTGGAACAAGAACTACCTGACGTGCAAGCAGGGTTCAGGAAAGGGCGAGGAACAAGAGACATCATTGCGAATGTGAGATGGATCCTTGAAAAGATTAAAGAATACCAAAATGATATCTATTTGTCCTTTATCGACTATAGCAAAGCTTTTGACTGTGTAAACCATGAGAAACTCTGGGCCACATTAAGAAGCATGGGTATACCAGAATACCTGATCGTACTCTTGCACAGTCTGTACAATGATCAAGAAGCGTGGAAGATAAAGACCATGGCCAAACACAAAGAGGTAGTATAGAAAACTCTTTATTAACAGACCTCTTGGGTCTTTTTTACCGCATTGATCAAGAAGTAACAGTTCGAACGGAACAAGGAGAAATAGAATGGTTTAAAATAAGCAAAGGTGTAAGAAAAGGCTGCATACTTTCCCCCTACCTGTTTAATTTACATGCAGAACAAATCATCAGAGAAGCAGGATTGTATGAAGACAACAGAGGTGTGAAGACTGGTGGAAGACTCATCAACAACCTTCGCTATGCTGATGATACCACATTACTGGCTGAAAGTGAAGATGATCTGAAACATTTGCTTCTCACAATCAAAGAACATAGTCTCAAAATGGGTCTGCACCTTAATGTAAAGTAAACAAAGATCATGACAACTGGCATAATCAACAGGTTCATCGTTGAAGGAGAAGAAATTGAAATTGTGAACAACTTTAACCTACTTGGATCAACTATCAATAAAGAAGCAACAAGCAGTCAAGAAATCAGACGACGCATTGGTCTTGGCAGAATGGCTATGAAAGACCTAGATAAGATTCTCAAGAGCAGAGATGTCTCTCTCCATACAAAGATTTGATTTGTTCAAGCCATGGTATTTTCAATAACATCATATGGATGTGAAAGCTGGACAGTGAAAAAGATAGACAGGAAGAAAATTGATGCCTTTGAATTATGGTGCTGGCGGAGAATACTGTGTATACCATGAACTGCCCGAAGAACAAACCAGTCGGTACTAGAGGAGATCAAACCTAAGCTTTCTTTAGAAGCTCAGATGACAAGACTTCGACTTTCATACTTTGGACACATCATGCGAAGAGAGAGATCATTAGAGAAGACATCATGCTTGGCAAGATAAAAGGTCAGCGCAAAAGAGGAAGGCCAGCAATGAGATGGATCGATACAATAACAGCAGCTACGGGTACCAATCTGTCAACAATGAGCCGCCTGACTGAAGACCGAACACAATTTAGGATAGCTATCCCGAGGGTCGCCATGAGTCGACTCCGACTCGACGGCACTTAACAACAACATCCGTTCACTTATCTGAGGCCGGCAGGCAATGCACCGCAAAACGGCTCCAAAAAAGTCAAGCTGCAGGCTTGAGACTTCATCAATAATCCAATAGCTAGTCATTAGAATCTTTTCCCTTTTACCCAACAAAGATCTTTGTTTCGCCGGATGGCTTCTTCAGGAGTAAACTGGAGAGCCGGACAAACAGTCCATGTGAAAAAGGCATCTGATGACAGCGATATTTGACCGTAAATCCACCAATTGGAAAACAGCTAGCTCCTGATTGGTCGGCCCAGTCAAACACCGGGAAAATCAAACAGAAAGAGAGGATACCCAGGAACTACACAGCAAAACGCAATAGAGTCATAAATAATAGTAAGAAATCTCTTCAGTAATCATTATAGGGAGACCTCCCCCCCCCTTGATCTTATTCTTCAATCCTTCTGGCTCCATAGTATTAAGGTGGAAAATCCAGCATTGCTCCTTGTTGTATCAATTTACCGTGACCTCCACCTCGCAGATTCAGTGACACACGAGCAAAAGTCATGCAGCGAAGGTCTTGAAACAAATGATGATCAGATACACAATGAGAAACTCTAGGTGCCTCATCTCAACATTTTACCAAATTATTTTTATGCTGAGCTATGGACCAACAAGAGACTATACTGTGCTGATAGGATTATTTTCCCTGTGACAGAGAGATGTAGCCAAAGCGAAAAATTCAGTCAGTATGTGGACAGGCATTTATACTAGGGAAAGGGGGTGACGGATGGAGAACAATAAGTTCAGGACGTCACTCCCAGCTAAAACATAATAACATTGGAAACAGCCAAACTTTTAAACCACACATCAGTGGCAAGAGGGAAGAGGTGTATAGAATGAAATCCATGAAAAATACAGGCAAGCCAGTCAACAAATGCTGGAAAGCAATGAGCAAAAATGCTAGAAGCCTAGCCAACAATGTTCCTGACCTGGAAGCCATAATGGTGGCAATGGACTTAGACATTGTGGCCATTACAGAAACATGGTTTAATGAGTCACATGAATGGAATATAGCCATAGCTGGCTACAATCTATTTAGAAGAGAGAGAGGGTAGAAAAGGAGGAGGAGTAGCCCTATATGTCAAAAGTAATATTAAAGCTGCTGAATTCAGGGGACGTGGGGAAAAGAAGAAGCAATGTGGATTGTGTTGGAAAGAGGAGATGGCACCGTCATCCATACTGGTGTAGTCTACAGGCCTCCAACTCAAATCAAAGAAATAGATAGAGAATTGATTATTGATATTGTAAAGATAGCCATGAAGGGGGAAGTGATCATATTGGGTGACTTTAATTTACCTGATGTGGATTGGAGGATTCCTTCTGCAAATCTAGAAAGAAGTAAAAAAATTGTGGATGCCTTCCAAGATGCATTAATGGTGATGGAACTGACCAGGGAAGGCTCGATGTTGGATTTAGTACTCGCCAACGGAGATAGCGTGTCGAATATCCAGGTGGGTGCCCATGTGAGCAGCAGCGACCATCACACGTTATGGTTTGAGATTAAAGCCAAGGCGGAGTCCAATCACAGCAAGCTCAAAGTCCTAAACTTTAGAAACACTGACTTCAGTAAAATGGCCAAGTACCTGAAGGAGGAGTTGGCAGGGTGGGAGACGATAAGGGAAGTGGAATTGCAATGGGCTAAACTAAAGGAGGCAATAAAAGGGGCAACAGATACATATGTAAAGAAAGTAAATAAAAACATGAGGAAAAGGAAACCTATCTGGTTTTCCAAAGACGTGGCAACACAAATAAAGGCAAAAAACAGAGCTTTCGCAAAATTCAGAAGTTCCCAAACAGAGGAACACAGAAAAGAATACAGAATAAAACTAAAAGAGACAAAAAGAGAAATAAAGATAGCAAAATCAAAGGCAGAAGAAAAGATGGCAAAAGATGTGAAGTGTGGCAACAAAACCTTTTTCAGGTATATTCGGGAGAAGAGGAAAATCAGAGGTGGAATTGCAGGACTCAAAAGTGATGAACGGATTTGTGGAAAGTGATATTGAAAAAGCGAATATGCTAAACAAATACTTCTGCTCTGTTTTTACTAAAGAAAATCCTGGAGAAGGACCACCTGTGATTGACAAATATATAAATGGGAATGGAGTAGATATCACACCATTCACAGAAGATGATGTGTTAGAACAGCTTGCAAAACTGAAGGTGGACAAGGCCATAGGACTGGATGGGATACATCCCGGGATACTGAAAGAGCTCAGAGAGGTTCTGGCAGGGCCTTTGAGGGATGTTTTAAATAGATCTTTGGAGACCGGAGAAGTTCCACAGGACTGGAGAAGGGCTGATGTGATATCTCTTCACAAAAGTGGTAATAGGGGTGACAAACTACAGGCCAGTAAGTCTTACCTCGGTGGTGGGAAAAGTAATGGAGGCACTCCTGAAAGAGTGATTAATAGACTTTCTCGAAACCAGCAAATTGCATAACTCAGGAGAACATGGTTTTATCAAAGGACGATCTTGCCAAACAAATCTGATTGAGTTCTTTGACTGGGTGACCAGAGACCTAGATCAAGGGCATGCGATGGATATGATCTACCTAGATTTCAGCAAAGCCTTTGATACTGTTCCTCATAGGAGGCTTATCAATAAACTCAATAGCTTGAGGATGGGTCCCAAGTCGGTGAAGTGGATCAGAAATTGGTTGACTGACAGATGACAGAAGGTGATGGTAAATGGAGCTCACTCGGATAAAAGAAAAGTGATTAGCGGTGTGCCCCAGGGTTCGGTCCTGGGGCTGGTATTGTTCAATGTATTTGTGAGCAATATTGCGGAAGGACTGAATGGAAAGGTCTGTCTTTTTGCAGATGACACAAACATTTGCAACACAGTGGACTCCCCTGAGGGAGTGGATAACATGAGGAAAGATCTACAAAAGCTGGAAGAATGGTATAATGCTGGGCAGTTAAGATTTAATGTGAAGAAGTGCAGTGTCATGCACTTGGGAAGCAGAAATCCAAGGGAATTGTATGCGATAGAGGGTGAGAGGTTGGTATGCAAGGACCAGGAGAAGGACCTTGGTGTGATTATTTCTGAGGATCTCAAGGTGGCAAAACAGTGCGACAAGGCAGTGGCAAAAACCAGGAGGATGTTGGGTTGCATACAAAGAGGAATTACCAGCAGAAAGAAAGAGGTACTAATGCCACTGTACAAGTCGCTGGTGAGGCCTCACTTGAAATATAGTGTTCAGTTTTGGAGACCGTATCTCGCAAAGGATGTAAAAAGATTGGAAAGGGTTCAGAGGAAGGTGACCAAAATGATCTGGAGACTGCGCCAGAAGATGTATGAGAAGAGACGAAGACCTAAATATGTACACTCTGGAGGAGAGGAGGGACAGGGGAGATACGATTCAGACCTTTAAATACTTAGGGGCTTGTTTACAAAGCTGCGGTAGCGGCTTCCGCCCGATATTTAATGGGGCTGCGGCTCCGATATCGGGCGGAAGCTGCTACCGTGGCTTTGTAAACAAGCCCCTTAGAGTATTAATGAATAAAAAAAACTCTTCCAAAGACAGGGAAGCTGCAAAACTAGAGGGCATAACATGAAGCCGCAAGGGGTAAACTGAAAGGCAAGGTCAGGACATATTTTTTCACTGAAAGGCTGGTGGATGCTTGGAAGACCCTCCCGATGGACGTGGTGGGGACAAAGACAGTGACGGAGTTCAAATTGGCATGGGACAGACACTGTGGATCCCTTTATAGCAATAGGATAAAGTCAAAATAAACATAACTAACTATTTCAACAAATAAGGGGTAACCTACACGGAGCGGTGGGTACACCCCTAAACAAAGGCATGTGGAGGGGTGACCTGCAGGGAGAGGCAGGTGCACCTGTTTTTGCCACCATGATGGGCAGATTAGATGGATCATACTGGTCTTTATTTGACGTCATATACTATGTTATGTTGCTATGAAGATCTTTGTTGGGCAAAGGGGAAAAGGTTCTTATGACTGGCTATTGGATTATTGGTGGAGTCTCCAGCCATCAGCTTGACCTTTTGTGAACCGTTTTACGGTCCATTGCCTGCCGCCCTCAGATAAGTGAACGGATGGGCTATGTTAAATCGGGCTGGGAGTCTCTGCTGATTAGATGTATTCTATCTTTTGCAGGTCTTTGTGCTTGTTAAATATGGAATCGTGATTGAGCTTCTAACAAAACTATAAGATAAAATTTAATAGAGTTTGAGTGCGAGGGTGTTGTTTAGGCACTTCAACAACAGTCCCTTGTTATAGTAGTTTTATATAGAGGGAGTTTTTAAGCCTGTGATGTGAAGCTCACTGGATCTCCTGGGTGCCTATGTGCTGCTGTATAGCAGGACAAGTTATTTCCTGAGGCTTTTTCTCCCCTTGTTATTTTATAAACGTTTTGTATTTAAAAAATATATTAACAATATTTTAAAGTGTTGGATTACTGGAGATGTGGTTGTGTAGCTGGTCTTTAGTTGTTTAGAGGGATTAAGTTTAACTAGGTTTTTCGTTATACAAATATTGGGAATATTTCAATAAGTTTACTTATTGAGTGGGTTGATGTTCTGGGAGTTGGTTTTGTTGATAGTGTTTTACTCTCAGTGTTTGTGGTAATTTTGTATTTTGTGTTAATGAATATGCATGAGATAAATTCAAATACAGTGGGGGCACTGCATGCAAATATCTCATGCATATTTATTAGGGATATCCTGAAAACCTAGCATGATTGTAGTCTTCCAGGACTGGTTTGGAGACCCCTGCTGTAGATGAACCCTGAGGTCTCTCCTGGCTCCTATCTTTCTGTTGTTCTAGATCAGTGGTTCCCAACTAAGTCTTCAGGTACCCCCAGGTCAGTCAGGTTTTCAGGCTATCCAAAATGAATATGCATGAGATAGATCTGCATGCACTGCTTCCATTATATGCAGATCTATCTCATGCATATTCATTGTGGATACCCTGAAAACCTGACTGGCCGGTGGGGTGGGGGGGGGGGGGGGAGGTACCCGAGGACTGGGTTGGTAACCACTGCTCTAGATGATCTTCTGAGGACCTTCCATTCCTAGCCTGGCCTTATCCTAGCTGAATCCTCAACATGTATTCTGTCCATTTTCAGTCTTCTTTGCTTCTGCCTATTGACTAGGACAGGACCCAGGAACACAATGTGTTTTCTTGAGTTGCTAGGAAACAGGTGATTCCAGGCTGGTGTTCCCATTAGCCATAGGAGCTTGAACAAACATGTGAGTGCGGCGTTGTCGCTTGCATAGGCTGGTGACAAGCGCAAGAAGGAATTTGCTGTTCTACTCCTTGCTTCTTGGAGGCCCTGTGGCTATTTACTTTATAATGACATAATTACCTAGGTCCCACCCTTGGCTGACTGCAGATCATGTGGCCTCCAGCCATTGCAGACCCATTAATTTTAATAGATGTTTGTATGTCCTGTGCTGTTATACAACACCACCCTGTTAGGCACCAACAAGGGAATGTTATTCATGTGCAGAAACTTGGGGTGGAGGTTGTGGATCTGTCTCCAATAACAAGGACTAGCCAACAGAAAAGAGAGGGAGAAGGTACCATCATGGTCAGGAAGGGAGGCCACAGGATCTGTGACAGGGGCCCTGACAGAACAGAAGAAGGGGTTCCAGGATATCTGACAGGGGCCCTTACAGCAAAAGGAGGCGATGCAGCGTACATGATGTGGGCCTTTGAAGGCCTACTTTACATTTTTAATCCACATTCTGCAGCCGGGTTAATTTTTGCATATTTCAGGAAAATTGTACCCGTCTTATTCAATATGTTCTAATAGTGATTTTCCTTCTGCTGTGGTCATGTATTATATACCATTTGATAGGAATATTTAGTCAGAATTTTGGATCCTGAGCGTTTTGGGCTCGGCCTGGAAAGGGTTAACTCTCTCTCCCCACCTCCTTTTCTGAATACAGATTTCCAGTTGGAGAACAAACCCATGCTAAAAAGCAGAAAGATTCCTGCCAGACTCAGGTTTGACTTTCACTGAAGAAAAAAATGAGTCCTAAAATCTATTAAAGGACTGTGAATTCCTATCTCGGTGTGAGAAGGGCAGCTTGGAAGCAGAAGCCCCGAGCCAACCAGGGAAAGCAAGATTCACAGAGAAAGTGGCAGCTGTCCTTAGATTTGGAAATCACCCAAGAAGTGAGTTTTGTTTCTTTCTCTCCATAACTCTCTCCTCTTCTCTAGTTCACGCTCTTGCTCTTTCTCTGTTTATTTAACCTTATCCTATTCCTGTAAGAGGCCAACGAAACTGCCCTATGAAAATAAACCGATTCAGCCACCAAACCTCCCAGATAGCAGCTGCCTTCCAGAGCAGAAACCTTCCAAAATCCCACAGCAGCACAGGAAAAATCAGAGGGGTCCATGATGTGGAAACAGGTCCAAGGACAGCAAAAAAAAAAAGTTCCTGGAGTTCTCCTCCTGAGTTAGAGCTCAAGGAGAGTCCATTGTAGGGCCTTTGAGCAAATATAAATATGTTAGAAGCCAGCAGCGTCTTTCTGAGAATCATTGAGGCCTGGACCAGTGCAAATTAGGAGGCCCCAAAGTCCAGAAACCCATAATTTCTGTTTGAGGTCTGGGTCAAATGGTCCTGCTGCCCCCCTCCCCAAAAGCCATTGGAAGCTGAAAATCTATATATTTAATAACCTGTCTTGCCATATAGAGATGTTCAAGATGGTTTCTAAATAATATATTCACAGTTCAAAGAAGGACATTCAAGATCACAACATCCTGTTGAAACATCACCATCATCAAAATTCCAGACACCACAAAACTGATAACATCCGCTACCTCTCCAGGCTGACCCAAAAGCTGAAACTGCAGTTAGCCCTCCTCCATATGCAAATACTCGGGCAATGAAGTCCACAGGGATGGATCAGCACTAGCAACTTTCATGGCCCATCCACCCCCACTGGAGGCCCAGCACCACCAATTCATTAGAATCTGCTGGAGTGAAGTAACCTAATGGTGAGAGCAGTGGGCTTAGAACCATGATTTTAGGCAAGTCCCTTAATCGTCCATTACAAATTTAGATTGTAAGCCCTCTGGGGAGAGGACAATAAATAAGCAAAGGTGTAAGACAAGGCTGCATACTTTCCCACTACCTGTTTAATTTATATGCAGAACAAATCATCAGAGAAGCAGGATTGTATGAAGACAGCAGAGGTGTGAAGATTGGTGGAAGACTCATCAACAACCTTCGCTATGCTGATCATACCACATTACTGGCTGAAAGTGAAGATGATCTGAAACATTTGCTTCCCACAATCAAAGAACATAGTCTCAAAATGGGCCTGCACCTTAATGTAAAGAAGACAAAGATCATGACAACTGGCATAATCAACAAGTTCATCGTTGAAGGAGAAGAAATTGAAATTGTGGACAACTTTAACCTACTTGGATCAACTATCAATAAAGAAGCAACAAGCAGTCAAGAAATCAGACGACACATTGCTCTTGGCCAGGGGTCTCAAACTCAAATTGCTTTGAGGGCCAAATGAGGACTTGTAAAGTAACCCGGGGGCCGCATAAGACGCGGGGCCTCATTTGCATAAGGGGCCTCATTTGCATAAATATTTGCATAATGTTACCATACACTAACTTTTAGTAAACATGCCTCTTTAATGAGTATGGATAAAGAAAGACTAAAAGATTTAGAAACAAGAAGACAATAATTAAACTGGGAACCCCAAAAGCCAAACTTGGAATGTACAACACTGTAGAAATAAAACTATAAATTAATTTCCTCTTGTACTAAACAAAGCGCAAACATTAATGATGCACATTTCCCAGAGCTGACATATTCCAGTTAATAAATTCAAAATAAAGAGATATTTTTCTACCTTTTGTGCATTTTTTTCAGTTGCAATTGTTCCAGCCACTTTCTTCTGGTTTCTTCATGTCTTCTGCTAACTCTCCATCGTCTGCTGTCCATTTGCCCTTTCTTCTCTCCTAGTTTTTTTTTCCATTCTCTCTCTACATCTGCTTTAACATACTAATCTTTCTCCTTTTTCTCTTTCCTCATTCCTATTTCATCCACTCAAATTTTACCCCTCCATCCTCAATCCCCACTTACTCTCCCAATACCTGGCCAATTGTAGATTTGTCTTCTCTCCCAGACAAAATATTTTTCCCCTCTCCATTTCACTTTCCCAGCTCCATCCCATTCTAATCCTCCCCCAACATCAGCTCCCTTCTAGTTCCAGCCCCACCCAGCATCCGCTCCCTTCTAGTCCCCCCATCAGTCCATTTCCAGTCCTATCCTAGCCTCACCATCAGCCCATTTCCAATCCTAGCCCCCCATCAGCCCATTTCCAATCCTAGCTCCCTCCCCTCACAGCCCATTTCCATTCCAAGCCCCCCTCCCCATCAGCCATTTGCAGTTCAAGCCCCCCTTCCACTCAGCCCATTTCCAGTCCTAGCAACCCCCCCCAGCCCATTACCAGTCCTAGACCCCCCATAGCCCATTACCAGTCCTAACCTCCCCATAGCGCACTTCCAGTTTTACCCCCATCACCCCATTTTCAGTCTTACCCCCCCCATAGCCCATTACCAGTCATAACCCCCCTGCCAATAGCCCACTTCCAGCCCTAACCCCCATTACCCCATTTCAGTCAGCCCCTCCATAGCTCATTACCAGTCCTAACTCCCCCCATCAGCCCACCTCCAGTCCTTCCTAACCCCCACCTGCCCATTTCCAGTCCTAGCCCCCACCATAGCCCATTACCAGTCATAACCCCCCTGCCAATAGCCCATCTCCAGTCATAACCCCCCCCTGCCAATAGCCCATCTCCAGTCATAACCCCCCCCTGCCAATAGACCATTTCCAGTCATAACCCCCCTGCCAATAGCCCATCTCCAGTCATAACCCCCCCCCCTGCCAATAGCCCATCTCCAGTCATAACCCCCCCCTGCCAATAGCCCATTTCCATTCATACCCCCCCCGCCAATAGCCCATTTCCAGTCATACCTCCCCCCTGCCAATAGCCCATTTCCAGTCATACCCCCCCCTGCCAATAGCCCATTTCCAGTCCTACACCCCCCCCCAGGTAAATTTAAAAAAAACCTGGCTTCTGCTGTCCCGCGGCCCCTTCCCCTCTGCGCGGAGAGCCCTGAGTGTGCTTCATCTGCGGCGTGCTTTTTAAGCCGCGAAGAGAGTATTTCCCTCTCGCGCGGCTTAAACCTAGTCACTTTTCAAGCCTCGCGAGAGGGAAATACTCTCTTCGCGGCTTGAAAAGCACCCGTTGATGGAGCACTCTTGGGGATCTCCGGGCAGAGAGGAAGGGGCCGCAGGACAGCTGATTTTGCTGCTTGAGCAGCAGAAGCCAGTTTTTTTTTTTTTTAAATTGACCGTCGATTCTGCCGTTGCCACGGCGGCAACGGCAGCAGCAGCAGAAGCCGTCGCGGGCCGCACAACGTTCTCTCGCGGGCCGCATGCGGCCCACGGGCCGCGTGTTTGAGACCCCTGCTCTTGGCAGAATGGCTATGAAAGACCTGGACAAGATTCTCAAAAGCAGAGATGTCTCTCTCCATAAAAAGATTTGACTTGTTTAAGCCATGGTATTTTCAATAACATCATATGGATGTGAAAGCTAGACAGTGAAAAAGATAGACAGGAAGAAAACTGATGCCTTTGAATTATGGTGCTGGCGGTGAATACTGCGTATACCATGGACTGCCCAAAGAACAAACCAGTCGGTACTAGAGGAGATCAAACCTAAGCTTTCTTTAGAAGCTCAGATGACAAGACTTCAACTTTCATACTTTGGACACATCATGCGAAGAGGGAGATCATTCGAGAAAGACAAAATACTTGGCAAGATAGAAGGTCAATGCAAAAGAGGAAGGCCAGCAATGAGATGGATTGATACAATAACAGCAGCTACGGGTACCAGTCTGTCAACAATGAGCTGCTTGACAGAAGACCGAACACAATTTAGGACAACTATCCAGAGGGTCGCCATGAGTCGACACTGAACCGATGGCACCTAACAACAACCTGAATGTTCTCCTTGAACTCCTGAGAAAGGCATCAGCTAATTCTTGGGGAACAAGCAGGAAGTCAGCTCTCACATATGGGTGACATAGGCACCGATGGAGCCCCTGCGGATCCAATCCCCAGCTTTCAAAGAAAGCCTTTGGGCGCTACACCATGCATGCATGGTCATCTTCCTGCCCAAAGGTACCATCTTACCTCAGTCTTCTTTTTTCCGTGGAGCCCTGTAGACGTGCTGTTCATTGGTAATTCTCTTGCGTTCTTCGGTATCTGTCACCTCCCACTGCCCGAGTCCAATGCCTCATTGTCATGTTTTTCACTCGGGTACTCCTTTTTCTTTACTTTTTTGGCCATGGGTATTTTGCTTGCGGCGTAGCTGGTTGAGACGTCGGAGTTTAACCTTGTAGAGCTCATTTTTCCTACTATGTCTTCATTTTAAGCAGTGTGGCAAGCGCACACACTGCTCCATGTCCTGCACGGACTACCACAGTACCTGTATTAAATGCCTTGGGGCAGACCACGACGTGTCTTCCTGCCCACTCTGTCTTTTGATGTCAGCCAAGACCCATAAGGAATGTGAAAGGTGACAGGGGGAGCTGTTTGGTAAGTCTGCCTCGGGATCAGCATCTGGGGTGGAATCCCTGCCTTCGACGCATCAGGCGACTTAGTGTCGTGCACTCAGACTTGGTAAGAGCCCCGAGATCATCGAGCATCGGAGTTGTTCTCTGAGGACATTCCCTGGGCATCAAAGACTTTGTCAAAGCAGAAGTTGTGGTCTGACTTTGGCCCGGGGAATAAGACCTCTGGGATCCGGGATGGCTTCAGTGTCCGGGAGCGCCCCTCCAAGCAGCCCTGGTGGGAGACATCATCAAACGTCATGGGATTGAGTTGGGTCCCCCGATGCCATCACCATCAGAGACTCCACTGCCAGGGACTCGACTCTGGCCTTGATGTCCTTGGAGCCGGCACCCACCTCTACTGAGCCGTTGGGCATAGAGGCCAAGATGGTGGCCTGGAATGTAGCTTTGCAGTGTTCATTGAGGCGCAGAGGGGCCCCAGTCACTCCAGGTTATCGGTACCCACCATGGGGCCATTCTCAACCAAGACCTCCACCCATTCTCGAGAGGCTGGCTTGATCAGTGTCGATTCCGTCGGTGACTGACTCAAGGTCCAGCACAGCATCGGGTACGGAGCACTCGCCAATTCCTCCGGTTCTGAGTCAGTGTGGGAGATGGATGAGGAGTCTCTGGACACCATCCTCCACTGGGCTATCCCCTCTGACCCTTCCCCGCCACACCATCAGCAGCAGTCACTGCCAGAGGATCTTGCCTTCCTGGAGTTTGTGCAGGAGATGTCCCAGGCACTCACCTTTGTGGTGGTGCCCGAAGATGAGCCGTGTACTGAGAACCTCCAGATCCTCCAGTACAAAGGTCTTCCTCGGGAGACATTGACAGTGCCCATGCCCCCCATCCTCGAATGGTTGCTATTCAGGATGTGGGAGACTCCAGTGTCAGTGCTGATTGTGAACTGTTGACTCAATTCACAGTATTGAGTCGGCCGGAGCCCCAGCTTCCAGAAAACACAACTGCCATATAACTGCATGGCGATGGAGCCGGCTATGCATTGCATTAAGAGCCAAAAGATGCACTCCTCAGTGCCTCCCAGTAGGGAGGCATGTACCATGGATGCTTTTGGCAGGAAGTGTTTCCAAGGCTCCATGCTCACTGCCTGGATCCAGGTATACCAGCTTTACATGGGCATGTACCTGTGGGACCTGGTGAAGGACTTCGCTGGGTTCTTGGCTGGTCTATCAGATGAATCCCTTGAGTGCTTCAGGACCCTGGTATCATCGGTTAAGGAGTGCTCCAAATTTCAAACTCAGGCAGTCTTTGACAGCTTTGAGTTGGTGGCTTGGGTAGCTGCGGTGGGCATTAGTGCCCGCCACCTTGCCTGGCTATAGTCCTCCGAATTGGAGCAGTGGGTTCAGGACAAGTTAGCCAATGTCCCCTGCCATGGGGAAAATCTCTTCGGCAAACCCATGACAGAGAATGTCAATGAGCTTGAGAAGGAATTCATGACCAGAGCCAGGCTGTCCAAGAAATGTCTTTCTGGGCCCCCTCATTACCCTTATTCAACAGCATTGCATCTCGGTGTACTACTACGCCAATGACACCATACTGAACCCTCCATTCCTGACATCACTCCCCTTAATGATTGCCTCTCTTCGGTTCGTACCTGGCTGGCCTCCAACTTTCTCCATCTTAACCTGACCAAAAACCAAGCTTCTGGTTTACATTCGGCAGCCCTGTCCCTACCCTCTCACCTTCACTCTCCTCCACTCCCATCCCCACTTTGCATTACCTTGGTGTCACTCTGGACTCCGCCTTGTCATTCCACGATCACCTGTCCTCTGTGATTCGTCATTCGCTCTATTCCCTCTGCCAGATCCCTGCTGTTGTCCCTTCTTCATCACTCCCTCCCTGGTTATCCTTCTCCTCTCCCTAGTTGTCCTTCTCCTCTCCCTAGTTGTGACTTTATTACTGCAATATTGCTCTCGCCGGTCTCCCCCAGTTTCAGCTCCGAAGACTCCAATTGTTACAAAATACTGCTGTCCGTCTTGTCCCTCATGCATCCCGCACTGACCATATCACTTCCCTTCTCATCCACCTTCACTGGCTCCCCATTATTTATTGTATTCAATATTTATTTATTTATTTATTGAACGGTTTTATATACCGCCTTTCAAAAAATCAAAGCGGTTTACATAGAACAAAACTTAACATTACATTGAAACTTATTCAAACAATTGGTTGTACAGTGAAACAATACATTATACATAATAGAACAGGTAATTTGAGGGTTACAATACTGAGTAAATGCTGATTAGATATATAGATGTCTTAAACATATGTACATATTTAAAATATTTACAAGTTTAAATATCATTTCATCTTATCTGAGCAAGGAAGTTTTATTGTAGTTCAATAGAATTATTAATGTGATAATGTGGAGAGTTGAGTATTGTAAGATACTGTAGGGGAAGGGAAAAAGTAAGTTATGTATTAATGAATAAGGGTATACATGAGATTTAAGTGGGAAATATTTCATCTATTGGGAATGAGTCTCCAGTTTTAAGTTCTTTTCTAAATACTGAAAGATCTGTGATATCTCTGAGTTTATCAGGCAGAGCGTTCCATATTAATGGAGCAATATGAGGTCCTCATTCTTGTCCACAGGGCTATTCACTCTGGTTCCCCCCAGTACCTTGCCAATTTGGTCCGTCTCCATCCTCCCCACCGTATGCTTCATCACATCCATGTCAATCGCATGTTCCTTCCTCCTCCCTCTGTTGCACTCCTGGAGTCTACCCAGAATTCTGCTTTTTCTACCTAGGCCCTAAACTCTGGAACTCTTTCCCCCCCAGATCTCTGGCTGGAACACTTCTTCAACAGGTTTAAGTCTCTTCTCAAGACACACCTCTTTTGCTCTGCCTTAAACCTCCTCTGATCCCACATGCCAGCAAGATTCTACTGAAGATTATTCAAAAGAGACTACAACCACACCTGGAACAAGAACTACCTGACGTGCAAGCAGGGTTCAGGAAAGGGCGAGGAACGAGAGACATCATTGCGGATGTGAGATGGATCCTTGAAAAGACTAAAGAATACCAAAAGGATATCTATTTGTGCTTTATCGACTATAGCAAGGCTTTTGACTGTGTAAACCATGAGAAACTCTGGGCCACATTAAGAAGCATGGGTATACCAGAACACCTGATCGTTCTCTTGCGAAATCTGTACATTGATCAAGAAGCAGCAGTTCGAACGGAACAAGGAGAAACAGAATGGTTTAAAATAAGCAAAGGTGTAAGACAAGGCTGCATACTTTCCCCCTACCTGTTTAATTTATATGCAGAACAAATCATCAGAGAAGCAGGATTGTATGAAGACAGCAGAGGTGTGAAGATTGGTGGAAGACTCATCAACAACCTTTGCTATGCTGATGATACCACATTACTGGCTGAAAGTGAAGATGATCTGAAACATTTGCTTCTCACAATCAAAGAACATAGTCTCAAAATGGGCCTGCACCTTAATGTAAAGAAGACAAAGATCATGACAACTGGCATAATCAACAGGGTCATCGTTGAAGGAGAAGAAATTGAAATCGTGAACAACTTTAACCTACTTGGATCAACTAAAGAAGCAACAAGCAGTCAAGAAATCAGACGACGCATTGCTCTTGGCAGAATGGCTATGAAAGACCTAAATGAGATTCTCAAGAGCAGAGATATCTCTCTCCATACAAAGATTTGACTTGTTCAAGCCATGGTATTTTCAATAACATCATATGGGTGTGAAAGCTGGACAGTGAAAAAGACAGACAGGAAGAAAATTGATGCCTTTGAATTATGGTGCTGGTGGCGAATACTGTGTATACCATGGACTGCCCGAAGAACAAACCAGTCGGTACTAGAGGAGATCAAACCTAAGCTTTCTTTAGAAGCTCAGATGACAAGACTTCGACTTTCATACTTTGGACACATCATGCGAAGAGAGAGATCATTAGAGAAAGACATCATGCTTGGCAAGATAGAAGGTCAACGCAAAAGAGGAAGGCCAGCAATGAGATGGATCGATACAATAAGAGCAGCTACGGGTACCAGTCTGTCAACAATGAGCCGCCTGACTGAAGACCGAACACAATTTAGGATAGCTATCCAGAGGGTCGCCATGAGTCGACTCCGACTCGACGGCACTTAACAACAACAACAACAAACCTCCCTGCTCCTACCTGAGGTTCTCTCCCCTTTCTTTCTCCCCTTAGTCCCTCTTCCTTTTGCTCCTCTCTTTTCCTGTCTCCTGGTGTCTTTCCGTAAAGCGGTATACAAAGTATTAAATAAAGATAAAGGAGTTTTGGTATATTTGGGAGGCAGCCTTTTGAGGAGATTGCCAGAGACTAAATCCCATTGGAGTTTGGGAACTCCTAGTAATAGTGGAGGTAAAGTACTGTTTCAGTTTCCAGGGAGAGAAGCTGCTGAAGGAGAATTATAGAGAGAACTCCAGCCCAAAGTATCTGAAGCTAAAGCAGAAAAGAACTCCAGAGTCTAGTTTGGTGTTGTATAAGTTTTGACTTTTTACCTTTCTTTCTGTGAAGATAACAGATGGACTCTTCTTAGTTGACTCACTTGCCCAGTAAATTAAGAGTCTGAAGTTCATAAAGGCTGATATTCGAATGCCGTGGTGGTCAGCCGTCCCACTTGAATGTTCCGCGGTAGTATCTGGATAAGAGCAGCTGCTAAATATTCAGGCTGAGCAGCGCTTATCTGGTCAACGTGATACCCAGCTGACACTTACCCGGATTGCAGTTTAGGCCTGTTTTTCATGTGGTCCAATCATATGGATAAGTGTCGACTGAATATTGCAATGACTGGATACGTTCCAGCATTTATCCGAATAGCACCAACACACCCTCTCTTCGCACACAGATCTCTTCTGCACTAACCGCATAGGGCTGGTAGATCGGTGGCATCAATGCTCGTTTAATCATTTTAGTGTGTATTTTGCATTATGAATCAAATGTGCATTAACTCATGTACATCCTTCACAGCCAGGTTTCACAAAAGAAAACCCTGTCAGACAGATTTGATTGAGCTCCTTAATAAGGTGTCAAAATACTTAATCAGGAAGGTTCAGTAGATGATGTTTCCTATCTGGATATCGATAAAGCTTTTTACACTGCTTGGCCAGAAGACTTGCAAGTAAGCTGGGCGGTGTGGCAATAGGCCAGAAAGCTGTAAATTGGGAGAGGAGGGCAAGGCGTAGACAATGCTGGTAGATGGTGTCCTCTCTCTTGGGGCAGCACAGAGCTGAATAGCAGGCAACTCTGCTGAGGAACTTTTTAAGAAAAAATGTGCTTGTTTGCATATGATAACAAAATTTGTACTAGAACAGACATGCTGAAAGGGGTGGAAAAATGAAAATGGGCTTGAAAAAATTCCATTAGTTCCCTCTCAGAAGGACACAAACTGTAAATTCTCAAACGAGAAAGAGATGTAGGAGTAAATTATCCAGCTGAACTCAAGGTAGTCAGCCAATGAAATAAGTTTAGACTATGCTTGGTTTCATAAGCAGTAGTATCAACAGCAGGAAACAAGAAATAATATTATTAAGATCCCGGCCTGAATATTGTATTCAGTTCTAGAGACCTTCCTTTTTTAAAGACATTGAGAGGATGGAAAAGATTTAAAAAAGGACTTCTAAAATAATACAGGAGCTGCCACAAAATCCCCTTGAGGTTCAAGATGCTCAAAATAGATTCCTTGGAGAAAAGAAGGGACGGAAGAGCATATGATAAAAATATTCAAAAAATATTGATAAGCTTCAGTATAAAAGGGTAAGATACAAATTTCCTTAAAAAAATTTCAAGGACAAGGGATTGTGATCTGAAGTTAGAGAGAGAATGGTTCAAAAGAAACATGAGAAAATACATCTTTACTGAGAGGCTGGTTGATGTCTTGAAGAACTTTCTGGCAGAAGTATTGGTATCCAAAACCATGGCAGAATTTAAACATGGGTGTGAGCAATATGTACCAGTGCTAAGAGCAGGGGGTGGTGGGGAGTAACTGGTAGAAAACATGAGGGAAGAAGCTTGAGTATTTTTTCAATCATATGAAAAGCAGAGTGTGGCTACATTGGACTCCCAAAAATGTTGGGGGTGACCTGCACAAAGTGACTGAGGCTACAAGATTAATATCATCAGTATGGCTGCATTAGGCCTCCATGAAGGCTGGCTTGAGATGCTCAGAGTGGCTATGGTTATAATTCTGGCATTAATATCTCAGATTGCTTCCTCACTAGATTTGTGGAGCGACATGGGAATAGGCTCTTGTGTTGAATAAAATATGGGACTCAAAAGAACCAAACAAGAAAATGAGAAGCCCTGACACAGCCTTCTGATGGAGGTGATGGAGGCTGGCACTCCAATGTAATTTAAGCATACCTGGGGCAGATCTTGAGAGCAGTGGTTGGAAGAGAGTTGAGAGATTGGATAAAAGACATTGAGGGAAGTTGGTGTTGGTATAAATATGGTAACATATATATTCATTTATTCAAAGTAGTGGAAAACCAGATATGAAGATAGCTGACATCCTCTGTTACCATGCATACCTTTTACATTGAGTGTCACATATACAATTTTCTCCTAGTTGGTGAGGAGTCTTATGTGTGCACTAGCTGCAAGATGCTGTTTGCCCTCAGAGAATGAGTCTGATCTCTGGAGGCTAGAGTAGTAGACTTCGAGGACATAAGGAAGACAGAGAGATACATAGACAAAACCTACAGGGATGTAGTACTGAAATCCCACCTCCATTCTGGCGGCCTCTCAGTTGCCATGGAGGAGAGAGGTCACGTGAAAGGACAGCATCACCTTGGTGTGGCAGGAAGTGAATCAGTAGCTAGGACTTGTCCACCAGGAGATGTAAAACCCTCTCACACCAAGCAGGTTTCTCCAGGGCCATGTGCCCATGAGGGAAGGGTTAGGACAGCCATTATAGCTGGTGATTCGATCATTAGGCATGTAGATAGCTGGGTGGCTGGTGGATGTGAGGATGCCTAGTAATATGCCTGCCCAGTGTGAGGTAGCAGACCTCACGTGCTACCTAGACAAGATCTTAGATAGTGCTGGGGAAGAGTCTGCTGTCTTGGTACATGTTGGTACCGATGATATAGGAAGTGTGGGAGGGAGGTTCTGGAGGCCAAATTTAGACTTCTAGGTAGTAAGCTGAAATCTAGAACTTCCAGGGTAGCATTCTTTGAAATGCTTCCCATTCCACGCGCAGGACCCAAAAGGCAGCAGAGCTCCGGAGTCTCAATGCGTGGATGAGAATATGATGGTGCAAAGAAGAGGGTTTGGGATTTGTTAGGAACTGGGGAACATTCTGGGGAAGAGAGGGGCTTTTCCAAAGGGATGAATTCCACTTTAACCAGGATGGAACTAGGCTGCTGGCATTAACCTTCATAAAGGAGATAGAGCAGCTTTTAAACTAGATAATAGGATGAAGCCAATAGTCACCCAGGAGCGTATGGTTTGGAAGGATGTATTTTTGAAGGATACTAGTCAAAGGGGGAAGTTAGAGAGGTTCCAATAAAGTTAAAAGTTACCTAGAAGCCCTTAGGTACAGAGCTGAAAGATTCTAAATTACTCCTATCAACTGATAACCAGATTAATATGAATAAAATGCAACCTCTAAAATGCCTTTATGCAAATGGTAAAAGTCTAAAAAAATAAGATGGGAGAGCTGGAATATGTAGCACTAAATGAGAGGTTAGATATGATTGGCATCTCAGAAACCTGGTGAAAGGAGGACAACCAATGGGACACTGTGATACCAGAAGCTAGGTGGGGCCAGTGCAGGTAAGTGGTGTGGAAGGAGGGGGTTAGATAGATCTGCATATCAGGTATAGGTGGTAAAAATCTCATGAGTGAGGAGAGCCACTTACTGTAAGGGGTTTTGCTGATTTTGCCTATGAAAAATGGCCAAATGTTTCTTAAAACTACTCCTCTAACTTCACTGTGAACACTAACACTACTGCCCTGTAGAAGTTTGGAATCTACACAGGTTCTGCTTTGGTGGGATTTCAACTAACAGCCTTGGTGTCTACACTCTCAACCACTGAGCCACCAAAGCGTTTCAACTAAAATTTCTTTGGATCTTCTCTTTCTCCATCTCTGGCTCCAGGGTCCTTCTTCTTTGTGCACACAAGAAAGTTCCTGTTGATATGATTTAAGGTCATAGGCGAATAACTATTTGATAGGCTGAGGTGTGGGTAGGGGGAATGTGGGTGGCTGCTGAGACCTGGTTTAAGTCCTGTAACAACTGCATCTCATGCCGGCCTCCCACCTAACAAGATAAGGACTCTGTACCTCCAGCGCCCACTCCTTGAAACAAATGACTATCGTGCAGTGTTCCAAGCAATTGTCGTTCCACAATTCCACTTCAGTAACATCATCTATCGAGGGTTACCAAAGTATGTCTTGCAACCCTGGCTTAAAAAGATGTGTTTGTTTTAAAGCTCAGTTAGAGAAAAAGGTATATTATATAAAGGAAAGAAAAAAAACAACCAAACATCTGTCACTGACTGGTGGCTCAGTCTGTTGGTCTTTGTCTCTCAAGTGAAGATCTGTGGGTTCAAATCCCTCTGCTGAAAAGCAACCTTCCTTGTTTTAAAGCCAAATCAAGGAATAAGAGGATAAGGGGACGAAAAAGTATAAGGCTGGAGACTGGCTGACTGGTGGCTCAGCAGCTAAAGGGCCTTTACTCCAATATAGGAGGTTGTGGGTTCGAGTCTAGCTTAGCCAGAAGCTAGGTGGGGGCCAGAGCTGGTAAGTGGTGTGGGTGGATGGGGAGGAGGGGGTTAGATAGACCTGCATATCAAGTATATTGGGGGAAAACCTGATAACTGACGGGAGCCACCAGCAGCCAGGGTTATGCTGATTTTTCCTATGAAAAATGGCTAAATATTTCCTAAAACTACCCTCCTCATGTCACTGTGAGCACTAATACCAGCTCTCCTTTGGTGGGAGTTGAACCCACAGCCTTGGGGATATTAGCCACACTCCCAACCACTGGGCCACCAAGGCTTTTCACATCTAAACCTCTTCGGAACTTCTATTTCTCCATCCTGCCTCCAGGGTCCTCCAGGCATGATAAGATTCCCTGAACAGAGTCCACTACCCACAAGCTACCTGTGGCTTAAAGGCAATTCAGTCTGTCATACCCACATACAGTGCTGGGGGGGTTATGGGTTCAAGACCCAGCTGGAAACATTGACTCATTCATCTCAGTATTTTTGAGAAATTATACGTTTGTATTAGTGACAATTACAAATTAGTTTAATGGAATCAGAGTTTCAGTGTAATTTCTCTCTGCTCCAATGACCTTTAGTGGATGGGTGAAAAGGGTTTAGGAGTGAAGTCCCTCCGCTCCGCTGCAGAGCAAGTGCCTAAGGCCTGATTTCAGTGCACTGGGTCCCGCAGAGGAATTACAGGTTAGGGACCTTTCTGGTTTCTCCAGCTATGACCAGACTTGACTCTGCTGGAGATTTAGATACCTAAGACGGGAGATTGCAGCGGCAGGTGGGTGATGTGAATGCTGGAGGAGATGAATGACAATATCACTTAACTAAGTGCTGTAGCTCTTCAGTTATCACACATGCAGCTCACTTTATTAGTCAGTCCAATGCTCAGAAAATGCAAAAGGGCAAAATACATCCAACGGAGAAGAAAACATGCATCTTTGTGTCTCCATTCGCCTTCTAATAATCATCAGTCCTCAAACTGAGGTGATACCGGCAAGAGGAGCGGGCAGGGTGCGAGAGATAAGGGAAGGGGAAAAACAGTGGGACAAACTGAAGGAACCGGGAGAAGGGCAACAGTTATGTTAAGAAGGTAAATAAAAGGAAAAGGAAAAGGAAACCATTTTGGTTCCACAAGGAGGTGGCTGACAACAGTACGAAGCATCACAAAAGAACTGCAGCAAAGTGGACATCCCCGAGAGAGCAGGCAAAAGGAGAAGCGATCTACAAAAACTAGAAGACTGGCCGCAGACCTGGCAGTTGATCTGCAATAGGAAGAGGTGCAGAGTGAGGCACTTGGGGTGCAGATACCCTGGGGAAGGTAACCTGCATTGCGCAGAAGGTACTGAACATCCTTAAAAGATCAAAGGCAGGTCCTTCCCTAGCAACGCTACTGGGCAGTGTGGATGGACCTTATCAGTCTCTTTCCTGCCCTTCTCCCCCCATGTGCCCAACATCTCTCCTTCCCTTAAATTCCTTCCCCTTGCCAGGCCTGCTCCCTCCCCTTATCTGCTGCGGGCGCCTCCACTCTCTCTCTCTCTACCTGGCCACCCTCCAGTCCTAAAAGCCAGTGCCCGGGGCATGGGGCCTTTGTCCTGCACACTCAAGGCCTTCTACGTTGCAGCCCCTCTGATGCAGATTTCCTGGTGAATGGGTTGGGACATGCAGCTGCAGACCCTGCAAAGCCCCAAGCCCCCCCTCCCCCACCACACTGGGGGCTTTTAAGTGCCCTTTTCTGCCACTGCAGCACTGCACCACCCACATCACCACTGCTAAGGACATGGGTCACAAATTGGGGAAAAATCTAAAAAAAATTTGAAAATATCTGAGAACCTTACTAAAAGGAGTTGGAAAACACACAGGATCCATGCTAATGACTAATACTGGCAGGAATTAAGCACATCGAGGGTAACCTGTATGGACTGACCCAAGCTTGATGTAAGTCTTTAACCTTTGCAACTGCTCCTTTTAGTTTTTTCTTAACTATTTTCCTCATTTTATCATAGTCTCCCTTTCGAAAGTTAAAAGGGTAGTACTGTGGATTTCCTTACTATCCCTTCTCCACTAATTAAATCAACAGATCCTTTCATCAGGTACATTTATGACGCTCATAGACTATAAGGACTAATGCATCAAGAATAACAGCTTGTATTTAAATTTTATTATAAATTGTAAATAGTTTCACACCCACTACTGTTGTTGTACATGTATATAGTTATCCCAGTATTTAGTTATCCCAGTTTCAGTCCCAAGTTACCTATCCTGTTACAATGTGAGCATAAGGCCGTTGGTCTGATGCAAAATTTTTTGTTATTTGTAAACCGCACTGATACTGAAAAGCGCAGTATAGAAGAGCTTGTAAATAAATAAATAAAACGTGATCATGCTATGATCACTATTGCCAAGTGGCCCCAACACCCTTATCTCTTGCACTAGATCAGGTGTTCCACTAAGGACTAGGTCTAATATTGCTTCCCCTCTGGTCGGTTCATGAACCAGCTGCTCCAAGAAGCAGTCATTTATTTCATCTAGGAACTTTATCTCCCTAGCATGTCCTGCCGTGACACTGACCCAGTCGATACCGGGGTAATTGAAATCACCCATTATTATTACTGCAATGTAACTTTTGTTCGCTTCCTTGATTTCTTTGAACATTTCATCATCCATTTGTTCATTCTGGCCAGGCGGTCGATAGTACACCCCCACTGCCATCGCCTTCCCCTTTTTACATGGAATTTCAATTCATAGAGATTTTACAGCAAATTTTGTTTCCTGCAAAACTTTAATCCTTTGTGACTCAATGCCCTCTATAACATACAGCACAACCCCTCCATCAATTTGATCAGCTCTAACATTACGATATAGTTTGTACCCAGGTATCACAGTGTCCCACTGGTTGTCCTTCCACCATGTCTCTGAGATTTCAATCATATCTAACCTCTCATTTAGTGCTATATATTCTAATTCTCCCATTTTATTTTTTAGACTTCTAGCTATGTCATCATACTGAGGTAAAATGGCACCTTTGGGCGAGAAGGTGACCCTGTATGCACATTGTAGCTCCCAAAGGCTTTCTTTGAAAGCTGGGGATTGGATCTGCATGGGTTCTGTTGGTGCTGACATCACCCATATGTGATGACTGATTCCTGCTGTCCCAGGAGAACACCTGTTACAGGTGAGTAATTACGCTATCCACTGGCCTCGAGGTTTTACCAGGGAGATGGTGAAAAGAGCCACAGAAGACAATCTAGAAGTCATAAATCCCTTATTGGCATCTGGTGGTCCTACCATACACTGGCTGTGTTTCAGCAGTAGCCTTCATCAGGGGCGTAAGAACCCTTTAACAGACAAACATAAATATAAAAGTCATAATGCAGGTAAAAATGAAATTAAAACCATATGTCAAAATTATATATTACGAATACAGAGAATAAGAAATGATTAAAGGACCTCAAGAGAAAGACAATGTAAATAACCAATTACATAATAAGCTATAAAATGTTGTCCATGACACCTTAGAAAGTATAATAGACAAAAAATAATAAGAGACAGTGATTATGTATGGAATAATATTGGTATGTATAAATATGGGGGCAGGAGTGAGAGAGCTATAGATACAAGGTATTAAAACTAAAAACAACTCTAAACACAAAATTAAAACAATGTACCAAAAACAGCATAGTAAGGAGGGGTAGCATTAGAAGGAGGACACAAGGGGTGTTCAATGAACTAAAAATCAAAGAGAAGAGGTAATAAAAAGCCTTAAAAACAAAATGCACATATATAAATAAAAGCCTATAAAGGTAATAGCAGACTATAATATGAGATGATAAAAATAGAACCTAAAATAAAGACACATGAGCATAAGAAAAACAAAGCATATAAAACCATATAATGTAATATGTAATATTATGTATACATAGGGCCCGATTTTCAAAGGCCTTTGCACGGGTAACTTCCTTAGCATCTGGTTGTGTTAAGGGCCTTCTGGGGTGGAGCAGGAGTGGAGGAAGGGGCTACACAGGTAGCAGTGATTTTCGTTGCTACACTTGTAGCCCTCTGCACCTTAAAGATAGGCGAGGAAAAACCTTGCCTATCTTTAAGACGCAGAGGCTATGCGGATAGCAACGAAAATTGTTGCTACCCATGTAGCCTCTGTGGCTGCCAGGTGGTGCATAGCTTGCCCAACTCAATATCGGGCCCATAGTAAATAATAAGAAGTAATATAAAACCATATAGGTAATATGTGAGGAGGAGGAGAGGGGGACCCATTGAAGGTATCAGACTCACTTTGATGTTGATTTGGATATCTATGATGCGAATCGTGATAGATTAACTAGCACTGCAAGAGGATAAACATGTTGCAAAGATCAAGTGGAAATGGAAGGGGGAGGGAGAAAGGGGAATAAAACTGGGGGAAGGGGGGGGAGAACCCATCAAGAGAGCAGGAGACCAGATGAACAAACCCCCCAACTGAGTGGGTTCCATGCTTTTAATATCCTAAAACTGGAATCCTGCAGGTAGCACTAGACTCGCAGAAAGTGACGTGAATCAACCCCTAATGGTACATTTAAATCCATAGTTACATAATTGTATTGAAGTACTTTTGACTGGACATTTATATGGAGGTACAGTATGAAGAGGTGCCTCTAAGAGGACGCGATAGTGCTCTTACTGAACTGGGACTTGCAGGCTGATAATGAACCGACTCTTAATTGTATATTCTAATCCAGGACTACATTGTCATATTAAAGGCATTTTAAACTGGGCATATAGTACTAAATGGTGTCCAAAAAGTGGGACGCAATAGCGTTCTATGAAACTGAAAGTAAGGAAAAGGGGGCTACCTTACCTATAGCGGTGGAACTTTGAAAATCTGCTAAAGCCTCAGAGGCCTTTTTTAAACTCTAGGTTTGGCGCAGAAAGTTTGTTGACAGTTGTCCAAGCAACTACAGTTTGCAGGCAGACAGAGAGCATCTTGTTTTGATGAATGAGGCATGCAGGATTGTGCATTTTTGAAATGAATAGTAAAAGCAGGGAAAGGTGCTGATAATTCTAAAGCCAGTCCGCTTGTAAAAACCAGGGCTGTAAAGTAATCAGTATTATTAAGGGTATGAGCCTGCTTGCAAAACTGGGAAAAATAGAGTAACACAGTCCATGCACATTGCATTTTAACATGAAATATAGCGATGAAAGAAATAAAAAAGAATTGTAAACTGCAAAAATCATTGTGGTAATGTGACCATCCTTATCTGGCGACTGGCTCATCTGGACCAAGTCACGTGAGGAGGCGGTTTCTACAGTCACTCGTGCTTTCTGGAGCACCTCGGCAGGGTGGTCAATTTCGCCGAGTGGTCTTTGACCGACTCCAGTTCTAGACTTCCTAGGTGTACAGTTCGATATGTGGGTGGGTTGAGTTTTTTTTGACACAGAAGAGGTGCCAAAATTTTTGCAAGCAACTCCAGATTTTTCAGTGCAAACCTGCACCTGAGGCATGGGACTACCTGCAGGTTCTCAGAGTCATGGTGGCCACCTTGATTTCATTCCCTGGGCTGGAGTTCATATGTGTCCCCTGCAGCAATCCCTGTTGTCCCACTGGTCCTCTTGCATTTGAGACTATGACATTCGTCGTCTTCTTCCAGCCAACATCTGTTGCAATTTTCAGTGGTGGCTTTGCATGGACAACTTGCTGAAAGGCATCCCCTTGTACATCCCCCGTTGATTCCCCCATTGACCACTGATGCCAGTCTGAGGAGCTGGGGCGTGTATTGTCTCCAGCAATCGGTGCAAGGTACATGGTCATGGCGCTAGGCAAGCTGGACCATCAGCCAACTTGAGGCGTGTGCGGTGCGCCTGGCCCTGCATCATTTTCAGCCTCTCCATGTCCAGGCAGTTCAGGTGCTGTCAAGACAATGCTACCATGGTGGCCTATCTCAACAGGCAGAGCGGCACCAGGAGCCCAGGAGTGGCCCAGGAAATAAGCCTCTTATTTCCATGGGCAGAGCACCACCTTATAACATAAATGCCATACTGGGTCAAACCAAGGTCCATCAAGCCTAGTATCTTGTTTCCAACAGTGACCAATCCAGATCGCAAGCACCATTGGATTTCCCTGGTCCTCTTTAATAATGGTTTATGGACCTTTCCTCCAGGAACTTGTTCAAACGGGTTACACTGTAGCTTCATTACATGTCCCCTAGTCTATCTACGTTTTGATGGCGTAAACAATTGATCTACATTTACCTGTTCCACTCCATTCATTAATTTATAGACCTCTATCATATCTCCCCTCAGCCGTCTCTTTTCCAAGTTGAAGAGCCCTAACATTTTAAGCCTCTTCTATAGCGGTATCCTTCCATCTCCTTTACCATTTTGGTGGTTCTTCTCTGTACATTTTCTAATTCCACTATATCCTTTTTACGATATGGCAACAAGAATTGCACACAATATTCAAGGTGTGGTCGCACTATGGAAAGATACAGAGGCATTATGATATCCTTTGTTTTATTCTCCATTCCATCTCCAAGCACTTTCAGTGCAGCTTCTAGTGGGGGTGAAGAATATTCAAGCCGATTTCCTCAGCCGCCTTGTCCTGGAACCCAGCGAATGGGAACTCACTCAGAGGGCCTTTCATGCGCATCGTGTGCCAGCGGGGGTGCCCATTTCTGGATCTTATGGACACTGTGGCCAACTCCAAGGCGACAGCTTTTTACAACTGTCGCAAAGAGTCATAGTTCAGAGGCCTTGCTGATCTTGTTTGACCATGGCCTCTTTCACAGCTCTTGTACATCTTTCCCCCATGGGCAGTGATCAGCTGTGTTTTCCACAAAGGGGAGTTGCATCCCAGTTGGTTGATTCTGGTGGCTCCGGACATGAACGACCCCGCTCCCTACTTGCTTACGGCTTGGCTTTTGAAAGGTGTCGATTAATACATAAGGACTACTCTGTGCCAGTAGTGGGTTACCTTGCTTCAGGCTCACCGTCCTTCTACTTCTTGGAAGTTTGCCCAGGTATTTATTTATTTAACATTTTTATATACCGCTTTTCAAGTTTATCAAAGTGGTTCGCAGAGAACAGAACATTATTACAAGGAATGGTAGTAGAACTATTTACATTTAACAGTTTACAACTCTATAGCTATGTACAATGATTCAGACTTTTAGGTATGGCACCTCTTAGAAAAGTGGTGTTCTCATAGGCACCTCTCCCTATGGCGAATTCAGATGCTGGTGTGCTCTTCTTCCTCCAGGACAGGTTTGACAAAGGCCTGGCTCTAAATCCTTTGCGGGTTCAAATTGTGGCCCTAACCTATTTCCGTGGGCCTCTCTGTGGGAGTTCCCTCACTTCTCATGCTGATGTAGCCTGTTTTCTCCATGGAGTTCATTCCCTCTGACCCCTGGTACATCTGGCTGTACCAGCATGGGATCTTTCCTTGATTCTGCGAATCCTTATATGCGCTCCCTTTGAACCTTTTCGGCGAGCCTCCTTGAAGGACTTGACACTTAAGAGTATCCTCCTTATTGCCATTACTTCAGCCCGCCGCCTCTCTGAACTTCAAGTTCTGTCTTGCCGTGATCTTTTCTTATCTTTTTCCCTGGAAGGGGTTTCCCATCGGATAGTACCCTCTTTTTTACCAAAGGTGCTTTCTAACTTTCATGTAAATCAGACGGTGTTGCCCCCTTCCTTCTCCAAAGGGCAGTGTTCAGCCCATGATAAAGATCTTAACTTCATGGATGTTAGCAAGGCGTTGTGCCACTATTGCAAGATCACAAACCCCTTCCGTCTCTCCAATCGCTTGTTTGTCTTTATCTCTTGCCCCCGCAATGGTGAGGCCACTTCTAAACACACCCACCTCAGTAAAAACATATACACATACTCCCCTCCCCCCCTTTCTGGCTTTCCTATACTGACTCCTATACCGCATGCTCTTCTCCCCAAATATACTATGATAATATAGTCTTCAAAGTGTGATGTAAACTTAACATGTAAATTAAATAATATTGTTTGTTGACCCTGTTAACATCCCAGTTTAACTCCCTTGTTCTATGTAAAATTTTATTTTACCTGTTCACTAGATAATGCGGTATAGAAAGCTTGTTAAATAAATAAATAAAGCTGCCATTGAATTGACCTACTTCTCCAGAGTAAGCCCATCCCCACTGGCCTTAGAGCTCATTTGACGTGGGCGCTGGCGGCCTCATGAGTGGAAAGTTTGCAGGTGGCCCCGCTTAAAATTTGTAGAGTGGCAACTTGGTGTTCCCTCTCTACCTTCACCTGCCACTATTGCTTGGGCCTCTATCACTTGGGCCACTATCAAGCCAGGGAAGCAGCTTGCTTTGGTGCCACTGTGTTGGTAGTGGCTGTATCTTCTCACCCTGGGTAAAGTAGCTTTGGTACTTCCCACTGGTCTGGACTGGTCTAGCAGGATGATTTGGAAGGAGAAATTTCATTTATCATTAATTTCCTTTCCTTAAATTTATTTATTTATTTATTTTATTTATTTATTTGCATTTCTTATATACCGGACTATTTGCGATCAGCGCGGTTTACATAGAACAAACAGTATCCGACAATAAACAAAAGTCAGGTCATTACATTGAACAGGAACAAGTAACTTGGACAACAGGGTAAACTATATACATCTGCGATACGTTGAGTAAGGTAAATTAAATACATGTACAAATGAAATTATTAGGTATTGGTTATACTTGGGGGTGCCCTAATAATGATGGCTGGGGTTCAGGGGAGTCAGTGAGGTATTTGATAAAGAGAAAGTGTTTCAAGGCCTTCCTGAACTGGCTCAAGTTGGGGATTGCTCTGATGTATGGTGGTAGGGAGTTCCAGAGACTTGTAGATCAGTCCAGGACCCACCCCCTTCTCTCTGTTGGGAGAACTAGTCTTGCCGACGATTTGCTGTGATTCTGTATGCGTGTCCGGTAGCCTATGGCTGTTCTCTGCCTTGTATATATTCCGGCTGCACTGTGGCCTTGCATATAGTTCCTGGTGTTCGTCTGGCTAGTTGTTGCATTGAGCCTTCTGGTTGAGCTTGGTTTCTGAAGTCCGGATGCTTTGCCAGTGGTATACTGATGCTGACCCCTAGGGGTACTGGGTTAACTACCAGTGGTGATGTCATTAAGCTTTGAAATTTTTCTCTGTCTCCAACATCTGCTGGCAGGGGGAGTTAACCTACTAGTCTGGACTGGTCTAGCAGGATTCAAGGAAAGGAAATTAATGGTAAGTGAAATTTCTCCATAATCGGCATTTTTCTTTCTTGCGCCATATCGTTGGAATTCTCTACCCAATACTTTTGGCACAGAACCTTCACTCTGGAAGATTAAAGCCAGATTGAAAACACTTATTGACCATGGCCTTCAAGTCCTGAGGGGTCTGAAGTCTTCCTTCACGAATGCTAGGCTGATCAGAGTGGGCCTGGTATATCCTGTTACCGTCTCCTCTTCCCCATCCCTCTCCTCTATTGTTCATTCTTGCTTCTACTATTCTGTCCTATATTACTTGTAGTTCCTTTCTGTCTCTTGATTTTAATGTTGTTACTGCTTTGCAGTTATTTGAAAGGCAGTATATCAAGTCAATCAATAACCATAAGGATAGCGAACCTACATTACAGCTCGCATCATGCATTGGTGAGGAGAGTGCACTCAAGGCTCGATTCTGTGACTGAAGAGAGCTAACTCCTAAGAACATTCACTTTGTAGGAACATCTTTTCACAGTCCTGGCATGCATCCCACACCAAGCTCTAGCAATGCAGCTCATCCTTGCCGGACATCACCCCCCTGCTATTTCAGTGCTCTTCCAATGTCCCTCACTCTTGCCCTGTACCAACGAGACTCGATCCTGCCTACTCAGCCCTCCAGCATGTTTCCGTAGGACTAAAGGAAATGGCTTTTCAGGATCCTGGTTGAAGTGAAAAGCAGCACATAAAGGCTTATTCTCAGATCTCACTGTCTTCCTTTTGGTGTTGGTTCACACCGGGCCCCATCGCCCTCCCTCAGTGTGGTGTGACTCTGAGTTACTTGTCTTCCATCCAAGCAGCAGCTGCAGCAGTGAGGCCTGTAGAGCAGGGATCATGCACTCTCTCTAAGCTTGTTTACATGCACTTGGCTACTAATACCCCAGTTTGCCTTTTGATGCTAAAGCAGAAGGCTGTGGGGTCTCAGAATCGCTCCATTCACATGTCTCTTCCCCAGCTCTGTGTTTACTTTTAAGAAATGTTTGTTTTAGCTGTACTAACAAGGCGTTAATGCTCATAGAAACATGGCCATCCTTCTTGAGACCTTGGTGACTGTCCAGTGTTTCTTTATGGGGGGGGGGGGGGTGGAAAAGGCATTTACTTAGTTACAAGAAACACCTACACTTCATTGTATGTGGTAGTGAAGAGGACCACAGGCAGCCAGGAGAGTTCTTGTATTGGTCAAAGGCTGAGGAAGGGAGCACAGAGGGATTTTCTATTTGGGAGAGGGAGTAGAAGCCCCCAGGAGAATTCTGCGATTGGTCTGATTTCCTGCGTTATCACAGAGGTGCACAAACATCAGCATTTACTTAATTCATAGAAAAATGGGGTATGAGTGTAATCCTCTCCTTGCCATGATCTTCGTTACCCACTGGCTAGGTTTACTTTCCACTCTGTCCCCAGTTCAGAAGTGCCGCCAAGCCCTTGGCGAAGGGATCAGTCTGCTAGTCAGCGCAAGCAGCAGGTCTTCCGGCAAACCCAGAGCATGGTGAATCATTTGACATCATTCAGTGCATGTTTGTCTTTTAGATGGCTTTGGTCTGGCAAAGTCTTCTCCTATTTATAGATAAAGAATGACTTGGAAGCCTGAAATCCTTCCTCTCCCCCTCCTTTCCCCCTCTCGTGCTTTGGCTGCTCTTGAGAGAAATCTCTTCCGCTACTCCCCCTCCTTCAAAATAACATTTCATTCCACTGCACTACACGTAACTCATATAGAAGATGAGGAGCGTGTGGCCCCCCCTCCCCCCGTCAGGGGAAAGGAATGTTAAATATCCAGACCCAGTTCACATATATAATGTGAGGGGGATACAGAGGTGCCAGGCTAATCCCTGCTCTTTCCCCCACCAAACACAGTATCACGTCCTCCTCCAGACCCTGGGGTGGGGAAACTACAGTTACAGTTTTCGTTTATTTGATGTACTACCTATAGCCAAGGCATCTACGTGGTTAACAAGAGTAAAGTTGATAATAAAGTAAAATAAAAGAAAACACCACAGAGAAGCAACAAGGAAGACAAGAGGACAATGGGTAAGAGGAGAGGAAGGAGGAGAAGTCAGGAGTGAATGCCGTGATAACAAAAGTAGGCCAGGCAGGAAACAAGGACTGGGGGGGGGGGGGGGGGCTGCCAAAGGAAAAGCTAGAACAAACAAATGAGACTTAAAGCAAGAGAAAGAAAGTTGGTGAAGAAGGACAGAAGGAAGGGAATTCCATAGGGTGGTGGCAGCCACCCAGAAAGAGGAAGAATGTGCCGTAGAAGAGCTGATGAGATGAAAGCTGGGGACGTCGAAGATGCTGCGAAGCAGAACGAAGAGTGTGCTGAGGATTGTATGGTATCAGGAACTGTGACAGAAACACAGGATTACTGCAATGAAAGGCGTGATATGTCAAGATCAGAAGTTTGAACCTAATACGGAAGACTACCGGGAGCCAGTGTTCAGTGATGAAGAGCGGGGTTACACCATCAAACTTGCGAGCACCATGCAGGAGTTTGATAGCAATATTCTGGATTAAATGGAGATGATGAATCTGATACTGAGGAAGGCCGGAAAGAAGCGAGTTAGTGTGATAACTAAGGAAAGAATGAGTAAGCAAATAGATGGCAGGTCGAGGAGTTTCTGACGAAGAAGGAAGAAACAGCATTGAACAGTGAGAGAAATGTGGTATGAAAAAGAAAGGTGGCAGTCAAAAGATACACCGAGAATCCTAATAGAATCCCAGAGTGGAAGGACGGTACTATGACTAGATGGGGGCACTTGGAGACAGGGGAGATAATGTTTGAAAAAAACCATAGCTGCAGTTTTTGAGTATTGAGTTTGAACCCGTGGCCACCAAGCCAATTTGCAATTCTATTAAGTTTGAGAGAGATCTGGAAGATAACTGAGGTAGAATGGGCAGGAAAATGGAAAAGCTCTTACCATCTGAGGTATAATCCAATAAAATCTGTTGTGATAGATATATTTCTGGTTCTATATTTCTCAAGCTGGAGGTTCGTAAGAGCTACAAACTTTCAGATACCTTGCACACCTGCAAACACTCATGCATAGACTCACATACTCTCGCTCACCCAATCACATGCACATTCTAGGACTCGCGTGTTAAACACATATGCACATTCTCCCACATCCACAAGCTCTTCCTCAGAAAATAACCAGCTGGAAAGACCACCATTGCTATGAGGTTGCATTAGATCAACTAGCTATAGATTCAATTTCCAAGCTAGCCATCATTTGTAGTCGCCTTTTGAAGGATACAGTCATGTAGAAGTATCAACAGTTTCATCATCCTGAAAAAACCTGCTCTCTGCTGATCTCAAAAGCTAAAAAAAACCTAAAACACAAACCCCAAACAAGGCACAAAACTAGTGAATGGATGTGAGACTTATGGATCAAAACTGAACACCAGACCGAAAAGGAAGCCTACCCTACTGGAGGAAAAAAGACCTCAGCAGACCCTCCAACCTATGGCTCGGGGGGGGGGGGGGGGGTTGAGTCTTGTCAAAGACATGTATCAAAACAAATGATAAGACTCTTTTTACATCAACGGTCAAAAAAAACGCCAACCAGCCAGGGCAGAACAAACTTCAGGCTGGTGCAGCCGATCAATCAACTGTGTTTGTATCCAAATGATGGTAATACAGCTACCAAGCTCCAAAATAAAAATAGATATAAACATCAGCAATAGCTCAAAAAAAAAGGAAGAAAAGAAGACTGGAACCACTTATCTGTTGAATAAATGATGACAGGTGAGAGCAAATGATGAATCCAGAAGTAGCAAAATGAAATAAGATGTGATACATCCAACAGAGGAGGCAGGGAGCCCCGACATCTGATGTTTCACCTTGCGGCTTCCTCAGGGAGCTCAGGTCCACACTCCACACGCTGTCAGTATAGACAACAGAAGCTTCTTCAAAGGAGCATTTAACAATTGTGCAGGAGCTAAAAAAGATACAAAATAACTGTCGATATTGAAAATGTCTCACGCCCAGACCACAAAATCACAAAAACAAAAACAGAAACAGAAACAAAAAAAAAAAAAAAAAATTAACTGAACAGGATGCCGAAAACCTACCATTATACGGGAGCTGGGGTAAAAAATAATCAACAGAACACCAGGAGAACGCTGCGGACGTGGCGATTCAACATACCAACTGCCAAACCAAGACGCCAACGCATGCGCTCTAAAAATATGTAGCAAACCAGTCATGACGTCAAAAATTAAATATCAGGATCCAAGACCGGCTACAATAAAAAACAAAAACAAAAACATGCTGGTGATGAAGCCCCTCAAAAGCTAAGCAGGGTTGGACCTGGTAGTACTTGTATGGGTAGACCACCTTGGAATACCAGGTGCTGAAAATGTACTGTGCAAAAAAAAAAGGCCTGGCAATTTACTTCCTGTTGCACCTTGCCAAGAAAGCCCAGGGGTCAGGTCACCACGAGTTAGCACTGACTTGACAGCACTCACACAGAGAAAGCATTCACAGGTGCCATACAATTACCAACTTCTAGAGAACATTCTTGGGCATTATGCATATGCCAACTTCCCATGGGCTGGGACTAGTATGAACCAGCTGCTTTCAGGGGCATCTCTTGGAAATGCTGAAAATTCAGAAAGTTTGCAATGGGATAAAAGCAGAATATGTAAATTAATGGAACCTATGGCACAGATCTTTGCTAAGAGGATCCCTAGAAAATAATAGTCACCCTTCACCCTCTCTACCCAATCACTACTCCCCATTCTTGGTGGTAAGAAACGTTTTTTTTCTTACGTGGAAAAATGACGATAGATAAAGATAATACGGCGTCTCCAGTCCGCTCATCCATACCAACTGCTAAGCTCTACAATCCCTCCTTTTCCCTTAGAGATCCTCTGGGTTTATCTCATGAATTCAGATACAGTCCTTGTTTTTCCCACCTCCACTGGAAGGTGATTCCATGAATCCACCACTTTTTCCATAGAGAAATATTTCCTTAGATTCTCCTTTTACTTTCATCCAATACCTTCTTGTTTCAGAGCTTTCTTTCCATTGAAAGATGCTCTCTTCCTGTGCATTTATACCATGGAGGTATTTAAATATCTCTATCAAAAAAATGAAAGCTGACAATTTAAACAACCATCCATACAATTTTGCACCAATAGCAGCACAATTGTCCAGCTCACTGGCTATCAGTGGTTCCATTTTTAATCAATCACCTCCTTATTTCATGCAGGCAAAGCAAAAACACTTAAGAACATAAGACATGCCATACTGGGTCAGACCAAGGTCCATCAAGCCCAGTATCCTGTTTACAACAGTGGCCAATCTAGGTCATACGTACCTAGCAATATCCCCAAAAGACATAGGTTCCACAATGCTTGTACTGGGTCAAGCATTGATATCCTGGGTCCCTTTTTAATAGTGGTTTATGGACCTTTCCTCCAGGAACTTGTCCAAACCTTACTAACAGCCCTTACTACATCCTCCGGTAACAGATTCCAGAGTTTGATTACACGTTGAGTGAAAAAATATTTTCTCTTATTTGTCTTAAATAGTTTACCCTGTAGCTTCATTACATGTCCCCTAGTCTTTCTATACTCTGATAGCGTAAACAATTGATCCACGTTTATCCGTTCCACTCCATTCATTAATTTATAGACCTCTATCATATCTCCCCTCAGCCGTCTCTTCTCCAGGCTAAAGAGCCCTAACCTTCTTAGCCTCTCTTCATAGGAGTAGCCTTCCATCCCCTTCACCAATTTGGTGGCTCTTCTCTGTACTTTTTCTAATAACGCTATGTCCTTTTTAAGATACGGTGACCAGAATTGCACACAATATTCAAGGTGCAGTCGTACCATGGAGCGATACAGAGGCATTATAACATCCTTTGTTTTATTCTCCATCCCTTTCCATATGATACCTAGCATTCTATTTGCTTTCTTGGCCGCCGCTGCACACTGGGCGGAGGGTTTTAACATGTTATCCACAATGACTCCTAAATCTTTTTCCTGGGTGGTGGTTTCTAATGTGGAGCCTTGCATCGTGTAACTATAGTGTGGGTTGTTCTTTCCTAGGTGCATAACTTTGCACTTGTCCACATTAAATTTCATCTGCCATTTGGATGCCCAGTCTTCCAATTTATCCAGATCCTCCTGCAGTTTTCCACAATCCTCTTGGGTTTTAACAACTTTAAACAGTTTTGTGTCGTCTGCAAATTTGATAACCTCACTAGTTATTCCCTTTTCCAGGTCATTTATGAATATGTCAAAAAGCAGCGGACCGAGTACAGACCCCTGGGGTACTCCACTATTCACCTTTTTCCATTGGGAATATTGGCCATTTAGCCCTACCCTCTGCTTTCTATCTTTTAACCAGTTCCCGATCCACAATAGTACACTGCCTCCTATCCCATGACTCTTTAGCTTCGCCAAAAGTCTCTGATGGGGGACTTTGTCAAAAGCTTTCTGAAAGTCCAGATACACTATATCAACCGACTCACCTTTGTCTACCTGTTTATTCACACCTTCAAAAAAACATATCAGATTAGTAAGACAAGATCTTCCTTGTCTAAAGCCATGTTGGCTGTCTCCCATTAGGCCATGACTATCTACATGCTGAGTAATTTTATTCTTTATGATGGTTTCTACCATTTTCCCTGGTACTGACGTCAGGCTCACCGGTCACTCACTTAGTGACTATATGCAAAATCATATGAAAAACATTTTTCTTAAGTACTTATCTTCTTTCTTTTTCTTCTCTTCTCAAAAAGAGTCCAACAATCGAGACTGCAAAAGCTTAGTAATGCTCTCAATAGTACAACACCAACCCGATGACAGCGTTTTGGCACAACTTTGCCTTCTATGAAGGATACACCAGGCTGCAGATGGTTTCTTCTGGGAACAAAAACACAAATTATTCTTCAAATCCAATGATCAAACTAAAAACATATAAAATACAATAAACAAGCCCCACAAATACAGCCCACTTACTTCAGTCGAATAGTGCATTATTCTTCTCTAGCAATCACGGCAGATCAATACCACACAAGCGCTAACTTAATGTCCACAGGGTCCAATCAAAAATCAGTATGTTAATAGTCTGAACAATCAATCTGTTTATTAAGACCTCTGGGGGCCACAGTCCGCAATTTAAAAATCCACCACTGTTCTCGCTGTGGCAACCACTGAGGTAAATTTTCTGCATGAGGAAATGGATTTATCACGTCAATTGCTAAAAACTGCAAATCAGAGAAAGTAGGGTGAAACTGTTGAGAATGGACAGCAAGTGGTGCCTCCAGTTTACCAGTAACATTAGAGATCATGTCTCTCATCTACCAGCTTTTCTTCCAGAGTACACATACTGAGATTTTCCCATATGCTTTAAAACAAAGACTACTGGCCATTTTAGCAAACGGATCTGGATTCAGCTCACGTCTTTCTCAGAAACTCAAGGCAAGTTACAATCAGGTACAGTAGGTAGTTTCCTGTCCACAGAAGGTTTACAATCTAGCAGCCATCCTTTGCACAGATATCATTCTGTTTATATCCTTTTGAAGGTGCGGTCTCCAGAACTGCACACAATACTCCAAATGAGGTCGCACCAAAGACGTATACAGAGGCACTATCACCTCCTTTCTTCTGCCGGCCATTCCTCTCCCTATGCACCCAAGCATCCTTCTGGCTTTTGCCATTGCCTTTTTTATGGACCATACTGGTCTTTATCTGCCGTCATATACTATGTTACTATGTTATGTACCTGTTTGGCCACCTTAAGATCATCAGAAACAATCACCTCCTGGTCTCGCTCTTTTCTGGACAGAGGTTCTTTGCCCCCTATACTGTACCGCACACCTTGATTCTTTTTATCCCAAATACACAACTTTGCTTTTTTAGCATTAGATCATTTTGCCTTAACTCTGGAGCCTATAGTGAACTTGTCCTGGAATTGTTCCTTCCCCTCACCCCACCCCATAAAGCTGCTTGCCAGCATAGCAAAACATGCTTGCTTTTACCAGAACCGAGAGGCAGCCAGTAAAAGACATTCAAATTAAAGATACATACCAAGGGAGTTCCTTTCATATCCGGATGAATCCCAGCAAGCATCATCTCTGTAAACGGGGAATCATAGCTGACAAGATAATTACCTCTTCTTCACACTGAAATCACGGTGTTCCCTCTGAGACCGACAGGTCCGTCGGATGCTGGTTACTGAAAGTCCACACCTATTTTTAGCGGCTAGACAGGATGCAAGTTTCACCCCAGGTGACTGAGCTAGCTAACTCCTTAGTTATCCACTAAGGTCTGTTGGAACACTGCCCTCTTTGGGGTTAATCTTCTCAACGGGCACCTAAATGAAAAGTCCAAAGAGGTCCTTACGGCCGGAACTATCGTCAGCAGCATATGGGTGTTCTCCATATGTAAATCTGTGGATGTGCTCACTGTGGGTGTCTGCACATTTTACAAAATACACTTCTGCATCTCAATGCCCGTGCCAAAACTATGCCCTGTGAATGCCCACACACTCAAGTATGCGCCATCTTGTTGGCATGCGCGCTTATACGCAGATATTCTACTGTGCAGTTTTATAGGGCTCTTTCACACTTTTAGAACATGCGTCAAACATTGACAACACTTTATCCTGTTAGCCCCTTCGGCGTACAAATGGTCAAGTCAAGAAAGATGACCAGAAGTTGAGAGAGTGAAAAAAGTGGAAGGTACTGGAATGGAGGGGACACAATGGCAGCTGTGATGAATGCCGTGTAGAAATCCAAATTAACAAATGAAAACAAACAGCTTCAGATTCTTGGAAATATTCTAGCATGGTAAACATCTAAATTAATGCTGATATTCGCTCATAAATTGCTCTGCAGTCTGCCTTTCAGTTTCTCAGGAGCCTTTTGCAAATGCCTGGAAGTCCAAACAAGGTCTACCTCTTAATTCGCAGCTTGCTTGCCAAGAAATGACTTGGAGTCTCACACACAGGCAATGCTGTGTACTAACCAGTCGCTGAAAACACATTCCAAACGTTGTCTCGCTCCTTGTTAAGTGGGCTGGCAGTAGATTTCTACATGCATTTTGCCTTAAGTGCACAAACGGCTACCCGTGCAAGGCAGATGCTTCCCCCCACTTTACACGGTGTTCCTGTAACGATGGAAAATGAACAGCCTACTTTTACAGAAGCTGGATAGAGCACTTAGATTTGTTTGCTGTTTTCTGCTTATCGGGTGTGACATTCTTTCATTCTGGTGTTTGATGGGATTTTTTCTAGTTCCACGCTATCCTTTTTGAGGTGGAGAGATCAGTTCTCCATGGACTAGCAGGATTGCGTCAGCCACAGCTGGTGACATCCTACGGGCAGCGCCATAGATGTGGAAGTGCTCTCCAGAGCTCAGAAAGGTGACCTTTCTGAGCATGCCCAGGTAGCCCACCTCACCGGCCCACTCCCTAGCCTGGCCAGTCTTCTTCCTTCCGCCTTGCCAGCAAGATGGAATCTGCTCTCCTAAACTACAATCAAGCAAATCGCAATGCCAAAACCAGGCTTTAAAATATGCTCATGCTGCAAAAGAAAGATGAGCATCACGGACACTCACGACACTTGCTTGCGCTGCTTGGGATCCAAGCACAGCACCGAGAACTGCTCTCCCTGCGGCAGAATGTCCCCGAGGGCACGGAAAGCTAAAGGACACGCTTTGATCGAATACCTGGCTTCCAAGGCAAGTTCCACTGCTATTCTGCCTACCTCTGCTGCTGCTGCCACCACTCCGGCTCAGGATGTGCCTGCAGGGGCCCCCATCCCCAGCCGTGCAGCTGAAGCCTCTTCCTGCGGTCCTGCCTCCGGTGTCTCAGACCCTCCACGAGGCTCTTCTGACCCCGCTACTGCCTCCGGTGTCTCCTACACCCCTCAAAACTCTCCTGGTTTCACCGCGGCTAGAGCTGGGCCTGCGGCCTTTTCTCCTCATGGCCATGTGGCTCCTGGCAATGGCACCGCTCTATAGTCCTCCAGCTCCTCCCACTTCTGGCCAGGCTCACTTCACTTCCGGCGCAGTCTCAGCAACCCGGAAAAAATCCCTCGGCGCCACCACGACACCGGACTGGCTCCGCCTCCTCGCATCTCCACTCCGATGAGCCTGATCGACACTGAGGACAGAAGACAGCACCGATGCCATACCCATAGGCGCCGATGCAGCTATTCACGCGGGGACAGCAGGAGCAGCTCACAAAAGTATGGCGACGATCGTAGCAGAGGCAAGAGGCGCAGAAGCCCCAGTATCAGCTCTTCAAGCCTCAGAAGGAGCAGGGGTCACGGATCTAAGCGCTATAGATGCCACAGCGACAGGGACTGCAGAAACAAGCATCATAGTTTCTCCAGCTCCCCCAGCCCTGGTGAAAACCAGCACTCCAGATCCTGCAGCCATGCTGAAATCACCAACTCCTCTGCAATTCTGAAGCTGCTGACACAGCTGCTACAGCGACCCAACCCCACAGCTCCCATGGCTCCACTAACTCCTGAGATCATGACTGATTCTACAGCATGGGACCCACCGGACCGCCTACCTCCACCTGATCCGCAGTCCCCCGATCACACACAACCCTCCACGCGGACCCTGCCATCCCTGGACCAGCTGTCCCCGGACAGCACCGCGGAAGGGAATGACATTAAGACAGCTGTTGTGGGCTCTGTGGCCACTGAACACACCACCTCTGACACCAGACACTCCCCGGAGCCTGAGGGCCCGCCGCCCCCTCCGGAGGACCTCACATACCCCAAGTTCCTGAGAAAAGTAGCCACCACTTTGGCCCTGAAGACATCCGAGGATATGGGGGAGCCTGTACCAGAGGTTCTGAAATACCTCGCTACTCCAAAACCGGCGTTCGCACTGCCTATACACCAGACATTACGAGACAACCACTTGAGACTCTGGCAAACCCTGGCTTCCGGCCGCCCATTCTCCAGGAGACTCGAATCCAAGTACCAAGTACAGCCTATACCAGGTTCTCAAAACTCCAACTGGCACACCAATCCATCGTGGTGTCCTCAGCCCTCAAACAGATAAAATCCTCACGCACACACGCCAATAACCCACTGGGTCAAGACCACAAGCTTCTCGACGATATTGGCAAAAAGGTCTTCCAAGGAGCCATGCTTAGCGCAAGGATTGCGGCCCATCAGTTCCAACACATCCTATTCCAAGACGCCTGTATGGCAAACATCAAAGCTGCCATCACATCCCTTCCAAAGGAGTCTCAGGCGTTGATTTCCAGCGCCCTCGCGGATATGTCAGAGGGCAACAAACATTGGGCCAGCACCGCTTTTGACTCCTTTGATACGGCAGTGAGGACCGCGGGCACGGCCATATCTGCCAGACAGTGGGTATAGCTAAAAGCATCCGGCCTACACGATGATACTCATGACAGAATCGCCGACGCACCCTGCACGGGCGAGTTGCTTTTTGGAGAAAAAGTCACAGACACCATTAATGACATGAAAGAACACTGCACTACACTCCAAACCTTGGCAGAGGATGGGTTGGAACATCAGAGCAGTGCCCAGAAAACAAATTTTCAAAGGAAATCTTACTACCCTTCCAGTAAAAGATACCCTTCTTCCAACCGAAAGTGGCAGATTTCCAGGTACAAAACCAACTCATACCACGGACCCTCTCAAAAGCGCAACTCCCAGAAGGACCGCAAACAAAAGAAGAACAACAACGCAGCCGCTAACAAAAGCGGACCCTCTTTTTGACAGTAACTTGCAGGCACCCACCTGTATCAGGGGTCGCCTGAAGTTTTTTCTCCAGGAATGGGAACAGATCTCTTCAGACTCCTGGGTACTACAGGTCATCCGAGAAGGATACCGTATACGTTTTGCAGCATCACCCTGCCAGCACAGCCAACCGAGCAGCAACACCCCTCCCCACCTGCAACTAACCATGGCCGCAGAGCTGATACACCTGCTAACCGCAAACGCGATAGAGGAGGTACCACCTGTGGAGAGAAACACTGGATTCCACTCAAGATACTTCCTCATTCCCAAGAAGACGGGCGGAGTTCGCCCCTTCTTGGACCTGTGCAAACTGAACAGATTCATCATCAGGGAAAAGTTCAGGATGTACTCACTCAGCTCCATCCTCCCTCTGATCCAGTCCGGCGACTGGATGGCATCCCTGGATCTACAGGAAGCCTACACGCACATTCACATTCACAAAACGCATAGGCAGTACCTCCGCTTCCAAGTGCTGGGACAGCACTACCAGTACCGAGTCCTTCCCTTAGGCCTATTGCCTGCTCCATGGGTCTTCACAAAGTGCGTAGCCATTGCAGCAGCACACCTCTGCAAGCAAAACGTCTCCATATTCCCCTACCTGGACGACTGGCTCCTCACAGCCCCCTCGGCTCTAGAACTGCAGGAATCCATGCAGAAAACCACAACCCTGGTCTCCTCCTTGGGCTTTGTCATCAACTTCGCCAAGTCACATCTCACTCCATCACAGAGGCTCAAGTTCATAGGAGCGGTGATCGATACACGACTTTCGAAAGCCTACCTCCCAGACCGCAGACTGCTCACAATGACCTCCCTGGTGTCCAGATCCACTGCAGCAGTGAATTCCTCAGACAGGTCCTTACTATGCCTACTTGGCCACATGGCTGCCACGACATCTGTTCTCCCCGTGGCGAGGTTGAAAATGCGGGCACTTCAATGGCATCTGCATACCCACTGGAACCAACACTCTCAGCCCCTCTCCACCCACATCCCGATGACTCCGCGAGTCAAGTCACAGCTACGCTGGTGGACAGTACCAACGAACCTCTCTGTAGGCAAGGACATCCACACCCACGAACACCAAGTTCTTCTGACCATAGACGCGTCCAACACTGGTTGGGGTGCGCACCTACTGCAATTCAGCACCCAGGGAGCATGGTCCCCGCATGAGAGGCAATTTCACATCAACCTTCTCGAGCTGAGGGCCATCAGATATGCTCTCAGAGTCTTCCTACAACACCTGCGCGGCAAGTCCGTCCTCATCCAGACGGGCAACCAGGTGGCCATGTTCTAAGTCAACAAGCAGGGAGGGACTGGGTCTCACGCCCTCTGCAAGGAGGTGCTGAGGATATGGTCGCTAGCCTTGGAAAACGGGTGCAGGCCACGGGCCTCCTATCTCCCGGGAGATTTAAACACCCTAGTGGACAGGCTGAGCAGACAGTTGCAGCCACATGAATGATCTCTCCTCCCGGAGATCCCCGACCACCTCTTCCACCACTGGGGAACTCCGAGCATCAACCTATTTGCCACAGAACAGAATGCCAAGTGTCACCTGTTCTGCTCAAGGCACCCATCTGTCAAGAGGTTGGCAGCGGATGCAGTTGACGTGTGCTGGAGGGAGTGGTCACTGGTGTACGCCTTCCCGCCGACCCCCCTCATCACGGAAACACTTCAACAGATCATGCAGGACAAAGCTCACGCCATCCTAGTGGTTCCTCACTGGCCACGACAGATGTGGTTTGCCCTATTGCTATGCCTGTCACACGGGGCTCCCATTCGCCTGCCCCTCAGACCGGACCTCCTAACGCAGAAAGAGGGCACCACGAGGCACCCCAACCTCAAAGCCCTCGCTCTCACTGTGGAGATTGAACGGTTGAACCTCTCCACCCTCCAGCTACCCGCAGAGGTACAGGACATGGTCCTGGCAGCCAGAAAGCCCTCCACCAGAAAGTCCTATGGCCTCAAATGGAAGAGGTTCAGCAGCTGGTGTGCAGCATGTGGCCTGGACTCAACCACGTGCCCACACGCCTTTGCCCTGCAGTACCTCAGCTCTCTGTCCAACCTCGGCCTGAAGACCCAATCCATCCGGGTCCACCTCTCTGCAATAGCTGCCTTTCATGCACCGCCAGACGGAGCCAACTCTATTGCGGCACTGCCCCTGACAGCCCGCTTCATGAAAGGGCTGACAAACCTAAAACCCCCGGTCAGGCACCTGGTTCCGCCCTGGGACCTCAACACTGTCCTTCAACGCTTAACACAGGAATCCTTCGAACCGCTCCAGTCTGCGGTCATGAAGTTCACTTCCTGGAAGACACTGTTTCTGATAACCATTACATCCGCCAGGAGCATCAGCGAACCTCAAGCGATGGTGTCGCACCCTCCTTATACGCAACTGCACCAAGACTACGCATCCCTGAGGACCAACCCCAGGTTCGTGCCCAAGGTGCCATCGGCCTTCCACATCAATCAGTCCATCGAGCTCCCCTAGTTTTTCCCAGAGCCCCATGCGTCGGCCAAAGAATGATGCTTGCACACCCTGGACTGTCTCCGAGCCCTCGGGATCTATCTTCACAGAACGCAGCCCATCCGGAAGGGCGAGCAGCTGTTCATGTCTTTCAACCCGAACAGGCCCCGGAGGCCCGTCACCAAAAGGACACTTTCCTACTGGGTGACATCCTGCATCTCCTATTGCCTCGACCCAACCAGCACCCAGGCACATCCAAGAGTGGGCCCTCATCAGCTCAGAGCACTGGCCACCTCAATAGCCAACCTACGCTCCGTTCCGCTGATCGATGTTTGCAAAGCGGCCATGTGGTCCTCTCCACAGATGTTCCAAAGACACTACTGCCTCGACCTCAGGACCACTGTTCCCTCTAAGCTGTGCGCGCGTGCGCGCGCACACACCTCGCCAAGCGAGCACACATACTTTACAACAGAGCGCACAAAAATTACGGCTCTGATTCTGATAGAAAACAACACAGACGTCTTAAAAGTTAAAAGTTATGATTGTAATTACTAGAAATTTCCCGCTTCATTTAGTAATCGTCTATTTTCATTTATTTTGATTAAAATCAATGTGGTGTACATACTGTATTCTGACGTGTAGTCAAATTTTAAAGTATACAACTCCGAGTGTCATTATGTGGCGCACAAAAATTTAACCTTCCTTCAAAAGCTGCACACAGCTGATATTTTATGCGCACACAGCCTACAGAAAATTAGAGGGAACATTGCTCAGGATTCAGGAGGACTGCACCCTTGGCACGGCCGTCCTCTCCACCACAGCAGAGGGAACCAAGGCCGTCGCCAGTACTTCCCCTCTTCAGGTGCAGGATAGCCTGACCTGAATCCAGTTCGTGACTGCTAAATGTTACTGTACCATGCCTTGTTGACTCACTGTCACTGCTGCTGACCGACACTGAATGTTGCATGTTACACAGTGTTATAGCTGATTGCACATAATTGGGGCTGTTGCACCTTAAGGTTGCTCTGTGCTATTGCTTCTTATCGCTAATATTGGCTTCTTATCTTTATTGCTTATTATGATTATTGCTGCACCGTTTTGCTGCTCGTTGCACTGTTGCACTATTCTATTCATTAAACTTCTGCCTAACTCAAGGTCTCCATAGCCTTCCATAGCACGCTTCCCTCCTCCACGTCAGCACACACCTGCAGCTGGGGAGGCACCAGGTGTGGCTGACGCAATCCTGCTAGTTCATGGAGAAAGCGAGGTTACTTACCTGTAACAGGGGTTCTCCATGGACAGCAGGATTAGTCAGCTACACAATCCCACCCACCTCCCCTGGAGGAGGTCAGCCTGAACGAGACTGCTCCCTAGCCGGTAAGACTAGCTAGGAACACACTGGCCGGGCTAGGAGGCAGGCTGGTGAGGTGGGCTACCTGGGCATGCTCAGAAAGTTTCACCTTTCTGAGCTCTGGAGAGCACTTTCGCATCTATAGCGCCACCCGGAGGACGTCACCAGGTGTGGCTGACTTATCCTGCTGTCCACGGAGAACCCCTGTTACAGGTAAGTAACCTCGCTAACTGCGCACAGTACTCAAGATGTAGATGTACTGGGACCTAAACAGACCCATAGGAGGCCTTGTACTAGCTGACAAACGCATGTTCTGGCGTGCTCAGGGACATGACAGCACGGGTCATTTCCTGCACTAACTGTCTAGCCTGTATTAGGGTCTCAAGTGAGCGGGGAAGGGGCAGAGTGGGCATGGTGTGCTCTGTGCCGTTAGGGCGGGATTCACACCACGTGTTGACCGCATAGGTAGCATTAAGTGGGCCCACGCTAATGCGGAGTGCGTTAAGGGGCCGTGTTCCATGTTGACTCCCAGGGAAATGCTTTCCACACCCTTAAAAGCTAACACAGTGGTGTTGTCCTAGTGCACCCTAGTTGCAGCGCTTTGGGCGTGTTTGGTGCAATGCCCCAGCACGCTTTAGTAATGATATTCTCAGTTTGGGTCTCAATCTCTTTCTGAATAAGACCTTCTCCCAGGGCAAGCAGGATGAAGTCAGCCACAAGTGGTGACGCCATCCGACGGAACCAGAACGGAAGTACTCTCACTAGCCCAGAAGGCTTTAGCCTTCTGGGCTAGACCGGTAGCCCCACCTCCCGATCCGCCCCTAGCTGGCCAGTTCTAGTCTTCCGCCTTGCCAGCAAGACGGTTTTTTATTTTCTCTCACAAGTTTCAGTTTAGACCGCAAGTTTTCTAGTAAAAAAACCTACCTTCAAGATCTACACAATGCCCGGTTTCAAGAAATGCTCCGGCTGCTCTCGGAAGATGGCCCTCTCCGATTCGCATCAACTGTGCGTTCGGTGCCTCGGGTCCGAGCATGCTGTTGAGGACTGCCCCGCTTGCGGCCGCATGTCCCCCAGAGCTAAGAAATCCAGATGGCTTGCCTTGTCCGAGTTCCTCAGCGCGCCCGCAGTGAGTACTTCTTCCGGTGATGCCATCTCTGCTGAAGTGACTCTTGCTGCCGCTCCGGCCGGGGACGCGCCTAGTCAGGCCTCTTAGTAATGATATTCTCAGCTTTGTTCTCAATCTCTTTCTGAATAAGACCTTCTCTCTCCTGGTCTTCCTCCTCCTTAGCCTCATCAGGTTGCTGCCAGAAAGCTGCTGTTGCTCTTGCCTCCTTCACGTCTCCTAGTCTGTAGTTATAAAGAGAAGATGATTGTTTAAAAAGATTCCTAATCAGCTTGACATAGCAGAATGCATGAGGAGAAGGTGAGCTTGGGAAGGGATAAATGAATTGTAAGCACTTGGGTTGGGATGGAGGGTATATGGGATTTAGATACAGAATATCAAATTGAGTTAGGAAAGGTCAAGTTGGCTTAACTTACTTCAACCTGTTTTGGGTTGGGTTGCGTAGGACTTGGTTGGGTTCAGTTGATTTATAGCATTTCATAGTTGGGGAGGGGCACTTGAACAAATAATTTACATGGGGAGGGGAGGGTCTGACATTTCGTTTTTGAGGGTGTGGTTTCTAGGAAAACCAAGGAGGGTTGGATTTAGGCTTTTGGTGCCCACAGACAAGATGGACAGCAGATCCCAGAGAGGTCGGGGGGAGAGGGGGGTGAAGTGAGGTGAGGTGGGGTGGGAAAGATGCTGTCAGAGGTCCCAAAGAAATTGGAGAGAAAGGGAAAGGGCACAGGAAAGCCATAGTGCCAAATTGGCACATGCTTTGGCACTAAAGTAACCAGGTTGAGATTCCTCTGTAGTCTGGGTATTTAGAACTCTCAAAATTTTGCACCCTAGGGAGTCGCCTATGCTACCCCCAGGCCTGAAACCAAGTTATGCTGATTAGTCTACCTTTCGGACCATAATCTGAGAAATCAGGGCTGCCTGTGGCCCTTTCTGAGAATTCCTGATTTATACTTTATTAGTAATCTAGAAATCAAAGCAAATTTCCCATAGAAATGATTTTCATTATATTTTTTCCTGCCTTCATTTGGTCACTCATGAAGCAGAAACCCCCCAGAAAGCTACTTGATCAATAAGTATTCCAGTCCCAGGATCTGATTCAGTTTAACACATTGACTTGTAGGCTTGTTTGCTGAAGAAAGTCAGAGAGGTTACTTACCTGTAAGAGGAGTTCTCCTAGGACAAGCAGGATGAGTCAGCCACACTAGGTAACGTCATCCGAAGGCGCCAAGGTGGAATTCTATAGCTCAGAAGGGCTTTGCCACCCCTAGCCAGCCACTTTTCACTCTTCCACCTTGCCAGCAAGACGAACTCTCCTACTCTCCTAAAATCCTAATCTAACATTCTGCAATAAAAAAAAAGGACAGAAGAAAACAGAGAGAAGCTACGATCAAGACCATGCCTAAACCGGGGTTCAAAAAGTGCCCTGGCTGCTCCAGGAAAATGAACTCCACAGACTCACACGATCATTGCCTGTGATGCCTTGGAGTCTCCCACAAGATTGAGGACTGTGCTTAGGGTTGCCAACTGGCCGGTTTTCAGCCGGCCTGGCCAGTTTTTCCACGGCCAGGCCGGCTGCCGGCGCAGAGGCAAAACCGGCCCTTTAAAAGCCGTTTTTTTTGCTCTGGCCGCAAGATCGGGAGCGGCCAGAGCAAAAAAACCGGCTTTTCTCCGCTTCAGAGGGAGCCGGGGAAGCCCGCGCGAGGCCCTGGCTCCCTCTGAACAGCCACCAGCGTGAAGAGCCTTTACCTTCACGCTGGCGGCTGTTCCTGTGAAGCCGCAAATGCTGGGAAAGGTTAAAGGTTGCCCTTTAAACTTTCCCAGCATTCGTGGCTTCACAGGAACAGCCGCCAGCGTGAAGGAAAAGGCTTTTCACGCTGGTGGCTGTTCGGAAGGAGCCGGGGCCTCGCGCAGCTTCCCCGGCTCCCTCTGAAGCCTCAGACAGCCGCGATGCTGGTCGGGGGGGGGGGGGCAAGGACTGCATTGGCTGTGATGGGTGGGACCTGGACTGGAAAAGGGCTAAGGGGGGGGGGACTTGGACTGGAAAAGGGCTAAGGGGGGGACTTGGACTGGAAAAGGGCTAAAGGGGGGGACTTGGACTGGAAAAGGGCTAAGGGGGGGGACTTGGACTGGAAAAGGGCTAAGGGGGGGGGGACTTGGACTGGAAAAGGGCTAAGGGGGGGACTTGGACTGGAAATAGGCTGTGATGGGGGGGGGACCTGGACTGTAAAAGGGTTATGGGGGGGGGACATGGACTGGAAATGGGTTGTGATGGGGGTGGAGGGGACCTGGACTGGAAAAGGGCTATGGGGGGGGGGAACTTGGACTGGAAATGGGCTATGGTGGAGGAAGGGGGATCTTGGACTGGAAATAGGCTGTGATTAGGGGGACTCGGACTGCAAATGGGCTGTGATGGTGCGGGGGGACTCGGACTGCAAATGGGCTGTGATGGTGGGGGGGGGCCTAGGACTGGAAATAGGCTGTGATGGGGGACTTGGACTGGAAATGGGCTGTGATTGGGGGGGGGGAGCTAGGACTGGAAATGGCCTGTGATGTGAGGGCTAGCACTGGAAATGGGCTGATGACGAGCTGGAATAGGACTGGAAATGGGCTGATGGGGGGCATGGGAGAATGGGACTAGCCGGGAGTGGATGCTGGGCGGGCCTAGAACTATCAGGGCATTGAGTTGGGGGGAGGACTAGAATGGATGGGGAATGAGAATGGAGAGGGGAAAAAATATTTTGTGTGGAAGAAAAGTCTATGATGGGCCGGTATTGGGAGAGTAAGAGGGGCTTGAGAATGGAAGGGTGAAATTTAAACGGATGATAAAGGAATAAGGAAAGAATTGGGGGAAAGAGCAAAAGGGAAACAATCAGTATGTTAAAGCAGAAATAGAGAGAGAATGGAAAACATCTAAAAGAGAAGAAAGGACAAATGGATAGCTTGCAGAAGACACGAAGAAACCAGAAGAAAGTGACTGGAGCAATTGCAACTGAAAAATAAAACGCCCAAACAGAAGGTAGAAAAATACTTTTTATTTTGAATTTATTAACTGGAATATGTCTGGTCTGGGAAGTGTGTATTGCTAACATCTTTGCGTTTTTGTTTAGTGCAAGAGGAAATTACTTTATAGTTTTATTTCTCCAGTGTTGTACATTTCATGTTTGGATTTTGGGGTTCCCAGTTTAATTACACAGGTACACTAAAAAAAAAATTTTTTAAACTGCCTCTAATGTTTCGATTGATTTTTACGTTTTTTGGTGCGCTGAATCCAAATCTGGTAACCAATTTGCTCCATCACGTACAGATTTTTTGCTACATTGGGTTAGCAGTTTGAGGTGAACGTTTCAGATTGAGTGCGATCGAGATAAAAGTTTCTTGGATGAATTCTTTATACTAATTGTTTAGTAGTTATTCAAATAAGAATAAAGAAAATTGTAACAAGGCAGCACATAAGAATAGAGTAATGTCAACAAAACACACTGTGATGGTAGCAAAATTGTCTGCACTTAAAACAGCCACATACATGTGCACAAACATTGAGCATATAAGAGCGAGGTTAGACACAAAGCAAAGCAAAGAAATGTGCAAAAAATGTTGTACAGGTATGTATGTAAGAATAGAAAACGCAAACCGCACCATTGCAATACATGAAGACAAACACCCGATGGTGTGAAAATAAAATTCTAATAAATGAGATCCGACACTGTGGTAATAACTAGCAAATTTTTATTTCAAAGTTTAGTAAAAACACGATATTTGTCAACACAGTTTAGATTTTAAAGTCATTCTTGGGTCAATCAATCTCCTGGTGGGCCCGTTTCTTCTTCCCCCGAATGCTTCTCTTGGTGCGCTGCTTGGCGTATTTTTCATCTGGGGTTTCCCGCAGCAGCAACCAGCAGAAATCAGCCATCATAGTGGTGTTCCATCTTCCTTGGTACCTTCTCTCTGCGTCCTTGATGTCCTGGTGAAACCTTTCACCTTGTTCTTCACTGTACGCCCCCAAGTTTTCGGGAAAGTAGTTCACATGGGAGTGCAAGAAATGGACTTTCAGGCTCATGTTACAGCCTTGTTCTTTGAAGGCATTGAGCATCCTGGCAACAATATCCTTATAGTTCTCATCCCGCCTGTTCCCCAAGAATTTGAGAACAACATCCTTGAAGGAATCCCAGGCTTCTTTTTCCTTCTCAGACATCGTTTCAGCGAATGCTCCATCTGAAATGAGTTTCCTTATATCAGGGCCAACAAACACTCCTTCCTTTAGCTTTGCTTCAGAAAGTCGGGGGAACTTTGAGCAAAGGTACCGAAAGCACTCACCATCTTTTGGAAGGGACTTGATGAATTGCTTAATGAGACCCAACTTAATGTGGAGAGGTGGTAATAGAATTTTATCACGAGGTACCAAGCTCTCATGAAGAACATTTTTCTCACCGGGTCTCAAATACTCCCGAATTGGCCAGTCTTTTTTCCCCCAGTGTAGGTCGCGGGCCCGGCTATCCCACAAGCAAAGGAAGCAGGGATATTTGGTGAAACCGGATTGCTGCCCTAATAGCATGGATAGAATTTTAAAGTCTCCACAAATCATCCACTTATGCTCATCATAACGAATCTTCTGAAGAATCAGGGCCAAATTCTCGTATTTTTCTTGGAGAATAACAGAGTGAGCAATAGGAACTGAAGCGAATGTGTTGCCATTATGAAGAAGAACACCTTTTATGCTGTCTTTTGACGAATCAATGAACAGCCGCCATTCAGCAGGATCATACTTGAGTTTAAACTTTTCCATCACTCCATATATATCGTTGCAAAATACCAAATCTTCCTCTTTGCTGAAATACTTCAAAAATTGTGTCTCGCAGTTGCGGTACCAATAAAAAGTTGTTCCTGGTGACAATAGATTTTTCTGTTTAAGCCGAGAACCTAGCAGTTGGGCAGCATCTTTTGGGAGTCCTAAATCCCGGACTAAATCATTCAATTCAGCTTGAGAGAAAAGTTCAGGTTTCGGATCTGGTTCAGTTTCAAACTCGGAAGTACTGGACTCATCGGGAAAAGCCATCTGATGAGTCTCATCATGATCAGAACCGTCCACACAAATATGATCCAAAGATTTTGGTGGTTCAGGCACAGGTACTTCGTTGCTATGAGGCATAGGCCTAATTGCTGAGGGAAGGTTGGGGTAACTTATTACGTTCTTATTTTTTAAGTTGTATCCCTTCACAATGCAAGAGCAAAAATAGCAGTCACTGCTGTGGTCTCTTTGTTCACGCCACATCATAGGTATTCTGAAACGAAATGCTTGTTTTTTACCTTTCATCCATAAGCGTAGATCTTCCTCACATGTCTTGCACACTTTGTGAGGAGCCCACGGTTTGTCTTGATCGCCTAACTTCAAACCGAAATAGGCGAAATATACTTTTTTAATAAATGCAGAAATGTTCCTCTGCCGCTTTTTCACGGTATATTCCCCACAAATAAAACAAAAACTGTCCGGAGAGTTGACGCAACCTCTGGCTCTGTGAGCCATCACAAATACACAGCACTGCAAACTACAACTGTAGTGAACCACTTCGGAATAAAGCTGGATTACGACGGAGCAAACAAAAGGTTATAATGAACTTGCAAGAAACTGAAATTTGACAGGAACGTTCATGTCGCAACCACCGTGTTTGAGCGAGCGAGCGAACGAGGCGAGGCGAACAGGAAAGAACATGCGCCAGCGCGAGTACTGGATTTAGCCCCCCGCCTCCCAATTGTCCTGTTAATGTATAAAATGAATACAAAACACTCTAAAATATCATGAGGGAGTGTTTCTAGTTAGTTAACCATTACAACCTCTATTTTGGGCCAAGAAAATAAACTGCAGTCGGCTAAAAAGAAATTATGTGAACATTCCTTATATGGGTAAGAAATCTAATTTTGCAAGAAAACGTGACATGATGGAACATTTTGGCTATTTTTCCTGGATTCAGCACCCCAAAATCTATAGGAATCAGTTGCAAAACTGGAGGCAGTTTTTTGGTAGTGTACCTGTGTTATTATCTGACCAAGGAAGTTAGCCTACCCGTATCCTCGGTAATTTTTGTGGGTGGGGCTGGGGGCGGGGCAGGGGTGGGACTAGGGGCGGAGAATGGGTGGAGCATGGCGAGCCACAGGTGTCGGGTTTTTCTCGGTGAAAAAGTTGGCAACCCTAACTGTGCTCACTACGTGAAGATGTCTCCTTGTGCAAGGAAATCGCGGCGGCATGCCCTCCAAGATCTCTTCTAGGGGACCCAGGACTCAAGACTCTCTCCGGCTGACCACACATCCCTCCATGCTGTTCCTACAGGTCTGCCATCTCTTCCTGCTTAGCCGGCTCCTTCCGCAGCTCCGGATGCGCCCCTGCAGGCCTCCATCCGCAGCCGCTCTGCCTCCAGCCTTCTCTCTCCGGCGGCGTCCCTGCAGAGAGCAGCGGCATCTTCTCTGGACCTTTCTTCTCTGGTGCTTTCCAGATCATTGAGGGCTCCCCTGCAGGTGGTCATCTTGAATTCTTCCTCTGCCTCAGACTCCGTCCACCATGGCACCATTGGCCGGCGCCATGGCAACACTCCAAGCAGGAGGCACAGCTCCCAACGCACACACTCCCATCGGCAAACCTCTCCGTCGGTGCAGAGGCACCGCTCCAACCCGCGCCGACGTAGCAGAGGCTCCAGGAAGGTAGAAAAATGCCACGGGGACACAGCAGCAGCAGCAACAGTCTGCCCCCTCAAATGACACAGATGAAAGCAAAGGCACCGGTGCTACAAATCCTTCTCTAGCAGCACCTCTCCGGACCCCAGCATCAACAGCTCAAGACTTCACAGCAAGTATGTGCTCCCCTCGGACTCTGAAATGCATTCTGACCCCCTGCTGCAACCCCTAATGGACCCAGGGCAGCCGGAGGCCCCCCTTCCTGCACTTCCTGAGAGGTTAAGGGGACAGCAGGACTCCGCTCATGCGAACCCCTCCCAGCGAAGAACTCTTGATATGCCCACACAATTCACTAGCCTGCTCACTAGCCATTTCCAGCAATGGATCCAGTCACGCGGGACACCATCAACCGACCCCACTCTGGAACTCGTAGTTCCCGACCCTCTACCAGCTCGCGGCTGCCAAACCGTCCACCCTCACTGAATCTGCCCCCATGCTCTCCTGCCATGTGGGCACCCCCTGCGACGAGGAAGAGGCTACTGTTCCCGAATCCCCTGCTCTTGCCGAACCAACCTCAGGACCGGACCTCTCCCCGACAACAGTGGACCCTCCTCCCAACAACCCAGAGGACCTCACCTATCCAAAATTCCTCCACAAGCTCTCGTCGGCTATGGTCCTGACAGCGCCCTGCCATCCCTCTGACCAGCACCCAGAAACACAGGCAGCACTAAAGTTTTTAGAGACTCCCAGGGTCCCTGCACTTATACCTGTGCACCCCCTGCTACACGAGAACCTCCTCAAACTATGGCTGAACCCCACCTCAGGGCCACCTACATCCCAGAACCTGGACTTATAATATCAAGTCCAACCCTTGCCAGGGTTCGACAAGACGCAGCTCCCACACCACTTCATAGTAGTAGAGTCCACCCTCAAACGTTCCATGTCCACGTGGACACACTCCAACAACCCTAACAAGCAGAGACCTCAAGCTCCTCGATGACGTTGGAAAAAAGGTGTTTCAGGGCGCCATGCTATGTGCAAGGGTGTCCACCCACTAGCTACAGCATACTGTCTACCAAGACGTCCTCTTGGGGCAGCTGAAAACCACAGTTGCCGCGCTTCTACAAGATATCCAAGCATCCGCCAATGCCCTGTTGACAGACCTCCAGGAGTGCATAAAACACCAGGTCCGAGCAGGCTTCAACGCGGCTGCACGCACTATGGGAACGGCTATATCTGCTTGTTGCATCGCCTGGCTCCGGGCCTCAGGCCTCCAGGAGGATACCCACGACCGCATTGCAGACTTCCCCTGCAATGGTGATTTGTTATTCGACGACAAAGTGAACGACACCATGACCATCATGAAGGACCACTCTGCAAACCCTCGCAGATGAGCAGACCAGTCACAAGGGCTCCTACCACCAGAAGCCCTACTCCTTCTCCAAGCGACAGTACAGCTCATACTGAAAGTGGCAGCAGCCACAGTACAAGCCATAACACCAGCAGACCTCCTACCGCAATAAACCACGCCAACGGGAAAGGAGACAGCAAAAGCCGGATCAGCGAAGACCAACCAGGCCTTTTGACAAACGGCCGAAAGCCAATCCCCCCACCGGGGGTCGGCTCACCACCTTCCTAGCAGTCTGGGAGTCGATCACAACAGACAAGTGGGTCCTACAGATTATCAAGGAAGGGTACCGCATCAGGTTCCTCTCAACAAAATCGCAACGCAAACCTCCCCCCCCTGCTTGTCCTAGGAGAACCAGCATTCAATGCAAGTAAAGACAGGATTGTCTCAGCCCCTCCTTACAGACATGGAGTTGAATAACTCTACTATGTTGTTTCATTGTGGTAAAAGTTTCTGGGCTTCATAATGCTGCTTCCTTAGTAAGTAACAGAAGATGAGGGTAAAAGGAAAGTATATTTGTGTAATTTAAACCTGACAGCTCTAGCTCGATTAGCCTGTGGTTAGGCTTGAGATAAAATAGAAGGCTGGGGCAGGGAGGGAGGGTAGGGGTGGAATCTGGGGACCTCAGCTGAGTTCAGGTAGATTGGGCTATGTCAACCAAGGCCAAACTGGTCAAGAATAAATTAAAACTGGAGAAGAAAGGGTTAATGACTAAGCTCGAGAAATACATTTCCACAGCTTCTCCATGTACACACGTTTGGACCGTGTGGCAGCGAGTTCTCTTTATTTTCCCACTCCTCCCGATCCCCAAAGGAAAATGCAAAGAGGTAAACAGGAATGGAGGGTGGAGATGCATGAAAAGCTAATTAAAGAGGAACGAGGTGGGGGGGGGGGGGCACAGCATGAAAATCAAAATAATTCAACAGGAACAGAAAAGAAAAACACTCTTGAGCAACATAAATATCTGACAAAGACCCATGTATTATCCTCTCCCTGGCTGTCATTCCATGTGTGTGAACTGCAAAGAGCAAGAGTTTATTCAGAGCATTTATCCCTTTCAGAAGAGAAAACAATGTGCCGAATTTCTGGGAAACCGATTTTAGGACTCTGCATGGAAAATCTGTTTTCTTTCTGGCTTGTCATTAGTCAGGAAGATAGTACGGGATGGGGTGGAGCGGGGTGGAGAAGGAAGATGACCCCAAAGGTGGGTTTATCTTTCATCAGTCACTTGCAGATGTTACACCTACTGCCAGGAAACACAACCAGGCACATTTCAGAGCAGCGAGCTTTCATTTCCATCGTTCTTCTGTCTAGGGCCGCTCCAAGAGTTGGTTCAAGGTGTTTGTGCCGTAGGCAGACCTTAAGCCTTATGCACTCTCTGCTTTGAAAGCTCTGCTCTTTGCTACCCCATCCTCCCCCAAAGAAGCTGCCGCCCTAGGCTCAGCCCTCTCCGTTACTTCTGACCACTGTCCTTCCCTTCTCTTCACTCAGCCCAGAAGCTGTGTGTTGCTCTTCAGAGTCCTCAGAAGCTGGCCTCTTTCTACTGCACAGATCATTATCAAAGCTGGGCTCAATAGTCCAGATAACATTTTGGGGGTGATCTTCAGGCACTTAGTGATCCTTCTGGGGATAAGACAGGCTGTCAAGCTCCAGAACACCAGGGGTTGAGTGACCCAGTGCTAATTTAACCCTATATAGTGTATGCACTTTCTTGCCTTTTTTAAGACATTGAAATTACAAGTTCATGGATGCAACAGGGCAGAAGAAAGGCCTGGAGGGAAAATCGGTCAGCTGAGGTCTGCAATATTGCACCAAGAAGTCATTTAGGCAGAGACTAGATGCCTTGATGGGCCTTATCTGCCATAAAGATTCAAGGTTTATCTCTGGGGTCATTGGGCTTATTTTGTCCATAGCCTAAGGTCTGGATTTAAGATTATGGCATTAATAGGCAGGAGACTGATGGAGAGAAGAGTCCACCAACAATTAGAGAGGTGGGGGGGGGGGGGGACATCCCGCACTTCAATTTTTGGGTATCTTCAGGATTTGACACTCTAAGCACAAGCATATGTTGCCTCTACATAGCCCTGGTAACTCTGTATCCTACATCTTGAATGATTCTCGCTACCTCATCTTGTGATCATTGACTGGAAGATATGATAAAAAAAAAGGTGCATAGTCCAGAGTTTGGTTTTTCCATTTTTTTAGAATGGGTTATAACAATCTCATATGATACCATTATCTTAAGGGACTTGGTGTGATCACATAAGCCGGTGTACAGCATCAGTTTGGCTATGTTGTGCTTTGGTCCAACAGAAGGTAGTACTTGAATTCTGTGCAGGCCAACTCTTGGCCAGCTTGGCGCCAGGAAGGAGTCGCTACACCACTGAGTGCCTCATGGGAGCACAAGGAATCGCTGTAATTACTTATGCACTGTCTCTAGTCTTTTCACATTTTAATATGATTAATTTGGGGGTTGACCCCTGAAAAAGGCCACCTGAAGTTCATAGTGTCTGGAAGAGACTCCACTTTCATAGCCCAATATATGTTTCAAGATTTAATGTTTTAATTGCCCATTTCACCGGTTGCAACATTACCTTCATCTGTGAAACTCAAACAAGCAGAAAAAGTACTGCCCGTTGTCTAAACTGTAATCTACAGGGCTACTACCCAACTCCTAATTGACAGGGGAGGCGGGACTGTTTCCCTTCCGAAATCCTCTCCTAAAAGAGTAGCCAGCACTAGCTATTTTTCAGAAATGGTTTCTTGGCTTTTCAAATCAGTTTTTCATGGGTCAAGGTTCTTGATAATACATAGGGAGCTGCCATTTTGATTTTTGCATAATCCCTTTTGAAACTGTGTCCTTCCGCCATATTATCATTACGCCTGCTCGTACCATAGGAAACAAAGGCCAGCAGAACTACAAGTCCCAGCAAGCTGTGGGTAAAATCAGGCACAGATGAACCCATCCTAAAAAGATAGAGGTCATTTTGTAACCCCTGACCCTAAATAAAAGAGCAAAGAACTGACACGTCCTAAAATCCGGTGGTCAGGATCCTATTCCTCCCTGAGCCTCTGCAAGTGTTTATATAGCATATTTTTTCCTCTTTCCATGGTTACAGGCAAGACCGTACCAAGCTAGACATGCACCTGTGTGAAAAACAAACCTGGTGCCCCCCTCCACCCAGCCATATGCAGTAACTCACTCCTTTTGAGCTTCCTGAAAGCCCAGTGATGATATTAGTGCTCGCACAGCCCTGGTTACAGGAGTCTTGGAGCGGTTCAAAGCTGGAGCTCAGGGTACACTTAGGATACATTTTTTTTCTAACTCTGACATGTTTCAGCTTTATGCACACAAGAGCTACAGTATGGGGAGCAGTGGCGGGAGTTTCACATGTACACACCCCACTAATGCATCTGTATTAGGATTTATACTCCTGATGGTTCATGGAGGCTCTGGGCAGGTAGGATTCCCCTGGATATATCCTTGTCCTCAGCTGTTGGTGTCAGTCTTGACTAGATTATAAGCTCTGCTGAGCAGGGGCCATCATTTACATGTGTCTGTATAGTGCTGTGGCTGCCTTGAAGCGCTATACAAATGATAAGAGTAGGAGTAGATTGGAAAAAGAAGCTGGGTTATGATGAAGGAAGGAAAGCAAGGTTCAGGGGAAGTGTGAGAAGGGATCCAAGATGGGGAGAGAGGTGATATGATAGAGGAGGAAGAGAAGGACAGGGGCTTGTTAGCAGAAGCTGGGAGAGAAGCAGTGAGGAAGGGAAGGGATCTCTAGCACTGTTTTAGGTTCAGTGGCTCCTCTGCAGGAGCCGGCACGGTGCATGCCAGACCCTCTCATTACCTCAGGGTTTTACTAGTCCTCTGTGAATGGGGAGAGATACGGCATAAACAGAGTCTATGAGGAGGTCAAAGGCAATGGGAGGGGGTGGGGAGGCATCATGGCAGATGCTAAGGCCTACATCTGAACCTCTCCATGGCTGCTCCAACAATATGGAACAAACTACCGGACGATTTGAGGGCAACTACAGAGCTCAAGGACTTCAGAAAACAGCTGAAAACCATGCTGTTCATAGAACACTTTGGACACATCACATAAACTAAGGAACTGTATAGCAGCACACGTTACCGCCTAACACTAGATGTATATAAAATGATTTTAGCAACACTGTAAATAGCCCACATTGTACATAGCTCACACCAATCTAGCACACAAGACAACACACACCCAACGAACTTTCCACCCTCACTGCATGTATCAACACTCACACTACCAGATTGTTTGCTGTGATACCACCTTGATTATTATGATAAGGCAGTTTAGAAATACTGTTAAATAAATAAATAAATAAATAAATACATCTAGCTCACTAGAAACAAAAATCCTAATAACCTATATTAATATTATGGACTGTACTGTATCCGCCCTGTGCTGGGACAGTGTGTGTGCAGCTAGCATCGCTGCCTCCTGTGCTGTATCCTCCATGTGCTGGGGCAGTGTACGTGCAGCTAGCATCGCTGCCTCCTGTGCTGTATCCTCCGTGTGCTGGGGCAGTGTGTGTGCAGCTAGCATCGCTGCCGCCTGTGCTGTATCCTCTGTGTGCTGGGGCAGTGTGTGTGCAGCTAGCATCGCTGCCTCCTGTGCTGTATCCTCCGTGTGCTGGGACAGTGTATGTGCAGCTAGCATCGTTGCCTCCTGTGCTGTATCCTCCGTGTGCTGGGGCAGTGTGTGTGCAGCTAGCATCGCTGCCGCCTGTGCTGTATCCGCCCTGTGCTGGGGCAGTGTGTGTGTAGCTAGCATCGCTACCTTCTGTGCTGTATCCGCCCTGTGCTGGGACAGTGTGTGTGCAGCTAGCATCGCTGCCTCCTGTACTGTATCCTCCGTGTGCTGGGACAGTGTACGTGCAGCTAGCATCGCTGCCTCCTGTGCTGTATCCTCCGTGTGCTGGGACAGTGTGTGTGCAGCTAGCATCGCTGCCTCCTGTACTGTATCCTCCGTGTGCTGGGACAGTGTACGTGCAGCTAGCATCGCTGCCTCCTGTGCTGTATCCTCCGTGTGCTGGGACAGTGTGTGTGCAGCTTGCATCGCTGCCTCCTGTACTGTATCCGCCCTGTGCTGGGGCAGTGTGTGTGTAGCTAGCATCGCTGCCTTCTGTGCTGTATCCGCCCTGTGCTGGGACAGTGTGTGTGCAGCTAGCATCGCTACCTCCTGTACTGTATCCTCCGTGTGCTGGGACAGTGTACGTGCAGCTAGCATCGCTGCCTCCTGTGCTGTATCCTCCGTGTGCTGGGACAGTGTGTGTGCAGCTTGCATCGCTGCCTCCTGTACTGTATCCTCCGTGTGCTGGGGCAGTGTATGTGCAGCTAACATCACTGCCTCCTGTGCTGTATCCTCCGTGTGCTGGGGCAGTGTACGTGCAGTTAGCATCGCTGCCTCCTGTGCTGTATCCTCCGTGTGCTGGGGCAGTGTACGTGCAGCTAGCATCGCTGCCTCCTGTGCTGTATCCTCCGTGTGCTGGGGCAGTGTAAGTGCAGCTAGCATCACTGCCTCCTGTGCTGTATCCTCCATGTGCTGGGGCAGTGTACGTGCAGCTAGCATCGCTGCCTCCTGTGCTGTATCCTCCGTGTGCTGGGGCAGTGTACGTGCAGCTAGCATCGCTGCCTCCTGTGCTGTATCCTCCGTGTGCTGGGACAGTGTACGTGCAGCTAGCATCGCTGCCTCCTGTGCTGTATCCTCCGTGTGCTGGGACAGTGTACGTGCAGCTAGCATCGCTGCCTCCTGTGCTGTATCCTCCGTGTGCTGGGACAGTGTGTGTGCAGCTAGCATCGCTGCCTCCTGTGCTGTATCCTCCGTGTGCTGGGGCAGTGTGTGTGTAGCTAGCATCGCTGCCTCCTTGCTGTATCCGCCCTGTGCTGGGACAGTGTGTGCAGCTAGCATCGCTGCCTCCTGTACTGTATCCGCCCTTTCTGGGGCACTGGGTGTGCAGCTTGCATCGCTGCCGCCTGTGCTGTATCCGCCCTGTGCTGGGACAGTATGTGCAGCTAGCATCGCTGCCTCCTGTGCTGTATCTGCCCTGTGTTGGAGCAGTGTGTGTGCAGCTTGCATCGCTGCCTCCTGTGCTGTATCCGCCCTGTGCTGGAGCAGTGTGTATGCAGCTAGCATCGCTGCCTCCTGTGCTGTATCCGCCCTGTGCTGGAGCAGTGTGTGTGTAGCTAGCATCGCTGCCTCCTGTGCTGTATCTGCCCTGTGCTGGGGCAGTGTGTGTGTGCAGCTTGCATCGCTGCCTCCTGTGCTGTATCTGCCCTGTGCTGGAGCAGTGTGTGTGTGCAGCTTGCATCGCTGCCGCCTGTGCTGTATCTGCCCTGTGCTGGAGCAGTGTGTGTGTGCAGCTTGCATCGCTGCCGCCTGTGCTGTATCTGCCCTGTGCTGGGGCATTGTGTGTGTAGCTAGCATCGCTGCCTCCTGTGTTGTATCTGCCCTGTGCTGGAGCAGTGTGTGTGTGCAGCTTGCATCGCTGCCGCCTGTGCTGTATCTGCCCTGTGCTGGAGCAGTGTGTGCTTTTCCTGTCGTATGCATGCCCTGCTATGCTCAAAAGCTGGAGGTGCATGACCTCTTGTTCTGTTCTCATGGAGGATACCAGATTTGATCCCACGTCTTCACTCAAGCATGACAGTGAGCAACACCCTCCCCCTTCCAGAACTTGGGCCGGATTGAGTTTGCTCATTAATAATCAAGGGCTGTGTTTTGATGGAAAAGGAATTTCCAAAGCCTTTTTCTCACCAATGTCCATATTAGGCTCCCTGGCAGCTGGGTTCATAGGCCTAGACTTTAGAGGAGGGGGTAGGGATGGATTGGTGAGGTACACCATGCCTGAGAACAAGGAATGGGGAAAGAGAGAAATTGAGTTGGTGGGAGGGTGGGGGGCAGATGCAACAGACTGTCTGATATATGAGAAATGGTACACTACAGATTATACTCATACATCACATCACAGCACAGCTACACAAACAAGGTCACGCTCTCCTCCTTTTTGGTTTACACTCCTGCTTGATGCCAGGAAAGGTAGGGGGGACAGGGACGGGGACGGAATAGGCATGCATCCCAAACCCCTGGCTACACCTTCATAAAGTGTCTTCATAACTCAAGTCCTCTTACCCAACACTGAGCCCGTGGGTCACAACAGGCAGGAACAAACTTTCACAATTGTGGAGGCCGAGGAAGTTACTTCAGAAATAGCAAAAAAAGGAACAGTTAGGAGACAGCAGTGCTCTCTGAGACAAAAAGCAGATACCTACATCAATGGATGGGGAAGATGGAATGGGTAGGTAGGGTCCAGGTTTTTGACTTTTCACTCTCTTTTTCAGCACCCACCACATCTCTCCCTCTCTGGCTCTTTACTTTCCTCCTGTCTTTCAGCCACAGACCACACTAGCACACTCCACTATCCCCATCTGGGGGGCTACTTTGGTGGCGAGAACGAGGGACATGTCTTAAAATCTTGTCAGACTGGATTATCCTGCATACACTTAATTTTAACACTTAAAATATGACCAGCACCACGCCTCAACACAAAAATGGAGGAAGAAAAGTATAGACACCTTCATGATAACGGGAAAGGAGAACTCGTGTTGGTACCACAGCGCTATTGTTGCCAACTGACTGTAAATTTACCCAATGGGTTGATGCAGTTCTTGGTCTACCTCACTGCATGTAGAGATGTGTACATCCAATTTCCCTAGCGTGTTCCTTAAGAAAACCAAGAGCACACGTCTCTGCATGCAGTGGGGTAAAGCCAGAACTGGTTCAACCCTACCAGGTTACTTGAGCGCAGGGATTCTCAACCCCGTCCTGAGGATACACCTAGCCAGTCAGGCTTTCAGGATAACAACAAGGAATATGTATGAAAGAGATTTGCACACAATGCAGGTAGTACATGCAAATCTCTCTCATGCATATTCATTGCATTTGTCCTGAAAACCTGACCGGCGAGGTGTGTTCCGAGGACTGAGTGAAAAACCCTGCTCTAGAGTCAGTGGGCTACACTAGCCCGAGAACATGTCAAAACGTCTGCGGCAGTTCTTGCGGGTGAATGGAGTGGGCTGTATGACCCATGCAGGTGCCGGAGCAGCTTGCAGCATGAGTGGGCAGGGGAACTGAGCTGAAAAATATTCACCCCAAAACATAAAGCACATTAAAAGTGCAAATGTTCAATGTTCCTTTTTCCCCAAAGATGGGAGTAAAGATCTAGCAAGTATAAGCCTTGTGAACATCTGCAGGTGGAAGCAGGGTGGGGGTGGTCAGGAGCTTCTCAGATGTTGACAGGTAACATGTCTAGGGTCAATTTCTAGCACCTATGTGATTAAACAAATTATTGGCATTAGAACTAAGAGAAGCCATGGACACAATAAATCTTATTCCAACGGCTGGATCTGTCCAGTTACTATTATTAAAATGCTTGCTTCACGACCATTTGCACTAGCAAGCCAATTAGGGAGGTTTACAATATTAAATACAACATAATACAAATAACCACTGGAGTTAAAAACATAATTGGAGATCTCAGAGTTCCTGCCCCATGAAGAGGCTGTCCATGTGCCTCTTGGAAGAAAGAGGGTTCTTCCCAGTGTATAGTAAGCCAGTTCATGAGCAACTCATTCCCTTTATCAGACAGTGACCAGGCTGAGACCATCGCCTCCCTCTCATTGCCCTTATCCTACAGACAGAGTGCCCAGGCCAAGGCCAACCCCTCCCTCTCATTCCCATTACCCTATAAGACACAATGACCAAGACACAGCAAACTGTTCTGTCCTTGGCATGTTACTCTACAGACACAATGACCAGGTCAAGGTCAACCCCTCCCTCTCATTCCCATTACTCTATAGACACAGGAACTAGGCTGAGACCATTCCATCCCTTTCATTCCCATTACCCAACAGACACAATGACCAAGCCCCAGCAAACTGTTCTGTCCTCGGCATGTTACTCTATAGACCAATGACTAGGCAGAGATTAACCCATGCTTCTCATTTCCATTACCCTATAGACACAGAGACCAGACTGAGACCATCCCATCCCTCTCATTCCCCTTATCCTACAGACAGAGTGCCCAGGCCAAGGCCAACCCCTCCCTCTCATTCCCATTACCCTATAAGACACAATGACCAAGACACAGCAAACTGTTCTGTCCTTGGCATGTTACTCTACAGACACAATGACCAGGTCAAGGTCAACCCTTCCTCTCATTCCCATTACTCTATAGACCAGACTGAGACCATCCCATCCCTCTCATTCCTATTACCCTGATGACCCAGGGACCAGGCTGAGACCATCCTTTCCCTCTCATTGCCTGTATCCTACAGACAGAGTGCCCAGGCCAAGGCCAACCCCCTCCCTCTCATTCCCATTACCCTATAGACACAGGAACTAGGCTGAGACCATTCCATCCCTTTCATTCCCATTACCCAACAGACGCAATGACCAAGCCCCAGCAAACTGTTCTGTCCTCGGCATGTTACTCTATAGACCAATGACTAGGCAGAGATTAACCCCTGCTTCTCATTTCCATTACCCTATAGACACAGAGACCAGACTGAGACCATCCCATCCCTCTCATTCCCCTTATCCTACAGACAGAGTGACCAGGCTGAGACCAACCCCTCCCTCTCATTCCCATTTATTACTTAACAGGTTTTATATACTGCTTTATCATTTCAATCAAAGCGGTTTAAATTGTAACTTAAACTTGGTAATGTACATTAAACAGAGATATTGATAACTTGGATTTTTCTAAAGCAATGGAGGGTTAAGTGACTTGCCCACAGCCACAAGGAGTGCTAGTGGGAATCAAACCCTGGTCTCTGGGTTTCCAAGACGGTGCGCTATTAGGCTACTCCTCCACTCCATTATCCAACAGACCTAGGGACCACACCAAGCCCATCTCATCCCTCCCTGGTACATTTCTCTACAGATACAGTGGCCAGGCCAAAACCAACCCATCTCTCTGTAGCATTTTACCCAACACACACAGTGACCAGGCCGCAACAAACCTGTCCTCTCCCTAGCATGTTATTCCATAGACACAGTGACCAGGCTGAGACCAATCCATCTCTCATTCCCATTACCCAACAGACACAATGACCAAGCCCCAGCAAACTATCCCCTCCTCGGCATGTTACTCTACAGACACAATGACCAGGCAGAGCCAACCCATGCTTCTCATTCCTGTTACCTAATAGACACAGAGACCTGGCCTCAATTAGCCACCCTCTTCACACACATTACACCACCGCCTAGGGACCCTGGTCCCAACTAGTCTCTATCCCCCAGTCTTGCTAACTGTGGGAAGTGAGTTTCATCTTTCTGCACAGGAAAGTGCTGGAGGAGACTTAGGCATAAGAAATTACAACAAAGTCTTTATTTTTCCTTTCCCTGTGATGCTAGCCCAGCCATTAAATCACAGAGGCAGAGATTCTGTCATCAAGGGACCCAGTCCACCAACTGGGAGCTTCTGAAGTCAACAATGAGTGCATTACCGGGAAGAGCAATCATTAGCGCCTCCGAGGAGCACTCTCGGGGAGTCTGCATTTCCGATTCCTAGATCCAGTTCTGGCAGAACCCCAACTGTTTGATGTTTAATTACCTAGTGTTAAACTCTCCAGGATGTATCTTACAACCCCCGAGCATGCAGAAATACATGTAGAGAGGGTAGGGGCTGAAAATACCAGAAGAAACGCCGGCAAAATGCAGGGTGCTGGATGCTAAGCATATTTTTAGAAATATAACATTGTGTTTGACACAGGAAAGGATGACGCCTTTCATAGTTTGCTAACGCAAAGATTACACACGCACACTCTGCCTCTGTCGAGCTGAGTCCAGAGAATAATGACTTTATTAGGTTTTCTAAGGCTTAGGTGAACTCTGGAAAAGACGGCTGGATTCTGAACAGATGCTTCATTGTCAATGCCTGGGGAAGAAGCAATGATGGGGGTGGATGGGAAGAGAGAGATTTAATCCGTTATCTAGCAACCTGCAGCGTGATGTCATCAATCAATCAATACATTAGATTCAGGCTGGACTAATGAGTTCAGGAGGACTGGAGCAGAACAGGAAAGGCACAATATATCACTTTTTTTCTTTTTTGTTTTTGCAGAGTTAGCAGCAGATTAAAAAGCCACAAACACTTAGAAGGTAATTTTAAAAAGCATTTTCATAAATTTTGTGGGTTTTTTTTTAAATTTGTACTTTATTCATTTTTCAACACAAACGTACATTTGCACATCCGAGGACCACAACTGGTCGATCAAATTCTTTCTTCCTATACAATAACATACTCATACCCCCCAACCATAATTATAATCATAAATATAAACATAAATATGAGATAGTAGGGCAATCCCCCCCCTCACCCCCCAACCCCCTCCTTCTACCCACTTTCCCTCCCTCCACCTCCCAGTCCTCCTAACCCACACCCCTCTCCCCTATTAAACTCCCACACTTTCACGCTCTCCTCAAAAACTCCTTTCCAACATTAAAACTTTACCCATTTACTTTAAACCGTACCCATCGTATCCCTTATAAGCACTGTAGTACCTGTGGGCTGGCTCACACCATTAAACATTTGTAAACATGCCAGGAGTGGTACCCTTGAGCAGGCAGGGATAGAAACCAAGCCCTTACCTCCTTACAAGTCCATCCCCCCCCCCTGTTTTCTCACACCAGTGTTCCACCCCCCCACCCTCCACCGTACATACTGCTCCCATACCTTGTTGTACCTTGTAAGAGTATGCTTTCTGTGTGCTTCGATCGCACAGAAGCCCCATAACTGCTCCATTCTCCCCACCACCTCCGTTAGCAGAGGTACCCCAAGTTTCTTCTACCAACGGAGAAGGCTCATCCGGCTCGCGATTACGCAGTACCCCTGCAGCCTCTCCAACTCTCCACCTCCTCCTCCCTCCACCCCCTCATTCAATATTACCATACCTGGTGTGAAATGTACCTTCACCTTCGTAATATCCACAGTGAGCCTTTCCACCCCTATCCAATATTCCCGAACAACCGGGCAGCTCCAAACCATATGCAACAGGTCTCCTCTCGCCCCACATCCCTTCCAACATTGCTCCGAGCTGTCTGGATACAGCGCATGGAGCCACGCCGGGGTCCAATACAGTCTCAGTCGTAGCTTATAGATAGTTTCCAGCAAGTCTGTGCCGGGGCAAGTCTATGGGTCCTAATATAAATACTGTCCCACCTCGTGGGGTTCCATTGACCCCCCCAACTCCTTCTCCCACTGCTGCTGGCTACGTATGGCCCCCGGCTTGTATTCCCCCAAAAGCTTATATAACCTTGATATTAGCTGAGTAGGCACCCCCCCCCCCTGCTCCCCATCATCTCCTCAAATGGTGTGGGCTGTGCAGACCAATCCACTCTTCCTCCTCCATCCCATTACACACCCCTCCGCCTCCCACCTCCCCCCGCTGCACCTCCCTATTTCCACCTCAAACATTCACAATTGTAGCTACCTCTCCTTCCCTCTTTATCCCTCCCCCCACCCCTCTCCCTCCATGCACTTCCATCCCACCCCTCCACCTCCCCCACAATGTATACCCAACATATCAGTCCTCAGGTTCCTCATCTCCCAACTCCTGCCCTGTTGCCCGATGGATCTTCCTCTCCTGGCTATCTCCACGCTGCTGCTGCCTCCTCCGCACCGGTGAACCTGCTCCCATGGATACTTCCTGGGGCCACAGTCCCGCCTCTCGTAGAGCCCCCATCGCCTCCTCTGGTGACTGCATCCGCCATGTCCGCCCTTTGAGGGTAAAGGATATTCCAAACGGGTGTAGCCATCGATTTCCGCAATAATTGTGTCACTGGTTGCATTGCCCCCTCCTTTGCAATGTGCCAGCGGAAAGTCCTCATATATATGCACCGAGTAGCCCTGCCACATGAGGACTCCAAAGCCCCTCATTATGTTGACGATTTTCTCCTTTGTTTTATATCTTGCCAGGCAGATTATAATGTCCCTAGGTCTGTTTCCTGCAGGTGACCCCAGTGCTATGTGCACTCTCTCAAGTTGTATGTCCTCAGCTGCCACCTCCTTTCCACCTTTCTTTAGCACCTCTAGACACACAGACACTGCCACCTTTTCGCTATCTTGAAATTCTTTCTCTTCTGGGATCCCTCGGATTCTCAGGTTGTTGCGGCGCGACCGGTTCTCCAAATCTTCCAGTTTATAGAGTAGGGCCTCCTGCTGAGAGCCTAGCTTTACACCTCTTTGCGTCCCTTCTTCCTGCAGCTGCTCAAGCTCTTGCAGCCTGCTTTCGTGGTCTCCCATCCTACACACCAGCTCTCCAATTTCTTCCTTCAAGGGCCCCAAGAGCTCATTAAGTTCACTTTTCACTGACTGCACCTCTTTTTTAATTTCAAGGAATCAGTCTCTGAGCTCTGCTCTAGTAATATTTTGTAGGGGGTCTGTTCCTGGCCTTCTCGCTCCCCATCTCCACATTCTCCACCCACTATCCACTACCTCCTTGGTGTAGTTTATTCTCACTCTGCCCAATGTCACTCTTCCCTGCTTGTGTTCCCATGTAGACATACTCTCGAAGATCCTCTGCTTTTCTTCTTGTGGTCATCGCTGCACCGTTTTTACAAACAGGCACTGCGCTTATCTTCTTGCTTGCAATCTCCTCAGTCTCCATGTCAGGGCACAGTGCTCCTCCTCAGCTCCTCCAAGGCACCCACTCCACCTGCCTCTGCCTGCGGTAGTGAAAAATCCGCACACTGCCCCCACACGGGATCTCTCCTGCCTCTCAGCACTCCTCACCACTCACTTCTCTGCTTGCTCCCAGCTCCTGCTGCATCCGCGGTTAAGGTGGTCCTCACACTCCGGCCTCTTCTCTCCGTCCAGTGCCACTAGCCTTTTACCAGCTCCTGCACTTCACCGCGGTCCTCCTGCCGCTCACGCCGGCCCTGCCAGAGCTCCGGGCGCCATTTTGATTCTCCACGCGGCTGCTGCCACCCTCCGCTCCCACTTTTGCAGCTCGCTTCAGTTATTGCTGCCGCCGCCTTACTTGTGCCGTCCTCCACCGCCTCCCAACACCTTCCCCTGCCCGGGGCGCCCTTTTCCCGCCTCCGGGGGATCGAAATTGCTATATGTTAGCTGGGTCAGTGCCAGAGCGGCTCCCTCACGCCGCCATCTGCTCCGGTGATGTCACTTCCTCTCAATTTTGTGGGTTTTTTAAAAATGTTTTTATGTTTTTCATTGTCTTATTTTTTGTTGTTGTAATTGTTTTCAGTATGTATAAGCAACTGGAATCACCCTAGATTCTGAGAGAGAGCTTAATATGCTTTTAAATAAATAAATAAAAAGGTATTTTATGAGCAGAAAAGGTCATTTATAAAATTGTCCAGGTCTGGTGGGAGGGGGGAGGGTAGGGGATGAGCAAGCAAATATTTCTCAGATGGATGCACCACCTGAGTATGGTATTGTTTGATAAGTCCACAAAAGGGGAGAGAGGGTGCCAAAGAGGTAGACGGGCATCAAGACCTCCTTCAAAATGCCATCCATAGCCTTTTCAGGACCAGACCAGGGCTTAGACCTCTGTGGGAGCAGAGTCCCTTTACACAAAAGCAGAAGTAAGGAAGAGGTTGAGAACTACAGGCCGGTTAGTCTGACCTTTGGTGGGTAAATTAATGGAAACGCTGCTAAAACAGAGGATAGTGAGGTTTCTGGAGTCCAGTGGATTACAGGATCAGAGGCAGCTTGGGTTTACTAGAGGCAGGTCTTGTCAGACAAATCTGATTGACTGGGTGACCAGAGAAATGGACCCAAGGGAGAGCCCTAGATTTATTTATTTATATATGTATGTGTTCTTTTATCCAACATCAAAGCGGTTTACATGAAACAAGTTACAAAGAACAGTGAACATGTGCAAAACTTGAGGTGTACAGAGAACAATAAGTGTAAATATAACCAAGATAACATGAAGGCTATATTTATTTATTTATTTAGATGTGGTGTCTTGGATTTCAGTAAAGCCTCTGACACTGTTCCACACAGGCAACTTATAAATAAATTGAGCACCCTAGGGATGGACACTAAAGTGACTGACTGGGTTAGACATTGGTTGAGAGGGAGGCGACAAAGGGTACAGGTAAATGGAGCTCATTCTGAGAAGGATTTCACCAGTGGTGTGCTGCAGGGATCTATCCTTGGACCGATTTTGTTTAACATCTTTTTTAGTGATATTGCGGAAGGACTGTTGGGTAAGGTTTGCCTCTTTGCAGATGATACCAAAACCTGCAATAGAGTAGACACCCAGGAAGGAATAGATAACATGAAGAGGGATATAGCTAAGCTTCAAGAATGGTCAAGAATTTGGCAGCTGAGATTTAATGCTAAAAAATGCAGGGTCATGTATTTGGGCTGCAAAAAATCCAAGGGTGCGGTACAGTGTGGGGAGGCAAAGTACTTCTGTCCATGAAAGAAGAGCGGGACCTGGGCGTGATTGTGTCTGATGATCTTAAAGTGGCTAGACGGGTAGAAAAGGCGACAGCGAAAGCCAGAAGGATGCTTGGTTGCATAGGGAGAGGAATGGTCGGCAGAAAAACAGAAGGTGATAATGTCTCTGTATAAGTCTCTGGTGTGACCTCATGTGGAGTATTGTGTTAAATTCTGGAGACCGCATCTTCAAAAGGACATAGGTAAGATGGAGTAGTTAGTGGTCTTCATTATAAATCATATGAGAACAGACTTAAAGATCTTATTATGTACACCATAGAGGGAAGGCAGGATAGAGGAGATATGATAAAGACGTTTAACACTAGAAGCCCCAAAGTGCGTCAATTGATGCAAATGCATCTTCGAAGTTGTATACCAGCGCCACTGCTAGAACCATGTCAGTCATGTTCCATGACTTTGTTAGCAAGGTCAAGATGTTCAAATATGTGCATTGAAAATTAATGACAGATGCACCACCAAGCGGGAAAATGAATTTATACCTAGAAGCTCCAAAGTAGGTATAAATTCATGTTCCCACTAGGTGGTGCATCTCAATCACTGTTTACTGTTTTACTCTGACATTACAAACAATAAACACACAATGACATCATATAATGATGTCACATACTGCACATATTTAACAAATAAGTAACTTCACATCTGCATTTCATGCTAAACGCAGTCGTCGTGATAGTGCATCAATTGACGCACTTTGGGGTTTCTAGGTAAAATTCCTTTCAGGGCTTCTAGTGTTAAATACCTCCATGGCATAAATGCAGAGGAGGAGAGCTTCTTTTGATTGAAAGCAAGCTCTGCTACGAGGGGACATGGGATGATGGTGAAAGGGGAAAGACTCAGGAGTAATATGCAGAAATATTTCTTTTCGGAAAGAGTGGTAGATGGATGGAATAGCCTCCCAGTGGAGGTAATATCTGAATTCACAAAAACATGGGACAAACACAGAGGATCTCTAAAGGAAAAAAGGGGATTTTAGTATTTGATATGGAAGAGCAGAATAGCTAGGCCAAGTGGTATTTTTCTATAGTCATGTTTCTATCTGAACTCAAGAAAGCATGGCACACAGATGATCTCTAAAGGAAAAAAAAGGATTATAATATTTGATATGGAAAGGCAGACTAGATAGGCCGCCATATGGTCTTTTTCTGCTGACATGTTTCTATGTTTCTGTCAACAAGAAGGAAGTGACTTCCAAAGGACAGCAGATAATACTCCCTCCAACTCCCAGGGCCACCGACTCCCTTCTGCCCCACGTCACCCACTTCACTGAAAACAAATCATGTGTGCAGATAACTTTGGGGAATTTTCACACCAAAGAAAATTAACCATCAGGTTGAAAGTCATATTTTATTTGCTTTTCATGAGATTCTGGTTGCATGATTTCCTGTTTGGGACACTCTTCCCTTCTAGAAGCGGCAAGACATGCAGTCCTCAGCTGAAAGAAGTTGGCTTGTGTCACATTCATACAAGCCAACTTCTTTGTGGGTTCTTTTATACAGATCCCCACGCAGTAAATCTGGGTCTCATACACACCTCTGCCTGGCAGAACGTGGGGGATGGCTGCGTTACCCATCTTCTTTGTTATTCTCCTCTGTCACAGGCAGGGAGGAGCATTGCTGATCCCAGCATCTCACCTCTTTTTGTTTTGCCTCAATGGATTGTTTTTGGAGGTACAGGGGGCTTCTGTGGGCCTTGGCACTCTCCCTTGCCAGTGTTCAGTTTCCAAGATCTCACTACTGCCCTACTGAAACCTCAGCCTTGCCCAATGACATCATTTCAAGAAAACACGGAGTGGCCAAAACCAGCATTTAGGTGTGATCCAAGAACCAAGATAAATATCTGAACCACTGCACTGCCTATAGCTAATATCAGAATCACCATAAGACCACCAGCACCAGCACCAGCACCAGCACCAGCACCAGAAGGCTCCCGCTGTAGTAACCATGCAAAACATAAAAACTACAGGGCCATAGCTCAGCTGATCACGTCAGCCTAAGTTGCAGATGGACTTCTAACAAAACCAATAGAACAATTTGCACAATCCCCAGAAGCACTATCAAGGCAACAGCCATGGCGATATTTACAGCCACCACAGGACCACCAATTCAGAGATGTCAAGGGTGAACCCTCCCAAAGAGTGAGATGTGCCGCCCCAGAGAGTGAGATTGGAGTCCAAAGAATGAGATTTTTTCAGATGGTGCATCCCTTGCAAATGAGGGAGGTTGCATGAAATGGTATTTCCTTTTCTCCCAGGGCAAGCAGGATGAAGTCAGCCACAAGTGGTGACGTTATCCGACGGCACCAGAACGGAAGTACTCTCACTAGCCCAGAAGGCTTTAGCCTTCTGGGCCTGACCTGTAGTCCCACCTCCCGATCCACCCCTAGCTGGCCAGTCTTTGTCTTTCGCCTTGCCAGCAAGACGTTTGTTATTTTACTCTCACCTCAAACTACTCCAAATCGTTACCTTTACACTGCAGGATGAAGAAACCCGGCTTTAAAAAGTGCCCCGGCTGCTCCCGTAAGATGGCAAATTCTGACTCCCATCAGCTGTGCCTCCGATGTCTGGGAACAGAGCATGCCGTTGAGGACTGCCCCGCTTGCGGCCGCATGTCTCCCCGGGCACTGAAATCTCGCCGGCATGCCCTCGCAGAGTATGTAGCTCCTGATCCTGTGAGTACTCCCGCTGCAGATTCTCCCGGTGCTGCCGCTTCAGCCGGGGACGCGCCTGGTCAGGCCTCCGTCCCCCGCCGCGAGCATAGGACTCTAATCCCCTCGTGTCCTTCCCTGGTGGCCGCCATCTTTCCCGGGGCTTCCTCCTCGCTTCCGGATGTCCCTATGACTGCTTCCGGCCAACCCCTGGCCTCACGGGACAGCCCCGATCGAGACGGCGCAGACCAGATCAGTCTTCACCACGCCGGCAGCACCTTCAGTCTCTCCGGAGCAGCACCCAGAGCCTCCGGAGCAACGAGCAGGCAGCACACTCACTCCCGGAGCAAAGGACACCACCGGCCTCATCACCGATCCAGCCACAGCCCTCGGGGGAATGCACAAAGGCGTCGGAGCAAGCACAGACACCAGCATAGGTCCCGATCTCGGCGCAGATCGCGGAGCCGCGGCCACAGATCTTCATCTCTGCGCAGATCTTCATCCCGGCGCAGCCACAGATCTTGGAACCGCCGGGACCAGCGCAGATCGCGCAATTACAAGGGCAGGAGTCATAGGCGCAGGAGCCGTCACTCCAGCAGCCGCAGCTCCAGCAGCCGCAGCACCTCCTCATCGTCTACTGGATCACGTCACTCTTCTCCCTCTGCCTACAGCGGACGCAGCTCCTCCCCTGCACGCCTCAGTGAAACGGAGGAGCATCATGCACAAGGGGAACTTCCACAACTGCCCGCATCAGGCATGCAAGCTGCATCTGAAACCTTCCAGCAGGAGACCACTCCTGAGACCCTCAAGCTGCTGCAGGACATGCTACAGCAGTGGTCTTCCTCTTTGGCCACCCTGGTCCCGGGCCCCAGCACCATACTGCCCCCCCTGCCTGCCCCTTCTACGTCCAGCGCGGCTGCCAGACCGGATCCACGCGACCCTGCCTCTGCACCCCCTGCACAGGAGCAGAACGCCACAGAGGCGCTCTCGCAGACAGATGCGGCGTCCCACATGGACTCACCACCTCACTCTGGCACACCGTCGGACTCTCCTGTTCCACCAGAAGACTTAACTTACTACAAGTTCATTCAGAAGGTAATAACCTCTCTCTCCATCAAACAAGTGGACGTCCCGGATCAGCGCGATGAGGTACAGAGCGCGCTCAAGTTCGTTGATGCTCCCAAGGCTGCCTCTGTCCTCCCCGTCCATCAACTCCTCCGAGACAATCTCTCTAAAATATGGCAGGCCCCGGCTTCCAATCATGCCTGCCCATGCAGGTTGGACAGCAAGTACAGTGTACAGCCGGTACTCGGCTTCGCCAAGCCACAGCTACCGCACCATTCCCTCGTTGTGGAATCTGCTCTCAAGCGCTCCAAGTCTTTGCGCAACTCCTCCAATGCACCTCTGGGCAAGGACAATAAGCTCTTGGACGATGTGGCAAAGCGAGTCTATCAAGGAGCTATGCTGAACGCTAAGATCGCGGCCCATCAATTCCAGCACGCGATCTATCAGGACTCTCTAGTGAGCAACATCAGATCCACCGTCTTCCTCCTGGCCGAAATTCCACCCGCCCTCTCCTCTGCCCTTGCGGAGCTTGATGACTGCACCTGACACCAGGGACGAGCCGCACACGATGCCTTTGAGACTGCAGCCAGAGTGGCGGGCTCCGCCATCTCGGCCCGCAGACTAGCCTGGCTCAGGGCCTCCGGTCTTCGGGCCGATTCTCACGATAACATTGCAGACGCACCCTGTTCCGGCAATTCACTGTTTGGCGACAAGGTCAAGGACACGGTCAACGACATACGCGAACGCTGCACCACCCTCCAGACCTTAGAGGAAGGCTCTGACCGTCCCCGCACCTACCGCAAGGGAGATCATCAAAGCAATAACAGCTCCAAGAGGTATTACCCCTATAACAATTGGCACCAGCAGGCCCGGTACAAGCAACACCAGCACTACCAGGCCCCATACAGGCAAAAAACTCGCCAGCGGGAACGTGCGTCGAAGAAAACCACGTCTGTCCCCGCCAAGAACAATTCTAATTTTTAACTCCCAGCCCTGCCAGCACCCTCCGACCGGGGGATGCTTGTCCGCGTTCCTACCTGCCTGGGAGAATGTGACGTCGGATCAATGGGTGCTGTCCATCATAAAGCAGGGGTTTCGCATCAAGTTCTCCTCAAAGCCATCTCTTCGGCCCCCCTCCCGGAACTCTATTCCGCCGGAGCATCTCGCACCTATGACCACAGAGATACAGTCCCTGCTCGCCTCCAGGGCCATCGAACTGGTTCCCCCCTCGGAGGCAGGCAAGGGATTCTATTCAAGGTACTTCCTGGTCCCCAAGAAGTCTGGCGGAGTACGCCCCATCCTCGATTTGAGAAAACTCAACAAATGCATAGCCAGGGAGAAGTTCAGGATGCATTCCCTCTCCACCATCCTGCCTCTCATCCAACCAAAGGAATGGCTTGCCTCCCTAGATCTTCAGGACGCTTACACCCACGTCCCAATGCACCCGCAGCACAAGAAGTTCCTGCGTTTTCAAGTAGCGGAGCAACACTACCAGTACAGAGTGCTGCCATTCGGCCTCTCGCCCGCCCCCAGGGTGTTCACCAAGTGCGTAGCGGTGGCAGCGGCGCTGCTTCGGAGACAAGGGATATGTGTCTTTCCCTATCTGGACGACTGGCTATTCTCTGCCAGTTCACCCTCAGCACTGCGAAACGCTGTCGGGAAAACTCTCTCTCTCCTGTCATCTCTGGGCTTCCTAGTGAACTATCGCAAGTCCCACCTCTCCCCAGTCCAGAAACTGGAATTCATCGGTGCCAGCATAGACACGAAGCGGGCCAAAGCCTTCTTGCCTCTGAACAGGAGACACGCAATCATCAAGCTTGCCCTGCAGGTCCTCAACAGCCCTCAATCTTCGGCCCGGACCATTCTATGGCTCCTAGGACACATGGCCGCTGACACTCATGTCCTCCCCCTTGCGAGGTTGCACATGAGAGTTCTCCAATGGCACCTCCGCTCGCACTGGTGCCAGCACACCCAGCCCTTGTCCACCCTAATACCCAGGGACGACAGATCTTCCAAAGCAATACGCTGGTGGACCCGTCCCTCCAACCTCTCTCAGGGCAAGTGTCTGCAAGCTCTGGCCCACCAGATCACCATAACCACGGATGCCTCCACACAGGGCTGGGGAGCCCACTGCGCCAGCTTGCGCACCCAGGGAGTTTGGTCCACCTCAGAAACGGCCCTCCATATCAATGTCCTCAAACTCAGAGCTGTCCGCCACGCCCTCTCGGCCTTCCAGAGCCTAATATCCAACAAAACCGTCAGAATTCTAACCGACAACCAAGTGGCCATGTTCTACATAAACAAGCAAGGGGGCACGGGATCACGCACCCTATGCAGAGAAGCCCTCAGCACCTGGCATCTTGCCCTCTCGCTCAACTGCAGCCTCCTGGCGTGCTACCTACCGGGAGAAGAGAACGTTCTGGCCGATCGCCTCAGCAGACAGCTCAGCCCGCACGAATGGACGCTACACCAGGACGTTTCATCGTTCCTCTTCAAGAAGTGGGGTCTCCCGCAGATCAACCTCTTCGCATCCCAGGACAACACAAAATGCCGCCTGTTCTGCTCAAAGAGACAGTCCCGGCTCAGGCTGGCGGCAGACGCCTTCGACCTCGCTTGGAACCAATGGCCACTGGTCTATGCGTTCCCGCCGACCCCACTAGTGGCGCGGACCCTCCAACGCATCATCAGGGACCGCACGACAGTCATCCTGGTGGTCCCATTCTGGCCCAGGCAGATATGGTTCCCATACCTACACCGCCTAGCAGCGGAACCTCCAATTTGTCTACCCCTGCGGGCGGATCTCCTTTCTCAGGACAACGGCTCCATGCTCCACCCCAACCTGCAGATGCTGTCTCTATCGGCTTGTAAGCTGAAAGGCTAAGCCTGGCACCGCACAACCTCACAGCCGAGGTCCAGCAGATCGTCCTCGCAGCCCGGCCCCCTTCCACCAGGAAATGCTACAGCCTCAAATGGCGCCGTTTCGGCATCTGATGTGAGGCTCGGAACCTCGATCCTTTTTCTTGCCCCGTGCCCTTGCTCCTCGAGTACCTGGCTTCTCTCTCCACACTGGGCCTACGAACCCAATCCATCAAGGTCCACCTCTCTGCCATCGCGGCTTTCCATCACCGCGTAGGCGACTCTTCAGTGGCGGTACTCCCAATCGTTACCAGCTTCATGAAGGGCTTGACCAATTTGCATCCCCCCTTCAGAGACCCTGTGCCGCCATGGGACCTCAACATCGTCCTCAGTCAGCTCACTAAAGAACCCTTCGAGCCTCTTCACTCATCCGAGATGAAATTTGTCTCCTGGAAAACCCTATTCCTCATTGCTATCACTTCTGCCAGACGCATCAGCGAACTCCAAGCCCTCGTCGCTTACCCACCTTACACGGTCCTCCTCCACGACCGTGCCCTTCTGCGGACGCCCCCAAAGTTCGTCCCCAAGGTGGTGACCTCCTTTCACATCAACCAAGGCATTGAACTACCCTGCTTCCTCCCCGGACCCCACTCCGATCCGGAGCAACAGCGCCTCCACACGCTGGATTGCATCCGGGCCCTTCGTTGTTACCTTCAGAGGACTGCCTCTGTACGCAAGGGGTCTCAGCTTTTCGTCTCATGCGACCCCAACAAGCCTGGTCTTCCGGTATCCAAACGCACGCTGTCGGGATGGATTTCCGCATGTATCTCTCTGTGTTTCTCGCTAGCTGAAGAAGACACCCCCGCAGGTGTCAAGACTCACCACCTGCGGGCGTTGGCAACCTCCATTGCCAACCTGCGCTCCATCCCGGTCCCGGAAATCTGCAAGGCCGCCACATGGTCCTCCGTTCAGACCTTCCAGAGACACTACTGTCTAGACGGCCCGGACCACGGCGGCACTGCCTTCGGACTATCCATATTGTCTGTGGGCTCGGGACTAGGTCATACGACTTAACCACTGACTGTACTGTTCTTACCTTGCTTCCTCCAGTGTCTCGATTGCTGGTTATACAATTGCCTATGTTGCACTGTATGCCTTGCCTGTGTTGCACTGTATGCCTTGCCTGTGATTGATTCACGCCGTGGCCGGCCACTGTTTTGTTTTATGTTATGTTGCACATTGATGCTCTGTTGCACATTCTTCTATTGGGGTTAACCACCTGTTATGGTTCTTGCACTTGTGTCCACTGTTCCCTCTAAGCTGTGCGCGTGTGCGCGTGCACACACCTTGCCAAGCGAGCGCACATACTTTACAACAGAGCGCACAAAAATTACAGCTCTGATTCTGATAGAAAATAACACAGACATCTTAAAATTTAAAAGTTGTTGTGTATTTACGGTTTTCACAAGTTCTACAATATTTTCTAATGCAATCAATGTGGTGTACATACTGTATTCTGACGTGTAGTGAAATTTTAAAGTATATAACTCCGAGTGTCGTTATGTGGCGCACAAAAATGTAACCTTCCTTCAAAAGCTGCACAGCTGATATTTTATGCGCACACAGCCTACAGAAAACTAGAGGGAACATTGCTTGTGTCACTTGCCAATTGTTATTTGCACAACTTGCTTTGCACTGACCTTGTAATTTGCACATTGTTATTTGCACAGCTTGCTTTGCACTGTCCTTGTTATTTGCACATCCTACTGTTGCACAGGCCTGCCACGTCAGGCCACATTAAACCTGCCTTGCACCTTACAGTTACACTGGAGTCTGGCTCATTATTGGTTCCCCGCCGCTGCCTCTATAGCTGGGGAGACACCACTTGTGGCTGACTTCATCCTGCTTGCCCTGGGAGAAATACGAGTTACTTACCTGTAACGTGAGTTCTCCAGGGACAGCAGGATAAGTCAGCCACACCTTCCCAACCTCCTCCCCGGCGGGGATCTCCTGTCTCCGCTCCGCCTCCTGGCTGCTGGAAGCGCCTCAGCTTGGGAAATCTGGCCAGCTAGGGGCGGATCGGGAGGTGGGGCTACAGGTCAGGCCCAGAAGGCTAAAGCCTTCTGGGCTAGTGAGAGTACTTCCGTTCTGGCGCCGTCAGATGACGTCACCACTTGTGGCTGACTTATCCTGCTGTCCCTGGAGAACTCACGTTACAGGTAAGTAACTTGTATTTCTGTGGAGTCTCTGAAAGGATACAGACATAGCAGAGGGAATAGGGGTAAATTCTCAGGGCTGGAAATTACTCTCCACTCAGTGGCTAAAAGTCTGTGTATAGGTTTCACAACACCAACTCGTAAGTATTGTGAAAAGGGGGGGGGGGGGGGGGTCGGTGAGCTCAGATTTCTTCCTACTGGCTGGGCCAATTGGTTTTTCTTCTCTTACAGGCTGATGCAGAAAGCCAACACGTGCTTTTATGCACACTTGCACAATATAATGCGAGTTTTATGTGCATGCCCCATGCAGAAAAGTTCTGCGTTCGGAGGAGATGCATGGAAGTTCCACGTGGGAGGAGATGTGTGCGGTATTCAGATGCAAAGCAGTAGTGCGTTGAGAATGTGGCGTGTATTCAAATGTATTACAGCGACATGTAGATGAGTTGGGCATGTGCAGATAACATGGTAATGAGATCTGCACCCAATGCAATGAAGTGTGTTAGAGATTACCCAATCATACACGAGCTAGAAAAGCGTCGTTATTTCTACGCCTGGTCAGGACTATAAGTAAAGAGCTACCGCGTTCTGGAGAGCACCGAAAGCAGCCTTCTATCTGTTTAAAGTCGAGCATTTTTCTAAACGTGGTTATTTCGGTGATCCGAATTCACAGACATTTTCATCTGCGTACTGATCTCAGCGTGCAGGGAGATGTTTTTGCAGGTTATGCTGTTGCTTTTCTGCTGCTTGCAAGAGCCAGCCCAAGGAGGATCACTGGAGGCCGAGAGGAGCATGAGGAGGTACAGGCTGCACCCCGCATCATGAGGATCTGCAGACGATGCCTCTTGAGAGAAAGGGTGGTACTGGATGAACTCCCAGACAGACGTGTTGTGCGTAATTACCGTTTATCCAGACAAGCCATCTTGTCATTGTATGATGACATTAAAGGTGATATTAATCCTGCCACCGCTCACGGGCATGCCATACCTGGACTGGTAAAATTACTTGCCACATTACATTTCCTAGGCACTGGATCTTTCCAAAATGTTGTTGGGTTGGCCTGTGGAATGGACCAGTCATCATTTTCAAGGCATTTCAAGCAGGTATTGCAGGCCTTGAAGAATCTCATTGGGGAGCATATCCAATATCCGGAGCAGGAGGCCGAAAGGCAGGTGTTGAAGGCTGACTTTTTAAATAATGCCGGCCTACCAATTGTAATTGGAGCAATAGACTGCATCAATGTAGCCCTACCCGCCCCCCCCCAATGACAGAGAAATGGCGTTCCGAACTTTCACTCTATTAATGTCCAAGTGGTGTGTGATGCGCACACGATGATCCTGAATGTGGTCTCCATGTTCCTGGGCAGTTGCCATGATTCCTTTATTCTCTCCAACTCGGCACTTGGCCATAACTTTCAAGAGGGAAAGTACGGTGAAGGCTGGCTCCTGGGTAAGTGCCACATAGGCATCCCAAAACAGCTTATACATTTCCATAAAGCCAATTTATATATATATGGTGTAATACATACACTGTTGTACATCGTACCACTGTCAAGCTGTTTTAATGTTAAAGGTGATGCGGATATGAGTGTAAGGCCTGGTTGATGACTCCTCTGCTTTCACTGAGCAGACCTGTGGAGATGCGTTACAATGAGGCACACGTTGCAACACGGGATGTGAATAGAGTGCACCTTTGGGGTCCTGAAGAGTCGTTTCTGTTGTCTGGACTGTTCTGGGGGTGCATCGCAATGCGCACCTGAAAAGGATGAGGACATTGTTGCAGTCTGCCATGCGAAATAGCTCCCGACTTGCCACCGGAACTTCACATCCCTGCCACTGCTTGACATATTTATTTTATTTATTTATTTACATTCTCTTATATACCGTGCTATTCTGCATCAGTGTGGTTTACATTGAACAGGGCATTATAACTTGGATATAACTATTTTACAGGGAACATGGGCTATGGAGGGTTAAGTGACTTGCCCAAGACCACAAGGAGCACCTGTGGGACTAGAAACCCCAGTCCTTCCGGCCCAAGGTTGCTGTCCTCTAGTGGGATTTGAACCCCCAACCTTCCGGCCTGAAGTACCTTGCCCCAACCACTAGGCCACTCCTCCACTCCTCCATGGTGTGTCAAAGGGTAATCAGATATGAAAAGAACTTATAGAGGACTACTTTTCAAGATGACCACATTACATGTTCACATTTCTTAATATGATATGCTTACTTCTTTCTTAAATGTTTTTGGGGTGAGAATACTTTTGATTGGTATTATTGTGTGGGTGTGGGTGTGACATCATGCTGTTACTGACCTCGGTTTTTTTGATGTCTCATTTCCTGTGAGACAGATAAAGAAAAATTGCAGAAAATGGAAGGCTAGAATCACCTTTATGACCAACCCATATTAACCTGATTGTAAACACTGAAAAGGAGGCGCATGGAAGTTCCGCATTCAGAGGAGATGCGCGGGAGTTCCACGTGGGAGGAGATGCGCGGGAGTTCCACGTGGGAGGAGATGCACGGGAGTTCCACGTGGGAGGAGATGCGTGGGAGTTCCGCGTGGGAGGAGATGCACGGGAGTTCCACGTGGGAGGAGATGCGCGGGAGTTCCACGTGGGAGGAGATGCGTGGGAGTTCCACGTGGGAGGAGATGCGCGGGAGTTCCACATGGGAGGAGATGCACGGGAGTTCCACGTGGGAGGAGATGCGCGGGAGTTCCACATGGGAGGAGATGCGCGGGAGTTCCACGTGGGAGGAGATGCGTGGGAGTTCCGCGTGGGAGGAGATGCGCGGGAGTTCCGCGTGGGAGGAGATGCGCGGGAGTTCCGCGTGGGAGGAGATGCGCGGGAGTTCCACATGGGAGGAGATGCACGGGAGTTCCACGTGGGAGGAGATGCGCGGGAGTTCCGCGTGGGAGGAGATGCGCGGGAGTTCCGCGTGGGAGGAGATGCGCGGGAGTTCCGCGTGGGAGGAGATGCGTGGGAGTTCCGCGTGGGAGGAGATGCGTGGGAGTTCCGCGTGGGAGGAGATGCGCGGGAGTTCCACATGGGAGGAGATGCATACCGTTCTCTAGAGCAGGCGTTTCAGAATGTGGAACCTTACTTTGGCAGCTGCAAAAGCAGGACGAGAGAGGGCAGCGGCAGGTCCCCATCCTGGGCAAAAACCAAACTTTGTCAGGGAAGATATAGAACTGCTGGCTACTCTCATGATAGCCAACAAGAAGCAGCTATTTCCTCAGCAAAATCATTGGTGCAATTACGTCATGATAAGGAGGGCCTGCAGAGGCTCCACCAGGCCTCTACAACAGACACAAGTATTTATTTATGTATTTTTTTTTTGGGGGGGGGGGGATATGAGCCTGTAAATAGGCCCGCTCACACACACACACACATATATTGCTTGCATCCACTTACCAGGCATCGGCCACTTATCACACTGGGATTGGGATTGTTCATAGGTCAGGGCCAGTAACGCCTACCCCAGGCCGCCTAGGTGCTGCAGATGCCGTCTTATGCTGGCTAACCGCTGGTTCATGTTGTGTCTCATGCCAGCTGGCTCTTGCCTCACGCCGCATAGTTCCCCCATGAGTGCGTTGTGTACCTGCCCCTGGTGCGACATCACTTGGGCTGCAATATCTAATGTCACCTCTATCTCCTGGGTGTGCAGTGCGTCCTGCCAGTCCAACGGCACATGAAAGAGCTCTCCTCGTTTGTAGTGGCCGAAATGAAATAGAACAGTTGAGTGTAACCCAAGGTTATGCTGGGGGGTATTCTCACAGACAAGGGAGGTGGTCTAGGCCTCAACTCCCAAAAGAAACCCAAGGTTATGTTGGAGGGTATACTCACCGGCAGAGGTGGAGGGCATAATTGATGAACTCTCAGAGGCAGGGCTTGTGGGGATACACACTGCAATGAGAAAGCATAAGGACAGTTAACAGAGCCATCCTCCTCCCATGCCCAACTTCCAGTAATGATGGGGGTTAACTCACTGGAGGTGATGAAGGTAGAGGCAGACACTGCAATGAGAAAGAGATAGCAGTTAAACTGAGCATGCATGCAATCCCTCCACCGAAATACACAAGGTGCCTCTAAATATGTACTCACCAGCTTCCATCCCTGAGTCACACCACCAGAGAAACCATAAATGATGCAGGCTTAAAGGTGGATGCAACCAACTGCTCCAGTGGAGTCAGCTCACCAGTAGGAAGTGGTGTGCCCCCCCCCCCCACCAGTCTTCTGCAACAATTTATTCATGGCTATCATTTTCTTTTAACAGCGCGGCGTTCATCATGCCAGTGGTCTTCAGTTGGGGAATTGTGCGCACCTTCACCCCTAGGGCGTTGAACTCCGCTGCTATTTGCTGCCACAATTTATCCTTCTGCCCCGCCATGCTCTTTGCCATGCTTGTAGTTGGCAGTAATAAGCCCGTAGAGCACATCCCTCTCCTCAGCTGTGAAACGAATGAGCGGATCCGCTGAGCCGGCTGGCTGGTAGTTTGTTCGGTCTCACTAGTAGATGAGTTTGAATCCATCTCTACAAAAATAGGATGTGCCAATGCATGGTACTAGCACGTTTAAATATACGTGCCACAGTAGACAGTTGTGTGATGACACAACGGGACAGTAGTATGCGCATGCATTGGGACGTGGTCCTTGCATTTCCTCTTAGGCGCATGGTTGAGTTCTTCCAAGCGTACAAATGTAACAATCGTTTTTGTTTTGCAATCGGGTTTTCTATCCATTGTTTCTCCTAACGCTCAAGGTTACGCACCTCTCATTTGCATGGCTGGTGTTTCCTGCATTGCGCATTCAGACTTGTGTGATCAGGGTGCGCTACTCAGACACATTAACATTTTTGTACGCACGCGTTTAGCGCAACTTTTCTGCATCGGCCTGTAAGTCTTGACTCTCACGAAAGCAGTGCCTGGGATCAGTGCACTGGCTCTGAGGCTCTAATGCTTGAGAGAAGAGACTCAGAGTATGAGAGAGAGAGAGAGCCTTCAAATGAGTGTGACACACCCCTAATGAGTGAGACTCGGCATCTCTGCCAATCACATCAACACAATAGCCATAAGCAGTGATCCAGTCATGACAATCCCCAAAGCTGGTTTAGTGAAGATTGTAATTGCAACTGTATCAACCACAGTAATCATCTCTATGGCTGGAAGGACACTCGGAGCTGGCCTGAGCTACCATGGGGGAGAGGGAAGCATCTCGCCTTGTGGCACCCATGACACTTGCTGTGAACCACGGCCAGTCAGAAGGCAAAGATTCTGTGAATTCTGAAAGTCTCATTGTAGACCCTACTGTGATGTCACTGAAGGAGAACCTTGTACATCTCATGCTAATCCCTGCCTCCTCATTGGCTGAACTTCTCTGCTTATTGGATAATCCTCCCCCCTCCATTAATTCATGCCATGTTACAAACCAAAAAGCAATTAGATCATGTATAAAATGCTTTTAGTGCTGCAAACCTAATTGAAATGGTTACTCAGCCTGTCCCTGAGGACCTAGATGTAAAAGCCCTTTGCCTTACTTGAGTGTAAATAATGTTTTTTAAAACACAGAGTGATATATATTCCTAGGCATCTGACTGCCAGGAGTGAGTTTGCAGAAACCTCTGTAAAGTAAAGTTCCTGCCTCAGTCTTCCCAGAAGCAGAGTCGCACCTCTGTTGGGGATGGAGAGTGCAGAGTTTGCTTTTTCCCCTGAAAGAAACAGAGGAGGGCCACTGGACTGTGTATTGGCTTCTATGAGGACTTCAGAGGTTTTCCATGCATGCCCTTGACCTGAGCCCAACAAACACCTTACTTTGTCCAGTTCAGGACCTGTAAGTAGACTCCACATGGGAAGCCAAATCCCTTGGAACCCATTGTTCATGTTTACTTACAAGGTTAAGAGTTTTCCATATCTTACTGCTTGGGGCAGCAATGGAACTAGAGTTTAGAGCTTGGGTAGAGGACATGGGGGGGAGCTGATGTTGGTTTAAAGAAAGGAAATTTATTTGCTCATGTTCATAAGGTGGTAGAGAATCTCAGAAGAAGACATCTGGACTGGATGGACCAGCTGGTCTTTATATGCCTTTATTTGCTATCTACGACAAGAAGGAAGAAGTTGTGAAAGAACTCACTTAATCCACTATTTGCCCATCCTGCTCTCTAAAACCGAACAGCAGAAGAGACAGGAAATCGGTTTATGTACTACTGTCTCCTCAAGCAAAAGGAAACTGCTAGGTACGTATGACCTAGATTGGCCACTGTTGGAAACAGAATACTGGGCTTGATGGACCTTGGTCTGACCCAGTATGGCATATCTTATGTTCTTATGTTCTTATGTTCTTATCAATCCAGAGTGAAAGAGTGTACATTCCCCTACTGGTGGGTCTTGGGAGGAACCCTGGGACCTATCTCATATTAAAGAGAGAGCCACGGCTACTCAGACTTCACTGGGTACCAAGCTGATATATTGCAAGAGTTCAAAGTCTGCCAAAATCCTCAGCCCTTCACGGTCATCTTTCAGATAAGACTGGGGGAAATGTACTAAGGACAATGAGGCTGGATTGCTAATCGCCTGCCACGCATGTTCTATGAAAACGTTCTTAGCTGCCGTCTTCCTACCCATGGGAGCTTGATCTGATTCCTAGCATGAAACACCCTTCTTCCCATCGCCGTGGCCAGAGAACTCTTCCACCATCTATGTGAGAAGGTCCTCATAAGCTTGGCCTGTTTTATGACTAATGTATGAAGTGTAATATGCTGGAATTTCACCTCTAACCCCTCAACCATCCCTCTGTGTAAGTTATTAGACCCAATTTGATCCAGACTAGGGTAACATAAGAAAAGCAGATCTGCCATACTGGGTCAGACCAAGGTCCATCAAGCCTAGTATCCTGTTTCCAACAGTGGCCAAGCTAGGTCATAACCATCTGGCAGGTTGCCGAAAAGGCACGCAGGTTCCACAATGCTTGTCCCAGGGTAAGCAGTGGATTTCCCTGGTCCTCTTTAATAATGATTTATGGACCTTTCCTACACAAATTTGTCGAAACCTTTTTAAACCCAGCTACGCTAACCATCTGGTACCTTACTGTCAAGGCATGAAAATCCAGTTCTGATCTTAACTCCCTTTCCCTATCCCCCATATTGCACCTTGTAGCTCCACTTTCACTAATAAAAGCAGAAATTATAAATTCAGAGATGCAATGGAGAGAGCAGAATAAAACCAGGACCAGATCTGCCTCTCTTAACAAAATGGAGCCAATTGATCATCCTTAATCCAGAAAGAACTATGCTCTGGTTCTGTCAAATGGCCATCTCTGCCTGATCTGCCCAACAGAGGAAGGCATCCTGGATTGAAGACTGGTACTTCCCATGAGGCTGAAACTAGGAGGATGGCAGGAGAGGATGGGGCCAGATGGAAAGTGGACAACAATTCTGTGTAACTGGAGATGACTAGGGCCTAGTAAATCCCCTCCTGGTTTTGCTTTCTCTCACCTGCCCCCACTAACTGCAAGGATTTGTTCCAGTTTCCTTCACAGAGGAACATGCTCATAGGGTGAAAACATCACTACTTTAGTCTGACCAAAGCAATATGGATCATTTTACCTGCTAACCCCCCCCCCCCCCCTGGGTTTGGTTGTAAGAGGCAGGGCCGGGGCAACCATTAGGTAAACTAGGCACTTGTGTAGGTCAGCAGTTTCTGGGTAGTTTCAAAGAGCCATGCATTCAAAGCAAAACCATAGATTCTGACATAATGGGGAGGAGAATAAGGCTTAAGGTTCGTCTAGGACACCAACATCTTGAACCAACTCTGGCTCTGACCCTGGCAAGAGGGCACTGTTCCCCACTATTCCAGTAAAATTAAAGTTACTTTTAATATTTTTCCTCCTGTCCCCACTGTAGAGATCTCTCTGGTGCTGGTCAGTAGGCATGCGCTCCATGGGGCAGGGTGGTTTTACCTTTCACCCCCTCCTTAACCATTGCATTTCCACAAATCAGCGATCGCTTTCCCATCTTTCCTGCACAGTTAAGGTTCTTCTTTGCTTGTCCCAGATGTCTTGAATTCTCATACAGTCATTGCTTCCCCCATCTCCCAGGTGGTCATTCCATGAATTTCTAAACTTCTTATTTTGTTTTTAGTTCATACTTTTCGTTAGGTCTTTTGATGTCATTTCATTGTTATTTCCACTTCTTATTTCTTGTTCTAATTTTTATTATTGTTTATGAATCTTTTTCTAGGTATTTTTTAAACATTTTACTTTGTTTTTATATTGGATCAGCCCCTCTCTGATGGTCTGGAACTCACTGGCAATTGTAGGCTGGCTGACTTGAGTCTGAGTGTGATTGATGTCTATGGCGATACTTATGAGCTCTCTCTCTCTCTCTGCTTTCCTTACAGGCACAAGGAAGTAATTTAAAATGAAAAGCAAAAAATAAAAGGGTTTTAAAATAGATTGCATCTCCATCAGATCATGCAAGAGGACTAGCTGAACAGCAACGATTTGTCCTTGGTCTTGGCCTCTGTTGGAGAGGGTGAGGAGAGGAACCTTCTCTGGGTTGTGAATTGGAAGATGGGGCTGAGTGGAAGGAAATCTGAAAGTTAAGGAGCGAATGGTCCTTCGAGCTGAAGGATGTTATGAAAGGATTTGGGAATTGTTGGGAAAGAAGAAGGGTTCAGGAGTATTGGTGGGGCACTTGGAGAGATTTTGGATTGCAGGGGTGTGAGGGAGCCAGGTCTTCAGATCTGTAAGGGCATAGAGATCTGGAAAAAAATGTAAAAAGGAGAGATTGAAGGACTTTGGAGAGATTGAAGGAGATTAGAAAGGTTTCTAAGTGTCGGGGTACCTGCCTGTATCTAAGCAGGAAGGTGTTTTTAGGACTAGAGATACGCAGGTGGATTTTGGGGCAGGGGAACAGATATTTTAAGCTAAGCAAAGAGAATTACAGCTGCAAACCTGCAAATGGATGGGATCACTTCGTTCAATGCAAACATCTGGGGATCGCTGGCTGGCTCTGAACATCTGGAAGCCTCTGGACTCACTCTGCAATTCAGGGAAGAGCCAGCTGGCAAGGTTCTGCCTTTCATCTTCACAAACATGTCTTTGCCTGCAAAGTATGTAATAAATACCTTTAGAAACTAAAGAGAAAAATTGCCCTACACCCAGTAGATCTGTCTCATTCTCTATAGCGCCTCCTGATGGAATAGGCTGGGACTGCAGGAGCTGCGAGTTCCCTTCATATCTAGTGCTCCTGCTCCATTTCCTACAGCACCCCCTGCTGGGAAAGGATCTCACTGATCGAAATCTGGAAACCTAGAAACAGTTTAGGGAGGAAAACCAACTACCAGGGTTTGATTCCTTGAGCTATTTTTAGCTTATTCCTTGCAGGGAGTCCCTCATTAAAATGTTACCTAAGGTTGGTATACAAGTTGTCTGCAAGTTGTTTCCTGAGCTACGGAGACAGCAGCATGAGGGTGTGGATGCTGGCAAGCACGCACACACCTGCAGCCATAGGCGGTCTCCCCTCCCTTCACTCTCTTGCCTGTTCCAGTCGCTTGCCTCTCGCCCCGTTTTGCCTGGGAGCCGATATGAGGGGCGGGCAGAAATGAGCCTACGCTTACTTAAGACCTTGGCACGAAGGCATCCATCTGAAGAGAGAGAGAGAGAGAAATGGAAACAGAAAAGCTGAAATCACAAAACCTTGCTGTCTGCCTATTGTGGTTTTTTTAACCTGTCATCACTCTCGAGCTTCTTTCTAACCAGGCAAACACTGGGACATGGCCTCCACAGTGAGATTCCAATCACTCAAGAGGCCTGCAAGCCACATGCTGATTTAAAAAGTGACAGGCAAAGTGTCATTTGGCAGTAGGAGTCACCCTTTGTCAAGTTTCTATTAAAATGCATTTAGCTATTCCTTCCAATCCACCCCCCCAGTTTCCCCAAAACTACTCCAGCCCCAGGAGCAGCTGCAGCCTCTATCGTCAGCGGTCACATGCACACTGCTTTCCTCTTACCGCCATGTCCGGGGTGAACCAAATCAGAGGCACAGTGCAGGCAACTTTTCAAAACAATTGGGGATGCTGAAGTCAAGACAAATTACCTCCTCCCTAGTCAAAGTGAAGGAATTTGTGCAATATGAGAGTGTTCAAGCACCCCTGCAACCACAGAGCGGGCACATAGCCTGGTTTAAGAGTGAGGTTCATGGCTGTCATGGTTTACGCAAAATTAACCCATTTGGAGAAATTGCCCCTGAGTGAAATTGACACCTAAGAGGGAGGGAAATGGCTTAAACCCCCTCCCCAACAATTCAAATATATACAATCTATCATTAATTGTACAAACCTCATTGATATATCCTTTTTTCGGAGAATTGTTTTCCTAGTTTTAAATCACTGGCAAGGTACTAGCAAGAGCCACTCATAAGAAAATGATTAATCAATCCCTAGACTTCCTGGAATAACAGTCCAAATACAGACTGGGCCAAAGGTCCATAGGCATGGTGTTCTTAGCTAGCATTGAGCAAAACCAGGCAGTGACATAGTAAATGACCCAGTAAAATGTTTAAGGTTTCAACCGTCCCATGCAGGTTATCGCTCCACCTTTGTTTAGGATTATACTGTTGTAATGGCCTGTGAAAAATTCTCCAAAAGCTTGGTTGCCCCGTGAAGCTTTTGTGCCTCTTATTGGATCTCCATGAAGAGATGCTACCCAACTTGCAGAAATGCAGAGAAGCTTCTCTGTCTCAGACGGCACAAAATCATGCTGCATAATGGTGCCAAGATGCTTCTCCATCATCTTCTCCAAAATTGAGATGTCCACAGGCTTGCTCTAAGCTGGTAGAGTCAGTAGTTGGGGACCTGCTGTCTACAGATGACTATAACCCAGTCCCTGGAGGATATTTGGGTTATCATAAATCACCTAGGCAGCTAGATTCTCTTGGCTCATTATCAGCCTGAAAAAATGGTGTCACGGATCAGCAAACTTAAGTTAAGGCCTAAATGAAGCCCAAATTTTTCATCGAGGACTCTTAACGGAATATAACCAACAAATTCTGTTATCTTGGAAGCGTTTTAACACTATCAACATTGACAAGTTTATACAATGCATTTTCACAGCAAGATCTTCCTTTGGTAGACTCCAACATTGTCCATGGGATAAGAGAAAGATGAAACTGAACTCAAAGTGAACCAGGCAATAGTGCGATCCACCCTGTTGTATGATTATTAATCTTGACAACTATTATCATAAACACCTTGGCCAAGCTGAGCAATTCCACCAGAGCTCCCTGACGTCCATTTGCAATATAAGGTGGTGAGAAAGGACCACCAACAGAAAAGTCCTTGAAAAGTGCTCAATATCTAGGGTGAAGAGAACGGTGATGAAATTCTGCCACCGAAGCTGAGCTATGTCATAAGAATGGAGAACACCAGAATTCCCAAAGTGGGCACAGATCACAGGGAAGACCAGACCTTAAATTTGAGGACACCCTTAAACACAACTGCAAATCTGTGAAGCAGACCTCAACAGTTAGAAGGACCTGGTTTTGCATAGGGTCAGATGAATCTGTTGCTTGAAACAGAGAAAGTGACAGCATATAAAGACTGTATAGCCGACCCAGTCTGCCCATCCATACGAACTCTAAGTTCTACAGCATATTTCCTCTCCCTTTGTGTGTGTCTCATGCTTTTTTTAAAAATTAAAATACAGTTCTCGTCTCCACCACCTCCACTGGGAGGCTGTTCCATGCATCTGCCATCCTTTCCATAAAGAAATATTTCCTTAGATTACTCCTGAATCTATCCCTTTTCACCTCCATCCTATGCCCCCTTGTTTCAGCCCTTCCTTTCAGCTGGAAGAGGGCCACCTCCTGTGCATTTATTCCACAGAGATATTTAAATGTCTCTTTCTTATCACTCCTCCCCCACCTTTCCTCTAAAGTATGCATATTGAGGTCTTTAAGCCTATTCCATATGCTTTATGACAAAGATCATTTTAATAGCCACCATCTGGACCAAGTGCATCCTGTTTATATCCGTCTGAAGGTGCGGTCTCCAGAATTGTACATAGTATTCCAAATGAGGTCTCACTAGAGACTTGTACAAAGGCACTATTAACTCTGTTTTCCTGCTGGCCATTTCTCTCCCTATACACCCAAACTTCATTCTGGCTTTTGCCATCGCCTTTTCTACCCGATTGGCCACTTTAAGTTCATCTGATATGATCTCTCCTAGGTTCCTCTCTTCTTTTCTGATATGATCTCTCCTAGGTTCCTCTCTTCTTTCATGGACAGAAGTACTTCACCCTCTATACTGTACCGCCCCCTTGCATTTTTAAGCATTAAATCTTAGCTGCTTAATTCTCTACCATTCTCTATCCACACCTTCCAGGGTGTCCACCCTGTTGCAGATTTTGGTATTATCTGCAAAGAAGCATCTCTTTCTCAACAGGCCTTCTGCAATTTCACTTACAAAAATGTTGAAAAGAACAGGATGAAGGAGAATCTCTGAAGCACGGCATCGGTAACATCCCTATCTTCAAAAGAACTCAGTTTACTAGCACTCTCTGTTGCCTCCCACTCAACCAGTTTCTTAACGCAGTCACTTTAGGGTGCATCCCAAGGGCACTCGGTTTATACGTCACCAATGTGAAATGGTGTCAAAGGCCTTGCTAAAATATAAGCACACCACATTGAGTGGTCTCCACTGATTCAATTCTTTGGTCACTCAGTCAAAGAAATCAATCCGATTCGTCTGATAAGACCTGCCTCTCGTTAAGCCCTGCTGTCTTGGATTCCAGAACCGGCACTATCCTCTACTTTAGCAGCATTTCCACTAATCTAGTTAAATTTAAAAAAAGGAAGACAAGGTGATACCTTTTTATTGGACTAACAATACATTTTTGGAATAACCTTTGAAGGTTAAAGGTATCACCTTATTTTCCTTTGTCTTTATTTAACTACCATTAAAGTGGACTAAGACGGCATCCACACTGCTTTATCCCAGTGGCGTTCCTAGCCCCCTCGGCGGGTGCCCCCCTTGACATGATACATCAACCCCCCTGCCAGTCCCTCATTTCCGCAGCAGTGCAGCAAGTTTACCTAGAGTGACTTACCGTGCTGCCTCCAATCCAGACCCATTGGCTCTCTCTCCTGGCCGAAGTCTCGTGATTTGCCACCAGAACTTCCCTAAGTTCTTTTAATATCCTCGGATGGATCCCATTCGGCCCCATCGCTCTGTCCTCTACAAGTTTTGCTAGCTCCTCAGGAACACAATCTTCTGAAAGTCATTCAAATTCTACCTCACTTCCGTTCCTATTTGTGTTTGTTTTCGGAGGTCCTATTCCCGGCCCTTCATCTGTGAACACAGAGCAGAAATATTTGCTAAGCAATTCTGCTTTATTCTCATCAGTCTCTACGTATTCCTCTCTTTCGCCTTTGAGTCTCAAAATGCCACTTTGCACATTCTTCTGTCACTGCCAAACCTAAAAAAAAGTCTTGTCCCCATGTTTTGCTGTTTGGGCTGTACTGTCTTCTATTTGCATCTTTGTTTTCCTGGCACAGTTACCAGCTTCCCTTAGCTCTTCCAGATATTTTATTTATTAGTATTTAGCTTGTGCTTTTCCACTAGTACTTCAAGGTGAGTTACAGTCCGGTACAGCAGCTGTTTCCCTGTCTCCACAGGGTTTACAATCTAAAGCTTGTACCAGAGGCAATGGAGGGTTAAGTGACTTGCCCAAGACCACAAGGAGTGCCTGTGGGGTTTGAACACTGGTCTCTTTGGCCACAGACTAGTGCTCTAAACCACTATGCTGCTTCTCCAACTCCAACTCGTTATTTGTGGAGGAATAGTTTAGTGGTTAGGGTAGTAATCTGGGATCAGAAATGCGGCTCCCCTGAGACCAGATCTCCTCACCCAGAACGACAGGAAGACACGGCACCCCAACCTTCAAGCCCTTGCTCTCACAGCCTGGAAGTTGAAAGGTTGAACCTCTCAGCCCTCGACCTGCCTGCGGAGGTGCAGGACGTGGTCCTGGCAGCCAGGAGACCATAAACACGGAAATCCTATGGTCTCAAATGGAAATGATTCAGTATCGGGTGCGCGGACTGTGTTCCGAGCCCGACCTCCTGTTCAGTCACAAAGGTCCTCCAATACCTCACACCTCCCTCTTTGAGCTCGGCCTAAAGACCCAATCCATTAGAATCCACCTCTCAGCGATAGCCGCCCTCCATGACTGGGCAGACGACACCACCAATAGCTCCATAGCAACACTACCGATTGTCGCACTGTTCATGAAGGACTTAGCGAACCTGAGGTCCCCGGTCAGACCACTGATAACACCCTGGGATCTCAACATCATCCTGCAGCAAATCACACAGGAGCCCTTTGAACCACTCCAATCAGCGGCCCTAAAGTACGTGTCTTGGAAAACCCTCTTCCTGTGGCTATCACGTCCACAGAAGAATCAGCGAGCTGCAGGCCCTTGTGGCTCAGCTGCCTTATACGCAGCTCCACCAAGACCGTGCCTCCCTGTGCACCAACCCAAAGTTTGTCCCAAAGGTGGGGTTCCACATCAACCAGTCCACAGAGCTGCCTAAGTTCTTCTCGGAACCCCATTCTTCCGCCAAGGAGCAAAGACTGCATATCCTGGACTGTGTCAGGGCCCTACGTACCTACATCCACAGGACAGAATCCATTTGGCAAGGGGCACAACTCTTCATATCCTTTGACCCCAACAGACCTGGCAAGCCTGTCACAAAAAGGACTCTATCACAATGGGTGTCGGAGTATGTCACGTACTGCCACAGGCACACAGGCTGGCCCCAGAGTGGGGGTGCACCAGCTTCGGGTGCTGGCCGCCTCCATCACCAACCTATGCTCAGTGTCAGTGAGTGACATCTGCAAGGCCGCCATGTGGTCCTCAACGCCCAGAAACATTACTGCCTGGACCTCAAGGCACAAGCAGACAGCACCTTTGGCAGAGCTCTCCTTTCCACTGTGATGGGACGGCAGATGCTAGACACAGTTGGGTGACCGGTGACCTGTCAGGATTATGATGCAATATGTCTTGTTCGTAGTTCTATTGCCACCTGTAGGTAGTTCTGCTACCTACCCCAGTTGTTACACTGTACTACCTCAATCTGTTGTACTTTTTCACTATGTTTGCATCTCTGATTGTTGTATGTTTGCACTATGTTTGCACCGCGTTGCACTATGTCCACTTTAACCTCGCACTATGTCAACGTTAGGCCTAGTGCAAATGTGCATAAATGTAACTGTTCATTTGGGCCACTATGGATGCAATAAATTAGCTTGCAAAGGACTCAGTGACTCAGTATCTTCCTTCAGCGAATGTCCATGCTTGCCTCATCCACTACAGCGCGCGCTCAGCACAGCTAGGGAGGCGCCAGGTGTGTCTGATGTATCCTGCTTGTCCATGGATAAAGCGAGGTTACTTACCTGTAACAGGGGTTTTCCGTGGACAGCAGGATAAGTCAGCCACACAATCCCACCCACTTCCCCTGGACGATGTCGGCCTGAACCGACACAAACCTAGCTGGGAAAGGCATAGCTGGAAACACACTGGCCAGAACTCTGGAGAGCACTTGCGTCCATGGTGCCGCCCGGAGGACGTCACCAGGTGTGACTGATTTATCCTGCTGTCCACGGAGAACCCCCATTACAGGTAAGTAACCTCGCTTTCTCTGCAGGGTGTGACTGGGAAGCTTAGCTTCCTGCAGCCTGAGCTCTGATTAACATGCAGCTCAGCTTATCACACTCAGAGAATTCAGGTCACCAACTTGTTTTGTCTTCATGACTGGCATTTCATGAAAGAGAAAAACTGGAAAATGGACTTCTAGGTCTGTGATGGAAGGGAGAGTTTCCTCTAGACCAGAAACTTTAGACTGAGCCAGGTCTTTCTCCGTCTTGCATTTGTATCTGGGGATATGTCCGAGGTCTGTAACATCCTGAATGGAGTGGAACGGGCAAATGCAAATCGATTGTTTGTGCTTTCAAAAATTACAAAGACTAGGGGTCATGCCACGAAGTTACAAAGTAGCACATTTAAAGCAAATGGGGAAAATATTTTTTCTCGCAACATATAATTAAGCTGTGGAACTCGTTATCGGTGGATGTGATAAAAGCAAGTAGTGTAGCTGGGATTAAAAAAGGTTTTGGACAAATTCCTGGAGGAAAAGTCCACAAACCGTTATTGGTATTACTACTACTGAACATTTGTATAGCGCTACAAGATGTACGCAGCGCTGCATAGACACATGTAAAAGACAGTCCCTGCTCATCAGAGCTTACAATCTGGTCAAGACAGACAACACAGTAGCTGTAGACATGGGCTACATCTAGGGTGAAGGAAACACAAAGGAGACCAGGTGAGTCAAGATTCGAAAGCGGCAACAGAGAGGTGAGTTTTCAGCCTGAATTTGAAAAGGGCCAGAGAAGGTGTCTGACGTACAGACTGAGGTGTCTGACGTACAGACTGAGAAGGTGTCTGACGTACAGGCATAAGAAGCAACAAGGTGAAAGGAGTGAAGTCTAGGGTTAGCAATAGAAGAGAAGGGCACAGATAGAAGCGATTTGCCAGAACAGCAGAGTTCCTAAGGGGGGGGGGGGGTGTAGGGAGAGATAAGAGAGGAAAGGTAGTGAGGAGCTGTAGAGTGGATGCACTTCTAGGTCAGCAGGAGAAGTTTGAACTGGATGCGGCAATAGATAGGGAGCCAACAAAGTGACTTGAGAAGAGGGGTAATATGAGCATGGCGAAGCTGGCAGAAGATTAGCCATACAGCAGAGTGTTGAACAGATTGAAGGGGAGGGAGATGATTTAGAGGGAGACCAGCAAGGAGTAGGTTACAATAGTCTAGATGGGAGGTGGCTAAGGAGGTGGCTAAGTGTCTTAGTAGTGTATTCAGAAAAGAATGGGCAAATTTTGTTGATGTTATAGAGAAAGAAATGGCAGGTTTTAGCTATCAGTTGAACATGTGTGGAGAAGGAGAGAGAGGAGTCAAAGATGACCCCAAGGTTGTGAGCTGAGGAGACAGGGAGGAGTAGAGAGTTATCCAAAGAGACAGAGAGGAGGAAGGGGAGAAGAGGGTTTAGGGGGAAAAATAAGAAGCTCAGTTTTGTTCATGTTCAATTTCAATCGGCAGTGAGACATCCAAACAGCAATGTCAGAAAGGGAGGCAGAGATCCTGGCCTGGATTGCTGGAGAGATTTCATGTGTAGAGAGGTAGATCTGGGAGTCATCAGTGTAAAGATGGTACTAAAAGCCCTGGGAAGAGAAGAGTGCACTAAGGGACTGGGTATATAGAGAGAAAAGGAGTGGATCCAAGACATATCCTTGGGGTACACCATCTGAGAGTGGGATAGCAGCAGAGGAGGATCCACCAGAACTAACACTGAAAGAGCGATGGGGGAGATAAGAAGAGACCCAGGATAGAAGGCCAGAGCACTTAAAACCAAGTGAGGACAAGGTATCAAGGAGAAGGTTGTGATCAACAGTGTCAAAAGCAGCAGAAGGTCAAGAAGGATGAGGATCGAATAAAGACCATTAGATTTAGCCAGGAATAGGTCACTGGAGACTTTGGCAAGAGCCATTTCAGAAGAATGTAAAGGATGAAAGCCAGATTGTAAAGGATCCAGGAGGGCTTGAGAAGAGAGAAAGTTGAGGCAATGGCAGTGAAGCGTATGTTCAAGTAGTTTAGAAACGAAGAGGATGAGGGAGATGGGTCGATAGAAGGACAGGTAGGGTCTAGTGAAGGTTCTTGAGGAGAGGTGCGACCACAGCATGCTTGAAGGCTGCAGGGACAGTTGCAGTGGAGAGCGATAGGTTGAGAATATGAGAGATGGAAGCGACAACAGTGAAGGAGATGGAGCTTAGGAGATGGGTGGGGAGAGGATCTAAGCAGCATGGAATCTGTCTACCTTTTGGGAACCTGACAGGTACTTGTGACGTGGATTGGCAACTGTTGGAAACAGAATACTGGGCTTGATGGACCTTTAGTCTGACCCAGTATGGCATCTCTTTATGTTCTTAGGTTGTTATGACAAACCAAGTCATTTCTGGGTTTACCCCCATTGCATCTCTGGAGCTGTTTTTTCCGCAGCAAAACTGAATCTACGAGTCCCAGTGTTAAAGCAGAAGTAGCTAAGGTGGCCCTTCATGACCCAGGGTTTGCTTGGCAGCTCCCAATGTAGCAATTTTCATTGTTCTTTAATCTCCTTATACAGGGTTGCCATCTGGCTCCGGATTTACTGGACAGGGTTGATCCAGTTCTGGGTTTACCCCACAGCATGCAGGGGTCTGTAGTCTTCCTTCTTTTAGGGAATGCACTGGGAAACTCAGAACTACAAGGCCCTGCATGCAATGGGGTAAACCTAGGATGGGATCAATCCTGTTGAGTGAACATGGAGCCAGTTGACCACCCTATTGTATGGCAGGATATGATTACATATTAATACATGATTTTGTTTAATGCCCCCTATCCAAGATTATTCAAAAGAGACTACAACCATACCTAGAACAAGAACTACCTGAAGTGCAAGCAGGGTTCAGGAAAGGGCGAGGAACGAGAGACATCATTGCAGATGTGAGATGGATCCTTGAAAAAACTAAAGAATACCAAAAGGATATCTATTTGTGCTTTATCGACTATAGCAAGGCTTTTGACTGTGTAAACCATGAGAAACTCTGGGCCACATTAAGAAGCATGGGTATACCAGAACACCTGATCGTTCTCTTGCGAAATCTGTACATTGATCAAGAAACAACAGTTCAAACGGAACAAGGAGAAACAGAATGGTTTAAAATAAGCAAAGGTGTAAGACAAGGCTGCATACTTTCCACCTACCTGTTTAATTTATATGCAGAACAAATCATCAGAGAAGCAGGATTGTATGAAGACAACAGAGGTGTGAAGATTGGTGGAAGACTCATTAACAACCTTTGCTATGCTGATGATACCACATTACTGGCTGAAAGTGAAGATGATCTGAAACATTTGCTTCTCACAATCAAAGAACATAGTCTCAAAATGGGCCTGCACCTTAATGTAAAGAAGACAAAGATCATGACAACTGGCATAATCAACAGGTTCATCGTTGAAGGAGAAGAAATTGAAATTGTGAACAACTTTAACCTACTTGGATCAACTATCAATAAAGAAGCAACAAGCAGTCAAGAAATCAGACGACGCATTGCTCTTGGCAGAATGGCTATGAAAGACCTAGATAAGATTCTCAAGAGCAGAGATGTCTCTCTCCATACAAAGATTCGACTTGTTCAAGCCATGGTATTTTCAATAACATCATATGGATGTGAAAGCTGGACAGTGAAAAAGATAGACAGGAAGAAAATGGATGCCTTTGAATTATGGTGCTGGCGGCGAATACTGTGTATACCATGGACTGCCCGAAGAACAAACCAGTCAGTACTAGAGGAGATCAAACCTAAGCTTTCTTTAGAAGCTCAGATGACAAGACTTCGACTTTCATACTTTGGACACATCATGCGAAGAGAGAGATCATTAGAGAAAGACATTATGCTTGGCAAGATAGAAGGTCAACGCAAAAGAGGAAGGCCAGCAATGAGATGGATCGATACAATAACAGCAGCTACGGGTACCAGTCTGTCAACAATGAGCCGCCTGACTGAAGACCGAACACAATTTAGGATAGCTATCCAGAGGGTCGCCATGAGTCTACTCCGACTCGACGGCACTTAACAACAACAACAATCCATAGAACCTCAACCGCCTTTATGGTTTAACGCCTTTCCAAGCTGTCTCCATTGGCAATATAGAATTGTTAATGTCCCTTTTGTGAAGGAGACCCCCCTCCCCCACTGGATTCACTTTCTCCTTCTTACAAGTCCTTTCGAAATTCTAGCATATTTTGTCTAGAAGGTTCTTGTCTTCTGCAAACCACCGCAGCCCTGGTTCCCCTCCTAATTTCCCTTCTCTAGGCTGATGGGCAGACAGTGGGAATGAGGAGAACATTTTCCGAGCAAGAAATGAATTTCTTTTGCAAAATATGGACAGCCCAATGATTTTTCCTACAGTTTGTGATTTGCAGCGTTAAGCAGCCTGACAGGGTTTTCCTTGCAGCTTGTCCTTTTGATCCAACCCATCTGTAGTTCAATGGAATATATCTAACGCTTTACGGTGTGTGCTGAGGGTAAAATGAAGTACTGTACATGCTCTCCCAGTATGTGAGGTCTACAGTCTGTCTAAAATTTACAGCGGTGCATGGGGTAGACAACAGGGGGAGAGATGCTGGTGTCCACAGAACGGATAGCCGCACTCAGAGTGATGATATGCAATGATTTCAATGTATTGAAAAGGAGTGTCGAGTCAGTAGCTAAGAGCAGAGAGATGCCAACAGAGGAAAGCGGAAGAGACACTACCTCTGTACTAGATGCCAGTGAGGCCTCACCTGGAGAATTGTGTCCGGTTCTGGAGGCCTCACTGCCATAGAGAAGAGGCAATCTAGAGAAAGGCAACCCAAATATTGCAGGGTCTGCACCAGAAGTCCTGTGAGATGAGATGTAAGAGCTTAGAGGAGAGGCCAGACAGCGAAGATACTAAAGGAGACATTTTGGCACCTTGAAGGCTTAAATCAACCACATGCTGCAGAAAGCGACGGCAGATAAAGACCAGCCATAAGAACTATTAAGCTCTGCAACCTCTGTATTTGCCCTAGGCTTCCTTGAATTCAGATACATGGAATGGATGTTTTAGAAGAAGTGGTCACGCTAATTCATCAAGAAATACTTTTTCCACGGAAAGCGAGATGGATGTGCGCACAGGATCCAGCCTTAACAGAACCTGGATGTAGATCCAGGAGACTGTCTAGGATGCCAAATACCCAGAGCGGAGAGAAGCCTTCTCCCTCTTATTTTAGGGGCATCTGCTTGGGCTGCTTCAGAGAGGCATCACTGTGGCTCTATTGCCCATCTCTGCTCCTCTTCTGGGTCGTTGTGGGAGCTCTGGGCTCTGCTGTCTGGTCTTGCCTATGGGTCTCAAAAATCTTCAGTCCAGCTGAGAGCCTGAGCAGAGGGCAAATTTCCATTATACAGGGATTGCAGCCTTAGAGGGCAGACTCCTTCACACAGCACAGTCTCTCTAACTGCGCTGTCCTTGCCCCTCACACGCTGTTGATTCAACCTGTTATCTGTCTCTGAATTCCTGCCAGAAACTCGTTATGAAGGCCAAAGGATATGGCCACCATTTCTTTTTAGGTTCCTGAAGCAGTCCTCTCCCCCTCCCACTGCCTCCAGATTACACATGGGATACCATGAGCAACACAACAGCCTTGGCTGTCCCCAGAGCATGGAAATAACCAGTTCAGACCAGTGCCAAGGTCTGACTGGGTGTGCTGTCATGTTCCTTCCGAGACTCTTTCATCATGGTGGAATCCGCTACTTGGTCGCAGCCCAGAAGTTAGGGAAAAATGACCAGCTCCAGTCCTTAAGTCAGAGGACAGTTAATATAGGTAAAACCAAGTCCAGATGAGCCTGTCCAGGTGGCTTGGAGCCAGTTCCTCAGTCCAGAGAACTAGGGAGGCCCCATAGAACAGGATTAGGTCACAATCTCCCCCTCCGTCCCTCCAAATTAATCACAGAGACTGACGCCAGCTTTCCTCCTCTTGGTTTACATTTGCCAGGACCATAAAGCTGTCTTTTTATAGAGAGGGAAAGACTGTCCAGACCAGGGCAGCAAGGCCTGGAAGAAATAAATTCTGCTCTCTGTTAGGTGGCTGACTTCCCTCTCAATCTCACCACTAAGCACAGGATCAGAGAAAAGCCTTAGTAATTATACCCCAATTCCTTTTTCTACTCCCCCTTCTCTCCTCTTTCCCTAACACGTTCTACCCAACCCTACAAACACATCTCTGCAACAACTCCTTAGGTTCCTATTAGCTTGATTGGTGTAGCTGAAAGGACATGGTGGAATTAGAACCTGGAGCAAATCCTTATTAGGAGGTCAAAGTCATAAAGAGGCGAGTGTTGCAGGGGTTTAGTGAATGTGTCACCTAGCCTGGACATCTTTTAGGCAGTGATGTGCCGTCCAGCCAGCTTGTCCCACCTGGAGTGAATTTCTTCATCTCCAGTAAACCTATCGCACTTCTCGAGCTAGTCACCCTCTTCCTTACTCAGGAGCAGTGAGAAATGAAACCCCGGACCTGCTTCTGTCACCTGAGGGATTTCATGGTTGCACAGCACAAAAGCTGGCTTTGCTGCAGAGGACGACAAATTGTTGGGGGTTCTTAGGAGGGGGAGGGGGGTGGACTGTATCTCTCCATTTAGCCTCTCTTTTACCAAGTGGTTCTAGATGATTCCAGGTCAACAGGATAAGCCAGTTCTGGGTTTGTCTCATGCATTGATGGACCTGCTTATAGAAACTGGAAGTAAAAGTTCCTATGCACTGTGGGGCGTGAAGGGGGAGTACAGCACGACCGAGAGCAGTCTGGCGGCCTTAGAGGTTATTAGTTAAAGCTGAAACTGAATTCTGATAAACACTGATGCTCACTATTTTACTCGGCAGAACTTCTTTATGCCTCACAGAGAAAATGGATTGTGCATCAAGCACAGAAAAGAGAACACATCTTCAGCTTGCCTGTCTAGTTCCTCCCTGCAGTACCTGAATGCATTAAAAAAACCCAACATCTAGATTATAGCTGGTGCCCTCAGCAGTAAGCTGGATATAACAAAACCCTCATACAGGGATACCATTACCTAGAATTCCCTTCACTTCATAAAGGCTTGAGTGATACAGATTCCCAAATGCACAGTGCCCCCCCCCCCCCCCACAGCACCCTCCCAGAAACCCTAGAAATGAGTCCAAGTGTCCGGGCACGCCCAGAGATTATGGCATATCACTCTATACTCATGTCAGTGCCCATGGGCTCCTTGCCACAGGGGAGAAGCAGCTCCCCGCTTACAGAGATGGCAGATCCAGTTGTATATGCCAAGCGAGACACGTGCCGAACATTGTGCCGGGCAGGCAAAAGGGAACTCCTCTAGACTTCAGCTCCTCTGATGCCTGGCCAGAACAAATAGTCCCGGGGCATGATCCGCACATCTCTAGCATAGGGAGGGAAGACAGCTGAGAGAAGGCAGAGTCAGAGGGACAGACAGAGTGAGCTGGAGGCAAATCTAGAGCTGCACAGAGGCAGACTGAAAGATACAACAGAGAGACAGAGTGGAGAACAGTACCACTACAACTGAGCATTTATATAGCGCTACAAGTCATAGGCAGCGCTGCACAGACATGTAAGAGACAGTCCGTGCTCATCAGAGCTTACAATCTAGTCTAGACAGACAACACAGAAGGTGTAGACAGAGATACATCTAGGGGGAATGGTAAGGAAACCAAGTGAGTCAAGATCCGAAAGCGGCATTGAAGAGGTGAGTTTTCAGCCTGGATTTGAAAGGGTCAGAGAAGGCATCTGACATACAGACTCAGGTAGTTTGTTCCAGGCATAAGGAGCAGCAGGGTGAAAGGAGCAAAGTCTGGAGTTAGCAATAGAAGAGAAGGGCACAGATAGAAGTGATTTACCAGAAGAGCGGAGTTCCCGAGGAGGGGTGTAGTGAGAGGTAAGAGAGGACAGGAAGGAGGAAGGACAGAGGCACACCACATGAGTGGTCAAGTGCTTTCCTCTCTGAGCACCTCTTCGTACATGGAGGCATCAGATAGGAAAGCCCCTCTGCACATTCCATATAGGCACAAGCTTAAAAACCAGCGCTAAAGACAAGAGGACTAGGAAAAGCTGCCTAACCTCTGCCCAAGAATCCCGAGATCATGAATGGAGCAAGTGATCAGACTGAGGAACTGAACCTTCTCACACCAAGGTACCAAGTAATGACTGGCCAATGACGGAGCACTGCGAGCCTTGTATTTCACGATATGAAGAGGAACAGTGCCCTAGTGCCAGCCACTAGAGAAGAGACCCCAGCAAAATGCAGGGAGCACATTGATGAAAGAGGAGGCCCCAGTAAAATGCAGAAAGCGCAAGGGCTGAAATTACCAGAGGAGACCCCAGCAAGGTGCAGAGAGCGCAAGGGCTGAAAATACCAGAGGAGACCCCAGCAAGGTGCAGAGAGCGCAAGGGCTGAAAATACCAGAGGAGGCTCCAGCAAGGTGTAGAGAGCGCAAGGGCTGAAAATACCAGAGGAGGCTCCAGCAAGGTGCAGAGAGCGCAGTGGCTGAAAATACCAGAGGAGACCCCAGCAAGGTGCAGAGAGCGCAAGGGCTGAAAATACCAGAGGAGGCCCCAGCAAGGTGCAGAGAGCGCAAGGGCTGAAAATACCAGAGGAGGCCCCAGCAAGGTGCAGAGAGCGCAAGGGCTAAAAATACCAGAGTAGACCCAGCAAGGTGCAGAGAGCGCAAGGGCTGAAAATACCAGAGGAGACCCCAGCAAGGTGCAGAGAGCGCAAGGGCTGAAAATACCAGAGGAGACCCCAGCAAGGTGCAGAGAGCGCAAGGGCTGAAAATACCAGAGGAGACCCCAGCAAGGTGCAGAGAGCGCAAGGACTGAAAATACCAGAGGAGACCCCAGCAAGGTGCAGAGAGCGCAAGGGCTGAAAATACCAGAGGAGACCCAGCAAGGTGCAGAGAGCGCAAGGGCTGAAAATACCAGAGGAGACCCCAGCAAGGTGCAGAGAGCGCAAGGGCTGAAAATACCAGAGAAGACCCCAGCAAGGTGCAGAGAGCGCAAGGGCTGAAAATACCAGAGGAGGCCCCAGCAAGGTGCAGAGAGCGCAAGGGCTGAAAATACCAGAGGAGACCCAGCAAGGTGCAGAGAGCGCAAGGGCTGAAAATACCAGAGGAGACCCCAGCAAGGTGCAGAGAGCACAAGGGCTGAAAATACCAGAGGAGACCCCAGCAAGGTGCAGAGAGCGCAAGGGCTGAAAATACCAGAGGAGACCCAGCAAGGTGCAGAGAGCGCAGGGGCTGAAAATACCAGAGGAGACCCCAGCAAGGTGCAGAGAGCGCAAGGGCTGAAAATACCAGAGGAGACCCAGCAAGGTGCAGAGAGCGCAAGGGCTGAAAATACCAGAGGAGACCCCAGCAAGGTGCAGAGAGCGCAAGGGCTGAAAATACCAGAGGAGGCTCCAGCAAGGTGCAGAGAGCGCAAGGGCTGAAAATACCAGAGGAGGCCCCAGCAAGGTGCAGAGAGCGCAAGGGCTGAAAATACCAGAGGAGACCCCAGCAAGATGCAGAGAGCGCAAGGGCTGAAAATACCAGAGGAGACCCCAGCAAGATGCAGAGAGCGCAAGGGCTGAAAATACCAGAGGAGACCCCAGCAAGGTGCAGAGAGCGCAAGGGCTGAAAATACCAGAGGAGACCCCAGCAAGGTGCAGAGAGCGCAAGGGCTGAAAATACCAGAGGAGGCTCCAGCAAGGTGCAGTGCGCAAGGGCTGAAAATACCAGAGGAGACCCCAGCAAGGTGCAGAGAGCGCAAGGGCTGAAAATACCAGAGGAGACCCCAGCAAGGTGCAGAGAGCGCAAGGGCTGAAAATACCAGAGGAGACCCCAGCAAGGTGCAGAGAGCGCAAGGGCTGAAAATACCAGAGGAGACCCCAGCAAGGTGCAGAGAGCGCAAGGGCTGAAAATACCAGACGAGGCTCCAGCAAAATGCAGAGAGCGCAGGGGCTGAATATACCAGAGGAGGCTCCAGCAAAATGCAGAGAGCGCAGGGGCTGAAAATACCAGAGGAGACCCCAGCAAGGTGCAGAGAGCGCAAGGGCTGAAAATACCAGAGGAGACCCCAGCAAGGTGCAGAGAGCGCAAGGGCTGAAAATACCAGAGGAGACCCCAGCAAGATGCAGAGAGCGCAAGGGCTGAAAATACCAGAGGAGACCGCAGCAAGGTGCAGAGAGCGCAAGGGCTGAAAATACCAGAGGAGACCCCAGCAAGATGCAGAGCGCAAGGGCTGAAAATACCAGAGGAGACCCCAGCAAGGTGCAGAGCGCAAGGGCTGAAAATACCAGAGGAGACCCCAGCAAGGTGCAGAGAGCGCAAGGGCTGAAAATACCAGAGGAGACCCCAGCAAGGTGCAGTGCGCAAGGGCTGAAAATACCAGAGGAGACCCCAGCAAAGTGCAGAGAGCGCAAGGGCTGAAAATACCAGAGGAGACCCCAGCAAGGTGCAGAGAGCGCAAGGGCTGAAAATACCAGAGGAGACCCCAGCAAGGTGCAGAGAGCGCAAGGGCTGAAAATACCAGAGGAGACCCCAGCAAGATGCAGAGAGCGCAAGGGCTGAAAATACCAGAGGAGACCCCAGCAAGGTGCAGAGAGCGCAAGGGCTGAAAATACCAGAGGAGACCCCAGCAAGGTGCAGAGAGCGCAAGGGCTGAAAATACCAGAGGAGGCTCCAGCAAGGTGCAGAGAGCGCAAGGGCTGAAAATACCAGAGGAGACCCCAGCAAGATGCAGAGAGCACAAGGGCTGAAAATACCAGAGGAGACCCCAGCAAGGTGCAGAGAGCGCAAGGGCTGAAAATACCAGAGGAGACCCCAGCAAGGTGCAGAGAGCGCAAGGGCTGAAAATACCAGAGGAGGCTCCAGCAAGGTGCAGAGAGCGCAAGGGCTGAAAATACCAGAGGAGACCCCAGCAAGGTGCAGAGAGCGCAAAGGCTGAAAATACCAGAGGAGGCTCCAGCAAGGTGCAGAGAGCGCAAGGGCTGAAAATACCAGAGGAGACCCCAGCAAGGTGCAGAGAGCGCAAGGGCTGAAAATACCAGAGGAGACCCCAGCAAGGTGCAGAGAGCGCAAGGGCTGAAAATACCAGAGGAGACCCCAGCAAGGTGCAGAGAGCGCAAGGGCTGAAAATACCAGAGGAGGCTCCAGCAAGGTGCAGAGCGCAAGGGCTGAAAATACCAGAGGACACTCCAGCAAGGTGCAGAGAGCGCAAGGGCTGAAAATACCAGAGGAGACTCCAGCAAGGTGCAGAGAGCGCAAGGGCTGAAAATACCAGAGGAGACCCCAGCAAGGTGCAGAGAGAGCGCAAGGGCTGAAAATACCAGAGGAGACCCCAGCAAGGTGCAGAGAGCGCAAGGGCTGAAAATACCAGAGGAGGCCCCAGCAAGGTGCAGAGAGCGCAAGGGCTGAAAATACCAGAGGAGGCTCCAGCAAGGTGCAGAGAGCGCAAGGGCTGAAAATACCAGAGGAGACTCCAGCAAGGTGCAGAGAGCGCAAGGGCTGAAAATACCAGAGGAGACCCCAGCAAGGTGCAGAGAGCGCAAGGGCTGAAAATACCAGAGGAGACCCCAGCAAGATGCAGAGAGCGCAAGGGCTGAAAATACCAGAGGAGACCCCAGCAAGATGCAGAGAGCGCAAGGGCTGAAAATACCAGAGGAGGCTCCAGCAAGGTGCAGAGAGCGCAAGGGATGAAAATACCAGAGGAGGCTCCAGCAAGGTGCAGAGAGCGCAAGGGATGAAAATACCAGAGGAGGCTCCAGCAAGGTGCAGAGAGCGCAAGGGATGAAAATACCAGAGGAGACCCCAGCAAAATGCAGAGAGCGCAAGGGCTGAAAATACCAGAGGAGACCCCAGCAAGGTGCAGAGAGCGCAAGGGCTGAAAATACCAGAGGAGACCCCAGCAAGATGCAGAGAGCGCAAGGGCTGAAAATACCAGAGGAGACCCCAGCAAGATGCAGAGAGCGCAAGGGCTGAAAATACCAGAGGAGGCTCCAGCAAGGTGCAGAGAGCGCAGGGGCTGAATATACCAGATGAGACTCCAGTAAAATGTAGAGAGCACAGGGGCTTAAAATACCAGGGGAGATCCAGTAAAATGCAGAGAGCTCAGGGGCTAAAAATACCAGAAGAGGCTCGAGTAAAATGCAGAGAGCGCAAGGGCTGAAAATACCAGAGGAGACCCCAGCAAGGTGCAGAGAGCGCAAGGGCTGAAAATACCAGAGGAGGCCCCAGCAAGATGCAGAGAGCACAAGGGCTGAAAATACCAGAGGAGACCCCAGCAAGATGCAGAGAGCGCAAGGGCTGAAAATACCAGAGGAGACCCCAGCAAGGTGCAGAGAGCGCAAGGGCTGAAAATACCAGAGGAGGCCCCAGCAAGGTGCAGAGAGCGCAGGGGCTTAAAATACCAGGGGAGATCCAGTAAAATGCAGAGAGCTCACGGGCTGAAAATACCAGAAGAGGCTCGAGTAAAATGCAGAGAGCGCAAGGGCTGAAAATACCAGAGGAGGCCCCAGCAAGGTGCAGAGAGCGCAAGGGCTGAAAATACCAGAGGAGGCTCCAGCAAGGTGCAGAGAGCGCAAGGGCTGAAAATACCAGAGGAGGCTCCAGCAAGGTGCAGAGAGCGCAAGGGCTGAAAATACCAGAGGAGACCCCAGCAAGGTGCAGAGAGAGCAGAGGCTGAAAATACCAGAGGAGGCCCAGCAAGGTGCAGTGCGCAAGGGCTGAAAATACCAGAGGAGACCCCAGCAAGGTGCAGAGAGCGCAAGGGCTGAAAATACCAGAGGAGACTCCAGCAAGGTGCAGAGAGCGCAAGGGCTGAAAATACCAGAGGAGACCCCAGCAAGGTGCAGAGCGCAAGGGCTGAAAATACCAGAGGAGACCCCAGCAAGGTGCAGAGAGCGCAAGGGCTGAAAATACCAGAGGAGACCCCAGCAAGGTGCAGAGGGCGCAAGGGATGAAAATACCAGAGGAGGCTCCAGCAAGGTGCAGAGAGCGCAAGGGCTGAAAATACCAGAGGAGGCCCCAGCAAGATGCAGAGAGCGCAAGGGCTGAAAATACCAGAGGAGACCCCAGCAAGATGCAGAGAGCGCAAGGGCTGAAAATACCAGAGGAGGCTCCAGCAAGGTGCAGAGAGCGCAGGGGCTGAATATACCAGATGAGACTCCAGTAAAATGTAGAGAGCACAGGGGCTTAAAATACCAGGGGAGATCCAGTAAAATGCAGAGAGCTCAGGGGCTAAAAATACCAGAAGAGGCTCGAGTAAAATGCAGAGAGCGCAAGGGCTGAAAATACCAGAGGAGACCCCAGCAAGGTGCAGAGAGCGCAAGGGCTGAAAATACCAGAGGAGGCCCCAGCAAGATGCAGAGAGCACAAGGGCTGAAAATACCAGAGGAGACCCCAGCAAGATGCAGAGAGCGCAAGGGCTGAAAATACCAGAGGAGACCCCAGCAAGGTGCAGAGAGCGCAAGGGCTGAAAATACCAGAGGAGGCCCCAGCAAGGTGCAGAGAGCGCAGGGGCTTAAAATACCAGGGGAGATCCAGTAAAATGCAGAGAGCTCACGGGCTGAAAATACCAGAAGAGGCTCGAGTAAAATGCAGAGAGCGCAAGGGCTGAAAATACCAGAGGAGGCCCCAGCAAGGTGCAGAGAGCGCAAGGGCTGAAAATACCAGAGGAGGCTCCAGCAAGGTGCAGAGAGCGCAAGGGCTGAAAATACCAGAGGAGGCTCCAGCAAGGTGCAGAGAGCGCAAGGGCTGAAAATACCAGAGGAGACCCCAGCAAGGTGCAGAGAGAGCAGAGGCTGAAAATACCAGAGGAGGCCCAGCAAGGTGCAGTGCGCAAGGGCTGAAAATACCAGAGGAGACCCCAGCAAGGTGCAGAGAGCGCAAGGGCTGAAAATACCAGAGGAGACCCCAGCAAGGTGCAGAGAGCGCAAGGGCTGAAAATACCAGAGGAGACCCCAGCAAGGTGCAGAGCGCAAGGGCTGGAAATACCAGAGGAGACCCCAGCAAGGTGCAGTGCGCAAGGGCTGAAAATACCAGAGGAGACCCCAGCAAGGTGCAGAGAGCGCAAGGGCTGAAAAAACCAGAGGAGACCCCAGCAAGATGCAGAGAGCGCAAGGGCTGAAAATACCAGAGGAGACCCCAGCAAGGTGCAGAGCGCAAGGGCTGAAAATACCAGAGGAGACCCCAGCAAGATGCAGAGAGCGCAAGGGCTGAAAATACCAGAGGAGACTCCAGCAAGGTGCAGAGCGCAAGGGCTGAAAATACCAGAGGAGGCCCCAGCAAGGTGCAGAGCGCAAGGGCTGAAAATACCAGAGGAGACTCCAGCAAGGTGCAGAGAGCGCAAGGGCTAAAAATACCAGAGGAGGCTCCAGCAAGGTGCAGAGCGCAAGGGATGAAAATACCAGAGGAGGCTCCAGCAAGGTGCAGAGCGCAAGGGCTGAAAATACCAGAGGAGGCTCCAGCAAGGTGCAGAGCGCAAGGGCTGAAAATACCAGAGGAGGCTCCAGCAAGGTGCAGAGCGCAAGGGCTGAAAATACCAGAGGAGGCTCCAGCAAGGTGCAGAGCGCAAGGGCTGAAAATACCAGAGGAGACCCAGCAAGGTGCAGAGCGCAAGGGCTGAAAATACCAGAGGAGACCCAGCAAGGTGCAGAGCGCAAGGGCTGAAAATACCAGAGGAGACCCCAGCAAGATGCAGAGCGCAAGGGCTGAAAATACCAGAGGAGACCCCAGCAAGATGCAGAGAGCGCAAGGGCTGAAAATACCAGAGGAGACCCCAGCAAGATGCAGAGAGCGCAAGGGCTGAAAATACCAGAGGAGACCCCAGCAAGATGCAGAGAGCACAAGGGCTGAAAATACCAGAGGAGACCCCAGCAAGATGCAGAGAGCGCAAGGGCTGAAAATACCAGAGGAGGCTCCAGCAAGGTGCAGAGAGCACAAGGGCTGAAATTACCAGAGGAGGCTCCAGCAAGGTGCAGAGAGCGCAAGGGCTGAAAATACCAGAGGAGACCCCAGCAAGATGCAGAGAGCACAAGGGCTGAAAATACCAGAGGAGACCCCAGCAAGATGCAGAGAGCGCAAGGGCTGAAAATACCAGAGGAGGCTCCAGCAAGGTGCAGAGAGCACAAGGGCTGAAATTACCAGAGGAGACCCCAGCAAGGTGCAGAGAGCGCAAGGGCTGAAAATACCAGAGGATGCTCCAGCAAGGTGCAGAGAGCGCAGTGGCTGAAAATACCAGAGGAGACCCCAGCAAGGTGCAGAGAGCGCAAGGGCTGAAAATACCAGAGGAGGCTCCAGCAAGGTGAAGAGCGCAAGGGCTGAAAATACCAGAGGAGACCCCAGCAAGGTGCAGAGCGCAAGGGCTGAAAATACCAGAGGAGACCCCAGCAAGATGCAGAGAGCACAAGGGCTGAAAATACCAGAGGAGGCTCCAGCAAGGTGCAGAGCGCAAGGGCTGAAAATACCAGAGGAGACCCCAGCAAGGTGCAGAGCGCAAGGGCTGAAAATACCAGAGGAGACCCCAGCAAGGTGCAGAGCGCAAGGGCTGAAAATACCAGAGGAGACCCCAGCAAGGTGCAGAGAGCACAAGGGCTGAAAATACCAGAGGAGGCTCCAGCAAGGTGCAGAGAGCGCAAGGGCTGAAAATACCAGAGGAGACCCCAGCAAGGTGCAGAGAGCACAAGGGCTGAAATTACCAGAGGAGACCCCAGCAAGATGCAGAGAGCGCAGTGGCTGAAAATACCAGAGGAGGCTCCAGCAAGGTGCAGAGAGCGCAGTGGCTGAAAATACCAGAGGAGACCCAGCAAGGTGCAGAGAGCGCAGTGGCTGAAAATACCAGAGGAGACCCAGCAAGGTGCAGAGAGCGCAAGGGCTGAAAATACCAGAGGAGACCCCAGCAGGGTGCAGAGAGCGCAGGGGCTGAAAATACCAGAGGAGACCCCAGCAAGGTGCAGAGAGCGCAAGGGCTGAAAATACCAGAGGAGGCTCCAGCAAGGTGCAGAGAGCGCAAGGGCTGAAAATACCAGAGGAGACCCCAGCAGGGTGCAGAGAGCGCAGGGGCTGAATATACCAGATGAGACTCCAGTAAAATGTAGAGAGCGCAAGGGCTGAAAATACCAGAGGAGGCTCCAGCAAGGTGCAGAGAGAGCAGAGGCTGAATATACCAGATGAGACTCCAGTAAAATGTAGAGAGCGCAAGGGCTGAAAATACCAGAGGAGGCTCCAGCAAAATGCAGAGAGAGCAGGGGCTGAATATACCAGATGAGACTCCAGTAAAATGTAGAGAGCGCAAGGGCTGAAAATACCAGAGGAGGCTCCAGCAAGGTGCAGAGAGCGCAGAGGGAAGGATGGTGAAGGAGGTTAAGAAGAGGCGGATTGTATAGATAGGGGTAACTGGAGGAATTGGGTCTCTTCAGCTGTCTCTGTGTTCAGCTGCACTGGGAGGGTGATAATTCCTCAGAAAAATAAGAATCAGTACATCCAGCACCAGGAATCTCAGTCCTCAAAGCCCGTCTCCTCCCCCCCCCCCCCCCACCATCTTAATCATTTTTACTTTTGTTCTCTTCTTCCCCTCTCACATTTCCCCCGTCCTCCTTTTTCTCTCTCTCCTCCTATACCTACCTCTGTCTCTTTCCCTTCAGAATGGGACAAGGGAGAGAGAGGCAGTGCATATTGTGCTGGGGCGCCCCCTGTTGGTCAGGAAGGGTGGAGGGGTGGGCCTGTCCTGCTTCGTGATAGGAGGGGACAGGAGAAGGGATGTGAAAGAGCAGGAGGGAAGTGTCTACAGCACTCAGCCCTGCATCCGTGACACCGGGGGGAGAGGAAAGCACCCTCACTCCAGCTACAACCAGAGATGTCCCCTGCCCTGCTCACCTTTCATTTCCTGCCTCTTGCCTCAAGCTTAAAGCAATTTGTTTGACCCCTTGACGTGGACACCTCTGTGCTAGAAAAGTGGGAAACATCTAGCGGTGGAGGAGACGTAGAAATTGATCCTGGTTACCAGCTTGGGGGAGGGAGGGGTGTGCAAAGGATTCTGCCAACCTTGCCTGCATCTTTGTGTACTGAGGAAAAAGAAAATATCTATCTGTCCACCATCCGTCTGTCTTCACTGATCTGGTGGAGGATCCTGTTGGGACAAGGAACATGGGAGATATGGAGATGGCTGTACCTTAGAGGAGAGAGAGAAAACACACACAACATACATAAAAATCCACAGAGTCACAGAAGGCGAGTTGGAGAATCTGAGATTTATTGCTTGGATATATTTGGCTGGGGAAGATTTGCAAAGAAGCCTTTGGCATTTCTTGCACAGCAAAGGCGAGGCGGGGCTGGATGGATCCAGGGTCCGGACCTGCACCCTTGGGAGAGAGCTAAACCTTGGAGAGTCGGTTACCCAGAGGAGGTAAGATAAAACACCCAGTCTAAGAAAGTTTCCACGTAAGGTGAGAGAAAGGAAGAGGGGAAAGAGGGAAGAGAAGATGGAGAGAACAGAGGGGAGAGGGGAGCAGGACAGGGAAAGAAGAGAGAAGAAAAATAAAGGCAGGGGGCAGGAGAGACTATAAGAAGAGAGGAGGGATGAGAGGATAACAAAGCGGTAGGGTGGGGCTGGATCACCCCCTCTTTGTGCTGTTCTTGTGAGGAATCGGGGTGTCCCTTAAGCCTGACCTGCTGCTCTAGCTCCCTAGTGGAGAGATCCAGCCGTGGACACAGAACTGTCCTGGAGGCGCTGTAGGTTTCTGGTTTGGGGACAGGTGGACTACAGTCAGTCTCATCCTCTTCTCTGATGTATAGTCTTGACCCCAGCACTACTCATCCCCAGCAGGAGATAAACCCTATCAAATAAAATTATGTAATTTGGGGTCTAGTGTGGGCAATACCAGTCTGCTCACTGATCCTCTCACCCCTTGACATGAGCTTATCAAAAAGCTGGGGGTTCTCAGCATCGCTAAAGCAGATGGTGGTAAAAGGCAGAAGTATGGCAGGGGGCACAGTACTGGAGTCGCAGACGGTGCAGCAGGGAGGGCGTCAGGTGCACTGGTAGAACTGTCTGTGTCTGTGTGTGTTAGAGTCTGTGTGTGTGTGTGTGTGTGTGTTAGAGTGTGTGTGTGTGTGTGTGCGTGTGTGTATGTATATGTGTGCGTGTGTGTATGTATATGTGTGCGTGTGTGTGTGTGTGTGTGTGTGTGTGTGCGCGTGTGTATGTATATGTGTGCGTGTGTGTGTGTGTGTGTGTGTGTGTGTGAGTGTGAGTGTGTGTGTGAGAGAGAGAGAGAGAGAGAGAGAGAGAGAGACTCAGTACTAGAATAGCAGGGGTTCTGCAAGGCAGGAATGTGATGCAATGGCAGAGTTGTGTATGTGTGCGTGCGTGTATATGTGTGTGTGTGTGCGTGCGTGCGTGTATGTGTGTGTGTGTGCGCGCATATGTGTGTGTGTGTGTGTGTATGTGCATGTGTGAGAGAGAGAGAGAGAGAGACTCAGTACTAGAATAGCAGGGGGTTCTGCAGGGCAGGAATGTGATGCAATGGCAGAGTTGTGTGTGTGTGTATGTGTGCGTGTGTGTGCGTGTGTGTGTATGTGTGTGAGCGTGTGTGTGCGTATATATGTGTGTGTGCGTGTATGTGTGTATATGTGTGCGTGTATGTGTGTATATGTGTGCGTGTGTGTGTGTGTGTGTGTGTATGTGTGTGAGCATATGTGTGTGTGTGTGTGTGTGTGAGAGCGAGAGAGAGAGACTCAGTACTAGAATAGCAGGGGGTTCTGCAGGGCAGGAATGTGATGCAATGGCAGAGTTGTGTGTGTGTATGTGTGCGTGTGTGTGTATGTGTGTGAGTGTGTGTGTGCGTATATATGTGTGTGTGCGTGTATGTGTGTATATGTGTGCGTGTATGTGTGTGTGTGCATGTGTATATGTGTGTATGTGTGTATATGTGTGCGTGTATGTGTGTGTGTGCGTGTGTATATGTGTGCGTGCGTGTGTGTGTGTGTGTGTGTATGTGTGTGAGCGTATGTGTGTGTGTGTGAGAGCGAGAGAGAGAGACTCAGTACTAGAATAGCAGGGGGTTCTGCAGGGCAGGAATGTGATGCAATGGCAGAGTTGTGTGTGTGTGTGAGGGTCTCTGTACTCTACATTTTGTGATCCTGCCAGGTACTTGTGACCAGGATTGGCCACTGCTGTAAACAGGATACTGGACCTGTTGGCTCTTTGGTCTGGCCCTGTATGGCATATCTTATGTTCTTATGTATCTTATGTTCTGGCATAGCCTTGTGGTGAGGTGCATTGGCAGGTGTGTCTGTCCGTGTGTGGATGCGAGTGTGTGAGGGTCTCTGTACTCGAAGAGCAGGAGGTAGTATAGGCAGGACAGAGGTGCATTCACAGAATCCCCTGTGTATTGGGGGTCCTAGAATTGGATTAGGTTCAGGGCAGGAGTGAGGTGCACTGTGAGAGCTCTGTGTGTGTGTGGGGCGGGGGGGGGGCACTCTGTACTGGGATAGGTGGAACTGCAGGGCAGGAGTGAGGTGCACTGGCAGAGGTGTGTGTGTGTGTGTGTGTGTGTAGCTCTCTCTACTGGGACAGGTGGTGCTACAGGGCAGGAATGAGGTGCACCGGCGGAGGTGTGTGTGTGTAGCTCTCTGTACTGGGATAGTTGGTGCTGAAGGCAGGAATGAGGTGCACTAGCAGAATCTCTATTGATTGAAATGCCATGTAAAAAGGGATTTGTGTATGTGCAGCATTTGGGGAGGGGGGTCGCAGTGCCAAACCCATGCTCCCACCCAAACTACATTATGCTTGGAGGGCTCCTGGACCTTCGCTCGCTTAGCTTCTGAGATGGCAGAGGATCAGAGCCCCAAATGTAGCTTGTGTCAGAAGGTCCTCTATCATCCAGAGTTTGTTACAATGATGTGGAGAGAGGGGACAGGCACGAACACTGAATCCTCAGAGCATTAATCCCATTTTGTATTTTATTTTTATTGTTATTCACTTTGAGGTACAAGGGTAAGGCAGGCTATTTAAATACATGGCGGCAGGATAAAAGACCAGATTGATCTGCCCAGTTGAGGTGAGCATGTAAATGATCACGTACAACCCAATCTGACACCAGTTCCCATCCCCCATGTCCCCACCACTGCCCTCCGTATCAGCCCCAACTGTGCCCAGAATCTGCCATAGCACTCGCCTCCATCATCTCACCAGGAGGCCATTTCAGCCTTGCCCTCTTCATCTACTATTCTTACAAGCCCAACCCTAAATCCAGTACCCAGACCCTTTCCATGTCTTATCACCAAACGTTCTAATAAGCCAAAGCTACACAAATGAGCAAAGCCATTGTCCAAATGTCCTGCCTTCCCCAGACTCACTGACGTTTGGCTTTTAACCATGGTCAAACTCCTTGCAGGTTATTAGAAGTCTAATGCAGTCCTACCACTACTGTTCATGAATGTTACCCCCATGTCATCCTGGAAGTCCAGTATTTGTGCTCTCCCTGGAACACTCAAACTTTTACCCTTCTCTCCCTACAGATGTCTGCAGCTACACTAACCAGCCACAGTTGGTGGTGAGATGTTCTCCTTCCACCAGTCCAACATGTCATCGGATGCCTTCTATGATCCTTGTTGCAGTCGCCTGGCATCTAGGCGAGCCAGTAATGCCTCTGGTATGTCTGAAGGTGAACTGGCCTTCTCAACACAGGCTGTGATGGTGCCCGCACCCTCTGCAGCTATGCCCAGTTTCTCTATGACCTTGGGTGCCGTTTCCAACATTGTGGCACTGGTGATCCTTGTGAAGTCCTATGCGCGTTTCCGCAGGCGTTCTAAGGCCACCTTCTTGCTCTTTGCTAGCAGCTTGGTCATCACGGACTTTGCAGGCCACATCATTCCTGGCGCCTTTGTTCTGCGCTTGTATACTGTCCGCATGCAGTGGAAGGCCATTGACCAGACTGGGGCCATTTGCCAATTCTTCGGTGCTTGCATGGTGTTCTTTGGCCTATGTCCACTCTTTCTGGGTTGCGTGATGGCAATGGAGCGTTGCGTGGGGGTGACTCGCCCGCTGCTGCACTCGGCCATGGTAACTTCCACCAGGACTAAGTTGACCCTGCTAGGGCTCTGGACCTTCGCCTTGGTCATTGCTCTACTTCCCATCCTGAACTTTGGCCATTATGACATGCAGTATCCAGGGAGTTGGTGCTTCATCAGGGTTCACCAGATGGCCGGATGGGGTGAAGTGGCCTTTGCCCTGCTCTTCTCACTGTTGGGCTTGACTTCACTCTTCGTGGCTCTTGTCTGCAACACAGTGAGCGGGCTCACGCTGGTGTGTGCCAGACTACGAAAGAAGAAAAAGTGCAACCGGCGCACCAAATCCCACGACATTGAGATGGTGGTCCAGCTGGTAGGCATCATGGTGGTCTCATGCATCTGCTGGAGTCCTATCCTGGTAAGTGACACACCCTTCCTACACAACCCTGGGGAGAACAGGGAATCCTCCTGCTCCTACCATACCATACCATACCATTAGCCTTATCAATCTCACTTGCTTTTTTGTAGGGTCACCAGATGGTTCCAGGTCACCAGGGGAAGGCTGATCCAGCTCTGGTTTTATCCCATTACACCTGTGGACTTGGGATTTCCATTTTCTCCAAGCAAAGCAATGAAAGGAAAACCAGGAATGGATCGGATTGTTGCAGATGACCTGGAGTCAGCTGGTCACCCTCAAAGATGCCAAGTTACTCAATTCTAAGGAAGACATTTTTAGGCCAGTCCTGGATTTCAGACATGTCTATCTTGATGCATGATTAGATTTGCAGTCCTGATGTCAATGGATAGAATCAGGTACTACAAATACTACACTGCATGTGAGATGCAAGTTCAAACTTGAACTGGCCAAAAAGTCCCTTTCTTGAAATTGAGTATCTTGGCAGCACTGTACCCTCCTTTCCCTTATATCCGGCCCTGCCTCCTTTGGGAAGTCACCACCTCAACCAGGTCAATATGAATGGGTTAATATGGCCTTGATTTTTCCCCCATTGCATGCAGGGGGATGTAGTCCTGACTTCCTCTAGAAATTCCAAGAATTACAGCTCCCAGAATGCATGGGGTGGGAAGGGGAAATAAACTAACTAGATCAGATTCTTTTGGTTGACCTGGATGGGATGATCACAGCACCCTGATAAACCCAGAAATCAAACAACATGGACAGGTCGCTTCCACCAAACACTGCTCATAGAATCCTCACTAACAAAAGCTCAAGGGAGAGATGCTTTTCTATGTCTGCTTATTAAAAAAAAAAAAGAAAAAGAAAAAGGATCCTACCAATCCCAATTTACAGGGGAAAAATGTTTTTATAAGTGTGTTTACAAATGTTTTTATAAAAGCTCTTTGTGGGCAAAATAAATAAATAAATAAATAAATAAATAAATCTCCATTTGTGAAGAAATGGCGCCATCCTGTGGTGTACAATAGTACTGCATCTCAACCTTGGTGATATTACAAACTTCATGTTCACATCAGTCTGTGAGTGTGGGAGGCACAGGCATATCGCACCCTACAGGGGATCTTGCTGGTGATCTTTAGATCAGTCCTTGCCTCTTCTCCAGCAGCAATCCAGATAGGTGTCTTCTCCAAACGGTGGGGGGAATAAAGTTCAGCAACTTTGGTAGCACGAGATGCCCCTTAAGGAGCAGAGTTATTACTACTGCTAGTGACACTTATTTGTATAGCACTAAACAGAGACATGTAAGAGACAGTCCCTGCTCAAATGGTTACCAGTAGAGGCCGTGCCTGGATTCCTCTAATTAAATAAATCCCAGAGTTAACTGGGCATGTTTCTCGGGCAAAAAGATTCTTTTTTTTTTTTAAAGTTTATGCCAGTTGTCATAGAAATATCATTTTGGCAGAAACTTTTCTTCCCCCTCAGGATCACTGTATAGAATAGTGGTTCTCAAGCCATTCATAGGGGTGCATCTAGCCAGTAGGGTTTACAGGGTAACCACAATGAATTTGCATGAGAGAGATTTGTGCAGATGTATCTCATGTACATTCATTGTGGCCATCCTGAAAACCTGACTGGCTAGATGCCTCCTGAGGACGGGCTTGAGAAGTCCTGGTATGGAGAAAGCAGTTGGGCAACTCAGGGGAAGAACTGGATTCAAGACAACGTGCGACTTCTTGCTTTAACCCAACATACAACCAACCAAGCTCCTGAATTCTGTATTTTAATTTAATTTTTTTAAATGTTCTTTTGTAGGAAGGTTCAGGGGAGGGGCACAAGGGTTCAGAGCCTGTCACCTATCAGCTGTGGGGCTGATGGTCAAAGAAAGTTGTACATTTTAATTAGGCACCTGAGATAAAGGAAGCTAAAGTTATTTTAAATATCAGCCGAACTTAGATGCCTAGATCTATGCTTACTGTCTATTTCCTTAACACCAGTAAAAACCAATGGATCAATATTCAAACACCACAGCCACCATGTTTTTAAAAAGCTGACCACAGCATTTAAACCTATTACCCACATTTCATGTTGGCTCTGCAGTTAATGGGGATATTAAAGGCAGTCTTTTTGCTGGATTAAACTTTATCTATAAAGCTATTCAGCTAGTGGGTGAATATTGCTGGCTAACCATAGAGTCCTTTTGAATATCTGGCCATAAATATAAGGCAAGTCAAACCCCAAGAGTCTAGCCCAAAAGTAAAAGGTAAGCCTGAGGAAAAGATGTCACCAGTCACCTGCCATTTAGCCCGCTGTCTCTCTGTAGGGGGAAAGGCTTTGGCACCAGTAGAACTTCTTATTCTTGAAGCTGTCTTGCTAAAGTGTCCGGGGATGGGAATACCAGGAGAGACTATGGAAAAATGCAGAGCGTAGGGGCTGAGAATATTTACTCCCTAGGGGGATTTGGGGAGAATCTAACCTCTTGTCCCTTTCTCTTCACTCTCTCCAGATTTTTGTGATGATGTCAGTGATCAGCGCACAGAGCAGTCCAGAATATGACATTGCCCGATATAAATGGCTGATGTTTTTGGGGGTCCGGCTGGCATCCTGGAATCAGATTCTGGACCCCTGGGTCTATATCCTCCTGCGAAGGGCTGTGCTGCAGAAACTCTATAAGATCATCGTAAGGCAGCCAGAGCTGAAGACTAGCAAACTGGATCGCTGGGAGATCAGCTCATATCAAAGCTCAGATCGCACTGGGCTGAGCCGCATCTGAAGCAGGGAGTCTAAAGTCTGGCCCTGGGCTGAGCCATGAATGTAAGGGGTTCAAAGCTTGGCCTAGTTTGAACTGTACTAGCCTTTTGCAAACTCCAAAGCCATCTTGTGCCAAATGCTTATCCAATTTTTAACCTGCCTCCACTAACCCTGACCAGGACTTTCAGGGACTTTGCAAGGGGCAGAAGACAATCTTTAACAGAGGAGAGTTTTACGAGTTAAAAGTGCCGTCGTCTATGTATTCTATAGATGGGCCTGTTGAACGGGACAAAGTATTTTATGTATTAATAAAGTCATTTTATCTACAGTGGGGTGTGGTAAATATTCTGTGGGGGTCCCACGGTAGTTCCTTCTCTAGGGAGTTTGCACTCAAGAGCTCTGACTGTACAATCCTAGTATATACTCTTTTTCTTCAAGGGTAAAATGTCTGTCACCTCTAGGACTGGAGGGCTCAGGGGATGGGCACAGGGATACACAGCCTGTCACCTCTAGGACTACAGGGCTCAGGGGATGGGCACAGGGATTCACAGCCTGTCACCTCTAGGAATGGAGGGCTCAGGGGATGGGCACAGGGATACAGAGCCTGTCACCTCTAGGACTGGAAGGGCTCAGAGAATGGGCACAGGGATACAGAGCCTGTCACATCTAGGGCTGGAGGACTCAGGGGATGGACACAGGGATATAGAGCCTGTCGCCTCTAGGATTGGCGGGCTCAGGGGAGGACACAGGGATACGAAGCCTGTCACCTCTAGGACTGGAGGGCTCAGGGGATGGGCACAGGGATACAGAGTCTGTCACCTCTAGGACTGGAGGGCTCAGGGGATGGACACAGGGATACAGAGTCTGTCACCTCTAGTACTGGAGGGATCAGGGGATGGGCACAGGGATACAGAGTCTGTCACCTCTAGGACTGGAGGGCTCAGGGGATGGACACAGGGATACAGAGTCTGTCACCTCTAGGACTGGAGGGCTCAGGGGATAGACATAAGCATAAAGAATCACCTTTAGGGTGTGAAGATTCATCAGACACATTCTTCTCAGTGGGTGCTCACCACAGAAGACAGAAAACATGGTCTGGTCTTTTTAAAATTTTATTTCCTACCTTACCATTCTTTACAAAATGCAAAAATAATTCTTACAGTCCATAGGGGAGAAGCTCTGCCCTCTTCTCCTGTCCTGTGTCATCATTTAGCTGCTGGAAGAAGCTGCCCCATGTCCAGCGATGCATGCACAGAGACACAGGGCTTGGTATGCCAGTCAGCCCTGCAAACATCATGATTAACTTCTAAAGGGAGTGAGCCACAAGCAGTGGAGGGAGGCAGACACCAGGCACAGAAGGCAGCAAAACCTTCAGCAGTGGGGGGAGGGGAGGGCTGATGGATCACAGAAAACCTTCACAGCCTCTAGGAAAGGAGAGAGGTCTCAGGCCACTGCCCAGTGGCAACACCGTATAGGTGGACTTGAGGTGGGCACATCCCAGACTCCAGAGACAGCCACAGTCCATGTCCCCTAAGCAACGTTGCAGCTATGCCTGGGGGCTAGTTTGGTGGGGGGAGGGTGGGACACCCAAGAGATGCATCTGAAGTGCTGACGATCGCACAGCCGCAGCAGAGTTTGGTCCTGATCCAGCCGGGAGCCCAAATTCACGGGATGTGGCTTCTGGGCTTATAAATGTAAAATCTTCGAACAGTCTGTGCCGATGGCTGCGTGCTAATATCCGTTTTCTCTCCGAGAAAGCACCACCCATCAGGCACAAATATCAGACAGAGACCACACTAACACAGGGATCCTGCTGGTAGAGGGTCCCAAGTATGGCTGCGGAGGTGGGGGAGGGGGAGAGGGCGGGAGACCAGTTGCATGGCAATGCCCACCAAAGTCTATTTAAGTAATCTAGATTGCTTGTGACCTCTCCCTCCCCCAACGCTCTCTTCCATGAGGTGGACTGGTCACTTTGGATCCCTGGTTTGGCTCCCAGGCTTGGGCATCTGGGAGTATCGTCTTCCAGCTGCAACCACACAGACCTTGCAGTTATGTGATGGAATCAATAGAGATGGAGATGGGGGGTGTCTTGAGATACAGGGACTGAATCAGTCTTTGAGGGAGCCTGAATGGACCTCTTTTCCCCTTATCACAATTCGTAACAAGTCCGGTTTGCCGATGGCTGGGGAACTTTGGGCTTAAGCAGAGAAACACGCACACACTGAAACCTTCTGCATTGCAAAGCCAGACACAGAAAGTGTTGGAGGGGGCTAGTCAGACAGCACAGCACCCCTCAAGAGCACCTCAGAGGCTGCTGCCTCCCCTCCAGGATGGGATGGGGGAGCCTGCGGTTAGTTATAGAGGTCGTCATCCCCCTCATCTCGGAAGAGGCTTCCTCGGCCGCTGTCGCTCTTCCTGGAATCACCACTGCCGCTCTCTTTACCCTCTGGGAACCTGGCCATGGACAGAAAGGAAGATGATGAGTTAGGAGGGTGGTATGTTGGTGGGCTTTGGAGTGAGGGGAAATGGATCTTGAAGGAACGTTCCTATGTCCCACCAATAACACACAGAAAGCAACCCAACGAAGTCCATTTCCCACTGGTAGGAAACTTGTCTCTTCCCCTGTGCCGTGACTCACAAGTTAGTAAGAGTTCCATTCTCTCCCCTGTGCTATCAGCAATGGCAATGAGGGAATTGTGTCCCCCCTACTACTACTACTATTATTAAGCATTTGCATAGCGCTACAAGACGTACACAGCGCTGCACAGACATGTAAGAAACAGTCCCTGCTCATCAGAGCTTACAATCTAGTCAAGACACACAACACAGTAGTGCAGACATGGGCTACAGCTAGGGGGAATGGTAAGGAAACACCAAGGAGATCAGGTGAGTTAAGATCCGAAAGCGGCAGCAAAGAGGTGAGTTTTCAGCCTGGATTTGAAAAGGGTCAGAGAAGGCGCCTGATGTACAGACTCAGGTAGTTTGTTCCAGGTGTAAGGTGCAACAAGGTGAAAGGAGCGAAGTCTGGAGTTAGCAATAGAAGAGAAGGACACAGATAGAAGGAATCTGCCAGAAGAGCGGAGTTCCCGAGGAGGGGTGTAGGGAGAGGTAAGAGGGGTGTTGGAAGAGCGCTGTTTGATGGGAGCTCGATCATCTGCCCTTTACCTGAAGTTGCCGAAGCCCCGGCTCTGTTGCAGGGTCTGCGCAAACATTTCATATTTGCGAATGTCATTGTCACTGACTGAGCGTCGTGCAAACCGCATTGCCTCCTCAAAGTGATCCCGCCGGATTTCTGGGACTGGGTCATAGTCGTCATCCTGGGAACAGAAAAACATGGAAATAACTGAACCACAGAACAGGGGCTACCATTCAGTCTCCTAGAAAGAGATGTGTCCTGTTCCTGGGCCACATCCTGTTCCTGGCCCCCTCCCTTATCATCATGGCTCCTAGTGTGTTGACGCCTTCCCATGGCCATAGCATTGGGCTCAACCACCTACCATAGCTGCCTCTGGGTGTTGCTGGTGCTCCCTCTCCCGCCGGATCTCAGCTTCGATGGATTCACGGATGGCGAGCTTGCAGGCACGCTGACAGATCTCTGTCAGGTCAGCCCCAGAGAAGCCATGGGTGATCTTAGCCAGATAATTCAAATCCACACCCTGCCAGCAGATGACAATTATGATCAGGGGCAGTGTCCTGCTCACATTGATTAATATTTGAATATCCGTTATACACCCATAATAATTAAGCAGCAAACTATAAATGTCAAATGCAGATTGACATACACTGCAACAAAGAACAGACCCTGAGAACATGTACCCGACAGTGACTATGAGTGTTTCTTGCGTGTGTACATATGAAGCGCATGCATGCAGGAGAAATAACCCACCTTAGCTACAGGTGATTTTCTCAGGTTTGCTTTCAGGATGGCCACTCGAGACCCGTCATCGGGCAGCGGGATGTAGATCAGCTGATCCAAGCGGCCTGGGCGCAGGATTGCAGGGTCAATGATATCTGGCCTAGTGGAGGGAGAGTGAGGACTTCAGATACTACTCTTTGAAATAGATGACTACCTATCCCAGGACAAAGCCAAGCGTACCCTACTCTACTCCCAAGTGTTGCTCACATCCTTTTGGCTCCATTGCCCAGCAGTGGACTTTACCCGATTCTCTCCGGCACAGGGACATGGGATCACTATTATTATGTAGGCACAAGACTGGAGAGAATGGAAAGGGACTCTTACCGGTTTGTGGCACCAATGATGAAGACAGTCTTCTTGTTGGACATGCCATCCATTTCGGTAAGGATCTGGTTAATGACACGGTCAGCGGCTCCTCCTCCATCGCCAGCACCACCACCACGAGCCTTGGCAATAGAATCCAGCTCATCGAAGAACAGGATACAGGGGGCTGCCTGACGAGCCTGTGGAAGCCAGTGGTCAAACTTCTGTAAGGCCTTTCCAACCTCAACTCATCCAACCCACCCATCCCATCTCAAGTGAGTAACTAAGCCTTCCTTCTCCCAAGCATCTCTCATCTAACCCACTAGTGGTTTCTCATTTGAACAAGTCCCTGTTGATCTATGGCCCAGCAACCTCCTACTTAGCTAGGAGGTCAAACTGGACCCTGTTTTATCATTCATCTGAAGCTAAACATTTGCTTCTCTTCTGTTACTTGAAGTAATGGGACCAGGCCTATCCTCTTTGCTCTTAGAGGTCTTCCATTCTGCCAGAACCCACACCAGGCTCGTTTTATTTCACTCACTGGCATTTTTAATAAGGTGTCCCACCCAATTCCTAGTCACAAGGTCTAGAAAGGAAGGTTCACCCCAGCAGATGCTGCTCCTACAACAGGGACATGAGTTGATCAATGACAAAATGGCATGAATTCAGTGATGGAACAGCTTAATGAGTTGATAACCTTCCTTTTTTAAGGAAGAGGCCTCTTCTTTTAGACAGAACTATTATCACATTTTCCCACCATTTCCTTCCTGGAAACCTTTTATCATATTACATTCAACTGATGATTGAAATATCACCTTCTCCCTTTCACCAAGTCTTTCCTCAGAGCCAAGCAGAGAGCAGCTTAGTCTCTGTACTTGAGCCAGGAATCAGCACCCTCATGGTGCCCCTTGTGGCACTGTGAACTGCTTACCCACTCTTGAATTCAGAATTTCATTGAACCACGTCATGATACATCAGGTTGGCATGGCCTCCTCAGTTTATGCTCCTCTACAGAGCCATTCTCCAGATGACCGACTACAGCTGATCAGAATCTTTTTTACAGTCAATCTAACCCAACAGTAGTTGTTTGATGACCTGTTGGAAAGTACTCAACACTTAAACACCAGGAATGGCCCTCCCTCACCTTATCGAAAATGTCTCGGACGTTTGCTTCAGATTCCCCAAACCACATGGTCAGCATCTCTGGTCCTTTGATGGACACAAAGTTGGCTTGGCATTCATTGGCGATGGCCTTTGCCAGCAAGGTCTTACCACAGCCAGGTGGACCATAGAACAGCACGCCACGGGACGGCGTCATACCAAACTTCAAGAACTTGTCAGGGTACTCAACTGGGAACTGGAAAAGAGAGGGAGAGACACTCACATATACAAGGAAAGGCAATGAAGTCTGAACACAATTGCAATCCCACTGCAAGGTGATGGAATCCAATATATTTTCTTGACTTTAAACTCTTCCCCATTCATTTCAAACCCTTCCTGAAATCCTTCCCAATGGGTACATACTGTGCTTTCCCCTACACCACATCTTACCCTAAAGGTATGCACTGATGGGGGGGAGGGGGCTAATGCTGATACAGCAGCTACTGTGGCTGCTGTACCTTGAACCGGACCAGCTCTCTGACCACTGGCACCGCATATACGGGCTGGCTGGATAGCGAGTTAGTTAACTGGTCAGTGGTGATATTCAGCTGCTGACCAGTTAGCTAAAATGAGGTCAGCCATTAATTTTAGCTGCTTTCGGATAACTGGCTAGTGGCTGAATATTGTTGCATGCCTGTTATCCCCAAGTGCTGTCTGCACTCCAACCCCAGAACATCCCGACACTAGCCATCTAGCATCGGGGTGCTTAGGGGCTGAAACCAGGGATATTCAGCTGCAGGTCTGCAACCACTTAAATGGCTTTCAATATCCCCCCCCCCCCCACCGATTCTACACCAACCCCTTCTACATACCCTCCTCCCTTTTCAGTAACTCATCCTGAAAGAGACCAATCACGAAGGCTCTCATGGGAGCATGCTCCCGGGCACACTCACCTGCACCAGCTCCTGCAGCTCCCTTTTTACCTCATCTAGTCCACCGATGTCAGCCCAAGTGACCTGTGGCACCTCCACTACCGTCTCCCGCAGTGCTGATGGGTTACTCTGTCCCAGAGCCCACTGAGACAGCGAGGGAAGAGAGGAAGGAGACAGAGAGATGATTAGAGACCTCAATGAAAAAGCAGGATCTACGAGGCAGAGAAGGTGTGAGAGAAAAGGAAATAGAGGCGGAATAGAAGAAGACAGAACAGCAGATGGGGGAATGCAATGAGAGAGGAGGGGGAGGAAATGGTGAACAGGAAACCAAGAAAAAGGGAATGCGAGCGAGAATAAAGAGAAGGAAAGTGCGATGGGTAAGGAGGGAACCCGATAATGCACGGAAAGGAGAAAGAGAGGAGATGCAGACAAAGGAAAAGAGATGGGGAGAGGAGGTAGTGAGGGGAAGGAGTAACTACCTCGAAGAGAGAGAGAGAGAGAGAGCAGAAGACCAGACAAGAGGAAGGAGGGGGGGACACAAGATGGTGAGGATGAAGTGAGTAGAGAATGAGGGAGTGGAAGGCAGGGGCCAGGTCAGATTACTGCTGGACAATGGTGCTGGCACCTGGAAGTCGTCCATGGTCACAGCCATTGAGTTCAAGATGTCTGCATCGATGGTATCATCCTCCAGGTCAATGACGTCCATCTTCTTGCGGATGGCTTGCAGCGCTGCCTCAGAGCAGAGTGCCGCCAGGTCAGCCCCCACGTGCCCATGCGTTTCATTCCCCACCTGCAGCCAGCGGCCGGGTCAGAAGGCAGTCAAAAGGTCAGAGCTCGTGCCGTGGAAAAATGCTTTGAACACGCATGTCATGCTTCATTTAGAAAACGTTAACACACATTAGCACAACACGTTTCACAAATACAGATTCATGACAGCAGAACACGCTTCACTAGCAGGACATGCTACATGCACAAGAGAAATTTGCTTCACACACACACACACACACACACACACACACATGCGCCAGCAACACACTTTGTACATAGTACACCAAGCTAAAGATAAGTGATCTGAGTCCCGACTACCAGTGCACTCCACGCACGCTAAAACCTGGACCTTTTGCAGACCATGACACCTCATACTGAGCCACTGGAAGAACTTGCAAAGACCTCACAGTCATTAGCTTGAAGAGCATAAATGTCCCTTTGGCAGGTGATTGCTTGCAACAGCAGCGAGTTATACAGTCTCCAAAACTCTAGAATTATGATGTCTTAGGCCATTTCACCTATCTGGCCAGCAAAAAAGGTGCTCTGGACCTGTAAAGGATCTGGCTTTCTGCAGGACCAAACAGAGCTGCTATAGAACCTTGCACATGATAGATATGAACGCTACACACGGATTTGCATTAACACATCACACACGGATCTGGCCCTGTCATGCACAGACAAGCCTAGCAGGCCGTGGCTGAGGGAGGGGAGGGAAGAGATTTCTCCTCCATTGAGATTATCGATCCTTTTCTGCCGATGCAGCACTTACTCTCTCCAGGTCCACGTCATCTGCTAGCTTCATGTTTTTGGTGTGGATCTGCAGGATCTCCAGCCGGCCTATGGAATCCGGGATGCCAATGTCAATCTCCCGATCAAAACGGCCTGTTAGAGAGGGAGTTATGAATGCATCAAGCTGACAGGATTTGGGACCACACTGGCCAGTGATACACATATCTTTGCCCAATGACATGCAAATAAAATTATTATTTTTCCAGCTCTATGCTTCCTTGATGGCAAACTCTACACGTGCATACATGCTCAGCTCTAAAGCCTCTCTTTCCAGGACCTTCATTCCACAGCCCTTCTATAGAAGATCATCTCAGTCTCCCCTGTCGGACCCTTCAGTAAAGTATGCTAGGGGCAGGTATGAGGACCCAGGCTCCAATTCAGTCTGCTTTTTGTGTTTATGGGTCACTTAACCATCTGAGCTCTAATTGGGATGGTAAACCCTCAGGGGGAGGGACCAGGTTCTTGTGGATTTTAGTGTTGTGCGCATTGTGTATAGTATTACTGAAGATAAGGCTGTTTGCTTTTTCAATATCTCTGGTTCTGGTCTGTGATTCTATTTAGGCACTCTCTCTGTTTCTGGATAGTGAGGAGAGATCTAGAATTAACCATATGTTGTTAGAAAAGGAAGGTGGGATTGACAGAAGGCAAAACCAGAAATCAGAGTCAATACTAGAACGAAGCCCTCCCGACAACATGTAGAGATTCATACACCTACCAAAGCGCCGGAGAGCAGGGTCAACGCTGTTGGGCCTGTTGGTGGCAGCCATGACGATCACATGAGACCTCTGCTTCAGGCCATCCATGAGTGTCAAGAGTTGCGAGACAATTCGCCGTTCCACCTCACCGTGCGTCTGAAAGATGAACAACCAAAGCCAGGAGGAATGAAGGACAGCAGGCACAGTGACGGAAATCCCACGTCAAGCTGAGAACTCACCTTCTCTCGTTTGGGAGCGATGGCATCCAGTTCATCAATGAAGATGATGGCAGGTGCGTTCTTCTCAGCTTCCTCAAAGGCCTTCCTCAAGTTACTCTCTGACTCTCCAGCCAGCTTACTCATGATCTCTGGACCTGAGAGAGAGCGCAACTATCCAAAGTGTACATGGACTATAGAAAAACAGAGGTGGGTCCTAAGGAAGAATGGGTCTTGGAAATCAAGCAATCTAAGCACCCAAGTCTAGTGTAACATGCAAACCTCATCAGACAGCCAAGATCTTGATGCATGGAAAGGACAACTTATAAGAAATGCACTATCCCATCACGTCTTCCTAACCCTTATTATTTCTTCTTACCATTGATAAGAAAGAAAAATGCTCCAGTTTCATTGGCAACCGCTCGTGCCACCAGAGTTTTCCCTGTCCCTGGGGGCCCATACAGTAGGATCCCTCGTGGGGGCTAGGAAAAGCGGAGATAGGAAATTATGAACAAAGTGATGTTACGTCCTGGGATTTCAATGACTGTTCAATGACATGATAACATCGGCAAGAGGAATGGAATTCCATTCTCGTTCAGAATGAATTGTATTCTGCCGGTGGCAGTGGAACAATCTTCATAAACTGCGTTACTGTTCCAAGTTGGCACATACCAATCTCAAGAGAGGAACTTGAGGTGTGAGGTACTGAATCAGCATAGAGGAGAAAATTACCTTCACTCCAATGGCTTTAAAAAGTGCTGGATGTCGGAGGGGCAGTTCCACCATCTCTTTGATCTGAGCCAGTTGTTTTCGACAACCTCCAATGTCATCATAGCCGACGTCATTCAAGCTCTCTTCCTCATCCTGAAGCAATAGCAACAAAGGATGAGATATGATTAAATAAGATGATGAGAACACAATAGCAAGACACAACATCGAGATGAGAACCAGAAGCAAAAAAAAGTAATACAGCAAAACCCAAGACCCAACAATAGTAGCCAGCTGCAACACAGACCCAACAATGAAAACTAATATCTGTCATCCAGACTCAGACCCAGTATAACAATCCAAGAAATTCAAGAATTAAATCAAAGAATAAGAACTGAAACATACTACAAACAACCCATCAAGACCCCAAAATAAAAGCCAACAGCACCCATCAAGATCCAAGACTCAATACTGCAAGGTCCAGCAATGAAAGCCAGATTCACCCTTCAACCAGATCCAGGAGCCAACTGAGTCAAACCCAAGAGTGGAGGAAAACAACATTCAATCAACAAGACCCCAGACTCAACAAAGACAAGAGCAAACTAAAAGTAAGCCATGCTCAGAATAAAAAATTAAGCAATGAGAGAAACTCCACCCATCGGATCTTGTTCACCCACTTATTTCTCTGAATGGGAAATAGGGACAGAGGAACGTGTGACAGGGTGATGGAGGAGAGAATAATGAGGATGGCACCACCTCTCTTTTGATTGGTTCCCCTTCGCAATGGATGATGGTATCAGGAGCTACGATGCAGTGTGGTGAAGGGTCGACTTCCACAACCTTGAATTCTATGGCCCTCATCCCTCCACGGATCAGGAAAATGTCACCTGGTGGGCATTGGCGGGGTGTGGGGAGTGGCAAAGGAAGAGAAAAAGGATGGCAGAAAAGAAGAAAATTACCAAGGAGGAAGAACAGAAAGAGAATATATTCAGGAAACATGAGGAGCTGCCCCAGATTGACCAGCTGGCCACATAATCATGTGGCTACTTTAGTCTAGTCTATTTGTTTTTTCAGCATTTGTCCTAAGGCATTCTAGGATCTGTAGTCCATGCTTTAAAATGCAGAAATTGGAAAGACTCCAAAGTATTCTGAAAGTAAAAGTTAGATATATAGGATGGAACAAAAATATTTTATGAGGACCTGAATGACACAGTTGACCATGCTACATGACTAACATGTCAGAAAAGCTTACTGCACTCAACGAAGAGAGGACTTAGCACACATTCCAACAACCCCTACTCTGCTGAGGAATGAGACTCAACACAGCAAGGTCCAGCAGTGACCCAAGTGACCTAATGGGTGTAACTGAAACATACCTGTTGTCAGGGCTCATCTCCTCCCCAATTGAACACAACCAAACGAGAGCACCACCTACTTACCTCACAAGAGATTTTACTTTTTTTCTACACCTTCAGACTGCCTAAGGTACTGTGACCATTTGTCAACCCTACTGAGAAGGCCAGATCTGGTGACCACAAGCTTTGCATGCAAACAGTTTTATTTTAGACTTGGTGAGCCCATCCTTCAGAGCTACAGAAGTCATGGTGTAGGGTCACAATGAGCTGAAGAAGTGATAGTTACCTTTGTGCACGGGCCGGTAAGCCTCCAGGAAGTAAGGCTTCAGATAAACGTCAAATAGGTTGCCAGTGAGACCTTCAACGGTGTCATCAATGGGCAGAACATGGATCCGCTTCCCGTATTTCACATCCGGACATGCTTGAATGCTAACAAAGAACACATGGCTCCAGTTCAAAGAGTCCCACTTTTACATTTCTTCTTGAATTATTCCCAATTCAACTAAGCCTCTCCCTTTGTATCTAAATTCAAGTACCGAGGATCTCTGAGGGAAAGGAAGGGATTGTAGAACCTAACAGTTCTTATGGATGACAGACTCGATAGGCCGTATGGACTTTATCTACTATCATTTTCTCTCTTTCTTAGTTTCTTTGATCCATTGACTTTCTTTGACCTTCTCATTGGTTATCCCCCCTTTTAGCTATCTTCTGATGATGACGTCACATCCATCTTTTCACTCTGAGACGTCCAACGTCTATCTTCACCATCCTGTTCTCTTAGCTCTTTCATATACATCCTTGCCTGCTAGTCCTTTCAAGTTCCTCTTCTCCCCTCTACATTTTTTATCTCAAGTCCCATCTATATTTTAGCATCAGGCTTCTTTCTCTTCATACCCCCTCTCTCCTCAGGTCTTCTCTTGTCACGGCACCGCCATTCTTCCACCTACTCTCTTTACTGTCTTTCATATAGGGCTTTTTTGTCCAACCCCTCTCTCCCCAGGGCTCACTCACCTCATCACATCCCCCAGGCGAACTCGCAGGTTATTTCGGATGACCCGGTTCATACGGACTTTCTCATTCTGGCACGTATCATCAGTAAGCACGATGCAGACCGTCTCCCGGCGCTTTTTACCCTTCAGGATTACAGTGTCACCACGGAACAAGTGCAACTCCTCCATTTTGCTCTGAAAGAAGAGTGGAAACAGATAGACAATAATTAAAAATGATAATATCTAGGACTTAGACAGGGTACAGAGATCCTAACGAAAAAGCGATATAGAATAACATACAAATGAATACAGGAGATTTACAACCAAAATTGTGCATTTTCTGCCTTCAAACATTTGCAACCAGATTTTGTGGTGCAGTGAGATTATAGCATGGGAGTCTAGGGTTTTTTGGGCTCGGTATGCCGTCCACTACTACTATACCATGCTTTTGGTGGGGGTAGGGGTGGGGGGTGGTATCATTGCTGTGTTTTCAGCTATGTTGTGGGCTATCTGCTCTGAGTAAATGGTTCATTTGATTCACTATAACATCATAGATGATGGCTGGTAAGGTCCATTTTGTCACTCGCTGTCTGCTAAAGATCTGAGGGATTGGAGAAAGCTCTTTCGAAAGAGACAAGCTTTGAATTTGGTCAGAAATGTTGGCAGGACTGTAGCCTCTTCGGTGGTTCTGGTTTACTGGCCCATAGACGGTCTGCAGCCTGGATTTGGGGATGATGTGTTGTAAATACCAATGAGCCCATCACTGGAGGGGGGGGGGTTCATGCCTCAGGCTCTGAGGAACTGGTTGCTACTGATGGGCGAAATGATCGATGTATTTTTTGTGGACAATTCAGCACATTGCTTGACTGGTATAGGTAGGGAGCGAACATTTCATTACCTCCATGAAAGAGGTCGGCTATGGTGTTGTTACCTGTGACAAGCTGACAATACTGTTATCTTCACTGACAGCTTCATCCACTACGAGACGGTTGGGCCTATGCTTCTGCTGAAGGATTGCAGTGGAATAATCCTCTGTCCTGCTGGAAAAAGCAGAAAACAAAAGCTGCGACTACCATGAGTGGCTCCTTATGGAGAGTGGACACTGAGCTATGGCCCCTCAAAGACAGCAGAGAGGCAGCGATAAAAACAGGGGGAGACAGGAAACACAGGAGAGGAGGGCTTCCTATGGTCTAGCTTAGTTCCTTAAGGGGTTGCCTAAATATCCATTATTTATTTATTTCTTTTTCTATACCGCGCTCTTTGGTATCAGCTCGGTTTACAAATAACATCAGCTTTGTTCAGACACAGGTAGACGCCCGTGCTGGACTTACAGAAAACAAGGCTATTCAACTTGGATTAACTGGGGAAACTATATACAAGCTCTGGGTTAAAGGCATTTTAAAGCTTTTAGGTAGTTATATACATGCTCTAGTTGGGGTTTGAATGTGTTATCGTGGCATGCAGGGTGCGTGCATAGTAGGACGTTTGGTGTATGTGTCTTGATAATGGATACTTGTGACATTTACAAGCATCTCTATGGACCAGAAATGGTTGTTTCTGGCCTAAGCCGAAGGATAGAGCCATGGCTTCACGTGCAGTGATCTGTGCCCTGCTCCAGTTCACCAGCAGATTCAGGTTCAGATCACTGTCCAGATGGGCAGCATTTGGGTCTTAACTTGAAAAACAACTTCCAGTGGAATCAGAAGCGGAAAGTGCAGGGGCGGGGGGGGGGGGGAATCCTGGAATCTCAGCGTATTATATGAATGATTGGCGTTAATGTTTAATCCCTCTCTCCCGCCAAGGGAGCAGTGGGTACAGGATCTGAGGATCAACCTTAAACGCTCCTCCCTCTCTGAAGGTCCTGTAGCAGCTCTTTTTCTGACATCTGGATGTCTCTTCTTCCTCTCTGATCTCTCTCTCACCAATCCTGTGTGTGCTAATACAGCCCCTCCCCATCACCTCCACACCCCCCCCCCCCCCCATCTCGTGTAGGGTGTCTGATACCGATTGACTGCCTGTCTCATGTCCTGATCTGCCTCTTCTCCCACCCCCTACTCCTCCTCCCAAGGGGAGGGACATAGCCTCAGACACTCAAGAGCAAACACAGACAGCTTCCCAGCCAGGTCAGAGCTGACTGTGCAGGGGAGGGGACACTCTGTGCCCCCCACCCACGGCAGCTGGGCTTCTATAAATACCAGTCAGGCTCTCACTTTACAGCATGTGACAAGGGCCACCTCCAAGGCTACCAGGGGCTCCAGTTTTCAGGACACACAGATCCAGTCCTGGTTTTTACCACCCTCCCCGTGACTCTACCAGTCTATGTACACAAGGAGGCAAAGCCAGGCCTGCATCTTGAAAGAATAATCATCCTCTAAAGGGGAGTCCCTAGCACAGGGGCCACGCATCACCAGGCTGGGCCCCCACCCCATTCCCTATTTCCAGAGCCAGAGTGACCCAAGGGCATATCCGGAAGAGCAGAAATCTGCAGCCTCTCCTGCTGTTCCCTTGCTGCCAGCTGGGCGGTGTAGGTGGGGGACACAAACCAGATGCGGGACAATGTAAGCCAGCTCCTTTGGGAGTTGGGGAGGGGGGGGGGGTGAAGGGAAGGCTCTGCATTAATACAGAGATCTGTGCTATGGGGAGGGAGGGAACTGGACTTACTCCCCTCCTGAAGTAGGCATGTCGCTGGGTGATCCGGTGCCCTGTTCGTCCGTCTGCTAGCCAGTCCCTGGGCCCAGCTCTGCTCGCTGGCTACAGCTCCGTCTGTTTTCTTTCTCGGTTCAGCCCCGACCTCCGCAGACAGGGGCTTGGGCAAGGTGCCCAGTGTAAGGGCGAAACCCCTGGCAGGGATCCTCCTCCCCTCCTCCATCTCCGCCCCCTTCCCCTCCCACTCTCACATCACTTCAGTGCTATGGTAAATGTACTTCTGCTGGGAGGCAGAGGACAGAACACCTATGTGCCCCCCCCCCCTCCAGCTCTGAGGGTGTAAATGTGGCATGCTCTCATGCATGTTAGAGACTGCATCAGCATAACCTGCAGCTCATACACACAGAGCAAAGCACAGGGGCTCCTGTCGGCATTCACGTTTCTACCCCAGCTCCCTTCCCATGCAAAACCTGCTCTCCAGGTGGCAAAGGCTTTAGTGAATGACCCTTAGAGGTGAAGGTTCCCCCTCCTCCTCCAGATTCAGATAACTTTATTGGCAAGACAATTTCACATGTGCTGTCAGTGACAGATTTTGTAATTGAAAGTAAGAAAAAGAGAGGCCAAGATTGACATGGTCCTAGGATCAGCTGCATCACCCTCTCCCTCTCCCCTTACCTGCAAGTACAGGTGCTGTGAAACCTCTGCATGTAGGGTTAGACCATGAGTGGAGAGTAAATTTCAGCCCATAGTGCCAGCACTATGTCAGAGGCTCCCAAGAAAAGCAAATGTCTTGCTCGTTTATAAAGAATTTGACATTGTTTTGGAGGCTCTTGGTCCTTTCTAGGCTTGTAGAGCCCAGGATCAGTAGGTTAGATTCTCTTGTTGGGTCCCCCCCTTCTCCTGCTCGCCCCCACCCTGCGTCCCCGCTTCTGGTGCGCCTCCTCTCCAGCTGAAAAGCCCAGGCTCTGCCTGCAGCACAAAACGCAAAGATATCGGAGATGCGCGTCTCCCCAGGAAAGAAACTGCGCATAACCCTGGGGGAAAGAGGAGAAACAGCAGCTGCAGCCAGGCACCCAGACCCCAGGACCTCTAGATACATTGCACTTTTATTCTGGTGTCATTATTACTTTATAAATTATTTCCTTCTCGCTTTTCAGATTTGCTTCTCTCTCTTGTTTTCACCTTAACTACTAAACCTATTACTTTGGCTGTCTCCTCCAATCCCCCATCTCTCCCCCCTGATGGAGTGGGGTTTCTCTCCCTGTGTGGTGCAGCTGTTTGGCTTCCTATGGCTATCTATAGCTTAATATGTTTCTCTCTACAGCGTTCAGGTGGGGACAGGCAACCCTGACTGAAGCAGCAAACAGGGCCACATGCACACAGCAGTGGTGCGTTCTACACATATACAGAATGCTCTAGCACAGTGGTGCATGCTATACACACACACACACACACACACAGGTAGAAGCAGTGCATGACATACATACACAAAGAGCCCCGGCACAGGCAGCAGCAGTGCATGCTACACACATACACACATCTCTGACACAGGCAGCAGCAGTGCACACCATACACACACACACACTCCATGCTACACACATCTCTGACACAGGCAGCAGCGGTGCACGCTACCTACACACACACACATAGTCCTGACACAGGCAGCAGCAGTGCACACCATACACACACACACTTCCAGCAGTGGTGCAAGCTACACACAAACACAGTCCCGGCACAGGCAGCATCGGTGCACCCTGTACACACAGTCCCGGCACAGGCAGCATCAGTGCACCCTGTACACATAGCCTTGGCACAGGCAGCAGTGGTATACGTTGCTACTACTACTAATCATTTGTATAGCATTACAGAGCATACACAGCACTATAGATATAAATTTAAGACACAGTCCCTGCTCATCAGAGTTCACAATATAATGAAGGCAAAACACATATCGCAACTGGGGACTCAAGTATGACACACACACACACACACACACGTAGGGCTGACTCAAGGGTTGTGTAGCCCTGAGCCAACTTTTACTTTTGTGCCCCCCCCAAACTTGGGATCATTCTTGGAGTACAAGCTGAATATACAGGAGTAAATTGTATGGTGACTGGCCAAAGTTAAATGCGGCACTGCCATCTGTCTTAAACGGTATATTCACCACTATTCATATAGGTAGCGATGCTGCACATACAATTAATGCAGTAACTGTCTAGTTTAGGGTGAAGTTTGCCATTAGTTGGATAATATTCCAGCCCGCCCTCACTCCTCCCGTAACACGTCCCACAAATATACAGATGATATCTGGCCATTTAGCAATTGAAACATCCCAATATTATCTGTACATTTTTTTAAAGTACTAGCATGGAGCAGTAAGTACTTATTTTGGCACTCTTAAAATGTCATGGTGCCAGTGGCTCTAGCACAGCACACCGGGGGGAGCAAAGTAAAATGCTCCTGCGGCTGTGCTAAATTTTAATGCGGCAGCAGAGGCAGGAAAAGGAGGCTGCAGGCTGTAACAGGGGGTAAGTCACTGAAGGAGGCTTTCTGCACCCTTATGTCTTGTGCCCTGGGCTCACTGGCTCACCTCTTAAGCTGGCTATGAGCACAGGTAGCAGCAGGGCAACCTAAAGTCACACACACACAGCATTGGCATAGGGAACAGCAATGCAAGTTAAAGCTACACACACAGTCCCAGCAGAAGCAGAGCAAGCTACACACACACACACAGTCAGCAGCGGTGCAAGCCACACACACACAATTAAATCTCAACCCTTGAATCTGTTTATTTTGTTTAATTTGATAGATCTATGGGGACATTCACCCTCCCTACTCCAACCAGGCAGAGTGAGAGGCGGACAACAGAGGGCGCTCTGTCCTGGAGAACTACTTTTGGCATTTTTTTTCAGGGGAAGAGGGAAAGTTAGGGACATCCATTTGATGAAGGTTTTGGACAAAGGAATAGTTGACTGTTCTTGTTTTCAAAAGTTAGTGAAGCTCACTGTACCACTCTGCCGCTACCTGGGTAAAGAGTTATGGGGTGCAAGGATGGAGGGAGTTGAGAAGAAATTATTGCCTCCAAGTGTCCTGGAAAATCTTGCTGATTCAAAATAATTCCCTGCTTTCCTCCTAGCTGTCCTGTGGTATCATCTGCTCTCTGGAGGGCTGAGGCAGAGGGGAGCTGTGCACCATATTTCCTCAAGGCATCGGGGAGAGGGGCCCCGTGGCCAACCCATGGTTGGTGAGAATCTGCACCAGGAGGTCAGTAGCCAGAGTCAGCGATGGCTCCTCAAAACCAATGGTTAGTAGCCGATGGTACTCTCCTGTGGGCTGTGGGCACAGGATCCTGAGAGGGTGATAACAGGCACCAGAGAGAGAGAAAAAAAGAGAGGATAAAATAAGTAAGATTACTGGGTAGAGACTAATGACCACAGCAGAGAGCCGGTTCCAGCATCTTTCCTCTGCAATCTTCACTCGGTCAATGTTATGGAAGGTAAATTTAGCTTCCCTTAATGGCATTTATGACCTCAATGCCTCGGTAGAAGGGGCTGGGATGTTTTCGGAAGCTCAAGTATCTGTTTTTCACTGTTCTTGAGGGCCATAAAGAGTCCAGTTTTCTTCAGGACTATTAAGATGACTTCAGGCAAAGAACGATAACTCCCTCTCCTCAGATACCCGCTTCTACTCCAAACTCTGGGACAGGGCTTGAACCTATTGTGTTATTGTGTAATTGGTTGTAGCCTCAGGCCTCCCCCTCCTCTCCATTTAGGACATTAGATAAATCTCATACTAACAGGACATTTTAAAGACTTTTGCTTTCAGGTCTTTGTGTCTCTGGTTTTATTTGCTTCAATGTGTCCCTGTCTCTTGCTCAGGGCCTGCAGCTGCAAATGACAAGAAGGAACTTCACTCCTAAGCCAGGGGGGCAGGTCGGCTACAATCTCAAATCTCACAGACCCACTGCTAGTGCTCACTTTAACAGCTGCATTGTGCCAAAGAGCCTCCTCCTGGATTTCACAGGGTACAAGATATCCAGACTACATAGTATCAGTGCAGGCTCGGCTGCTAGCAGTAGGTGGCACCATCTGACCAGTAGGGGAAAGAAGGTGAGCGTCTTACCAGGAGAAGAGGTCCCCAGACTCCAAGCCAGGAGCCAGAGGGATCCAGCGGCCAATGGACCACAGCTTCTGTATTTTGGTGGAGGTAGAGGCTGGGCTGGTCCTGGACAATTCCTCACCAGTGTCTCGATAGCAGAGGAAATAACTGGAGATAGGAAGAGAGCCTGCATCATCTCCACTGTCTGCTCTCTGGCTTGGATACACAGGGGTCTCTCATCAGCTCTCTGATATAAGGATAATCCGCACCGCCCCCTTTCTATAAGCTATTAGTAACATTCCTGCTAGAGACTGGCATTCTGGGGCCTGAGCAACAGCAGATAAAGATATAACCTGGTAACATTACCTGTGCGCTACTGGGCTCTGTAGCACCCTCCACCTCCTGCCCTCCAACTCACTATTCTGTGCGCGGTTCTCGTGCCTTCGTCCCTGGGGTCTCCTCTGAAACATCCACATTCCATCTCATCTTTTTGTAAAGATTTCGGGGTGTCCACGTTGCTGTATACAGAGCTGCCATGGAGTATCGGAAGACGGATACCTGACAGGACAGGCCCAGAGAGAACCTTCCACAGAAGAAACAGGCAGCGCTGAAGGAGAGGAGCAGAGGAGACTAAGCGACACTGACGCTACGGAGGTCTGCTGCTCTTGTGCTTCTAGAGGGCTGGGCTCATACCGACAGACACTACCAAGCTGCCTCTTCTGTACCTGCATGGGTCCGTATCCTCCAGGGAGATGAAGCCGAATGAGGCGTACATCAGTGCCAGCTGCTCCAGTCTTGAGACCAACTGCTGGGAGATCTCCAGAAGCTGGTGGGTGGCAGAGAAAAGCAGATATGAGTCTTCAGCACAGAACAGAAAGCCAGCAATTCCGGGGGGATTACCACAACCAACCCTCTGCCAACTGCTAGATCCAGGGACAATGGATCCAGGTCTTTCTAGTGATAATGCTCAATGTGCGAGTCTGTTCCACGGAGATGAAGGCTCTAGTCTACATGGAGCCTACTTACATTCAACTAGGATGATGTTTAAATTGTGCTTTTACCTCCATTTCTTCTTGCCTGACATGCAAGTTCACGGACAGTCTCAGTTCCTAGCTTTGCAGTTCAAAACAAAAAAGGACTTTTGCACCGAGCTAAAGTGATCATGACTGTTCTAAATGTGCAAGGTCAGTGATGTGGAGACTGTCAGGCAGCTTTAAGCAGGACAAGTTCCATCCTTATTTCTACAGCAAACAGCATGCAGGAGGGTTGTGAAAAAACGGGGAGGGAATGGCGGGAGAAGCATTTCCTGTTTTTCACTTTTAGCATTAAATGTGAAAACAATATAAAAGTTTATTTTGAAAGCTCTCACTAGGATACCCGTTTCTGTGTGCTCTCTGGGATGGGCTTCTTTCCAGGCACTGCGTCCCGTGACACTGACTCTATGTACATGAGGAAAGGCTGACACGTGTGCAGAAAGGTGGGCATCGCCTTGGCAAACTGCTCCTTCCGCACCCTGTCCCTGCTGGAGAGAAAGAGAGACAGACAGGTGTACATTTATCTATCTATCTAAGCTTCACCAGCTGCCTTACTGTCTTTTTATGCAAATATCTGGGCCATATCTTTTCAGGCTAAACAAAAGGGCTCCACCTCACTTGAGCAGGATATTTCATGTCCTGTCCTGTGCAATCCTCTCAACGACTCTGTGGCAGGTATGGTGAGCCTGGTGCTAAAAAGGCAAGTTTAAACATAAAGAGAAGATGAAGTACTAGGCAAAAAGCCAGTCCAATGGCAGCTGGGAATATGGCCGCAGTCCTTGAGAGGGAGAAGCCACAGCGCAGCTCTCTACCAAAGCCTGTGGGCTAAAGACACTGCTTTAAGCCTTGAGCTTCCTATGGGTCAACTGCTGCTTGTCCGACAGGGGCTCAGAGGAACCTGATTTGTGGCTACAACAGAAGGAAGAGATGCTGGGCTTGAATTGAACAGGAGAGAAACTGCACTCTTATCATCAGGGATCAGTGGGGGGATAGCATGGGCATCTATTAGAAACAAGGCGTGAAGATGACATGGAAGAATCTAACTATAAAAGCACAAGGTAGGTCTTTCTCGCCTCACCTGTAGAGCAGATACGTCTGAAAGTCCTCTGCTTTCTTTAACAGATATTTCAGCTTTTCTGTGAGAGGCAGCAGCTTCTCTTCCAGGAGGCTCGGCTGGGAAAGGGTCTCCTGAGGATCCAGGGTCCCATCTCTGGCTGGAGATTTTTGCACAAGAGGCTCCGGAGCGGTGGCGGGAGGCAGGAGAGTGACCAGGCCGACAGGGAGGGCCGGATTCTGACTGGGGCTGTTCCCAGGAGAAGGAGCCGAGGGTCCATCCAAGCAGGTGGCCATCCTTCCCAGTTTGGGGCGAGTCAACCTGCGGCTCTTGAAATGGCAGGCTGCCCCACCTGCCAGGCAGGAGCTCTCATAGGGAGGAGAATGCCAGCGGCAAAGAACCGTGTTTTCTTTTGAAAGAGAACACGCTAACTGAAGCCGCATTACCTCACAATGCGGAGCTTGCTGACCCGTTTAGCATTTCCCTGCTGGTCCCCTGTCATGTCTCTGCGGCAAGTAATCTGCATTCTGGAGTGAGACTAGGTCAAGTCTGGCCTTTGGACACTCTCTGCCGGGCACAGTGTGGAAGAGGGATGACCTACAGATTGCACAATGCATTGGGATGGAAGCTTGGAAAAAGGGCCAGAAGTCTCCCTGCAGAACAAGATCCAACTCCCTGGTGGCTCTTTTAAACTTCAGGGGTGTGGTAGCATCGGGATGTCCTTGGCACTTTACTGCAGGTGAGGTGGGAAGGGCACCCGCTGGCATAGTCATACTGGGGAAAGGGCTATGACATCCTGGCTAGCAGTGAAAGAACCCAGCCCTCATGGACCACGGAGGAAACAGACTCGAGTCCAGACTCACAAGTCTGTCAAATTCTCACAGACGACATTGTTAAATTCTCCATGAAAGGGCCAGATGGACAATTCTCATTTCAAAAAGTATCCTAAAAGTGGCACCACTCTCCCAGCCCCTTCCATCTCTCAAAAAGGAACAAGTTGCCCTGGTCCGAGGGTGGACGAGGCAAGGTGCACGAGAGCAAGCATAAAACGTGGCACACAAGAGGCAGAGAATGGGCAGACCACAAGGTTATGTGCGTAAATGATAAAATCCTAAAATGTACATGTGTTTCTAGTGCATCTAGACAAGGACAGTTACACCAGCCCTCTCGCCTTCAATTAATGTGTGATTTTCAGCACTTATATCCCTATTTAGAAAGTAAAGTGTGCGTGTGCCTCACTTTATCAAACGGGTATGAAATATGTGTCTTAACGACATGGGGGGCTTTATAAAATGACCTTGATATATATAATTCAGTGCCACTATCCAGATCGCGAGTGGCGAGAGCAGTAACAGCGACAACGGTACCAAATCTCATTTCTGTGATAACAGGATTGAGCAGCGCTATTCAAACTCAGACCTCTATCTGGATGCATTAAGGACTGCTTTTCACCCTTCCTAAATGTATTCGGAAAGTTATCTGGATAGCTAGTCAGAATGCTCACACTCCGCCCCTGTTCCTATCCAGATACTTGTGGGGCGGAGCGGGGGGGGGGGGGGGGTCTGGAAGAATTTTCAGTGGAATCATACAGCTAGTCCCACTGAAAATGGATTGACACTGGATAAATGCTTTTGAATCTCGACCTGTTAATAAACAGCCATTGAAAACTATGATAAATGCTAAACAATTAAACCACAGTGATAAAACCCCACATGGCCATGGTTCTGCTTCTCCCTGCCTCAGGGGTCCCATGTCTATGAATACCTCACCTGCTGAAGGACACTTGTCACCAGAGAGGTTTATTTTTGTGTGAAATTACTGTAGAAAGGTGCATTTCATACCAAAATATTTATGTTTTGTATAGGTTTTGTGGGAACCTGTAAGAAAGATGGATCATACATGGAGATTGATCATCAGTAATAAAATAAAAGTTGATAGACTTGTTCTGCACACAGAGGATTTGTGTAGGGCCCATGGTCATTTTGGTTATTGCTGTAAGCACACATGTGAGGATCTTCATTTGTGGTGACTATCATTCAGTAGATGAAGTTTTTATTTATTTTACATCTTTTATAAATGGCAAAAGATTTTTTTGCACAGGTAAAACGATAAACATATGTTCTTTTTGATTGGGTTAGCCTACGAGGCTTTCTGTTGAGAGGTTGTATGTGATTTTCCATGATCACAAAGGTATGTTTGTCAATCTATAGGTAGTTTCACATGAGGAATTGTCTCATTCATTAAATGTTTGTTTTTTTTGTTTTTATACATTATGGCATTTTATTTGATGCTTTTATGCCTGATGCGGGCAGAATTCCCAACATGGTCATGTTGCATTTTGTTTTATGGTGTTTTAATTGGTTAGGGTTAGTAGAGTTTGTTATTTGTTACATTTCATTTTTTTTTAATATTTTGGTTACACTATTATTTAATACTTTTGTTTTTGGTTTGGCTCTTGTGCACCATGTAGGTAGTGGCCGTCTCTGGCACTTTTCCGAAGACCGGGTGTTTAGTCGCAGGTCCTCAAGGGAGAGCAGCTGCCACTGACTAGAGTCTATGTGCAGAGACATCAGGGGCTTACACTCAAATGTAGGGAGGAGCATTATCAAATTGCACTGGAATGTTAAAATTCCTCGGTTCCCATTAAAGGGCACATAAAGAGGAAACAAGTGCCCTTTGCATTTCCCAAATTGTGTAGCAAACCTGTGTATTATACCTGTAGAAGCACTGTTTTGACCCAGTCCAGCCTCATGTTGGTACTAAGATCCTGCGGGGCTATGTTAAGAAGAAAGGACAAAGTCTTCCCTTGCTATATAGTAGGCTTGTCTAAGAGGAAGAGGAAAGGCCTGCTGGCTAGACTTAACAAGGAGGCCAAATATAGCTACGTTTGGGGATCCTGCCAGCTATTTGTGACTTGCATTGGCCATGGTTGGAAACAGGACAGTGAACTTGATGGACCTTTGGTCTGACTCAGTATGACACTTCTTATTACCTCCCCAGTGGCCCCTCATGTGATAGAGGTGCAGCGTTGATTATAGGTCAGTAAGCATGACTTCCATCTTGACAGGTGAGTGGCTGAAAGACAGAATGGTCCCACCCCTGCTTACTGAGAATGGCAAACAACCTTTACTACACACAAACACACACATAGTCCCCTCCCGGAAGACTGTGTGTGACAAAAGGATGGGAAACTGGCCGTAAAGTCACAGCAGACAGATTATAGTGTTATGGCCACTCTCCCTTCTTTCTGGACAGAGGGAGCGCTTTAATCTGTAGTGCTGGGAGGGTCATGTACCCCCATTCTGAAGCCCTAAAATTCCAGCCAGGGAGAGAGGTTGTCCCCACCACAACATGGAAACTGCGAAAGATGGATGCAGTGGAAGACACGCATAAAAAGACTGGCAACACAAAGTCACATTTTCTCTTTCGTTATAATATAATAAAGTCTTTTGTTCTCTGTGGTGTATCGAGTGTCTATAATTTCGACGTTTCATGCCAGAAGGCGTGAGAGGAATCAGAGCAGTGCTAGCACAGTTTGGATAAAGGCTTATGCTACAACCTTCCCTCCCCCCCCCCCGAGATACACAGACATATTATTGCTCCTTTGTACTGTGCTCTCTGCCCCCTCCCCTGACCCTCCCCCAGCTACATTTCAGTCAAGAGTTTAACTTAGAAAAACACAACAACATTTAGAAATTAAAACAGGAGTCTGAGAAAAACATCCCGGGACTGATCAGTAAAATCCAATGAAATTCGAGTGCAGAAGGGAAAGGACAGCCGAGACTCTTCCATTCAGAGAAGCTTGGCCTGGGTGTCCCTTCAGATCACACCCCGCCCCCCCCCAGAGGGCTCACGGCTGGCTTGAGGGGTCCTTGGCATATTATCTAGATGCTCAGCTGCTCCGTCACTCCTTGCTTCCGCATTTTTGAGCCATGGTGACTTATTCCCTTCCCACCCCACCCCACCCCTCCTGACGATGTCCCCGAGTACTTGAGATTAGCGTTGCTCTGGATTCTTGGAAATCAGCACAAGTCTCTCAGAGAAGCCGTACATGATGAACGTGGGCGTGCTGGTGCAATGGCAAGATCCATGGAACGGGGGGGGGGAGGCTCTGCCCATGAAATTCCCTGGAGTGAGCTGTATCATTTGTTGGCAGGGTGGCTCTGGGATTCTTCAGTGCTGCACCGAAACACATTTAAATAAATATACTTCATTTCGATTACAAAGCTGCCTCATCACCAACCATGTGAAGAGTGCGCAGTTTGGAAAGCCTGTGCCGTGGTCAAACACTGCCGGGTTGGTTGGGGGCGTTACATATTGCCTCTAGATCCGAGAGCTTCTCCATCTTCACAGCCTGCATGAGGGCTCTCTGGGTCCCAGAGTTTGGCTCTGAATATCTGTAAGTCCTGGTGGTCACCTGGCCCTCCCTCTACTCCCCAGCACTTCACTTCACTTCACCAATAAGTCCTATCTTCTACACACCCGAGGACCCCAACCCCAATAGCCTGTTCCTTTCCCATATCTATTGGTCCTTCTAACAGAGCCTACTCTTCCCCTTCTAAATCTATGGGTTCCCCTCCCCCGGAGTCTCCTTCCCAGTAGTTGTGTCACTCTCTTGTCTTCCAGGCTATCCTGCCAACTTTCCCTCACCATGCTGGCCTTCTCTCCCAGAAGTACTCTCTCATTCTCTGCTCCCTGGTGTACCCATGTTTAACCAACTCAACCTTTTCCTCTTTTTCCGTCTGCCCTCCTCCAGACCTGCAGGTTCTGCCACTCCCAACCCTCTTGATCCTGGAGCTGTGCCCACTAACCCTGCCACCAGTCTCAGGTCACAGAAAACATGGGGAAGATGGACGGTAGTCACTTGCAGTCCTGTAACGTTATAATAAAACAGCAGCTAAAAAAAATATTAGATCTATCTCTAAAACTCTGGGCACTACAGAAGAAAACCCAAAAGAATAAAATGCCAGCACAATTCAGTGAAAGCAGTCAAGATTCAGCCCTGATCCGAGCAGATAGCTCCTGGAGAAAATGTCCGACACCCCCTCCCAAAAACAATTACACCATCTGCAGTATTTTTCAGCTCGGCTATCTGGACTCTGTGCAGGAGGAGCGACAGTCCCACGTCTGGGGCTGGGCTATCGAGTGCGGTGCCAGGCTGGTGCCCACATGGCTTCGCTTGGTGGGAGAGGTGGGTGGTGGTGTTTCAGTGCTGGATCTCCCGGATTGCCACCGCTAACAGGCGTCTGAGATGTAATCAAAGTCTTTGAACATGTCCTGCTCCTTCTGAGTCAGGAGACGGGGCTCACGGGGCGGGGTCAGCGTGGGCATCTCTGCTGTGAACTCCTCGTCGAAGTTGCTGGTGTCCTCGCGCCACTTGATGAGGGGGACGAAGGGTGGCCGCAGTCGCTTGGCAAGCAGCGCCTCCCACTCGATGGTCTGTGAAAATGAAGAAGGAAAGAAATGAGGAGGACGCGGAGGACACATGGCCTCAACTGCAAATTTTGGGGGTACAAACTGGAGATTCAGTTCATGGGATAATATCCCCCGCCCCTCACCTTCCCACAGAGTTAAGCCGTGAAGGGTTTCGACACCAGTGGTTCTCAAAATTCCAGCGTCTGTTTTTCCTGGAAACTCAAATATTCCGATTAGCTTGGTGCAGGTGCCAGGAGACCTGCAAACTAAAGCTGTTGAAAAGTCTGAAGGGCTGGATTTGGGAAAGAACTGAAACAGACCATGAAGGGCCAATGGGGCCCAGTGGTCCATGTGGTGCGTGGTCCTCAGGCTGGAGGTGACATGCAGTGCTCCCAGAAATCCTGACCATCGCACACCAGTGGCGCCCACTGATCACCTCAAGAACCCGAAGGTGCCTTTGAGTCCGAGGTCCAGCCCCGTGACGGGTGGAGGGGGGGGGGAGTCTCATGAGTTAAGTACATCTCCCGCTGTCAGCGAGACAGTCTCAATGTGAGCTGGAACACAAACAAACCCAGGAAACAGATGAAAAAAGGGGGAAGGGGCAGAGAAAGTCGCAAGGCTCTAAGGAGAGGGACGTTTTATACAGCTATGAAGGACAGGAGAAAGGACGCGAGGGGGTCGGACACCCACCTTGAAAAAAGGCTGTTTCTTCACATCTTCGGCATCTCGCTCGCTGGATCCCAGGCGCCGCTCTGGATTCCTTCGAAGGAGCTACAGAAAAAGGACCAAATTATGATTCTCTTTCGATTTAAGCCCCCCAGAGATGACGGTGCGACCCTCCTGCTTCCGTTCGGGAGAGGAGGGGAGGGGGCATGGGGGCAGCAGGGTGCATAGATCCTGAAATGCCTGTGAGATAAGGATGTCTGTCTGAGATCCTAATCTGAATTCTATGTCAGCGTATCTGCAGTAATGGATCTGAGAAATCCTTAATCGAGCCACATGCATTAAATCATTTGTAGAGCCATCACACAGGCTTCAAGGATAAACACACAAAGCTTCTGAATGTTGGGACTGAAGTCATCCCATCACCACCATATCAGTTATCTGTAGAGAAAGGCGCTAAAGGCAATGAGAGACACTCAGTATGAATACAGCACAGACAGCTGTCAAGTGACCTTAGGTGATCAGTCTTAAGTATGCAAACCCCCTTGTTCCAGGAGGCCGTATTATAGCTACACACACAGAAATCTCACCCGTCTCATGAGCCCGATGGCCTCCGTGGACAGGAAGCGAGGATATCGCACTTCATCATTCACTATGCTGTCAAACACCTCCTCCTCGTCATCACCAGGGAACGGAGACTGGAAGAACGCAACAGAGACACAAGACACAAGGAGATGAGGAGGACGAAGCAGAAAGGAAAACCTGTATCCCCTGCCGTCTCTTAGAGCGGGGAGGGGTCTGAGCTCGCAGGTCTCAGTGTCTTGCTGAGGGAATAGATTCCCTGGCAGCACAGGTAAGATCTGGTGGCTGGAAGGACCACGTTTCGAGCTCCGGCAGAGAAAGGGTGGACTGGCTTCTCTTCATCATCAGACTGCTTTAGGAGTGACCCCCTACAGGGTCCAGAAATATCCCAGCTGGAAAGCACGAGCACGATCCAGACAGGGAACATGTTAGGGCTCCTTATTGGCTTCAAGCATGTAGAAACTGAAGTGGTGAGTACCTCCATTTCCTGGTCCCTTCACTTTGATGGCATTTTGGAATTTTCACTGTACGGTAAGAGGCCAATGTGAAAAGCTAAAGAAGTTTGGAAAAGGACCTCCAGCCAGGGTAATGACCTACCTAGCAGCAGAGAGCGAGCACCAGAAGCCTACTTGAGGAAGTGGAGCCTTACCTCTCCCACCATCATTTCATAGACAAGGACACCGAAGCCCCACCAGTCCACGGCTCGTGTGTATGACGTGTCGGTGAGCACCTCTGGGGCCAGAAACTCCGGGGTGCCGCAGAAGGTGCTGGTACGATCCCCGTAGCCCATGCCTGCAAGATGAATCAGACTGTTAGAGGACTTGTCAAACCGCGAAGAGATCAGCTCCCATCCCACCTTCCTAATGCGATGAGTTTGGGAATAAAGCTAAGAGGTTTGCCTGGGACATACAGTGCTCAGGCTGATTAATGCAGTTGAGTATAGTGGCACACTCGAGGGGGTGGGAAAGAGGGAGAGGTGTAGCACATTTTTACATAACCCAATTTTACCAGCTCTGTGGCTCACTCAATCTCAGATCATCCCCTGTCCCTCGCCTTAACCTGCCAGTCCCACCCACACGCTGTATCTATCCCAGACTTCCCTTCTCCAGCTCATCTGTGTCATCAAGGTTTCTCTTTTTCCAGCCAATATTACTTTGAAACCCAAAAAACAGCAGCCAAACCTTCTTTGCAGAGCCCAAAGTCCGCTATCTTCACATAACCTTCAGTGTCAAGTAGTAAATTATCCAGTTTCAGATCCCTGTAGAGAAAAGCAAGATGGTGCCCGTTCAGTACTCCATGCTCTCTGGCAGAGTACTCAGGGAATTAGGGCAAATGAGGCCTTTATATGCAGTGACCTTGCGATGGTTTCAGCCAAGGTCAAAAGTTGCTACTGACTGTATGCTTTGAATTCAACAGCAACTACTGGGCTACTCAGCAACCCAAGTCAGCTGGTGGTCTACTCACCTGTACACGATTTTGTGGTCATGTAGAAACTGTAAGCCAAGCGCAACACATGCTGCGTAGAACCTGGAGGGGGGGAGGCAGGGGAGAAAAAGAATTCTTATTGAGTTTTCCTAATGCCTTTCTGCCTCTGCTAGAGAAATTCCTTTGACTTGGCCTATAGCAATACACCAGAGATCTGTCCAGTTACTCTCAGAACACAGACATGAACATGTGACATTAGAGTTTCCCAACACAAGAACGGACCAGGACAGTGAAACGTTTCCACTCTGTGTCATGGATAAAGGGGAAAGTCCAGTTAAGTAATTGATAGAGAATTATGGACCTGCCTTATTTACATGGGATAGGGGACCATGATAAGCAAGGACAATCACATGGATGGTTGCTTGGATAGGCTAAATCACCTGACAGCTCTCCCTTCACGAGGATCTCAGGTTTACCACGGGGTACCAAAGCCCATCCTACAGGAGTCCATGACTGATGACAGTGGGCACTCAACTTAAGGCTCACAAGACCCTTTGGGTCAGTAGATGGTACACAATCAAATGAACAGAGGCCCATCTAACAGCTTAGCTAGGAAAAGCATTTGCATGGGGCTCTGAGGTTCAGTCTGATGAAAGATACATTTTGATTCAGTTGTCTGCACAGGGACTTCCATTGTGTGCACATTAACTGGAGATGATTACCATCAGCCAGAAGAACGTGGCAGACACCAGTTATTGAACCTCAAAGCAAGATGCCCCAAGCGTTATCTTTACAGAAGTCAAGAGTCCCGAGACTGCTCTGGAACCAGGTCTCCTGTAGGACGCAGCATGAACACCCCCAATAGATCGTCTTAAATCTAGTCAAGGGTGAAAGATTTAAGCAAACATCGTGGTACATGAGTTCTAGCACCCTCCCCCAACTCACAGGCTCATGGAGTCACACTCACATGGCCCTGGGCTCCGAGAAAACGTCCGTGTGGATATGCATCATGAGGTCCCCTCCTGCCGTGTATTCCATCACAAAGCAGACGTGCTCAGTGGTCTGGAAGCAGGCCAGCAGGTTGACCAAGAATGGGTGGTGGGAGCTGTTCACAGTTTCAAAAATCCTCTTCTCACACATGAGGCTGTAAGGGAAAGAAGAGAAGACGCCAAGCCGCTGATTACACAACTCTGGCGGGTCACTAGAGGCAGGATTCAGTAGTGACTCGTTAGGATGGGTGAGAGGGGAGGGGAGACTCCAACTCAATCTCAGTGATTAAGGGGGTGACTTCATGGACTATTTCCTACTTATGCACACAAAAAGGCTTCTACAAAAATTACCCTATGGGTTGTACACATCAAGGACATATAGCACGTACTTCTATGCGACAAACATGCAGGCGGGTTCTGGGGTGATATCTGAGTGAGGTACAGGCAGAGTTCATGTGTACACAGGATAAGAGGCTGAATCCAGCTGCTATCAGGAGACCATTCCAAGCACTCACCTCTCCACCTCATCACGCGCGATGATGTCCCCTTTCTTCAAGGCTTTGATTGCATACAGATTCCCCGTTGCCTTGTACTCGGAAAGCAGCACCTGTGGCCAGAGAGAGAAGACAGAGTTAGTGACCAAGGCTAGTCGGGTCATGTGCAGCCAGCTGAAAGCATTTCAGGACTAGGTAGAAACATAAACATGAGACCGACCAAAAGGTTTACCCAGTTGGCTTGTGCTGTGGACTCCTAACAGCTGGAGCAGGAGTGGCTGGTTCAGGTAGCACAGCGCTATCAGTGGGTGCTCCCTGTTACTACTTATAACCTCTTAAACGTCTCAGCAAGAAACCCATTCACTGAACCACTTATCTGACTATACACACAACCCACTTGTTAGGAACAAACTACCAGGGGCTGCCGAACGCCTCTCTGACTGGGGGGGGGGAGGGGGACCAAGCTCCGCCTTGACTCCACCCCAAGCTCCACGGAACACTTCTCTAATTGGGAGGGAGCACTAAGTTCTGCCGTGACTCTGCCCCATCTCTGCCCCTAGCCCCCAGCCCCCACAGCCTTCCGTCCTGTTCTGCCGGTGGGGATCCGATCTCCCGTAGGCAGAAGAGGAATGGCTGCGATCATAGCAGACTCCTTCTGTCTGCCCACAGGAGATGGGATCCCCGCAGGCTTGAGGGGAAGGCAGCCGTGACAGCAGCAGCGGGAGATTGGATCCCCATGGGCAGACAGGAGTCTTTGCCGCGATCGTATGGCCTCCCCCTCCTGCCCACAGGGATCTGATCTCCTGCAGGCAGACAGGAGGAGTCTGCTGAGATTGTGGTTGCTGGTAGGCAAAACGTTTGGTGGGGCCCATGTAGCCCACCTCGTTCCAACGCCTATGCAAACTGCCATCTGAGCAGGCAACTGGACCAAGAGGCAGAGCTGGCCCAAGGGTTTCTGCTGCCCTAAGGCAGAAACCCCTGCTGCGCTGCTACCTCCCGAGCTGCCACAGATTCCATCTTGGAAGGGAGAGGCGGGCAGTGGCAGTATTTCTAAAAGCGGCGACAAAAAGCAGATGCTTCTGGAAATACTGCCGCAGCCCGCATCCCCCTCCTGAGACGGGATCAGCGGCAGCTGGGTGGAGAGAGGGCGGCATGGACGGGCCGGCCCTGCCAAGAGGTACCCTGCCTGTGTGGAAATAGGAGAAAGTGCTCTGCAAACAAAAAGGCAGCTCAACTACCAACCTCGCAACACACCACAAACGCCCAGACATACACAGATCATTCACTCGCAATTCCAGCTCTGCAGCAGGATATGCCCAGACTCTGACCCTACCACTGGCGCACCTATGAGACAGAAAGTCTCCCCCCCAGGCCATTCACTCTGACTTATCAAAGTCCTCAGAGATAACATGAACTATTCAATTAAACAACTGAATAACGTTGTGATCCTTTATGGGAATATCTTACGTCTTCTGCACTCGGTCTGATGAGGTGTTCTTTTAACATCCCATTCACAAAAGCAAAATCGAAGCCTCTGTCTTTAACTGATACTCTTGCAGCCACCACTCAATACATCCTAAGGATGTCTGCTCTGAGAATACCAAAATCCGAGGACCTGTAAACAGAAAATCTTCTCTCTTTCAGCCTTGTGGTTCCTTGTGTGAAAGGAGATCGTCATTGCTGTTGATCCTTATAAACACATCACAATTTATAAGGACTCCCAGAAATTGTGGTTGACCAGGGAGGACTGAAAACTCTCTCACGTGCTAGGGACACGGAGCCGCAACACTCGCCCAGTAGAGGGGAGGAAATGCGATACGAAAAGACAGACTTTGTTCAAAACAGAGAAATCAAGGGGCCACCCTAACGTGATCATTTAATGATTCTAACAGGTCCATGACTCACTCCCTATTTCAATTCTAAATGCATTTTAAAGCAAGTTTTACCTATAGAAAAAGTTAGAAATGAATGTTAACACTAGAGGAAATAAACAAGAAACATTTTAAAAGTAATCGATTATTTTCTTTGTTTACTAACAAACGGTGGTGGAAGGAGCTACACTAGGCCATCAAGGTCTGCAGAGGGGGAAAAAAAAGTTACCGCCCCCCCCCCCCACTACAGCCACAGTATTGAGGAAATCTAGTAAGAGACTCAGAGGGGGATAAACAAAGTCCATTTGCTTCCATTATCGTCCACTCTGAATGTGGGCAGGAGGAGACGTCCCTAAGAGGCGGGTCCATGCGTGGAGATCATTCCTTTCATTACCACCGCAAACCCCATGGGGGAACATCACCTATATGTCCGCCACACCATAGCTAGTCTCCCGGCTGCTGGAGGATCATAGAGACCACACGAACTATTCCGAGTCTGGAATAGAGACTTACCTTGCCAAAATGTCCTCGCCCCAGGACAGCGAGGAGGTTGAAATCTTGTAGGGTTAAAGGGGCTTTCCGTTGATGACTGGAGAGAGAATGAGGAAGACAGCATGAAAGAGAGAATGAAATAAAATCTATTCCACCATGGTAGATCTTCGAGCCCAATGCAAAAACTAGAATCGAGGCGGGAGGAGGTGATGTAGGCAACCCAGTGTCAAAACTAGAGACCAGCGCAGATGGAGCCCAGGGCTAAGCTGGTTGGCCTGTAAGTTCTTCCCTTCATCGTGGCTCAGGGCTGGCGCTGGCTAAGACAGTGCAGACTCTGAGTTGGGAATAAAAAGGCGTCATTCTTAACAGGCTGGAGGAGCAAATCACCCAGTGTATATTCACTTTACAGGGAAAATTCCAAAGGGGGCTAAGTGAGCAGCCAGGCTTAGGCCTCTGCATCCCTGATGGAGCTAGGTGCTTTCACTAGGTGACTGGTTTAGCTACCTTGCAAGGAGGCGCTCAAGGGCATTCGAGTTGCAGGGAAAAATTCAGGCTTGCTTAGATGCATCTGAAAATGCATGGTCATAATTTCCCCCCAGGAACCCCGAACAGCAGAAGGCATATACCCGGGCAATTTTTCTTGGAAATTAGCTAGAAACAGGGGGCTTTTTAAAACGTGACCCTTTGGGGGCAAATTTGGATGGCCATGGAGAGGGTAAGGGCTGAATGGTCATACCTTTGCAGAGTATTACTTGAGGGCCTTTTGACATCTTGCAGTGAAATCAGTTCTGAAGAGAACAGCTCAGTCCCCGCCAGCCTTTCACTCTGAAATCAGAAACATAGGTTGCTCAGCTTCCATGGGCATGGACTCCTGTCACACTGTGTACAAAGCTGTCTATTGTTCCACTTCTTCTCATGCTGTGAGATCTGCCTCGTCCAAAACCCGATTCTCAGTGTATCACGTGACACCGGATCCCCCATATTTAACTGTCCACAGTTTTTAATGGTTAGGAACTGCTGTAGGGGGCAGATCAGTGGGACACCATGCAGGATGGTCTAATACAGAGGTACTCAAATCCAGTCCTGGAAGGCCGCAAACCAGTCAGGTTTTCGGGATATCCCTAATGAATATGCATGAGATAGATTCAAATACAATGGAGGCAGTGCATGCAAATATATTCCATGCATATTCATTAGGGATATCCCGAAAACCTGACTGGTTTGCGGCCCTCCAGGACTGGATTTGAGTACCTTTGGTCTACTACCTTTCAGGCCTGGTGTGGACCTGAAGTCTAGCCAGTGATTCAATGCTTGGACAAAACATCAAAGTCACAACTTCTGAAAGTGACCAGAAGGTTCCTCTGGCCAAAAGGGTCAAGTCACTATACTAAGAAGAGGCATCACCCAAGGGTGATGCCAGCCTGCCACACCCAGGAAGAAGTTCCCTCTGTCTGTAATGTGTTCTTACCATCAACGGTCGCCTGGGAGTTTCTGTGTCACCAAGGCTGCCTCTTGGCTCTTGCTGAGGTTTGTGTGGGGTCACGTCAGCATCTAGGTTCAGTTTCTCCACCGAAATGCTGCTGAGAGAGATCCACAGCCATCAATCAGTGAGGTCCGGATAGATGCCAGTCATGCACTGCTGGGGTGGGGGGGCCCTGGTTCAATCATATCATTAAGAACAAAGTATCTTGGTCCTGGCGAGAGCGTGGCAAGAAGGTGAGGAGAACACGGAGGGTTCCAGGTGCTTGGCGCGGGATTTGACTTATCTGTGAGAAATTATCCGTTTCATGAGAGGGAAGGAATGATACCCGTAACGGCTAGCTCCCAGGAGGACTTCTAGAACAGAAGGGGCATTAACGTGGAAGGAAGGGCAGACCCAGACGCCGCTGCTCTTAAGTTCTATAAATCGATAAACTCTTAAAAAATAAAACTCAGGGGAAGCTAAAATTAGCACACTTATGAAAGCGATTTCTCTTTCTGAGCCGTCAATGCACTTTCCCAAGCATCCCAGCACCACGCCTGACCTTCAACTGCTCTCTCTTGTGAGTTAACTCTGAGGTTATCCTGTGATAAGCTGTACCCAGTACCGGGGCGGGGACCTTCTCGGAGGTCATCGTGCTCACCCACATGCTCATTACTGCTATGAGGGACGGGAGGCCGTCATATAGAGAGAGAGTGGCTGGCAGCAGACTGGAAACATGAGACTTCCTGCTTTGTGTGGTGCCAGAGCCCCCGCTGGGCTCCGGCTTTCCCTCCATTTGTTGAGAGTTAAGGATCCTCTGTGCTTGTCCCAGGCTTTTTTGAATAAAACACATGGGTGGAGGGTAAAATGCCCCAAAAATCTCCTATTTTATAAAGCAACTTAGGCAGCTATGTAGCCATCCCGAACCAACCCCAGAAATCCTCCGAAGATGGGGTTCACTTCTGATATTCATTTGGACAGACTATGCGCCACATCGGCGCATAGCCCTGCCCACCGACCCCTAACCCTGGATATCGAATGCCGCGGTGACAGTATCGAATATCCAGGATCATTGCACAAGTCCCAGAGCTGCTGAGGCTAACTGGGTAGCAATGAAATTGCACCATTACCTGCTTAGCATCTGCAGCTAAGACTAGGCGAACCAAAAGCTGGCCTAGTGTTAGCCACTACCCAGTTATCGGTACGCCCCACCTCCACTTCGCCCCCGACGTGCCCCAATGGTAACTGGATGGCATCGAGGCACGTAGGGGACATGGACAGTGATATTCAACCGCATAGATGCCATTGAATATTCCCATTTAAGGACTGTAAACCATGTAAATGCCTTTTGAATATTGGGCCCGTAGTTTATAAAATTCATTTGCACATCACAACTTTGCCCCAGCAATACCCAAACTACCCTCCCAAAGACACCTACATGCAGCACAGACGCTTGGACACATGTATTCATCCCACACAGTTTTACAAGAGCCCTTTCTGGCGTACAAAACACGCTTAGTACATGGAAAATGACCCCTTAAGGGTCAAGGGGGCCTCAGAAATATTCCTCTGTAATGGGTTAAAGAAGGATAAATTTACTTTCAAACCTAGGAAAAATGATAATTTTGTAATCAAGAAGAGTTCATACAGATTTAATTAAGGCTCGTTAGAGTTATAAGTCACAGAAACTATAACTGGCTAAGAACAATCAACAGGAGGTAACTAGGACCCTAGAAAAAGGCTGAATCAGGGACACCGATGACTTGCTCCAGTCCCATTATACAGACTTGTGGCTACTAAGGGGATCGGGGGAGGTGGAGGGATCTTACCCGGAAGAGACAGAGGACAGACTCTGCCTGCTCTCGGAGCCGGGTCCTGGATGCATCTGGACCGAAGGGCTGTAAGTACCCGTGGAGTTGCTGGTAGGAATGGCTCTTCGCAGCAGCCTCACCCACGTGGCGATATCTATGTTCATCTGGCGGGCACGCAGGAACGCCTTCCCTGAAAGTTAAATCCATATAGGATGGTGAGATTTGCTGGCATCGACGGGTCAGCCACTCCCCCCTGAAGCTTTCTGCATGGGGCCATTTCTGCCGGAGGAGAGGAGTTTACAGAAAAAGGTCATTCACCTCTTTTTAGATCAAAATTAAAACAAACAAACAAAAAAAAAACCTTGAAGGATGATGCTCTGGTCACACTAGAGGTCTGAAAATCAGTTCTCTATTTTTGGTAACCTGCCTTCAGTTCTGCTGGGTGCTTTTTGACCTTCCTTGGATCCACATAAGAACATAAAAGTCTCAAAAGTGAGAAGTTTATATCCTGATGGTCTGTTATCTCCTTAGCCCGTAACCTTAACCTGCTTTCAGCTACCAGATCCCAAGCCAAACAGTTAATCAGTGGGCGCCCACGGTGACTCCTCTGCTGGGAGGGTGTCGTACTCCTGCCTAGTGCTATCTCCCTGCTGGTACCAGAAGCAGCCGCACGCTGGGTTCTCTGATCTTTAACCTTAGCCCAGAGAGCTACATAATGGAATACAGGGGGAAGGTGTGGGGGCGTTACGCCAGCCTTACAGACCAGTCAGAGTACATCTAGGTTGTGAACACCCCTCCCTTTCTTTCTGTGTCTGAATGCCACAGAGGGGTGCTGAGCTCACAGTACTTGAACCATGCAGGTTATGCAGAGGGGTGGGAGCCACTTCCCAGGAAATGCTCTTAATGGACTGGTATCATTTGGCTTAAGTTTAAGTTTCTAGTGCTTTTCCGTTCAATCTGCCAGGGTCCCCAGGTTGTGCGCCTTCCTGGAACCTCATGAAGGCAGAATCCATGCGGCTGTGCAAGACCTCAGTGCGCGACGATATGCCATGATACCCAGGGACCTGGGGCTTTACGGCTGCTTTGCTTCATTGTACCTTGCTGTTTGGAGAAGATTTTCTTTTGCCGCTGAAGCTTTGGGATTCTTTCTATGACGGGGTTAAAGAAAGTGACCTGAAAGGCAAATAGGAAAACCCAATTAAATCAAACCAGCTCGGAAAGCATCTTGCAGAAACTTATTATTCAGCTGATCTGTCAAATCTAGCGGCCAAGTGGCTTAGGACTCCAGGTGTCTCGGATCAGTACCTCTGAAAGCAGGGTGCCCTGAGGCTCCAGGTCTAGGTGGATCTCGTGTCTCTGGTTGTCCAGGAAGTCTTCCAGCTTCAAGTATTTTAAGGCACAAAGACTGCGATAATCTCGCCAGTACACGGAAATCTCCAGCTCCCGAGCCTGAGAAAGGTGGAGGGGGGAGGGAAAAATAAATGGAGGAAAGTGACATTTTACTTACCAGATAATGTTCTTTCCTTGAGTCCTGCTAGACCAGTCCAGACAAGTGGATTGTGTTCCCCTACCAGCAGATTGGTGGAAATAAAGAACCAATAAAAAGCCCAGTTTTCAATGACTTCACTTCTGTGCCTCTATCTGCCTCAGCCAAAGCATATGGGAGAACATGGCAAGCCTCACACAACCTCAATTGTAGGCAACAATGAGTAATCAACAGTAGAGAACTATGTACAGGAAAGCATAAACAGAAGGCATCAGTAGAAGATGAACCTGCAGAACTAAATATAAAAATCATACAGTTTCAGGGGTGGGCTCTGGATTGATCTTGCAGGACTCAAGGAAAGGATATTAACTGGTAAATAAAATGTCACCTTCCATATCATCCTGCTAAACCAGTCCAGACAACTGTGATGTACCAAAGCTACAACTCCACTGGACAGGAAAAAGACACAGCAGCTCACAAAATCCTTGAGCTGAAGGCCGTGTCCACCTGCGCGTGGACATCCAAGCGGTAATGCTTGATGAAAATGGAAAGTGATGCCCATGTTGCCACCGAGAAATGTCTGTAGGGGCTACTGAGCTCCACTCCGCTCATGAGGACGCTTGTGCTTGGGTAGGATGGGCACACAAACCCTCTGGAACTGGCCAGTTCTGCAACAGATCCACTAAGGCAATGGCTTCCTTAATCCAGCACCCAAAGTCAACTTAACCACTACCGCATCACCCTTGCGCGGGTCAGCAAAGAGCACAAAAAGATGGCGGACTTGCAAAACAAATTTGTAACCTCCAAGTAACGGAGAAGTACCCTCCAGACATCCACAAGGTGAAGATCATTATCCTTCCCCCAACACTACTCCTTAGAGGAGGAGGGCAGGCAGATCACCTGGTTCACATGAAGGGAGAAATAACCTTAGGCAAGAAGGAAGGCACATACTGAATGGAAACGGCCTTTTTTGAAAAGGCCAGATAAGGATCTCGGCAAAGCAGAGCCTGCAGCTCGTAAATCTGCCTTGCAGAACAAATCGCAACCAATATGACCATCTTGAGCGTCAAATCCTTCAAAAGTAGCGTGCTTCAACAGCTCAAAGGGTGCCGACATCAGGGCCCTGAGCACCAGACCCAGGAGGGGACTACAGACCGGAGGGGAGGACACAGATGCCAAATCCCCTAGAGAAAAGATGAGATGACTGGGTGCAAGGCTAGAGACTTTCCATCCACTGGACCTTAGAAACAGGCCAGAGCTTCCATCTGAACTTTCAGGAAGCTAAGGGAAAGGCCCTTCTTCAGGTCAACCTGTAGAAAAGCCAACAGAGATGGCACTTTGACCACCTTAGGAACCAACTGCCGAGTGCCACACCATCGCTTAAAGAGGCACCAGACCCACATGTATATTAGCTTGGTAGACCTCCTCAAGGTTCTGAGCAGAGAGGAGACCACCACCAGAGAATAGCCCTTATGCACTAGCCATCTCCTTTCAAGAGCCAAGCCATAAGCAAGAAAAGAACCAGGTCCTCCAGGATGATTGGTCCCTGCTGCAATAGGCTCAGAGATGGAGGTGCCTGCAGGAGCTGCATCAGATCTCTGAACCACACTCTCCTCAGCCAATCTTGCTCAGGTTTCATTCTATATGCTGAAAACACACCTTGCCAGGGGCCACCGAGGAAACACATACAGCAGGTGCCAACTTGGTCAAAGTTGGGCCAGGGCACTGATGCCCTCAGATCCTGTCTCTGGGCGGTGACTGAAGAAGCGGCAAACTTTGGCACTGAAGTGGGTCACCATCAGATCCATTTCAAGGCAACCCCAGTGGTGCAGAATCAACTGAAATGTCTCCTAACTCATCTCCCACTCTCCAGGAGCACCGGCTGAGGAAATCCACTTCCACATTGTCACCCCAGTAATGTGCTGAGCCGACAAGGCTGGCATTTCTTCTCCACCCAGGCAAACAAAAGAGCCATCTCCAGAGCTACCCTGGCATCCTCATGCCACATTGTTGACTGACATAAGCCACCGTTGTGGCGTTGTCTGAAAATGCTTGAATCACCTAGCCCTGGACAAGGGGTTGGAAATGCAGAAGAGCCAACCTGATGGCCCTTGCCTCAAGGCGCGTGATGGACCACACCACTTCTCTGTGGTTCCAATGGACCTGGGCTGTATGGTCTTGGCAATAGGCTCCCCAGCCTGAAAGACTGGCATCTGTTGTCAGAAGGATCCAGGAGAAATCATCTATCAGCACGCCCTTCCTCAAATGACAGAGCTGCTGCTGCTGCCACCACCACAGGCTGGACTTCATCATCAAATGGGAGTGGGAGCCTGTTCTCGAACTCCTAAGAACTCTGGGACCACCGAGCCAGCAAGGACTGCTGAAGTGGTCAAATGTGAGCATGCGCCCATGGCACCATCTCTATGGTTGCCGCCATCAATCCGAGGAGCTGAGGATAATCCCAGACTCTGGGAGTCTGCTGAGCACAGAAGAGCACCAGGCAATCCAACAGTCTTTTGGCTTTCTCCTCTGCCCACTTGAGTGTCGAAACATGCTGCCTGAAACTCCAGGGACTGGGAAGGCAACAGCTGTCTCTTTCCCCGACTGATCACGCAGCAGAAGCTTTCCAAAAAGGACACCATGTGGGACACAACGCTTCTGAAAGAGAACGGGCCTGGATGAGCCAGTTGTCCAGATATGGATGGACATAGATCCCTCGGTGTAACAGCACCACAGCCACCACTATCACGACCTTGGAGAACATCCTCAGGGCAGTGGATAGACCAAAGGAGAGGGCCGCAAACTGATAGTGAGAGCCAAGCACGGCAAAACATAGATACCTTTGCTGATTTGCCCGGATTGTGATATGAAAATAGACCTCGGCCAGATCCAGAGAAGCCAAGGACTCGCCTCGGTGCACTGCTTGAATCATGGAACGCAAGTTTCCAACCGGAAGCGCAGGACGCCCTTGAAGTCCAGAATGGGCCAGAAGGAACTGTTCTTTTTGGACACCATGAAATAGATAGAGTATCTGCTCTTGCCCCGCTTGTCCGGATGGCCACCACCACCTTTAGGCATAGCAACTTGTCCAAAATGGTCCGCACAGGGGCACTTTTAATCGCAGACCGACAAGGGGAGACTTTTTTATACTGCTATATCTACAAGTCGTAACGGTTTACAATTAAGTCAACTGCAAAACGGTTTACATAGAAATGGAGAATAACAAAAACAGGGGGTAGATTAGCGTAAGTAAGGGGTTAACAGGCTGTGATTATATACATTACATTAACATATGTACAGGTGCTGTGAGGTATAGCGATAGTGAAGATGAGGAATTCATCCAGAATCGTCTCTTACCATTTAGTTCGGCTATGTCCTGGAATGCAATCTAGCACCCATAGATCGTTGGTAACCTGGGCCCATTCCTGAAAGAAAATGGGCCTCCCAAACCTCACTGCGCAGCCCGAGAGGGTCCTCCTCTGGACGGGACCAAGTTCCTGGGCCCACGCACTGCACAAAAGGATCTAGAATGAGCCTAAAATCTGGAAGCAGAGGGAAAGAAAGGTTTTCCAGGTCTGTAATGATGAAAATCCCGAGACCCCCAGGGATCTGGCCAGTGCGCACTTGGTGGATGGGCGGAGCCGACTAGAAAGGGGCACCAGTCTACTTCACTGGCCCCCCCGTCTTCCAGAAGATGGTATTTATTTTATTTATTTATTTAGGCAGTTTTGTATACCGCCTTATCCTTCAATCAAAGCGGTCACAACACAATTGGGGGATACATTTAACACGTGGGGATATGAGTCACATACACTAATACTTACAGGGAACATGGGCAATGGAGGGTTAAGTGGCTTGCCCAAGACCACAAGGAGCATCTGTGGGACTAGAAACCCCAGTCCTTCCGGCCCAAGGTTGCTGTCCTCTAGTTGGATTTGAACCACCGACCTTCCGGCCTGAAGTACCTTGCCCCAACCACTAGGCTACTCCTCCCTCCCCATCTCACCCAGGTCCTTCACCAGCTTTCCAAACTGGTTCCAAAAAGAAGCTTCCCTTTAAAAATCAGTTCACCCACCTGGGCTTTGGAAGATGGTTCCGCTGACCGTGCCTGAGCCAAATCCAACACCATGACATCGTTGTCATGGTACTATCCCTGGCCGCCAAACATACCAGGCCATATATGGCATCAGAAAGGAAGGCCATAGCCAACTACAAAAGAACAGTATCATCCAGCAGAAGAGACTGAATCCATGAGAGCAGGACTTGAGACATCAGGCTGGTACATTTTTTATTTATTTATTTATTTACATTTCTTATATACCGCACTATTTGCGATCAGCGCGGTTTACATAAAACAAACAGTATCCGACAATAAACAAGAGTCAGGTCATTACAATGAACAGGAACAATCAACTTGGATAACGGGGGAAACTATGTACATGTGTGGAACCTTGAAATAGGTGACTGTTTATATGTGAGATGGAGTTATTGTGTGTTGCATACCCCCAGCCGCAGAATAGACACCATGGCGAATCTAGCTTCTCAACCACAAATCCATCTTACGGTCCAGCAAGCCCTTTAAGGCTGAGCCACCTTCCACAGGAATGGTGATCTGACTGGTAACTGCTGTGGCCTGCGCATCCACCTTGGGAATATCAAACCACCAGCTGGATATCTATACCCATAGTGCCATCCGTCACCTCCTGCCCTGAGGCAGGCAAAGCCAGACTAACTGCGCCCTCCAGGGGTGACTCAGAAGCTGCCACGCAAGAAGGACAGAGTCCAGAAACTGGAGAGGAGGCATCTCACTTTCTACAGGCCAAACAACGTTTCCTGGAAGAAAACACAGAATTAAGGCAAGTAACACAACAGCGCTTTAACTGTGCTTTTATTGCAACGCATCTTACAGGCACTAAGGAAGGAATGTGCGTTGGAACCGCTTGGGTGGAATGTGCGCTAGGACCATGTGACCGCCAAGTGCACAATGGGTTAAAATGCTACTAATGCGTACAGAAAATGGCCTGAAACCACACTAACGGTCACCAGTGGCCACCCCAAGTTGCGTCCCAGGAAGACGGAATTCGGAGCCCCCAACAAGGACAATGACAAGGTCAAGCCTTGGTACTCACCCCTCTGAGAGCTCCAGGCAGAGGATCTATGCCATGCTCAGCTCTACTCCCCTGAAACTGTTTTACCGGCTTTGCAGCACTGCATTTAAGGTGACTGGCAGACAGACCCTCTGACAGCCTTCTGCGATCTTCAGAAGAGATCAGGGGGTACAGAGGAGGAGGGAGGGAGCAGTGAGGTTGTGTGAGGCTGCTGCACTCTTCCAGATCCTTTCAAATCCTTCCAATTTCTGACTGCTCAACAGGTTCTTATCATGATAAGCGCATGAAGCTGAACCAATTTTCCCTCCTTCTATGGCTACTGAAAAGAGCGCAGTCTAGTGGAGCCTCCCTCATCATGATCAAGTGAGAGAGTCACCCTCAAGGTGGTCATTCACAAGCATTTAATCAATCTTTTCCTCTCAGTCCAAAATCCATCCGCCATCTGCTTGAGACAAAGAAATACTGAAGGGACCTCTGGTGGCCACGGCGGATAGAGGCATGGGCGTAATGTCATTGGAACCTGGGCTTTTCATTGGTTCTTTACCTCCACCGATCTGCTGATAGGGGAACACAAGCCACGTGGTCTGGACTGGTCTAGCAGGACGATATGGAAATGGGCAGCGACAGTCTTCCCCTGCCTTGGTCACATCACTGCATTGTAGGCAAAACCCGGAGGTCTAAAAGATGCTGAACTTGCAGGATGCCAAGGGAAAGAAGAAAGCCTAACGGCCTTTAAAGAGGGCTTGTTATAAATTCTATCAATACTGTGCAAGCATTCCTTTCATTTGCTGTTAGATGGCTGAATATTATGTCCTGTGTCAAGCATCTCTTATGGTATAAGAACGTCTTCTTCTTTCACTTCATTATAATGCTACAAAAATAAAAATAGCCACTTCCAGAGTGAAGAATAAAACTCAAAAAACAAAAAACAGGATCGGTTCCAAGATGGCGGATGAGTAGATGCTGGCTGTTTGAGTGCGGAGAGGCTGCGAGTTGGTTGCCGCGCCAATGGGGAAGAAGAGGAAGCAAACTACACCGAAGCCCCCGGTAACCTCGACACCCTCGGCGCAACCCTCGATAGTACCCTTTTGCACCCTGCGACCGGCTGACATGTCTACAGAGGCTCTTCCGGGTGGTTTGGAGGAGCTGAGCAGTGATGGAGTGGATCTCAGTCCAGTCCAGCTGTGGCCGCCGCAACCCTGTGGAGGTCGGGAGGAGGGAGCAGACGCGGGAGTACCTCTGGGTCAGGAGGTTGAGGCCGTGCTTGGGGGCTCCTCCTCTCCGATGGCGTCGCGCTCTGGTGATGTTAACGCTGGAGTGGTGGAGAAGGGGTACTCCAGCGCGGAAGTTTCGGGAGGTGCCCGACGGAAAATCCCTTTACCAGGAGCGAGTGAGACGCGGGTGGTTTGCGGATTGAAGAAACCAGCGAAGGTGACTTTGGACTGCTTATGGGAGGCGATTTCATCTCTCCATGCAACCTTTGCTCCTGTGGTGGGTGCTTTAACACAAGAATTTCCGTTGGTTAAAGGACGCTGTGCTGCTGTGGAAGCAAAGTGTGCAGAGCAGGCGGAAAAGTTGGCAGTTCTGGAGACTAAAGTGGAACAATTGTGTTCTGTGGGTGAGATAGTTTGCAAGGAACGTTTAATTGCATTAAGGAGGTTAGAATATATGGACAATTCAATACGGAGGAATAATTTGCGCTTTTTAAATTTTCCTAGGTCACCGTTGCTGGAACCCCTGGTTCTTATTCGTAAATACCTCACTGAGGTTCTCCTAATGCCATCAGATAATTTACCACCTATTGTTAGGGTTCAGTATGTTGCTGTTGTTTCTGATACTGTGGCTGAAGGGGGCCTAGGGGGGAGGGACGGACAGGGACAGTTGGAATTGTCTGAATTTTTAGAGTCTTCTTTGGAAGTTGTGACCTCCAGGGCAACTTTGCTGGTCAGCTTTGCTTTTGAATCCGACCGCAATACGGTCCTTAGGCTTTATTTCCGCAGATTATCTTTTTCCTTGTTTATGGGTTCAAAAATTTTAGTATTTCCTGACTTGTCAAGGGACACCCAGAAGAGGCGGAAAGAATTTCTGGCTTTACGCCAGAGAGTCACTGCCCTGGGTGCCCAATTTAAATTGAGGTATCCATGTAAGTGTGCTTTGTTATATCAGACTAAACATTTTCTGTTTTTTGAACCTGTGCAACTGTTGAAATTTCTTCAGGCAAAGGAAGTGGGGGGTGAGGGTTAACTCCCGTATTGGCTGCCATGTATATTATTCTTTGCTCATAAGATGATTCAGGTTATCCTGTTTGCTTTAATCTATATTTCTTTGTTGGAACCTTATTGAGGTTGTCCTATGGGGGACTAGATGTTTAATAGGGGATATGGTTTTGTAAATGTTTGAGATTTTCTTCCTTTTTTCTCTGTTTCCTTCTTTGATTATGTTTGGATTTCTTGCCATTTCCCCTGTTATGTGTATTTGCATGGAATTGCATGTATTTGCTTTGTGAATATTATGTAAATGGTATAAAATTTAAATAAAAAAAAACAAAAAAAACCCAAAAACAAAAATCACTCTACTATAAATATTAATTTGGCTAAACATCAAATGCCAATAACATCTCTGGCACGGGTATTAAAACAGGAGAAAAAGGCCTCAGAAAGAGTAGTTACTCACCTGTAACAGGTGTTCTCCAGGAACAGCAGGAATCAGTCCTCACATATGGGTGACGTCGGCGCCGACGGAGCCCTCGCGGAGCAATTTCCCCAGCTTTCAAAGAAAGCCTTTGGGAATTGTAGCGCGCATGCGCGGTCCCCTTCCCACCCAAGGGTGCCATCTTGTTCAGTCTGATGACAGAGTTGGACTTAAGGCCAAGGTTGGAGAGATAAAGCAAATATTGCAAGACCACTGCCACCACGCAGGAGAAAGGATCCTCACACTGCTGAGCACACCACATGGAGAAGCAACGCCACTTAAGAGCGTAGGACGTCCGGGTGGATGGCCGCCTGGAGGCCAAGATGACCTCTTCCACCTCCCGAGGCAGCAGGAGGGGAGCAAGAACTAGGCGGATGGCTCTGCGCTCCAGGAAGTTGATCTGCTGAGCAGACTCCCAAGGAGTCCAGAGGCCTTGAGTACATGTCCCTTGGCAATGTGCTCCCCAACCCAGGAGAGAAGCATCGGATGTCAGTACCTGAGAAGGCGGAGGAGATTGAAAATCCACTCCCAGCACTAGGTTTGGCAGATGAAGCCACCACCGCAGAGAAGAGACCAGCAAGTCAGATATCTGTACTGAGTCCGCCAGGCTTCCTGTGGCCTGATGCCATTGAGTGCAAAGGCACCACTGAGCAGGTCGCATGTTCAGGCGGGCACTGGGGGTTACATGGACCGTGGAAGCCATATGGCCGAGCAGTCTCAGAAATTGCCTGGCAGAGACCAGGGAATTGCTGTGAAAGAGGCTGGCGAGATCCATGAGCCTGTGGGCCCTGTCCAGAGGCAGGAAGGCCCGCACCTGAAGAGTGTCCAACCTGGCGCCTATGAATTCGAGATTTTGAGATGGGAGCAAAGTGGACTTTGCGAAGTTTATGACAAATCCCAAGTGCTGGAGTAGAGTCACAGTGCGATGAGTGGCCTGAGTGGCTTCCTAGGAAGACTGGGCTCTGATGAGCCAGTCGTCCAGGTATGGAAACACAAAAAGGCCTTGAAGTCTTAGATAGGCCGCCACCACTGCTAGGCATTTGGTGAACACCCTGGGGGCGGAGGATAGGCCAAAGGGCAGTACCCTGTACTGGTAATGATTTCCACCCACAACAAACCTGAGATATTGTCTGTGGTCTGGATGAATAAGGATGTGAGTATACGCATCCTTTAGATCTAAGGAGCATAGCCAGTCTCCCTGTTGGAGGTAGGGCAGCAGGATTCCAAGGGTAAGCATCTTGAACTTTTCCCTTTCCAGGAACTTGTTGAGGTTTCGCAAGTCCAGGATGGGTCTGAGGCCTCCTGTTCTTTTTGGTACCAGAAAGTACCTGGAATAAAAGCCGTGACCTCTCAGGTGGTGGGGAACCGGTTCCACAGCCTGTTCCTGAAGAAGACTTGCTAACTCCTGAAGGAGTAAGTCCCTGTGCAGAGGGAGTCTTGGAGGCTCCCCTGGAAAGTAGGAGGGAGGTACCTGGTGAAAGTGTAGAAGATAGCCTTTTTGAACTATATGAAGCACCCAGGTATCTGATGTGATGGCTGACCACCTGTGGGCAAAGTGGACCAGCCGGCCTCCTGTGCTGAGAGGAACCAGCGGAGGGGAAGAAGCTATGCTGATGGAGTCAAAAACCCCCACCCTGCTGAGCAGGGGCCGGTGTTGTGGGCTTGGGTGCCTGCTGCCTAAGGGACCCATTACCCCGTCCCTTGGCCTGCTGACCCTGTTGGGGAGCTGCTGAGGCCTGAAAATGAGGGTAGTGTTTATAGGCAGTCGCCTTCCTCGGGTAAAAGGGCTTTTTTCTCGAGCCCTTCTTCTTCTGAGAAGGGGCAGAGGTTTTTCTGGACAGCCGAGTCCTGGTCAGAGTCTTGGTCTCAATCTGTGCAGCCTTTTCAGCCATGGGCTTGCCAAAGAGGTTTTCACCTCTGCAGGGGACATCGACCAACTTGTCCTGTACCCATGGCTCGAGGTCGGATGACTGAAGCCAAGCCTGTCGGCGGGCACCGATGCCGGCTCCGGCTACCTGAGCCGATGCTTCGAAGCCATCGTAGGCTGCTCGAGAAATAAACTTCGAGCACTCTTGAATACCAGTGGACAAGGCCTGGAACCTCTGCAAAGGTTCCTCGGAGAGACCAGCAGAGAACCCGGCAATCTCCTTTGCCAGGTCTCGGAGATACATGCCCATGTAGAGCTGGTAGGTCTGGACTCGACAAGCAAGCATAGAGCCCTGGAAGCACTTCCTACCGAGGGCATCCAGGTTCCGCGCCTCCCAGCCGGGAGGCACAGAGGAGTGCATCTTTTGACTCTTGAGTCGATGCATGGCCGATTCCACCACCATGGAATGGTGCGGTAGTTGTGCCTTTTGGAACCTGGGGCTCTTGCGGACTCGATAAATGGAATCGACCCGCTTGCTTAACACCGGCGCCGACGCCGGGCTCTCCCACATGCGGAAGAGAAGTCGCTCCAGCATCGGAGGAACCAGTACAGTAAAGGCCTCCTTCGGGGGAGAGTCATACTGGAGGGCATCGAGCTCTTCGGCTCGAGGCTCCTCCTCGGGATCCGTGGGGAAGGCCAAGGTCTTGGCCATATCCCGCACGAAATCCGAGAACCGGGTGTCCTCCGGGGGGGGGACCGTCTCCGAGGTTCAGACTCGGGTGAGTCCGATGGGACGCACCGAGTCCGAAAAGTACCGGGTGACTCTTTGTCCTCCATCTCCCAGCCCGACTCCTCGGAGGAGGAATCGAGCAGCTCCAGTCGGGCGGGCACCGATGCCCTCCGCCCCGACGCCGAGGCCGGCATCGACGACCTCGGTCCCGAACGGGAGGCCGAGGGAGACCGTGACCGAGGATCGACTCAAGCTCGCATGGACTCGAGGATCGGCTCGGTCGTCGACGTCCCGGTGGTCGGGGCAGATGCACCGGCAAGGCCAGCGATCAATGCCCGCTGCTGGTCCATGAAGGCAGCGAAACTGCTCTCCAAGGCCGTCAACCTGAGTCCGAGCTCAGGAGACCCAGCAGCCCCCGACTCGGGCCCCGACGGCGTCAGGCCCGACGTTGGCTCCTTCGGAGGCGAGTCCACGAGGACTACAGTACTCACGTGTCCAGGAGACTCCATCTCGAGACGAGGATGTTTTGAAGGCCTCTCCGACTCCGAGAACCCGGGACGGCTATCGGGGCTATGCGACCTGGCCCTCGAGGAACCAGGAGCGTCCACCGACGCCGCCCTCGCGGGTTTTTTCTTCCTATGATGTTCCCAGGCAGGAGACCCCCGCTCAGAGGAACTCCGACGATGCTCAGGACCAGAGTCCCGGGATGTCGAAGCCTCTGACGAGGTCCGGGCCCGGCCGGATGCAGAGTCAGAGAAGATTCTTTCTTTTTGATGCTGCCAACTCCTCAACGCTTTTGAGGACATTTTGCCACACGGACCACAGATCATCGGGTCATGATTGGGTCCGAGGCAGCGGAGGCAGCAGTCGTGTGTGTCGGTAAGAGACATAAGCTTCATACAGCGATCACATTTTTTAAACCGCTGGCAGCCATCGGGGGAAAAAGGGCCCCTGCGAGGTCAAAAGACAGGGCTGCCAGTGAAAAAAGAAAAAAATGGCGCGAACGCTAGTCACGAAGGACAAAAACCAAAAAAAATAAAGAATGGACTCGATACCGGCGTATCGGGCCCGGGCGGGAAAAGGATCCAGCGTCGAACCGAGAAAAGAATATTAAAGAAAATCAACTTTTTCAGCGGCGATCACAAACAACGTCTGTAGGGCTCCGCGGAAAAAAGAAGACTGAGCAAGATGGCACCCTTGGGCGGGAAGGGGACCGCGCATGCGCGCTGCAATTCCCAAAGGCTTTCTTTGAAAGCTGGGGAAATTGCTCTGCGAGGGCTCCGTCGGCGCCGACGTCACCCATATGTGAAGACTGACTTCCTGCTTGGTCCTGGAGAATCCATGGATTCAGGCTGGAGCATCAAAGCTAACATATGCCATCATCCAAACCATCAGTGGCCAGAAAAAACTCCTCTCTAGAGATATTTATAATATTTTCAGTTTTCATAATGTCATATTTTCATAATTTCACACATTATCAATTGAACATATTAGGCAATCTCACAATCACTTTTAAATATCCAGGATTTCAAACACAATCCTGTCGACTACATGTTTCGCATAGCGCTTTTTCAAGGGGTCCCACAAAAATATACCAAATGCTGTAGAAGGGAGCAAAAAAACCCTATGCTTAGAGAAAAATATTTCAAACAATTACTGACAGGATCGTTGGTGTCGGGGTGCTGCCTCATATACGTTTCTGAATGACATGCTTAGAAGAGAGCTTCACTAACCTAATATGTTCAGTATATAATAATATTTAGCCATCTATCTGCAAAAGAAAGCAATGCTTGCACAGTACTGATAGAATTTATAACAAGCCCTCTTTAAAGGCAATTGGGCTTTTCATAAAATGGGATCTTGGTAAATTACACCATACGCTAATTATGCTCCCCTTCAGGGATTCAATATCATTCTCTCTCAGACTAGCAAATCTGTGTTTGATTAGCAAGCTAAGTCACCCTCTGGGTTAACCTCGCTGCAGAAAACCAAACTGCGTTTTCCTTCTCCTCACGTACCCAAGAGGACATTAGATTATCATCACTGGAAGGTTCCTCCTGGGACGTGTCGGAGGAGGTGCACAGCCAGGATTTCCCAAGCTAAGATTCCCTCTGCAGGAAGACAGCACCAGGAACTTGTTGTCACGTTCCCCTCCAGTTTTCACGTGGGACTTATTTTGCCAGAGAGATTCTCTAGATTGAGAGCAGAGCCCCTCTCCCTTCCATTACTTACCCTCTCCAGTTCCAGAGTGAACGTCTGGCTCCAGGCCTGAAGACTGATGGGTTTCCATGCCGTCTGTCCCACCACGATGTTATCCACTTTCAGCACGGCGCTGACCTCACCTGTGAAAGGAGAAAAGCCGTCTAATGGTTAACGTAGAGTGGAGAAGGAGAGAGAAGACCAGGTTGCATTTCCTTTACAGATCTGTGCTCACCACTCATAACAGACACATACCGGTCGATATTCAAAAGTGTTTATGCATTACTGGGTGTACCGGTTGTACGTATAATACTGGCTGTTTAATTTGCTAAAAAGACAAAGTTATATGTCCAGAAAAAGGCACGATGAGGGTGGTGAAAAATGTATTATGTTCAGTGGCAGAATTCAGCCACTGACTGTACGATATCCATCTACGTGCCGATGGGTAAATGGCAGACAAACTATCCTTCCATAAGTCACTTATCAAATTACCTCAGAGCCGCGGCCCTGTGGGAAAATCAAAAGTGGCATTTCCAGGATCTATAAGCATGGAACTGGGTGGGACAGGGAAGTGTTCCCTTAATGAATAGGACTAGAGAGAAATCCCTAAACAGGGTGCCTGTGTCTCTGCTCTCCCCTTGCCTGGGGTGTGGGTTCCATTTTGCCAGGGACCAAGGACAGACTCTGCAGAGGTAAGACGAGGACAGCAGGAAGTACTGGCAGTACAGCATGCCATTTCGGAGTGTAAGGGGGAGGAGAAAGGGGACTGCACTATAAAACATTTCACAGGCAAAGGTCTGGATATACCGATGTGCAGCAAGTTTTAGCTCTCATCCCTCCTGGGTTATCAGCAGTTCTGGGCTGGAGCTTAACCAGAAGCTCAGTCTAAATGATAAAACTACATTTGGATGTGAGACGTCCCCATCCTGGTCCAGAGAAAAGGCAGGACTGGGAGATGGCTTAATGTCCTACTTCCGAGGATCACAAGGGGCTGGGCTCACAGTCATTCTCTTTAGTAATGCTTAGAAGCAGATCTCAAAAACTGCACAGCTAGAAACCCTGGAGCAGATTTTCAAAGGGATTGGTCGGCCACAGCAGTTAACAATCACCCTGATATTCAACAGCAGCAGACACTGAATATCCGGATTGCGTGGCCACTGTCCCATTGAGTGCCGACCTTATCTGGACAGTGGCAGTATCAGAATAGGTAGCCGGATACCAGTTGCTTTTCAGGTGGTCAAAGTTATCCGGACCACAGCTGAAAATGACCACTATCCTGCCCATGGACACCCTGGCACTATCTGGACAGAGCTGTGGCGGTCAGAGGTCATATTCCCTCACGGTGCCCTTATCAGGACCACCATGGGCTCCGGAAAATCACAATACGACAGACTGAGGCCGAATTCCACTGACTCTTTGGAGAAAAGGGCTTTCCCGTCATGTAGGACTGTAACAAACTCATGTAAAGTTTTGCAGGGGAATGATGGATAGCGAGAATATAACCAGAAACTTTAGGCTATTTCACCAATGTGAGAGTTTTGCTGTACTGAGGAAGTGTCAATAAAGATAGAAGATACTCAACTGGACAAGTCCTCCGCCTTCACGGCGCTCCTGCCGCTCAGGCTGCCGCTGCGACTGTACAATCCTCTGCCGCTGCGGCCCATGAAAGAGGTCCTGCCCTCACCGGGGCTGTTACAGGGAAGGGAAACGACTGTACCCCGGCTACGACCGGGAACCGAATCCAGCAAGCCACTGCAGCCCAGCAGCATGACTTCCAGCATACCTGCAAAGGAAGCGAAGAGAGCATGCTTACACCGCACTCCCCTAGTGCCGCCGCCGCTGCCGCTGGTGGTGGGAAGCCCCTGTGCTCTTACCTGTTAAAGGCGAGGGCTTGGACAGGGTGTTGTACTGGTTTTGCTGATAGCCGGTGCTGTTCCGGCTGCTGAAGGCGGGCGAGGTGACCATGACCAGTTCCTCCTTGATGATGCAGCCTTTGGGGTGGTCCTCTGGCAACTCATTTACTCTCTGCTCCAGGGAATGTTTCAGGAGGTCTAACTTCTGACTGGATTCACTCAGCCTTGTCTGAGCCTGCAGGGGAACCAGGGTAAAGTTTAAACCAGAGAAATAGGAAAAAAAGGGATAAAAGCATCTGAAAAGCACCACATGGCCAGCGTGGGTCTCCCCAAAGCTCATTAGGATGAAAAGTGCACTCAGCCTATCTCACAGACCCATGCCCGGTCACATGGATCAAGACAACCAAGGAATACTTCCTCAGCATCATACACAACATGGTAAGCAACTCCCTAACCCAAGGAACCATGCCAGACCAGCTGAAACTAGCCACAATAAGGCCAATTCCCAAGAAAACCAACCTAGAAAAAAACAATCCAGCAGCCTACAGGCCAATCTCCAGCATACCGCTTCTGGCCAAAATTATAGAGAAGGCAGTGCAACAACAGCTCCAGGACCACATCGACGAACATGCCCCAATGGATATACATCAACATGGATTCTGCCCAAACCACGGAGTTGAAACACTTTTGCTATACCTATTCAATGACATCATACAGACCATAGACAACCACAAACAAGGAACTCTAATGATCTTCATAGACATCTCAGCTGCGTTCGACACAGTGGACCACAGAATCCTCTTAACCAGACTACAGAACATTGGAATAACCGGCGACATACTAAATTGGTTCAACTCGTACCTAACAGACAGACAGTTCCAAGTCAAGACTGGAACCAAAACCTCACAACCCGCAAAGATCAAGCAAGGGGTACCACAAGGATCCGCACTATCCTCACTACTATTCAAACTATACATCCAGCCAATCTGTGACATCATGACAGCCCACAAGATAGACTACACAATCTATGCAGATGACATCATGATTTACACGCCTATCAACCTCGACAACCCCGACTACACCAAGATAACAAACTGTCTCGACAGCATGTCCAACTGGCTCATGCACAACAACCTAGCCATAAACTACAACAAGACAGAAGCACTCATCATCACACGAAACACCAACTTCAGCCCCCCACCATTCATCAAAACCAACAACACGACAATACCACTAAAGAACGAAGTGAAATACCTCGGAATAACACTTGACAAAGAGTTGAACCTACAATCACACATCAGCAGAACCACCAGAAATGCATACTACAAAATGAGAATAATTAGACGCCTCAAGCCTCTACTCTCACATGAACACTTCCGCACAGTCTGCCAAGCGCTCATAACCCCCATACTCGACTTCTGCAACCCCATCTACAACGGAATGCCGAAACAATCACTCAAGCCGCTTCAAATGGCTCAAAACACAGCAGCCAGAATAATCACCGGTTCCCCAACACAAGCCCACATCACCCCCCCCCCATCCTAAAAGACCTCCACTGGCTCCCAATCAGCCACCGTATCAAATACAAGATGGTATTAAACAAATTCAGAATCAGACACAAGAGCTCAGCACTCAGCCTCCAAGCCCTCATACTCCCTGACACCAGCAACAAACCGAGAAGAAAAACCACGGCAGACACACTCAGCACCCCAAGTAACTACACAAAAGCATGCAAATCCACCGCACAAAGAGCACTATCACTGGTGGCTCCAACAATATGGAACACACTCCCACACGACCTACGATCAACTGAAGATCTGAAGGACTTCCGAAAGCTCCTAAAGACTGTACTCTTCACCGAGCACTATGGCCCAAGCGCATAGCCAGAATCTACAGACTTGGACCAACCTTGGATTCAATTAAAGCTCAATCACAACCAGCGACAGACCCAGCAAACCCATGTATATAACTGTAAAAAGTGCACACTGTAAATAGCTCACTCTAATCAGCACACCCGCACCCATGCACCCTCACTGTACATAACCTCACCTGACACACACAACATTGCTAAATGATCGTCTGATGTGTTCACCGCCTTGATTGAAGGATAAGGCGGGATAGAAATATCCTTAAATAAATAAATAAATAAATAAAAATCTCCAAGTGTCTATTTCCAATTACTGGGTATATGTCTGGGCTAGATGACTTCCAAAATTGGAGTTAATGGGGATGGCATAATCAAATATTATAGAATATTCATTGTCAGTTCTCTTTCTAGGTGGATACACATCGGATACATCATTTCACATTTCAGTTCCCGCCAAGATACGTACACTTCCCCTACTGAGAGGTTGGCCCGATAGAGCCCGCCTCGATCTGCTGCTTGTGTCCCCTTTGAGCTCCACATGGCATTAGCAGTAAACTGAGAGGCTGATGATGTTTCCCTACGCAGGAGTTAAGTTCCTTCAGAGACCATTCATACCCTTAACTCTTCAGCTGACAAACTGGTCACAGAGCTTTAGAGTCAAGGAATTCCAGGACCACCAACCCCATCTCATTTGGGCCTTAGCACAAGAGAGAGGGGAACAGGGCTATTTTTCCATCGCTTGGAGATGACAATACCTCAACAATGGCCTTCCTGTCCTGCACCTTGGCCGAGCCCAACAGGCGCAAGACGTTTTTGGCTCCTTCTGACACCGCATGCTCCACTCGGAAATGGTGCCGCAGCTCTTCAATGCGAAGCTCAATATGGCTGAGATCCGTGTTCCCTTCAAACAAGACAATATGTCTGGTTAGTGTGAGATCCCTCCAGTATAGCCCATGCAGCCCACTTCATACATTTCCCTCATTGTATCACTAAAATGCAGGACTGACCTTGGAGACTGTGGGGGGCCTGGAGGTCAAAGAGTAGGAGGATAACCTCTTTGGATTATCTGACACTTTACCTTAGCTCTCCACTGCTGCGGACCCACCGGCACTCTGACTTAGGAAAAGAGAGAGAGACGCTGGCGATAGGTTACTACAGCAGCAAAAGGCCCTCCAAAGTTTGGGACCTGGGACAATTATCCTGATTCACCACCCCTAAGTATGGCTTGGCTCCCAAAAACAGCAATACAGACGGGGCTCTCTTTTTAAAGACATGTCCATGGATATAGGGGGGACAATTCAACCCTGCAAGCCTGAGCCTCTAGGAGGCCACGAGCAACCAGATATTGGGTTTATCCAAATATCCATTGTCATAAAAGGGGCTGATGGGTGCAATTTAAAATATTGACATTATTCAGAAGGGCCTAATGAGGATAAGCTGACACACACGGTCCTCAGGCTCTGTCTCCCACTACATGGCTTTGATCTGCCTTGCCGAGGTCTCCAGCCATTAGAGGTTTATATGAGCTTGGTGTGGGGGAACAGTCCTGAGTGGCCCTACACAGCTTCTGTTGTTTCCTTAGGAAAGGGGAAAAGCGGAGTTTCTAATCTATTCTCGCTCGAAAACTCAGCCCTTGCACGCTCCTCTCTTCAGCCTACCTGAAAATGGGGAAAACCCCTTCCATTTTGATGCTTTTGCTGTGGCTCGGAGCGATGACACCATGGCAACCGTCCTCTCTAGTCACACATCCCCTCGGACTCTTCGCATTCACGTCGCCTGCTCACAATCGTTCTCACAAGTACACGCTATTGGAAGTGACCTTGCACACACATCGCTATAGTAACAAACACCCGGCAGGCTTTCTTCACTGGACTGGTCTTCTGGTTTAGATCAGCTGCACTGAGGCCTGGCGCTCCAGCCCGTATCACTAGTACTGGAGTTTCTTCCATTACGTTGCAGAGTTTTTCCTTATTTGGTATGGTGTGAACCCAACCGGCTTCCAGCAGGTAAACATGTCCAAGGAGACAAGGAACAGACGAGCTCCCTGGCCATCTCCCCCTTTCTGCAGACACTGGGCGCCTGCTTGTTTTTGCTTCTAATGTGCGGATAATATCTGGGGAGGATGTGGTTCAGCAAACAGGCAAGGGAGTGGTGGAGGGGCCTCGGCAGCCAAGATAAGCCATCTGAGGAAGAGGGGGTGACATCCAAAAACTTCTCAATGTTGGGACACAGAAATTCACCCCTGGCTGAAGCGTCTCACTTCAGATCACAGTGAAATGTCAATTTTTAGCTTAGCATTTGATCTCACCCACAAGAACTCTGTCCGGTTAACTCTAGACTGCACCTGCCTCTTCACTAATGATACCCATAAATCCCAGGTAAGGCTGGTATGACGACATCCTGGGCAAAGACCTAGTAGGGGGGCTGTGCTGCCTTCAGTTTTAAGAAAGCTCCCTCCTCTCCACACTAGCCCTGCACCCAGGGCTACCACGTTTCCTGGTCTAAACTTAACCCAGAATAAAAAGTATCTCCGCGCAAGCTCACACCTGCCCAGCTTACTTAAAGATCGGGCTTCATCCACTGTCAGGTTGATATTCCAAGGCGCTTACATGGGCAACACGCAATGCCAGATTTAAGGGCCAGCATTCACATCGATAGAGAAAGTATCCAGCCAACGCCTGCAGAAAAACAGCAGGGTCAACTTTAAATGGACAAATTAGCCCTGTAAATTTAGGACCGTGTATTCAGCAGTCCTCCCTAAAAACGGGCAGGGCCGCCAAATATTGGCCAATATCTGTTTATCTTAAAATCATCCATGGGTTTAAATAAGGACCTCTGTTATTTTCAGCACCAGGACTGGAGCTGGGATCGTATGTTGGGGGTGCTGTAGTGAGTAAGGCTGGGCTTGGACCTTGACAACACCCTGAGAAGTTTCCATCCTTAGCCAAACTGACTACAACACACCTTATGTTGACTCTTGATACATGTCACATGACCAAAGGTCTAGGATGTTCTCGTTCAATCCTTTCACGTCTCCTATCTGCCCCCTTATTTCTCATTTGGCATTTCCTCTTCATTTTGCCTGCTTTGAGCCCCTTCCCATCATTCCCCTCGTCAGGTCTGCATCTGCCTCATCCACTGTCAACTCTGTGTCAAAGATTCAGCGCTGGAAGTCCCAGTGTCACTGACTCGATGCTACTGATATTTCCATCAGCGCTGGAAAACTCTTTCCGTTATCTTAATGGTTCCCCTCTCCATATCAGTATTTTGCAAGGTAACGATGTGAGTACCCCGTGCGCAGAAAGAGAGAGACATGAGTTGGCCAAGGCTTCCGTTCCTGTTTACAGTCTACAATCTGACAAAAAAAGGCTTTGCAGCTGATGTGCTTCGTGTAGCCTGAGACCCTGCAAGGGTTACAGATTTTTCCTGTCTTCTCTCTGTGAAATCAATAGTTGCTGCTGCTGTCTCCCACCCTCTATGAACTGCAATTAAGAGAATGTGTTAATGACTTTGCTGAGTGTTCTAAAGTCTAACCCTTTATTAAGTTAATTAAACTGATCAGAGCCCTGCATTTGGGGTGCCAGACTACGAGCTATTAATTATACACTCCTAAAATTAGCGGTTTCCCACCCAGGCCACATATTTCTCCAAACTCCAATCAGTCCCTGGCAGACTGACTATAGGGTCAGAAAATGAGAAGATGGGAGGGGAGGGGCACTTAATACCAACTCCGCACATTTTTCTTCTGGCTCTTTTCACACACAAGCACTTGGTTTGCAAAAGTAAAAAAGCCGTAGGAAAGACGCAACACTCAAACACACACAGGGGTGTATCACAGGAGGCTGTGCATTTGCAAGGTAAGCACAGGGGTGGGAGGGGGGGGGGGGAGAGAGGAGACCGACACTGGCTGATCTGCGACTAACTGATCTCACATCACAATCCAAAGCAAAACTCTATGTGCTCAGAGATGGATTAAGGGTGTTTTGGGTTCCCCATTCCGACTTCCTCCACCCTTGCTATATCGTGTATTCTATCCACCCAGCGAGGGATCCTTCTAGGCTCAGACCCCTGGTGACTGCTTCTTTAATCGGTCACTAGCGGTCTTGGAAAGAAGCACACAGGACACCGGAACTGTAAAGCAACACAAAAAGGGCATTTAGACTTTCAATTTCCCAAAACATCAGCAAAAAGTATCTTTTCATGGTATTAAATTCACAAGAGAGGGGGGCTAAGAGTACAGAGGGGGAGGGAGGGATGGGCAGCTAGAACAGCAATGCATGGTGGGAAGGTCTTTGCGCTGTACAGCCCTGGGAGATCAAAGTCCTTCTCTGAACGGCCTGGTTGCGACTGGAACTAGTGTCACAGGTCTATGCTCTAACCACTGCTCCTCACTACCAACAGATCTATGCTCTTTCTCCTTCTGGAAGAGCAACTAGCAATTCTGGCAGTGGTTTAGCGACTTATCCTTGATGCTGCATGGAAGACAGAGAAGGAAATGGACATCCAGGCCCATCCCCTTCCCAGGTCAATGACTTCAGCCTGCTGTCGGTCTTTCCACTCATGCCGACGCCATCTCTCTCTGCACTGGAAAGGGAGCAAGCCACGGATCAACACATTAGCTGACGCCATAATATCCTAAACTCCTACCCAGGCCCACAAACCATCAAATCCCCCGCAGACCCCCGTAGGCTCTAAAGCAGAGGCTCTCAAATGGGGACACATCAACAGTGGATGGTGTCACAGAAACATGACCATTTCCCCATCTCTCTGGACTTTCACTGTGACCTGTGCCAAGTAGTGGCAATACCCAGTCAGCATGTGGCCTGTGAGCCAGTGAACATTCAAAGGCCTTTGCCCCTCCTGTTAAGACTGGAAACTCATGCTGAGTACTGGGGTCTGTAAGCACACACTGCACACTGACACAAGGGGCCCTGTTCTAACTGCTGCCGTCCATGCTGAGTACTGGGGTCTGTAAGCACACACTGCACACTGACACAAGGGACCCTGTGCTGACTGCTGCTGCCCATGCTGAGTACTGGAGTCTGTAAGCACACACTGCACACTGACACAAGGGACCCTGTGCTGACTGCTGCTGCCCATGCTGAGTACTGGGGTCTGTAAGCACACACTGCACACTGACACGAGGGACCCTGTGCTGACTGCTGCTGTCCATGCTGAGTACTGGGGTCTGTAAGCACACACTGCACACTAACACAAGGGACCCTGTGCTGACCGCTGCCTTCCTGCTTTAGATGAGTGGAGGGAGGTGAAGGAGGCTGGAGACCTGCTATTTTGATTTCATCATAGGGGTTCACATGAATTTTCACTAGTTAAAATGGAGTCTTATAGGATAAAAGTTTGATAAGCACTGCTCTAATGTGTCCTTGGGCCATCAGGAGGAGAAACACAGCCTTCCGGCATCAAAAGCAAGCAGAGACTGCCTCGGTCAGGACCTTGCGTCCCCAGAGACTGCTGTGTCCACTTAAGATCTGATCAAATTTTAATCAACAATTGAAGTTCTCAGGATAAAAGTTCCTGGCTGCTGACAGTGTGGTATTCTGTCCGGTCTCTCTTCTTGCTTCCAGCACTACCTGGAAAGATGCCGTGTCTACCTCCAGGCTTCTTGGCGCGTCTACGGTCAAAGGCAGCCTCCATGTTCCCCACATCTCTCTCTGTTCTGACGTCGTAGTGATTCAGTGGTAATGATTCAAAGGGCAGCAGAGCGACAGCAGGTACTGGGATGTGCAGCGAGTAAAACAGAAGCACCCGTTGAGGCCCCTTTTCCTTAGATGGTGTCATGCCAGGATTCTGGCGCCCCCTCTCTTGAGGTCTCCCTGCAGCTGTCTGTGCTGTATTCATATGCTAGAAGTATGTGAAACTCAGACGTATTAAGGCCTTTTGCAAACTTTGATTCTAAGGGATAAAAATGACTCTCAATGAGGTCAACTCATCCGAATAGCTCAGTTTATGAAACCTGAACATGGGAAACCTTTTGTGGCATTAACCTTTAAAAAGGAGATAGAGCAGCTTTTAAACTAGATAATAGGGGAAAGCCGACAGTCGCCCAAGAGCGCATGGTTCGGAAGAATGTATCCTTGAAGGATACTACAAAAAGCAGAGAGGTTCCAAAAAAGAGTAAAGTAGCCCAAATGCCCTCGAGTATGGAGCAGACAGAACTTAAAGATCCCAAATTACCCATGTCTACCAATAGCCAAATTAATATGAATAAAATACAGTCTCTAAAATGCTTGTATGCAAATGCTAGAAGTCTACAAAACAAGATGGGAGAGTTAGAATATATAGCACTAAACGAGAGGTTAGATATGATTGGAATATCAGAGACATGGTGGAAGGAGGACAACCAGTGGGACACTGTGATACCTGGGTACAAACTATATCGAAATGATAGAGCTGATCAAATTGGTGGAGGGGTTGCGCTCTATGTTAGAGAGGGCATTGAGTCAGAAAGGATTAAAGTTTTGCAAGAAACAAAATTTGCTGTAGAATCTCTATGGATTGAAATTCCATGTAAAAAGGGGAAGGCGATGGCAGTGGGGGTGTACTATCGTCCGCCTGGCCAGAATGAACAAATGGATGATGAAATGCTCAAAGAAATCAAGGAAGCTAGCAAAAGTTACAGTGCAGTAATAATAATGGGTGATTTCAATTACCCCGGCATCGACTGGGTCAGTGTCACAACAGGACATGCTAGGGAGATAAAGTTCCTAGATGAAATAAATGACTGCTTCTTGGAGCAGCTGGTTCATGAACCGACCAGAGGGGAAGCAATATTAGACCTAGTCCTTAGTGGAACACCAGATGTAGTGCAAGAGATAAGGGTGTTGGGGCCACTTGGCAATAGTGATCATAGCATGATCGCCTTTGATTTAATTAGTGGAGGAGGGATAGTAAGGAAATCCACAGTACTACCCTTTAACTTTCGAAAGGGAGACTATGATAGAATGAGGAAAACAGTTAAGAAAAAAACTAAAAGGAGCAGTTGCAAAGGTTAAAGACGTACATCAAGCTTGGGTGTTGTTGAAAAATACTATCTTGGAAGCCCAGACCAGCTGTATTCCACGCTTTAAGAAAAGTGGAAGGAAGTCCAAAAAATTGCCAGCATGGTTTAAAGCTGAGGTCAGAGAGGCTGTTGTTGCCAAAAAAGCATCTTTCAAGAAATGGAAAAAAGAGCCAAATGATGAAACCTGGAAACAGCACAAGCACTGGCAAGTCAAATGCAAGGCATTGATAAGGCAGGCAAAGAGAGAATTTGAGAAGAAGCTTGCTGCGGAAGCAAAAACGCGAAATAAAGACCTTTTCAAGTACATTCGTAGCAAAAAACCCGTGAGAGAGTCAGTTGGTCCATTAGATGATAAAGGGGTTAAAGGAGCACTAAGAGGCGACAAGGCGATAGCGGAGAGACTGAATGAATTCTTTGCTTCGGTCTTTACTGAGGAAGATGTAGGGATGTTACCCACGACTGAAGTGGTATTTAAAGGTGTGGAAGAATTGAAGGAAATATCGATACATCGGGAAGATGTCCTACAACTATTAGATAAACTGAAGAGTAGCAAATCACCTGGGCCGGATGGTATACATCCAAGGGTGTTGAAAGAACTGAAATTTGAGATTGCAGACCTGCTATCAGTAATCTGTGAACTATCATTAAAATCATCTCTAATACCTGAGGATTGGAGGATCGCCAATGTAACACCAATTTTTAAAAAGGGTTCGAGGGGTGATCCGGGAAACTACAGACCGGTGAGCCTGACATCAGTACCGGGAAAAATGGTAGAAACCATCATAAAGAATAAAATTACTCAGCATATAGATAGTCATGACCTAATGGGAGACAGCCAACATGGCTTTAGACAAGGAAGATCTTGTCTTACTAATCTGTTATGTTTTTTTGAAGGAGTGAATAAACAGGTGGACAAAGGTGAGTCGGTTGATATTGTGTATCTGGACTTTCAGAAAGCCTTTGACAAGGTCCCTCATGAGAGACTTTTGGCAAAACTAAAGAGTCATGGGATAAGAGGCAGTGTACTACTGTGGATCAGGAACTGGTTAAAAGATAGAAAGCAGAGGGTAGGGCTAAATGGCCAATTTTCCCAATGGAGAAAGGTGAATAGTGGTGTACCCCAGGGATCTGTGCTGGGTCCGCTGCTTTTTGACATATTCATAAATGACCTGGAAAGTGGAATAACGAGTGAGGTTATCAAATTTGCTGATGACACAAAACTATTTAAAGTTGTTAAAACCCAGGAGGATTGTGGAAAATTGCAAGAGGATCTTGATAAATTGGAAGACTGGGCATCAAAATGGCAGATGAAATTTAATGTGGAGAAGTGCAAGGTTATGCACCTAGGGAAGAACAACCCAAACTATGGTTACACGATGCAAGGTTCCACATTAGGAACCACCACCCAAGAAAAAGATTTAGGCGTCCTTGTGGATACCATGTTAAAACCCTCGGCCCAGTGTGCAGCGGCGGCCAAGAGAGCAAATAGAATGCTAGGTATGATAAGGAAAGGAATGGAAAATAAAACAAAAGATATTATAATGCCTCTATATCGTTCCATGGTGAGACCGCACCTTGAATATTGTGTGCAATTCTGGTCGCCATATCTTAAAAAGGATATAGCAATTTTAGAAAAGGTTCAGAGAAGAGCCACCAAAATGGTAAAGGGGATGGAAGGCTACTCCTATGAAGAAAGGCTAAAAAGGTTGGGGCTCTTTAACCTGCAAAAGAGACGGCTGAGGGGAGATATGATAGAAGTCTATAAATTAATGAACGGAGTGGAACGGGTAAACGTAGATCGATTGTTTACCTTATCAGAATATAGAAAGACTAGGGGACATGCAATGAAGCTACAGGGTAAACTATTTAAGACTAATAAAAGAAAATATTTTTTCACTCAACGTGTAATCAAACTCTGGAATTTGTTACCGGAGGATGTAGTAAAGGCTGTTAGTGTAGCTGGGTATAAAAAAGGTTTGGACAAGTTCCTGGAGGAAAGGTCCATAAACCATTATTAAGAAGGGACCCAGGATATCAATGCTTGAACCAATACAAGCATTGTGGAACCTGTGTCCCTTGGGGAAACTGCTAGGTACGTATGACCTAGATTGGCCACTGTTGGAAACAGAATACTGGGCTTGATGGACCTTGGTCTGACCCAGTATGGCATATCTTATGTTCTTATGTTCTTATAAAATCTATTCTTACAACTGCAACCAGCGATGCTCGGCCTCCCTCCCCCACCCCTTCCATGTGTAATTTCTATGAAAAGTGAAAATACAGCACTCAATCTGCTACTAGAGGATGAGGAATGAAACAGGCCACAGTGTCTGGACGCTGACTTGGAGGCTGGGGGGGGGGGATTAGAGGCCTGTGCTTGTCATAAGATTTGCATTTTGGCAGCCTAGCTTGTCATTTTTTTCCGTAAGAGGAGGGGAGGGGCATTTAAATCTTTCACAACTTTACTTTCCAGGGCAGAGGTCTTAAGGACGTAGCAGAAGCCTCTGCTAATGTCACACCATGATGGGGAGGGGGGAAAGCTCAGTCCTTGACCAGGAATGAAAGGTGAGGCTGACTGACTTTGCTGCTTCTGACTGGAGATGAACTGCGAATGAGAGGTGCGGTGCTACGGAGGATCTACTAACCCATAATCGGAAGGGGAAAAGGAAATCAGACGCTTTTCAAAAAAGTCTAGCCCCCACAGCAAAAAAAAGTGAGTGATCTAGAGAGAAAGGCCAGTTCGGGGCCAGGATCTCACGGTCACCTCTGGAGATGTTGTGATCGGGGGCTCCACAAAGGATAAAACATGCTCCCTTACCAAGGACTAAACCCCGAGCGTCCCCTACACCTGCGGCTATTGCAAAGAGGCTGCCGTCAGTGCTCACAGATCTGTCCAAGAGAAACTGTGTGTTTGTAAGGTACCTTGCAACGGAAGGGTGAACAGCACTGGGACTCGTAAGTTTCACCTATCAATGGGTGAGACTCAAGTCCACCAGAAACTACCAACTATGCCCTGGGATGAAAGGGCCCATAATGGCCGTAAATGGGAACAACCACCCATTTCTGAAGAGATATAACCAAAGAGAAACATGAGTGTCCTGTCTAAAGCTGTTCCAAGCCAACTGGGTAAACTATTCCCAATTCAGGAAAGGAGGTTTCTGCTGAGGAATGTGCAACTCCAGACAATGTTTCCAGTAACGGCAGTGTATGTAACCAAGGCCAAAACCACACAGAGCTGGTAGAGCATGGAAAGCCATCCTGTAGGGAGAGGCAGGTAGGACTTCCCCCCAGGAGGGCCAGTGTTAAACGTCGGAGTCACGGGGCTTCCACACCCCCAAAAACCCCTTCAGAAGCAGATCTGCTCACTGATCTTTCAGAGGGCTCCAGCTCCCCGGTTAGGAGGTCTGAAAGGCTGGCGCGGTCCGGCCTTCTCTCACCTTGTCCATCTTCGATCTCCAGGTGCACCTCATCCGCCTGCATGGCCTTGCGGATTTGCATCCGGATGATATCAATCTTGGTTTTGCTGTCTTGCAGCATCTGTTGAGCAGTCTGCAGGAGCTTCCGGTCCTAGGACATGCAAAGAGACAAGAACAGGAAAAAAATTATAACAATATAGAGAAGGTCCAGCAGGGGCTGCAGGGATGAGCAGTGCAGTCAACTTTTCAAAATGATTAGGGTGCTAAACATGACACCAATTTCTCCCTCCCTGGACACGGTAGATGAGTTTGCTCAATGCTGGGGGCGCTCAGATACAAGTTGATACCAAGGGATCTCGTAGGCTGAAAGAAGCTAGAATTCTACAGACCAGCAGATGATAGAGAGGTACAAGCAAGGGGGAGGGGTGGATGGGCACGATCACGCAGCAGAGAAGGGGGCAAGGCTTACTTTGGTTGAGCCATTCGAATAGATCTGTATCATGTTCTCGGCTCCCTGCTTAACCTTTAGCTCGATGTTCAGTTGTTTCTCCAGTCCCGCGATCCTGTTCTTGTTTGCGGCAGATCGGCTGAGACTTCCGGGGGATTGGGGCGCATCTGGAAGACAGGAAGACGGGTTCCGAGAGTGAATGGGAAAATGTTCCAGACCGTGGCTTCCAGGGACACTCATATCTATGAGCACCAAGAGCTTGCACCCCCACCCCCATAATTTACCCACCCTAATAAAAAAAAAAAAGAATGGATGAAGATAAACTGTAACATCCCAGAACATCCCAGATAGTTTAATGTGTTCAGACTAGATGGTCCAAGGTGGCCCTGCGGAGGGGGTGCAGAAACTTGCTGGGATCATTTTCAAAGATTTCAACTTACAACTTGGTACAAGTTGTCCATTTCAAAGCATGCGGCTTAAGATCTTGGTAATATAGTTACAGGAATTGCCATGTGGGATTTTGAATCTCTGACATAGTATTCAGCCCAGCTTATGACCTGAAGACATTACGTGGTCACTTCCATTTCTAACTGTAAGACAGTGATCCCATGCCAGCCATTTTCCTGTCTATGCTCCCTCACAGCAGGTTGATCAATGTATACAGGACTGGTAGTTAAAGCAATGGGCTTGGAACCAAGGAAGTCAAAGTTCAAATCCCACCAATGCTTACTGTGACCTTGTGCATGCCTTGCTGAGGAAACAATGAACTGTGCCCCCACCCCCCTTCCCTCATGCAGTTTGTAGATGTTAATTTTCAAAATGAGAGCCGATGTGTACCATGCGGGTACCGTACATTTACACTTGCATCGGAGCTCCGAAAAACTTCATGTGGGGATATGAAACCCTACAAATGCATGTATGTCTCCTCTCCTGACCTAATCCCACCCACTTTTCCCCATGGCAAGGGTGAGGGCAATAAGATGTATTTTATACAGGTAAAACACACGTTTGTCCATGTAAAATCTTTTGATTAAAAGAGAGAAATCTCCCATTCTGAAATGCTCATCTAGGTTATAAACTCTTCTGAGTAGGGCCTTAACCCACCTGAATATTTCTCATCATCTGGTCAACGGCACTATCAAGTGATAAGTATTACTATTCCTATTATTAAAAGCAGACTAGATCATCCTTTTTTGGATCTACAGCATATCAGACTCGTTATGCAGTCCTTCGGGGAAGTCTAGGGATTAAGACCCTATGGGAGTAATCTGTATCGTCTCCCAGAATCAACTGAAAACAGAGGACGCAACGTCACTGCTGCTCGCCAAGATCAGCGCTCCGCACGTGTTCCAGAGAGGCTGACTGCTTGGAAGAGGATGGTGTGAGGCCAAGGATGGGACTGGGGGTGACTGCAGACTTGCAGTGTTGGCTGCTTTTGCTTATCCACTGGGGAGTGATCACAGGATATGTAAAGAGCAGTTCCACTGCCTCAAAGCCACACTATCCTCTTGCAAAGAATGAAAACAGCAAATAAGAAGACAAAGGCCTCCTTCTGAGTTTTGGATGGGAGGTTCCCGTTCAGCATTTCCTTTGTACAGACTGTCTCTGGGAAGCATTGAGCCGGCTGGCCTCTCCTTCTGTACAGCAATGTGTGATGAGAGCAAAAGCAATGTGTGCCATTGAGTCAATGCAGCCCTGGGTTCTTGGTGACGTGTGACCAGAGTCGATTGTCAGGCCTTTCTTCCAAGGCAATGGGGGGTAAAGTGACTTGCTCAAGGCCACAAGGAGTGCACCCATGGGAATCAAACCCTGGTCTATTGGCTAGCAGGCTACTCCTCCACTTGGATAAGATCATTTCCTCATGTATCGGAGAGCTGCTCTCTGGCTAACTCCAGGACTCACTAGTTCCAATTCGGTGAGCTCAGCCATTCCACACAAGTGATCCCTAGCATGTAATTTGGGGTGCACTGTGCACAAAGGTCACTAGGAAGTCACGATGTGCAGCCGCCATCAAAGGGCTACCACCGTCATGGCTGGCTTAAAAAGGCAAGAAAAGATGGCAAAACGTCCTCGGGACAACTGTGGCTGGGATAGTTTCTGAATCAACTGGACAAGCCCCAAGTCGCCAGTTACCATGTCCGAACAATCCCCAAAAGTCAGAGGGCTCACATCTCAGAACACTGCCCGCCAAGCTGCGTCCTATGCAAGGTGCTGACGGTGCCCAGCTGTACCGCAGGTAATTAGCAACAAATCATCAGACAGCAATTAATTACAGCCACACAGCTGGCTGTGAGCTGTCCAAACTGTTACAATCCAGGGGAATACTGAGGAGGCGGCTGAGGTGGGTGGACAGGTCCCTCCTGTGCCGCACATGAATCACTCCACAGCCCCCTCCTCTGCTGCAGTAGTGCTCCTGGACCTGGCTTGTGTGCGTCGGGATAACCAGGGCTTGGGGTGCTATGGAGGAGAATGGGCGTCAGTGACGCTGCTGCTGGAGGGAACCACAGCAGGTGCCTCTGTCTGGTGATTACCACTGCGACAGATGGGAAAGGGAACACGGATGGGTGGGGGGGGGGGGGGTGTCTCTTGGTAGCCTCTAAAGGCAACTCAGAATTCCACAGCCTCCAAATCGGAGCAGTACTGAGTGAGCTAGAAGCCTAAATGAGGAGGAAATTGTTTGGTTAAAACATCTCTCTAGATGCTCTGTGCCCAAGCGGGCGATCTGCCAGTGAGAGGAGGCCACCAGACAGTCTGAAAGGTTTCCAGAGGGAGTTAGTCCAAGGGAAATGAAAGAAGTGGCGTCTGGAAAGGCTCTGAAGGGTAAGGCCTGAGTTTCTGTGCTTCCGACTGCAGCTGCTGTTTTCGGGTGAGGCCAGTCACATCCCATGCCCTCCCTAGGGTCAAGTTAAGAAACGCTGGAAAATCACCATCAGTGTGCCAAGGAGTCTCTGTTGACCTTGAAAGTGATTTAAGCCGTGGCCTTGCTGATCAGTCTCTGGGCTTTATCTCATTCAAATTCCCGCTTTAGCAGTTACTTAAGACCATTTGGCTGATGGTGTTAAACGTGCATTAAACTCACACAGGGCACATCAATCGCTTAATGCTGCTCTCACTGTATAGGACGGGGGCATGGAAGTCAGACCCATCAGAGCAGTGCCTGCAAATAGAGGGACACGTTGGGGTGCAGCCCATGACGACATCCTGGCTCACTCTTCCATACACCAGCTGCACAATGCCTGACCTCAGGAGACCAATGTTCAGGGGAGTGGAGAGGGGGCAGATCTTCAGTAGAATTTGAAAGTTAACAGGAGAAAAGCAACCTCCTCGTGTATGGAAGGAAGAAGAGTCCTGCTGCCTTTAACGGGAGAAGCTAAAATGGTGAAGCAGCTGGGAGCACTGCCCAGATCTGGCGCCCTGCAGAGCCTAGGTCAATTCATACAGCTTTGGGCTCTGATTTCAGGATGGGAGGCGTGTAGGGAGAATTGGGGGGGGGGGGATGAACTCAACTGTGGCTGCTTTGAATAAATATAGAATTTTAAGTTTGCCTTAAGTTCATGGTCAGTGCCAACAGAAGCAATATGGAGCATGGGCCAGCACACTTCAGAAACTGCACATGGTTTGTGCCTGGAGATATCAGGAAAGCTCGTGCCAGGCTGAAATGCACAAAAGGGAAGTTCACCAGCTCTATGTGGCATGACTGATGCTGTGAAAATCCACAAGCAGACCCCCCTTTACCTTTCACATCTCCATTCAAGGGCATGTAGCCAACGGCAACTTCCTTAACATACGATAGGTGGCCTGTCTTGCCAAACACACAGACATCTTGGGCCTCTTCAAATCCCAGGGTAACCAAAACCAGATATACTAATTACACCGTGCCTAATTACACATAAGCAATCCAGAGGTTTATACATTCAGAGAAAATTAAATACATTCATGATATTATATGGCTCCTTTAAGATCCATGATGCGGCTCTTAATCAAGTAATTACGTTAAGAAACTGAGCACGACTAGTATTCGATCACCCGGCACAGAATATTTCTGGCTTGCTAACATCTTAATGATTCGTAGCGAGGGTACCCAAACTGCAGCCTAGGGACTCGTTCAGAAGCTTCGTATATCACACCACCCATTCTGACTCTCTGGAGACTGAAGGCCTTAGCAGGGCCGATTCAAGGATAGGAGGCGCCCTAGATGAAGCTCATTCCCAGCCCCCGCTGCTGCTGCTGTCCTACTCTGGGAGGTACAGTGGTGGCAACACTTGTTAAAAAGGCCCCACGGCACTGGAGCTCCCTTCCCTTCCGCTGTTCATGTCCGAGTTAAAGGATGTGGAATCGGAGGGGGAGGAAGTGCGGATGGCATTGAGGGGGTAACTCCGGCACGGCTGCTGCACATCCTGGAAAGGGGTGGCAATGGCATCAATGGGCGCCCTCCGCCCACTGCCGCTCTATGTGACCATCCTGCACTGGCCCTGGGCCTTAGAATGGGCGCTACAAAATGGACCGTAAGCTGGAAGCAGCCTTTCCAGACCCCGAGATGGTGTCATCTCCAAAACAGATGTGTTCTCCGTTAGTATAGGGCCTGTGAAATGTTTCGGTCTCTGGTAAAAGTTAAAAATAGCTACTCCAATGCCTGGGCTTCTATCAAAGAACCCTTCCTCTCTCCAGAGCCCCCACTTCCAGTCTATCTCCACTAGACCCTTCCCATTCCTACGACTTCTCAGAATTTACACTCAATGGACCTGTGCATGACAATAGAGACTAAGCCAGTGCACATCCCTAGCCCAGCTGCAGCCCAACCATCTCTCCTTCTTGGCAGGACTTGGGTTCACACACACATACATGCAGACTGATCACGGATTTCCCAGAAAGGCAGTAAGGATGAGGGGGGGGGGGGGTATGGAGAGGGCAAGCACCACAGATAAGCAACCAGGGAGCATCACAGGCTATGGCGTTATGAAATGTCCCAAAGATGATCAGGACCTTGTTTGGTTATCCCACTAGAGGACAGCAACCTTGGGCCGGAAGGACTGGGGTTTCTAGTCCCACACAGGTGCTCCTTGTGGTCTTGGGCAAGCCACTTAACCCTCCATAGCCCATGTTCCCTGTAAATAGTTATCTCCAAGTTATAATGCCCTGTTCAATGTAATTTCAGTTTGTTCAATGTAAACCGCACTGATGCAGAATAGCGCGGTATATAAGAGAATGTAAAATAAATAAATAAATAAATGATTTCAGGATCACATTCTCTCATTGTATTTGCAGAATCTTACGAGATAGCACTAGAATAGGAACACCTGACTTGGCTGGTATCGGGTCTCACCTCTCAGCTCCTCAGGGTCCTTCACCATGATATGAGCGTCCAAGTCCTGCAGCTGCTGGTGCAGCTCCTCTAGTTTGCGGTTCGAGCTTTTCAAGAGGTTCTCCACATTGGACAGGTTCTTCTTATCTGTGGTGGCCTTGCGTAGGTTCTCAGCCCCTTCTTTGATCTTCAGCTCCTTCCTGATTTCCTTCTTGATCTTCTCCTTCTCCTCATCAAGCTTCTGCTGTACACCGGCGTCCGAGAAATCCGAGCTCTGGTCCAGGCCCAGCTGCTCCAGGACCGACCAGCTCCCAGGGTCACTCTGAAAAGTCAAAAAGAAGACAAGTTAAAGTGGGCATGTAGGGCCAAGTGCTCTGATTTTACGGGCCCTGCAACATTTCACATTGGTTCACTTTGTTTCTGATAATCATAAAACAAAATGGAACTTTTTAGGTTGTTGTCACCCAGTCTATGATGGCAGAAATGGGAACCCTACACAAAACCAAGACCATGCAACTGGTTGTCCTCTATACAGTAGATTCCTTCTACCCTTTGTCTGGGTTTGCAATGTGCACTCTCTGCACCACATTCAAGAAAACAACGGCTGCCGGAGAATGTAAAACTCCGCTGTCCATGTATTTTTCGGCTGCTGTCTGGATAATGCCTTCTAACCGGCTGGACAGTATTAAAGGGGAAGGGGGAAGATGGGGCGAGAAAGGAGCAGAGAAATGATCTGAACAGCAGGAATATTCGGCCACTATCTGGAAAATCTAAACGGATGGCGGAGGTCATCACGGCGTATGTATAGTCAGCGTAGCGGGCGCCATTTTTTCAGGGTTCCAAGACTAAGGAAAGGAAATGAAGCTTCAGGAACCGTTACGAAGGTCAAGAAATTCACAAGAGCAGACTCGCACCTTAGCATGCAGCAAGGATCACCCTGAGGTTAGCCGTGCCATCACTGAATGGAAAGGCGTAAGGGCAGGATTCCAGCCAGAGAATTAGCGGAAAAGCCCCAAATGCTTCAGCTTCTGTGTGCCTTTCACGCGGATAACCGATTTCAGCCCCCACGCCCTCCAGCTCACCTCTCTAGTTTCAGAGGCCAACTTCTCCTTAGCTACTAACGGATGCAGGCAAATCCCGGACAAAACTCTGGCCTTTGTAGTTGCAAAATGCCATCCATCAGCTTGAAGGGATCGTTTCTTCAACTTAATCAGCGGACGCAGCCCCCAGGCCAGGAGGAAGCAACTGCTGCCCGTTAAGGCAAGCTGAGGCTTGCGTCACACACAGCATCCCCTGCCTAGCATGGACACCACATATCCTCTCTCTCCTTCCCCCAACCATACCTCTGCCTCATGCTCGGAAGACGTGTCGGGCTCGGAAGCAGACATCCTAAAGATGAAAGGCAGACAGCTGCCGGCCAGGTTCTCTGCACCTAGGGTCTGAGGAGACAGTTTCTCTGGATCAGGTTTTTCCTCCCCCTCCCCAGTGGGCTATTCTCCCCCTTCTTCCTGTTTGACAGACGCAAAGTTGTACATCTCCCTGTAACAGTCGCTTTGCCCGGCCCATGTGTACCTAACCACTTCCTCTTTCACGCTGCATAAAAGGTCCTGCTCGGAGATCAGTGTTTCTTAAAGCAGATAAACAAAAGCGTGGGGGGCCTGTGCTGAATCAGCAGTGCTCTGACCTGTCGTGGCTCAGCCCCAGTGCTAAATCAGTACTAGCAATGGTGCACGTTTCAGAAACATGAGACACTGTCCAGTTCCATAAAAAACTGCCAGAATGTGAGAGCCCAGCTACTGCAGCCCAGGGCACGGGCCGTCATCGCCTTGCAAAGGACTCAATGCACCTGAACATCTCCCCCCCACCATGCTTTCCTTAGACATCTCTGCTTCATGGGATTCTGTTCACTATTCCATGGTAAGATAAGTAACGTAACATTTTCTTGCTCGAGAGATGCATTATGGCTTCAGCTCAGCTTGTAAACTGAGCTGCAGTCGCCACGAGGATAATTTTAAAACTGGCTGCCAAGATAAAGCGCGCCTTCTTAAATGAAGCTTGTTTTATCAATACAAGTAGGCGCATACTAGCATGAGTAGCAGAGAACGGGCCTTAAATTAAGGTGCGACCCCCCAGAGCGGGTGTAAATAAACACGCCTATGCTTTTCAAGTGTGCGCAAAAGTTATCATGTTTTGAAATCAACATGTGTACTCGCTCATACCGCCCATGCTGTACCCAAACTCCGCCCTTGCCCATAGTGAAAGACCACAGCATGCAATTAACGGGCATGCTCTCACGTTGGTTGCTATACCTCAAGGGGTCATTTACATGGGTTATCTGCTCCCTTACACATGGAGTTGACCACAATACCAGCATCCATGGCGATATACATGAACGCATTCCTGGGGGGGAGGTGGAGAACAAGTGGAGAGCGGTGAGATCGTGTGTAAAAATCCAAGCACAAGCGCCTATTCATACTGGTACCCACACGCACAAAGTTGCCCCTGCCTGGAGAATCTGCAACTGTGTGGCAGCTTTATCCAGGCATTTAGGTGCACCTGTTGTCTTTAGGAACATTTGCACCTACATGCCTTCCTTCTATAAAATCACCCTCGAAGTTGCATCCAAGGGTACTCCGGCCAAGAGTGCACCACATCAGTCTTCTGCTATGGAAGTCCCTCTGGCTCTGTGGCTGGCGTGAGAAATGGACCTGTATAAAGTGCGCCACCCCCTCTCCCTAAATCACGGTGATTCAGAGAATAGGATCTTATATAGCCCCAGTGCAATAAAGGCCAAATCCTGATGCATGGCCCAGATAGTACATGACAAAAGAAAAAATACCCAAAGTAACTGGAGAAGAGACCTAAAGCCATGGCTAGCAAGGGACATGTAGAGAAAGATCCTAGCTAATCACCACCAAGTTCCCTAAGGTACTCTCTGTGGATATTAGTGTGAATCCTGTAGCACACCTCTCATCGAAGGACAGACTGGGTACTGAGAGCTGGAGCTCGCTTCTTGCATTGTTTTGAGATCCCAGCTTTAAGAAATGTGGAATGTGGGACTAATACCAAGAAAGAGTGCAATTTCCTAAATGGCTTGGTGCGATAACCATGCTCCCCTAAGGACCAGATGTTTTGCAGGTAAATCTGGGACACATCCTTAGTATATGCTTGGGGTAGGGGAGGGGAAGAAGGGACCCTTAGTTCCAAGTTTGATCAACAAGGTGTGGAGGAGAGAAGAAGCGTCACCTAGGAAAGAACAACCCACACTATCGTTACACGATGCAAGGCTCCACATTAGAAACCACCACCCAGGAAAAGGACTTAGGAGTCATCGTGGATAACATGTTAAAACCCTCCGCCCAGTGTGCAGCGGCGGCCAAGAAAGCAAATAGAATGCTAGGTATCATAAAGAAAGGGATGGAGAATAAAACAAAGGATATTATAATGCCTCTGTATCGCTCCATGGTACGACCGCACCTTGAATATTGTGTGCAATTCTGGTCGCCGTATCTTAAAAAGGACATAGCGTTATTAGAAAAAGTACAGAGAAGAGCCACCAAATTGGTGAAGGGGATGGAAGGCTACTCCTATGAAGAGAGGCTAAAAAGGTTAGGGCTCTTTAACCTGGAAAAGAGACGGCTGAGGGGAGATATGATAGAGGTCTATAAATTAATGAATGGAGTGGAACGGATAAACGTGGATCAATTGTTTACGCTATCAGAATATAGAAAGACTAGGGGACATGTAATGAAGCTACAGGGTAAACTATTTAAGACAAATAAGAGAAAATATTTTTTCACTCAACGTGTAATCAAACTCTGGAATCTGTTACCGGAGGATGTAGTAAGGGCTGTTAGTATAGCTGGGTTTAAAAAAGGTTTGGACAAGTTCCTGGAGGAAAGGTCCATAAACCACTATTAAAAAGGGACCCAGGATATCAATGCTTGACCCAGTACAAGCATTATGGAACCTGTGTCTTTTGGGGATATTGCTAGGTACGTAGGACCTAGATTGGCCACTGTTGGAAACAGGATACTGGGCTTGATGGACCTCGGTCTGACCCAGTATGGCATGTCTTATGTCATTACCCTAACCCCCACCCCACCCCCCACCATCCATCCCATGAAAACAACAATGTCATTTCCAAGCAGACAAGTCGACAGAGAAATAGATGCATTTCACTTCTATTGTGCAAACTAGAAAGATAATGGAAATAAATTCTAAAAACAGACATATTCAAATCTACCCCCTCTGGGAATCAGGGACAGGAGGCTGCCAAACAGGTGACACAGCTGTAAAATCGGGGACAATCCTTGAAAATCGGGGACAGCTGGTAACCTTATGTTCCCACCTGCTGCTGGATCAAACTTCTAGACAACCAACAATGACCTACAGGCCTAGCAAATCTTTTTATAGAGAAAAATAAAGGACAATTATTTAGAGAAGAAAAGATGAGGGAGGGAGGGAGGGAGGGGGATAAAATCAAATCTTCCCAAGTTTAGATTATATAAAATATGGCTTGGAAAATTAAGGGTCAATTTTCAAAAGCTCTTAACCAGATGACCACAGAGGTTATCCATATAAGGGCACAGATAACGCTACTAAACATATTGATATTATCCAGTTACCCCCCTGGGCGAAGCGGTCTCTATCTGGATCATGGCTATTTTCAGCTGCTATCTGGAGGAGTTATGTGGATAGCCTGGGCTGCAGATAAAGCTAGCCTCAATTGCTCTCCAGATAGCGGCTGAAAATCGCCATTATTCAGAAAAGTGCTGAGATTTTTCTTCGTCTCTTTGATTTACAACTGTAGATATCTACTGTAAACCATGCAGTAGGTAATAATTGGGTGGTATATAAGCAGCTTAAATGAAAATGTTATCTGAATAGCGGTTGCACAATCAAATATTCGACAGCAGCCATGGCTTTGAAATATCCAGGGCTTTGCATATCGGCCCCTAGATTTTTGGTAAACGTGTTACTAAGTTAGATACAGAAAAAGAGGTGGCGACCTCCTAGTCACCCAGGAATATAATCCAGGTGCCATCACAAGTGTTACACGTGAAAATTAAAATTAAAAATTAATTTATTTATTTAACAGGGTTGTTATACCGCTTTATCATTTAGTCAAAGTGGTTTACATTGTAACTTAAACTTGGCAATGTACATTTATTTATTTATTTTATTTGAAAGGATTTTTGTCCCGCACAATCACTGAGGTGGGTTACAAAATACATGCACAATAAGTCATTATGTACAACAAGGACAAATATAAATACAAACAGTATAATTAAAAATAGCCATTAAAAACATTGCTATATTATATCATAATTGCCATCAGCGGTCCACACACCACACTTGCCCATCAGACAAATTCAGGAAAAGCCTGTTGAAATAAATGACATTTCTTTTTTTTTTCAAGAAGTCATCAGTTCTACTTCAGCACGCGAATCAGTCGGCAAAGAGTTCCAAATAGATGGAGCAGTCATGGAGAAAATTCTCTTGCGTATGGACTGAAGATGAATGGAGTTAAAAGAAGGAACATCTAGTGAATGCGTCTACTGAGAGCGCAAAGTTCGAGAAGGACAGTTTCGTTTAAGCAGAGATGACAAACTAATAGGAGTCATTTTGTGCAAACATTTAAAGGTAACCATAATCACCTTGTATAACACTCGAAATTCAATTGGCAACCAATGTAGAGCGAAGAATTGAGATCTAATATCTTCAAATTGTTTGCAGCCAGTTAGAAGACGCGCAGCAGCATTTTGAATTGACTGTAAAGGAGATATAGTAGCTTTTGAGAGACCTAAAAAAAGACTATTACAATAGTCCAGGGGTGAAAATACTAAAACTTGTAATACAGAACGAAAGTTACTACATGAAAGATATGGCGTCAATTGCCAAAGAAGACATAACTTATAGTAAGCAGCTTTAACCACCCTTTGAATTTAATCATGTAGATTCAGTTGGGCATCCAACCAAACACCCAAATCTCTCACAACATCACTAATCACAAGAGACAAAGACCTAGGTTGCACATTTAAACCCATAAAAGCTGAATGATTTGAGGACAAATACAAAATTTCTGTCTTCTTAGCATTTAGTTTTAATTTGTTTTGAAACATCCATGACTCAACAGACAAGATAATTCTCCACATATTTCAGGAATTCTCCAATGTCGAGGAGATAGGTACGATAAACTGTACATCGTCAGCATACACCCGAAATTTGAAATTCAGATTCTGAAACACAGTTTGAATTGGGGCAATGTAGAGATTCAACAATATGGCTGAAAGTGCAGAGCCTTGTGGCACCCCCACATCAATACATTTCCATGATGATATTTGTTCCAAGGACCGAACTTGGATAAATCTATCCTGTAAAAAAGATATAAACCAAAAAAGCACTTTACCCCATGTTCCTAGTTCTCGAAACCTAGTTAACAATAAGGAGTGGTCCACGGTATCGAAGGCGGCAGATACATCAAGTAGCATTAACAAATATGAATTACTCTGATCAAAACCAGCAGAAAAGTTTTCAGTAAGGGTCAATAATAACATTTCAGTCCCAAATTGTGATTCAGACATCAAATTATGCTTATCTATATAATTCTGAGGAAATGGGCTGATAGTTCAAAGGGTCAAGTTTATCCAATGACACCCCCTTTAATAACGGGAATACTGAGGCCTTTTTCAATATCATAGGAACCAGTCTCTACACAAAAGAGACATTGACTATAGTGGTAATAGATTTCCCAATCAATTCCTTCAACTTCTTAAACAGTTGAACCACACAGTCATCCAATGGGCTAAACGTATTTTTTAAGGATGAAATAACCTCCAGAATCTTAGAAAGTGGAACTGGTTCAAAAGAGGTCCATGAGTGTGAAATCACACCAGAACAAGTATCCACAGAACTACAACTGTTAGAAGAGCAAGATGCTGCTAGATTTGAATTAACAGAAAAGGACATTTTGATGGTCGAGATTTTAGCACAAAAAGAATCAAGGAAGAACTGTGGTTCGACTGAAGCCAGAACAAGCAGTCGTAGACGCAAAGACGTAGATAAACGTTTCACCACTGTGAACAAGAGACTCCGAACACCTAAGCACATCATAATCTGAGAGTTATAGGGGCTTGTTTACAAAGCTGTGGTAGCAATTTCTGATCGTTATCAATGGGGCCGCGGCTCCAATAACGATCGGAAACCGCTACCGCGGCTTTGTAAACAAGCTCCATAGTATTTCTTCTTACTTTCCAAGAGAGCTTGCTGATATTGATCCAGTGCTCCTAAATATTCATTTTTGGCTTCAAAAAGCTGACAAGAACTCCATCATTAAACAGGGACAGTGGTAACTTGGGTTATACATTAACTTTCTTCTGGCAATGAAGGGTTAAGCCCAAAGCCACAAGGAGTGCCAGTGGGAAACGAATCCTGGTCTCTAAATTGCCAAGCCAATGCTCTAACCATTAGGCTGCACCATAAATACAAAGCCATTAGGCTACTCCTCCACTCCATAAATACATAGTCATGACTAATCAGAGCAGCAAGGTGAGCCTGGGGCCTACCTGCCACTTAGTCATTTAATGGCAATGAAAGAGTTCCTCTAGGCCAGGGGTGTCAAACTCAAATACACAGTGGGCCAAAATGTAAAACTTGAACAAAGTCGCGGGCCAGCATTGAACAAATGAACCTTTTAATATGGACCCAAACAAGATTTGCTTTAACATTGAATATGAAGCAACACTTATTACTATACAATTTATAACTTAATAGTTCAGATATGCAAAAACCAATTTCAAATAAAAAAAAACATCAATGACATTCATTTATTAAATAAGATTTAAATAATAATAAATAATAATTTTTAAAATAAAATAACAATAATAAAATTAATCAACCATTCAAGCCCATGTCTTGGAGTAGCAAGAAAAAGTGCATAAAGAAAACGTTAATTATTGCTCAGTTTGCTGCACACTGATCTAATCTGATGTGCCCAAGCCAGATACCTGGCATCTCTTCTTGGATGATAGTTCATCAATGTCTGGGCTCAGGCTTTGAGCTGAGGAAATCCTCAGTATCGAGCGAAGGTGTTCATCAGTCAGACGTCTCCTGTGAGATGTTTTGGTCATCTTCATCGAGGAGAAAAGTTGCTCACATAGATATGTGCTGCCGAACATGGAGAGCATCTGAGCAGCTTGGGTGCGGAGCTGAGGCATTGTGTCAGGGATGAACTGTGGAAACTGGGCGGCGCCCACAGCATCATACTTTGACTTCAGCGTGTCATCACACTGGAGTTCAATTAGCTCCATTTGGAGGTTGGTTGGTGCGTTTTCCACATTAACTGCAAAGGGATTACTGAGCAGTTCAAACCTACATTTCTGGACATCAAAGTCGGCAAATCGCCGGCTAAACTCAGCGCCGAGTACACTTTTTCAGCAAACTGTGCGCATGGGAACAAGTTGGTAAAGAACTGCGTTTTCATGGTTTGGCAGCAGGGAAAATGGCCAAGGTTTCCTTGCAGCATCTGATTCTCCCACGGGCACAGTTTAGTTTTAAAAGCCCTCACTGCAGCGTACATGTCTGTGATGATGCGCCCCCGCCCCTGAAGCTGCAGGTTCAGCGCATCGAGATGGCTCGAGATGTCACACAGAAAGGCCAGCTCACACAGAAACTTTTTCTCCCGAAGCTCTGCTGTGTCCTTCCCTTTGCTTTCCAGAAACTGACATATTTCCTCATGCAGCTCAAAACATCTATTCAGTACTTTTCCTCGGCTTAACCATCTCACCTCTGTGTGATACGGCACGTCTGCGTATTCCGAACCACACTCCTCCAGAAAAGACTTAAACTGGCGGTGATTCAGACCTTTGGCTCTTATAAAGTTAACTACTTGTGTTACTGTGGTCATAACATGTTCCATCTTTAGGGCTTTGCCACACAATGATTCCTGATGTATGATGCAGTGATAAACAGTTAGTTCACCTGCACAGTTCTCTTCCTGCATCTTCTCCCGGACCCTGCCCACCAGTCCACTTGTTTTACCGCACATCGCTGGCGCACCATCTGTTGTTAATCCCACGAGTTTATCCCACGGCAGCTTTATTTCAGTTACGCATTTGGAAACCTCCTCAAAAATTTCCTTTCCTGTGGTTGTGCCATGCATTGATTTGAATCCCAATAGCTCCTCCGTAACACACATATTTGAGTCCACTCCACGGATGAAGACTGACAGCTGAGCAGTATCAGATGCGTCGCTGCTCTCATCCACAGCAAGGGAGAATGCAACGAAATCTTTTCCCTTTTCCAAAAGCTGGTCATACAGATTGGTGGCAAGATCACATGTGCGATCAGCTACTGTGTTTCTGCTCAGGCTCACGTTTGAAAAGGCTTGCTTTTTCTCTGGGCACACGATGTCACAAACTTTCAACATGCACTTTTTCACAAACTCTCCCTCATTAAAAGGCCGGGCTGATTTTGTGATCTCTGCTGCCACAATATAACTAGCCTTTACAGCAGCCTCACTTTGTGATGTGGCTTTTTTGAACATATTCTGTTGTGAAACCAAACTTCTTTTCATCTCCTCCACTTTCTGGCTCCTTTGAGTCATGTCCAGGTCCTTGTACTTGTCATGGTGTTTTGTTTCATAGTGTCGTCGAATGTTATACTCCTTAGTTATAGCCACGTTGACTCCACAAATCAGACAAACAGGTCTGTCTTTTACATATGTAAACAAATATTCTGTCTCCCACCTGTCCAGAAAGTTCCTGTTGTCTGCCTTTCTTTTTGCCATTTTTGGGAAGGGGTTCCACAGTGACAGTTGTAGCTTGAGATCGCTATGACTTCTGTCACACAGGAGAGGGCGTTTCTGGGACCTGTCCTGATTGACGCGCCAAAACAACAGCAAGGCATTATGGGATTTGTAGTATTAGCGATGAATGAATGCGCTGTATAATACCGGCGGGCTAGCTCTAGTAGTCATTTGGTATAGCCTCGCGGGCCAAATATAATTACACTACGGGCCAAATTTGGCCCGCGGGCCAGAGTTTGACACCTATGCTCTAGGCTGTCAACAATCTGTTATTTTTACACTGGAAAAGGAAAGCATGCAAGATTGCATCAATCCTGGCTAAAAACACAGGAATGAGCTCTCTTTTCTTTAAATACTTGCAATTCCTATGTCTTCTTACATCTGCAGCACTTATTCTCAGTATACTTAAAAAACAACCCACAGATTATTTACTCAAAAGTAGGAATTTGCAAGGCAATTCAAGCGACTATCGCAAAGTAGGAATTCTCTCCCAATGGTATAAAACTGGAATGTGCACCATCCACTGGTTGAGTGCAATGTCTAGAGGCTGCCCCTTCCCAACAACATACAACTCGCAGGGATGCTAAGTTACGAGATGTGGTATTTTGGATGATGTTAGTTGCATGCGTTGACCCCAGTAGATGGGATGCATTAGTTCAGGTAGGCATAATTAATTCCTTTCTTTCTTCCTCCCTCCCAGGTGAATAAAAGGAAAAATTATAGCAAGAAGTTATTATGTTATTTCTGTATGACCATTAAAAAGAAATTCCATAGAGTGAAACGCAAATGTTGGGTTTCAAATAAAAAGAAGATGAAACCATGTGTCTTTCCTTGTAGCCAAGAATCCTATTTTTGTAAAATGGAAAGAAATTGAGACTCTGAATTTAGATCTATGGCAAACAAGATTTGAACTCTCTACACTGAAGTAATAATAGTTTGTTTTGATTTGATATACCACCCTTTGAGGGACATACAGAACGGTTTACAACTAGTAATTTAAAAAAGGAGGAAAACACGTGACCAATGGAGCAGCTGTGAGTTTAAACACCTGGGATTTGATCAAACACGTGACCAATGATTTGCAACGAACCATTGGCAGCACACTGGGGTCTACTGCCTAACCTGTGATGGGCAGCGAGGTACGTGATTTAATGCAACTTCCATTACTGAACAATGGGGTGTATTCACTAGTAACATGCCACATGCCACAGATTAGTCAATAGACCCCACTGCTCCTCAGAATTCCGGGCTTTATAAATAAAAACAAGATGTCATGTATAGGGAGGGGGCTAGTAAGATGGAGGTTGTGCAACCAAGTGTGTTCATGAATGTGTAGTGGGATTGTTAAACACAAAGAGGTCTATTCTGAGGCACGAATAGCTATTCGTCCCCCTTTCCCGTCCCTGACTAAGCTCCCCATACAAACAAGGGAAGCTGGAGTGGGAAGCTAGATGGGAGCGGGAAAGGGGTGGCGGGGAGACGGGGTGGGCAATGGGCATGCTGCGGCCCTGGATGTACAGGGCTGATTCTGATTCTGCCCTGTACATCTGGGGCTAGCAGAGTAGACGGGGAACTTATTCCACCTCTGAGGTGGAAGACGTTCCCCTAGACAGCAGGGCATTGCAGGCCCGCAGCATGTTGAAGTGTGGAGGGGCGCTGGAGATTCCCTGCAGCCCAACCCTGGCCTTGGGAGGTCAGATTGGGGGTCGGCCTGCGGGGAATGAAAAAAGTCGGTGGTGGCCAGGGATCACGGCTCCTGAATGGAGCCACAGTGTCATGGCAACCAGATGCCATGGCGCCACGGCTCCATTCAGGAGCCCTGACTGAGTTAGCCGGGCAGAGGCCTGTATGTGCAGGCCGATGGGAATCGGGTCCCGGACTGCATATACAGGCCTAGACGGGATTCTGATCCCCTGGGGGCTAGACGCGCCCTGTGGGATCAGAATCCTGTCTACCTCTGTGCATCCGGGTCTGATCGGATGCACAAAGGCCGGGATGTCCAATTTAGAATAGGCTTCCACGTCTATAAAAGTGGTCAATAAATGTTTCTTCTTTTAGTACTAGATTTCTATTGTATTGACTGTAAATTGAGATATGGCGAGGTCTCTCTGCCTCTTCAAGAAAACAGGGGAAAAAATGTTCAGCATCGCCAACCGAAATTCACCTGCATGAGACATATCCTCCAGGAGTATGAAAAGCATCTTCTTACTCCGAGAAGCTGTCCAGGAGTGAGCACGGTTTTGGCTCAGAAGAAATGTATCCTGCAGCAGGAAGGAAGGGGTCCTTTCGACTCGTGATTAAATTAGGCAGGTGCTGAATCTGAGGCTCCTCTAGCCAGTCTGACTTCCTCGGTCACTTTTTTTTTTTTTAGTTTTCCTTTCTAAATCTGAGGCAGTGACTTTCAGATATAATCTTTGCTTGTAGATACTGTATCCTCCCTCCCTCCCCCCGTTCTCTCTTGCTCCCTTCCTTCTTCAGCTGCTGCTCTTGAATCCCATCCTGGCTGCCACCAACACCCTTCTCGTCTTCAGCCCAGTGATGCCATTTATGGCTTCTTTGTAGACGAGACATATGAGTGACCACAGCTGCAGGGGAAGGAGTGGGGGAGGCCTGGGCTAAGAGTCCAGCATGCACATGGAGCATGTGGGGGGGTTTCCAGGATGAAAGAAAGTTCAGCGAATCCGAAGAGGAAATGACTGAAGGCAATAAGTAACCTGTGCGCTTTGGAAAACTTTAACCACTTTCTTATATTATTTATTTATTTTATTTATTTACATTCTCTTATATACCGCGCTATTCTGCATCAGTGCGGTTTACATTGAACAAACTGAAATTACATTGAACAGGGCATTATAACTTGGAGATAACTATTTTACAGGGAACATGGGCTATGGAGGGTTAAGTGGCTTGCCCAAGACCACAAGGAGCACCTGTGGGACTAGAAACCCCAGCCCTTCCGGCCCAAGGTTGCTGTCCTCTAGTGGGATTTGAACCCCCGACCTTCCGGCCTGAAGTACCTTGCCACAACCACTAGGCCACTCCTCCACTATTTTACTAATACAAAACCAGATACTAAAGGTGTGAGGGGGGCCAAATTGAAAGGCTGTACTCAATGGGCAGAGGACAGGGGGAGACTTCTGTGGCAATATTCATTTTCATTTTCCCACAATTGTGTTATTCAAATTGAGTGATGTAGAAAGCCACGCTACTGAAACTGTCGGCTGCTAAACATTGAATAAGATTTCCTTTAAAAAAAGAAATGGGAGGAATTTAGACTGCCATCAACGATGCAACTATTTGGAAGTTTAAATTAGGAATAAAAAGGAGAATAAAGCAAGAAGGAAACTTAACCAGAAGAACAATACAAGTGCTCTGGACTTCTGTTCAGAAGAGAGAGAGAGACAGGAAGAGACAGGGGCCAAGTGAGTCTAAGAGAGACAGAGGAAAATGAAGGGAGACAGGAAGACAGCAGGCGAGAAGGAAAGGTAAAGAATGGAAGACAAACTGAGGAAGGTAGGAAGACTTCACAAGGGAGAGACTGAAGACAAGAGGGAAATATCCAGTTAGGAGAAGACAGCAGAGGAAAAAAGACACTGTTAGGGAGACATGGGGAGACTGAAGGAGACAGTGTGAAGGAGAGATGGAAGGAAAGGTCAAGTCAGGGAAACATGGACAGACACAAATCAGGGAGAGCTGGAAAGATTTCGATTTTAGATTCATTACTCACTTTTTCCAAACCTGAGCTCAAGGCGAGTTACATTCAGATACAGGAGGTGTTTCCCTGTCCTTGGAGGGCTTGCAGTCTAAGCCGTACCTGAGGCAAGGGTTCACCACCTCTCAGCGAGCGGTTCAGCCAACACCTCACATCCTAAACGTGGAGCCAGACAGAAAGGAGGATTCTCCCGGTACTTACCTTCAGCAGAGTAAGCCGCGCTCCCTGCAAGTAATGGGATGGGGACATGGTTCTGGCTTGAGAGTTGCGACAGCAGGCACTCGGTAATCCACAGAGGGCTAGCAACATGCGCAGCTCACAAGAGTGACTCTCACACAATCTTTGTGCTTTTCACAGAGGAATTTCCATTGCCATAGGGTTACCCTCTCCCAGCACATACATACAAAGAGAAAACAAAGGCATTGCATGGATTTTCCAGCCCGCTCTGCTGTTCCTGTAAGGGTCACTTCCTGATGGCAAGCACTGCCTTCCAATCAATGGCCTTATCCTTAAGCTCAGGAAGCTGGTTTGCATTCTGCAGACTTCCGGGTATTCCTGGAGAATTCTTCAGCAAAAAAATAAACACACCCTTGCCTGGACCATTAATTACATAAATGAACTGCTCTGGACTTCTATCCAGGAGAGAGAAGGAAAGAGACAGGGGCTGAGTGAGCGAAACTGGGATGACTTTCCGGCAGAGTAGGTGTCAACGTCAAGTTCCCTTCCAATAACTCTGCTTGTTGCCCTTAGGCATCAAGACCTTCAGTGCAATGAATGACAAATCTTAATGCAGGGCCTGGATAGTCTATGACAGAGACCCAAAGACATGGCCAAAAAGGCATGTAGAGAAAGAGACTAACGCATGGTGACAAATGATCGTCACTTACACTATTATGTTAGATTAGTTCCTTATGGAAGGGAAAGACAAATATAGAGTAACATAGAATATGACGGCGGATAAAGACCAGTATGCTCCATCTAGTCTTTCCAGCAAGGCAGCAAGAGTAGGTGCACTTGCTGCTCCATGCAGGTCACCTCTCCCAATGTCTTTGTTTAGGGGTCTACCCACCGCTCTGTGTAGGTCACCCCTATTCAGATAGTTAAGTTTATTTTGATTTTATCCTGTTGCAATAAAGGAATCCACTGTGTCTGTCCCATGCCATTTTGAATTCTGACACTGTATTTACCCCCACCACTTCCATCGGGAGGACATTCCAAGCATCCACCACCCTTTCAGTGAAAAAGTATTTCCTGACATTGCCTTTCAATTTACAGCTTCATGTTATGCCCTCTAGTTTTACAGCTTCGCTGTCTTTGGAAGAGGTTTGTTTGTTTATTAATACTCTTTAAGTATCTAAAGGTCTGAATCATATCTCCCCTGTCCCTCCTCTCCTCCAGAGTGTACATATTTAGGTCTTCAACTTTCTTCTCATAAGTCTTCTGGCGCAGGCTCCAAAACATTTTGGTCACCATCCTCTGAACCGTTTCGTCTTTTTATATCCTTTGTGAGAAATGGGCGCCAAAACTGAACACAGTATTCCAGGTGAGGCCTCACCAGTGACTTGCACAGTGGCATTAGTATCTCTTCCTTTCTACTGGTAATTCCTCTTTGTATGCAACCCAGCATCCTCCTGGCTTTTGCCACCGCCTTGTCACACTGTTTCGCCACCTTGAGATCCTCACAAACAATCACTCTGAGGTCCTTCTCCTGGTCCATGCACATCAACTTCTCACCCCCTATTGCATACAGTGTCCTTGGATTTCGGCTTGCCAAGTGCATGACACTGCACTTCTTCACATTAAATCTTAACTGCCAAGCATTAGACAATTCTTCCAGCTTTTGTAGATCTTTCATCATGTTATCCACTCCCTCAGCGGAGTCCAATCTGTTGCAAATTTGTGTGTCATCTGCAAAAAGGCAGACTTTTCCATTCAGTCCTTCAGCAATATCACTCACAAACATATTGAACAGTCCCAGTCCCAGGACAGATCCCTGAGGCACGCCACTATTCGCCTTCCTTTCAACCGAGTGAAATCCATTTACCATCACCTTCTGTCGTCTGCAGTCAACCAATTTTTGATCCAGTTCACCACTTTGGGACCCATCCCCAGGCTGTTCAATTTATTGATAAGCCTCCTATGAGGAATAGTATCAAAGGTTTTGCTGAAATATAGGTAGATCACATCCATTGTATGCCCTTGATCTAGTTCTCTGGTCATCCAGTCAAAGAACTCAGATTTGACATGATCGTCCTTTGGTAAAACCATGTTGCCTTGGATCATGCAACCTATTGATTTCAAGAAAGTCCACTATTCTCTCTTTCAGGAGCGCCTCCATTACTTTTCCTGCCACTCAGGTAAGGCCTGTAGTTTGTCGCTTCTTCCCTATTACCACTTTTGTGGAGAGGTACCACATCAGCCTTCTCTAGTCCTGTGGAACTTCTCCTGTCTCCAAGGATCTATTAAAAATAGGTAAGTGAAACATTAAATACCTTTATGGAAATGGGTAAAAGGGGCAACATATGAAAAGCAGTGTGTATAAATGCCCGTAGTATGGGAAATAAGATCCCAGATGTTGAAGCTTTAATGGGAGAGGCTGACTTGGATTTAGTGGCATTACAGAAATATGGTTCACAGAAAACCATGTCCAGGCTATACTTTACTCAGAAAGGACAGGGGAGGAAGAAAGGGAGGAGTGGCACAATATGTAAAAAATAATATTAAAGCTTTGGAACTACAGAGCTTAAAAGGAAGAGAGGAAGCACTGTGAGTTAAACTAGAAAGAGGGAAAGAGAAATCTATTTGCATTGGCGTGATATACAGGCCTCCCTCACAAGAGGAAGAGGTGGACAGAGAATTAATTGAAGACATACACAGCATTGCTAGGAAAGGGGAAGTGCTACTGATAGGGGATTTCAATATGCCAGATGTTGACTGGCACATTCCTGCTGCAATATCATCTAGAAGTAAGGAGATACTGGATTCTCTACAGGGAGAACTATTCTGCAACTGGTAACAGAACCCACATGTGAAGGGACCATACTGGACTTGGTGCTTACCAAGGATGAAAGTGTTTCTGATGTTATAGTGGGAGATCATTTTGCATCCAGTGATCACCAGATGGTGTAGATCAGTATTAAAAATAGGGCTGTTAGAATCCATTCAAAAGTGAGGGTCTTAGACTTTAGGAAGACTAACTTTGCCAAGATGGGCCAATACCTCAGGGAGTTGTTAGTGGGATGGGAACAGCTGGGGGATGTAGAAAAAACAGTGGGCAAAACTGAAAGGGGATATTTTAAGGGCAACCAACCTTTTTGTTAAAATGGTAAATAAAAGGAAAAGGAAAAGGAGACTGCTATGGTTTTCAAAAGTAGCAGCTGAAAAGATGAAGAAAAAGAGGGAGGGCTTCATGAAATACAAGAGATCACAGAGAGAGGAAGACAGGCATCTGTATTTGGAAAAACATAGAGAAGCTAGCAAAGTAGTCAGGAAAGCAAAGATTCAAAAAGAGGAGGAAATAGCCAGTGCGATAAAATGGGGGATAAGACATTTTTCAGATATGTTAGTGAGAAGAGGAAGGGCAAAAGCGGTATTGTCAGACTCAAGGGTGAAGGGGAGGAATATGTAGAAGCTGATGAGGATAAAGTGGAATTGCTTAACAAATATTTTTGTTCTGTGTTCACTGATGAAGAACCAGGAGCAGAACCTCAGAAAACACCCACAAACAGGAACAGAAGCAAGGGGCATCTTGAACAATATTCAGAAGATTGTTCGTGAGAAACTAGCTAAACTAAAAGTAGACAAAAGCGATGGGATGGGATACATCCTATAATACTGAGGGAACTTGGGGACATTCTAGCAGGTCCACTGACTGACCTTTTCAATGCCTTGTTGGAGTCGGGAGTGGTGCCAAAGGACTGGAGAGAGGCACATGTGGTCCTTTTACACAAAAGCGGAAGTAAGGATGTGGCTGAAAACTATAGACCGGTTAGTTTAACTTCGGTGGTGAGTAAATTATTGGAAATGCTGCTGAAAGAGAAAATAGTGAGGTTTCTGGAGTCCAGTGAATTACAGGATCCGAGGCAGCATGGATTCACCAGAGGCAGGTCTTGTCAGACAAATCTGATTGATTTCTTTGATTGGGTGACCAGGGAGTTAGATTGAGGGAGAGCCCTAGATGTGGTGTATTTAGATTTCAGTAAAGCCTTTGACACCGTTCTTCACAAGAGACTTATAAATAAACTGAGCACCCTAGAGATGGACCCTAAAGTTACTGCTTGGGTTAGAAATTTGTCGAGTAGGAGGTGACAAAGGGTATAGGTAAATGGAGCTCACTTTGAGAAGGAGGTTACCAGTGATGTGCCCCAGGGATCTGTCCTTGGTCTGATTTTTTCTTTTTAACATCTTTGTTAGTGATATAGCAGAAGGGCTATCGGGTAAGGTTTGCCTCTTTGCAGATGATACCAAAATTTGCAATAGAGTGGACACTCAGGAAGGTATAGGTAATATGAGGAGGGATCTAGCTAAGCTCAGTCTAGAGTTTGGCAGCTGAGATTTAATGTTAAAAAATGCAAGATCGTGCATTTGGGATGTAGCAATCCAAGGGAGCAATATAATATGTATGTATGTATTTATTTATTTAATTAATTCTTTTTAATACCGTGCTCTTAAGAATCAGTGCGGTTTACAATAAACATTAATTTGTACAATGCAGGCAGAACATACATTGAACTTTACAGAGAACAGGTAAGAGAACTTGGTCTAAAATGGGAGAATTAAATAAGTTAAATAATTTAAAAAACAGATATGGTTATGACAACATGACAGACATGAAAAGTGAACTGGGTTATGTAATGTCACCAGCATGAGACTAATACTGAAGGAAAAGGTGATACTTTATGGCTTTCCTAAATTGTGCGAGGTCGGTAACAGTCCGGATATAGGCAGGAAGGGCATTCCAAAGTGTGGGCGCATAAAACACAAAGGCTCGGTTCTTGGTCGCAAGGGAGCATTTTATTATAGCAGTGGGGACAATGAGTGTGTAAGCAGCGAACGATCTTCTGGATCTGTTCTGAGGAGTGGGGTGAACAAGGTCCATGAGGGAGGCAGAAGATAGCTTGTTGAGGGCTTTAAAGGTAAGCAGCATTACTTTAAAGGTAAGCCTGCAATGGATGGGAAGCCAATGGAGGTGCTGCAAAATGGGAGTTATATGGTCCCTTCTCGAAGCTCCATGTAGGGCATGGGCAGCGGCATTCATTGCCAGTTGTAGCGGATTAAGTGTGCTCCTAGGGAGACCATGTAGTATGGTCTTGGCATAGTCAAAATGGGGGGTCACAAGGGTTTGAAAAATCATACGGAAATCAGCAGGCTCCAGTAGGGGATGTAGGTGGCGAATTGTTCGTATCTTGTGGTAGATTGCCTTGCTGATGTTGTTGATATGTGCTTTCATGTCCAGCTGCTGGTCTAGAGTGATACCCAAGTAGCGGATGATGGGTTTACTTGGGAGCTCTGTGTCTCTGATCTTAATCAAAGCAGGGGTGGTGGTGAAGGATTGATTCCTTGTAATGAATAGGACGTCTGTCTTATTGAAGTTTATTCTGAGGCATTGCATGTGGAGCCAGTTTGTAACTGCATCAAAGCAGCTTATTATTGGCGAGAGGTCGGGCTGGTCAATAGAGAATGGTGTGAACAGCAGCACATCATCAGCATACACGAGGCAGGAGATGTTGAAGGAGCGGATGATTGAACAGATGGGCTGTATATAGATGTTGAAGAAGAGGGCAGAGAGCGAGGAGCCTTGGGGAACGCCTTGCTTTTGCTGAAAAGGCTCAGAAGTCATAGAGCTAATTCGTACCTGTTGCCATCAGTCTGATAGGTAGGACCTGCACCAACTCAAGGCTGAGGCAAGAATTCTCTTCTCTTGACCCAGGATATCAATGCTTGACCCAGTACAAGCATTGTGGAACCTGTGTCTTTTGGGGAAATTGCTAGGTACGTATGACCTAGATTGGCCACTGTTGGAAACAGGATACTGGGCTTGATGGACCTTGGTCTGACCCAGTATGGCATATCCTATGTTCTTATGTGTAAGAAGCAGCTCATGGCTGACCGAGTCAAAGGCAGAAGCAATATCCATAAAGATTAGAACATAGCCTTGTCTAATATTATCAAATCCAGTGAGTAAGGTGTTGAATAGAGTGGTGAGAAGTGTCTTAACAGTATGGAATTCTTTGAAGGGGGTGAAGTACTTTTGCCCACTAAAGAAGAGCAGGACCTAGGCGTGTTTGTGTCTGATGATCTTAAAGTAGCTAAACAGGTAGAAAAGGCGACGGCAAAAGCTAGAAGGATGCTTGGGTACATACGGAGAGGAATGGCTAGCAGAAGAAAGGAGGTGATAGTGCCTCTATTTAAGTCTTTGGTGTGACCTCAATTGGAGTATTGTGTGCAATTCTGGAGACCGCACCTTCAAAAGGATATAAACAGGATGGAGTCAGTACAGAGGGTGGCTACTAAAATGGTTAGTGGCCTTCATTATAAAGCATATGAGGACAGACTTAAGGATCTTAATATGTACACCTTAGAGGAAAGGTGGGATAGAGGTGATATGATTGAGGGGTTTAAATACCTCCGTGACATAAATATACAGGAGGAGGGCCTCTTTCGATTGAAAGCAAGCCCTGCTACGAGGGGGACATGGGATGACGGTGAAAGGGGATAGATTCAGGAGTGATATGCGGAAATATTTTTTTACGGAAAGAGTGGTGTATCCGTGGAATAGTCTCCCAGTGGAGGTGGTAGAAATGAGGACAGTATCTGAATTCAAAGAAGCATGGGACCAACACAGAGGATCTCTAAAGGTAAAAAGGGGACTGTTATAGTGATTGATATGGAAGGGCAAAATAGATAGTCCATGTGGTCTTTTCTGACATCATATTTCTATGTTTCTAAATATCCTTTAAAGTCCCTGCCAGAACCTCTCTGAACTCTTTCAGTATCCTGGGATGTATCTCAGCTGGTCCCATGGCCTTGTCCACCTTCAGTTTTGCAAGCTGTTCTAACACATCATCTTTTGTGAATGGTGTGGTATCTACTCAATTCCCATTTGTATATTTGTCAATCACAGGTGGTCCTTCTCCAGGATTTTCTTTAGTAAAAACAGAAGTATTTGTTAGCATTTTAACTGTATCAATGTCACTTTCCATGAATCTGTTCTCAGCACTTTTGAGTCTTGCAATTCTATCTCTGATCTTATTTATTTTATTTATTTGGTTCTATATACCGCGCTATTTAGAATTCAGAGTGGCTTACAAGGAACAAGAACGGAAATTACATAGAACAAGTTTGGAGAACAAAAAATTACAAAGTACAGGTTTAAAGAGTAACATCAGAGGTTAATAATATAACAGTTTATAAATTAGGTGGGGAGTAAACTTGGGTTGTAATAGGGAAACTATATACATTATTAGTGTTAGGTACTTTATATACCTTGAGCTTCATATGTGTCTGGCTGTGGATTTGGTTCAGTGCAGTGTTCTATGTGACATGTTCATAATATAGCTGAAACAGATGTGTCTTTAGGTCAGAGACGGCGCGGATTAGGGTGGGGAGAGAGGTCCAGAGAAGTGGTGCATATAATCTGAAAGCTCGGCTGTTCACAAACTGGGAACTTTTTCTTATTCTAGAAGGGACTGAGAGAGTGTTTGCCATGGTAGATCTTCTTACTCTGTTGTCAGGTGTCCTTTGTAGAAGAGCGTTGAGCAGTAGCAGAGAGGTTATGTAGTATTTTGAATGTTGGATGAGAGCCTTATACTTGAGACGGCTAACAATGGGAAGCTAGTGTAGGTGTCTCAGGATAGGAGTAACATGTTCGCACCTTGAGGCTTCAACCAGTGTCCATGCTGCCGTATTCATAGCCATTTGAAGGGGGTGAATTGCATAATCTGGGAGACCATGGAGAATGATGTTTGCATAATTGAAATGTGGGGTGATCAACACTTGGAATACTGTACAGAAGTTAGCAGCTTCAAGTAGGGGACGTTGTTGACAAAGGATCCATATTTTTAGGTATATTGCTCTGGTAATGTTTATGTGTGGCTCCATTGTCAAAAGTTGGTCTAGGGTAATCCCTAGGTATCAGGCTTTTTTCTTAGTGTTTAGCTCAGCATCTTTCACTGGTAAGGTGGGAGGGGGTATGAATGAAGGGTCCTTAGTAAAGCACAGTTACTTACCTGTAACAGGTGATCTCTGGGAACAGCAGGAATTAGTCTTCACATGTGGGTACGTCGGTACCGACGGAGCCTGCACGGGAACACTGCCCAGCTTCCAATCAGAAAGCTTTTGGCAGCATCCCTCGCGCCTGCGCGCTGACTTCCCGCCTTCTCCACAGCCTCTCTTCAGTTGAGTTTCAAAGCTGAGACAAAGGCGAGGAGAGGAAAGGAAGAAGAAGATAAGAGATGCAACTCCTAGGGGAGGTGGGAGGGTTGTGAAGACTAATTCCTGCTGTTCCCAGAGATCACCTGTTACAGGTAAATAACTGTGCTATCTCCAGGAACAAGCAGGAATGAGTCTTCACATGTGGGGACTCCCTAGCTGGAGATGCCAGGGGGAGATCCCATAAAAATGCAGGAGCCTGGACCAGGGGTGCATTTTGTCTCCAGGAATCCCCGGCATCCAAAGTGGGATGGAGGGTAGGAGTTGACAATAAAGGAGCTGTGAGGAAAGAAAGCACAGTTACTTACCTGTAACAGGTGATCTCTGGGAACAGCAGGAATTAGTCCTCACATATGGGTACGTCGGTACCGACGGAGCCTGCGCGGGAAAGCTCCCCAGCTTCCTAGAATGGAAGCTTTTGGGACCTCCCACTGCACATGCGCACTGCCTTCCCGCCTTCCTGAACAGCTCTCCTCAGTTTCGAGTTTATAGCTGAGTCAATAGAGAGAGGACAGGAAGATAGATAGATAAAAGATACAACTCCTAGGGGAGGTGGGTGGGTTGTGAGGACTAATTCCTGCTGTTCCCAAAGATCACCTGTTACAGGTAAGTAACTGTGCTATCTCCAGGAACAAGCAGGAATAAGTCCTCACATATGGGGACTCCCTAGCTTAGATGCGTGGGATCCCCTGTCAAGGTTCGCCATCTTCGTATGGATCTCAGGCATCCATCCTGGGAAGGTGGGCAGGAGTTGTCTAAGAATGGAACAGGTGTTTGAGGACAGCCTGGCCAAACAAGGCATCCCGGCGGGAGTCCTTGTCCAAACAGTAATGGGCTGTGAAGGTATGAACCGAGGCCCAGGTAGCGGCTCGACAGATCTGATCAATGGAAACAGAGTGCAGATGAGCCATAGAAGTTGCCATGGCTCTCACATTGTGAGCTGTGACATGGCCTTCCAGAGAAATGTTTTTACTCTGGTAAGCAAAGGAAATACACTGAGCAATCCAATTGGAAAGTGTACGCTTGGAGACTGGAAGTCCCAAATGTGAAGGATCAAAAGCCACGAAAAGTTGAGAAGACTTTCGATGTGGCTGAGTCCTATTAAGGTAAAAGGCTAGAGCTCTTTTACAATCCAGAGTATGAAGGCTCCTCTCTGCACTGGAGGCATGAGGAGCCGGAAAAAAATACAGGTAGATATACCTCTTGATTAAGATGAAAAGGCGAGACCACTTTAGGCATAAAGTGGGGATTCGTCCTAAGGACCACCTTATCATGATGAAATCTTGTATAAGGTGGATTAGCCACTAGAGCTTGCAGTTCGCTGATGCGACGAGCGGAAGTGACTGCAATTAGGAATAGTACCTTCCTGGAAAGAAATTTCAAGGAGGTAGAAAATAACGGCTCAAAAGGTGGCTTCATAAGCTGACCAAGCACTAGATTCAAATCCCATGCGACCGGGGGGGGGTCTGATGGGAGGTTTAGTGAGGGTCAGGCCTCTCATGAATCTTGCAACAAGAGGGTGAGAGGAGATAGGTTGTCCATTTACAGGTTTCAGGGATGCTGAAATAGCACTTAAATGGACTCTTACAGAATTCGTCTTAAGGCCTGCATTGGAAAGATGCAGGAGATAGTCTAAGAGGGAATTCAAAGGAAGTGCCAGAGGGTCAAGGCCCTGCTGAGCACACCAAATGGAAAAACGTTTCCATTTGAAAGCATAAGACCGCCTCGTGGAAGGTTTCCTAGAGGCATGAAGGATATCTTTCACAGGTTGAGAAAGATTAAAGTCTTGAAGACTTAAGCCTTCAGTAACCAAGCTCGGAGATGTAGGGATTTGGGGTTTGGGTGCCACAAAGTCCCGTCCTCCTGAGACAGAAGGTCTGGTGCAGCTCCTAAGTCCAGGGAGGATCCCTGGGAGAGCTGTAGAAGCAGAGGGAACCACACTTGGCGTGGCCAGCGTGGAGCTATGAGGATCATAGAGCCGTGATCTCTCTGGAGTTTGAACAGAGTCTTGGGAATCAGCGGAATGGGTGGAAAGGCATATAGGAACGCCTGACCCCAATGGAGGAGAAAGGCGTCCGTGGCCTGAGCTTCCTGACACGGAGTCCTGGAACAGAACCGGGGAAGTTTGGCATTCCACGGACTTGCAAAGAGGTCTATGTCCGGGGTCCCCCATTCCTGAAAGATTCTGGTTATCTGGTCCACGTGTAGGGACCACTCGTGTGGCAGCAGAACTCGACTGAGCCTGTCTGCTCGAGTGTTTTGAACTCCTGGAAGGTACACTGCTAGCAGATGAATTTGGTGCTCTCTGGCGAAGGCCCATAATCTGAGAGCTTCGTTGCAAAGCGACAGAGAGCCCGTCCCTCCTTGTTTGTTTATGTAAAACATGGCCACCTGATTGTCTGTGTGAACCAGGACAGTCAGGTTGGCAAGGAGGGTATGGAAGACCTTGAGGGCAAGGTAAATTGCTCGCAGTTCCAGGAGGTTGATATGAAGGGTGGCCTCCTGTGGAGACCAAGTGCCCTGAGTGGAGAGAGTTAGCAGATGGGCTCCCCACCCCAATTGGGAGGCATCTGTTGTGAGGGTTGCTTGGGGTAGCAAGGGCTGAAAGGGAGCCCCCAACAACAGATTCTTGGTGGATATCCACCAATGGAGGGACCAAGACAGACGGTTTGAGGTTTGTATTTGGTCTGAGAGTGCTCCCGACGCCTGAGTCCACTGGGTGGCCAGGGTCCATTGAGCTGCTCTCATATGAAGACGAGCGTAGGGCACCACATGTACTGTGGAGGCCATATGGCCCAGGAGGCGTAGCATTTCCCTGGCTGTCAAGTGAGTACTGGACTGGGCTTGGGAGGCCAAGCTCAGCAGACGCTGACCCCGAACCAGTGGAAGGTAGGCTCTTGCAGTGGTGGTGTCCAACTGGGCCCCTATGAATTCTAGAGACTGAGTAGGGCTGAGTTGAGACTTGGGAAGGTTTACCACCAGTCCCAGATACTGCAGAAGGCCCCTTGTGCGGTCTAGGGAAATCTGGGCCTGCGACTGAGTTGGAGCTCGAATGAGCCAGTCGTCCAGATATGGGAATACGAAAATTCCCATGCTTCTGAGAAATGCGGCTACGACTGCCATGCATTTGGTAAAGACTCTTGGGGCAGAGGCGAGACCGAAGGGAAGTACTCTGTATTGGTAATGACCTCCCTTGAACAGAAAGCGAAGATATTTTCTGTGGGATTGATGGATGAGTAGATGTGTATACGCATCCTGCAGGTCTAGAGAACATTTAAGCCAGTCCTGACTCTGAAGGTATGGAAGGAGAATGCCCAGAGAGAGCATTTTGAATTTCTCCTTGTACAGAAATTTGTTCAATTCTCTCAGATCTAGGATTGGTCTGAATCCCCCTGTCTTCTTTGGAATGAGAAAATAGGGGGAGTAGAAACCTGACCCTTGTTGATGAAGAGGAACCTCTTCTATGGCCCCTTGGGCAAGCAGAGAAGAGATCTCCTGATCCAACAGGGCTAGGAGAGGAGATGGAGAATTGAAGGGTCTCACCATGTGATGAGGAGGAAGGTTGGAGAAATGAAGTTTGTAACCCTCTCGGATGATAGAGAGGGTCCATTGCTCTGTTGTGATTTGTTCCCATCTGGGAGCAAAGTGAGCTAACCTTCCAGGTATGGTGAGAGGTTCTGGTTGGTCCAGAACCAGGAATGGCAAGTTCTCTAGGGGCAAGTCAAAACCCCTGAGGGGGTGGAGCCTGTTGAGCTGCAGTAGCTGCTGCAGGCTTTGCTCTTGCTTGTTTCGTTTGCTGACGTTTAGCCGCAAAACGAGGTTGAGAAGATTGCTGGCCAGTATTGGAAGCATATCTGGCCTTCTTATAATAAGGCCTCTTGAAAGACTTCTTCTTAGTGGGAGTAGAAGTGGACTTAGAAAGTCTCTCTAAGGTGGCATTTTCAGCGTCCATTTGAGTGGCTTTAACTTGCCACTCTGCACCGAATAAGTTCTCACCTGTACAGGGCAGATTCCGTAAGCCATCTAGAACCCAGGGTTCCAGATCAGAAGCCTGGAGCCAAGCCAGGCGTCTGGCTGCAATAGCAATGCCAGAAGCTCTGCTGGCTCCTTCGAAGGAATCAAAGGCAGCTCTGTTGGAGAACTTAGAAACATCTAAAAGTTGTTTCACAACAGAAAGGAAGTCCTCCTGTTTATCCTCAGGGATACAGGAGGCAAAATGCCGTACTTTCTTGGCAAGTTCCCCTAGGAACATGCCCATATAGAGGCTGTAGGAATTAATCCTGGCTATAAGCATACTAGCCTGGAAGATTTTCCTACCAAAAGAGTCTAGTGTCTTACATTCCCTTCCTGGAGGTGTAGAAGAGTGCCTTTTAGTACTCTTGATCTTTTTCATTGCAGACTTTACCACAATGGAGTGGTGAGGCAATTGAGTTTTCTGAAAACCAGGAGAAGGAGGGACCCGATACATGGTGTCCAACCTACGGGAATAAGGAGACAGAGTTAAAGGGTTCTCCCAGAAATCCATCAATTGTTCCTGAAGGATTTCATGGATAGGCAGAGTAACTGCTTCTTTAGGAGACTTAGAGTATCCTAAAATATCCAATCTTTTTGACCTTGGTTCCCTTTCAGAGGAGGTAGTGATAGAAAGGCCTTTGGCCATTTCTAAAATAAAGTCCTGAAAGGACAAATCCTCTGGAGGAGACATTCTCCTTTTTGGAGAAGAAGGTTCCTCAGGAAGGTCAAGGGAGAGCTCTGCAGACTCATCAGAGGAGACAAAATCCTCAGAGGAATCGGTGTATTCTCTAGTTTCCTCCAACGCACGATACGCATACCGATCGGTATCGACATCGGGCGTACCGGGTATGGAAGCGGTATGGAGCGAAAGCCCATACGGTACTGATTTGCGTTTAGAAGAGGAAGGCCTGGGTTCCGGCATGGCGGACGATACCGGAACCGGGCCCGGAACCGCTGGAAGCGGTACCGATGGCGTTGCAGCTTTAATGAAAGCCATGACGGCCTGCTGCATGGATTGGACAGTATTGCCCATAGACGCCACGGCTGCCTGGATGTCGGTACCGGTATGGGCCGGTACCCCAGAGCAGTCCAACAGGTGATCTGTCGAGGCCGTGCCATCGATGTCAACCTGTAGCCCCTGTATTGGCGTTTTGGAAGGTAGGGCTTCCCGCCGGGGCTGTTTGGCTGGGGCAGGGTCCTCAAAACTAAGAGCCTCTCGATGCTTTGAAGGAGATTTGCTCTTTGAGGACTTGCCCACAGAAGGTTTGGTTACCTGAGATCCATCCGGGGATGATGACCTGGATGACTGTGATGTTGGATTCTCTGAAGCAAACAGCACATGGAATTTGTTGGCCCGGTTCTGCAGCCCACGCTTAGACATTTGGGAGCAGGAAGGGCAGTCCGGAATGGAGTGGTCAGGCCCCAAACATTTAAGACACCATTCATGGGTGTCTGTGACTGATATTACAGCAGTACACTTGGTACACTTCTTAAATCCAGGGGCTGGCTTCTCCATGTGGAGAATTAAAGTAGGCCTGAAGGCCTAACTGAAGTGACCAAGTGCTGAAAAAATAATAAAAGAAAATAATTTTTTAAGAAAGAAAAAGGAAGACCGGCGATACCGGTATCGGTATGGGAAGGCAGGTACGCGGTCTAAAGAAACAAAACAAAAAACTACAATTTCTTCAGCGGTGACAGGATACACGACCTGCTGGCTCCGCGGAAAAAGAGAAACTGAGGAGAGCTGTTCAGGAAGGCGGGAAGGCAGTGCGCATGTGCAGTGGGAGGTCCCAAAAGCTTCCATTCTAGGAAGCTGGGGAGCTTTCCCGCGCAGGCTCCGTCGGTACCGACGTACCCATATGTGAGGACTTATTCCTGCTTGTTCCTGGAGATACAGCATAGCCAAGGACTACAGGGCCCTACAGACTACAGGAGTCCTTGGTATATATGATGAGTAGCATTAAAACACTTTTAATGTACACTTAAAATATGCAGCTTACCTACTGTATTGTAGGAAGTAGAGAGCATGATGGAGTCTACTGGATAAGCAGTGGCGGAATCTTCAAGGTGACCTTCCAGCAGTGAGGATGAAGGTCCAGACCTGGAGGTAGCAGACGATCCAGGTGTCAACTGGGTAGGATTAGACGTCAGGTCTTCAATGGAAGCTTTATGGGAAAAAAGCTGAAAACTCCTTTAGGCATAAAGTCATTAACATTGAGGACTAAAGGAAGAAGACTGACGGAGTTGGAGAACTAGCTCAGTCCTGGCGGGAAGAGGGGGACTGGAAAAAAACCCTATTCCCAAGGAGAACAGCTGTGTACTCAAAGATAAAGATGTACACTATTTTTCCTAGCTGGCGAGAGGTAGGAAAAATATTGAAGCTTGATGCTTCAAGGACTTAAAGAAAAAATGGAAGATGTTAGCACCACAGTAGTTATAGGTGCATGACAGTTTCTGCATCGTAATATGATATGCGAAGTAGGGCGATAGACTGTCTAAAACCTCTAGAAGGTAAAACATTTAGTATAGACAGTAAGGGTGATAGTGTGAAGACATAGCAACCCTTAAGAAGCCCCCCAACAGACACATATATAGACAGATATATATATGTGGATGGAATATATATATATATATATATATGTCCATATGTGTATATTAGGATATGGGTGGAGAAATGTATCAAAATATATATATATATATATAGGTATGATATACCGAACTATATATACATTTGTGGGGCATGGTTTTGCACCACCAGAGTAATGATATAGGTATGTAGACATATATGGAGATGCTACATACAAGATAACAAGTTGAAGATACATGTCTACCACCCAGCCCCATAATTGTACATGGGGAATATAAAAGAAAAAGATTCTTCGCCCTACAAGAGGGTGAACCCACTTGGGATATGTATAGAGAATCTATTTCCGTGGATTGAGGGATGCAAGAAGGCAATCCAACAAGATAACCGTGATGTTTGCGTGAGAACAGATGATCATATGAATCTGTAAGGAACAAGGCGGGAGTTCCAGAGAACACTGACATGGCAGATGTGCAGAAAGGCAGAAGAAGATACCAGAAGAACCTACTGGAGGGACCCAGAGGTAGCATGCGTAAATATCAGCGTTGGATTTTCACGCAGAAGAACTTATATTTCATGTTAACATCCCAGGCCTGAGGGTGTGGAGAACCCTCACAGGCATGGGAAGGGATTATAAGCTTTTCCCTACTAATAGAGAAGCTTTAGAGACAAGGTCAATGCTCTATAGCAAGGCCCTCATAGTAGAAAGCTTCTCTGAAGACTGCAGAGAGCATTGTGCAGGAGAGATATGAGATAAACTGACTGAAGTCAGGTGTGTTGCCATATCCTAGGAGAGGAGATGGATAGAATAATGTGAGAAAGCCTAAAAGAGTAGGAGGATCCAAGATAGCTGACGAGTAGCTTGGAATCACTACTGAGGCTAGAGAAAATTGTGGACGAGGGACTGGAACTTGTAAAAGTACCAGTAACAGCATCACTGTAACTCCTGCAGGCACAGCTGCTGACAGAAACAGCAGAGAGATTGTCCTGTGCCCAAGAAAGAAAAACAGACAAGAAAGGAGAGGAGATATCCCTTCTCCCTGTCTGAGGAACGAGCTTGCTAGAGAAGCCTTTCAGTATGGTACCCCTCAGTTAGGGAAAAAGCCCGGTTGAGAGGGTAGAGCAAGTAATTGGAGGGTGACGCACCAATAGGGTAAGTCAACTGAAGGAAAAAATGTTCAGTTGGGACAGAACTATCAGAGGATAGTTGCAACTGCTCCTCTAGAGAGTAAGAAGAGGAGAAGTCTGTAGTCCCTGAACAAAAATTTTCCGACAGCTTAGTACACTGAAAAAGAAAAGCACAGCGAATAAACTTCTAATGGGTAGAAGTGAAGTGTAGAGTATAATTCCCAGCCCCTATAGTTGCTGGGAATGCTGAGGACTGGCCAGAGCTGGAGGACTTCAGACTAGGCTGAGGTGTCCCTTGTTTAGGTACAGCCGAATGATGGGCAGGAGATGAATGAAACTTTTTTTTCTTAGGGAAAGAAGGTTTGGTAGGACATTTCCTACCTTTCGAAGAAGGAGGTGGCTTAGAATGGTCCTTAGTGGAAGGAGAGTCAGCGGAGCATTGAGCAACCTGACGTAAAGCCTCCTTATTGAAGAGACCTTCTCCTGTACAAGGAGAATGAGCCAATATAGTTTGTGCCCATCTGCTCAAGTCTGAAGCTTCGAGCCAGGCTCTGCGACGTGCTGCAATGGCAATAGCAGAAGATCTGCTAACAGACTCAAAAGAGTCTATAGAAGCACGAGAAAGGAACCAAGATATATTCCGGCTATGATTGAGTAGCAAGGAATAATTAGTAGCCTTGGGCTCTGGCATAAAAGGGGTCAAAAGAGACAATCTCTCCGTGACCTCCTGGAGTGTGAGACTCATGTGGAAAATATATGAAAGAATTCTGGAGGCCAGCATAGATGTTTGGAAGGCTTGACGACCAAACGCATCGAGTGTTCTTGAAGAACGACCTGGCGGATAAGAAGAATGCTTCTTCTTGATCTTAACCTTCCTCAGTGCTGATTCCACTACAAGGGAATGATGAGGAAGTTGAGGCTTCTGAAATCCTGGGGAGGGAGGCACCTGGTACCGAACCTCAGTGGCTGTAGAAGGTAGAGGAAGCCGTAAGGGTGATTTCCAGACCCTCAGAAGGAGATCCTGCAGAGCAGGATGTAAAGGAAGCATCATATTTTCCATTTGTGCCGGTGAGCCAGGAATAGCATCACAACCAGGGATAGAGATATTAAGAAAGGTTGCCATATCTAGGAGAAAAGCCTGAAAAGACTGATCTCCTATGGGCACCTTCCCTGGTAAGGCTAAAGAAAGAGGCTGAGCACCAGAGGACGTACCGTGGTGTGAGGAGAGAAACCTAGTAGATGGACAAGGATACTGGTATGGTAACTTAGAGGCAGTGAGTACTGCATCAGCAACCCCAGGTATCGGTTCCAAACTAGGCATCGGTGCAAGAACAGGCATCGACATTGATACTGACACAGGGCGAGCAGTTGAAGTTGCCATCGGGAACTGCTGCAATGGTATCGAGATCATGCGAGAGTTATGGCTAGGATCCTCGGAACTGCTTATCTGGAAACGACGGGAGTCGGTTCCGGGACGCGTCGGTACCCAGTCCTCGAGACTAGATATCGATTCAAGACTCGGCATCGAAGGAAGCGAGTCTATCGATGCATGTCTCGAGGGTACCGACGTCGGTGGTAGTATCGGCGATGCCGATACCAGTAGAGCAGCCTGGGTTACATCGATCGGTCCCGAAGGTACCGAGGATGCGCGATGACAACCTCTCGCCGGGAGAAAGTTATTCCACACCGGTGCCGATGCCAGGGTATCGGAACCGATCGAAGCCGGTACCGTCCCGGAGCATGGCTGAGATATGGAAATGTCCATCGGTATCGTATCGCCCGGCCCCAAAAGTGCTGAGGATGCTAGAGGACGATTCCTGGTGAAGAGTGAAACACTCGACACCGAAGCCGATGCCGGGGAATCGGTACCGCTGGAAGTGGATACCCGCACCGTACACGGCTGGGATCGAGGGAAGTCAATTCGGAGCGTATCGATCGGTCCCGAAGGTACCGAGGATGCCCGATGACGATCCCTAGTGAAGAGTGGAACACTCGACACCGGTGCCGATGCCGGGGGATCGGTACCGCTCAAAGCGGATACCACCCCCGGACATGGCTCAGGTATGTTCTGTCAGGGGTGAGCCCCAGGAACAACCTGAAACCTCTTTAATGCTTTGGAGCCCGCAGACTCCCGCAGGGGTAATGCCAATGGATTCTTGAGGGTAAGGCCGGAGCCGTCACCATGCTGGGCATGGGACATACCACTCAAGTATTGACTAGTCTTAACAGACTGTTTGTGGGTTACCTGATCCTGTGAAGAGGAGAAACCGGGTTCCCTCACTGCCGAAGAAAAAACGGTATCGAGGGAAACTCTAAAAACTGAAGGTTTCCTCACAAAAGTATCCCCTGACAAGTCAGAGGAAAAAGGGTCAGGACCCACACAATTGAGACACCAACTATTGGAGTCTAAAAGGAAACAGGTGTTTCCACATCGAATGCACTTCTTAGGAAAAGAAGGCTCCATGAGGAAGAGGCCTGGTAGGCCCAACAAGTTAAGGCAAAAAACTGAAGAAAAAGTTTCTCAGAATTTAGTCAAAAATCCACCGGCGGTACCGGTGGCGGCGGGAAATACAGCCGCGACCACAAGAAAACAAAAAACTAAAGTAATTAAAGTAGTAAAAAGAAAAGTTTCTGCGGTGACAGGAGGACGTCCTGCCGGCTCCGCGGAAAAACGAAAACTGAAGAGAGGCTCTGGAGAAGGCGGGAAGTCAGCGCGCAGGCGCGAGGGATGCTTCCAAAAGCTTTCTGATTGGAAGCTGGGCAGCGTTCCCGTGCAGGCTCCATCGGTACCGACGTACCCACATGTGAAGACTCATTCCTGCTTGTTCCTGGAGATTGAAGAGAACCTCAGATTTTCCGCAATTTACTCTTAGGTTGTATAGTTTCAGACAGTCAGATATTGCATTAAAGCAGTCTATGATTCTAGAATAGTTTGGATTGATTGTAGAGAAGGGGAATATAGAGCAAACACACTGTTTATTTATTTATTTGGTTTTATATACCGCGCTATTTTAAATCAGTGCGGTTTACATTGTAACAACTTGGTACAAGAAACAGTATACATAGAACATTTGAACTTGGTATATAAAACATGTAGACATGGAATATTTGAACTTGATACATAAAACAAGATATTAAACATCATGGATTACAGAATAACAACTATTTACAATCTATCGGTATTGGGTAAGTTTGGGTGAGATCATCATAGTGAGCTATGTTATATGTTCAAAATATAGCTGGAAGAGGTGTGTCTTTATTGCTTTTCTAAAGGTGGAGAGGTCGGTGATTAGTCTGATTGGAACAGGTAGGGAGTTCCAGAGCGGAGGGGCAAATAGTGAGAAGGCTCTGTGTCTGGTAAATTGGGAGCATTTACTAACCATTGTGGGAATAGCAAGAGTGTTAGTCAAGTTTATTCTTCTGACTCTGTTGTCGGGTGTCCAGTTTATGAGATTACTGAGGGAGGTAGCAGAAAGATGGTGAAGGATTTTAAATGTAACAAGGAGGGCCTTGAACTTAAGTCGAATGGTGATCGAAAGCCAATGTAGCTGCATTAGGAGTGGTGTAACATGCTCATGTTTGGAGACTCCATAGATGGTTCGTGCAGCTGTATTCATGGCCATTTGTAATGGATTGAGGGTGTAGGCAGGTAGACTGTGCAGAATATTGTTAGCGTAGTCAAAATGAGGAATGATGATAGCTTGGAAGATGCTGCATTAGTCAGTAGGCTCAAGTAGAGGTCGTAGTTGACAAAGAAAGCAAATTTTGCAGTAAAGAGCCTTGGTGATGTTGTTTATATGTGCGTCCATATTCAATTGTTCCTTCATTTGGTTTGCAGCTTGTCATGCTGTGAGGGCTTGCGTGCATCAGTGATGCTGAGAGCTAAACTATCGGTAGTTTAACTACTGGCAGGGTCTCCCAAGATGGACAGGTCTCAGCTGAGGTGCCAGACCAAGACAAACCACCCATCTGGGCAGCAGCAGAATGGGATAGTGTTGACGGCGGAGGATCACATTTTTGTGACAACGGCAACACCAAACTTAAACTGCGCGGAAGAAAGGCCCGGCAATCTACTTCTGTATCTTGCCATGAAAACCCAATGGATAGTTACAACAAAACAAATTGTGCTATGGTGCTGGAAGATGAGACCCCCAGGTCGGAAGGCACTCAACTAGCTACTGGGGAAGAGCTGAAGACTTTTCAGAGTAAAGCCAGCATTTATGATGTGGTTGGATCAAAGCCCTCGGGACGTCTGACTGCTGATGTAGCTGCGCATGAAATGAGAGTCAGAAGCTGTAAAGATGTCTTACACATTGGAACATGGAACGTACAAAGCATGAACCAAGGGAAGTTGGAGGTGGTCAAGAATGAAATGGAACGTGTACAACTTGATCTGTTGGGTGTCAGCGAACTGAAATGGACTGGCATCGGGCACTTTGCATCAGATGATCACATGGTCTACTATGCTGGAAATGAAAGACAAAGAAGAAATGGTGTTGCATTTATAATAAAGAAGAAACTTGCAAGAACTGTAATGAAATACAGTGCAGTCAGCAAACGCTTAATCTATATTCGTCTACGAGGATTGCCTATCAACACAACTATAATTCAAATATATGACCCAACAACAGCTGCAGAAGAGAATGAAATTGAAGAGTTCTATGAACAAGTACAAGCTGAAATTGACAGAACATGCAAACAGGATATCCTGATAGTCATGGGTGACTGGAATACAAAAGTTGGCAACAAAGAAGAAGGCAAAGTAGTTGGAAAATATGGACTTGGCAACAGAAATGAAGCTGGAGAAAGACTGATAGAATTCTGCAAGACCAATGATCTATTCATCTCAAACACCTTCTTCAAGCAACACAAGCGGCGACTGTACACATGGACTTCACCCAATGGATTGTATAAAAATCAAATTGACTACATCTGTGGAAGTCAACGATGGAAAAGCTCTATAATATCAACAAAGACAAAACCTGGAGCTGACTGTGGTATAGATCATCAACTACTAGTATGCAAACTCAAGCTAAAGTTGAAAAAGAGCAAATCACTCATGAATGCAGCAAAATATGACCTTGAGAATATACCACTGGAATTTAAAGACTGCCTGCAAAATTGATTTGCTGCTTTAGATACAAATGACAGAGCTCCGGAAGAGTTATGGAATGACATCAAGAAGGTTGTGTTGGAAGAAAGCGAGAAGTCTCTACCAAAGGTGAAAAAGCAAAAACGGCCAGAATGGATGACGGAAGAAACTCTGAAAATTGCCCAGAAACGCAGAGAAGCTAAAGCCAGAGGAGAAAGAGAGACAATCGCAGAACTCAGAGATTTCCAATGTGCAGCAAGACAGGACAAGGAAAAGTACTAATACGACGCATGCAAGGAAATAGAAGCAGAAACTATTAGAGGAAGAACAAGATCGGCTTTCCTAAAGCTACGAGAGTTAAAGAAAAAGTTCCAGCCTCGAATTGGAATGTTACAAGATGCTCAAGGTTCTATGTTGAATGATGCTGAGAAGATCAAGAAAAGATGGAAGGAATATACAGAGTTTTTATATGATAAAGATCAAGTGGACCAACAGCCGTTTCAACCTTTACCTTATGATCGGGAACCATTGGTGATGAAAGAAGAAGTTGAAGCAGCATTGAAAGCCTTATCAAAGAACAAAGCACCAGGCATTGATGGCATTCCTATAGAAGTATTGCAGCAATCAGATGCAGCTGTTACCATACTTACAAGGCTCTGCCAAGAAATACGGAAGACAACATCATGGCCAACTGACTGGAAAAGATCTGTGTTTATACCAATACTAAAGAAAGGTGATCCAACTGACTGTGGAAATTATCGAACAATCGCTCTGATCCCACATGCCAGCAAGATTCTACTGAAGATTATTCAAAAGAGACTACAACCATACCTGGAACAAGAACTACCTGAAGTGCAAGCAGGGTTCAGGAAAGGGCGAGGAACGAGAGACATCATTGCGGATGTGAGATGGATCCTTGAAAAGACTAAAGAATACCAAAAGGATATCTATTTGTGCTTTATCGACTATAGCAAGGCTTTTGACTGTGTAAACCATGAGAAACTCTGGGCCATATTAAGAAGCATGGGTATACCAGAACACCTGATCGTTCTCTTGCGCAATCTGTACATTGATCAAGAAACAACAGTTCGAACGGAACAAGGAGAAACAGAATGGTTTAAAATAAGCAAAGGTGTAAGGCAAGGCTGCATACTTTCCCCCTGCCTGTTTAATTTATATGCAGAACAAATCATCAGAGAAGCAGGATTGTATGAAGACAACAGAGGTGTGAAGATTGGTGGAAGACTCATCAACAACCTTCGCTATGCTGATGATACTACATTACTGGCTGAAAGTGAAGATGATCTGAAACATTTGCTTCTCACAATCAAAGAACATAGTCTCAAAATGGGCCTGCACCTTAATGTAAAGAAGACAAAGATCATGACAACTGGCATAATCAACAGGTTCATCGTTGAAGGAGAAGAAATTGAAATTGTGAACAACTTTAACCTACTTGGATCAACTATCAATAAAGAAGCAACAAGCAGTCAAGAAATCAAACGACGCATTGCTCTTGGCAGAATGGCTATGAAAGACCTAGATAAGATTCTCGAGCAGAGATGTCTCTCTCCATACAAAGATTCGACTTGTTCAAGCTATGGTATTTTCAATAACCAGTAACTATGCTACCCTGTCAGTCTCTATGTCCATCCCAAAATCATCATTGTTGAACCCCCGGTGATGGGCCCCCCCACCATTGATTCCCCCCCCCCCTTATGTTATATGTCCCACCGCTTTGACCCGGTGAAAAGCGGGATATAAATAGTTAAATAAATAAAATAAATAAATAACATCATATGGATGTGAAAGCTGGACAGTGAAAAAGACAGGAAGAAAATTGATGCCTTTGAATTATGGTGCTGGCGGCGAATACTGTGTATACCATGGACTGCCCGAAGAACAAACCAGTCGGTACTAGAGGAGATCAAACCTAAGCTTTCTTTAGAAGCTCAGATTACAAGACTTCGACTTTCATACTTTGGACACATCATGCGAAGAGAGAGATCATTAGAGAAAGACATCATGCTTGGCAAGATAGAAGTAATCATACAAGAAAGTATGGGTCTGGTTTTAAGAGTAATCTTAGTATGTCACTAACAAAGGGAAATTACTCCATTATAAACATGCTAACCTAAAAAATAGGAGGGTTCTAGGTTATGTGATATTGATTTTTTTTCACTCGGAAGTGGTCTCAGACTAATCGGCTGCCTTACTTAGGATACTTAATATCTTAGTATCTTATGAAGAAAAAGAGGGAGGCCTTCATGAAATACAAGAGATCACAGAGCGAGGAAGACAGGCATCTGTATTTGGAAAAACTTAGAGAAGCTAGCAAAGTAGTCAAGAAGGCAAAGATTCAAAAGGAGGAGGAAATAGCCAATGCAATAAAATGGGGGGATAAGACATTTTTCAGATATATTAGTGAGAAGAGGAAGGGCAAAAGTGGTATTGTCAGACTCAAGGGTGCAGGGGGGGAATATGTAGAAGCTGATAAGGATAAAGCGGAATTGCTTAACAAATATTTTTGTTCTGTGTTCACAGATGAAGAACCAGGAGCAGGACCTCAGAAAACACCCACAAATAAGAACAGAAGCGAGGGACATCTTGAACAATTTTCAGAAGACTGTGTTCGTGAGAAACTAGCTCAACTTAAAGTAGACAAAGTGATGGGACTGGATGGGATACACCCTAGAATACTGAGGGAACTTGGGGACGTTCTAGCAACTCCACTGACTGACCTTTTCAATGCCTCGTTGGAGTCGGGAGTGTGCCAAAGTTCTGGAGAGAGGCTCATGTGGTGCCTTTACACAAAAGCGGAAGTAAGGATGTGGTTGATAAAGGGGTTAAAGGAGCACTAAGAGGCGACAAGGCGATAGCGGAGAGATTGAATGAATTCTTTGCTTCAGTCTTTACTGAGGAAGATGTAGGGATGTTACCCATGACTGAAGTGGTATTTAAAGATTATTTACTGTTGTCTTGTTTTCTTGTCTATAACTTGATACAGCATGCTAGAATGAGCAGTGTAACAGGGGCGGCGGCCTCTGGTGGCGTTCCTATCAAAGATGGGACAATCATAATGTTTGCTCCCACGCTCTGTAGGCTCTCAGAATCCCAGGACCTAGAGGTTCACCTCATTTACTTAAGGAAAGCACATCTCAAAACTGTCATGAATGAGAAGACTGGAGCAGAATCTATTCCCTAAGGTACTTTCTGTGGATATTGGTGTGAATTCTGTGGTAATTTGCTCATCAATCCATGTCAGCTGAAAATCACATTCTGCACTGTTCCAAGATCCCAATTTTAAGGAATGTGGGATATTGCTCCATGAAACACCCATGCTTCCCCTAAAACCATGCTGCTGTTGGGAATGAAATTTACCTGCGAAGGATCAGACATGATCCAAACATTCCCCACCGGGGAGAAAGGATTTAAAGAGCAGAATGGCCTAACCCTAGTTATTTGTGTCCCTTTCATCCTCCTCATAGGATTCCCACTTCACAGGTCAACTGAATGCTAGCCCAATTTTGATTTTGCCCCATTGGATGGATACAGTTCTAAGTTCTTAATTCTTCAAGCAGAAGCTTTATAGCAAGACCAGGAATAGATCAACTTCTATGGGCTAACCATCTCCTGGAGACATCTTCCTATCAGGGATCATTCCAGGTTCCATGTTTGTTTCATCCCTACACTTGCCCATCTTACAGTACTCCCAATACAGCACCTGAAGCCCAAGTTTTCCTTTCTACTTCCATCCTTACACACTAAAAGCGGACAGCAAGCATATCCCTGACTGCTTTGCATCCTTCTGCCAACGCGTCATCTGTTTTCCAGCCTGGTGAAAGGTTTCCTAGGCTGGGAGCCAGTTATCCTGAGCAGAATATAAAAACATGAAAATATTGGGATGTTATGTGACATTCTGGAGAAAGGAACACCCATGATTACTAAAAGACTGGGCACAAAGCCAATAGACCTTTAGTGAATTATGTCATCGCTTAAAGGAGACCGAACCACTCTCATGTGATAAGAAATATATGTGCCAAGGCCCCAAAAGTCTGTTGCGATTATTTTTGCTTGTATGTCCCCAGTTGACACTAAAAATATAAGAGACTCCAACCATCAGCCTGAGCTGTCTCTCACTTGGGTGGCTTGATCAAGCTTTTCTGACATGCACACGAGGTATGTACCAAGAAACTAAGATAGAAGAATTTTAAAAAACAAAACACCATCTTCCTTGTATCCTGCTTTCTCTTCTGTGGCAGTGTGATTCAAGAACATAAAAACTGTTTGGCGATGTCGGTCTAAGAGTGACAAAACACAGTCAACTGGCCAAAACAAGGAAGGCAAAGCCAAGAAAAGCACTCAGAGGGGTGTCAAGTAAAATCTATCCACTAAATCTGAGGGTTTGTCAGCCTATAATCCCATCCCAGAATAAGCTTTCCTCTTTCGTCCTGTTCCCCTTACTGATGGCGATGGCTTCCAGACACAGACACATCGGGGCTTTTGGCCACTGGAGAGGAGGGGAAAAGAAACAAACACCCCAAACTCTGCTAAACTCCAGCACACAGGCAGCAGCCCAGGGATCTTATGTTTTTAGCCAACCCAGTCAGCAAGAAAGCGAGGTTACTTACCTGTAACAGGGGTTCTCCGTGGACAGCAGGATAAGTCAGCCACACCTGGTGACGTCCTCCGGGCGGCACCATACGGAAGTGCTCTCTAGAGTTCAGGACTCTCTGGCCATGCCCCAGGTAGCCCACCTCCCTGACCCGCCCCTAGACCGGTTAGTATGTTCCTAGCTAGGTTTCCCCGGCAAGGGGCGAGTCACTGCAGCAGACCTCCTCCAGGGAGGGGGGTGGGATTGTGTGGCTGACTTATCCTGCTGTCCACGGAGAACCCCTGTTACAGGTAAGTAACCTCGCTTTCTCCATGGACTAGCAGGATTGCGTCAGCCACACCTGGTGCCTCCCTAGCAGCGCGGAGCGCCAGTGGTGGAGGAGGCGAAATAAGGACAGGTTAGGCACTGAGGGGCATAATTTTAATTAACAACCACAGAAGCATAACAACGAGCAGAACTGACGCAGCAGCACTGCGGTACTGTGAGTAACAATCGAGAAGGTCAACAGTGCAACAACAACAGTGCAGGTAAAACAGTGCAATACAGTGCAGTAAGGTGCAGGATAGTGCAAGGTGCAGTAACAGTGCAACAGGTGCAGTAACAGTGCAGTAAGGTGTGAGAACGGTCTACTGCTGAACATCGAATGACAGTCAGAGTGGGAACACCTGTGGGCCTAGCGACTCAACAGGTAGTCTCTGGAGGTCTACCAGACACTTCCCCGACAGCTGAGGCGAGAACTGCTGCGCCCAACGCACAGTCCTCTTTGGAACGCAGGTCTAGGCAATAATGTTTTTGGAAAGTATGCGGTGTAGACCATGTGGCTGCCTTGCAGATGTCTGGGAGTGGAACTGAGCACAAGTTGGCTAGGGAGGTGGCCAATGCTCGGAGCTTGTGTGGACCGACTGTCGGTGCTGACGGGTCGGCTGAGGCGTTAAGGCAGAAGGACACGCAGGAAGACACCCAGTTAGAAAGAGTCCTCTTGGAGACGGGCAGGCCCGGTCTGTTGGGGTCGAAAGAGACGAAGAGCTGACCACTCTTTCGGACCGGGAGTGTCCTCTGCAGGTAGATCCTGAGGGCCCGTAGGCAATCCAAGGTATGCAGGCGTTGTTCTTCCATGGATGAACAGGGCTCCGGGAAGAAGCAGGGCAGCTCGATGGACTGATTGACGTGGAACGATGACGCGACCTTGGGGACGAACTTAGGGTTGGTCTGTAGGGACGCACGGTCTTGAAGTAGAAGCGTGTAAGGATGAGGAGCCATCAGAGCCTGTAGTTCACTGATCCTCCTTGCGAAGGTTATGGCCACAAGGAATAGAGTTTTCCAGGAGATGAACTTCATTTCTGCTGATGGGAGTGGCTCGAAGGGTGCCTGCGTTAGCCGCAGCAGGACAGAGTTGAGGTCCGAGGGCGGTACTGGGGCCCTGACCGGGGCTTGAGGTTGGTGAGTTCTTTCATGAAGAGGGTGGTTATGGGCAGTGCTGAAATGGAGTTGGTTCCGTCCACCGGCACATGAAGGGCCGCTATGGCTGAGAGGTGTACCCAGATGGATTGGGTCTTGAGGCCACTGTCGGACAGCGCTTTGAGATATTGAAGGACCTGTGCGACAGGACAAGTAGTGGGCTCGAGGCCTTGTTTTGCACACCAGATACTGAATCTTTTCCATTTGAGGCCATAGGATTTCCTAGTGGATGGCCTCCGAGCTGCCAGGACAACGTCTTATACTTCCACTGGGAGCTGGAGACCGGAGAGGCTCACCTGCTCAATCACCAGGCAGTGAGAGCGAGGGCTCTGAGGTTGGGGTGCCGAGTGGTGCCCCCGTTCTGAGTCAGGAGAAGGTGTACGGGATCCTCGCGGGCGAGATGTTGCAGGAGTGTGAACCACATCTGGCGCGGCCAGCGGGGAACCACGAGGATGGCATGTGCTTTGTCCTGGACGATCCGCTGTAAGGTCGCTGGAATGAGGGAGGTAGGTGGGAAGGCGTACACTAGAGACCACTCCCCCCAGCACACGTCGAATGCATCCGCTGCCAGTCTGTGGGGTGAAGGGTGCCTGGAACAGAATAGGTGGCATTTGGCATTCAACTCCGTTGCGAATAGGTCTATCGGAGGTGTTCCCCATAGCTGGAAGAGGACATCGGTCGCCTTCTGGGAGAGCGACCACTCGTGAGGCCTCAGTTGCCTGCTGAACTTGTCGGCAAGGGTGTTCATATCCCCTGGTAGGTAGGTGGCCTAGAGTTTGCAGTTGTTCTCCAAGGCTAGGGACCACAGTGCCCTCGCCTCGTTGCAGAGGGAGCGGGAGCTGGTCCCCCCTTGTTTGTTCACGTAGAACATTGCTACTTGGTTGTCCGTCTGAATGAGGATGGACTTGTTCGTCAGGTGTTGAATGAAGGCTAGGAGAGCGTATCTTATGGCTCTGAGCTCGAGGAGATTGATGTGCAGCCTTTGTTCCCTCAGTGACCATGCACCTTGGGTGCTGAGGTGCTGGAGGTGCGCTCCTCAACCGGTGTTGGATGCATCGGTGGTGAGGGTGCAGCTGCTGATCAATGTCCTTGTCCCCGGACAAGTTGGACTTGTTTGACCACTAGCGTAGGTGATCTCTGACGTCCCAGGGCATTGGGACCTGGGTGGACAAGGGTTGGGAATACTGATTCCAGCAAGAACACAGGTGCCATTGGAGCGGTCGCATCATCAGTTTTGCCGTAGGAAGTACTGAGGTCGTTGCTGCCATATGGCCCAGGAGGCGTAGAAGGGCCCGAGCCGAGGAGATTTTCATTTCTGTGGCTGCAGTCGCAAGGGAGGCGATAGTGAGCTGTCGACGTTCTGGCAGGTAGGCTCGTGAGGTCCGTGTGTCAATCACCGCCCCAATGAACTCGAGTCGCTGAGAGGGTTGTAGCTGTGACTTGTCGTAGTTGATGACAAACCCCAGAGAGGTAATCACGGTCGTTGACTTCTGCAGGGACACCCGTAGGTCCTGGGCCGAGGGTGCTGTGAAGAGCCAGTCGTCCAGGTAGGGGAAGACGGATATCCCTAGCCTGCGGAGGTGCGCTGCGACCACGGTTACACACTTCGTGAAGACTCAGGGCACAGGAGACAGGCCAAAGGGGAGGACTCTGTATTGGTAGTGGCGACCCAGCACTTGGAAGTGAAGGTATTGCCTGTGCGCCTTGTGGATGAGGATGTGGGTGTAGGCCTCCTGTAGGTCCAGCGATGCCAGGAAATCGCCGGCTTGGATCAGGGGTAGGATAGCGTTGAGGGAGTACATCCTGAACTTCTCCTTGACGATAAACCTGTTCAGCCTGCGCAGGTCTAGGATAGGGTGCATGCCGCCTGTCCTTTTTGGAATGAGGAAGTATCTGGAGTAGAACCCAGAGTTGATCTCGCAGGAAGGTACCTCTTCTATGGCTCGAGAGGCCAGGAGGTGTATCAGTTCCATTGCCATGGGTAGTTGCAGGTGGGGCGGGGTTCTGCTGGATGGTTTGTTGTGCTGGAATGGTGGTGCGCGAAAACGCAAGCGGAATCCCTTTTGGATGACACGGAGGACCCAGGAGTCGGAAGATATCCTTTTCCACTCCTCGAGGAAGCTGGACAGGCGACCCCCTATCCGGGTATGCCCGTGAGGTAGCGTCAAAAAGAAGAGGCACCCTTGGTGGCGGGTGCGGAGGTGTCATTCCTCTGCTTGCGGTCCCTCTGGGATTGGCGCTGGTTGGAGGGTCCATGGTAAGAGTTACTCTTGTACCTTGGGGCTTGCCACTTGCGGTTGGAGGGGTACCTCTTGTTGTAACTGTAGTTGCTGGAGGTGTAGTAGCTTTTTCGCTGGTAGCCACCTTTCTGAGGGGTGCTGCGGCGCTCAAACCCTTCCTCGGCAAGGGTTTGGAGGGTGGTGCAATGCTCTTTCATGAAGTTCACAGCGTCCGTGACCTTCTCTCCAAAGAGAGACTCGCCGGAGCAAGGGGCGTCCGCGATCTTGTCATGTGTGTCATCACTGAGGCCAGAAGCTCTGAGCCACGCCCATCGCCTGGCCGATATCACCGTGCCCGCTGTTCGCACTGAGGTGTCAAAGGCATCGAAGGCTGTGCTAGCCAGATGTTTGCTGCATTCAGAGATGTCCGCAAGGGAGCCAGCAATCAATATCTGTGTCTCTTTAGGGAGGGTTGCGACTGCGTTTCTTATGTTGGCCACGCAGGTGTCCTGGAATAGGATATGCTGGAACTGATGCGTTGCGATCTTGGCATTAAGCATGGCTCCCTGGAAGACCTTTTTGCCGATATCATCCAGGAGTTTGGGATCACGTCCACGCAGGTGGTTCGCGTGGGAACGTGAGGATCTGACCCTTTTCAGAGCTGAGGAGACAACGATGGATTGATGTGGGAGCTGACGTAGCGTGAATCCTGGCGCGGGTTGGATCTGGTATTTGGAGTCCAACCTCCTTGGAAAGGGGCGCCCTGAGGCGGGGGTCTGCCATACCTTGAGGTAGTCGTCCCGCAGCTTACGATGCATGGGTAATATGAAGGGCGGCTTGGGAGCTGAGAGATAGCTCAGGACCTCCGGGTCCTGCTCCTCGGCCTGCTCAGGCGAAGCCAATGCCAGGGCGGAAGCTATCTTCTGCAAGAATTTGGTGTAGGAATGGTCCTCTGGAGCGGGGGGAGGTCCCTCAGTCTCAGGAGAATGTCCGGTGTCTGGCACGCTCTTGTCGTTGGAGGCAGAGCCCACGACAGCCTCTATATCCCGCTCCTCTGCCATGCTGTCCGGAGAGGGGTTGGCCGGGGAGCGTGGGGGAGATACAGCTGCTAGAACACGGTCTGGGGATGCTCTAGACGGGGACCTGGAGGGAGATCGGGCAGTTGGGACAGCAATAGGCTCAGGCTTGGAAGGTGCGTTCATAGAGTGGACTATCTGAGTCAAATGTTGCAGAATTGCAGAGTTATTGGCTGCATCAGATATATGGCTGCAAGATCTAAGCTGGCGGCTCCTGTAGCTGGCTGAACTGTCTCTTCCTTTGGCTCCGTGGCGATGCTCCCCATGGCGCCTCTTGTGCGTTGGTACAGGGCTGCCTGAAGAAGAAGGAGCTGGAGTGGCGCTTCCTGCGATGTCTGCTTCCTTCGCGGTGTCTTCTGCGTTCGGGGCTCCGCCGGTGCTGTTGTCTGCATTCCGGACGCGATGAGACCCCATTGTGAACCGCCGAATAGGAGACCGGTCCAGAGGCGGAAGCGCTGAGTCCCGATGCAAGGGCCGAGTAGGGGGCGGAGTTTACAACCGCGCAGGCTGCTGGGCCATGATGGGAGGAGCTGGAGGACTCCGGGGTGCAGCTGGAGGACTCCTGGCGGGCGCCATTGCAGCCCTCCACATGGCCTCGAGGGGAAGATGTGGAGGGCCCTGGAAACTGCAGGTCAGGCCCCGATATGGAAGCGGTTGCGTTAGGGAGGGCCAAGCTTACCTCCGCGCTGCCGCGGGCAACAGAGCTGATTACCGGCGTAGCTGCTGGATGCACAAGGTTGGGAACGAGGGCCCGATCGGGCACGTCCCGTGCCGGGGCCTGGGCGGAAGCATCTTCAGCGTTAACGGTGGCACAGCTGGGCATGGAGGCCCGTCCAGGCACATCCCGAGCCGGCAGAGGGTCAGCGACATTCAGAAGGCTGGGAACGGAGTCCGGAGTTGATCCGTGATGCCCTTTCTTCCTTTTGGTGCCGGTCCCACAGAGCTTGCAGCCTTTCACGGAAGAGTAAGATCTGTTGCCACATAGTGGGCACTTTTTTGAATTGGATTTTGGCATGGCTTGAATTAAAAAATTAAAACAAAGAACAAAACAAGTGAGAGAGAGAGCAGGGTCCGTCTTGCTGGCAAGGCGGAAGGATGAAGACTAACCGGTCTAGGGGCAGGTCAGGGAGGTGGGCTACCTGGGGCATGGCCAGAGTCCTGAACTCTAGAGAGCACTTCCGTATGGCGCCGCCCGGAGGACGTCACCAGGTGTGGCTGACGCAATCCTGCTAGTCCATGGAGAACATCTACTCATCTCTTCCTTCCCATTTCTGTTTCAGCTCTCAGGAGAAACATGCTGAATCCTCTCCATAAAGCCCTTCGGGAGCAACAGACATTCTAAGGCGCATTTTAGAAAAGACCCGAAGACTGGAATGGAGATGTCACAGTCACAACATTCATAGTTCTGCATTCTGCATTATAGAGAAGGCTCTACTAACTTTGAAGCCTTTTCTAAAATGCAGAAGGAGGTGGTACAGGGGCACCTGCGGATGTTCTGATGCGTGAAGATGGAGGAGCCTTTTTGCAAAGGTGCATGGAAGAAAAGAAAACCAACGAGTTAGACATGGCTGTCATGCGTCTGATTCTACAACTTCCGCATGGATGGTGGCGAGTTTGTAAACCTACATGTATAAATGTTGCTACCTAATTTAACTTCTGAGGGGGGCATAAACAAGGGGGAGGGGATTAAGGAGGAAAACCCCCTGAATCCCTCCTAGGAAGGGTTGGCTGAACTGAGTACTTCTGTAGAACTTAATGCACCAGGGAGCAGGTAGAACTCCCGATGTTCACAATTTTTGACCCACCCAGGCCACTCCCTTAACCATGTCCCCGACACGGCCCCTGGCCCTTTCTGCCTAGTAAGCACATCCACGTGTAAATTCAACCCTTTCGAAAATTCCCATTGCTATGTGTAAACGCTGAATTTTACACCTGGCTATGGCAAAAATGGCTTCTAAAATTAGCCCCTGTATGTGGTAGTGAGTAAAGATTCACCAAAGAGATTTGCACACAATGAAACTGCAGGTGTATGCAGATGTATCCTAGTGCATATTCATCGTGGTAATCCTGGCTCGGTGTCTCCGGAAGAGGCTTGAGAAGCACTACACTAGCCGTAATCTGCAAATCTAGTGTACTCCCAGAGCAGCAAAACTCTGTCTGAAGCTTGCCTGACATTGGGCTAGCCACTGCTAGAACCTGGTGGCCGACAATGAGACTAATTACTGGTCCTTCCTGTATCCCTGGACTTGCCTTCCTGTTTTGGCTCACTAGCTCAAGTCTCAGCCCGTCATGTGATACCTATAGAGCACTAGTTGCTGAGACTGACAATTTGGTGTTGGAGGAGACTATTTCATCAAGATGCAAGGCAGAACAAACACAGTAACAAATACCAGCCATCTTCCTCCTCCGAGATTACATTATGCACACACGGGGCCTCACTAAGCTCAAAATGCAACCCGAGAAACAGGCCAATCTGCAGTCTGCTGGATCTTTGGAGTCAGATTTAACCCTTTGAAGGCCTACTATAAATTTTTAATCCACATTCTGCAGCCGGGTTAAGTTTTGCATATTTCAGGAAAATTGAACCTGTCTTATTCAATATGTTCTAATAGTGATTTTCCTTCTGCTATGGTCATGTATTATATACCATTTGATAGGAATATTTAGTCAGAATTTTGGATCCCGAGAGTTTTGGGCTCGGCCTGGAAAGGCACTTCTCCCCTCTATCCTCAAACACTCTCCAGAACATGCTCTGAGACTGCACTCATGAGAACTGGTCTTCCCAGCCCTGAATTGCCGTTTGTGGTGCTCTGACATTTCACTTGGCTATATTCTTGCAGTGCATGGCCTACATATCAAGGGGTTTGTGAAGCCGTGGGTAATGCACCCTGGGGAGCCAGCGAAAAGTCAACAAAGAAAAATGCCGGCCGCTTGCCACTTTTTAATTAATGGCTTTGAAAGAGTCCGCACTTAGCGAACCTAGTTACTAAAAGGCCGGTCAACAGAGTAGCTAAAATCCAGCTTACAAATAAGATGGGTTTTTTAATGACCTGATGAAGGCAGCAGAACTCTTGAGAGCTAGTCAAAGTTGTGCTAACTTGCTTTTAAGTCTTTATTCCACATACTAAGGGAACTCACACGGAAACCTGAAGACACTGAAATCAGCTCCTTGATATTGAAAAGCAGCAGATATGTGAAAGAGTAGCCTAGAGAATACAGCAGCAGGCTAAGAACCACAGAAGCCAGGGTTCAAATCCCACCGCTGCTCCTAGTGATCTTGAGCAAGTCACTTAACCCTCCACTGCCTCAGGTACCAACTTAGATTGTGAGACCTCTGGGGACAGGGAAAATCCTCCCATACCCGGAATGCGATTCGCCTTCAACTACTGCTGAGAAGGCGTGAGCTAAATGCTAAAACTAAGGTTGGCTTTACTGAACCATTATTGTGGTTGAAAAAATGCCAGATCTTCTCTCTCTCCCACTTCTGCTACATCTTAAGATAAGCAGCAAATATTCTGTACTTAAAACAGATAAAACGGAGAGGCCGCACAATGCAAACCTCAGATGTCAAAGGGCAGAAGAAAGGAGGGAGGGAGGGGGATATGCTGCTCTTTTTCTGCTTGGTATGTCCCCTGAATACTGCAGCCATTTTGTCAGAGGCCCCTCCCCCCCCTAACGAGTTTGCGTAACCAAGTATCTCCTAACTCTGTAGTCCAAATGTTATACCATGTAGGCCCACTCGAGGTCAACCATAGACTTGGCTGTAGAGAAATGAATGTCTTGTCTGTGCATGCTACATCTGTGAATTTTCTTCTCTAGCTAGAGAACATATATTTCTTTATTTTATTTATCCCGCTTTTCACCGGGTCAGCATAACATAAGAAAAGCCGTACTCAGGTCAGACCAAGGTCCATCAAGCCCAGTATCCTGTTTCCAACAGTGGCCAATCCAGATCACAAGTACTTGGCAGGTTCCCAAAAAGGCCCGCAGGTTCCACAATGCTCGTCCCGGGGCACGCAGTGGATTTCCCAGGTCCTCTTTAATAATGCTTTATGGACCTTTCCTCCAGGAACTTGTTTAAACCTTTTTTAAACCCAGCTACACTAACAGCTTTTACTACATCCTCCGGTAACGAATTCCAGAGTTTGATTAGACATTGAGTGAAGAAATATTTTCTCTTGTTAGTCTTAAATGGGTTACACATTGTAGCTTCATTGCATGTCCCCTAGTCTTTCTACTTTTTGATGGCATAAGCAACCAATCTACATTAACCTGTTCCACTCCATTCATTAATTTATAGACTTCTATCATATCTGCCCTCATCTGTCTCTTTTCCAAGTTGAAGAGCCCTAACCTTTTAAGCCTCTCTCCTCTTAGGGGTAGCCTTCCTTCCCCTTCCCCATTTTGGTGGCTCTTCTCTGTACCTTTTCTAATTCTGCTATATCCTTTTTAAGATATGGTGACCACAATTGCACACAATATTCAAGGTGCAGTCACACCATGGAACGATACAGAGGCATTATGATGTCATCCTTTGTTCTATTCTCCATTCCTTTCCATATGATTCCTAGCATTCTATTTGCTTTCTTGGCCGCCACTACACACTGGGTGGAGGGGTTTCAATGTATTATCCACGTGACACCTAAATCTTTTTCCTGGGTGGTGGTTCCTAATATGGAACCTTGCACTGTGGAACCGTAGTTTGGTTCCACAATTTCATCTGCCATTTGGACATCCAGTCTTCCAATTTATCAAGGTCCTCTTGAATTTATCACAAACCTCTTGTGTTTTAACAACCTTGAATAATTTTGTCTCATCTGCAAAGTTGATCACCTCACTCATTGCTCTCATTTCCAAGTCATTTATGAATATGTTAAAAAGCAGCGGACCCAGCATAGATCCCTGAGGTACTCCAATATTCACCTTTCTCCATTGGGAAAATTGGCCATTTAACCCTAACCCCTGCTTTCTATCTTTTAACCAGTTCTTGATCCACAATAGTAAACTATCTCCTATCCCATGACTTTTTAATTTTGCTAAGAGTCTCTCATAAGGGACCTTGTCAAAGGCTTTCTGAAAATCCAGAAACACTATATCAATGACTCACCTTTATTTATCTGTTTATTCACACCTTCAAAAAAGATAAAGGATTAGTAAGACAAGACTTTCTTTGGCTAAATCCATGTTGACTTTCTCCCATTAAACCATGACTATTTACATGTTCAGTAATTTTATTCTTTATAATGGTTTTAACCAGTAATTTAATTTAATGGTTTCTGCCATTTTGCCTAAAACTGACATCAGGTTCATCAGTCTGTAGTCTCCAGGATCACCCCTGGGACCCTTTTTAAAAATTGGCGTTACATTGGCCATTCTTCAATCTTCAGGTATTAGAGATGATTTTAATGATAGTTCACAGACTACAGACCTAGTATTAGTAATCTCATATTTCAGTTCTTTCAACACCCTTGGATGTATACCATCTAGTCCAGGTGATTTGCTACTCTTTAGTTTATCAAATAGTTGTAATACATCTTACCGGTTTATCAAAATTTGTTTCAATTCTTCTGATACATCACCTCTAAAGACTATTTCAGGTATGGGTAACTTCCCTACATCTTCTTCAGTAATGACCAAAGAAAAGAATTCATTCAGTCTCTCTGCTATGGCCTTGTCCTCACTTAGCGCCCCTTTTACCCCTCTATCATCCAATGGTCCAACTGACTCACAGTTTTTTTTGGTATAAATGTACTTGAAAAAGTTTTTATTGTATGTGTTTGCTTCCACAGGAAGTTTTTTTTTTTTTTCAAATTCTCTTTTTGCCTGCCTTATGCCTTGTATCTAACTTGCCAGTACTTACGTGGTTTCCCGTTTTCATCATTTGGCTCATTTTTCCATTTCCTGAAAGATGCTTTTTTGGCTACAATAGCCTCTCTGACTTTACGTTTAAACCATACTGGCAGTTCTTTTGGTCTTCCTTTGACCTTTCTTAAAGCATGGAATACATGTGGTCTGGGCTTCCAAGATAATATTTTTAAACAACGCCCATACTTGATGTAAGCCTTTAACCTTTGTAGCTGTTCCTTTTAGTTTTTTCTTAACTATTTTCCTCATTTTATGATAGTCTACCTTTTGAAAGTTAAAAAGGTAGTACTGTTGATTTCCTTGCCATCCTCCTTCCATTTATTAAATCAAATGTGATCATGCTATGAACACTATTGCCAAGTGGCCCCCAACACTTAACTCTTGCAACAGATCCTGTGTTCCACTAAGGAATAGTTCCAAAATAGCTTCCTCTCTTGTCTGTTCATGAACCAGCTGCTCCAAGCTATGTAAGAAGAGAATCACAAGGGAATAGAGCATCACAGACCTGTCAGTAGGAAGAAATTTCTAAAACAATATGAGGTCGAGAGGGGTAGACTAAGAGGTAAACACAGAAAATATTTTTTATGGAAAGAGTGTTGGGTGCATGGTAATGGGAGATGATGGGGAAGGCAGAAATGGTAAGAGAATGAAAGGCTATGATAGGCATAGAGGATCTCTAGTTGTGAAAGATGAAGGAAGAGGAAGATCAGAGAAAGCAAACAGGGCCAAGCAGATGGGCCTTCCCCTCCCCGCCTGCTGCCATCCTCTCATTCTCTGGAATCCTCCTCTGCGTGCCACAGCTGCTGAAGGCACTATGTGGGTGAGAGAACAGATGGGTGCATGACACCCAGATGCAAATCCCAAAATCACGAAGACAAGAACTTTTAATGCAAAGGTCTTCTCATTGAAGATGCCTGAACGGGAACACAAAGCAACCTCAAGGAGTTTTTTTTGCTTTGGAAGAGCTGAAACACCCACTTGCCATGTCGCTATGCCTGCTTCAATGCATTAGAAGATGAAGATGAAGCTGAAGCTGAACACAGCATAGAAGGCCAGGCCAGCTGATATCCCCAAAGGTATATCAAAGAGGGGGAAATTAGTATTGCGAGGGGACTGGCATCCATTTTATGATGCAGACAATGAACAGGGCATCAGAGATTTGTTTTCCTGTTGCAAAGATTCTCATTCGGGGGAAAACCACCATCTGCTGAACAGATTGCAGATGTGAGGATGCTTCAAGCTAAAATATCTTTGACCTCTTTGCTAAAATAGTTCTCATTTCAGGAAGGCTTGATTTGTAGTTAAATTGTACTTAAGGGGTTCAAAGCCTGCGCCAGCTGTCTGTCAAGCATATCGCTTCACTGTCTCTCCATTGGTGTGGGTAAATAAGGGCTCTCTCTCCTCCACTTGCTCTCCTGACACACACTCTCTCTTTTCTATCCCTGAGACACCACACCCTTTGGCACCAGAGCACGACAGCTGAGCCTCCAGCAGCACAAAGCAGCTTTTCATCCCTCCTCCCAACTCTCACGAATGGCCTCTCTGAAATGCAAAGCTGACAGAGAATGAGAGCCAGGATGGACACCAAGGTTGCCATTGCATTCTGTGAAGAAGACAAGGGATCTCAGGCCATCCCACTGTCCACCATGACCATGAAAGCTTGGTTACAGATATCCCCTGGGGCAGCAGTGAGACTCTGAGGGCAGGCCGACTAGCTGAAAGTGGCTCTTTGAGACGATTTCCATGAGTCAAATGGGAAGCCTGCATTACCTAAACGTCGGTGACTAGCTCCCAGCCTCATTTTCTTAGTGGGCAGGAAAAAGTAGCTCGACGCGCCCCCCCACCCCCATCCCGAAAACAATACCCCAAAGAGCTTTAGAGCTAAGAGAAGGGCAACACAGGCATCAAAGGGCATGTTCGAAAATCTCACCCTGCCAGAGACAAGTTGCTTAACATAAGAACATAAGATATGCCATACTGGGTCAGACCAAGGTCCATCAAGCCCAGTATTCTGTTTCCAACAGTGGCCAATCTAGGTCATATGTACCCAGCAGTTTCCCCAAGGGACACAGGTTCCACAATGCTTGTATTGGTTCAAGCATTGATATTCTGGGTCCCTTCTTAATAATGGTTTATGGACCTTTCCTCCAGGAACTTGTCCAAACCTTTTTTAAACCCAGCTACACTAACAGCCTTTACTACATCCTCTGGTAACAAATTCCAGAGTTTGATTACACATTGAGTGAAAAAATATTTTCTTTTATTAGTCTTAAATAGTTTACCCTGTAGCTTCATTGCATGTCCCCTAGTCTTTCTATATTCTGATAAGGTAAACAATAGATCTACGTTTACCCGTTCCACTCCGTTCATTAATTTATAGACTTCTATCATATCTCCCCTCAGCCGTCTCTTTTCCAGGTTAAAGAGCCCTAACCTTTTTAGCCTTTCTTCATAGGAGTATCCTTCCATCCCCTTTACCATTTTGGTGGCTCTTCTCTGAACCTTTTCTAAAATCGCTATATCCTTTTTAAGATACGGCGACCAGAATTGCACACAATATTCAAGGTGCGGTCTCACCATGGAACGATATAGAGGCATTATAATATCTTTTGTTTTATTTTCCATTCCTTTCCTTATCATACCTAGCATTCTATTTGCTCTCTTGGCCGCCGCTGCACACTGGGCCGAGGGTTTTAACATGGTATCCACAATGACGCCTAAATTTTTTCCTGAGTGGTGGTTCCTAACGTGGAACCTTGCATCGTGTAACCATAGTTTGGGTTGTTCTTCCCTAGGTGCATAACCTTGCACTTGTCCACATTAAATTTCATCTGCCATTTTGATGCCCAGTCTTCCAATTTAAATAGTTTTATGTCATCTGCAAAGTTGATAACCTCACTCGTTATTCCACTTTCCAGGTCATTTATGAATATGTCAAAAAGCAGCGGACCCAGCACAGATCCCTGGGGTACACCACTATTCACCTTTCTCCATTGGGAAAATTGGCCATTTAGCCCTACCCTCTGCTTTCTATCTTTTAACCAGTTCCTGATCCACAATAGTACACTGCCTCCTATCCCATGACTCTTTAGTTTTGCCAAAAGTCTCTCATGAGGGACCTTGTCAAAGGCTTTCTGAAAATCCAGATACACAATATCAACCGACTCACCTTTGTTCACCTGATTATTCACTCCTTCAAAAAAACATAACAGATTAGTAAGACAAGATCTTCCTTGTCTAAAGCCATGTTGGCTGTCTCCCATTAGGTCATGCTGAGTAATTTTATTCTTTATGATAGTTTCTACCATTTTTCCCGGTACTGATGTCAGGGCTCACCGGTCTGTAGTTTCCCGGATCACCCCTGGAACCCTTTTTAAAAATTGGTGTTACACTGGCGATCCTCCAATCTTCAGGTATTAGAGATGATTTTAATGATAGTTCACAGATTACTAATAGCAGGTCTGCAATCTCGTATTTCAGTTCTTTCAACACCCTTGGATGTATACCATCCGGCCCAGGTGATTTGCTACTCTTCAGCTTATCTAATAGTTGTAATACATCGTCCCGATGTATCGATATTTCCTTCAATTCTTCCGCACCTTTAAATACCACTTCAGTCATGGGTAACATCCCTACATCTTCCTCAGTAAAGAATGAAGCAAAGAATTTATTCAGTCTCTCCGCTATCGCCTTGTCACCTCTTAGTGCTCCTTTAACCCCTTTATCATCTAATGGACCAACTGACTCTCTCACAGGTTTTTTGCTACGAATGTACTTGAAAAGGTCTTTACTTCGCATTTTTGCTTCTGCAGCAAGCTTCTTCTCAAATTCTCCCTTTGCCTGCCTTATCAATGCCTTGCATTTGACTTGCCAGTGCTTGTGCTGTTTCCAGGTTTCGTTGTTTGGCTCTTTTTTTCATTTCCTGAAAGATGCTTTTTTGGCAACAACAGCCTCTCTGACCTCACCTTTAAACCATGCTGGCAGTTTTTTGCACTTCCTTCCACTTTTCTTAAAGCGTGGAATACAGCTGGTCTGGGCTTCCAAGATAGTATTTTTCAACAACAGCCAAGCCTGATGTACGTCTTTAACCTTTGCAAATGCTCCTTTTAGTTTTTTCTTAACTGTTTTCCTCATTTTATCATAGTCTCCCTTTCGAAAGTTAAAAGGTAGTACTGTGGATTTCCTTACTATCCCTCCTCCACTAATTAAATCAAAGGCGATCATGCTATGATTGCTATTGCCAAGTGGCCCCAACAACCTTATCTCTTGCACTAGATCTGGTGTTCCACTAAGGATTAGGTCTAATATGGCTTCCCCTCTGGTTGGTTCATGAACCAGCTGCTCCAAGAAGCAGTCATTTATTTCATCTAGGAACTTTATCTCCCTAGCATGTCCTGACGTGACACTGACCCAGTTGATACCGGAGTAGTTGAAATCACCCATTATTATTACTGTGCTGTAACTTTTGTTAGCTTCCTTGATTTCTTTGAGCATTTCATCATCCATTTGGTCATTCTGGTCATGCTTCAGAATGGACCTAGTGGATTTTGATTTTGCATACCCATAGTAGAGAGATGGAAGAGCCCACTTCCCCGATCTCAAGGCACCCTGTATGGCTCGTTTCTATAGGCAATGATTCAAAGAAATTAGGTTTTTCACTCTTGATGTCGCTACAGAGCAATGTCCCAATGGGATAACTCGAACAAGCACTTTGTATACAAATGAGAAAGTGCAAAAGTGAAACAGAGATGAAATTGAAGGTTACACTGCAGCTGGGACTGTCCAAGGTACAAGCAAGTACCTCCAAAGAATGACCATTTCAGCTAAAGGGGAGGAGGATTGTGGTAGGCTTCCCCTCACAACCCCATAGCCACATAAGTCTAATACTGTGGAGGACTACTATAGCAGTTTATTCCCAAGCAAAACCGCAGAGTATTTTCCAGTTTTATGAATTCCACCCCCCCTCACCCACCAACAATATTATTTTCCAGCAACAGTGCAGGAAAAAAAAAGAGAACACCCGCAGCTAATGGAACATCACCTAAAAAGTCAGAGCCTCTATCAGGGTTTGTATGTAGGAATTCCTGACCTCGAACTTCTGATCTGCTCGGACGTTGCTTGCTGCACCTACAAAATGGGTCAAGCTTTCAATATTCTGTGAATAATGGCAGATCCTGACCAACCCAATTTGTGGCTCACTGGGAATTCCAGTTCCTGGTCCCTCTATAGATCTGTGAAGAGAGATTCCTGTTATTCTCAACAAAGCGCAGTTAAGGAAAAGATGGAATTGGCAAACTTCCCCTACAGCTGTTTAACTCTCTGACTTGTGTGAGCGCTCCCCCACTCTGTCTTCAGGCTGTGGCTATGTGTGTGCCAGCCTCTCCCCTCCTCTTCTTTCCCATGTGCTGCCCCTTGAAATAAAGGGATAGGAGAGGAGGAAGTGAGGCTGGAGCAGACAGTGCAGAGAAAAGAGCAACTGCCCTATTCTTTTCTTCAGCACCTCCCCCCTCTTGTTCCTTGTATTTTGCCCAGAGGCAAGACCATGGAGCAGTAAATGGAACAGCTGCTTTAGGCTGCCTGAAATTAGGGGCACCAGCGATACATTTAGGGACCATCCTCAGAACTTCAAAGACTGATAGAAACGCCAAACCTGTTAATAATGCCTCTCTGCGCTACGTCCAATGGTTTTGAGGAACATAAAGGAACAACTTTGGATTAAGGGATGCTGAGGAAGTCTCTGCATTTGCCAGCCCCTTTATCACTTGCAGCTTGCGAAAGACTGCTTTCTTCTAAAGGCGGCATGTTGAAGTGGGATGGAAGGGTTTTTTTGTTGTTTTTTTTAAATCATATTGGCAGCACTGGGACCATTTTCATGTCTCTCAACTTTTCCATTTCTGATTGCATCTCCTCACGTTTGAGATCTCGTCTCTCTCCATATGTGATACTGGATCACATGAATCAGATAAATTTAGCAAAACTAGCCTTCTGTTATCTCTTTCCCACTAGATCTGGTTCTGTGCTGGGATCATGAGAATGGACCATGTGATCAGACTTCTTCTTCCTCCTCCGTAATTCTATCTGGGTCATGACCCCCGGATTTGGTACAGGCATGACGCAGTGTTTACCGTTTCCAGTGAAAGAGCTGTGCTGTCTTATTGTACCTTTCTGACGCGCAGTCAGTAACTCTCTCTGCTTCCAGAGACGCTGTACTGGTCTATTTCTGCTGAGTTTTAGAAGCTGGTTGATATCCTCTTTTGGTCTTGAGCGACTCTTCCACCACATGCTTTGGCTACCAACCCCGACAGTTCTGGTACATCCCTGCAATAAGTTAAGCTGCTCCACAGCAAACCAGGATCTCATCTGAGAGCCCAGACCATCAGGTTGCCAACTGGCAACCCCCATGCCTTACAAATTTGTCCCCCCGTGTCTTACAAATTTGTATTTGCCCAGGTAATAGATTCAAATCATTTTTGGCATAAAGAGTTATGGCACAGAGAAAACGAAGTCTGAAGTTTCAGATGTTGCCTTCCAGACTGACATTGGGTTACCGGATATCTACTGCGTAACAATAGCTATTTAATACAATTGGTATGGACTCATTACTGCTCTAAGGTTCCAAGAGGACAATGATGTACAGCAAATTACAGCAAGGAACCAGTTTATAGGGTCTAGGGATAGCACAATTGCAAACTGGAAGCTCCCTGGGATTCAACAAGGTTTCTAAAACAATTTTCGGACCGATGTGTTCTCTTGTACCTATCTATATTTTTTTGGACACCTGTTACATATTATTTTCTCTTTATAACATACTCTATACTGCCTACTTGAAAGGTGATATCAAAAGTTTCTCAATAAACTAAACTTTGTGCATGACACAGCAAAAGCAAAAGTGCTCTTAGCTCTCAGCTGTTCCCATTCCCTTGGCAGATGAAATTCTATCTAGTCTACTAGTGTCACATATGGTTGCCAGAGTGATGGAGCTGGGGAGAATTCAGCACAGTTTCATGTTCCACCAGTGATCATTACCGTTGCACAACAGATCAGTGTCGAACTGGGCTCCCAAGTGGATTGATCAGTCGGGATAATGTCACAAGGTGTTGTATACCGTGGGAAGGACAGTCATTGACTAGCAGGGAAAGACCACAGTACACACTGTACTTATTCAGCATCACCCACCCCATGATGGCTGATAAGCGAAGATACTGGAAATGGGAGCAGTATGAATAGATCAGAGTGGAGAAGTAGCCTGGTGTTTAGAGCAGGAGCCTTTTACTAATCATTTGTATAGCGCTACAAGGCGTATGCAGCACTGTACATATAGATGTAAGACACAGTCCCTGCTCATCAGAGCTTACAATCTAATCAAGACGAAAAAACATCGCAAAACTGGGGACCAGAGTATGGCAAGATATACATAAGAGAGTGAGGAGCATCAGGATCCAAAGGCAGCCTCAAAAAGGTGGGTTTTTAGCCTGGATTTGAATAGGGCCAGAGAAGGAGCCCAACGCATTGATTCGGGGAGTTTGTTCCAGGCATATGGAGCAGCAAGGTGGAATGAACGAAGTCTGGACTTGGTCGCGGCAGAGAAGGGCACAGATAAAAGGGATCTGCCAGAGGAGAAGTTCCTGAGGAGGAGTGTAGAGTGAGTTAAGGGAGGAAAGGTAGTGAGGAGCTGCAAACTGAATGCACTTGTAGGCAAGTAGGAGAAGTTTGAACTGGATGCGGAAATGGATAGGGAGTCAATGAAGTGACTTGAGAAGAGGGTTTACATGAGCAGAGCGACACTGGAGGAAGATAAGACGTGCAGCTGAGTTCTGAACAGATTGAAGGGGAGAGAGATGATCCAGAGGGAGACCAGTGAAGAGCAGGTTATAATAGTCAAGATGGGAGGTAACTAGTGAGCGGATGAGGGTCTTAGTAGTGTGCATAGAAAGGAAGGGATGGATTTTGCCAATGTAATAGAGAACGAAGTGACAGGTTTTAGCTATCCTTTGGATGGGTACAGAGAAAGAGAGAGTGGAGTCAAAGATGACCTCCAAGGTTGTGAGCTGAGGAAATGGGAAGGAGTGTAGTGTTATCCACAGAAATAGAGAAGGGAGGAGGAAGGTTTAGGGGGAAAGATAAGGAGCTCCGTTTTGGCCTTTTTCAGTTTCAGATGGCAGTGAAACATCCAGGCACAAATGTCTGATAAGCAGGCAGAGATTTAGGCCTGGATTCCTGGAGAGATTTCAGGTACAGAAAGCTAGATCTAAGAGTCATCAGCATAAAGAAGGTATTGAAAACCATGGGAGGAAATAGGTGCACCAAGAGACCAAGTACAAAGAAAAGGAGATGTCCTAAGACAGAGCCCTGCGGTACACCAACTGAAAGCGGGATGACAGTAGAGGAGGATCCACCAGAACATACACAAAGTGCGATGGGAGAGAAGAAAACCAGGACAGAACAGAGCCTCTAAATCCAGGTGAGGGCAGGATATTAAGGAGAAGGCAGTAATCAACTGTGTCAAAGGCAGCAGAATGGTCAAGAAGAATGAGAATCGAGTAGAGGCCTTTGGATTTTGTGAGGAACAAGTCACTGGAGACTTTGGTACGAGCCATTTCTGTGGAATGTAGAGAACAAAAGCCAGATTGCAGTGGATACAGAAGGGTATGAGAGAAAATAAAAGTCAAGACAGCGGTGGTGAACCACTCGTTTAAGCTGTTTTGAAGCAAAGGGGAGGAAAGAGATAAGCCAATAACTGGAAGAACAGATAGGATCTAGTGAAGATTTTTTGAGGATAGGTGCAACCACAGCATGTATGAAGGCCACAGGAACAGTTGCAGTGGAAAGCGATGGTTAATCTATCCTTAACCTAAGAGACCAAGGTTCAATTCCCACTGGCACTCCTTGTGGCCTTGGACAAGTCACTTTACCCTCCAATGCCACAGAAGAAAGGCCTGGAAATCTCCTTCCAGTCACACCTTGCCAAGAAAACCCAGGGGCTGCTGGCTGGGTTGCCAGGAGTCAGCATTGACTCAACAGGTACACATTCCATTGCATGAACAGATCAAGACTCCAACCTTGTTACTTCCCATCCTCTCGCTTTTCATCTTTCACAAGGCTCTGGTACTGAATGTTCGATAGAGTCAATTAGATTCAGAGTGGGTCAGTTTTGTCAATAGAAGAAACTCTACTTCAGCGAGGTGGAACTCTACTGCACCACCATTCCCCAAGCAACCAACCAGTCTGCACTGCATCATCCTGACTTTTTTTTTTTTTTTTTTTTAAACGCTTCATGTTCTCTTCATGCCCACAGGAAGAATTCTCTCTTTTTCTTCCCTGTAAATTTTAGGCCACATATTTATTGGACAGCTTCCAAGCAGAAGTAGAGCAGAGGCCTCATAGACTCGATGGGAGAGCAGCTGGGATTTTTCATCCTAGGACTGGTGGTACATAAGGTAGGCTACATACTATCAAAGGAAAAGCTCTATTATTTTGTTGGTAACGCTGACATACATCTGCACATCATAGGTTCAAATCTCAGTATGACTGACTCGGCTCTTCACTCTGCTGAGGTGCATGAACATGAGCAGCAAGTGAAATAAAGGAACGAGAACGGCAGATCAAGCAGGTAAAGCTCCGTGAATAGAAGGGCATGCAGAGAAGTATTATTATTCTAGACATATTGAGATAGGCAAAAGCCTATGTTTGCATTTTTATGGAAGGCGTAAGTTCTCCCCTCAGCCAACTTACAATTTCCTACTGTACCAAGCCAAAGATGTCTACAGTAGTAAAAATAAAAATAGAAAAATCTTTAGTCCATCTTACTTGGCCATTTTGTTTTCAACCAGCCCAAATACTGGGTACCGCCATTTCCAGGCATTTTCTCTGAAGAAAAACAGCAGTCAAATCGACTTGAGAAAGCATAGAAATATTTTGAAAGTATGCTTTTAATTCTTTCCCCTGCTTTTAGTCCCCCAGTCAGAAATGATCACAGCATGTGGCTATCATGTTGCTCCTATGCAGGCCAAGAACTGAGCAGAGCGCGTCTGCACCTAGATGTGGAGAACCCGAGGCCAGCTGGAACGGAGAATTAGCAGTCGGCAGCAGATGGCAGGCGATTGCTCACTATTCCTTGCTGACTTTCCAGAGTGACTAGGCTGCTTTACAGACCCACTACAAGCACACAGAAAACAAAGGATGGCATTTAGAGGAAGGAAAAGATCTTGTGTGCTCTTGGTTGATGCATTCTTCCTATGAAATTAAAATAGGAAAAAGCCCTCAAGTAAATCGGGCCTTAATTTTGAATGCTAATTCCCTGTTAGTAGAGGGTTGGAGAAGCTAACACAATATAGCTATGACAAACCACATTACTATTACACATACTGAGTCCAGCACATACTGAGTGATCTTCACATACTGTATGTCAAATTATGCAAATATGAAGGTAAGGAAGGTGCAATTTAGCCATGAGAAGAGGTCTGTCCCCGTCTGCTTCTAGAAATGACATGGATCTTTAGCAAGAAGTCGAATCTTCAGCTGACCTTTCATCTAAAGGACTGGCTTCTTTTAGTATTTGAGGGAAGACCGTGGCGAGGGGAATTAAAAACGTCCAAGTCAGGACGTGGATAATTTGCATTTTAGTTTTCAAAGGCTCTTCCAAATACAGAGCCTTTTGTAAAATCCATATAAGGGCGAGTAGGAGTACACATGGGTATGTCGCCATGCGCAGTGGGAGGAGCCATATCACAAATCTACATATGCGAAAACTCAGCAGCTTCCGCGTGGATCTGGGCCATTCTAGAAACCTTGCTAATTAAGTAGAGAGGTTGCAATTTTGTAGCTTTTACATTTTGGAGGAGGAAATTAACAGGAGGTTAAAGAGAATTACTTCCTTAATCCCTCGTGCAAAGTCCAGTCTGAAAAAAATCTGTGTGCGCCTCTAAACAGGTGTTAAACTTCCTGACCAGGTACATAGATTCCCCTTTGGAAAACAGGGAACGCATGTGCAGATTTTGGCCTAGCCAGGCCATGTCCAACCCACGCCCTTATCAGGTCACCTTGGAATTTCTATGTGCTCCACTTTCCATGTGCAAAATGCCACTTTTACACAAGGAGATGCGTGGAATAGTCTCCCAGTAGAGATGGTAGAAATGAAGAGAGTATCCAAATTCAAAAAAGCATGGGACAAACACAGAGGAACTCTAAAAGAAAAAAAAAAAAAAAAAAGGACTATTGTAGTTGATATGGAAGGTCATGTGGTCTTTTTCTGCCATCATGTTTTTATGTTTCTAGTACTACTGAATCAAGAGCGTCTTCCCAGCCTTCAGTCACAAGAGAACTTCCAGCTCTTCACAGCTCAGGCGGTTGAATCTGATCCCAAAGACAGTTCTCAGGTAAAGAAGGAGATGACAGTATTTATAGTAGAGGTGCTGTGGCCATACCGGCATCTTCCTAAAGAACTCTATGGCTCTAACCCTTTCCCTTCATCTATTCCTGGTTCATGCATACAAACGATCTGGAGAATCTGGGCTGAGGCAACAACAAAAAGAAGCAGATGTCTGGAAACTTCAAGCCCAACTTCACCTTTCCTCTAAAGAAGTTGCATGTTACTTTTAAGCTACAGCTGGACCAACTGTATAATACATGGTGCACAGGGGTTCTCTAAGCTCCAATGGGTGCCTGTGCTTCAGACAGCAGAGCACCATGCGAGAAAGAGGCCAGAAAGGGGCAGAGGAACAGAACGCGACTCCCTAAAGATGGAGGGAGATAAGGCTCTCCTAAGAAAAGACTATTTTTACATCAAATAAAAGCAAAGCCTCTCCCAATTAGAACATCCAGGAAGCATCACAGGAAGTCCTTTTAATCCCAATTTTAAGGTACTCTTCTAATCCTCCTTATCCCCCCATTGAACAGAAAGATACAGCTCTTTACCTTTGTACCCGACAGTTGCTCACTGCTAAGCTTTTTGGCATAACTAGCTGCTGGCTGGCTCTGTTGAATCGCCACTGAATTTTGAGATCTGAATTTATTAAGTCACGATTTGCACCGAGCATTTAATGCACATTAACCAGCCCGGCCTTCCATGGACTATGGCCAGCTAAACCCTGTCATGTTTTAGCGTTACCAGCGATGACTTCATCTGTAAGTTTGTTTGCTACATCCTTTCCTCAGCTGCTGAGGAAGAATAATCTTTAAAAGCTTTTTGCTCTGTAGAAAGCTCTTTAGTGTTTATGCCAGCCTTTTGATCTCTGGGGGAGGGGGGCACCCTACTCTGGGCACAGGCGCAGAGAGAAAAAAAATCAATAGCGGGCGGCTTGTACCAGCACATTTTGAGAGGGTCAAGGAGGCTCCAGTTATAACACCACAAGCCGATCTTCTGTAATGAATATTTGAAGAAGGGTTCTGCATCCCCGACTGTGTTTAAGTACTTGGAAGCAAACATTTATTAAGAGCTGGAGACGTTCGACGCAACATGATGCCCGCACTCTCACATAAACAGAAGCACTCGGCCCTCACTCAAGAGACTCAGAAAGCAGCACACTTTATGCTTCCCGGTAGATGAAGAGGTTCACAGTAGTGCAAACAAGGGTCCTGGGTGTTTCCAGGGGAAGCACCTATTGGTTCTGTTCGGCACTGGCAATACCAGAAATATCACAGGCAACATGAGGGTCTGTTTGACCCCTTATTCTACACCTAGGAGTCATTCTCAGGCTGAACTCTGCGCTGCGTCATGAGGCAGCGCAGACATGTTATTTCTAAACTATGAATTTTCTGTGCTGAAAGTCCCTAGCGCCAGGCAGTGTATAACTGAATTATCATTCATTAGGGACATCCTGAAAACCTGACCAGTTTGCGGCCCTCCAGGACCAGAATTGGAGACCCCTGATTTACAGCATGGCGATCTACGAGTTAACCTGCATTAAGCTGACAGACACACACACATTAAAGAAAGCGAATGAGTGAAACAAACTAAACAAAGGTCTGAAAATCAGGGGAAAAAAGTCAAAAATATGCACATTTCTACCGTAGATCCTCCTCCTTCTCCAACCACATTACTCTTCAGTTTCCGAAAACTGCATCCTGGCCATCCCCTCATCAACAAAATTTATGGAATGCAAAAGTTTTTACTGCTGGCCATTGATAATGCCCTAAATGTTTTAGGTTTGCTAACGCGCATCCCTAACCCACAGACGTTCCTCCAAGATGCCGCCCACCGGCGCACGCTGTGTTTCTATATCTCCGGTCTTCAGCAAGCGGCTGAGTCCTTTTCTTGCAGCTTAATATATCCTGAATAACTTGGTACTGTGTTTTCAGTACACAAAGAACATGACCTCAGACCTGGAAGATCTCCAGCCAAAACCACAGCTCATCCCAGTTCCAGGGATTATGTCTGCACTGTAAAACACAACTTGGTGATGGCAGACCAGACACAGGTATAGAAACACACTCTGTACAGAGGGGGAAATCGGAGTCACGGGTCACTCGCTGCTTTCTGTGGGCCAGTATCCTGCCAGGAGCCAGCGGAACTGGCCTCTAGTCTATAAATTTGATTTTGTTTTCCAAGAAGCAGAAGCAAAGAGATGGAATAATGACCCTTTTGCTCGATTAAAAAACTCCTAAATGTTCTTAGGTTTTCCTGATCTGATTTTTGTTGGTCAACTGAGGAAGTACCCAAAAGGGAAGAGAACCCAATTTTAGAAATTCACTTAATTACAGGGTAGGCCACGATCCCACTCTGTGAATTGTCGGCCCTGAAAGCTGAAGAGAGCATTCAAAGAGTTTGGCGTTTTTTGACCGTCTAGGCTTTTAACATGCCAGTATAGGATTTAACAGAACAAGACATTCACCCACAAATTGTTCCATTGATCTTTTCTTTCTGCCCAGCCATGTGTGAACCGATGAACTTTTTACCTCCTGCGACATCAAAAACCAGCCTGCCCTGGTTAATGTCGGCCCATGGAATCATAGGTCTTAGAGCAATGCCCTGCTGCCAAGATTTAGCAGGGCATGCACGAGAACTCCAACTTACAAGGGCCCCAGCACACAAAAAAGACTCTGTTTAGAAATGTTAACTGGAGGAGCCGGGACAAGGTCAGAACGCCGAGCTATCACACAGTCAAGCATGGATTTTCCTGCAGATGTACTTGGGATCAATATCAGGTGTCAATATATTGTGCTAAAACAACCCCCCCCCCCCTGAATTCGTGATGATCTCAGGCTAGCAGTTCACAGGAAGGGATCATTTTATACAGCTTTTTCCTCTTTCAAAGCCTGTTTTACATGTAGAAAAGAGGTTTTTGTAAAAATGATGCAACCCCACATGTGTGTAAAAGAGAAAGTACCGATGCGGAATGTGTTCGCCTACTTTAATGCAATCTGCGCATAGCTTCATCCAGGCTACACCCCGAGGACTCCTATGATGTGTGTATGCATTTTATAAAATATATGGGCACCTGCACGTCTTTACACCAATTCTGGAGCATGCATCAGCATTCGCACACTATTGGAGCTGGTCCTGAAGCCTGTTTTATGAAAGGGTCTTAAGTGTCTAGGATGCTGTTTTGGACACCTTATAAAATCAGGTGCAAAAGGGCCCAGTGTTCCCTGCCATTGGGGCTTCCATTTTATGACAAGGAGAGGAACAGCCACCCCACAGCACAGAAGGGTCCATCCTGGCTTCTAAAACGCACCTTACAGAACCTTCTTTTGGGGACTGACTTTTGTAAACAGGACGCCTAAGTGAGAGGTCCAAAAAAGGCCTATTTTATAAAGCTCCGAGATCCAGGCCCGATGGAGCCCAAATGCTGATGCAGATGTTTCCACCTGCTCCGAGGCAGATATAACGCATGCATGTATCTACACATGTATGTGAATATTTTACAGAATACGTCTATCCATTGCCACTCTACTCCCGCTCCACCCACACCAAGCCCTGAGGAAGACCTGTAAAAACACGCATGGCTCCATCTTGCCAGCATGCACACATAGATGCGTTTATGGCCACGCCATTTTATAAAATGCCTTTTTCCACATATAATACAGAAAAAGAGTTACAAAATCGCCCCCTTAAGTGCTATCACAACAGGGCCCTTCATAACCTCTACCAGCAAGGTGAAGGTCGCAGATTCAAAGAGTGGGATTTACTTGAACATGAAAAACTTAAATTCTGCCTTTCCAGGTTAGGTCCAGTTCAAAGCTTATTACATTTAAAAGCACAACATATGAGAAGTAAATCTCAGTAAAACAGTTACAGACCAATTGTCAGTAAGGGTTCCAGTTTACAAAGTTGCAGTAAGCTATGACGAAAGCACAAAGCAACCCTGTGGCACACAGCCAGGCTTCCACTAGATGAAGAAACTCTACCACCTCCCATTTCTCCCTGGGTGTACACCCCCTCCCAAGTACTCCCAATCATGCCATGGATTCCAGTTGCTGGCTGAACCAGGAAGAGGAGGGAAGGCTCACTACAGGCTGGAACGCCCTCTGGTAACTAAGCTCCCATCTAGGCTAGGATCAGGTGGAAACTGGTTTATATAGGAAATTCTAGAACAGCACATACCGGGCCACACTGCTCAACAATGACAGACTCAACTAAACGCTACTGTAAGTGCTGGACAGGGCTTTCATTCCGGGGACAATCTGCCCTCCAGTGTACAGTTCCTGACCTTGGCAAGCACAGATGCTCTGAAGGACCCCACCTATCCAGCTGGGAACATAACTTATGGCAACTGAAACCAAGACCACATGGCTGTATAATTAGTTTCTAACGGGCACATCATTTCAGAAGCGTTCATCTGAAAATTCTTTATCCAGGCCTCTGGCCACAGAGCTTTATTCAGGCGTGATTCATCAGAACAGAGAGCTTATCACCACCGCCATGTCTATCTGCACGCATGGCTTGGAAACCGGCTCTTTGGACGGATTCAACCGAATATGGCAGGAAAGTCTCTGACTTAAGGGTCCATCTCTCCTACCAAATTTGAGTAAAATCCATTCAGGGGAGGACCGCTGATGGTATGTGCTGGGAGAGCAGGGCTATCCCTGAACTGGTAACAGTGGACAGTAACTACATCGTTAACAGGAAAGCAGGAGGCAAGGCAAGCATGCAGACAAACATATTGAACATGACTGATAGAGAGATGCACACAAGACTAGACCAGGGCCATGGGTAAATCGAATGCTTTGTTGAAAAGATAGGTTTTTAACTGAGCCTTAAAGGTGCGGCGGTAGTTTTGTTCCAGACGTAGTGAAGTAGGGAGGGAGTTCCATAGAGCAGGGCCAGCAAAGAAAAATGCAGAAGTATGGGTGGACTGGAGATGAGCAAGTGAAGGGGAAGGAAGATGCAGCTGGTTGATGTGTATGGACCAGAGGGAACGGCTAGGAGTGTGGAATTGTAGTGGATCAGACAGGTACTGTGGGGTGCGGGTATACATAACCTGATGGACCAGCGTAAGAAGTTTATAATTAATCCTGAAAACCGGACAACCCCACCCTCTCACTAAGATGATTAAAACTTACAACTGCCATCCACAGAGAAACTGCCACCTAATCAAGATTATAGTAACATAGTAAATGACGGCAGATAAAGACCAGTATGGTCCATCTAGTCTGCCCAGTACGATGCCAAGAGTAGGTACACCTACCACTCCGTGCAGGCCCCCCCTCCCCATGTCTTTGTCCAGGGGTGATCCCGCCACGCCATGTAGGATACCCCTATTTGTTAAGGAATTAGATACAATGGCCAACTGAATCACATAATCTAAGTCACACAATCCAATGTGCCCTCATTAATGCCCGCTCTGTCCACAACAAAATACAGACGGTAGTTGATTACCTCCTGGATTTCAACCTTGATATCCTTTGCATCATGGAAACGTGGCTCTCTATTATGGATACTGTCATTCCTAACCAACTGTGTCCCCCTACTTTCAACATCTTCTACCGTAACAGGCAATCCACCTGTGGTGGTGGCATCTGCATAATAGCCAAATCTTAATCTCAGCTTTCTACCAACCGAATCCACTTTTTCAGAGGACCTGGAATTTCTAATCATAACAAACCATTACATCTCATTATGTCTTATATATAGACCACTACAGAGAAATGCCTCTGAGCGCTCCACGATCTTTGAAACAGCCTGTACCCTCCCAACTCTCTATAGGCCCCTCATATTACTGGGCTACTTAAAGCTCTCTTCCGTTTCTCCCAGTCAGTCAACCTCATTCCTAGAAGTAATAGACTCCCTTCACTAAACACAAATTGTAACTATTCCAAAACATAGCAAAGGAAATATTTCTACCTGATGACCTCCAACCTAACCCTCGCCAGAACAGACCTACAATCACACCTGTACCTTGGTCAGACCATGCGACAATCCAATTTGCAATTCCCTTGAAGCCCTCCCCACTTACTGCTGACAACTTACAACGTAAAACACATAAATTCTGTAAATACGATAATGAAACATTTATTAAAACAGTGGTCCCTCAACTGAATCTAATTAACCCTCAAGATGACCTTGAAATTCTTGTCAACACTGGAACACAATTATTGTATCTACAGTCAGAGCCAGCCCTGAGGCAATTCCCTCCAAAACAGGAAAAATCACTGTTCCCTGGTACTCAGCATCCCTACAAAAACGTGACCTACAGAGGTTGGAACGTAAATGGCGATGGTCACAAGACGAGTCAACTAAGATCACTTACGCTGAAAAACAGAGAGCTTACTGTGAAGAATCATTGAGAACAAAAAGAGATTATTATACCAGGTCCATTTACAAACTATATCTTAAAAAGGATACAGCGATATTAGAAAAGGTTCAGAGAAGAGCCACCAAAATGGTAAAGGGGATGGAAGGATACTCCTATGAAGAAAGGCTAAAAAGGTTAGGGCTCTTTAACCTGGAAAAGAGACGGCTGAGGGGAGATATGATAGAAGTCTATAAATTAATGAATGGAGTGGAACGAGTAAACGTAGATTGATTGTTTATGTTATCAGAATATAGAAAGATAGGGCACATGCAATGAAGTTACAGGGTAAACTATTTAAGACTAATAAAAGAAAATATTTTTTCACTCAACGTGTAATCAAACTCTGGAATTTGTTACCGGAGGATGTAGTAAAGGCTGTTAGTGTAGCTGGGTTTAAAAAAGGGTTGGACAAGTTCCTGGAGGAAAGGTCCATAAACCATTATTAAGAAGGGACCCAGGATATCAATGCTTGACCCAGTACAAGCATTGTGGAACCTGTGTCTTTTGGGGAAACTGCTAGGTACATATGACCTAGATTGGCCACTGTTGGAAACAGGATACTGGGCTTGATGGACCTTGGTCTGACCCAGTATGGCATATCTTATGTTCTTATGTAACTCACGAAACAAACCTTGAGATCTTTTCCTAATCACCAAGAACCTCCTAAGAGAACCAATGCTCAAAACTCAGCACAAGGGATATGCCCATTGGAAATGGCTGACTACCTCAGTTCTAAGCAGCAGTGCATTCCCCCTGAAATCCTAATTCCAGACCCCACCCCATCTCTTGGCCTTCCCAATGTACCAGGTCTGAATTCACTCTTCCATCCCTTAAGAATAATGAAGATACCATTACAATTTTAAACACGACTACCTCAACCCTTGACTCTTGCCCTGTAAGCTGGGTTAAAATCTCTAGATCACATCTCAGTACCTATATACAAAATATAATCCACAAGTCTCTTTCCTGTGTAAAGTACCGAATTGTCTAAAACATAGCTCAGTGCGACCAGTCCTAAAAAAACCCAAACTTAACAGAAATACACTTTCATCTTACAGACCAATTTTATCAATTCCATTCATATAAGAAATACTGGAAAAGATTGCACAAATACAGCTCCAAGAATACATTGACAACAATGCACCCCTCAACCCTCACCAACATGGCTTCAGGCCAAACCACAGAGTTGAGACCCTTCTTTCTTCATTATTTGACACGATCCTGATTGGTACCCAATCATCCATACAAGGATTCCTACCCATCTTCCTCAATGTTTCCACTGCATTTGACTCATTCCCCCACCACCAAATCATAGAGACTCTCAGAAATTGGACTATGTAACTCAACTCTGAAATGGTTCCAGTCCTATCTGAGTGACAGAAGACAACATGTTCAAATAGGCATTATGACATCCAAATAGGCATTATGACATCCAAATAGGCATTATGACATCCCCACATTTCCAAAAGCTTCAAGGAGTCCCACAGGGCTCAAATCTTTCAGCCTTACTGTTTAATATCTTCCTCCAACCCATATGTACCATATTCACCCTCTACAAACTCCACTACCAAATATATGCCGATGATATCATGTTCTACATGCTTTTCAACACTAAAACTCCGGACTTCTCCAACATATTCAACTTCTTCTCTGACATACAACAGTGGCTCCAACAGCACAATTTATTCATCAACCAGAAAAAAAAATGGAAGTCCTCCATATATTCTCTGACCCCTCCTTCTGTCCACCGAGTACTCTGAATGTCTATGGCCATCAAATCCAAGTGAAATCTGAAATCAAATATCTAGCATCATTCTTGATCAGAAAATGAATCTACAAACAACTAACTCAGTCTACCTCAAATTAAGGACCGTAAGAAATCTACGTCCTCTCAGCTCAGAGTTATTCCGTTCAGTCTGCCAATCCTTAGCCACACCAATTCTTATATCAGTTAAAATGTTAATTAGATATTTATATGTTAAGTTATACTAACAAGGGAAGTGTGTGAGAAGGAGTTCTGCCCGATTGTGCTCCGCGTGCTGTGTGGTCTCTCCAGGTACCTGTAGGGCTTGCTCCACGCGGTGCCTTGCCCCGACGTCATCTGTGTGGCTTAAAAGAAGGAGCGGTTCCTGTTGCAGTCAGGAGTGTGTGAGAAGGAGTTCTGCCCGATTGTGCTCCGCGTGCTGTGTGGTCTCTCCAGGTACCTGTAGGGCTTGCTCCACGCGGTGCCTTGCCCCGACGTCATCTGTGTGGCTTAAAAGAAGGAGCGGTTCCTGTTGCAGTCAGGAGTGTGTGAGAAGGAGTTCTGCCCGATTGTGCTCCGCGTGCTGTGTGGTCTCTCCAGGCACCTGTAGGGCTTGCTCCACGCGGTGCCTTGCCCCGACGTCATCTGTGTGGCTTAAAAGAAGGAGCGGTTCCTGTTGCAGTCAGGAGTGTGTGAGAAGGAGTTCTGCCCGATTGTGCTCCGCGTGCTGTGTGGTCTCTCCAGGCACCTGTAGGGCTTGCTTCCACGCGGCGCTTTGCCCCGACGTCATCTGTGGGGGCTTTAAGATCTGATCCGCATCGCAGTCACGCGGTAGCGGTCGCGCTTTGAAGGGGTGCGATTTAAAGGGGCATGTTTTGCTCCTTATGCGCTCCTTCGGCGCTCGAGGCGATCTAGAGGTGGTTTTCTTAGTATGGGAAAACACAGGAAACATCATCTCAACGTGAATACTGTGAATCCTCCAAGGTTGTTAAAACTGTTGGTCCTATGGATAAACATGTTGTCTCTGTGAATGTAGAAGGAGTGGATTCTAGTGCTGCTACCAAGTCTCCTCCCCTTCTAGATGGTTCCTCTTTGGGGTTTTCAAACTCTGCCCTGCTTACTGAATTGGACAGCATTGACCCGGTGACATCTTCTCCAATGGCAGAAGCTCAATCGCGGAATGGGGGCGTTCTATCTCCTTCCGCCCCGTTGGAGTGTGGCTCTGAACCCTTGGTAGTTCCTCTGCCACGGGTTCTTCAGCTATCGGTGGACTGTGTTACAATGCATTCTGAAGGCATTCCTGGTATTATGGACGTTCAAAATGTTTCGCTTGCTGATGTTTGGTCTGTTCTTTCTCGCATAGAGGCCTCTATCATGTCATTAGCTTCTGTAGCTTCTCAATTCTCTGAATTTTTGAAAGGCTCAGTAGCTAAAATGGCTCAACATGATTTTCAAATTGCAGCTTTGGATACTAAATGTCAGAAATTAGAGAACCAATGTGTTACTTTGCAAAAATCCTCTTTGTCTTTTATTAAGGATAGTATTACCTTGCATACCCAACAGGAATTATTGGAAAATTCTTTAAGGGCTATGAATATTCGATGTTTAAATTTTCCTTATACTCGTCTACTGTCTCCTCAGATACTATTTGATAACTATTTAACTGAAGTTCTGGGATATGAAGATAATGCTAAACCGCCTATAAATAAGCTTTATTATCTTCCTGTGACTGGGACACCTTCTGGTGGGGTTTCCCCAGGAGCTGCCCCTAAAGTTTTAAAAGATTCATTGGATGTATCTGAGTATATAGAGTCTTCTTGTGATGTAATTTCCTCTCGTGCTACTTTGCTTGTATCTTTTGTCTCTGAGACATAAAAATTCTGTTATGCGTTTGTTTCTTGCAAATAAGAATGCTGAATTTTGTGGGGGCAAGGTAAATATTTTTCCTGATGTCTCTAGGCGAACGCAGTTCAGACGTAGGGCTTTTCTGTCTTTAAAGCCTCGTGTCTTAGCACTTGGTGCATCCTTTTTCTTAAAATTTCCTTGTAAATGTGTGGTTATTTTAGGTGGCACCAAGTATGTATTCTCAGAGACCTCATTTTTAGAATCATTCATTATAAACCAGGTTCCCGTGAAGTAAATTGTTGATCAATGTTTCATTAAGTAAAGTATAAAGAGTTTAGTATAGTTTGGTGCGCAGTTCTCCCTCTCAATCTGTTTTTTTAAATTATATTGTGTATTTTCTGTCTATATATTTTCTTACTAATGGCTGCTTCCCTGGATGTGGACTATGTTATTTTCTGTATTTTCTTTATGATGTATAATCTTTCATTGTATTTTTCTTTTTTAAATTTATAAATAAAAATATTAAGACAAAATAAAAGTTATATTAAAAAAATGTTTGAAATGTTCAAATGTTTACTTGTATAACAAACGTTCAATATATAATGTTTTATTCTATCGAAACTGCTTTGACCTGGTGAAAAGCGGTATATAAATACAGTTAAATAAATAAATTCTTGATTATGCCAACACCTTATACCATGGCCTCCCCAAAACAAACTCTTCACCATCTCCAGATGGCTCAGAATACAGTGGCAAGAATAATCATTTCCGCCCCACGACAAGCACATATTACCCCCATACTTTTTCAACTTCACTAGCTCCCCATCTTAGCCAAAATAAACTATAAAGCTCTGGTCACTATCTTCAGAATTATACACAACTGTTCAGCCAACTGCCTCAAATCCTGCATATCCATGCCAAAAAATACCAGACCTCGCAGACAGAGCTCCCTGCCACTGTTCCCTCTAAGCTGTGCGCGCGCACACACCTCGCCGAGCGAGCGCACATACTTTATAACAGAGCGCACAAAAAGTACGGCTCTGATTCTGATAGAAAACAACACAGACGTCTTAAAATTTAAAAGTTACGATTGTAATTACAGAGTAGTTACTCACCTATAACAGGTGTTCTCCAGGAGCAGCAGGAATCAGTCCTCACATATGGGTGTCATCGGCGCCGATGAAGCCCTAGCGGAGCATTTCCCCAGATTTCCATGAAAGCCTTTGGGAATGCTGGCACGCATGCGCGGTTCCCTTCCCGCCTAAAGGTGCCATCTTACCTCAGTCAAATGACATAGCTAAGAACAGCACACAAAAATGCAAAAACAAACTATGTACAACTGCAACTCCAAGGGGAGGAGGGAGGGTTGTGAGGACTGATTCCTGCTGCTCCTGGAGAACACCTGTTACAGGTGAGTAATTACTCTTTCTCCAGGACCAAGCAGGAAGTCAGTCCTCACATATGGGTGACTCCCCAGCTCTGGGCTACCGAGGAACCCAGGCTGAACAAGAGGCCTCCCTCTAGTCCCAGCAGCAAAGAAAGGCTTTTCAAGGACACAACCTCCACCGGTAGCCCAACAGAGGGCAGGAGGGCAGGAGTTGCCTAAACCTCAAAGAGATTCCGGAGTACTGCCTGGCCAAAAGCACTGTCCCTATGGGACTCCCTCTCCAGACAGTAATTGGCTGCAAAAGTCTGGCTTGAAGACCAAGTTGCAGCCTTGCAGATGTCCACCAAGGGCACAGAGCGGAGATGAGCCACTGAGGCAGCCATTGCCCTGACACGATGGGCCGTGACCCTACCCTGCAAAGGAAGGTCAGCCACCTTGTAAGCCCAGGTGATACAGTCAGCCACCCAGAAGGACAAGGTACGTTTGGACACAGCCAACCCCAACTTATTGGGGTCAAAGGAGACGAAGAGCTGAGTAGCCCTTCGATGCCCTTGCGTACGGTCAAGGTAGAAGGATAAGGCCCTCCTACAGTCCAGGGTATGCAGGACTGCTTCAGCCTGGCTTGCATGAGGCCTAGGGAAGAATGTTGGAAGAACCACCTCCTGATTGAGATGGAAAGAGGAGACAACCTTTGGGAGGAACTTTGGGTGAGTCCTGAGGACTACCCTGTTCCTATAAATCCTGGTGTAAGGCCTATCACAGACTAGGGCCTGAAGCTCACTCACCCGTCTAGCCGAAGTAAGGGCTATCAGGAAGAGAGTCTTCCAGGAAAGGAAGCGTAGAGGGCAAGTAGCCATAGGCTCAAAAGGTGGGCGAGTCAGTTGCTGCAAGACCACATTCAGCTCTCACTCAGGAGCAGGAGGACGGATGGGAGGCTTGAGCAAGAGCAAGCCTCTGAGAAACCTAGACACCAAGGGGTGCCCAGATAGAGAATGTCCTTCCCACCAGTGAGTGGTGAGCTGCGAGAGCTGAGAGGTGGACCCGAACAGAATTGGACAAGTCCCTGATTGGATAAGTGCAGCAAGTACTGAAGCACTACTGGTACAGTATAGGAGAAAGGATCCTCTGTACGTAGCTGACACCACATAGAAAACCTCTTCCATTTGAGAGCATAGGTTTTTCTAGTGGACTGCTTTCTAGAGGCTAGGACAACCTCCTCAACTTCCTGAGGCAGGTCCCAGGGAGCCAAAACTACCCTTGCAGCCTCCAGACCATCAAATTGAGAACTTTGAGATTGGGATGCAGAAGGGAACCCTGCTCCTGGGAGAGAAGGTCGGGCTGCAACCCCAGAGGTAGTGGGGAATCCACTGCCAGTTGAAGAAGAAGTGGAAACCAAGGCTGCCTCGGCCACCTGGGAGCTACCAGCAGGACTGAGGCACTATCCTGAAGAGTCTTGAAAAGAGTTCGGGCCACCAAGGGTGTGGGAGGAAACGCATACAGGAGGCCCTGAGACCAGGACATTAGAAAGGCATCTGGTGCTACCCTCAAAGGATGCGGTTGCCTGGAGCAGAACTTGGGCAGTTGCTTGTTCAGCGGGCTGGCAGAGATCTATCCAAGGGAGACCCCACTTTAGGAAGATCCGCTGAACCACCAGGGGATGCAGCTGCCACTCATGGGGCTGCAGAATTCTGCTCAATCAGTCGGCCAGGTAGTTCTCCTGGCCTGGAAGGTACACCGCCTTGAGAAGCATGTTGTGCTTCAGGGCAAAGGAACAAAGGTCCTGAGTTTCCCGACAAAGGAGTCTGGATCCAGTCCCGCCCTGTTTGTTCACATAAAACATGACTACCTGGTTGTCTGTTTGAATCAAGACTGAGCGGTGAGCCTGGGCTGGAGAAAAAGCTCTGAGAGCCAAGCGGATAGCCCGAAGTTCCAGCAGATTGATCTGTTGGGCTGCCTCCCAGGGAGACCAGAGGCCCTGAGTGCACTTGTCCAGACAATGAGCACCCCAGCCCTTTAGAGAGGCGTCGGTGGTGAGGACCACTGAGTATTCTGGCATTTGGAAGGGCATCCCCTTGAGTAGATTGGGTGGATGTAGCCACCAGCTGAGGGAGGCCAAAAGGGGTGTGGACACCTTTATCCTGTCTCGTAAGTGGCCTGTGGCTTGAGACCACCGAGTCCGAAGGCACCACTGTGCAGGCCTCATATGGAGCCTGGCATTGGGAGTCACATGTACCCAGAAGCCTGAGGCAGAGTCTGGTGGAGACCAGGGGCTTGTTCAGAAACAGTTTCGCCACGTCCATCAGTCTTTGGGCCCTGTCTTCTGGCAAGAATGCCTTTGCCAGTTGAGAATCCAACCTTGCCCCTATGAACTCCAAGTTCTGGGAGGGGAGCAAAGTGGACTTTGCGAAGTTTATGACAAAACCCACGTTTTGAAGCAGAGCAGTGGTTCTGAGGGTGGCTTGTCTGGCCTCCAGGGACGTTTGACCCCTGATGAGCCAGTCGTCCAGATAGGGAAAGACAAAGATGCCTTGATTTCTCAGGTAGGCCACCACAACTGCCAGGCACTTGGTAAAGACCCTGGGAGCGTAGGTCAGGCCAAAAGGTAGTACTCTGTACTGATAATGGTTTCCTCCCACAATGAACCTGAGGTACTTTCTGTGGTCTGGATGAATGAGGATGTGAGTGTACGCATCCTTTAGATCTAAGGAGCATAGCCAATCTCCCTGCTGGAGGTAGGGCAGAAGTGTCCCAAGAGTAAGCATCTTGAACTTTTCTTTCTCTAGGAACTTGTTGAGGTTTCTGAGGTCCAGAATGGGTCGAAGGCCACCGGTTCTTTTGGGTACCAGGAAATACCTGGAGTAGAATCCGTGACCTTGCAAGTGGGGAGGCACAGGCTCCACCGCCCTGTCCACCAACAGACCATGAAGCTCTTGTAAAAGAAGGTCTGTGTGCAGGGGAGGCCTTGGAGGCTCCCCTGGAAAATATGGTGGAGGCAGTTGGTGAAAATGGAGGGCATAGCCATTGTGGACTATGTCCAGCATCCAACTGTCCCCGGTGATAAGGGGCCACTGGTGGGCAAAGAGGGCGAGGCGACCTCCTGTGCAGGGTGGGGAGAGCAGTGGAGGAGAGGCTACGCTCAAGGAGTCAAAAACCCCCACCCTGCTGAGTGGTAGCAGGGGCCTGAGGCTTGGGGGTCCTCTGCCTATGGGGCCCATTACCCTGGCCCTTGGCTTGCTGACCCTGGGGGGCAGCTTGGGCAGCCTGATACTGAGGGTACTGTTTGTAGGCAGTGCCCTTCCTCGGGTAAAGCACAGTTACTTACCTGTAACAGGTGATCTCTGGGAACAGCAGGAATTAGTCATCACATATGGGGTACGTCGGTACCGACGGAGCCTGCGCGGGAAAGCTCCCCAGCTTTTCAAATGAAAAGCTTTTGGGGCCTCCCACTGCACATGCGCGCTGCCTTCCCGCCTTCCTGACCAGCTCTCCTCAGTTCGAGTTTAAAGCTGAGGCAATAGAGAGAGAGGACAGGAAGATAGAGGAATAGAGAGACAACTCCTAGGGGAGGTGGGTGGGTTGTGATGACTAATTCCTGCTGTTCCCAGAGATCACCTGTTACAGGTAAGTAACTGTGCTATCTCTAGGAACAAGCAGGAATAAGTCATCACATATGGGGACTCCCTAGCTGAGATGCCTGGGAGATCCCCCTCCAAGGGTAACCATCTTCGGATGGATCTCAGGCATCCATTCTGGGAAGGTGGGCAGGAGTTGTTTAAGTATGGAACAGGTGTTTGAGGACAGCCTGACCAAACAAGGCATCCCGGCGGGAGTCCTTGTCCAAGCAGTAATGGGCTGTGAAGGTATGCACCGAGGCCCAAGTGGCTGCTCGACAGATCTGATCTATGGATACAGAGTGAAGATGAGCCATAGAAGTGGCCATGGCTCTCACATTGTGAGCTGTGACATGGCCTTCCAGAGAAATGTTCTTACTCTGGTAAGCAAAGGAAATACACTGAGCAATCCAGTTGGAAAGTGCGCGTTTGGCGACTGGAAGTCCCAAATGAGAAGGATCAAAAGCCACGAAAAGCTGAGAAGACTTTCGATGTGGCTGAGTTCTATTGAGGTAAAAGGCGAGAGCTCTTTTACAGTCAAGAGTATGAAGGTTGATCTCTGCACTGGATGCATGAGGAGCCGGAAAAAAGACAGGTAGATATACCTCTTGATTAAGATGAAAAGGCGAGACCACTTTAGGCATAAAGTGAGGATTCGTCCTAAGGACCACCTTATCATGATGAAATCTGGTATAAGGTGGATTTGCCACCAAAGCCTGCAGTTCACTGATGCGGCGAGCCGAAGTGACTGCAATAAGGAAAAGGACCTTCCAAGAAAGAAATTTCAGGGAGGTAGATACCAACGGTTCAAAAGGTGGCTTCATAAGTTGACCCAGAACTAAATTCAAGTCCCATGCTACCGGAGGAGGCCGGATGGGAGGCTTAGTGAGGGTTAGGCCTCTCATGAATCTTGCAATAAGAGGATGAGAGGAAACAGATTGTCCATTTATAGGTTTTAAGGATGCTGTAATAGCACTTAAATGGACTCGTACTGAATTCGTCTTGAGGCCTGCATTGGAGAGATGCAGGAGATAGTCTAGTAGAGAATTCAATGGAAGTGCCAGAGGGTCAAGACCCTGTTGGGCACACCAAATGGAAAAACGTTTCCATTTGAAAGCATAGGAACGCCTGGTAGAGGGTTTCCTAGAGGCATAAAGGATATCTTTCACTGGTTGAGAAAGATTAAACTCTTGAAGGCTTAAGCCTTCAGTAACCAAGCTCGGAGATGTAGGGACTTGGGGTTTGGATGCCACAAAGTCCCCTGCTCCTGAGACAGAAGGTCTGGTGCAGCTCCCAGGTCCAGGGAGGAGCCCTGGGAGAGCTGTAGAAGGAGAGGGAACCACACTTGGCGTGGCCAGCGTGGAGCAATGAGGATCATGGATCCGTGATCCCTCTGAAGTTTGAACAGAGTCTTGGGAATCAAAGGAATGGGTGGAAAAGCGTACAGGAATTCCTGACCCCAATGCAGGAGAAAGGCATCGTTGGCCTGAGCTCCCTGACACGGAGTCCTGGAACAGAACCGGGGAAGTTTGGCATTCCACGGACTTGCAAAGAGGTCTATGTCCGGGGTCCCCCATTCCTGAAAGATTCTGCGTATTTGGTCCATATGTAGGGACCATTCGTGTGGGAGCAGAACTCGACTGAGTCTGTCTGCTCGAGAGTTTTGAACTCCTGGAAGATATACTGCCAGAAGATGAATTTGGTGCTCTCTGGCGAAGGCCCATAATCTGAGAGCTTCGTTGCAAAGCGACAGAGAGCCCGTCCCTCCTTGTTTGTTGATATAAAACATGGCCACCTGATTGTCTGTCTGAACTAGGACAGTCAGGTTGGCAAGGAGGGTATGGAAGACTGTGAGGGCAAGGAAGATTGCTCGCAGTTCCAGAAGATTGATATGAAGGGTGGTCTCTTGGGGAGACCAAATTCCCTGAGTGGAGAGATGTTGAAGATGAGCTCCCCACCCTGTTTGGGAGGCATCTGTTGTGAGGGTTGCTTGGGGCAACGAAGGTTGGAAAAGGGTCCCCAACAACAGATTTTTGGAGGATGTCCACCACTGGAGAGACCAAAACAGACGTTTTGAGGTGAGTACCTGGTCTGACAGCAGTCCCGATGCTTGAGACCACTAGGTGGCCAATGTCCATTGAGCTGCTCTCATATGGAGACGAGCATAGGGCACCACATGAACCGTGGAGGCCATGTGGCCCAGAGGTTGCAGCATTTCTCTGGCTGACAAGTGACTTCTGGACTGAGCTTGGGAGGCCAAGCTTATTAGCCTTTGGCCTCGGACCAGAGGGAGGTAGGCCCTTGCAGTGGTGGAGTCCAATTGGGCCCCTATGAATTCCAGAGACTGAGTAGGGATGAGTTGGGATTTGGGAATGTTTACCACAAGTCCCAGATATTGAAGAACACGCCTTGTGTGGTCCAGAGAAATCTGGGCTTCTGACTGAGATGGAGCTCGGATGAGCCAGTCGTCCAGATATGGGAAGACAAAGATTCCCATGCCTCTGAGAAATGCGGCTACGACTGCCATGCATTTTGTGAAGACTCTTGGAGCAGAGGCCAGACCGAAGGGTAGTACTCTGTACTGGAAATGTTTTCCCTGGAACAGAAATCTTAGATACTTTCTGTGGGATGGATGGATGAGTATATGAGTGTACGCATCCTTGAGATCTAGAGAACAAAGCCAATCTTGACTCTGAAGGTATGGAAGGAGAAGGCCCAGAGAGAGCATTTTGAATTTCTCCTTGAATAGAAACCTGTTCAATTCTCTCAGATCTAGGATAGGTCTGAAGCCCCCTGTCTTCTTTGTTATGAGAAAGTAAGGGGAGTAGAAACCTAACCCCTGTTGTGGAGGAGGAACCTCCTCTATTGCCCCTTGGGCAAGAAGAGAACAGACTTCCTGACCCAACAGGGTCAGAAGAGATGGGGGAGAACTGAATTGCCTCACCATGGTATGGGGAGGAAGGCTGGAGAAATGAAGTTTGTAGCCTTCTCGGATAATAGAGAGGGTCCATTGCTCTGATGTTATTTGCTCCCATCTGGGAGCAAAGTGAGCTAGCCTTCCAGGAATGGTGAGGGGCTCTGGCTGTGCTAGAGCCAGAAACGGCAAGTTCTCTAGAGGGAAGTCAAAACCCCTGAGGGGGTTGAGCCTGCTGGGATGTAGCAGACACTGCAGGCTTTGACTTTACCTGCTTAGATTGTTGACGCTTAGCCGCAAGGCGAGGCTGAGCAGATTGCTGGCCAGTATTTGTGGGAAATCTGGTCTTTTTATAGTAAGGCCTTTTAAAAGGCTTCTTTTTGGTAGGGGTAGAAGTAGACTTGGAAAGTCTATCTAGAGTGGCATTTTCTGCATCCATTTGAGCAGCTTTAATCTGCCAGTCTTCCCCAAATAAGTTCTCACCGGTACAGGGCAGATTCCTGAGGCCTTCTACAACCCAGGGTTCTAGGTTAGAAGCCTGGAGCCAAGCGAGACGTCGGGCTGCAATAGCAATTCCCGAAGCTCTGCCTGCAACCTCGAAAGAATCAAAGGCTGCCCTGTTGGAGAACTTGGAGACCTCTGAAAGTTGTGTCACCATAGAAAAGAAGTCCGCCCTTTGATCATCAGGGATAAAGGGGGCAAAATTCTGTATTTTTAGGGCAAGTTGCCCAAGATACATGCCCATATAAAGGCTATAAGAGTTGATCCTGGCTATAAGCATACTAGCCTGGAACATCTTTCTTCCAAAAGAGTCTAGGTTCTTACATTCACGCCCTGGAGGGGTAGAAGAATGCCTCTTAGGACTCTTTATTTTCTTCATAGCAGACTTCACCACAATGGAGTGGTGAGGCAGCTGAGTTTTTTGGAACCCAGGCGAAGGAGGGACCCGATACATGGTGTCCAACCTGCGGGAATGGGGAGACAGTGTTAAAGGAGTCTCCCACAAATCCATCAAGTGTTCTTGAAGGATTTCATGGACAGGCAGAGTGACTGCCTCTTTAGGAGCTTTTGAGTATCCTAAAATGTCCAATTTTTTTGATCTGGGTTCTCTTTCAGAAGATGTAGTAATAGAAAGTGCTTTAGCTACATCAACAATGAAATCCTGAAAGGATAAATCCTCTGGAGGAGACATCCTCCTCTTGGGAGAAGAGGGCTCCTCAGGAAGAGTAAGCTCAACAGAGTCATCAGAGGAATTAAATTCATCAGAAGAATCTGAGTACTCTTTCTGTGCTTCCAATGTACGATACGCATACCGATCGGTATCGACATCGGGCGTATCGGGCATGGGATCGGTACCGGGCGAAAGCCGGAATCCGGTATGCGAAACCGATCGACGTTTAGAAGTCGATGGTCTCGGTTCCGGTGTAGATACCGGAACCGGGGTCGGTACCGATGAAATCGGTACCGAGGGCGTCGCAGCCTTAATGAAGGCCAGTACGGCCTGCTGCATGGTCTGGACAGTACTGCCCATAGACGCCACTACTGCCTGGATGTCGGTACCGGTATGGGCCGGTACCCCAGAGCAGTCCAACAGGTGATCTGTCGAGGCCGTGCCATCGATGTCAACCTGTGACCCCATGATTGCTTTGGAGGCCGGAACCTCCCGCCGGGGTTTTTTGGCCTGGGCAGAATCCTCGAACTCAGAACTGAGAGCCTCTCGATCTTTAGAAAGAGATTTGCTTTTAGAGGATTTGCCCACAGAAGTTTTGGTTACCTGAGATCCATCCGGAGAGGAAGACCTGGACGACTGTGATGCTTCTGAAGGAAACAGCACATGGAGCTTGTTAGCCCGGTTCTGCAAACCGCGTTTAGACATCTGGGTGCAGGATGGGCAGTCCGGTATGGAGTGCTCAGGTCCCAAACATTTGAGACACCATTCATGGGTGTCTGTGACAGAAATGACAGCATTGCATTTGGTACATTTTTTGAAACCAGGGACTGGCTTCTCCATGAGGAGAAATTGTGTAGGCCTTAAGGCCTAACGCCGGGTACCAAGCTGTGCTGAAGAAAAATAAAAAAAAAGTCTTTTTTTTTTTTTTTTTGTATAGAAAGAAAGAAAGACCGGCGATACCGGTATCGGTATGGGGAAGGCAGGTACGCGGTCTAAAGAAACAAACAAAAGTAACAAATTCTTCAGCGGTGACAGGAACACGACCTGCTGGCTCCGCGGAAAAAGAAGAACTGAGGAGAGCTGGTCAGGAAGGCGGGAAGGCAGCGCGCATGTGCAGTGGGAGGCCCCAAAAGCTTTTCATTTGAAAAGCTGGGGAGCTTTCCCGCGCAGGCTCCGTCGGTACCGACGTACCCCATATGTGATGACTTATTCCTGCTTGTTCCTAGAGATAAGGACTTTTTACTCGAGCCCTTCTTCTTATGTGAAGGGGCAAAGGTCTTCCTCGACAGCCTTGTCTGGGTAAGGTGCTCTGTCTCGAGCTGAGCGGCCTTCTCGGTCACAGGTTTGCCAAAAAGGTTCTCACCTCGGCAGGGGACATCAACCAACTTGTCTTGAACCCATGGCTCGAGGTCCGATGACTGCAGCCACGCCTGGCGTCGAGTCGCGATGCCGGCAGCCGCTACTCGGGCCGAAGCCTCGAAGCCATCGTAGGCGGCGCGGGAAATGAACTTTGAGCATTCCCGAATCCCCGAGGACAAGGTCTGAAATCTCTGCAAGGGTTCCCCGGAGAGACCAGCAGAGAATCCGGCCAATTCTTTGGCCAGGTCCCGCAAGTACATGCCCATGTACAGCTGGTAAGACTGGACACGGCAAGCAAGCATCGACCCCTGGAAGCACTTCCTACCGATGCCATCGAGGTTGCGGGCCTCCCTGCCGGGGGGCACCGCAGAGTGCATCTTCTGGCTCTTCAGACGATGCATGGCCGATTCCACAACCATGGAATGGTGTGGTAGCTGTGCTTTCTGGAAACCAGGGCTTTTGCGGAGTCGATAAATGGAATCAACTCGCTTACTTAGAACCGGCGCCGAGGCCAGGGCCTCCCACATTCGGAAGAGGAGCCGTTCCAGCATCGGAGGAACCGGGACAGTAAAGGCCTCCTTCGGAGGAGAGTCGTACTGTAGAGCATCGAGCTTCTCGGCTCGAGGCTCTTCCTCGGGATCGGCAGGGATAGCCAAGGCAGCGGCCATATCCCGGACAAACTCCGAGAACCTAGTGTCCTCCGGAGGGGATCAGACTGCGGTGAGTCCGACGGGACGCACCGAGTCTTAAAAGTATCGGGAGACTCCTCGTCCTCCGTCTCCCAGGCGGACTCGTCATAGGAGGAGTCAGGGTCCGACCCCACGGGGCCCCGAGGCACCTGCCCCGACGCCGGGGGCACCGGCGTCGACACCCTCAGTCCCGAACGGGAGGTCGAGGGAGACCTCGACCGAGGACGACTTCGAGCCACGAGGGTCTCGAGTATCGGCTCAGTCTCCGGGGTTGACTTCGAAGTCGACGTCCCGGTGGTCGGGGCAGATGCACCAGACAGGCTGGCCATCAGTGCCCGCTGCTGCTCCATGAAGGCAGACAGTCTGCACTCCAAGGCTGTCATCCTGAGACTCAGCTCGGGAGACGCAGCAGCCACCGACTCGGGCCCCGGCGGCACCGGGCCCGACGTCGGCTCTCTGGGAGGAGAGTCCACGGGAACTACGGGGCTTACGTGTCCAGAAGACTCCGGCTCCACGTGAGGAACATTTGCAGGCTTCTCTTGGTCCACGGGCCCGGGACGGCGGCTGGGGGTCTTAGACCTGGCCCTTAAGGGACCAGGGACCTCCTCCGACGCCGCTCTCGCGAGCCGCTTCTTCCTCTTGCGTTCCCGGTTGGGGGACCCCCTGTCTGAGGAGCTTCGACGGCGCTCGGGATCGGAATCCCGAGATGTCGAGGCCTCAGACGAAGTCTGGGCCCGGCCGGAGGCAGAGTCCGAGAAAAACCTTTCCTTCTGATGCTGTCGACTCTTTAGTGCCTTGGAAGACATCTTCCCACATAGCCCACACGACTTGGGGTCGTGGTCAGGGCTGAGGCACCGAAGGCAGCAGTCGTGTGTGTCGGTGAGAGACAATTTTCTTACACCGATCACACTTTTTGAAACCACTGGAAGCCATCGGGGAAAAAATAGCCACAGTGAGGTCAAAAGACCGGCCTTCCAGTGAAAAAATGAAAAAAGGGCGCGAACGCCAGCCACAAAGGGCAAAAACCGAAAAATGAAGAAAACGGGCTCGATACCGGTGTACCGAACCCGGCGGGAGGGGAACCGGCATTGAACCGGAGAAAAATAGCGAAAATCGCCGAAGAAAAAAATCACTTTTATCCGGTTGAACAGGACACACATCCGATGGGCTTCTCGGAAAAAAAAGAGACTGAGGTAAGATGGCACCTTTAGGCGGGAAGGGAACCGCGCATGCGTGCCAGAATTCCCAAAGGCTTTCATGGAAAGCTGGGGAAATGCTCCGCTAGGGCTTCATCGGCGCCGATGACACCCATATGTGAGGACTGACTTCCTGCTTAGTCCTGGAGAATAGAAATTTCCCGCTTCATTTAGTAATTGTCTATTTTCATTTAATTTGATTAAAATCATTTTGGTGTACATACTGTATCCCGACGTGTAGTCAAATTTTAAAGTATATAACTCCGAGTGTCATTATGTGGCGCACAAAAATTTATCCTTCCTTCAAAAGCTGCACACAGCTGATATTTTATGCGCACACAGCCTACAGAAAATTAGAGGGAAGATTGCTCCCTGCATCGCCTCACCATCCAAAAAACCCAAGTCTACACAAACCACTAGCAACCGTGCTCTTTCCTTCTTTGCCCCCTCGCTATGCAGCACCCTCCCACCAGCACTAAGAGGATCCCAGGATATCACAGAACTCCGGATAAAGCTTAACACATACCTTTTCCAGGATTACTATTTAACCAACTTAAACACATATGCACAAGCTGGCATTCAACCAGTGTCTCTGGGCACCTACTAGAATCAGATGTATGCCCCCCCTCCCTCCCCATGGACAATCCTGCATGTGCCTAAATTTTCCCCATAAATACACATCATATCACACTTCCAATGTACATAGTTAAGAATCACTGTTACTATTACACAACTGTTCTTGCAAGTTCTTTAGTTTTGTTCTATGTAAATGAGATACATTGTGCTATGTATGTTACTGGTTCAATGTAAACCGTTTTGAATTATAGAAAAGTGATATAAAAATAAATTTTAAAAAAAAAAGATGTACCCTTTAGAAGGAAGACGGGAAAAAGGAGACATGATTGAAACATTCAAATATCTCACAAGCTTAAGGAAGGCATCAGAAGGAAGAATCTTCCATAGAACGACAAACCCAAAGGCAAGGAGTTGTCATATGAAACTGAAGGGAGGGAAACTCAACAACAATGTGAGAAAAATACTTTGCCGCTGAGGTGGTGGTGGAAACCTGAAACAGGCTTCCAGCATAAGTTACAGAAGCCAAAATGGTGACAGACACCAAGAACCTTGGTGGGGAGGGAGAAGACCACAGATGGTGCAAGGCCTGTGAAGGCAGACTGGACAAGCCAATTCTCTCTTTTCTGCTCACATCTTCTAGGCTTCTAGCTTTATGTTTAATCGAAGGCAGATGTAACATGACCAAACAAAATGGCTTCCGTCGGATTACAAGCCCGCCTATCTCTGCAACGCCAGCAGAAGACAATTTGCCTTTAAAAAGGTCTTTAAATATTATTATACTTGTTAAAAAAATGCAAAAAACTTAAAAAGCTCCTGACAAAAAAAAAATATAATAGAAACGAAGTGCACAGTAACTGAAATATTAGTGCCCTATTCTTCCCCCTTGGAAGATGTCCAGATCCCAAGCATGACTCATGCCTTAATAGAGCAGCAAATTTGTTATAATTTGTTCTCTACGACCTTCAAAGGGATAAATTTTGCTCCCACTGGGGTTGTTTGGCTGAGCTAGGCAGGCTTTCTTCCAAACAGTCTCACAAAACTGGGATGGTGGGGGATGAAAACACAAATGACAGCATCTCTCCCAGGTTATGATATGTGACTCAGAGTAGGTAGCGTCAGGAGCAGCATTAGAAAATATTTCCCAAAGGAGATAATGGTTACAGAATTCAAGAAAAGCCCAGGATTCGCACATGGAGAAGCGAGGGGTACGAGTGTAGTAGATACACTCAAAGAGAGCCGGGCCATTCCTTCCCTCAGATGACGTTCTCACTTTTTCCAGCAGATGGAAGATATCAGGACATGTCTCGTTAAGCAGATGTTCAGCAGAATGAGCCCCTTCCCCAACCATCACCTTTGCTTTGATATCTCTTATGAATACTTCAGACTATCAAAGTTAGTGTTATACAGCACAAAACAGAGCAGCCTAGACTGAGCATGGAGGGTGGAATCCATGACCTTCAATTCGAAGAGCATTAAAAAGAAAGGGCAGGTTCTGTAGCAGATTGAAAAAAAAAGGTTTCACTTGCTTGCATTACAAAATAAAAAGCCAACCAGCCTATCTTCTGGAGGAGGGCCTGACATCTTCAGCCATGCCAACACCTTCCCTCTCCTCCTACCCTACCCAAATTTCTCTGCGAGGACCATGCTCCCACGTGCATTAGGGGCGAGGAGGTCACAGGCTTCTTGTTTTTGGTAAATGCCTTTCTTGCTGTGTGTGTTTCGGGGGGAGAGGGGAAGGTCACACATACAGCTGTAATTGAAAGAGGGGAAATAGGTGACGCCAATGAAGGTCAACAAGGCAAGAAAATGTAGCTTGGTGCGCCTCCCACAGGTCTTGCTAGAAGTCATCCTATTTAAAAATAACCTGAATCCCTGTCAGGTTCCAGCCATATCTTACAGGACCATGAACCACCTTTCTCCCTGCTTTTCAGTTGACTAGTACAGGTTAGAGCAAGTTCTTGTGCTTCTGTCAGGACAGGCAGTGATCTTGCACTTGGAATCAATTCCCCCTTTCAGTAAATGCTCAAAGACCTGGAAATTTCAGGGGGAAACCTCCCTCCCCCAAAAAACATTGACTTTTTGAATTACCTTAGCTGATTTTTACCCTGAAAATATGCCCGGAACATACCAATCCTATACTAAACTATTTCAAAGCAGAAATCCAGAATAAACCAACATGTGACTTAATTTAAAACGTGAACAAGCACATAATACCCGGTTTGAGTGATAATCAAGAACCATTACGATGTTACTACCCAAGTCATCTTTGTTCCATTTAAGACCCGCCTGTCACTCACGTTAACAGGTGGGGATCTGAACTGAATGGCAGGCCCTGTACAATAATGTTGGAATTGGGCAAACTCTCCCACTTTCCTTTTTAACTCTAATCTTCTGCTATCAGAGGCTGACTCAGGGGTTTCTCTTATGCTGCTGGGTGTTTCTCGGAGACAGCAAGGCCTTATCAGGGGCACACCCAGAGTGTGGGCGCTCTGAAAACTTCAGCAGGAATCACATGGCGCACCAGGAAGACGGCTATTTTAAGAACGCTGAACTTGTGCTCCCTGTGCAGTGAGCTGCAGGACGGGTGCCCTCTCAATTCCCAGGGACTTACCGAGAAGGAGGCGTCCCGCTCAGGGATGGGGAATCACCAAGTGTGTGTGTGTGTGTGTGTGTGTGTGGTGTCACTGGGGACGCCCTTCCACACATGGCAGAGGGAAGGGTTGAATGTGAAACTTTCAGTTCACATTGGATGTGCCTGGAACAAACGTTTTGGCTTATTTGGGTCATTTTCAGACTTTCCCCTGATTTTTGATTCATTGAATCCCTTCTGTTGAATACAAATTTTTTAACACATTAAAGTTCTTTAAATGTGCATTCACACATTGGTTATCGCGTGTTCAATTGATTTACCTTGCACGAGAATTAAGCTGCGCTAACCAACTGAATTTGCACCGACGAAAGCGCAGGTCTAGAAATAATACAGCAGACCAGATTTTACTGCTAAAATCCAGGACCGCATCAGAGGTCGCCAAAGGCTGCAGCTAGAGAGCACTATAACCTAGTGCTACACACTTATAATTCCAGGGTTAGTCATCTGTAAATTTAATTTTACTCTAGAATTTGATAATTGCTCAGCCCTATATCCAGGGCAGGCACTGCCCCTCATCCACTTTGCAGGCTCCAAATAGCACATCACAGAATAACTCGGCTCCACAGATAAAATGGAGAACAGAGATTCCATTCTAGCGGAACTATGCCAGGGGTCCAGAAACCCTCTTTGCAATCTTCCAAAACCCTGACTAAAGAGGTTTCTATCAGGCCCATCCCCACCGTTCAGGCTCTAGTTTTCTGATGTCATTTTGAGCTCATGATCCACTTTCAGGAAAGTCTCCTGCCACCTGGCGGCAGGAGAACTGCGGATCTCTGCTCACACCTACATGGATCAACAGGAAGCTACCGGCACGGCACATTGCTCTGTTCTGGACAACCGATTCATTTCCTTACTTGCCCTTTGGCCTACTTTGTAATCTCTAGATTTATTTATTTATTTATTTATTTACATTCTCTTATATACCGCACTATTCAGCATCAGCGCGGTTTACATGGAACAGAAACGCTCAGTACAGTTAACATGTATGAGTTTACAGATAACAGGGCAAGTAACTTAGATAACAGGGGTAAACTATTTACAAAAACTTGCTACATAAGCTTGTAAACTATTTACAAATATTGCTACATAAGGTTGTATGATCATGAATTCTATAGAAACAAATGCACCACTAAGGGTTAGATGTATCCAGAAGAGGACAGGGGCTACTGCACTATGTGCTCTGTTCCTAGGAAATAACCAAAAAGTACAAGGACCATGGGGGAGAAGGCAGGGAGAGCAGGGACGCAGTGGCACAACCCAACACCCGGGAGGCAGAGTTTCTGATGGGGACGATAGTCGACAAAAGCCGTTCCTGTAGCTCTGTATCTGGCATGAGCATTGAACACAAAAGGGTTGCACCTCAAAGGCTGAACAAAGCTGGCATACTCCCTGCGGGTGCACAGAGGTAGTCGGCCCCAGATGGCATACGAACTGTAAGAGGAATTATTCTCTCTTATCTATGCTCAGGGGAGACCCAATCGCACATCCTTGGCCGAGCTCCATGCAAGCTCAGCAGAGAATCAGAAGGCAGACAGAACCATAAAATCGGGCTTCATTTCAGCGTTTTCTTTTACTTGGGCTAATCTCACTGGGCTTGAAAAGGGTCTTTATTTGTAGTATTTAGCTCATGCATTTCCAGGACTAGTTCAAGGTGAGTTATAGTCAGGTATTTCCCTGTCTCCAGGGAGCTCACAAACTAACAGGCCAATGCAGAAAGTTAATGTGGGGTTTTATGCGTTTATGTGCATATAACACCAATTATATGCTCGCAGACAGATATGCCGAATTCAGAAAACAGATGGACGCACTCAGCAGGGCACAAAATGTTAACGCATACAGAATGCCATGCGAATTCAAATGTATCAAAATGTATTTAAATGACACCCAAATGAGTTGGGAATACTCATATAACAAGCTAATGAGATCTATGCTTGATGCAGATAAACATGTTAGAGATTACCCAATCATGCGTTAGCTACAAAAGCGTACTTATTTTAACACCTGGTCAGAAGTTGACATTAAGGTCTAACACATCCCGAAGACACACTCCAACAGTTCGTTAGCGTATGAACCTCCATGTTTCAAAAGTTCAGCGTTTTTGTCAGCGTACATATTTCAGCGTTCAGGAAGATGTTTTTTTGCTGGTTATCCTCTTGCCTCTCTGCTGCTTGCAAGAGCCAGCCAAAGAGAGAAGAACAATGGAAACCCGAGAGAAGAGCATGAGGAGGTACATGGTGCACCCCGCGTCATAAGGCCCCATAGACAGCACCTATTCAGAGACAGGGTGGTACTGGATGGACTCCCAGACAGGCATGTCGTGCGTAATTACCATTTGTGCAGACAAGCCATCTTGTATGAGGAAATTAAAGATGATATTGATCCAGCCACCGCTCGTGGGCACACCGTACCAGGACTGGTGAAGTTACATGTCACATTATATTTTCTGGGCACTGGATCATTCCAAAATGTTGTCAGGCTGGTCCGCGGAATGAACCAGTCATCATTTTCAAGGTATTTCAAGCAGGTATTGAACGGCTTGAAAAATCACCTTGGGGAGCATATCCGGTACCCAGAGCAGGAGGCAGAAAGGCAGGGGTTGAAGGCTGACTTTTTTAATATTGCTGAACTACCAAACGTGATCGGAGCAATAGACTGAACCCATGTAGCCCTAACACCTCCCAATAACAGAGAAACAGCATTCAGAAAGGAAAAACGTCCCAGTGGCGTGTGATGCGCGCATTAAGATCCTGAATGTAGTCTCCAAGTTCCCAGGCAGCTGCCACAATTCCTTTGGGTGTAAGACCTGGTTGATGACTCCTCTGCTTTCACCGAGCACATCTGTGGAGATGACCTACAATGAGGCACACATTGCTACACAAGGTGCAATAGAGCACACCTTTGGGGTCCTCAAGTGTCATTTCCGTTGTCTGGACCATTCGGGGGGGGGGGGGGAAAGCATTGCAATACGCACCTAAAAAAGGTTGGGGACATCATTGCAGTCTGCTACATGCTGCACAACATAGCCCTGGAACACGGAATGCCATGTGAAATAGCTCCCGACTTGCCAATAGAACCTTACAGCCTGCCAGGCCTGCCTACCCCAATGAAGCAAAGGGTATCAGGGATAAAGAAGACTTATTTTATTTATTTAACTTTGTATTTATATACCGCCTTTCAATGTTATCAAAGTGGTTTCCATCTCACTCAACAGTTATACATAGAACTGTTACAGGTATAACTATGATACATTGTAGAAGTTAACTGTTATGCCAACAGTGGCAACTATTTACATTTCAATGATGATGGTTGGCATTAAGAGTAAGGGATGGTCAGCCAGGTTGACCGGCTGTGGGTATTTTGAGGGGGTGGTATGGAAGTCTAAGTATTTGAGCTTAGGTTAGATATCGAGTGTTGGCCCGTAGTATTCGGTGAACAGGTGAGTCTTCAGCATTTTCCTAAAATCAGAAATGTCATTGATTGTTCTTAGGTAGTGTGGTAGTGAGTTCTAGAAGGTTGGACCAAAGATTTTCAAAGGCTCTCTGGCAGACGTTTGAGAATTACTGATTTTTATGTGTGGAGTTGAGAGGGTGTTTTGATGTCGTTTCCTCCTTGTCCGGGACTCTGGGATCATCTGGATCAATGGTGGTAAGCAATTGGTGGTTTGTTTATGTATTATCTTGAATGCCATCATTATTGCTTTATATTGGTAACCAGTGGAGGGATTGAAGGGTCAGAGTGACGTGTTCTTGTCTTTTGGATCCAGTGATTAATCGAGCAGTAGTATTTTGAGCAAGCTGGATTGGCTGGGTGGCGTGTTTGGGGAGACCTTGAAGTAGTAAGTTGCAGGTGTGGAGTGACTATTGCCTCTATTGCCTGACATACAGTGCGAAAGAGGCTGTGCTCGAGTAGGGGTCTTAGATTTTGTAGCAGTTTCATTTTGCAGTATGCTTTGGCAATCATCCTATTGATGTGTGTTTGAAAGTTGATCCTCTGGTCTAGGATTACACCTAGATATTTTACTTCCTTTTTCACTGGGATAGTGAAGTTGTCGATTCCGAGTGTGTCAGGTGGAATATATGTGGAGTCTCTAGTGACTGTAAGGGCTCTGATTTGCTGTAGTTGATTGTGAGGTTGTGATATTGAAGCCAGTTTGTGACTGATTTCATGCAAGATATTTATAGAGTAGTCGTCCGGTTTGGCAGATTTAAATGGGGCATAAATTATCAGGTCATCTGCGTAGAGGTGATATATAGAGAAGAAAACCTAAACTATGTTAAATAGGAGGGCGGATAGTGAGGATCCCTGTGATATTCCTTGTTGCAGTTTAATTGGCTTAGAGGTTCTGTTCTTAACTTGACCTGGGAGTGACGGTCGGATAAGTAGACTGGAACCAAGAAAGAGTTATGCCGCTGATTGCAATCTCCATCAGTCTGTTAATGAGCATGGTGTGGTTTAGTGAGTCGAAGGCGGCTGCTATATCTATGAAGATAATAAGTATAAATCCTTGTTTGGGGTTCTCAATTCCTTTAATTAATGTATTGGTCAGTGAGGTTAATGTTGTTTCTACCCCATGATTTTGTCTGAACCCATGCTGTTGTGGGTCCAGAGGAGTGGAAGAATCAATGTGGACCTGTAGATGTATTTGTACTGCTTTTTCAATTAGCTTTGCTAGGAGAGGTATGCTGGATATAGGTCGGTATGATGAGGGCAAGTTGGGGTCTGGTGCATTGCCTTTTAGTTGAGGTCTTATAGATGAAGTCTTTAATATGGTAGGCATGTGTCCTTGTGATAGCGAGAGGTTTATTATTCTGCAGAGCAGGGGGTGTGAGTTCTTTTTTGGATATCTTTATCCAAGAGGTGGGGCAAGGATGAAGAGGTGATATAGTTGTGTTCAAGTTGGTGAGGATTTTACTGCAGTGATCTTCTGTGATTAGGCAGAAAGAGGACCAAGTATTTGGATTGTCTTTATCTGTCCTAGGCGAAGAGTTTGGAATCGATGAATAATTTTTGCAGAGGAATTTATTTTGTAGGTATGCTGCAAAAGAGTTTGGAGTTAGAGGAGTTGTCTTGATTCTGAGGAGACAGTAAAATCTCTCACACAATCTCAAACAGTTCTCTGGGGCGGTTTAGGGATTTCATGATGGTGTTTGTGTGGTGATGAGTTTGTTATATTCTCTTTGTTTTGTTGTGTAGTCAAGGAGGTGTGTCTGATTTCTGGTTCTTCTCCATTGTCATTCCAGCTGTCTTAGTTTGAGTTTATCTTGCTTGATATCTGATGAGTATCATGGTTTCTTATCTGATTGTGTAGATGTCTTTTTCTGAGGGGCAGGTGCTATTGGTGTGATAGTGTCGTTCCAGTTCATTATTACTGATTCGAGGTCTGTTGAGGTGGTGTTTAGTTTTGGTAGAATAGAACCAATTATGGTGTCCTTACCAAATTCCCTGAAGCATTGTTGGTGGACTGTGTGTTGCTGTTTAGTACAGGATAGGTGAGCAGGAATGGCGAATGAGATCATGTGGGGATCAGACCAAGGAATTGGCGTTATCCGGTATGGGATGCGGGTTGAGTTAGAATGAAATCTGCCAGGTACGAATATCAGATCAAGAGTGTTTCCACTTGCATATATTGGTCCTTCTAGTATTTGGATCAGGTCCATCATATTTAGGGCATCGAGAAAGGCAGAGGATTGTGTTGCGGTGGCTGAAGTCAAGTTGAAGTCTCCTAGCATGATAAAAGGTTTATTTTTACTAGAGTTGGTGTGTGCCAGCTCTATTATGGTTGATAGGTCTTCCGAATCAGCGGTTAGGGATCTGTATATCAGGCATAAAGACATTTGTTTGTTTTCCAATAGTATGCTGTTTAGAATGCGTATTGATATTGTGGTGATCGGCTTGAGCTCAGTCTCTTGTTTGATAAAATGAGTACTCCTCCACCGCTTCGATGCATCTGGAGCAGTTGTGGATCTCCACGGTTGATGAAATGACTTAAAGAGGATTACTTTTCTAGATGACTTTGCATTTCATGTTATCAGCTCTTTATTGATAGATTACTTGTTGTTTCTTAATAAATGGTTTTGGGGCGAGAATACTTTTAATTGGTATTATTGGGGGGTGCCTGCATCAGGCTTTCTCTGACCTCTGTTTTTGCTTCTGGTATGGTGTGGGAGTGGAGGTATGACTAGTAGTGGAAACTAAACAAGCCAATGTGGAATTGGGGGTGTGGACAGAGATACTATGCGTCCGAAAGGCTTCCTTGGTTGCTAAACACTGTCTTGCAATATTAGACAGATGTATGCGCTGCTACGGCTGGAGCTTCAGACTGCCATAATGTCAGGGCTAAAGAGACCCTGGTCTTTTTTAAAGATCTGGCATCTGTTTCCGATGTCTCCTTTGCCCCGAAGGTGGAGTGAATGGGGGGAATGAGGGATAGGTGCTGGTTGGCTGTTTGTTGGGGTTTCTTTGCCACAGAGTATTTCTTGTGAGAATTTGTATGATTGGATTGGATTGGTTAAAATTAATAAAAATTATCCGAACTATAAACATGGCTCAAGAAAAGGAGATGCAGAAATCCTGCGCTTACCCAGCTAAGTACTTCTTGCGTTTCCTCTCTTTGCGCATGCGCTACTTTGTTTCTAACACCGGCATGTTACGATTGTTTTTTTCCTTTGTGCTGGGGTTTTGCACTCTCCATTTGCATATGCTTGGATTTACGCATCCTTCATTTGCATAGCCTGTTTTTTTCTGCACTGAGCATTTAGACTCGTGCGTTGTCGATGTCCTACATAAACACGTAAAAAGTCAATACTGGCTTTTGGCCCGTACGTTTGTACCTGAGGCAACAGAAGGTGAAGTGACTTGCTTAAGGCTGCAAGGAGTAGCAGTGGGATTTGAACCCTGATCTTTTTGGCCATAGACCAGTGCTCTAACCGCTAGGATCCTTCTCGTCCAGCTTAGATCCTGGTGGAATCAAGAAGCACCTCAATTTCACAAAAAATGCTCCAGAAGCATCTAAAGGGGGTGTGTGTGTGTGCGTGTATAAAATTTATGATGTGCCCCAAGACAGCAGCATCCCAGTTTTTTCAACCATGGGCCACGTGACGAGAAACCCATGTGCATGTGGGCTGTGTGAATTTATAGTAGGGCTTTTTACTCAGGAAAATGTGTGCATCTCTTTTCAAATGATGACCTCATATCCACCAAATAGCTCTGTAAAGCTTCACGATCATGTGTGCTAGCTAATTAGGTAAAACAAATTTGTTAAATTATCAATCTCAAGACGACCTTGTCCCAAGGTCAGGAGGGTGACATTTGGTCCCCAAGTCAAATGTTGAAGGTCACTGCCCTCAACCAAGCTCAAATGTTGTCTGCTTCTAATATCTCCATAATGCCCTGGCTTTGGCTGTGTCTTTATCAAAATTAACCAAATAATCTACTCTGCCTTATCAAATCTCAGATGATGACATGTATTTGTAGGTAGTCCCATGCTCTAGAGGAACACTAAGCAAAAAACTATGTAAAAATGCCAGCAGAGACCAGGAAATGCACAAGGCAAGTCATGCCAATGGTAGGCGTCAACAATTGATGAGTAAATGAATAATAAAAAGACAGACAGACAGACAGACAAGAGCCCATTTAACAGTCAAGACACCCGAAGGATGTGATGAACAATTCGTTTAAAAATAACAGGAGCATAAATGGATTTCTCTGCTCTTAATGACCACATTAACAGTTGGCTTATTATTAAGACAGCCAAGTTTACATTTGCTCTAACCCTGTTTGCATACAGGGAGAGGAAACAGCTTTAATTATGAGAATCAGAGCTGTGACCACATGCAAAGTAATTACCAACCAAAACCAACGTAGGGAGAGCTGCTCTGTCATTATACCATTAGTCACCCAAGAATAACACAAAGAACGCAAAATTCACTCTCAGCCTGTGGGTTACACACCAGCCAGCAAGCAGCATGATGGTAACTTTATACTAGAATGTCTAGGGTACAGCAGCCGAAATGTGCCTAATTATCTTTACGAAAAGCTTAATGCACGTGGCAGAGACTGCACCTTCAATCCAGATGCAGACATTTGCAGCTGCGACACAGCAGGAGTAACTGAATGTGGGCTACGAATGCACATATGCTTGCCAATCAAGCCACACTCTACCGAGACCATGGCCCGGCTAAACCTAATGGCAAAGGATATGTGTCAATGTCAAAGGCACATACCATTACACCTGTCAGTATTTTATAAGAGCCCAATGGCACCTGTAAATGGCCACACACCTGCATTAAATGATGCTATAAAAAAGTTACCCTCCTAGATACTCAGGCAGCAGAAGCTGCCTCAACCATCAAGGCAGCAGAAAAGCCAAAACACAGCACGGAGAAAAAGAACTAGGCATTCTTAGCGGTCTTTTCTTACGTAAGAAGATGGTATACATTAACTTGAGACTGAATAACGTACAAAGGAGGAACAATTCAGAAAGAATAAACAAGCCCAAAGTTTCTTTAATACAATTCATTGCCTAATTAGAACTAGGTACTTAAATAGTTGGGCAACATGCAAACCACCATGCAGAGTGAGCCGGGGAATCCTGACCTGTACAAAGGTCCTAACAGGTTTGAGATTGTTTTTCATAAGAAGAATATAAGATCTGCCATACGGGGTCAGACCAAAGGTCCATCAAACCCAGTATCTTGTTTCCAACAGTGGCCAATCAAGGTCATAAGTACCTGTCAGGTTCCCAACAGACAGATTCCATGCTGCTTATCCCGGGGGCAAGCAGTGGATTCCCCCCAGTCCACTTTAATAATGGCTTATGGACGTTTCCTCCAGGAACTTGTCCAAACCTCTTTTAAACCCAGCTACACTAACAGCTTTTACTAAGTCTACCATAAGAGTTAGAAGAACTCATCATGTCACTATTAAATGAAATGTCAGTTGAGGCTCACCTGACTGGAGAGGGCCACAAGACCATTTCTCAAAACAACATTAGAGGCACCAGTCAGGGAGTTAACAAATGGGAAAAGTTAAAGACTACTGCCACTCTACCCTGAAATAATCATCCTGCCAAGATCATCCCAAGAGTGAAATGGAAGATCATCCACAAAGTCACAAAGAACCCCAAACCAAGGTACTGCTACCTTTATACTAGACTCCAGAACAACATCTAAAGATCAGCAGATCTCTCTCACTGCGGCTGATGAGAGGGTTCATGCATCAACTGTCAGGGAACTTCTGAATGGGAATAATGTTCATGGGAGGATAGCCACGAATAAAGCACTGCTCTCTACAAAGAACGTTACTGCCCACCTCGGGTTCACCATGGAGCAGCTAGACGACCCACAAGAATTTTAGAATAATCACTGGACAGATGAGCCAAAAATTGAACTTTTTGATCATAACAACAAACATTTAGTTTGGCAAAAACCAAACACTAGCTTCCAAAGTTAAAATCCCATCCCAACAACCAAGCATGATGATAAAGTATCATGGTGGTGAGACTGCTTTGCTGCATCAGGACCTAGACAGTTTGCTATCATTGATGGAACCATGAATTCTGCTGCATATAGCTGTGTGTAGTATGTTAAGCACCCTTAACATGCTACACACCCCTTCAACAACTACCAAGACTAACCATGCAACCTCCAAGACAGTGTTCACATTATTTGTCCCAGCCCTCTGGCATGCACTGCCAGTAAACCTAACGGATTTCAGAAAAAAAGCTAAAAACCCACCTCTCCATTGAACCCTTTGCTGACCCAACCTAACCACCTGATTTGAATGGATTTTCTATTGGACACTTTGCACGTCCAGCTTAGCCACTTGACCTGAATGGCCTACATAACTAAGAAACTCCCCCCTTCCACCCCCCCCCCCATAACTTTCCACTCAGTTGAATGTAATATAGTTACAGAATGTAATATAGTTTCATATCACAATGCTATGCTGTTAATTCCTGTTCTATTGCTGTTATATTAACACGGATCTATGTAAAGCCTGTTGGCCCTATTGTTATTATGTAAACCACTTGGAATTGAAGATATGGCGGTATAAAAAAATTGTTAAATAAAATCAATCAAGCAGAAAATCTCCCTTTTCTGTCTAGACCAGCCAACACAGGGCCAATCCTTGGGTATGGACCTCAGATCGCAGCTCCCTCAGGAACCCAATAAGAACTGCACCCTGGTTCTGGCCAGTAAGTGTCACTGTTGAGCAGCAACTCAGAATCTCTCTACATCCTCCTTTCCCACCCATGACTACCAAATGGTGCTAAATAAAACGGTGTCTATCAGCCCTTCTACTGCCTTTGTAGGATGATTTATATATCTAATAGCCAAGTTTCACTTTCTAATCCAGTCGCTCAACCAGTGCAAGCTAGCAATTAATTTCCAGCATGTGAAGCTTCACGCCCTTCCTTCTCAAAAGTGTCTGAAACATTAAATTGGATGACTCAAAAGCCAGTCACACAGAAAGAACCCTCCCATGCCATGTGTACAGTGCTGCACCTTCCTAAAGAGAAGACGTAAATGGTAAATAAAAAATGAGGGGTCCTCCCCCATCGCACCGAGTTTAACTACAAGACAGCCCCAAGATTACTGCACTATGGTATGAACATAACTCTAGTACCCAACTTTTCCAAATATTGGGGGTGCTTAACAGAAACACCCCTCCAATCCCACCCAATCAGGTGAGGGGAAGGATATCAACCTCTTTCAAAAATGGGGTCCTCAAGCATCCAAGGAGCTGGTGCCAGATACGACTTTGGGATTGGAATTGACAGAATGGTATTAATTCCTCAAGGAAAGAGGTCACCAGTATGATGCCCAGTGAGTGTCTGGTTTGAAAGGCGGCTGCCCTGCTTTAAGCAGGATTTCATATAAAAGAGATACAGACCTTTACACAGTTCGCCATAGTATGATGCATTTCATCTGCCCAACTGGGGATAGTGTGTGGGGGGGGGGGAGGGGGCCCACCTTGAGATGCAAACTTACAGATTTTCAGACTTCACAAATCGTGGCAAGAAAGAAGGAAATTACTCAGCAGTTACCAGATGAATTTTCAAGGCAACAGCAGCCAATGTATGACCCTTGAGAATTTAATTTAAAAAAAGGAAGTTTTAAAGAGACACATCTTTCTTGTGAAATACTGTCTAGGGTCAATATATTTTTCTGTTGTCTGAATCAACTGGACAAGTTCCTGGAGGAAAGTCCATAAACCATTAAGCAGACTGGGGGAAATTCACTGCTTACCCCTGCGATAAGCAGCATGGAATCTTTTAGGAACCTGACAGGTTCTTGTCACCTGGACTGGCCACTGTTATAAACAGAACCACTGGTCTGACCCAGTATGGGAAAGTTTATGTTCTTAACTTAGGTGCCATCTACTGATGTCCTCAAAGGCAGTCAAAGTCTACATGTTGCTTCCATTGAGTTTGAATAACTGACTTAGGAACTTGATGTTCTGCTGCACCCACAAGGCAAAGGGACCTTAAGCAACACAAATCAAAAGGTGGAGAGACAAAAAAAAAAGTTGTCTTATTGCTATGATGCTGATTATCCAACAGTCTCACAAGCAGATTTTTGCTTCACGTAACATATGTGCTGTATTGTAAAGGAAAGGGCACTAGATCTTTGGGCCAGCTTTGGGTGCTGTAGATGCCACGTTCACAGTCCCTAGGGAAAGGGGAAGGAAGCCCCAGTCACTCTGTAACAGTGATACCTAGTGGCAACGTTAGGGTCCAGGATTACAGGGTGCTGGAAGAAGCCCCAGTAGTCAGCTTTTGGGAATATAAACTAGAGGGAAATATTCCTGGACCCTTGTAAATGAAGCTTCATGATGTCAGATCGCAGCTCTGGTAACAATCTAGCTGAAAGCACAATGAACCAAGGTCGGGCTGCTTGTTTAATCTGCTTACTCTTCATGCCGGACTCTGCAGTCAGAGAACAGCTGCTTAACATAGAAAACACTAGACAGCAATGTCCTATTACTGTAAACACATCTTGTATTATGGATTGGTAAGAACAGAAGAACTGCCATGATGGGTCAAACCAAAAGATCCATCAAGCCCAGTAGCCTGTTTCCAACAGTAGCCAGTCCAAGTCACAAGTACCCAGCAAGGTCCCAAGGAGTGTGCCTATTCCTTATTGCTCGTACTTAGAAATGGGAAGTGGCTTTTCTCTAAGAATAGTTTAGGGAGTTTTCCTCTAGGAACCTTTTAACCCTATATTAATAGCTTTGACTGGTGAAGAAGGTAACGTCACAGTTCACGTTTTTCCAAGCCTCTCCATTAATGGGCCTAATCCTAACCTGCTACAGGATGCAGAGATTAAGTGACATGCACAGGCATTAAGCGTCAACCTAACTTTTATTCAAAATCAAACTCAAGTCTTCATTAAGCAAGGTAGCTGATGTTGTACCACAACACTGGCTCAATGACACCCATCAGCCGAACCTAGCCGGTAAACACGCCGAGCATTATACAGGAAGCAAGGGTTTCCAAGGTAAACAGATTCCAATTCCAGACACCGCATCTTTGCCTAGTTCTGGCTGCCTTAACAGATTCTCTCTTGTATTATTAACAGTTGTTTTGTTCTCTGTTCACTTACAGCACTGATGGCTCACAAAGGGTCTTCCTACAGCTGTTGGGGACTGATGCCAATTTACAAATATCACCCTTCCCCTTCTGTATCAAAGAAAAGCATAAGGAGGAATGGGCTCTATGCTGCTCTCCCACAATTGGCAATGCTGTAGATGGGGGTGGGCTATGGTATAACAGTCAAGTGGACATGTCTGTAAATTATCTGGAAGCTACCAGAGATTTCCTGAACGGATTTGCGTGTTCCAGTCTGCAGAGTGCTAACAACTGCTACCTAACCTCCACCCTCCCCCTCTCCCCCTCCACCCAAACCATTTGCTCTTTACAAATCGGATATAAGTAGCACTGCAGAACACCGGGCTGCTCGGTCAAGGCACCTGATGTACAAGAGGTTCTGGTCAGTCATCCTCTCGTAACCAAAAGGGAACCTGCCCTGCCTGGGGAAACTGGTCCAAATAGTTTGTCTGCCCGGTGCTTCACGCCAGATCATCGGAATGTACACCACACCCCATACAAAGGTGCCAAGAAGCCCTGCAGTCACCAGCTCCATCTGACCAACACCCCCAAATCCGCTGTAGGCAAACAGGATTTTCCTCATTTTGCCTGTTCTGATCTTCTCTAGAATGTAAAATTTCCCCAGAGTCATTCTTGTGACTTTCAGAGAGCCAGATGTCAGTCTGGAATTAATTTCTCCTGCAACCCTCCTTCTCCTACTCCTTAGAGCCTGAAATGAGTGAAGCAAACTGGAAAAGAAAAGCGAGACGCATATGAAGAGAAGATGCTACGCTCTCCTCCACTAAGCATAAAAAGGGTCAGATTGCCGCAGGGCTACACCCACTAATCCCCTTGCCTCTCTGCCTGTCCCTTTAGAAAACAACATGAGCTGAGATTAGCTATCACACATGTCAGCAACGCCTCGACATGGCCTGGCCTGGCCTCCTCCCCCATTCATTCTGGTACACATGGACTGTGTTGAGAGCCAAGATCTGCAAGTCTGCGGACTGGAGGAGGTCTTCTAACAGAGAAATGGGTTTTGCTTGATACATTTACCCAGCCTGACCTCAGTTTTGCTAATGCAAGAAATGAAAAGTCCCCACCAGCTGGCACTGTTTACCGAAAGCTTGGGCAGGTTAGCTTGCGGGTCATGTGTTAATGTACATGCAAAGACACGTTGAATACCATATGGGCTGAATTTAGCCACACTATTGGTGCACAGGAGACAGATTTGGGTCTTCTGATAGGACCAGTGGGAAGAACCCAGCAGTGGGACATCCATTCTCTTCTGTTGCTGCTGTGACCCCTGTTGTAGAATACTTCCTTTTGAAGGTGGCTTCCCTTCCAACCCTTGGTAATGAGGGAACTTAAGTTGCCCAGAAAAAAGCAGGTCAAAATATAATAAAAATATTCTCTCCGTTCATAGCAAACCCTAGCTCATGAAGGAAAACATTTTCATTTGAATTATTTCAGAGCATCTTGGCCAGCTCTGTGGCTCAGTCACACTATACAGTAAAGATGTGTTGTACCCTGCGGCGATACACACAGGGACCATTTCAGCTCTGGATAGGTTTTTATTATAACAAGCTCTATCGCCTTAGTGTATTAATTATACTAATGTAGTGAGAGAAACAAGCAATGTTGGTAGGAATGTAACCACTGAAACTGGCAAGGAAAGTTCTCTGAGGAGCGCTGTAGCAAAATCTGCCCATGGGCCTAGTGAGTTTTCAGGTTTGAAGAGCTGGAGGTTAGATCCAGGTACTTGAATTGTTTAATGCAGTTTACAAATGTCTGGAATTCAAAATGTCCCTGGAATGCAAGCCAGAGGAAAGCACCTGGAGGAATCCCTGCCCTGGCTAGTACCATTAACATAATGGAAACTTGGATCCAAACATGTTTTCCAGTTTCCTACACTGCAGCGACTGTAGGAAATCTTCAAATGGGAAGGGAGGTCAATTTACTGAGAGAGTACCATACTGTGCTCATTAGAAGGAGCAAGATATAGCAGCCCATGATCTGACAGACTGAGCAAAAACCACATGCTGGCAAGCTTTAGTGGAGTCCCTTTTAATTCAGGGCACAGAATCGGATCACCCATTTTTAATATCTACTTGAAACCATGGTGGAGGCTCAGAAAATAAAAGCAAACTCAATAAGTCTCTGGGCAAGCAGGTAGAAGGTTGGCCTCAATGAGCAGTATATTAAAAATTTTCTTAAATAAAAATAGAAATATAGCTGCAGACGATGTTGGTAGGTAAGGACGACGTGGTCCACCCAGTCTTCTCCCTTCTGCAGGCCTAGTGTTCTGTCATGTTCCTTCCTCCTCCTTTGAGCTTTCCCTCCTCATCAAAGGTCCTTTGGCGCCTGCATGCTTGAAGTCTGGTCCAGATCTCCAACACCCTCTCAATGAGAAACGTTTGACATGTTCCTTTGGAGTTTCCTTCTCTTCAGCTTCATGTGATAATCCCTCGTTCTTGAGGTGCTCGTTCTATGGAACATGCCATTTACGCCTGTTCGATGTTTACATGTTTGAATCCCATCTCCCCTTTAAGCTACACACAAAGAAACTGAGGAAGCTACGGTGTGGTCTAAGCATCATGTTTGTGGACCTCCTTTATGTCATTTTGCAGATGCAGTCTCCAGAACTGCATAGAGTTCTGCAGATGGAGTCTCACCGGGTGTGGAGAACAACGAAGCTACCTACTTCAGAGGCTTTAAAGAGAGCCGGCTTGACTGTCAAATACTGCATCAAGAGCTCATAATACAGAGTTCTGGTCTGGAAGGAGCCCCAGTGCTTGGCTCTCAGGCTCAAGACCGCTGTTGCAATGAGCAGACTTGGGGACAGGAGGGGACTCCGAGTAGGTACAAATGAAGGCCCCATGATACCTGAATGGCTTACAACTGAGGTGGATGGAAGAAAAGGAACTAGTAGTCATTAAGTTTCTATTTATTTCCAAACTTACATGCCACCCTTCCCAAAGAGGCTTGTCATACGGGTGCCTGGGTGAGAATGTTCACAGTCTTGGCAAAGGCATATATCAATATGATTTGCAAGGGATTGTGGGAAATGTAGTCCATTCACACCAGACACAGCCGTTCACAATAATTAGTTGTGCTTGAGTGTAAAGCCAATAAGATATTTATTTATGGGGTTATTTCTCCCAACACAGATATGCTTGGTAGCACATAAAACATGATACTTGCTTTCAGTGTTAAACTTAGAAAAACAAAATCAGGAAAACAACAGCTGAACTTGTCAGGCAATCAAATCAAAAGAATAAAGACCTGGTTGGTAACAAACTGGTCTTTTCTGTAGGCTCTAGCTAATATTTTCTTAGCAGTGCATCAAACAACAAACAAAACCCACAAAGTAGGGAAAAACTGTTCTTTTCAGGTTAACTTCTTATATCTTCACACATAGACTCAGAAGTGATTTCCTCAGAGCTCACAAGCAATTAGGTAAGGCTCAATTGCTAGCAGTTACCCAGCTGAAACCCCTTAGCTGGCTTGCTTTCTACTGCGTGGCTCAAATCCTACTCAGGAGCTTTTCTGAGTAGATTAAAGAACAAGTTTGTATTTCTTTGTGACGGTTGGTTGTACTTTGTAACAGTAAATTACCAAAGGAGTTTAGACAGAGAGCAATCCATGTATTCACAGCCTGTATCTATAACCGCTCCCCCTTCTTCAACAATCATGGGTTCAATATCATGGATTGGCACAGAGGAATTTCTCAATGGAGCACTCTCAGGAGAATACTTGTTTCCCTGCTGTCTTTCAAGGGTATAGCTAGGGCATAGATCAGTGTTCATACCTGAGCTTCCATTGCTGTTAGAGTTCCTCTCTAAATAGCCTGGCCAGTATGTAGTCCAGTTCTTATGTCCAGCCTTCCAATCCAGATCCCTGGACACTGGATCTCTCTTCACATACCTTCTGGCACGGGTCTTAGGGTCCCTTCCACGTGCAGCCGTCTCCCTCACAGGTACCGTCTGGAGATTCCTAGCTCTGCAGCACCATTCCTCTGGCTTTCCCCAGTCCAATGGTGCAAGCTTGCCTTTGGAATGCCTTCCAGTATACGTACTGCTCTGGACTCCTTTAGACCTCCCAAAAGCTTTTCTCTTCTTCTTTCTTCCAAAGGGTTTCTTGCCCTCTCTGTCCGTCCGCTCTGGTTTCTGCTTCTGATGATCCTCCAGATGATGAAGCTGTCCAAGATGAGGATATCCAAGCTGATCAAGACACTGAGGATGATTCTCTGTAGAATAAACTCTACCTTTATTCTGCTTAGATGAGTGCTCCACCCTAGCACAGCGCAGCTGTGCTGAATCAGGCCCTGCCCTTTGAGATGAGTGCTTGGGGATTACCTCATAGCCCTCTTGATTGAACACACGTTTCCCCACTTCAGCTCCTCTAATGGCTGTTGGAAACCTGGTGCATTCTTGGATTGGTAGTTTTTTATGGAAAAATTCTGTTTTCTTATTTCTACCAGAACTGACAGGTTGCTTGTTCAGAGTCACTTCACCTTTACTATAGCTCCTTCCTGAGCTATGATAAGCTTCCTTATCACAGGCTGCAGAGCTGTATGCTACTTAGTTAGGAGAAAATATATGACGTTCCACCATCCCTGGCTGTTAACACCCTGTTAATCCTAGAAACTTGACATCCGTGACACACCCGGCCTTGGAGATTTCTGAGGCCAACATACTGGAGGAGATCTATGATCTAGACTTCTAGATATATTATATCTTACTAGGGATGCACCCCCCTTCCCAATCAATAATATTTACATTAGGGGAAATCTTGATTCCATTCCTGACACCCACTCAAAATGCTGGCAGACACATTTGGAGATAACCTGTATGTCCAGGCCCACCTAGCACCCAGTCTTCCATATGAATTGGTAAATAGCAAGTTTTGCAGGAAAACCATCTCTTATATCAAAAGTGGGCACGCCAACTGCTTGTCCACTTTTAAGCCACTGCAAATAGAGGAGTCCATAAGGGTACACTCCAAAACAATCGTGCGATGTCGTAGTCTCTACAATACGGTTTGCCCTTCCAGTAAGGTAAGTAACACCACTGATTGCTACTCCATCTTCAGGTTCTTCTAAATTAATACGAATATACCTGCACTGAGCTTTTCCAGGTATGATTTAGTAAAACATCGGAAGGAAATGCAGCCACTCTGGACCAAGCCTCCACTTGTGATCCAGCAGCTCAAACGTACAATCAACCAAGCAACAAAGATCATAAGATTTTCATCTTAAGATGAAAAGAAAAATGTAGGCACCCCAGTCAGGTGAATACATAGTAAGAACGCCTTCAGGATGACAACCCTCGCTGAATTCTAATCCTGTAACTTGCCATCAGGAGCTTGTTCTCTGTGCGAGACAAACTGGCCAATGATGGACACATCAGACGACCTCTTTACAGAAAATAGTCCTTTACGGAGATCGTGTACATAGTGGGTCACAACTGCTTAAATTTATAGGCTTCACTATCTGTCATTTAGTCACTGCCAGTCAAGAGATGCTGAAGCGATCACAACGGGTTTTTTCAAGAGGCTTTTTTCTTTCAACACAGTTTGATAATACAGGAACAAAACAGACTAAATGTATGGACATCACAACTGTACATTATTTAACCCAACTTACTACTACTTATTATTTGTATAGCGCTACAAGGTGCATGCAGTGCTTTACAGAGACTTAGATGTAAGAGACCGTCACTGCTCATAAGAGTTTACAGTCTAGTCAAGACTGACAACACAACAACCGGGGACTAGGGGATTGGAAAGGAGGTGAACAAGAAACTAAGGGGATCAGGATCCAAAAGAAGTGTCAAAGAGGTGAGTTTTTAGTCTGGATTCTGGAAGTAAATCTGAAGAGAGGAGCCAGTATCTCACCTCACAAGAACCTACTGCTGGATTCAGTAGACACTCAAGAGACCATGAGACTAATAAGTCAAAGGGGGTGAGGGGGACATAAGGGAAGTGCCATGTTCTGCAATTGCCTGGCTCTCTGTGGTTCATCTCTCTACAGGCTACATGATTCTTTATCACCAGGCCTCATTTCATAAGCTTCACCAACCAGGTCCTCCTGCTGACCTAACCCCCTTGGTTCTTCCTCACCGCCATATATGCTGCACAGCCTGCGCTCCGTGTCTTGGCCTTGGAGTCCACCAGCCTCCCACTGATACCGAAGTCACAGAGTTTGATCTGGCCCCTCTCATCCAGCAGGATGTTGGAAGGCTTCAAGTCTCTGTGGATGACGCCATGTTTCTCTTTCAGGTAAAAGAGCTACAGTGGTTCTCAGAGCAGAGGAATCTCGGTACCAACCTCAGCTCCCCCCCACCCCATGTAGCAGGGGGGAGAGATAGATGCTCACCCACTCTCAGGTCTGGAGATACACCACGATGGATAGCAATACATTGAGGAATGGGGGCAAAACCCGATGGAAGCTCTAGCTTCAATTTAAGAAAGCAAAACTTTTGATCAAAACAACCACCAGATCCCCCCCCCAAAAAACACCACACGGATTTTTTCCTCGTATATGAAGCCTGCAGACTGAAAGGTAGATTATCAAGAGCCCCAAGACCTGAGACTCCTCACATTCGGCCCTTTTGCCTAACATCTTTCTCATTTCAAGGTTCCCACCAATGAAAAACAGATTTGGTTTCATAAATAGCAAAATGTCATTAGTGCCAAGATAGAGTTACAGAGCTGGTCCTGCCCTCTTCACAAAAGACAAGCCTCTCGAAAATGATTTTAAAAATAGCACCATGAAAAAGGATCTAGCAAAGCATAGTCTGAACTCTTCGGCCTAACAGCAGAGATGGTGAATTAATACATTAAACAGTTAAGAAAAGGGTTTACTCCAATGCAAGGATGGCAAACAGGACAATTGTCCAGGGCCCTGGTGTCTCCATGTCATTCTGAGATGAAACAGGTTTCATTGGCCCTCCTTTTTCAAGCAAAAACCAAATGGCTTAAGCCAGGCAGGGCCCTAAGACACTGTGAAGCTGCCTGTGATTTGTTTGATCTTTCTAATCCTCAGAGCATAAAGCTTCAAGCTTGTGTCTGTAATTCTCAACTAGTCCTGCAACATTCCATCAAATATTATACACTAGTCCATCTGCGCTATCAGTTCCGGTTGCATTAAAAATCGATAAATACAAAAGGATAAATCAAGAAATTGAGAATTGAATACAGCATAAAGGCCATCCCTTCATAAGAGTATTACAGTTCACCCGTCACTGCAATTCACTCTCTTTCACCCATGATTTACATGCCCACCCATCACCACCACCAAAGCTTTTAAATCAGCCCAAGAAATTCCAGTGGATCGTAATTCTGCAGACCTTCAGATGAATAAGAAATAAGTAAGACAACAGAGAAACATCTAAAGACTTCTGCCCAACTCCTATTCTTCTAGCTAAATAGGAAAGAGGCAAGTTTCCACCTCTAGCGGGTCGCATTCATAGGGAGAAGCAAGACTGAAGGCTTGACCTATCCACTGACACAACTGCATGATATATGAGCTACTGAATGACCAGTAGGGCACCATCTCAGAATGGCTTTCTTTCCAAGACGTGCAATGCATGCCTAACAGCTGCTTGAGGTGTGGGGTACTTCCTGACCAGTAGTCAACTCCTTCACATATCCACCAATGTTTCCAAGATCAAGGTCAGAGCATTGCCCAGTACAGAAAATATAGTCACAGGGGGCCATTCAAGCAACAAGGCCATTATAAAAAACATGGTCAGCATTTCTACACTTAGAGCCAAGTATACACTACCTCAATGGGCATACTCCATTCTTGTACAGCGGCCCTAGGAATTTTAATTAAAAGAGCACAGACTGCTTATTCATGATATCATGCAATGGTGGCTCTAATGAGTCCAATTAAATCATAGAGCCCTAAAAAGTAGTGACAGTAGAACACTGGGTTTAGCTGCACAGAGGAAACTTTATAAAAACCCAACTTCAGTATGGGGAGGCCACATTTTCTTACTTCAGCCTCATGAATCCCGATGGCTGTGGGGATTATTACAGAACTTGCTAATAAGCCATAGAAGGGGGCCTGGCTGTTTAACTTCAGTACTGGTCTTGTACAAAGGAAAACGGAAGATGGCGAAGCCTGAAGAGGCCAACTGGTGGAAGCCATTAAACATGCATGGAACAAAGATGGAGGGCAGCGTAAGGGGTTTCATATGGGAATTTATAGGCATATGCACCAAAGTGGAGAGCTAAAAATGGGGGATGTGGTCTTTATCTGCCCTCATTACCCATGTTATAAGAAGTCCACGATTAGACATGAATTATGAGTCAGTGCGGGCATACATTTTCTTCATAATACTCTCTTAAAAAGCAATTAAACGATACCCCCCAAATGTCTATCTGTCCCCTCTGTTCCCACCACATTCTCGAGTCCACCTAGACAACTTTCCAGGATTTGCCAGATTTGTGAAGAATCAATGCCAGAGGTGAGATTTAAACGGTTAACAATGTTTCTCTGGAATCAGGTTACTCAGAAACGTGTTGAGTGATTTATCCTCCTTATATAGGTGCAGTAAAAATTTTGAAGCCTTATTAGAGAATCAGAAACAAAAAAACTGCTCTTTTCTGTTACAAAATACATTCTTTGGCTTCCAACTGCATTAAATCACAGTCTGAGTACTAATTAAAATGCCTTCCACCATGGTAATAGTTACATTATCGTTCAGATTTAGAGACAATGGCCATCCAGAAACAGTAACAAATGCAGCCAGCTCTGGGGTGGAAATCACAGCCAACCAACTTTGGCATCTATTCTACATGGAGGAAAAGAATAAATGGTCCTTGCCCAAGTCACAGAGCAGAAGGAGGAACTGGGAGCAGTTCTAATTCATCACTCACTGCTTTAAGCTCTCCAGCACATCTCCCTAAAGACATGTAAATGCTCAACTCCTGACCTGTCACGAGGTGGCTTGGGGGGAGGAGAAGAGATCTAATGCGTTGAAACGGATCCATAAGAATCAATGACGACCAGTGTCAGCTCACTACATTCTGCTTTCATGGCTTGGCTTGCGATAGTCAGTAGCCCCATTCCAGAAAATAGAACAAAGAGGGCTTCGGAATCCTTAGTATTAGAGCATTTTCTGACAAATGGGGATGGAGGTCCCAGGCATGAATGATAACAGCGATGGGGAGGGAGAGAGGTTGGTTTCCAGGATTTCTTCTGATGGTGAAGCCCAGTTCATCAAGATTACCTCTGCTTATAGGGGGAGGGGGTCGATGTCTCTCGGATATGGATAAGATTCTTGTCAGAGCTTAGACAAAAGATATGAGGATTCTGACCCTTCAAAAGCTGGCGCCTTGCCAACTAATACTCCGAGCACGTGAATTGCATACTGCATGTTGTGAGGTTAGCAGGGAATGTTATCAACACTCAAGGCACCTGCTCATTGCAGTCCTGTCCTACCAAAACATCACCTTCCCATTCCCCCAGCACTTCGCTTCGTGGGGCCCCTTCGGCTACCTGTTTCCTCCTGTTTGAGATATAAATCAGAGGATTTACACTGAGTTGCTGTAATAAATGAAAATCGCCCAAAGTCCTGTACAGCCATGAGAGTATGGTGAATGAGGTTGGGGTGTATGACAGAGGGTGGGGGGTTGAGGTCAGGGGCTCAGTATGTGTGCCTGGCATGAGAGTGTGGGAGGTTGGGAGCTATGTGTGTGGTGAGGGGCTGGATGTGAGTTGGTGTGTGCGCATGAGAGGGTGGGGGGAATGAGGTGGCATGTTGGCTGCATGTTTGTGTGTGCATGCATGGGGGGCACGTGTCACGGGGTGTGTGTGTAGATTGGGGAAAGGGAATGTGTTCCTCTTAGCATACAGGTATTTTGGCTCCCTTCTTCCAGCGTACTCAAATTCTGAGCATCCCATACCGATGCACTATTTCCTCCTGTCCACCTCCACTCCCACATTTTCACCTTCTCCAGCCACTGAAGCCCCTTCCACTCTGACATGGCCCTTTCTGTACTCCCCCCCCCACTCCTTATCTCCCATACTTTCTTCCTCCCCCTCCTCTGGTTTCTTATTTAATTAATGTACATGCATGAAATCCCAGCCTTCTTTGCCAGGGTCTAATAGCACTTCTCTGCCAACGGGGAATGCAGTCCCTGCCAACAGGAACCGCCACAGCACAGCAGGAGCTTCAAAAGTGACGGTAGAAGGCTGCGAATAAAGCACCTTTGCTGCCCATCCTCTGCAGCCGTACCACCGACGAATCCTGGGGAGAGGAAGATGGGGAGTCCTGCAACCCCCAACACAGTCAAGAGAAGTCAAGGGATTCCTTATGCTGACTTTAAGGGTCTTGAGTTGGCAGTGCCGACCTTTACTTGCATGGTTCTGTTAGAGGTATGACTTGAACCATTTTAGTGTGTTATCTGTTAGACCAATGTCGCTTAGTGTCTCACCCCATCATGCTAAACAGGCTGAGTCAAAAACAGCGCTTATGTCAAGGAACAATGGCACAAATCCCTGTCGAGGTTTATCCAGGCCAATGATGAGTCTGTTGAAGAGATCTGTTAGGAGAGTGTCAATGCCATGTTGTGGGCGGAAACCATGTTGGTCTTGGTCTAGTCGTGCATGTGTATCCACATGGTCTTGCAGCTGATATTGTATGGTTTTTTTTCAATTATTTTGGCCAGAAATGGGATAGTCGCAATTGGGCGATAGGAGCTCGGGAGGGCTTTGTCCAGTGAAGTCTTTTTTATGATAGGAGGTATAGAGGCCTATTTGAGTACAGGGGGTAGGTATCCTTGCATAAGGGAGGAGTGAACTATCTGTAGAATGGTTTGAGCACATTGGCTGCATAGATTTTTTAGCCATGTAACAGGACATGGGTCGAGAGGTGAGGTTGTGGTAGATGTTGATGATGATGTCTAGTATTTCTCTTTTTTTTTTATTAGGTTGAGGTTGTGCCATAGATGATTTTTGTTGCTACCTTTATTTTGCTGAGGTAGCACATAGTGTTGTAGCATTGTTGCGAGTTGTTTGTTGTGGAGGAAGTCTGCCATAACTTATGGGTCAATTTGCATTTTTTTGTTTGCTGTGCCGGCTGTGTTGGGATCATTGTTCAGTTGGGATACAATTGAGAATAGTTCTCTAGGGTGGTTGAGTGATTTCATAAGGGTGTTTGTGATAAATTCCTTTTGGGTCTTGTTACATAGGTCATTGTATTCCTTTTGAAAGTTGTGTCTTGACTGTATTGTCCTACGTTCTTTTCCATTTTCTTTCAAGGCGCCTAAGTTCTTTTCTGATCTGGTCCAGGTTTTTGGAGAACCATGGAGGTCGTGAGGATTTTTAATGTTTTGTGGTGAGTTTTTTTGTTGAAGGTTGCAGCAGCATTTATTGTCTGGTTCCATGAGTCTATAAATGTGTCCAGATCAGTTACGTCTATTAGTGCTGCGGTCTGGTCAAGGAAGTATTGCGCATTGAAAGCCTTGAATCGACGTCTGAACTGTTGCTATTGAGGGGGTTTTGGTTGAGAAGCATTGGCTGGTATATTGAGAGATATCATGGTATGATCTGACCATGATACTAGGTCAATTTGTAGGTTTAGATTTTCTTTATGTAGGTTGATGGGTACGAATATAAGGTCCAGGATTGATTCTTTGCAATAGGTTGGTGCATCAATTATTTGAGTTAGCTGCAGGGATTCCATGGCATTCAGGAATGCATTGGCATGTTTTTCAGTGGTTGAGGGGAGGTTGAGGTCACCTATGAGGATAAAGTGGTTTCTTGTGGCTGTTTGAGTAAATACCTTGTCTAGGATTGCTGCTAGATCTTCGGTGTTGGGTTTTCTATTAGATACAGTGTACTTCGAGTTAGAGATGGTTAGGAGGTCTAATGTATGTAGTGACAGAGTTATTCAGTGTGAAGTTCAAGTGTTTCTTTGCAAGTATGAGTACTCCTCCTCCTCTCTGATGTAATCTAGGGCAGCTAAATAGTATATATTGTGATGTAGTTAGTTGGTTTAGTACAACGTTGTCATAGTCATTGATCCAGCTTTCCGTGATGCACATTACATCTGTGTCAGTGAGTTGAATATGGTCTGTGATAGTCTGAATTTTGTTGCGGTTAGAACGAGCTTTGATGAGAGAACATATGATTGGATGTGGTTGGGGCAAGTTACCTCAGGATGGAAGGTCGGGGTTCAAATCCTACTAGAGGACAGCAACCTTGGGCCGGAAGGACTGGGGTTTCTAGTACCACAGGTGCTCCTTGTGGTCTGGGGCAAGCCACTTAACCCTCCATTGCCCATGTTCCCTGTAAAATAGTTATCTCCAAGTTATAATGCCCTGTTCAATGTAAACCGCCTTAATATCATGAAAGGCGGTATATAAGAAATGTTAAATAAATAAAATAAATAAATAAATTTGTTGTTACTTGTTCTGTGCTGATATATACGAGTCTGCGAGATTGTTTAGTATGGGGTAGTTTATGGTGAGTTGTAAGGTGGAGGAGGTTTGCTCTGTGAATAACTTGTATGTTTTAGTTCCAACTATTGGTTAAATGGGTAGAAGATATGAGGAGAAATGTAGTCAGAAGAATGGTCACGTGATATATTAGACTATGCAGTGTCATGTTTGGATATATGATCGCAGTTTACCGTGGCTGTTTTTTTCTTGAGAGGTTCAATAAGTATCTTGATGATCTGTAAATGAGGTATGTCTTGCTGCTTTCTTTTCCTCCTCTGACGGTCCACGCCAAAGGGCCCTCTGGCAATGCCCTCAGGTGCGGGTCCACCTAGCAGCGCTTCAGATTTGAAAGTCCCACCGGTGCTCCTCTTTGGCCCGATTGGCCTTGGTGAAGGGGAGCAGGAAGCTAATGTAATGTAATGTTACCACACCAGTCCTCACCAATCATAAAACTACTCTTACCACTGTATTCTGGGCCGTCTGCAGTCTGTGGGCGAGTCTCTCCAGCAGACCCACTAGGTCCACCCACCAAAATAGTCCAGATAGGCGATAACAAAAGCATACCGCACAACCATAAAGGATTTCCTATCTAACGAGAACTGCAACCTACCTCTCTTCTGTAGTTCACAAAAATCATTTCCCGCTACATCACTGGAGTACAGGTGACCAAATCCTTCCCCACCTAAACTGATCATAACAAATCCATGGGGTTTAAGACATCTATTTTCAAAAACTCTCTTCCTGTTTTCAAACCAGTTTGCTCTCTTCCAATTAAAGCCGATCCAAGGGTTTCCGCTGCCCCAGGCAGAAGCCCTGCCATGCCACCCCCCTATCCTTCTGAGCCGAGCCACACTGCCACCAATTCCATTGGAAGGGTCGGTGGAGAGGGGAAGACTTGGCTTGGCGCACTGGCAGCAGTCCGCGTGCTTCGGTACACATAGCCTGCTGCTTCTGACCTCCCTCCAACAAAACTTCCTGTTGGGGGTGTCAGAAGCATCAGGCGATGTGTGCTGTGCCACCCTAGCCTACCTAATGGATGGGCCGGCCCTGCTTCCAATCATAATCCCCTTCCAGGGCTGGCCCAACCACTAGGCAAATAGGCAGTTGCCTAGGGCAGCGGCTTCTGGGGATGGGGGGCACAGCAAAGAGCAGCTATAGGCAAAGCACAGCAATGGATCCTGGCAGCCACACAAAGAGTCATCAGTGCACACTATTATTACCTGCAGGAAGAATGGGCAACAGGCAAGCGTCCATCTACTCTTTAGTGGCTTTCTGAAATCTCCCCCATAATGAATATATTTACAAAACAAAGATTAACATTGAAAAGTGTGATACCCAAATAGCATTTTATAGGATGCTCTGTGAGGGATGCTGTTGAGATAATTACCATTGAGTTTAATCATCAAAATCTTGGGGGGGGGGGGGAGCTCTAAGGGTCTAAATTCTTATTGAGAGGGGGCGGTGAAGTTTCGCTGGGGCACCTAATACCCTTGGCACCAGCACTGGCCCCTTCATATACTCCTAGCTCAGTTGGAAGATTATCCATACATAACTAGCCCATCCCAACTCTCAGATCGACCCTCCAAAAAGGTCACATACAAATATTAAACAGCTGAGGGCAGTGGTGCCGAGGGTCACTATAATTTACTTCTAAAAAGCAGCCAAAAATAGAAAAATCCATTGCAATACATCAGCTTCCATCCCCCATCCCTCTACATTTCTCCCAAAATATTAAATAGGCACTACATCATATGCAGCAGGCAGATCTAGCATACCAGAAAGACTCTTCCCAGCACCATCGGTATCTGCAACCGGCACAGTTTCTGTACTGTGTCCTGCTGAAAGTCAACTTGACATGCTTCTAAACCACCTGTCTCTTCCACAGCTAGGTCACTAGTTTGTCTATGCTGACTGCAAAAGATCAGCTGACCTCTAGAACAGACCAAGGCATCTAGAGGCAGCAATTTTCAATTAGTGTTATGATTGCATACGTCAACAGGAAGGGTACCAGCGCTATTTGCCACTATCAAGAAAGTCTAAGACATCTTTTAGCAATGAGGTTATTCCATCCGCTAGACAAAGTTCCGACACTGAGCTGTTCCAATTGTCAAAGATTTTCCTAAACTCTAAAACATTAACGTATCAATTGTCTCCAACTTTAGCTCTACGTGGGCATGTTATCCTCTTCAGTACCTTTTATAATCTTCCTCTATCCCTTGAAATCTGACCTGTACTCCTTGAACCATCTCACAAAAAAACATACAAAGTTTGTTTCCCCCTCGTCCCCCATTTTCAACACAATCTTCCCCAGCAACCCATCTACTAATGTAAATAGCTCCTTTTATTGATTTTCCACCCTGTTGGTAAAAATGTTTGTTCCTGTGCCTACTCTATCAGCTGCCATCCATCATGGACACTGTGACCGAATCCATTGCCTATTTATTTATTTAACCAGTTTTCTATATCACCTTCGATCAAAGTGGTTTACATTATGTAGCTACTACAAACAGGTACTGGATATATTCCCTCGTCCCCAAAGAGCTCCCAATCTATATGTACCATCTTGATAACCTCTTCTGTTCTTCCAAGAATCATGGAATTCACTGGAGGTATGTTTAGGATGTAACTTCCAAGGAACAATGACACCCAACATTCAAATATTTATATGCTTTCTACTGATCCTCTGCTGATACATCCTCTATACCTACCAACCATTTCCTTAACTCCTCTCCAAGTTGAATCCCATTAACTTTACCTCTAGTTATATCCGCCCCTTCCAGACCACATTTACTCTAAATGGGGGACTACACAGAGAATTTCAAGAACCTGTGGGCAGACCATAGCACCAAGCGACAGCCGATGTATCTCAACCCATGCTCATTCACTATAGCCTTGCAAGATTCTGAAGTCTATACAGTAACATCACAGAGACTCTGTTTTATTTGCCCCGTGATCTACCCCACCATAATATGCAGAATGCCACAATGCCTTGGCACCTGTAAGCAGGCATTTTGCAGATACTAGGATGCTTCTGGAATTCTAGTTACGAGATCGTGCAGTTGGGGTTCTTCTAAAGTGTTGGTTACCATGCTTTCCTGATACCTCACCAGAGAAATTCAAGTCAAGTTCCTGAACCCCTGATACAGGACAACATATTCCTGGGTAAGCATATATACAGTATAAGCATTTGCCCTGCAGCAGATCTGTTATGTCATCTCTTTCTTGACGGGATAGAAATTCTCTGGGCCTTGCTTGACCCAAGACTATATGGTAAACAGAGGTATGCAAGGTGGGGGTCTTTAGCTTTGGAGACAGTGAGGGCAAAGCACATGTAGAAACTATGTGAGGTCATACGCCCTGTTGACAGTTGAGTTTCTGCATCATGCTAAATAAGGCTTGGAGCTGAAGGCAAGTCGTTGAGGATGTTAGGGGTACTCTGCACTGCTGAATTACCATAACGAGTCTTATCAGCACTAAACGCCTGCCTAAAGGCTAAGACTTTGCTGATCTGGCTTGCAAGTGGGATGTTAAACATCAAGGGTGGAGATACACAGCAAGGCAGGGCCTTCGTTCAAGAAGTTACTTGCATGCCAGGACCTCAAATGCATTTAGAGCTTGCACAGCAGTGCTGTGGTAGAGAAGATACCCGCATCTAGGAGATGCCAGATTCATCAATTTAATACAATCAATTTAGCTCATACTAAATGCCAAATGTGTCTGCTCCACAAATCCAGTCTCTGGAATTGCGTCTACCTTGCTGAATTACAGTGCGACCACAGGCTCTCTTATAGGCATGTTTGACTTGAGCCAGTCAACTTTCACCATCCTTGCCAAAGATCTCCCACCACTGAAATTCTCCCCTAATCCTGCTCGGAAATTGAGAATTCTGGGTATAAAATGATCTAAAAAAATTACATTTTCTCTGCTTTCTGATCTGAGAAGTGCATTCTAGAAAGTTCCTATGAGACGGCATCTTTACTACGAGATAGTAAGGCGTATAACATTATCTATAATTTGGAGCAAATGTTAGTAGTGGGGTCACCATAATGTGGGGTGGAGCAGGTTATGTAGACAAGGGTTTGGAATTTCATTAGTACAGCTTCTGAACTGAGCCATCCTGTTCCTTTCACTCTGCATTAAAAGGGAGTCAAGCCTGACAAGGCTTTTACGTGATTAAATCCCCTTCTGGTATGCACTTGTAGATCTGTTTCAGCAAATGCCACACATCTGATGTTTTCCCTCTGTATGCTCACAAGATGCTAGGGGAGGAAGGTTCAGGAATGACTTATTTGCACCCAGGAACCATTTATGCAAGAGCTTAAGGCCTTCCAAGCCTTCCCTCACCCTCTCCTATGGCATTACAGAAGACTGATCCCTGGGCCCTCCCCTCAAAACACACACCCAACTATCTTTTAGACGGAGCACCATCCACCCAGGATCTCCTGAGCTGGCACAGTTGTGGGCCTCTGATTCTCCTAGGACAAGCAGGATGTGTCAGCCACACCTGGTGTCGTCCCCCGACGGCGCCGTGACGGAAGTGCTCTCTAGCTCAGAACTTCTGAGCATGTGTGAGGTGGTCCCACCTCCCAGCCCGCCCCTAGCCGGCCAGTTTTTTCTCTTCCGCCTTGCCTCAAGACGGATTTCTCAAGCTCTCTTATTTTTTTCACAAAGACATGCCTAAATCAGGCTTTAAGAAGTGCCTTACCTGCAGCAGAAAGATGAACATCTCCGACACCCATCAGCACTGCATCAGATGCCTGGGGGCATCCCACCAGGTGGAGAACTGTGAATCCTGCAGCCGGATGTCCCCCAGAGCAAAAAGGCACCGGGAACACTCGTTAAAGGACCTGTGCTCTCCCGCAAAAGCCTCCACGTCCCAGGACCCTAAGCAGGCAAGCAGCAAGAAATCAAAGCCTGCTGAATCCCAGAAGCCACCTTCCCGGGTCTCCGGTGCTCACCAGCGTCCAAACGCGGCCCCTGCCAAAGCGCCGCACAAGAAGAATGCTGCCACGATGCCCGATGAACTCACTGTAAGTTCTGACCCCGGAGAGGCCCCTGCCGTTCGGGTAAGCCCCTCTCCGGCGCTCGGCAACCCCGGAATTCCTCTACATGCGGTCTGCATGCTGGCCAAGATGGCGCTGCCCTCGTGGCCCCGCCAGGCCCTGCCCCCGGGAACGCCTCCTCAACACTGATTGGCTGCCCGTAGGAAAACCCCTCCCCTCTGCACAACGCGTCACGACGCTCTGACAGGGAGATCCCCAGGACTGCTTCAGCCAATCGAGTCCATGCTGCCTCTTCTTCCCCGGTGCGGGACTCCCATTCTCGGCGCGGTGAGTCTCAGCGGAGCAGTAAGTCGCCCGACCGCGCTGTACCTCAGCGCCGACGAGAAGGACGGCACGGCAGAGCGGACAGCAGGGAATCCCCCTGCCATCCCCGCTCTCGCTCCATGGACCGCGCTGATCCACAGCGCCAAGGAGGGAGCGTCAATCAGCGTGAGGGCAGCAGACACTCTCCGGGTCAACGCAGCGCTGAGGATAACCACAGGAAGAAATCTGCCAAGAGGAAACATCGATCCCCCTCTACAGCAAGGGGTTACTATGCTGGTTCTTCCTATGACAGCAGGAAATCCAGCTCTCCTTGTCACAAGAGACACAGAAGCAGCAGATCCCAATCCACCTCTTCTGCCATCTTAAGCCTCCTGTCTCGCCTAGTGGAGCAGACCGCCCCACGCAGGGCGTCCAGCCCCCTTCAGACTCTTTCGGAGAAGGGACACTCCCCAATATACCCCAGACTCTCGCCCAGGGAGCGCTCTCCCTCCCCCGCTCCCTCCAGAGCACATTCTCCCTCACCTACCCAACGGGAACCCGACGCTGAGGAAGTAGAGCCCTGCTCTGAAGGGGAGGACCCAGATACAGGCTCTGACAACAAGGACACTAGCGAGACAGTCGAGCCCACGCCAGTGCCTGAGGACCTCACCTACCCAAAATTCCTACGGAAGGTGATCTCTAAGCTGGGGCTGTCCACGGAGGTAACGTCAGAAGAACAGGAGCCGGAGGTCATGAAGTACCTGAACGGCCCCAAGCCGGCAATGGCGCTCCCCCTCCACCGCAGATTGAAAGACAAACAGCTGGCACTGTGGCAGTCCCCAGCATCCAGTCAAGCTTTCTCCAGGCGCTTGGACACCAAATACATTGTCCACTCAGGACCTGGATTTACCAAAGCGCAGTTACCCCACCAGTCCATCGTGGTATCATCAGCCCTGAAAAGGTCCAAGTCCACGCGTAACCAGTCAAACCATCCACCAGGTCGGGACCCCAAACGCCTAGACGATATTGGGAGGAAAGTGTTTCAAGGAGCTATGCTCAACGCCAAAATAGCATCCCACCAATTCCAGCACGTCCTCTTCCAGGACGCACTCCTGGCCGACCTCAAGAAGCATCTGCAAGACCTTCCCAAGGACTCACGGACAATGGCCTCAACCTCCATGCAGGAATTAGCAGAATGCAGCAAGCACCTGATGTGCACCGCCTTCGATGCATTTGACACTGCTGTCCGAACAGCGGGCACGGCCATTTCAGCACGGCGCTGGGCATGGCTCCGAGCCTCAGGACTCTCTGACAACACCCACGACCGTATTGCGGACGCCCCCTGCTCAGGTGACTCCCTGTTCGGGGACAAGGTAGCCGACACTGTCAAGGACCTCAAAGAGGACTGCACCACCCTAAAGACTTTAGCAGCAGACGGCCTTGAACGCCCGACTTGGTCACAGAAAGGGGGATATTTCCGGAAACCCTTCGCTCCTTCGAAACAATTCTATGGATCCAACCGTCAGTGGCAGCCTCCAAAGTTCAAGCCAACTTATCAGAAGGCGCCTTTTCAGCGACAGCAACCGCGACAGCGAAAACAGAAGCAGTCCAACACTTCCCACTCGGGGAAGGATTCCTCCTCCTTCTGACTATGCCCCGGTTGGGGGTCGCCTTTCGCAGTTCCCATCCGCCTGGCAGGAGATCACCACGGACAAGTGGGTATTGCAGATAGTCCAGTCGGGCTACCGCTTGCCCTTCTCCTCCCCTCCATGGCAGCGCAAGCGACCTACCAGCCAACCTCCGCAGCACCTGGAACAGCCGCTGCAGGAACTCATACAACAACTCCTACAGGCCAATGTGATAGAGCAAGTGCCCCCGGGGGAGGTCAATGCCGGCTTCTACTCCCGGTACTTCCTTATCCCCAAGAAGAAAGGGGGCCTACGCCCTATCCTCGACCTCCGAAAGCTGAACAACTTCATAATCAAAGAGAAGTTCAGGATGTATTCGCTCAACTCCATCCTTCCCTTAATCAGGGAGGGGGATTGGTTGGTGACGTTGGATCTCCAGGACGCCTACTCCCACATCCCGATCCACGCTTCTCACAGGAAATTCCTCAGATTCACAGCGCTCGGCGGACACTACCAGTATCGAGTCCTGCCGTTCGGACTATCCCCAGCACCCAGAGTTTTCACAAAGTGCGTGGTGGTGGTGGCCGCACATCTCCGGAAACAAGGCGTCGCCATCTTTCCCTACCTGGACGACTGGCTCCTGTCGGCAGATTCAGCCTCCGGACTCCACAAGGCGGTACGGCTGACGACAGACCTGCTGACCAGAGTGGGCTTCCTTCTCAACAAGGAGAAGTCCAGGCTGGAACCAGTCCAGCGCACAGAATTCATTGGGGCGATAATAGATACCAAGGCCTGCAAGGCCTTCCTCCCTCAACCTCGGATCAACACCATCACCCGCCTGGCCACCGAGATGTCGACAGAGGAACGCACCTTGGCCCGCGCTATACTCCGCCTGCTAGGCCACATGGCTGCAACAACTTCAGTCCTTCCGTTGGCGAGGCTACACATGCGTATACTGCAGTGGCACCTACGGACGCACTGGAAGCAACTCTCCCAACCTCTCAACACCCGTATTCCGATATCTGCCAGTGTGGTCCAGAGTCTGCGCTGGTGGACACAGCCACCCAACCTCTCGGTGGGCAAGTGCCTTCATCCACGCATACACCAGCTCACCCTCACCACGGATGCCTCCTCCACGGGATGGGGGGCCCATCTACGGCACCTCAGCACACAAGGTGCATGGACCACAGTGGAACAAACACTCCACATCAATCATCTCGAACTCAGGGCCATCAGGTATGCCCTACAGACCTTCATGCCCAAGCTGACGGGAAAAGCAGTCTTGGTACAGACGGACAACCAGGTTGCAATGTTTTATATAAACAAGCAAGGGGGCACTCGCTCCCATTCGCTATGCAAGGAAGCCCTCGACACCTGGGCCCTGGCATTGCGCAACGGGTGCACGCTACAAGCAACATACCTTCCCGGGGGTCAGAACACTTTAGCGGACAGGCTCAGCAGACAGCTTCAACCTCACGAATGGATGCTCCACACGGATGTGGCACGCAACCTCTTCCAGCGATGGGGGAGCCCACAGATCGACCTCTTCGCGACCGAGGAGAACACAAGATGCCCCTTGTTCTGCTCCAAGCTCCCGTCACAGACCAGGGTAGCCTCCGATGCTTTCGCCATCCCCTGGAAAAGCTGGGAGCTGGCATACGCCTTCCCTCCCACACCTCTCTTGACAACCACGATACAACGTATCATCGAGGAGAAATTACAGATGATCCTGGTAGCCCCTTATTGGCCAAGACAGATGTGGTTCTCCCTGCTGATGCAGCTCGCCCAAGAACCACCCATCAGACTGCCTCTGAGGCCAGACCTCTTAACCCAGAACGGGGGCCTAACCTGGCACCCCAATCTCCAGACATTAGCTTTGACAGCCTGGAGGCTGAAAGGTTAACCCTCAACGGCTCTCACCTTTCCCCTGACGTGCAGCAAATAGTCCTCGCGTCCCGGAGGCCTTCTACCAGAAAGGCATATGGCCTCAAATGGAAACGCTTCTCCATCTGGTGCAAGGACCAAGGAGTGGACCCAACGTCTTGCCCGATACCCACGATTTTACAGTATCTGGCCCTCCTCTGCAGATCGGGATTACAACCGCAATCCATCAAGGTGCACCTAGCGGCCATCGCCTCCCTACACGAGCGCACGGATGACACAACCTCAGGCTCCATCGCCACCCTCCCCATTGTGACACGCTTCATGAGAGGGCTCCGTAACCTGAAGCCCCCGGTGCAGAAGCCAGTGCCCTCATGGGACCTTAACATTGTTCTACAGCAGCTCACGCAAGAGCCATTCGAACCATTGGACACGGCCGAGGGAAAGTATCTCGCCTGGAAGACCCTTTTCCTCGTCGCCATTACCTCCGCCAGGAGGGTTAGCGAGCTTCAGGCTCTGGTGTCACACCCGCCCTACACGCAACTCTATCCCAACCGGGCGTCCCTGCGGACCCACCCAAAATTTGTACCGAAGGTGGCCTCCGCCTTTCACATCAACCAGGCAGTAGAGCTGCCATCCTTCTTCCCAGCACCACATTCATCCCCCGAGGAGCAACGTCTTCACTCTCTGGATTGCGTGCGTGCCTTACGCACCTACATCGACAGGACATCCGCTACTCGTCGGGGTACACAGCTGTTCGTCTCCTTTGACCCGAACAAACCTGGGAGACCTGTCACCAAACGTACGCTACTCTCTGGATATCAACCTGCGTGGCCTATTGCTTGCAGAAGGCTGGCGCGCTCCCGGCAAACAAGGCGAGTGCACACCAGCTCCGCGCAATAGCCGCTTCCTTGGCCTGCGCGCAGGAGGTCCCAGTGAGCGATATCTGCAAAGCCGCCACCTGGTCCTCTCTTCTCACCTTCCAGAAGCATTACTGCCTCGACATCCAGACTGAGACAGACGGCTCATTCGGCCGAGCGGTCCTCTCCGCAGCCCTGGCACCTGAGAGGGCGAGCGCTGCACGAGACCCATCACTAAGACTCTGAGACTTGCCTCCTGTCACGGACCACTATGGCCACTATGGGATTGGCCATGCGCTGTTGTATTATTGTTGTTACTGCACTATTGCACCATTGCTGTTATTGCACTATTGTCGTTTTGCACAGTTCACTCACTGTTCTAAGTTGCACAATGCACTGTTCTTGATTGCACAATGTCTAACCTCTGTGTTCAATAAATGTTGCATCTCAGACATGCCTCCCTCATTCCCCTCAACGTAGCACAGCTCGGGAGACACCAGGTGTGGCTGACACATCCTGCTTGTCCTAGGAGAAAACAGAGTTACTTACCTGTAACGGAGTTCTCCGTGGACAGCAGGATAAGTCAGGCACACCATCCCACCCGCCTCCCCTTCATGAGGGTGGCCTGCGCACCGCACCTAGCCGCTACGACATAGCTAGTAAACAACTGGCCGGCTAGGGGCGGGCTGGGAGGTGGGACCACCTCACACATGCTCAGAAGTTCTGAGCTAGAGAGCACTTCCGTCACGGCGCCGTCGGGGGACGACACCAGGTGTGGCTGACTTATCCTGCTGTCCACGGAGAACTCCGTTACAGGTAAGTAACTCTGTTTTATAGCCTACACATGGATCTGGGGCTTACGGTAGTTGCCTTGGGCATGAAGGAGGCAGTTGCTGATAAATACACAAAAGGTTACACATCCTAAGCATAGACAGAGGGTACAGCAGCACAGCGGTGAGAACAGAAACAGCAGCTCGAAGTGAATGTATATACTTTGAAGCACTTTGGAAATATTTGGCTATTTGTGGGAATCCATGTAAGTCTTCATTGTTGAGAAGACCAACCCTTCCAGTCCTTCCCTAAACACATGCTGCTCCTCCAATGTCCAAACTGAAAACATGACAAGGTAAGCTGAACGGGCTCCCTAAGCATGACAAAAACTCCAGTGAGACACATTATCATGTCCATCGAGCTTCTCTACGCTCAGACCTCTATCCACGAGCATGAGCTGGGCGTAGAAGACCCTGAATAAAGACTAGAAGACTCACCTTACCATCTGACTCTTTTTCTGTTCCTGATCTGCTGTCTTTCAACTGTGTTAGCTAGCAAAATTGTCCTGGCCTGTGACCAACACATTGAATCTAGCACTGCACTTGAAGAGAGAGCCAACCTTCCTGAAGGAACAACTGCTCTCCTCCGTTCCTGTATCAATGGCCCGGTACAGTCATGCAGCGTGCAATTCACGCGATTCCCAAGGAAGAGGAACCCATGTAGGAAAAAGATTTTAAAGCATCTCTACCTTATACGCTCCACAGCACCCAAAGCCCGTCACTCCGCAGCTCTGCCTTGCCATCAGCTGCGCCAGGAGCTGCTCCACCACCCTCCTAACTATGGAAGAAGGTGACCCAGCCAATGGAAGGGGAGAGAGAGAAGACAGGAGAGAGGGCAGCAAGGAAGGAAGGAGAGAGGGAGAAAAGACAGGGAACAGTCAGGAGAAGAGGACGACAAAACAGAGCAAGTGGAAAATGAAGTTAAAACCTCATGTGTTATCTGTACCAAAGGCACATGCAATAATTTCAATGTTACAAAGATGGACCAACTAGGGTAGGAGTTACATTTGCCAAATGTAACAAGGTGTTTTCACATTGGATACAAACAGGTAGCAACTTGCTGACTTCGCCCAGACTAGTGGCAATGCTGAGAAAAGCAGGAGACCCACCAAAAGCTTTCCTAGCAAACCAGAAATTGCATTTATTTATTTAATTTATTATTAATATTCAGCTCACGCCCCTCCAGAAGACGATCTGGAGCAACTTTAGACTGTCCTGTCGAGTCCGACAAATTTCTCAACCACCTACCCTCACCCCAAGGGATACTGAGGTGCAGTAATCCTCTGTGAGACCAAAATAGCGAGCTTGGCCACTCTTTTCCAGTCCATAAACACTCACCAATGGTTTTCGGCTGTTTCTAGCTGGGCAAGCTCTTCCAAAATTGGAGTGAATGAGATCTTAATTACAGCAATATACAATCTACTCAGGGGTGTCAAGGCCGGGCCCAGAGTTGGTTCAAGGTATCTGTGCCCTAGACAAACCTTAAGTCTTATGTTCCACGCCCCCTCCCCCTGCTGTCAGAAGCTATTGTTTAGCTTTGAATGCCTTGATCTTCCCCTCCCCCCATGAAGCTGCCACCCTACATGACCATCTAGTTTGCCTAATGGTTGGCCCAGCCCTGGAGGAAGCCTCTGGCCAGTCAAGGTATTAGCAAATAGGAGGTGCCCTGCTCAGCTTTTCCCGGGCACCACGAAGGGACTGACTGAGGTTAGGACGAGGAAAGAAACAGATGGCAGAAAACTCAACGCTTGACACTCTGCTGGGATATATGCAATATAAACATTTAACAAAATACTGCACTAAGTGGCAGATACAGGAGAGCACATGGAATCAGATATTTCCCCACTCCTAATGGATTTAGACAGAAATGCACGGAAACAATCTAAAAGGAGAGAGTGAAAATATCCTTTCCAGGGCAGGACAAGGGTCAACCATGCTTTATCACACAGTAATTCAAAAGCTGAGCTAGCATCCCCAAATATTTGGTGAAGTGTTCTGGTCACATACCTTCCCTAGATAAAACGAGGCCAGGGCGACCTGCCTCCACTTTCTGAAGGCAAAACACCCTGAGGCACTAGACTTGCACAGTCTCCTAGAAAGCACTAGGACTGCTCATGGCCTAGTGACTTTCTTATGACTTTTCTGCCAAGGAGCTGAAACAAGGCGACCTGACAATGGTGGTGTTCATCAACCATGACTGGCACACTTTCCAGTCATAACAACTGCGGGCCCTGTGCAAGCAGCTAAAGTCAGTGCAATTAAACAAGAAGAAGGCTTAAAGAGAGGGCAACATTCCCCTCTCCCACTGGCTACTTCTTTCACTTTCTAACTGCGAGGAAAGCTCTGTATTGAACATTTAAGATGGGACATCAGGATGCTCTTACAACCTTTCCAAATTCCACAGCTCAGCTGAAAAACCCGCCAAACTTACATCAATCTGACACAATGGTCCTCCACGAGCCCTAGCATCACCCCAACTGACAGATAAGCACCTGTGTAGAGTGGAATGAGGTGGGGGCTACCTAGACTCGAGGAATTCCTTGTTCTCAGAGTTAAGCTAATTTGCAGTTCACTTACGTTGCTCTGTACATAGAATACTGACATGTATCTATACTAGCCGCCTATGTGCCAACAGACTAGGAGCTCTGCTGTACGTTAAACCCTGGGAGATATAGACACGATGGAGTCATTCAAACCCAATCACTTCTCAGATGTTCAATGATCCTCAATAGGAGTAAATGCTTCATCTAAGAATGCAAAGCCTCAAAGTAACATGGACTGACCTTCTGGTGAAAGAGGATTGGGTGGAACGGAAGGGGATTATGGGATGCTAGTTTACCCAGGGTGGAGCTGCAGAAAAGAAAAAGTGCTTCTAAATATGGAATGTAGGTGAAGCAGAGAGAAAGAGATGGGACAGAAAGGCCTCTGTAGATATGGAAGGGCCCAGGAGTACCGATGTTGTGAAAGGCAGGAACATGAGGTTCCAGAATTTAAGAACGCTGAGGACTTCTGATTCAGATCACTCTGGTATACCGAATGACATGGGTATTAAGGAAGGAGCCTTGGGATGTGTGTGAGTATGATGGAAATGTCCATTGAGCACACTTGCCTCAGTACGCATGTGCATATGATGGAAACGTCCATTGAGCGCACCTATGTTTGTGCACAGATGTGTATAACGGAAATGCCCAGTGAGTGCACGTATGTATGAAGGAAATGCCCATTGAGTGTGCCTGTGTCTGTGCACATGTGTATGACAGAAAGGTTCGTTGAGTGCAAATGTGTGCATGATACAAGTATCCATCGAATGTACCTGCGTCTGTGAACGGATGTGTATGATGGAAATGTCCTGTGTGTGCACCTATGTACCAGAGGCGATGCAGACCAGGAACAGAGCCTGTGAACTGATCTCATCATGGACCTCTCTATAAGTTTGTTTTACTGTTGTTTTTGTATTAAGTGCCAGCAAGTCAACGCTGACTCCTGGTGACCCAGCAGCCCCTGGGTTTTCTTGGCAGTGTGACCAGAAGTAGATTGTCAGGCCTTTCTTCTGAAGCAATGGAGGGTTAAGTGACTTGCCCAAGGCCATAAGTAGTGCTAGTGGGAATTGAACCCTGGGCCTCTTGGTTACCAAGCTACCATTAGGCTACTTCACCACTCCATACAAATATATTAGATGATGTATAATATTGGGACACCGTCCTTATATACACCCACTTGAAACAGCACCAATATGTATATATACCCCTCCCCCATACCAATATTATATATAACCCTTACTCATAATATTGGTGGGCTAGAGGAGGGTGTGTGTGTGTTGGGGAATATCCTGGTAGGGGAGGGTATACATAGTAGTGCACCAGTACCCTTGGGGCAGGGGTGGGGGGAGGGGAGGGGAAAACATAATATCAGCATCCCATATATGGCAGATGTCCAGAGAGTTATATAATACTGGCAACCCAGGAAATAAATTGTGGATGCCATGGAAGAAGCGGCATATGATATATCACTGCCCCAGGTGTCTATCTATCTATATAAAGCGGGATGTCCAGTGAGGTTGTATCAGATTCAGATAACTTTACTGACATGACAATACATGTGTTGGCAAAGAAATACAGTACATTGAAGGGTAAGATTAGATGACAAAAGAAAAAGTGTCTGGGAGGGGTACATAATAAATATAATATCAGTGTCCCAGGTGAATATATCTTGGGGATGTCACCGGGGGGGGGGGGGGCGGAGAGGAAGGGAATAATTTAATATCAGTATCCAGGATGTATACATCTCGGGGATGTCCTGAGGGGTAATATAACATCAGCGTCTTGGATGTATATAGCTCAGAGATGTCCTGGGAGAGGGTAATATAACATCAGTGTCCAGGGTGTATATCTTGGGGATGTACCGGGGGGGGGATATAATATCAGTATCCCAGGGGCATATATTTTGGGGATATCCATGGAAGGGGGTAATATATTACATACCCAGGACACTGATATTAAAATATTAGTGCCCCGGGTATATATATCTCAGAGATGTCCCAGAGGGATGGAGGGTTATATAATATCAGTGTCCTGGGTACAGATATCTCGGGGATGTCCTGGAGAATAATATAATATCAGTGTCCTGGAAGCATATATCATGGAGATGTCCAGGGGAGGGGGGGGGGGTAATATAATAAAAGCGTCCTGGGTGCATATATCTCAGAAATGTCCAGGTGGAGGTAATATAATATAGTATCAGTGTCCCGGGTGTATAGGGGATGTCCCGGAGAGGGGGGTATTATAATATCTGTGTCCCGGGTGTATAGGGGATGTCCCAGAGAAGAGAGTAATATAATATCCGTGCCCTGTGTTTATAGGGGATGTCCCAGAGAGGGGAGTAATATAATATCCGTGCCCTGGGTGTATAGGGGATGTCCCAGAGGGGGGTAATATAATATCTATGTCCCAGGTGTATAGGGGATGTCCCGGGGGGGGGGGGTAATATAATATCCGTGCCCAGGTGTATAGGGAATGTCCTAGAGAGGGGGGTAATATAATATCCGTGCCCAGGTGTATAGATAATGTCCAGGGTGTATAGAGGATATCCCGGTGGAGGGGTAATATATTACAGTATCAGTGTCCCGGGTGTATAGGGGATGTCCTGGGGGGTAATATAATATCTGTGCCCCATGTGTATGGGGGATGTCTGAGGTGTATAGGAGATGTCCCAGAGAGGGGGTAATATAATATCTGTGCCCCAGGTGTATAGGGGATGTCTGGGGTGTATAGGAGATGTCCTGGAGAGGGGGTAATATAATATCAGTGTCCCGGGTGTATAGGGGATGTCCTGGGGGTAATATAATATCCCTGCCCTGGGTGTATAGGGGATGTCCCAGAGAAGGGGGTATATAATATTAGTGTCCCGGGTGTATAGGGGATGTCCTGGGGGTAATATAATATCCATGTCCTGGGTGTATAGAGGATGTCCCGGAGAGGGGGGTAGTATAATATCCGTGCCCCGGGTGTATAGGGGATGTCCTGGGGGTAATATAATATCCATGCCCTGGGTGTATAGGGGATGTCCCAGAGAGGGGAGTAATATAATATCCGTGTCCCGGTTGTATAGGGGATGTCCCAAGGGGTATTATAATATCAGTGCCCTGGGTATATAGGGGATGTCCCGGAGAGAGGTTTAATATAATATAGTATCAGTGTCCCGGGTGTATAAGGGATATCCTGGGGAGGAGGATAATATATTATAGTATCAGTGTCCCAGGTGTATACGGGATGTTCCGGAGAGGGGGGTAATATATCAATGCCCTGGGGTGTATAGGGGATGTCCTGGAGAGGAAGGTAATATCGGATCAGTGTCCCGGGTGTATACGGAATGTCCCAGAAAGGGGGGTAATATAATATCCATGCCCCCGGGTGTATACAGGATGTCCCGGAGAGGGGGAATATAATATAGCATCAATGTCACGGGTGTATATGGGATGTCCCGGGGAGGGGGGGTAATATAATATAGTATTAGTGCCCCATGTGTATATGGATGTCCGTGGTGTATAGGGGATGTTCCAGAGAGGGGGATAATATAATATCCATGTCCCGGGTGTAAAGGGGATGTCTGGGTTGTATAGGGGATGTTCCAGAGAGGGGGGTAATATAATATCCATGTCCTGGGTGTATAGGGGATATCCCGGAGAGGGGGGGGGGTAATATAACATAGACTGAGTGTCCCAGGTGTATACGGGATGTCCGGGGTGTACAGGGGATGTCCCAGAGAGGGGGATAATATAATATCAGTGTCCCGGGTTTATGGGGGATATCCTGGGGAGGGGGGTAATATAATATAGTATCAGTGTCCCGGGTGTATACGGGATGTCCCGGAGAGGGGGGTAATAGAATATCCATGTCCTGGGTGTATAGGGGGATGTCCAGGAGAGGGGGTAATATAATATCCATGTCCTGGGTGTATAGGGGATATCCCGGAGAGGGGGGTATATAGGGGATGTCTGGGGTGTATGGAGGATGTCACGGGGAGGGGGGGTGTATAGGGGATGTCCTGGGTGTATACAGGATGTCCCAGAGAGGGGGGTGTATAGGTTGTATGGGGGATGTCACGGGGAGGGGGGGGGTGTATAGGGGATGTCCGGGGTGTATATGAGATGTCACGGGGAGGGGGGTCTATATGGGATGTCCCGGAGAGGGGGGTTTATAGGGGATGTCCGGGGTGTATGGAGGATGTCACGGGGAGGGGGTGTATAGGGGATGTCCGGGGTGTATGGAGGATGTCACGAGGAGGGGTGTGTATAGGGGATGGGAAGGTGTATGTGGGATGTCCCGGAGAGGGGGGTGTATTGGGGATGTCCGGGGTGTATAGGGGATGTCACGGGGAGGGGGGTATATAGGGGATGTTCCGGAGAGGGGGGTGTATAGGGGATGTCCGGGTGTATAGGGGATGTTCCGGAGAGGGGGGTGTATAGGGGATGTCCGGGATATGTCACGGGGAGGGGGGTATATAGGGGATGTTCCGGAGAGGGGGGTGTATAGGGGATGTCCGGGTGTATAGGGGATGTTCCGGAGAGGGGGGTGTGTAGGGGATGTCACGGGGAGGTGTTGGTATATAATCTCGGACCGGTTCCCCGGTAGTGCACTCTGCTTCTCACACTGCCTGCGGCGGGACGAACCCGTTTCCTTACCTGCACCGAGTCGTTGGCCATCGCTGCCGGGCTGAGGAGGGAAAGCGGCTCCCGCGCCCTCGGTCACCGCCGCCGCGGCGGGTGCAGTTGGTTCCCCATCGGCCGGATCCCCGCAGCCCCCGGGCGGGGAGGGAAGGCAAAGACAGAGATCGACTGGCGGACCCCAGACACCGCACCTCCCTCTGCCCCGATCCCGACCTTCGGGGCACGCGCGGAGGGGCGGAGCGAGCGCGCGCTGCCGCCGCCAATAGCGACTCCGCCCCGTTACACATTTACAACGGTCGCGCGCCGCCATCGGCGCCGCCCTCTCCCTTCTGACCCCGCCTCCGCTCTACAGCTACAACGGCCACACCCCGCCTCTCCTACGCATCTACAACAGCTGCATTCCGTCAGATCCCTCCCTTCCCCTCCGACTCCGCCTCCTGCTTTATATTTACAATAGACGCGCGCTACTCTAGACTCCTCCCCTCGGCTTCACATCGCTTGCTGTTACCAGCTCCTTCCTCTCCTCTTACCCGCGAGGTGACGGGCTCCTCCTCCTCCTCCTTCCCTTCCTCCTACTTTAACATTTACAGTGGTCACGCCTCCTCCATCTTCGTCCTCACCCCATTGCCTCTTCCTAACCCCACCTCATGCTTTACATTCCCAGTGAAGAGCCCCGCCTCTCATCCTAATCCCGCCCCACCCACCACAGTTGCAACAGCCGCCCTTCCGCGCCTTCCTGGACCTCGCCTCCACTGCAACTCAAAAAGGCCGCGCGCCTGCCTCTCCACCAAGACCTGCCCAGCGAGCCACCCATTGGCCCGTTTCCCTTCTCCACGCCCCAACTAATTCCGGCCACGCCTCCAGCTGTTACAGTCAGGCGCCCAAGAGCGCGCGTGCACGCGCCCGTCTCTCTCGTTCTACAACAGCACAAAGCGCAAAAGGAGCCGAGATGCACACGTCCCAGCGCCAGCAGAGCAAAGGCAGAGGAGTAGGAAAAACCGTCTAAAGCTAGTGGAAAGCGGAGCAAGAGTAGCAGTACCTGCGAGAACGATCCAGAGAAGACCGGCACCAGAAACTTCAACTTGCCCTTATTCTCATCTGTAGGTTGCACATTTATCTTACAATGTTTATTTTCGTTTACATTTGCATTTCTAAATCAGAGAGATGAACGTACACTATACAATAAAGATATGATGGGATAGAGGTGTGTGGGGAGGGGAGCAAGGATAAGGTTACCAGATGCCCCCGATCCTCCATGGACTATAACCACCTCCTACCCCAGTGACGACAGAGGCATTGCTTCTTCTGCATATCCCTCTAATGTAGCCTTCTTGATCCTAGAAGGAGAAGACGTCAAATTTATAAGAACATAAGATATGCCATACTGGGTCAGACCAAGGTCCATCATGCCCAGCATCCTGTTTCCAACAGTGGCCAATCCAGGTCATACGTACCTAGCAGTTCCCCCAAAAGACACAGGTTCCGCAATGCTTGTACTGGGTCAAGCAATGATATCCTGGGTCCTTTTCAAAACTTTCTTATTAATGGTTTATGTTCCTTTCCTCCAGGAACTTGTCCAAACCTTTTTTTTTAAACCCAGCTACACTAACAGCTCTTAGGACATCCTCCAGTAACAAATTCCAGAGTTTGATTACGTTTGAATGAAAAAATATTTTCTGTTATTAGTCTTAAATAGGTTACCCTGTAGCTTCATTGCATGTCCCCTAGTCTTTCTATATTTTGATTTAACTTCTTTTCTGAAAAAAAGAAGAGACATTTTAGATATATGAAATAGTTATCTATCTACATGCAAAAAGGAAAGTTTAAACATAGATTTCTGTATGTGTGCTTATTGCTTGAGAAGGGCTGCTACTGTCTTCCTTAAACTTTTGAAATTAATGAATGCTACTTAGACTGGTCTTTTCAAACTACCTGGAGGAAATATGCTGGAGGAGGAAGGATCCAGCCCAGCTCAGGTATTTGCTCGAGCAGAATCCGATTGCCCTAGGCAAGGAGCTTTTTTTGTCCATGTGAGGCAGCTGGGATGGGAGATCTTATTCTGGTGCTTTAGCAACTGCAGGTAAGGCTAATTGCTGGAGCTGGAGTCCTGCAGGTCTGAGAGAGTTTGGGGGGAGGGGCGTGGAGTGGGGACACCTGGGCATATATCTGTGGCAAGTGCACAGTGCAACTCATTTATGTTCTAGAGGTGCATAGGTTACTGCTGGCAGCATCATTTAGTCTCTTATAGTCTAGGAGTCCCATTGCATGCATGTATGCATTTGGCCAGCGGGCACTGAGAACCAGAACCGGGTCCAGAGCAGACAGCCTTTCGGAGGCCCCTTACCACCAGGCTTCAAAAAATGAAACGGTGTGGTGGCGGGCCTTGCAGCATGGATCAGAGGGGGCCAGACACAGCTGGCCTGGAGCATGCACAATGCTGCAAGACCCACCCCCAGGTCCAGGAATTACACACCTCCCTTCTCATCAGGAGGGGAGTGCCGGGGTGACACGGTTCAGCTGACGTGCCCTCCCATGGAGTCAATCAGTTGAGCGCACCATAATGCTTTATAGTGATGGTGTATTATAAAGAAGAAAACAGCGATGCGTTGCAGCAAGCGGAAATCCTTTTGGCTCATTTATTTTGTGAAAGTTCAAGAGGAAATTTCCAAAGACATTGTGCTAAATTACCTATACCTGAAATCTGGGATGATCTGTTTTGGGTAACTTCTTGGGATGCATTGTCTCAGAAGCCCCCAATTGGAGAGCTGCCTGTCCCTTTCATAATGATCATTAGGGACCTGGGGGACGGGGAAGGTATATTGCAACCTCAGATCAGAAAGGTGGTACAATCTGTATTTTATATACTGAGGCTATTAAACAATTGCAGCCATGTCTGGGTGTTTCCAGCCTTCGGGTAGTGGTGCAAACACTGGATGGCGGTACGCTGGACTCCTGTAACAGTCTTTATGTTGGGTTACCAGGAAGTGGCTGCGAGAATGTTGCTGGATGTTCCTCTTTGGGAGCGTGCTCAACCGCACTGTGGGCTCTCGATTGGCTGCCAATAAGAGAACATGTCCACTTTCAATTGATGACTATGGCATTCAAGATGCTGACCAATTTACAACCAATTATCCCATCAGAAAAGTTGGAATGGTATGTGCCTAATCAGTCTCTACAGTTGGGTGGCAGCAGCTTGTGAAAAGGATGAAGTCTACTGTTCGGAGCAGGGCTTTTTCGGTTGTAGTTCCATCGTTCTGGAACCACTTACCTGAGGAGATATGATCTGAGAGGACACTATTGCCCTTTCAGAAAAAAAAAGAAAACTTATTTATTCACTAGTTGCTAGTTTTGAGGGTAAAGGCTAAAAGCAAAGGCAGGGAGCTTTGAAGGAGGGTGCAGTTGTGTTTACTGTTGCCTTGCTTTTATGGATGTGCACCATTCTTTTTTTGTAAACTGCTTTGAATAAAAGTATTTAGAGATCAATAAATGCTACATCTCTCAAACTCTGGGAGGAGGCTCTCTTTGGCATGATATAAGGACTACAGCGAGCGTTAGCAGTAAATCTAAGATCCTGAGATATACTCCATGTACCTTGGCTTAGAAGAGAAGCTAATTACTGCAAAACTAGCTCATCTGGAAATGTTGCTCCCAAGAGAGCATATTGCTGAGAATCTGTCAGGCCTGTTGTAGTGTTCGTTTGGTGGCCTTTGCGTCCCAGGCCCAAAAGCCCCTGCTGTTCATGAGGCCAAAGTATGAACATGTGAGTAAAAACTGCTCGCTGAAACTCAGCATGCATTTTGTTAACTCATAAGAAGTTGGCATAGACTGGACGGCACAACTTCATGTTTTTTGCAAGTTAAGAGAAAAATTAACTTGTGAAGCAGTAAATAAACAATATACGATTGCATTGTGAGTTCATTTTTTCTCAAAACTTCTGAGTTATTGTGTGGTGTTGTACCAGTGTTGTTCCTGAACCTAGGGTCCTTGGGGATAGTGGTTTACCCTGGACTTGAAAGACCTTTGTGCAGGATCCCCACAACCAAGAAGTCCAGATCCTAACACTAAGCTCAGACATGAGTTAACTTTACACTGCCATTAAACGAGGAGTTAAAGTTCAGGCAGTAAACAACGATGAAGATGCTTCCTTTTGCAATGGGAATAACAGCCAATCTTTCACTTCAATGGGATCTGTGTGGAAGTATGCTAATTTCAGCATGCTTTTTCACTCGCACTGAAATGCACCTTTTTGTGGCTTAAAAACCTTATTAAATCTGAGAACAATTTAACTTGAAGAAAGATGAATTAAAACATAGAGTAACCCTCTTCATTATACTACCCTCTCGAGTCTCCTGAGGGCCAGGCAGGGAAGCGTTGAAGGCCTTAGAGCCTTGAATTCCTCTGCTCAATGGGACATGTTTACTAAAGTGCACTAGGCAGCAGTGTGTCTTTTAGGAGGCGTTAAGCGTGCCATTCTAAAGACGAGCAGGGGTCTCTGCTTTAAAACGTCATGCTAACTGGGGTAAGGGTGTAATGGGGTGGAACATACACACTGACGGCAAGTCACTAACCCACACTAACCATGCTTACATCCCATAGCGCAGGCGCACTTAAAACCACCTCGATGGGTGGAATTCCATGTACCTGTATGCCGGTGTGTGCAACGCTGTTCCCCGCACTAGCAATGGCCAAGAAAGCAAATAAAAGGCGAGGAAGTCTAAGGAATGGTGAATAAAACAGAGAATGTCATGATGCATCTGTAATGTTCCATGCTGCAACGGCACATTGGGTACAGTCTGCATCTCAAAAAGGATATAGCAGAATCAGAAAAGAGATACAGACAGGAGTGATGAAAATGAGATAGCGGATGGAACGACTCCCCTATGAGGAAAGGTGTTAGAGGGAAGAGACGGCTACGGGCAGATATGACAGAGGTCTATAAAATCCTGAGTGCAGTGGCATGGGCAAACGCAAATCGGTTGTTTACTCTCAAAAAATACAAGGACTAGGCAACACGCCATGAAGCTACAAAGTGGTACAAACCTCCCAGGAAAAAGATTTAGGCATCAGTGTGGATAACACATTGAAACCCTCCACCCAGCGTGCACCAGAAATCAAGAATCGTAAGGAAAGGAATGGAGAATAAAACAAAGGATGATATAATGCCTCTGTATCGTTCCATGGTGCGACTGCACCTTGAATATTGTGTGCAATTCTGGTCACTGTATCTTAAAAAGGATATAGCATTATTAGAAAAGGTTCAGAGAAGAGCCACCAAAATGGTAAAGGGGATGGAAGGATACTCCTATGAGGAAAGGCTAAAAAGGTTAGGGCTCTTCAACCTGGAAAAGAGATGGCTGAGGGGAGATATGATAGAAGTCTATAAATTAATGAATGGAGTGGAACAGGAAACATAGATCGAATGTTTACTTTATGCCATTAAAAAGTAGAAAGACTAGAGGACATGCAATGAAGCTACAATGTAACCCGTTTAAGACTAATCAGAGAAAATATTTTTTCACTCAATATGTAATCAAACTCTAATCTGTTACCGGAGGATGTAGTAAAGGCTGTTAGTGTAGCTGGGTTTAAAAAAGGTTCGGACAAGTTCCTGGAGGGAAGGTCCATAAACCATTACTAAAGAGGACCCGGGTAATCCACTGATTGCCCCAGTACAAGCATTGTGAAACCTGTGTGTCTTTTTGGGAACCTGCCAGGTACCTCTGGCCTGGATTGGCCACTGCTGGGTACAGGATACTGGGCTTGATGGACCTTGGTCTGACCCAGTGTGGCATCTCTTATGTTCTCTCAAGCTTTGGGACGCGTTGTCAGAGGATGTGCTAAGTGCAGGTAGAGTGAGTGAGTTTAACAAAGGTTTGGACAACTTTCTAGAGAAAAAGTCCATAGACTTGGAGATCTTCCTTAATTACGGTTATGGTTGTCTCCTGTGCTGATGCACCTTTAGTGACCAGCTAGAGATGGAACCTGTTAAGAAGGCAACAATCAAACCGCTCGAGGGAGGTGGGTCCAGCTGCTTCTGCCTCCATGTAAACAGGAAGTCAGCACCAAATGTTTTGGTAAATGCTGCAGGTCCTAGAAAGAGGTGGCAATGGACCGCCCTCGGACTACTGATGCTCTAGGTGACTGCCTAATTCATCTAATGGCAGTGACGGCCCTGACTAGGCACTGACGCCATCCTGTTTATATCCTTTTCAAGGTGCGGTCTCCAGAATTGCAAAAAATACTCCGAATAAGGTTACACCAGAGACTTGTACAGAGGCACTATCACCACCTCCTTCCTGCTGGCCATTCCTCTTATGCACCCAAGCATCCTTCTGGCTTTTATCGTTGCCTTTTCTACCTGTTTAGCCACCTTAAGATCATCAGAAATAATCATGTTCAGGTCCTGCTCTTTTTTCATGGACAGAAGTACTTCACTGTACCACTCCCTTGGATTTTTGCATCCCAAATACATGACCCTGCATTTTCTTTTTTTTTTTTTTTTGCATTAAATCTCAGCTGCCAAATACTTGATCATTCTTCAAGCTGAGCTAGATCCCTCCTCATGTTATCTCCACCTTCCTGGGTGTCTACTCTATTGCAGATTTTGGTATCATCCACAAAGAGGCAAACCTTACCCGACAGTCCTTCCGCTATATCACTAACAAAGAAGTTTAAAAAGATTCGGACCAAGGACAGATCTCTGGGGCACACCACTGGTAACATCCTTCTCCTCAGAGTGAGCTCCATTTACTTGTACTCTTTGGCGCCTTCCACCCAACCAATTTCTAACCCAGTCACTCACTTTAGGGTCCATCCCTAGGGTGCTCAGTTTGTTTATAAGTTACCTGTGTGGAACGGTGTCAAAGGCTTTATTGAAATCTAAATACACCACATCTAGGGCTCTCCCTCAGTCCAACTCCCTGGTCACCCAGTCAAAGAAATCAATCAGATTTGTCTGACAAGACCTGCCTCTGGTGAACCCAGGCTGCCTCAGATCCTGCAATCCGCTGGACTCCAGAAACCTCCCTAGCCTCTGTTTTAACAATGTTTCCAAGAATTTACTCACCACAGAGGTTAGACTAACTGGTCTGTAGTTCTGAACCTCATCCTTTCTTTTGTGTAAAGGGACATGTGACTTTCTCCAGTCCTCTGGGACCACTCCTGACTCTAAAGCATTGAAAAGATCAGTCAGTGGAGCCACTGAAACATCCCCAAGTTACTTAAAGATTTGTTGCCCTTAAAATACCCCCTTTCAGTTTTGCCCACTGTTTTTCTACATCCCCCCCAGCTGTTCCCATCCCGCTAACGACTCCCTGAGGTATTGGCCCAACTTGGTAAAGTTAGTTTTCCTAAAGTCTAAGACCCTCACCTTTCAATGGATTCTAACAGCCCTAGTCCTAATACTGAACCACACCATCTGGTGATCACTGGATGTCAGATGATCAGAAACACTTTCCCCATTGGTAAGCACCGTCCAGTATGGCCCCTTCATGTTACCAGTTGACGGAATAGTTCTTCCTGTAGAGAATCCAGGTTCTCCTTACTTCTAGATGATACTGCAGCAGGGATGTGCCAATCAACATCCAGCATATTGAAATCACCTATCGGTAGCACTTCCCCTTTCATGGCAATACTGCGGATGTCTTCTATTAAATCCCTGTCCACTTCTCCCTGTGAGCGAGATTTGTATATTACTCCGATGGAAATGGATTTCCCTTTCCCTCTTTCTAGTCTAACCCGCAGTGCCTCCTCGCTCCCTTTTAAGACCTGTAATTCTATAGCTTTTAATATATATTTTTAAGTATAGTGCCACTCCTCCCCTTTTTCCTACCCTATCCTTTCTGGATAAAGTATGGCCCGGTATAATTATATCCCAATCATGGTTGTACGTGAACCATGTCTCAGTAACCGCCACTAAATCCAAGTCAGCCTCTTCCATTATCCCCTTCATAGCAAAAATTACTGAGAAAATAGTCCAGACTCAGCTTCAGAACTTCATGGATGATCATTCCCCCCTTGACTTATTCCAACACGGCTTCAAAAAGAACCATGGAGTTGAAACCCTTATAACATCCCTTTTAGATGCCGTGACAATTCACACCCAGAACTCCACCAAAGGCTGCCTACTCATTTTCTTGATATATCCTCAGCTTTCGACTCACTCCCCCACCACCAACTATTGAATAGCCTCCAAGAAATTGGTCTCAGAGACACAACCCTTAACTGGTTCTGCTCCTACCTACACAACAGAACACAACAGGTTTGCATTGGTAATGACACCTCCCAATCCTTCATACTAAAAAAGGGAGTTCCCCAAGGATCCAGTTTATCCGCTCTCTTATTTAACATCTTCCTGCAACCTATATTTAAAATTTCCCAAAACCATGGAATCCTTTACCAAATTTATGCAGACGACATCATGTGCTTCTCCCCCTTCAGCATAGCAAACCCTGACTTCACTAACATAACTAAATGCCTGACAATATAAGGACTTGGCTCACTCAACACAATCTAATAATCAACCAATCTAAATCAGAAGCTCTCTAAATATTCACCAACATCTCCTAGTCTCCACCTTCATCTCTTACAATCGGCGACCTCACCCTCCTCATAAAAAATCATATCAAATATCTTGGTATTACCTTCGACCAGAATCTCACATTCCATGAACATATAAGAAAAACCTCAAATACTCTCTATGCCAAATTAAGAACCCTCCGTAAACTCCGACCGCTCCTAAACCCTGACTCGTTCCGTACAGTCTGCCACTCCCTCACAACACTTACCCTAGACTACTGCAACCTCACCTACCAAGGTCTCCCCAAAATCAGTATTCATCCTCTCCAAATGGCGCAGAATACAATTGCCCGCTTAATCACAAATAATACTTGCTGCATTCACATAACCCCAATCCTCTATGATCTTTATTGGCTCCCTATACTTTCCAGAATCAACTTTAAAGTTTTCACTCTTATAAAGTCATTCACAACGAATCAGCTCCATGCCTATCCTCTCTTATTTCCACCCTCAATAACAGTAGATCACGCCGCTCAAACACCAAAAACCTGCTAAACATACCCTCACTAAGGAAAACCTACAAGCAAACCACCTGTAACAGGGCCTTCTCACTCTATGCACCTTCCATATGGAACACTCTCCGTCTGAACTAAGAAACTAAGGAACTGCTGATTTCAGAAAGAGACTTAAAACTCATCTTTTCCGTCTCCATACCACCCTAACTTCCTCTCTATGGCCTATATAGCAATTACACCTTTCCCTCCCCTACTGCCCTCAAACATTCCTCCCTTAAGTCTTCCCTTATAATGTAAATATGTAAATAGTTACCTGCTTGTACCTTATATTCTCATTCTATAAAGTTCAATTATTAGCTAAGTTCTGTTCTATGTAAAACAGCAGTACCATGCTGTTATGTTTTTGTTAATTGTAAACAGTCTTGAATCGATGAAAACTGTTAAATAAATAAAATAGTTGAACTGAAATTTTTTGCAGAACTAGCCGCAAAAATTGAAGGCCTATTGGAACACCCGGTGATTCTGGGCGGGGACTGGAACAGGGTTATGTACCCCAGCTTAGATACTTCGGGAGGGACAGGAGGACGTAGGAGATACACGACCTGACACCTAAGCCGTTTCATTAAACGTTTACACCTTATTGATGGCTGGCGGGTCCTTCATCCCCAGGAAGAAGATTATACACACATCTCTAGGGTGCTTAGCACTAGCGCCTGCTTTGATGACATAGTTTGCTCGGGCACTATCTTTCAATATATTGATATAGCAGAGATAGGCCCAAATGAGATCTCTGATCATACTCCGGTCTGGATGGATTTTACATGGGGGGACCCCAGGGGCAGAAGAGGCCTATGGTCTTTGCCATTGGAACTATATGAAGAGGAGGGATTTTGGTAATATTTACTGGAAAAATGGCAGGACTACTGCCATCACAATGGGAGTAATGCTGAGACCCCAGAACATTTCTGGGAGGCAGCTAAGGTGGTACTAAGGGGTGATATAAGAGCATATAGGGTCCGACCCTGAAGAATGATGGATGCTAGGATCCTCTGCCTTGAGTGGTAGGTGGGCCGAGAATGATGCCTATGGAATCGTCACCCCACTGCGGCGAACAAAACACAGCTGTTAGCCACTCACGCCACTTTATATATAGTGTTGCATCAGCAAACTAAAAAATCATTGGTATATGATAAGTATCGCCTAGATCAATATGGAGATAAAACTGTGGCGGTTGCTGGCGAGATGCCTAGTGGGAGGCATGGATCCCAATATATAGCTGGGGTCAGGGATACAGTTGGTACGGATACTAAAGGAATTGGAGAGGTCTTTGAAAAGTTATATCGGGCTCTGTATGAAAAGGAAAGAGGCATCAGCAGCGCAAATCCAGGCCTGTCTGAAATGGGTGGAGCTCCCCTGTCTCACTCCTAGTCAGCGGGAGCACTTGGGATCCCTGGTGTCGGCCGATGAGGTATTCAGGGCTATAAATAGGGCAGCCTTATGTAAGACCCCAGGGCCGGATGGATACAGAGCTGAGTTCTACAAAATTCTATCAGATGAGATAGGCCCAATGGCGGATATGTTTAATGTCTGGCGGACGTCTGGCAAGTTGACCTATGATGTCAACACAGCACAAATAGTGGTATTTCCGAAGCCAGGCAAAGACCCATACCTAGCAGAGTTGTATCATCCAATTTCTTTACTAAATAAGGACCTAAAGCTCTTTGCCAAGATTTTGGTAGAGCATTTAGTGATGTGTCTCCCAGAGTTGGTTCACCCATGTCAGACAGGATTTGTGCGGGGAAAGTATCCAGTGAGTAATTTGCGAAAAATTATTGCGTCATTGGAAAAGATATATAGGGATGGGGTCCCTGCCCTGCTCATCAGTTTTGATGTTGAAAAAGCATTTGACAGGGTATGTTGGAACTATCTTTTTGAGATACTAGAGGCCTATGGATTGGGAAAGGAATTTATCTGGGAAATTCGGGCTCTGTACCACCATCCCAAGGCGATAGTGGGAGTGAACGGGGATAACACCACAAGTTTTCAACTGGAGAGGGGTACAAGGCAAGGTTGCCCCCTCTCGCCCTTTCTGTTTGTTCTATCGCTGGATCTTCTTCTTCGACTTAGGCATATACAGGAAGATATCCCAGGGGTGGGCATCAGGAAGAATAGGTTGAAGATCTGCCTTCGCAGACGATTTACTGTTGTTGCTGACCTCCCCATGGGAGGCCTTACCGAGGTTATCTGAAATCAAGAAATTTGGGGAGGTAGCGGGGTTGAGGTTAAATAGATCTAAATCTGAAGCCCTGGATCTTCTTGAGAACCTCTGTTGTAAATTGGCGGAGGCCTTTTCCACTTAAGTGGGCAGAAGATAAATTTAAGTACCTTGACATCTGGCTTCCATCCGTCCCGAATCGTCTTTATGGTCTAAATGTGCCCCCCCTGATTAATTGGGTAAAAGACAAATTAAGGGATTGGACGCCTCTCCCCTTGTCCTTGCTGGGCAGGATTGCAGAATATAAAATGAAGGTATTTCCCCGGGTCTTGTATGTCTTGCGATTACTGATGCGCCGAAGGGACATACGGACAATGGAGCAACATCTGCAGAGTTTCCTTTGGCAAGGGAAAAGGCCACGACTGATGAATGCCCGGTTGCAGGGACCTTGGTGGGGGACGGACCTACCTGACCTATCGCAGTATAACATGGTCTGTGTTTTTCACCATGTATGTGACTGGTTAGGGAATCAAGAGGCCTTTACGCCTAGAGAACTGGAGTTGGCTATAATGGTGCCATTGGTGCTAACATCTGTTTTGCACACTCCAGGGGCGCAGTTGCCTACATCAGTTCATGGTAGCCTACTTATAAAGGGGGTGTGTGCCGGGGGGGAGAACTCTGCAGAATGCTGGAAATGTCCGTGGAGGTCATTGAGTATCTCCCGGTTCAGAGAAACAAAGCTTTCCCCCCCGGGGTCGCATACTCTGGCTTTCCGAGTTTGGGCTCGCAGGGAATAACACAAATTAGACATGTTGTTGACGAGGAATGTAAACTTCTCTTTTGGGGACCTGCAAGTCCGTTATCAAATACCACGGGGTCAACAATTTTCGTAAAATCGACTATAGCACTCTTTGGGAGCTCAAGGGTTACAACAAGAGGTACTTAATAAATTGGAAGTTTGTGTGAATTAGAAGATTGAATCTGGCTCTCAGTGGCACAATATTGTAAAAAAGTATATGATCTTCCACGAACAAGACCATATGGACAATGCATTAGTAAATGGAGGGTGGCTTAGGTATCCCTTTGGAGGGGTTTGCTTGGGAACCAGCGGTGGCTCGGATACCAGGATTGGCCCAGGGAGCCTGATTGAGAGAAATGCAATTTAAAATTTTGTCAAGAGCGTACTTCTCCCCAAAGCGGACCTGGCAGGTGGGCATTGCCGAACACGCAAAGTGCCCATGGTGTGCTAGCGAGATGGCAACATTGGGGCACATGTTCTGGGAATGTGGGAAAATAAAAAGATATTGGGCGGACATTCAGTCCTATCTTGTGCAGTTACTGGGACAGGGGCTAACTCTCACACCAGGGTTTGCGGTCCTGGAAGCATTGGAACCATTAGGGGTTAAGAGGGCGGGGGGCAGATTGATGGTGTGAAAGGCCTGTCTGATAGCTAAGCTCTGTATTTTGAGGTATTGGTGCGACCCGATGGGGCTGGGATATTGGGAATGGTGGAATGCCCTACATCAACATATAATATGGGAAGAGATAAAGGCAAATAGGGAGGGAAAAAGAGAGAAATTTCTGCTCACATGGGGTTCATACTTGAATGCCCTTTCTCCCAGGGCTCGGAATAATATACTCATTTTGTGAAAGGTAAGGGCAATGTAGAAGGGAGGGTAGGCAGTGTGGACCCAGGGTAGGGTTGTCAACTTTTTGAAAGAGAAAAACCTGCCACCTGTGGCTAGTCCCGCCCCGCCCTCCACCCCACCCTTGCTCCACCCCCTGTCCCCCAAAAAATTGCAGAGAAGGCAATATGCAAACTGAACTAGCAAGATCTCTAAACATTCTTAAACATAAATTCTATACTGACAGAAGATGCAGCATTGGTTGTACACACACAATACAGACAGGTCTTCATCAATAAATGAGCACAAAAAAGAGAAATATATAGACAAAAATGAAACTGAAACCCCAAGAAGACAGACTCTGCATGCAGTTCAGTATCAGATAAATAAGAGATACAGTTCCCCATACTATGTAAAATATAAAGATAGTACAAAGTCCAATCATTAAATTGAAAATAAAATTATTTTTCTACCTTTGTTGTCTGACCATTTTATTTTCTGATCATGCTGGTTCCGATCTGAGGCTTCCGTTTTCCCGTCTTCTCTTAGCTCGTTTTCGATGGTCTATAGTCCATCTGCCATTTCTTGTTTTTTCCTATTTCCATTCCTCCCCCTCACATTATATTCCAATGCCAATCCCCTTGTGTTCCCAGGACTGCCAGTGGTGTCCATTCCCTTCTAGTCCCCCTCCTTCCTCACTGTCCAGCCCCTTGTAGTCCAAACACCATCCCAGGTATCAGCTCACATCCACTCCCAGTGCCTTCCCCATGTCAGCTCCCTTCGTCACCCCACCCTCAGTCCATCCTCCTTCCAGGGCCATCCCCACATTTCTGCTCCCTTCCAGCCTCTTCCCATTACCCAGTCACTTACCAGTACCATTCCCAGGTGTCACCTCCCACTGAGCCCTCTCCTTACCCCCTCTGTTAGCTCCCTTCCAGCCACCACCTCCCCACCTTTCGGCTCCCTTCCAGCCCTCACCTTGCACCTGTCAGTCCCTTCTGCCACCTCTTTCCCCTTGCAGCCGCTGCTCCTGCTTCTTATAGGGCAGCGGCTGCAATGAAGTTTAAGTTAAAAATAAATGTAAACCTGTGTGGAGCCTTCTGCCCCCCCCTCCCCCAGTGCAGCTTCATCTTCCCTCCCCAGTACAGCCTCACCCCCCCCCCACCCCCCCCGTGGAGATTCACCCCTTGCAGCCGCTGCTCCTGCTTCTTACAGAGCAGTGGCTGCAATAAAGTTAATTTAAAAGGAAAGAGAACCTGTGAGGAGCCCTCGGATCCTAGGAAACTCCTCCTGGGCTAAAAAGGAAGTGATGTCAGAGGGGGCGGGCACTGCAGAAGTTGTTTCCTGGGATACGAGGGCTCCTCACAGGTTCTCTGTCCTTTTAAAATAACTTTATTACACAGCCGGGATCGTGATCACAATCGCGAAGCCAGTTTTCTGCTCTGGCCGCTTCCAATCTCGCGGCCAGAGCAAAAAAACAGCTTTTCAAGGGCTGGTTTTGTGTCTCTGCCGGCAGCCGGCCTGGCTATGGAAATACCAGCCAGGCCGGCTGAAAACGGGCCGGTTGGCAACCCTAACCCAGGGGGAGGGCGTGGGGTATTGCAGGCCGGGTAGGTATGTGGAGAGAGGCACTCAGGGAGGTAGCAATTGGGTCAGAGAGGGGGTGAACAAAGTGGAATAGCCTATTGTCCAAGATCCCAGCGGGAATATATTAATAAGGAGGGAGGATGGCCCTTACTATAATGACACCAATGTTTTAATGGGGAGCTAGTAGCCTTTGGACTCAACGTATTCATTAATTGGAAACTTGACTCTTTATATGAACAATGGGAAGATATGCCCTCTGTTAGTGAACGGGAACTGGAATACCAGATTGGGGGATGAAAGGGTAGCGATAAGTTGTGAGGAGCGATATGTAAACTGTTAATTGAAGGAGGGCGGGGAGGGGTATAAACCAAAACTGTAAGCAGTTCTGATGTTATTACAATTGGTGGGTGTAAGAGTCACCGCCCACCGATGTTGTATGTATGAACATTTTGTTTGCTAATAAACAGAGTCGCCCTAAAGCGGTGGCTTTGTGCTGTCATTTTGGTGTCAGCAGGCCACTACTTTGGCATGTAAACCATGGTCTGCTGCTCCTGCCCCGCTCTGACACAACTTCCTGTAGGAGAGGGGCAGAAGCGACAGGCTATGTGTGGCAAATCACATAGCCTGCCGCAGGTACCAAAGCAGCTGCTTTCAAAAAAGCTGTGCCGCTGCCGCCCTCTCCCAAAGATGAGAACATAGATTCAGGGGGGGGCGGCGGCACGGCAGTAACCCTTGGGCCAATCCTGTCTATTACTAGTGTAAATGACTGTGCCTAGTCTTAAAGGACTCCCCAAAGGGACGGCTATAGCTGGAAATATATCGGCACTTGTAAGTATTTATCTTCTGGAATATACTCTTAATCTTGGGGGAAAAGGGAATTCTTTGCATTAAAGCTGATAAATCTGTGTACTTAAATTCAAATGTTTTTACTGAGTCAGTCAGGTCTTAGCACCACCAGAGAGCTTTTAATTTAAATCACAGAAAGTAATAGAGTAAATGGTTACTGAAATAAATTTGTTTCTGGAGAGCTTTTTTATTTAAATCAAATCAGAATATAGCTTAGCATACAAGTAGAATAAATAGTCTCTGAATACAAAGAAATAAACTGGTTTATAGTGACCTTTACAAAGAGGCCTTCCAGTTAGGAGGCAAAAGATCTGTAAAGTTATCTTAAATAGGTTTTAAAGGCAAGTGACAGATCAAAGGGTCAATTTGAAAGACCCCTCTGTCAAACCAAGGGCTGTGTGAATCACCCAGGAAATTGGTAAGACTTTACCTTAGAAGCACAGGTCATGACACTGTGTAGCAAGCCAGCTTTCATTAAGTCTTCTTTCCCTCCCACCCACCCCAGGGATATCTTAGCGTTATAGGCTCTTATATCTATTAAAGGGAAGGAGGTGCTCATATTCACTTTCAGGTGTGGCTGGTTATCCTCATCAGGAACACATTAAGAATCTGAGATTAATTCATCTTGTGGTGAACAAGTCCATTAAATGTATTAGGTATAGTTGTATAAGTATCTCCAGCAAACCTAAGTAAGTAAATGACTTTAAATACCTAAACAAAACCTTAAAACTAAGATGAAGACAGTAGTCCAGCAGCGAGATGGGGGCTTTCCAGTCTTTTGCATTGAGTGTCACATGCATGATTTTCTCCTAGTTGGTGAGGGGTCTTTACATGTGCACTAGGCGCAAGGAGCTCTTTGCTCTCAGGGCACAAGTCTGATCTCTGGAGCTATAAGAGACTTGGAGGACATAAGGAAGACAGAGAGGTATATAGACGAGACCTTCAGAGACGTAGTACTGATGTCCTACCTCCATTCTAGCAGCATCCCTGTTGCCATGGAGGAGAGAGGTCTCGTGACAGGAGAGCATCACACTGGTGTGGTAGGACGTGTCCTTCAGGTGATACGTTCACTGTAAAATAGTTATCTCCAAGTTATAATGCCCTGTTCAATGTAATTTCAGTTTGTTCAATGTAAACTGAACTGATGCCAAATAGTGTGGTATATAAGAGAATGTAAATAAATAAATATAAACCCCTCTTGCACAGAGGAGGTTTCTCAGGGGCCATGTGCCCATGAGGGAAGTGTTAGGAAAGCCGTTACAGTTGGTGATTCAGTCATTAGGCATGTAGATAGCTGGCTGGCTGGTGTACGTGAAGGTCGCCTGGTAATATGCCTGCCTATTGCAAAGGTAGTGGACCCCATGTGCCACCTGGACAGCGCTGGGGCGGAGTCTGCTATCTTGGTACATGTTGGGACTAATGACATAGAACAATGTTGTAGGGGGGTTCTGGAGGCTAAATTTAGGCTTTTAGGTAGGAAGCTGAAATCCACAATTTCCAGGGACGCATTCACAGAAATGCTTCCAGTTCCACGCACGGGACCCAAAAGGTAGGCAGCATTCTGGAACCTAAATGCATGGATGAGATGACTGTGCAAAGAAGAGAGTTTTGGATTTGTTACGAACTGGACAACGTTCTGGGGAAAGGAGGGGCTCTTCCGAAGGGACAGGCTCCACCTTAACTGGGATGGAACCAGGCTTGCTGACATTAACCTTTGAAAAGGAGATAGAGCAGCTTTTAAACTAGATAGTAAGGGAAAGCTGACAGTAGTCCAAGAATTCATGGTTTGGCAGGATCTATCCTTGAAGGATATAAGCAAAAGTAGAGTGAAGGAGTAGCCTAGTGGTTAGAACACTGGCTTGGTAACCAAGCAACCAGGGTTCAATTCCCACTAGCACTCCTTGTGGCCTTGGGCAAGTCACTTAACCCTCCAATGCCTCGGAAGAAAGGCCTGGCAATCTACTTCCGGTGACACTGCCAAGAAAACCCAGGAGCTTCTGGGTCACCAGGAGTCAGGACTGACTCTAAGGCACACATTGGATTGGAGGGCATCCTGACAGAGGTTCCATTAAAGACAAAAGTAGCCCAGGTGCCCTTATATACAGAGCATAAAGATTCCAAATTACCCCTGCCAACCGATAATCAGATTAATATGAATAAAATACAGTCTCTACAATGCTTGTATGCAAATGCTAGATGTCTAAAATAATAAGATGGGAGAATTAGAATATATAGCACTAAATGAGAGGTTAGATATGATTGGTTTCTCAGAGAGATGGTGGAAGGAGGACAACCAGTAGGACAGTGTGATACTTGGGTACAAGTTATATCACAATGAGAGAGTAGATCACATTGGTGGAGAGGTTGCGCTCTGTTAGAGAGGGCATTGAGTCGCATAGGATGAAAGTTCTGCAGGAAACAAAATACATTGTAGAATCTCTATGGATTGAAATTCCATGTAAAAGGGAGAAGACAATGGCAGTGGGGGTGTACTATTGACTGCCTGGCCAGAATGAACAAATGGATATGAAATCCTCAAAAAAATCAGGGAGACTAACAAAGTTACAACACAGTAATAATAAATAATAGGTGATTTCAATTACCCTGGTATTGACTGGGTCAGTGTCATGGCAGGACATGCTAGGGAGATAATGTTTCTAGATGAAATAAATGACTGCTTCTTGGAGCAGCTGGTTCATGAACCGACCAGAGGAGAAGCCATTTTGGACCTAATCCTTAGTGGAACACAAGATCTGATACAAGAGATAAGAGTGTTGGGGGCCATTTGGCAAAAGTGATCATAGTATGATCGTGTTTGATTTAATAAATGGAGGAATGACGGCAAGGAAATCCATAGTATTACCATTTAACTTTCAAAAGGAAAACTATGATAAAATGATGAAAATAGTTAAGAAAAAAATAAAAGGAGCAGCTGCAATAGTTAAAGATTTACATCAAGTATGGGTGTTTAAAAATACTATCTTGGAAGCCCAGACCAGGTGTATTCCATGCTTTCAGAAAAATGGAAGGAAGTCCAAAAAACTACTAGGTGAGGTCAGAGAGACAGTTGTAGCCAAAAAAGCATCATTCAGGACATGGAAGAAGACGAATGACAAAACCTGGAAACAACATAAGCACTGACAAGTTATGGAAGGACAGACTAGATGGGCCTTGTGGTCTTTTTCTGTCATCATGTTTCTATGTTTCTAAGTTAGATGCAAGGCATTGATAAGGCAGGCAAAGAGAATTTGAAAAAAAGCTTGCTGTGGAAGCAAAAATGCATAATAAAAACTGTTTCAAGTATATTTGTAGCAAAAAAACCTGTGAGAGAGTTAGTTGGACCATTAGATGATAGAGGGGTAAAAGGGGCACTAAGAAGGGACAAGGCCATAGTGGAGAGACTGAATGGATTCTTTGCTTCAGTCTTTACTGAAGATGATGTAGGGAAGTTACTCACAACTGAAATGGTATTTAAAGGTGATGCATCGGAAGAATTGAAAGAAATATTGATAAACTGGGAAGATGTATTAGAACTATCTGATAAAGTAAAGAGTAGCAAATCACCTGGACGGGATGGTATACATACAAGGGTGTTGAAAGAACTGACATATGGGATTGCAAACCTACTATTAATAATCTCTGAACTCTCATTAAAATCATCTGTAATACCTGAAGATTGGCGAAAGGGCAATGTAACCCCAATTTTTAAAGAGTTCTAGGGGTCATCTGGGAAACTACAGACTGGTGATCCTGACATCAGTACTGGGCAGAATGGTAGAAACCATTATAAAGAACAAAATTACTGAATATGTACATAGTCATGGTTTAACGGGAGACAGCCAACATGCTTTTAGCCAAGGAAGGTCTTGTCCTACTAATCTGTGTTATATTTTTTGAAGGTATGAATAAACAGGTAGACAAAGGTGAGCCGGTCAATATCGTGTATCTAGATTTTCAGAAAACCTTTGATAAGGTTCTTCAGGAGAGCCTCTTGGCAAAATTAAAAAGTAATGGGATAGGAGGCAGTGTACTATTGTGGATCAGGAACTGGTTAAAAGATAGAAAGCAGAGGATAAGGTTAAATGACCAATTTTCCCAATGGAGAAAGGTGACTAGTCGAGTACCCCAGGGATCTGTGCTGGGTCTGCTGCTTTTTAACATATTCATAAATGACCTGGAAATGGGAATAACAAGTGTGGTTATTGAATTTACAGATGACACAAAATTATTCAAAGTTGTTAATACCCAAGAGGATTGTGAAAAATTGCAAGAGGACCTTGATAAATTGAAAGACTGTATGTTCAAATGGCTGACGAAATTTAATGTGCACAGTGCAAAGTTATGCACCTAGGAAAGAACAACCCAAACTATGGTTACATAATGCAGGGTTTTACATTAGGATCCACCACCCAGGAAATAGATTTAAGTGTCATTGTGGATAATACGTTGAAACTCTCCACCCTGTGTGCAGTGGCAGCCAAGAAGGCAAATAGAATGCTAGGAATCATAAGGAAAGGAATGGACAATAAATCAAAGGATATTATAATGCTTCTGTATCATTCCTTGAATATTGTGTGCAATTCTGGTTGCCATATCTTAAAAAGAATATAGCAGAATTAAAAATGGTACAGAGAAGAGCTACCAAAATGGTGACGTGATGGAAGGATACCACTATGAGGAGAGGCTAAAAAGGTTAGGGTTCTTCATCTTGGAAAAGAGACAACTGAGGGGGAATATGATAGAGGTCTATAAATTAATGAATGGAGTGCAACTGGTAAATGTAGATTGATTGTTTGTGCCATCCAAAAGTAGAAAGACTAAGGGACATGCAATGAAGCTACAATGTAACCGGTTTAAGAATATGCATTGAGTGAAAAAATATTTTCTCTTATTAATCAAACTCTGGTATTTGTTACTGGAGTAGTAAAAGCTGTTAGTATAGCTGGGGTTAAAAAAGGTTTGGACAAGTTCTTGGAGGAAAGGTCCATAAACCAATTATTAAAGAGGACCTGGGGCATGCATTGTGGAACCCGTGCGTCTTTTGGGGGAAACTGCTAGGTACTTGTGACCTGGATTGGCCACTGTTGGAAACAGGATACTGGACTTGATGGAGGTTGGTCTGACCCAGTATGGCATATTTTATGTTCTTATGCATGTAAATTATGGTATTCTATAATACATGCATATGCCTGCTTGCAGTGTCCATTCTCTGATGAAAACTCCTCACATGCATGCTTGGAAAGCAGTGACATAAATAAATGACTAAATACTGACCTTTATGTGCATTGTTGGTACCTTAAACCAGGCGCCTGCTTATAATATTACTCCCATAATGTTAAAAAGGATTTCTTCTCTGCAAGTGGGTAGTGGTGTCAGAAAGAAAGCAGCCGGTTTTCTATTACAAAAGCTGCCTATTTTCTGTATTTGTGACATGGATGTGCTGCAGTATTGGCTTCTCTATGAGCCTGGCCTAAGCACAGGCCCTAGAATAACCATATATTAGTTATTCTGTGCGCTGGAGGGCACTTCTGTCTTTGATGCTGTTGGATGATGTCACCAAGTGTGACTGACATCCTATTGTCCATGGAGAACCCTCATTACAGGTAAGTAACCTCACTTTATTGTAGTTTCTTTTATCTTTTTGTTTTTTTAAAACTGTAAACTGCTCTGGTATCTCCTGCCAAAGAGTAGTATAAAAAGTTTTAAATAAACATAAGCATACATATACTATGTATATTAGTATAGCATTAATGTTTAATACTTCCATCAGCGTCTGCCACAGCATAAGAGCATAAGATATGCCATACTGGGTCAGACCAACGTCCATCAAGCCCAGCATTCTGTTTCCAACAGTGGCCAATCTAGGTCATATGTACCTAGCAGTTTCCCCAAGAGACACAAGTTCCACAATGCTTGTACTGGGTCAAGCATTGATATCCTGGGTCCCTTCTTAATAATGGTTTATGGACCTTTCCTCCTGGAACTTGTCCAAACCTTTTTTAAACCCAGCTACACTAACAGCCTTTACTACATCCTCCGGTAACAAATTCCAGAGTTTGATTACACGTTGAGTGAAAAAATATTTTCTTTTATTAGTCTTAAACAGTTTACCCTGTAGCTTCATTGCATGTCCCCTAGTCTTTCCATATTCTGATAACGTAAACAATCGATCTACGTTTACCCGTTCCACTCCGTTCATTAATTTATAGACTTCTATCATATCTCCCCTCAGCTGTCTCTTTTCCAGGTTAAAGAGCCCCAACCTTTTTAGCCTTTCTTCATAGGAGTAGCCTTCCATCCCCTTTACCATTTTGGTGGCTCTTCCCTGAACCTTTTCTAAAATCGCTATATCCTTTTTAAGATACGGCGACCAGAATTGCACACAATATTCAAGGTGCGGTCTCACCATGGAATGATATAGAGGCATTATAATATCTTTTGTTTTATTTTCCATTCCTTTCCTTATCATACCTAGCATTCTATTTGCTCTCTTGGCTGCCGCTGCACACTGGGCCGAGGGTTTTAACAAGGTATCCACAATGACGCCTAAATCTTTTTCCTGGGTGGTGGTTCCTAATGTGGAACCTTGCATCGTGTAACCATAGTTTGGGTTGTTCTTCCCTAGGTGCATAACCTTGCACTTCTCCACATTAAATTTCATTTGCCATTTTGATGCCCAGTCTTCCAATTTATCAAGATCCTCTTGCAATTTCCCACAATCCTCCTGGGTTTTAACAACTTTAAATAGTTTTGTGTCATCTGCAAATTTGATAACCTCACTTGTTATTCCACTTTCCAGGTCATTTATGAATATGTCAAAAAGCAGCGGACCCAGCACAGATCCCTGGGGTACACCACTATTCACCTTTCTCCATTGGGAAAATTGGCCATTTAGCCCAACCCTCTGCTTTCTATCTTTTAACCAGTTCCTGATCCACAGTAGTACACTGCCTCCTATCCCATGACTCTTTAGTTTTGCCAAAAGTCTCTCATGAGGGACTTTGTCAAAGTCCAGATACACAATATCAACCGACTCACCTTTGTCCACCTGTTTATTCACTCCTTCAAAAAAACATAACAGATTAGTAAGACAAGATCTTCCTTGTCTAAAGCCATGTTGGCTGTCTCCCATTAGGTAGTGACTATCTACAGGCTGAGTAATTTTATTCTTTATGATGGTTTCTACCATTTTTCCTGGTACTGATGTCAGGCTCACTGGTCTGTAGTTTCCCGGATCACCCCTCGAACCCTTTTTAAAAATTGGTGTTACATTGGCGATCCTCCAATCCTCAGGTATTAGAGATGATTTTAATGATAGTTCACAGATTACTGATAGCAGGTCTGCAATCTCAAATTTCAGTTCTTTCAACACCCTTGGATGTATACCATCCGGCCCAGGTGCTTTGCTACTCTTCAGTTTATCTAATAGTTGTAAGACATCTTCCCGCAAGGCAGTTCTTCTGGTAGACCCTCCCTTCTCCGGGGAGCTCAGCCTGTAAATTGAAGGGACTTGCTCAGGGTCTCATAGGGATTTCTGTGTCCAATAGCCCGACTCTGTAGTGCTGTGCATAACTCATCGGTATTGGAAAGGGGGAGAGCGGACGAGCAGCTCGTAGGTAGGGTACGGGGCAGCCCGGATGCTCAGCCTGATGTTTCTTGTGATGCTGCACAAGTCGCTGCATTACTCGGGCACACAGCTGCCATTGTAAGCTCTCCGGGGCAGGGACACTCTTACCACACGCGGGTGGGACTTGCCTCGTCCAAAGCTGATAATCAAACCTTAAAAATCCAAATCCAATCTGTAATAGTGACTCAGGAAGCAACCGAAGCCTTGTAGCCCTCGCAGTCTCAGGGTATTAGTAGGACTACAAGTCTCAGCATGCTCCTTGCTTTGCTGTCAGGCCACGCCTACCCCAATCCTCGCGGCTGATATTCCGACTGCTCTTCCGCCATCATGAAGCATGGCGTCACCCAGAACACCTTAAAAGAACGTAACTGATGCACATCTTAACCAATGGCGGATGTCCTCCGCCGGAATCTGACTGTCCCTTTGACCAATCATCTCTCGCTTGGAGCGTCTTCGCCGGGCGCGAGGGAAGCAGAAGGACAGAAAGGTCTCTCACCCAATCAGAAAACAGAAGGCGATATTGATGGGCGGGCATACTAGCCAATGGGAGTGGGGACGCTTCATGCGTGAGGCGGAACCACGGCGAAGGGGAGACGATCCGAAACCGGCAGTTCCGGTTGGCGCCGAGATAAAGCACAAGCGGAGAGCAGGGCACGTGAGTGGCCCGGATAGGTGGGAAGAGGGGTTGCGGGAACGGGAGAAGAGACAGGGGGGAAAGACGGGAGGGCGGGACGAGTGAGGGGGAGAGAGATGGGGCGAAAAGAGACGGCTCCAGGGCCCAGGGGAGGAGGAACTGCGGGGTCCAGGGTGGGGGAGGGAGGGAGATTCAGGGCCCCCGCCCCCTCCCCCTCCCCTCCCCCTCCCCCTCCCCCTCCCCCTCCCCCAGCGCACACAGGGACTTGTAGTTTCGATTCCTGGTTCTCTTGAGCGACACAAGTCTGTGGGCAATGCGGAAACCCGGGACTGGGTCAGCTGACCCTGCTTCTCCCTCCCCGCTCCTGGGTTAGAGGAAGGAATGGGGGGGATAGTCTTCCCCTAACACTTTCTATGGGTTAGGGCGCTTAAGGGATTGTAGTCCAGGTGCCCCCAAGAGGGTTACTGATAGCTGTCTCTCTTTTCTGTCTCCCTGCCCTCTCCTCCCTAAGCCATGGCAGAACAGGATGTGGAACAGGAGCTACTGGACTATGAGGAGGATGAGGAGCCCCAGACTGTCACCGAGGCCACATCAGCCCCTGCCAAAAAGGATGTGAAGGGCTCCTATGTTTCCATTCATAGCTCTGGCTTCCGGGACTTCTTGCTAAAGCCTGAGTTGCTTCGTGCCATTGTTGACTGTGGCTTTGAGCACCCATCGGAGGGTAAGCGCCTTGGCATGAGCACAGGTTCCACTGTGCTTGGTATTATCTTCTCACAATAGTCAGCAGTTCTGATCTTGGATTAATGTTGGCATTGCACATCTCTCTCTTTCCTCCCACAGTGCAGCATGAATGCATCCCGCAAGCAATCCTGGGCATGGATGTCCTTTGCCAGGCCAAGTCAGGAATGGGTAAGACCGCCGTTTTCGTGCTGGCAACCCTACAGCAGATTGAGCCAGTGGATAGTCAGGTATGAGGGCTGCCACTATGCTTCCATTATCAACTTGATGTGGCCTCATTATACACTGTGCTTGGGACATATGCTTGGAGTGTTCCTTTTTTTGTAATTCACAAGGTCATACTCAACAAACCTCTTTCAACATAACCATTTCTTTGTTGTTTTAAAGTTTAGGTTTTATCATTTGACCTGGTTGGGACGTAGAGGGATAATAGCTGAGTGGTCCCCACTAAAATATTCTCCCTTCCACAGAATGACATTATCTACTGTTGGTGCTTTCCTATCCCCTACCTCAGGGATTGCTGGGTTGCAGTGGAAAGAAGCTGTGGGCATAAAATTGGTTGAGATAGACTAACATGGGCCCTCTTCTCTTTGTCGTCCTGCAGGTATCTGTCTTGGTCATGTGCCACACGCGAGAGTTGGCCTTTCAGATCAGCAAAGAGTATGAACGCTTCTCCAAGTACATGACCAATGTCAAGGTGCATAGTGTGACTGCTGTGGGTACATGGGCTTTTGAGGGAGGGGGTCCAGAATGCAGGTTTGCTGGTATACAGGAGGCTAACGGTGCCTTAGGACAAATGATGTTAGGTGGATGCCTGCCAACTGGTCCCATACGAAGAACCTGTGCTATATTTTAGTAACAAACTGCCAGCCACTTGGGGTTCAGGGAGGTGTTCAAGGCTAGGATAAGACTTAAGAGGTTATTCTAGAAACATCTTGATGTGTAGATAGCAGTGTTTTCATGTGTAGATTGGCAGCACATTCAAATGGTGATTTCAGAAGGCTGCTTTTTAGATGTGGAGATTTACACCATGGACAGATTTTAGCAGGCACAGATGGGGTGTGGTTTGGGTGAGCCTTAAATATTTCCCATTTTAGAAGGGGACTACACATGGATATTGCACATTTTCAGTGTCAGATTTTACACCTGCCCCAGGATATGCACAACTGCCAGTATGAGGGGGCAGATGCAGCAGTCAACAGAACATCCTCCACCCCTCCCCCGACTTCCCCCAGCAGCATCACTAATCCCCCTCGAAGACCCCCACACCAATGTCATACCCACTGGCGTCTTGACCACTAGCAGTAATACCACAAGACTGTCTCTAGGGATCAACTGACCCCATGTTGAAGCCAAAGCCCAACAGAGCAGGGGTGACTGGGGATTGGCGTGCTCTCCCTAGACCACTAAGTAGGTACAGAGGTTTGGAGTGGGGGATGGGGGTGCTGCAGTGCTTTATGGAGGGGTTGGGTGGGAATATTATTTATTTATTTGGTTTTATATACCGCACTATTTTAAGTCAGTGTGGTTTACAGCATAACAACTTAATACATAGAACAGTTTACATTGACCAGGTAACAGATAACATGGCTCACTGCACTGGCGTTAAGAGCTTTGTGAGGGTATTAGACTGGCATGGAACCGGGTGCGAGGGTTAAAAAGCTGCTCCCACACACAATTGGGTGAGAGCAGGGTACTTTTTCTCCATGTGCCACTTTTTAAAATAGCTTCTTCCTCTCAACCTTCCATCGAATATCCTTCTATTTGCCAATGTCCTGGTATTTTATAAAAGCCTCTGTGCTCAGTAGAGCCTTGGTAAAATACAGAGGAAACTGTGCATTTTTTGACCTCCCTCCTCCCATTGATGGCTCTGGTCTCCCTTCGTCTGACCCCCCCCCCCATTGGTCACTTAGCCACCCCCATTTTTGGAACACTCTGCTAGTTATTAACCATTCCCTCTTTCTCTCTCTTCTTTCCTGTCCTCCATTGGCGTTCTTTTTCTCTCTGTGTCCTTGTAGCCATTTTATTGTATTATTGTACACCGCCCTGACGGCTTGCCCTGGGCAGTATATCAAAATCTGCAAATAAAGTATAAGGTTTCCCGGTCTGAGCATCTATTTTGCTCTCCACAACCTGTCTGAAATAGGCCCCACATAGCTCTGGGTTCAAATCCTGTTTCTCCCCTGATGCTCCTTGTGACCTTGAGCACATCACTTCACCCTTCATTGCCTCAAATGCAAATTTTCATTATGTGCCTATTGTACCTGTGTTTGCAATTTGCCTCGAGTTTTATATGTGGGATTAAGTGAGCATCTCTGAATTGGATTTGTAGAGCTAAGCTCAGCTTGGGCTGACTGTGGGTTTGGATTTGAAAGTTGGAGAGGGGGGGAATGGAGATGCTGTGGGAGTTTCTGATTTGAGATGGGTCTGTGACACTGGTGGTGTTGTAAACATTTTCTTAGGAGCAACATTAGAGAATCAGTCCAATATAGGGAGGTTGTTAGCCAATTATGGGTTTTGGTTGGTTGATCAGCACACAACCCCCTTCAGATGCTTAATAATGTTGTGTAATTCCAGAAGGGAGGTTCTAGGGGAGAGAGGGCAGAGTTATAGAAGTATTAGTTTCTTTTCTTGCTTGATAGAGGGACTCGACTTGGAAAGTGTTTAAAGGCCTGGTCTTTCCCCCCTCTCCCTCCTTGCATGCAGGTGGCTGTGTTTTTCGGGGGTCTTGCCATCAAGAAGGATGAGGAACTGATGAAGAAGAGCTGCCCCCACATTGTGGTGGGGACCCCAGGCCGCACCCTTGCCCTGGTGCGCAACAAGGTCCTGAGCCTGAAATATGTCAAACACTTTGTGCTTGATGAATGTGACAAGATGCTGGAGCAGCTGGGTATGAAGAGGAGGAGAGGGCCTGGGCCTGACGGTTTACCCTTGTCTTGAAGGCAGGTCGATTGGGTGTCTTCCTCGTTGTTATCTCCCACTCACGTTGCTTCTCCCTCCTCCCGTAGACATGAGGCGGGATGTGCAGGAGATCTTCCGCCTGACACCCCATGAAAAACAATGTATGATGTTCAGCGCCACCTTGAGCAAGGAGATCCGTCCCGTTTGCAGGAAGTTCATGCAGGATGTGAGTAGAACCCTTCAGCATTTTATTTATTTAACATTTTTTATATACCGCATTATTCATCATCAGTGCGGTTTACATTGAACAACAATATACCTGTCAATACATGACTGATCTAGGTTTACAGATAACAGGGAAGATAAACTGGGTGTGAACTGGGGGTAACTATCTACATAATTATACAAATTATATATACATTGAATAGGTTACATCAAGATTTGATATTTGACAAGAATACAGTGTTTTCACATTTTGATCCTTTGTTCTGGATTGTTGTTATGTGTAGGAGTTATCTGAGTGAGGCGGGAGCCGGTTCTATTGTGTGTATGGTAGCCTGAAGTGCAAAGTGAATAAATAGTGCTTGATGGACTTTCTAAATTGGGTGATATCCCTGATTGATCTGATGTTTGGAGGTAGTTTGTTCCAGCACTTGGGAGCATAGGACACAAAAGCTCTGTTAGTAGTTTGTTGTGTCCATTTTGTGGAGATGCTAGGGGTAACTAGTGTGTTTTCTGCTACTAGTCTCCTGGGTCTGTTGTTTGGTGTGTGGGTGATGAGCTTTGAGATCGATGCAGGAGATAGTTTATTAATAGCCTTGAATGTGATGAGGAGGGTTTTGTATATTATTCTGCAGTTTATCGGGAGCCAGTGCAGATCGTTCAGTATTGGTGTTATATGATCTCTTATAGAAGCTCCAGATAAGATGCGGGCTGCCGCGTTCATCGCCAGTTGAAGTGGATTTAGTGTATTCTTGGGGAGGCCATGAAGGATGATATTCGCATAGTCGAAATGCGGTGTGACTATTGCTTGGAAAACTGTACCGTAGTCCTTGGTCTCCATCATTGGTTTCAGGTGGCGCAGTGTTTTTAGTTTGTAGTAAATTGACCTTACTGTGTTCTTTATGTGCTCTTTAAGATTGAGTTGTTGATCGAGTATGACACCGAGGTACTTTATGGAGGCCTTAATTGGGAGTTCTGCATCTCTTACTATGAGGGTGGTTGGCGGAGAAAATTGCTTGTTTCTTGTGGCTATGAGTACTTCGGTTTTCTTGAAGTTTATTCTCATATTCTGATTGAGAAGCCAGTCGGTTATTGCATTGAAACAGTTGATTAGTGGAGAGTAGTCAGGATTTGATATGTTGATCAGTGTGAATATTAGCACGTCATCTGCGTATAATAGGCAAGATATACCGAAATCTCTGGTGATTTGGCAGATTGGCTGCATGTATATATTAAAAAGCAGCACAGATAGAGATGAGCCTTGAGGTACTCCCTGTTTCTGTTTGAAGGGTTCAGATGTAATGTTGCCTGTACGGACCTGTTGCCATCGTTCATCTAAGTAAGATTTGCATCAGTTCCAGGCTTGGTTACGGATGCCTTTTTCGTGAAGTCTAGCTAGCATAATCTTATGGTCGACTGAGTCGAATGCCGCTGATATGTCCAGAAAAATCATTGCAATGGCCATGTGAATGTTGTCAATCCCACAAATGAGTTTGTTAAATAGTGAAGTCATGAGTGTTTCTGTTCCGTGAGCTTCTCGGAATCCGTGTTGGCATGGGTCCAACGGGGCTGCTGTGTCAATGTGGTGTTGGATCTGCCTCTGAGTTTCCTTTTCAAGTATCTTGGCTAGGTAGGGAATGCTGGAGATTGGGCGGTAGGACTCTTCCTTCGTTGGGTCCACCTGGTGGTTTTTTAGCAGAGGGCGAATTGATGTTTGTTTAAGGGCGGTAGGGAAGATCCCAGTTAGATAGGAGATATTTGCGATCTTAGCTATGTAAGGGCTAAGCTCGGCACGTAAGGTTTTGATCCAGTGTGCTGGACATGGGTCATTTGGTGCCGTGGTGGTGTTTATGGTAGCGATAATTTCTTCGATGGTTTTTCTTGATGGTGGTGAGAATTTATCGAGTGATGCTTGAGCTTGCGGGAGTTGGATTAGTATTTGTGATGGCGTTGTGTTCGCCTTGACCATTTTGGCTTGGATGAAATTAGCATATAGTTGTGGTTGTATGGAATCTTGATGCGGTGGCGATGGATCTTTGGTTAATGTTTTTACTAAATTGAAGAGATCACGTGGTCTGTTTAGTGTTTTGCTGAGAAGATTGGAGTGGAATTCTTTCCTTGTAGTCCAAGTTAGTTCGCGATGCTTTTTGAGGTGTGTAAGATACTCTTCTTGAGCCTGGCTGTTGTGGGTGTGTCTCCATTTTCTTTCTAACTTCCTCAGTTGGAGTAGCGATGTACGTAGTTCTGGAGAGAACCAAGGGGCATCCTGTTTTTTATTGGAGCGATTCCTGGGTGGGAGCTTCTTGTTCATGCTTGGTTGATGGGCATACTGATAGAGAGTGTCGTTCCAGTTAGAGATCAACTCGTTCAGATTGTCCATTGGTTTGGATAGTTTTGGCAACACTTATTTAGTGAAGGTCTCTGTGTCTAATGTGCTGACACCCATTTCCCCCTCCACTAAAATCCCTTGCTGTTCTCTCATCCCCTTTCTTGACCAAAGAAATCCTTTGGACTCTTCTCCCTCTTCTTTAAACATCTTCTGTCCCCAAGACATGATTGGTCAGTGGGACATGAGGTTTGGATGGAATGATCTTTGTAACTGGTGCACCCTGTGACTTTCCCTGCTCTCCCTTAATCCCCTGCAGCCCATGGAGGTGTTTGTGGACGATGAGACGAAGCTGACGCTGCACGGCCTGCAACAGTACTACGTCAAACTAAAGGACAGCGAGAAGAACCGGAAGCTCTTCGATCTGCTGGATGTCCTGGAGTTCAACCAGGTGAGGGCAGCTGGAGGTCTGGGAGGGTGGAAGGAGGAGATGCTCCACAGAGGAACCGTCTGTGACATGGGCAGAGCCTTGGATCATGTGAAGTGTGAAATGCTAAGCGGGATTAGGACTGAGATGGGAGGGGGAGTCTAAGCAAACTAGGACCACAGACCTGCTTCACATCTGGATCCCTCATCAAATCAGCAATAGCATAATGGGAAAGCTGGTTTAGATGGTGACCGATAAGGGGTTTGTTGATCCATTCAGCTCTTTAGTTGCCATCCTCTGGTTCACACAAGATTCCCAGGCTTAATTCAACACCATTCTTCCACCCATGTCTTTATTTTTCATCTACCAAAACGCATGATGCTGTCATCCACATCTGTAGCCCTCCACACCACGTTATAAGGTTATAGCCATGTCTGTTTGGTGCAGATTACCCCAGCTGTTGGAAGTCCAGTGCAGCCCCTTCCTATTTTAATAATAGGCCCAGAGAAGACCTTGGGAACCCAGAGGCTAATCCCCTCCCCTGAGCAACCCATCTCACTTGCTTCTAAAATCTTCCACAATAGCAGTCTCTCTGCCTTCCTGGTAATTTGATCCAGTGCTCAGTCACTCCTTAGTTAAAAAGATTATCGTTGTGCCTGATCTTTCTCCTTCCTGCTATGATATTACATCTTTGACTGTTTTCCCTTTCCTCAGTAGAGGGAACAGATTTAATATTACAGAAAGCTGAAAGAATCCTTTGCTCAGAGGGCAGAAGAAAGAGCAGCGTCAGTAGCAGGTCCAGGGTCTTTGCCATGCGAATAGGAAGGGAAGGCCTCTTTCTTTAGTGCTGTTTAACTGTCCCTTCCAGTCAGTCCAGTGCTGTGTGCTACTGGAGGAGAGTAAGAGGTCCTGGGCTTGCTGGGATGGTGTGTGTATTAAAGGCCTATAACTGTGTGTCTGTTGGTTTCTGTAGGTCGTGATTTTTGTGAAGTCCGTCCAGCGCTGTATTGCCTTAGCTCAGCTGCTGGTTGAACAAAACTTTCCAGCAATTGCGATTCATAGAGGGATGGCGCAGGAGGAGAGGTGAGCAGATACTGGGGAGAGAACAATTCTGCAACTACTGGGGAGGTGATCAAGGGGGGGGGAGTGTACTCCAAATACCGCGGAGATGGGGTGCTGGAAAGGGTTTATGGGAAAGGAGCATGCAGCAGGGAGAGGGGGGTTCTGGGAGGGGAGGAGGACGTGCTGCAGATATCGGGGAGAGGGGATCCTGCGAGGGGAGGAGAGCGTGCTGCAGATATCGGGGAGAGGGAGATCCTGGGAGAGGGGGAGGGCGTGCTGCAGATATCGGGGAGAGGGGATCCTGGGAGAGGAGGATGGCGTGCTGCAGATATCGGGGAGAGGAGATCCTGGGAGAGGAGGAGGGCGTGCTGCAGATATCGGGGAGAGGGGATCCTGGGAGAGGAGGAGGGCGTGCTGCAGATATCGGGGAGAGGGGATCCTGGGAGAGGAGGAGGGCGTGCTGCAGATATCGGGGAGAGGAGATCCCGGGAGGGGTGGAGAGCATGCTGCAGATATCGGGAAGAGGGGATCCTGCGAGGGGAGATGCTGCAGATATCGGGGAGAGGGGATCCTGGGAGAGGAGGAGAGCGTGCTGCAGATATCGGGAAGAGGGGATCCTGGGAGAGGAGGAGGGCGTGCTGCAGATATCGGGGAGAGGAGATCCTGGGAGAGGAGGAGGGCGTGCTGCAGATATCGGGAAGAGGGGATCCTGGAAGAGGAGGAGGGCGTGCTGCAGATATCGGGGAGAGGAGATCCTGGGAGAGGAGGAGAGCGTGCTGCAGATATCGGGAAGAGGGGATCCTGCGAGGGGAGATGCTGCAGATATTGGGGAGAGGGGATCCTGGGAGAGGAGGAGGGCGTGCTGCAGATATCGGGAAGAGGGGATCCTGCGAGGGGAGATGCTGCAGATATTGGGGAGAGGGGATCCTGGGAGAGGAGGAGGGCGTGCTGCAGATATCGGGGAGAGGGGATCCTGGGAGAGGAGGAGGGCGTGCTGCAGATATCGGGGAGAGGGGATCCTGGGAGAGGAGGAGGGCGTGCTGCAGATATCGGGGAGAGGAGATCCTGGTAGGGGAGGAGAGCGTGCTGCAGATATCGGGAAGAGGGGATCCTGCGAGGGGAGATGCTGCAGATATCGGGGAGAGGGGATCCTGAGAGGGGAGTAGAGTAGAGCGTGCTGCAGATATCGGGGAGAGGGGATCCTGGGAGAGGAGGAGGGCGTGCTGCAGATATCGGGAAGAGGGGATCCTGCGAGGGGAGGAGAGCGTGCTGCAGATATTGGGGAGAAGAGATCCTGGGAGGGGAGGTGAGCGTGTCTGCAGATTCCGGTGGGAGGTTTTCCTGGGAGGGGAGGAGAGCGTGCTGCAGATATCGGGGAGAAGAGATCTTGGGAGGGAAGGTGAGCGTGCTGCAGATTCCGGGGAGAGGGGATCCTGAGAGGGGAGTAGAGTAGAGCGTGCTGCAGATATCGGGAAGAGGAGATCCTGGGAGGGGAGGAGAGCGTGCTGCAGATTCCGGAGAGAGGAGATTCTGGGATTAGAGGTGAGGGTACTGTGATGAAGGGAAGGGTGTGCAAATTCCCAGGAGGAGCGGTGAGCATGTTGGAAGGTTACTCACGTAGCTGATGCCAGTTGTGGGTATCCTCTCTGCATGGCAGGTGCACCCTACCCTGCGCGGGGTTTGCATGTTTGGTTCTGTTGCTGATTTTCTCGCCCTCAGAAGAAGTTGCTGCAGCTGCTGCTTCCCCATGTACTGCATTGCCCTGTTTCCTCTCCCTCTTTCCCTTTGCTGCATTTACATCCCCTCATCTCCCTCAGTGTGACATCAGCACCGTTTTCCGTGCCACTCGGTTCTGTAAGCTGTTGTGACGCCGCTTCCCCGACCACTTGTTTTCCTGCAGGCTTTCTCGATACCAGCAGTTCAAGGATTTCCAGCGGAGGATCTTGGTGGCAACGAACCTGTTTGGCCGTGGGATGGACATTGAGAGGGTCAATATAGTCTTTAACTACGACATGCCGGAGGATTCAGACACCTATCTGCACAGGGTGAAGCTACTGGTTTGGGGTTTTGAGGGGGGTGGTGTGTGATCTCTGATTCCATCATTTACCTGTACATTCCATGAAGTGCTGGGTTGGACAAGGCGTCTCTAGGAGACCTATATATCTCTTGGATTAAGAAAATATTCTTTCACTAGATGCGTAATCAAACTCTGGAATTTGTTCCTGGAGGATGTAGTGAAGGCTGTTAGTGTAGCTGAGTTTAAAAAAGGTTTAGACAAGTTCCTGGAGGAAAAGCCCATAAACCATTATTAAAGAGGACCAGAGAAATCCATGGCTTACCCTGGGATAAGCATTGTGGAACCTTTGTACCTTTTTGGGAATCTACCAGGTACTTGTGAAACCGGTTACTGGGCTTGATGGACCCTGTTCTGACCCTGTATGGCATTTCTTATGGTTCCTGCATGGCCAGGATCTGTGGGTGTGGGGAAAGAGGAAGATGCCAAGGACATACCCTAGTAAAAGTTCTCCTTTACCTTTCTGTCCCTGAGTGCCAGGCAAGGGTTGGCACAGGGGAAGGTGGCAGTGTGACTGGAAAACGTCTGCTTCACAGTACTGGTATAAGGCAGATTCTCATATTCTTTCTCTTGTGCTCTGTGCAGGTGGCTCGTGCCGGCCGCTTTGGCACCAAAGGCCTAGCTATCACATTTGTCTCAGACGAGAGTGACGCCAAGATTCTTAATGATGTGCAAGATCGCTTTGAGGTGAACGTAGCGGAGCTGCCTGACGAAATTGACATTTCCACTTACAGTATGTATCCTGATGGTGGAGCAGATAGGAAGGCTGCTTCCTGTTGATCTGTCCCTGCCCCCCCCCCTCCCCAACAAGAGGTTATCCAAGGCTGGATGGACAGTGGTTGGTTTTTGGCATAATGGGCCTTACCTGACCGGGTAATAAGGGATACAAGGGTGTTGCATACTGCAGCCTGTCTTGATACATTTTTTGGGGAGGGGTTGTGCATGGTCTATACCCATCCAACCTCAGCCTGTTCTCGTTGGGTCACCGTTAATCACATGGTCTATACTACCCGACCATACCTCAGCCTGTTCTCGTTGGGTCACCATTAATCACATGGTCTATACTACCCGACCATACCTCAGCCTGTTCTCGTTGGGTCACCGTTAATCACATGGTCTATACTACCCGACCATACCTCAGCCTGTTCTCGTTGGGTCACCATTAATCACATGGTCTATACCAACCCAACCATTCCTTAGCCTCTTCTCAATGGGTAACCATTAATCACTGTCTCCTAATGCTTGTCTCCTTATTTCTTTCAGTTGAGCAGAGCAGATAACCTCCGACTTCCGTGATGCTGTCCCGTAGACCCCCCCCCTCACCTTCAGCTCGGCGGAGGAAGATGACGCTAACCCCCAGGCGTATCCCCTGCCCAGTAGCCGTGCTTTGGAGGTGCTGCTTTGGATCTGAGCTTTGTTTTTGGAGGCGAAACCCGGGTCCATTTGTGCTGTTTTTACAGATTTTTAAGTTTGTGTATAAAAAAAAGAAAATAAAAAAAAATCTTTATTTAAAATAAGGATCCTGTGGTTTTTTCTTGTCTTGGAAGAAGGGGTGGAGCACCTCAGCCTGCAGCTGTTATATTTTTTTCTCCTCTCGGTTTGTGCTTTTGGGGAGGGAGGAGGAGGGGTTAAGAATTGTCCTGATGGTGATGTGGGTAGCGTGCACCATTAATAACTGGGAAAACATAAGCAATGGCCATAGCAAGACAGATAGACACTGCCTCACCATGGAGAGGATAGTAGAGGTCTGTATGGCCCAAAAATAGTTTGATTCGTGCTCATTTTAAACTAAAACAGTTTTTCCCGATTTTTGAGCATTTTTTCATATTTGTTTTGCCTATTCGTTCTTTGCGTATGCACTGTTTCTACGATGGAACATTTTTAAGCTTGCAGATCGATTTGTATGTGTGTTAATCTGTAGGTATACATAGATCCAAGTGATTAATATAGACTTTAAGCTTCGAGATAAACAGACTGTGTGCTCAGAATAATGCACACCCCTAGAGGATATCCAGGGAATAATGTCACCGTTGACGTCTGCGACATTCCCCCCCACTTACCTTCTCCTCCTCTGAAGTCTGCCACTGTGCGGTGCATTCCTGGGATATCACACCCTCCCCACAAGCAGAAACCAAGAAACAGGTTTTGTTATAAAAAATTGAACCTTTAATTCTGAAGAAAGAGTTTGCTGTCAAACCTGGAGTGGTGCAGGAGGATCTGCGAAGCTGAAACCATTTCAGGAATCTTGTGTCGAGGAAGATGAGCGCCAGAAAGGCAAAGAGATGCTGTTAAAGAGGAGTTGCTCCCATATCCTAAACTCCATCTGCTGGGCTGCACTATGGACAGCAGGGACTTAAAGCCTGTGGGACGACCCTTTCCGATGAGTGTTGATGTGTCATCTACCCTGTCGCAGGCAATCTTTCCGGAAGCACTGGCAAGTGTCAGCAGGGGGACCCCACGCTGTTGGCAGCAACCTTGGCTTGAAGGGACCAGTGGGATTTGCAGAACGACTGTGGTTTGTAGAGGGTCAGAATTCCCCCTCCCCACTATGGTATACTTTTGTAAAAACGTACGTTTCATTCTATTTCTCTCTTTTTAAAAAAACTGATTGGATTATGGCGTCTCTGCACTGCTATAAAATCGTTTCCTCGTGCCGCTAATTCCAGCTTTGTCCACATTGTGCTAGTTTGGAGCTATGTGAACAGCTACCGCCCACCACAAGTGAGAACCGTTCAGAAACAACCAATGTTATTCTAGCTCCATGCGCCTATGAAAGCTCCAAATTAAGACTTACATTAGTCTGTAAATTAGCAAATACAGGGCCCATTATGGATCTATGAGAGAAGGGGATATATCTGGCCCAGTCTTAGTTTGGAAGAAGACCAGCCCAGTCCCTGCGGAGTGATCCATTTCCTTGACGCTCTGCCTTTGAGCGTGGGATGCCGTGCTTCGCCACAGCTCTGTCTTTTACAGCTCAGGAAGGAGCAATGTTAAAACCAAGTTACGACTGACGCATACCTTTTTATCTTCAGGCTCGTACCATATAGAAATTTAAAATTACCATAACAAATTACAGCCTCTGTCCACATTAAAGGAGGGTGGAGGGGGTGCCCACACTAATTTTAGGAATTGCATGTGCTAGGGGAACAAGTTAACAGCCTGGCCATAAAATTGGATTTTTTTTGCAGAAGGGCAGTCAGAGGAGGAGTAACCCAATCTTTTAGACAATTAAGTTATGCCATGGAATCTTGCACAATTACATTTGAATCATGAAAACCCTTGGAAGTTGAATCAAAAATCTGAATGTAAAGGCAGCCATCTTGAATTTCAACTCCCAGTAGGCATTGCAGCTACTGATGCCATGATGCTCGGAGCCAGGCATGGTGTATTTGAGTGCAAGGTACAGGTGGACCCAATGTCAAGAAGAACCAGTGGTACTGGGGCTGCATTCTGCCTTGACTGGATTATTCTGGCCAGGTTCGGAGCTGCCTGCCCTCCTCCACATTAGCTTTCATGGGATGTTCTTCCCCCTACCCTCCATGGGCCGGTGCTATGGTGGCATTTCAAGCAATAGGAAGAAAAATGGCTGGAAATATGCCATGTTCATTTCCCCATCCCTCCCAGTAACATGCAAACTAAGGCTTCCCACTTACAAGAGGGAAGAATGGACTGAAGCCATGAATTAGTTTGTCTAAAATTCACCAGAACATACATATATATACACAGTAACAAATAAATAACCAGTTCTTATAAAGCTTGAGAGAAAGTGACAGATGTCCCCTAGCCTGCAAGTCCTCTCAGAAGTGCTCCAGCTGTAGCTGGCAAACAGGGTGGTGGAGGTGGAGAAAGGTACCGCTGCTGGCCGCAGTAAAACAGTAGTTGGCTCAACCTCTGTCAGAGACAGTCCAAGCAGGTCGGTAAGTGGCAAGAGAGGGGACAGCTTCCCTGCCATCCCACGGGTAAGTGTCAGAACAAGGGGTCCAATCAGAATGCTGCCAGCTCTGTACATGGGGCAGGCAGAGGCTTGGCGGCTGTGTGGGTGAGAAGGCAGCGGGCAGTTGTGGGTGGAAACCAAACTGGAAGTTCATGGAGCGGTGTCCTTTGACCCATGACTGTCCCTGGTTGGGTCAGGCCTTCCACACATCTGCTTAGAGGTTCCTGGAAGCAGTAGCTTATTGGCGGGGACTTGTTGATCCCCTACAGAGTGGGAGGAAGATGAGAAGGTTGTGTAGGAAGGGCAGAGTACTTTGGTCCAGGTTGGACTGCTTTCATCCTGGGCACAGCTTCGGGGCTTCCAGTGAACCTTTTTCACATCCCTGACTCCTTGGAAGACTGAAGACCCTGCAAGAGGATAAGGGGGAGGGGGAGATGAATCAAGTCGATGGAGGTGGCTTGATACCAGATCAGTACCCTGGATCCTGCTGGAAGCAAGATCGAGGAACCCTTTTCCCCACTCTCGTCCCCTCCCTCTTTTCCCACGTACCCGAGACTGCGAGGCAGAGGAGGATGGTGCTGCAGAGCTTGTGAAAGTGGAGTATTTATCGGGTTTCTTCAGTCTGATGGCAGCACAGAGCCACCGCTGGTATTCCTCCCTCACCTGGAAAGAAGACAGAAGAGAGGTAGTAACAGTACAGAGATACATACTGTCTGATGTCACATTGAGCTCCTAATACAGACATATCCTGTCCCTGATCCACTTTCTCACCGTCTCATACACTGTGCAGCCTGCTGTAAATATCACTGCCAGACTGGGTCAGACCAAAGGTCCATCAAGCCTAGTGTTCTTTTTCCAACAGTGGCCAGTCCAGGTCATAAGTACCTGATATATCCTAAAAGTAGGCAGTTCCATGCTGCTTATCCCCAGGGATAAGTGGTGGACAGTTTTTGAACTTTTCCTCCAGGAATCTCCTATCATGCCTCCATATATTATAAAATGTAGCATATTGCAAATGTGATATCTACAGTAATGTAATCTATATATGTTACTTGTAACCTGCTTTGACTTGCAGATAAGGTAGGCTATAAACAGGCTTCATCCTCCACTGCAAGCCATGATTATAAGTCGTTTTGAAACTACTACTGGAAAATACAAAATAGATCAGCAAATATAAAAATAAATTCTGCCTGAAGATTGGGTGTTATTTCTGCAGTGGATAAGGAGCAGGGCAGATTTGTTACCAAAGGATATGGAAAAGCTGTTAGTGTAGTTGGGTTTAGAAACGGTTTGGGCAAGTTCCTGGAGGAAAGGTCCATAAGCCATTATTAAAGTGACAGGGGGAAATTCACTACTTACCTCTCCGATAAGCAGCATGGACTCTATCTGCCTTTTGGTAACCTAACAGGTACTTGTGAGCCTGATTGGCCACTGTTGGAAACAGAATCCAGTATGGCAGTTCTTCCTTATTGTCCAGTCCAGTCCCAGTGGTTGTGGGTTGTCAACTCTTACCAGCAACTTGGAGACTGAGCATGTCATTTTGATACATCAGCACACATAAGCAGCTGGCCCCACTTAGCAGCCCCAGTAACTCAGTCTCCAAGCAGTTGGAAAGAGCTCGTCCCAGAGTACTTGGGGCTCACTGAAGGGACAACTAAGGAGCAGCACTTTTTTTTTTTTGTTTTCAGTGGGGCTACATTCTGGTTGTTTTGAGGATTCAGGTTCTCTGTCTTGTCTGCCCAGGAATGTCTGGGTAAATAAAGTACAAAGAAAAAGCAGTGATCAGGGAAGAGCTCTTCTAGGGAAGCAGGGGGTTTCCTCTGCGATCAGGCAGATGCAGCGGTGGCGGCTCCCGAACCTGTAGGAGGTTGAGGAGCCGCTGTCCTCAGCGGACCCCTGGATAGCATCCTCCCCTTGGACCTTCTGCTGCAAAGTCGAAGCCGCGTGTAAAGGCTGAACTGTATGCAGCAAAGTGGAAAGAGCCCCGTTTTCCAGCAGGTTGGTTAGTGGCCGAGTGGAAGCAGTTTTGTTTTTCAGGGCCTTAGATGTTAATGCAGTCAGGGAGTGCAAGCTTCCAGGCTGCCATTTGGAGCCGCATGGCTGTGGCGGCGTTACGCAGTGCGGAAAACTGTGCCATTTTCCCACAGGGTTTATAGTGCAGAGCAGTTAAGGCGGGAGTTCGGCTCAGACGTTGGGAGCACTTCCTGAGCAATTTTTTGTTTTATTTTCCCTGTCGGCATCAAGAATCAATGTAAAGGAGTTTAAAAAAAAGGCAGGGTTAAGGTAGAGTCAATTACTAATAGATAAATTGAGCATTTGGAAGAAGTTCTCAGTGTGGGAAACTGAGCAGTATAAGGGCTCAGGAAAGGTTGCAGTTCTCCGTGCCTTCCACTACTTGCATTATGTCAGCATGTGGGGCTAGAAGGGGCTCTATTTCAGCCGCAGTGTTTTATCACAGCTGTGAGGTGGAATCCAGGCCAGCAGAGGAAGGCTTCCTGGAAGGTTATGTGTTAAAGGCTGGACGAGCAGGTACCTCCGGGGGGTCTGACGTGGCCTCGCAGACAGCAGGTGTCCTCTCGTCTCCGGCGACAGGTATTGCTGTTACAGAGGAGGCTGATGGCCAAGGTCCACCATTGCTGGAGTGTAGAGGCAAGGATTTCTCCTCCCTGGGGCTGTCCACTTCACAGGAGGCGGTGGGGAGTAGTGCCCAAGTGGGATATTTTTTCCCCAGAGTTTGTGCTCCTCATGCATAAGGCATTCTGCATGAAGTAGCAGGCAGCAGAGCCCTTGGCAGCACCAGAGAGGGCAAAAAAGAGAGGGCTGCTGGAGTCATGGGCAGCGGAGGACAAGCCCACGGCAAAGAGGCGGCATATGGAGGGAGATCCTTGGGAAGAGTCAAGATCCATCCAATCGGAAGACTTGGAAGGGGACGAGACCTGGGGATCCAGTTGGGGGAACTGGAAGAAGGTGAGATCCCGCATTGTGCGCGTGTTCTGCTGGGAAGAGTTGGTGGTGTTCATTTCCCAGTCTTTGAGGATGCTGAACATGGCGGCAGGGGTGCACCAGGAGGAAGACCCATTGGACGATCCACTTTTTCAGGCGGTCAGGAGAACCCAGTTGACTTTCTATTACACAGCAAATGATACAGGATGAGTGGGAGGTTCCAAGGCTGCCCCGAAGGGTACACAAACCATGTCCCGACTGTATCCCCTGCTGGAGCAGGAAAAGGAGATTCTATGCTCCCCCAAGGTGGATGCAGCGGTGTCAGCAGTTATTAAGAAGACCACTATCCTAGTGGAAAGCCGTAGCATCCTGAAAGATGTTCAGGACAGAAAATTGGAAACATTGCTGAAGCAGGTTTTTGATATTAATGCTCTGTCGTTGCAGGGATTGGTCTGCGGGGCGTTCACGGCCAGGGCATGTTTACGCTGGATGCACGGGATCTTGGACACTGATTGTGAGGTGCAGGGCTCATCCCGGAGGAGGCAAAGTTGGAGTCAGGGACAGCCTACTTGGCAGATGCCATTTATAATCTCATTAGACTTCTATCTAAGAGGATGGGCCTCGGTGGTTGCCGCACACTACCCATGGTTGTGAAATTGGGCGGCGGATGTCTCTTCCAAGTCGTGACTGAACAAGCTTCTGTTTAAGGGGAAGCTCTAGTTCGGAGAAGAGTTTGAGAAGTTGGTGAAGGATCTCAGAGAGACTAAGAGCCGGAGACTTCCTGAGGATAAGCAGAAGCCTTTGCGTTCGCATCTCCCAACATGAGGACAGCCGCAGGAATTTTGTCGCTTCAGGGCAGTGTGTTTTGTGCCTTATCAAAGAGGGCACTGCCCATCCCGGGGACAGTCCTTTTGTGATTTTTGAAGAGCGGGACGTGGTTTCTACTCCTCCTAGTCTATGGCCAAAATGTCACAATGAAATGAGGGAGGCCCTGCCAGGGGTAGTTCCCACAGGGGGTCGGCTGCGGTAGTTCTACCCAGCTTGGGTTCAGATTACATTCGACCAGTGGGTCTTAGGAATCATCAGAGAGGGGTATGTGCTGGGGTTTGCACATCCTCTCATGGGGGCCTTTGTCAGGTCCCACTAAAAGGCAACCAGCAAATTCCAGGGGGTCAGGGACATCCTAGGGCTGCTTTTTCAGCTGAAAGCCATCGTCGAGGTGCCCCAGGGCCAATGCGGTTGCGGTCGATACTCCATTTATTTCATGGTTCCCAAAAAACAAGGCTTGTTTCGACCCATCTTATACCTCAAGCACGTAAATCGGTGTTTGCAAGTGCCTCATTTTTGAATGGAGACCCTCTGCTCAGTTATATTGGCCGTCAGGGAGGGCGAGTTCTTGACTTTGTTAGATCTCACAGAGGCCTATCTGGATATTCCAATTGGAGCCAAGCATCAGCAATTTCTTTGCTTTGCTGTGCTGATGGGACACTTCCAGAATCGGGCCCTGCCTTTTGGGCTGGTGACAGCACTGCAGACATTCACCAAGATGATGGTGGTAGTGGCAGTGACTCTGCGGCAGGAAGGTATTCTGGTGTACACTTACCTGGATGATTGGCTTTCAGGCAAAGTCCGCTATGGAGACTGAAAGGGCTACGGCATAAGTAGTCAAATTCCTACAGGACCTCAGCTGGGACGTCAGTTTTGCAAAGAGCCGGTTGGCGCCGTCACAAGACCTGCTGTATCTGGGAGCCTGCTTCCAGATGGACAAAGGTAGGGTGTCCTTGCCAGTGGAGAGGATGCACACATTGCAGCACCAAGTGAAGCAGTTCCTCTGCATGGACACTCCCACAGCCTGGTATTATCTGCAGCTCTTAGGATCAATGGCGGCCATAGAATTAGTGCCCCAGGCCCACATGAAGCCTTTGGAGAGGGCCCTGTTGCGAAGGTGGCAGTGCAAAGTCACCTCCTCATGCAACCATTGCCCTGTCCAATGGTTGCATGCCTGAGGCTCCGGTAGTGGTTAAGGCCGGAGAAGCTGTTGGTCGGGATACCTCTAGAGTTGCCCATTTGGATCCCTTTGATGATGGATGCCAGCCTTTCAGGCTGGGGAGCCCATTGTCAAGGTCAGATAGCGCAGGGTATTTGGGTCCAAGAGCAGAGTCATGGCCATCAACCACCTAGAGATGAAAGCTGTGTTCCTGGTGCTTCAGCAGTTTCTCCCCTGCTTGGGAAGGCAGTGAGGATCTTCTCAGACAACACCACAACTGTGGCTTACATCATTTGACAGGAGGGCATGGGCAGCTCAAAAGCGAGATTGGTCTGTTGCTGAAATGGGTAGAGGACAGTTTGTAGGCAATCTCAGCAGCACACCTATGGCAGGAAAGAGAACATAACAGCCACCTATCTCAGTGGTCCCTCAGAGAAGCAGTGTTTGCGCAGGTGGTCAGGCGTTGGGGTTCCACGGACATGGACCTGACGGTGACCTTCATCTCAGCCAAGGCAAGTCAATTCTTCAGCAGGAGAAAGGAGAGAATTTCATGGGCCTTTGCACCCTTATGCAGCTCTGGTCCACCGACAGCCTTCTGTATGTCTTTCCTCCGTGGGCCCTCATGAACCACGTGGTGCAAAGAATTGAGGCACACTGGGATCTAGTCATTCTCATTGCTCCCGACTGGCCGTGGAGGCCCTAGTATGCAGACCTGCTCAGACTGATAGTGGATCATCCATTGAGGCTACCGGTTCTGCCAAATCTCCTGGCAGAGGGGCCGGTTCTCATGCTTCAAGTGGATCGATTCTCACTTAACGGCCTGGCTCTTGAGAGGGCGTGGCTTAGAAAGAGAGGTTATTCAGCCCCAGTGATATCGACTTTGCTAAAAGCCCACAAACATTCAACCTTGCTTTCCTATATCTGGGTGTGGAGGATAGTTGAGGCCTGGTGTAGGGACAATGACTGTTGTCCTTTGGCAACTTCTGTGCTGCAGGTGTCACCTTCTCTAGCCTTGCCTATAGAAAGGCTATTCCCTGTGGGTACAGTCCCAGGTGTTCCCTGCAGGTACAGGTGGCAGCAATTACCTGTTATCGTGATAGAGTACAAGAAGTCTCCTTGGGCGCCCACCCAGATGTACTTTGTTTCCTCAGAGCTGTCAAGCAGGTTCGGCCATCAATGTGGTCGGTGGTCCCTCCTTGGGGCCTTAATTTGTTTTTTTTGGCACTAGGGGCAGAGCCTTTTGAGCCAATGACTTGAGTGCACGTTGAAGGATTTGACGTTACAGACTGTATTCTTGGTAGCTATCTGTTCAGCTTGGCGGATTTCGGAGTTACAGGCGCTCTTGTGTCAAAAACCTTTCCTGTTCATCTCTTAGGAGAAAGTGGTGTTCAGACCAGTACCCTCTTTTCTACCCAAGGTGCTCTTGGTTTTTCACCCAAATGAGCCAAGCATGTTGTCGGTTTTTTCAGGGTCTGGTGGGGCACCAGAAGACCCTCTGCTATACCTTCTGGATGTGTGCTGGGCCTTGCGGCGTTATTTGAAAAGGACAGAGCCCTTTAGGAAGTCAGACTGTCACAGCAGTCATCTGGATAGTGATGAATTTCACCCCCTATTTGGCTGAGTTATTTTGGATAGCCTGGGCTGCAGAAAAAGCGGTCCCATCATCAGCTCCCTTGACTGAGGGCTCAATCTTCTGCCAAAAGAACTTGTTTCCAAACCTCAGACACAGTGCTGTTTCACCTCCTTAAATGAGAATCGGTGTGTGCTTCCGACCTCATATTAGAAATGCTGCAAAATTGTTTTCCCCACCAGTCCTTGCAAGTTCCCTTTAGTGGTGGTGCAGCCGCTCACCTGTTTCTTCAGCAGACAGTGCAGCAGGAAGATAAAGAGACCCTGGAAGCTGTTCAGGATGGTGAAGATGTAGGAGAACACCAGGGTGTGTTCGGATAACTGCAGGATGCCAAAAATCCAAGTCAAGCCCAGGATACAGAGCTGGGCAATGGCTGTGATGGTGAAAGTCCTGGGATGTGGGGGAGACAAAAAGAAATCAGTCACTTATACAGGCTCTAGCCAAGGGAGGAGCCCAGCACTCTGGAGAAGTCTTTAATAAATATTTCAGCTTTAATTCCTAGAGAGAGAATACATAAACCACGAATATAGTTGGAACAGGCTGGGGGGGAGGGGGAAGGTTCTTTACTCCCAGGAAGTGGTACAGAGGTATTGCTGCCGGCCTGCCTGTAAGATCCTATGGGTTCCAGCTCATTATCCTCTTAGAGTGGGTGCTAACCAGTAGGGGTAAGTGTTGTGTCTGGAAAAGCAGTATCTGGTGCTAGCAGGCCTCTCACCTGATTTTCTTCAGTTTCCCGATATCTGGATTAATAGTAGAGAACTTCTGGGCCAACTTCCAGACGGTGATGACAAAAATGGCAGCATTGATCTGCGGGAGATGGAGATGGGGTTGATGCGTCTACTCTTACACCATGCACAGGAAACGTGCTTTGCTTTAGCATTAGGGGATCCATCGCCTCCACCAACCCCAGAACACGTGTGTCTAGCTGTGTTCAGGTTGGAGGGGCAGGCGATTGTGGGCTGTTTAAGAATGGGGGATTGCAGTCTTGTGTTGAGACCACATTGCTTTGATGACGGCAGTCCTTGACTCTCCCAGGAGGCACTGCAGAGGTGATGCGAGAACATCTGCCCAGCAGAAGGCGCTGCAGGTTATGGAGGAGGGGAACTCACAGTTCCAGCCTCTCACAAAAGAATATGGTGCAAGAATGGGGATCAAAGCAACTTTGGCATGCAACAAACTGCACATTTACCAGTAGAATCAGGCAGACGGGTGCCAGGAAGCTCCAGAAGAATCCACCTTTCAGGGACAACCAGCAGCTATTGGAAAGAGAAGAGAGTCACAGGGGTTAATGTTAGTTTGCTGGTATCCTAAACTTTGGACAGGCGCAGTTTTTCAGTGCCCGAGCTTCCCAGCATGCGTGGAGCAATGGCGCTCTCGTGTGGCCAGCTTATGCAAACTTCCATATATGTCTACACCAGTCTGGGTTTAATATGTGTCCTGTCTTCCCCCTCTTGAGACAGGAAATGTTTTCACTGCAATACCCATAAAACCTCAGCATTTTACAGGAAGAATATCGATTAATTTTGGGAAGCTGAGTTGGGGAAAGAAGGAACATAGAGAAAGCAATGAAGGATAAAGGGGCACAGACAGAAAACGGATATAGCACACACATATAGACACACACGCCAACTTTCTGACTCACTATTCCTTGGTACCGTATCCTCCGCGGTTAGTAGCTGCTGAAATTGCCACGATCAGCGCAGGGATCCCGTAGCCTGCCAGGAACATGTATCTCTTTTTCAGGGTGTGGGTCTTGAAAACCTGGACCACCATCAGGTACAGCTCCACCCCCTCCAGGCACATCCAGCAGAAGGAGGCCAGGAAGAAGTAATGCAAGAGGCCAGCCACCACGCTGCAGCCTGTCTGGAATAGAGGAGGTCTCCCAGTCAGCGCCCATGATATGCGGCAAGGAGCAGGGCATAGCACACCTCCATCCATTGTGACCTGGCTCCCATCAAAGAGCGCTCATGCACAGCCCCTCTCCTTCCTGTCTGGTTCTCATCATTACCCATTGCCTCTGTTCTTTCTCCTTCCCACCGTTCTTTCCCCCTCTCCTTACTCCTGGCTTGGCTCTCATCAGAAGACGCTCTTGCTTTGCTACTTCCCGTCTATTTCTGATCCGTTCCTTTGTTATGATGTATCTTGAGCTCTGGGCACTAGGCAGAACTGGCAGTTTTTCCTAATTCCCCACCCCCATGAAACACAGCAAGACACTTTTGATTCAAGCTCTGGTTATCAATGACACCCCCCACCCCCGTAACTATTGAGAAGCTAGTGAAGAAGTCCTAAGAGCACCTAGAGTGCAAAAGCCATTTTAATGGAGACTCTTGAAACCATAATGAGGAGCATGTCTTGACTCATGTCTCCTCCCTCCCTACCCCTCAAATATAACCAATTTCTGCAGTCAACAGAATAGTGGTCTATCCTTTGAAGGTTTCCCTGCTGATGGAAACTCCTTTGCTATTCTTACCTGGTTGTCAGTACTGGAGATGCCAAGAAGGAAGATGGTGTATGCCAGGAAAAGCGAAATGCAGAGATGCAGGTGGATCGTGTTGCGGGTGCCCTTTAGGATGCGGCAGAACATGAAGGTAATGATGGAGATCAGGAGACAGAGGAGCGAGATCACCAGACCCACCTTGGTGATTACCTCCAGTTGCCAGCTCTGGAGAAGGAAGGAGGCAGAAGATAAGAAGTTTACGATATAGCCCATAGACTGGATTGGTGCTTTCTGACCCAGGTCCTCGTAGAAATATGGATGAAAAGAGCTGGAGGGGATTTAAGGGGCCAACTAAGAAACCTGGAAAGATAGGGCTGGAAGGGTCCTAAAGTGGTCATCTGAGAATCATGCAAAGATGGGGTTGGAAGGAAGCACAAATGGTTATCTTAGACTCATGGAGAGATGGGATAAAGTGGGACATGGAAAGTTCTTTGGGCCCACCTCCCTGACTTCAGGTGAGATCCCCTGTACTTAAAGTATATGAGATGGACATACATCCTGTCTTGATTACTGTAATGTCTCCCTTGCTGGTCTACCTCATTCTGAAATCTCCTGCCTGCAACTCCTCTAGAATACCGCTGCCTGTCTCCTCACCTCCTCCTCACGCTATGAGCACGTTACCCCTCTTCTGTTCTACCTCCACTGGTTGCCAGTATGTTTTAGGATGCAGTATAACATCCTCATTCTCACACACTGTATTATCCACACCTCCTCCCCTCAATACTGGCTGACTTCCTTTGGTTCCATGTCCCTCCCCGTCCGCTCTGCTGTGTCCACAACTACCGTTTGGAGCTCCCTTCCCCCTCAGAAGCACACCTTGAGTGCACCCGTTCTTCTGCCTTTTTCTTTCTAGCCCCTTCCCTCTGGAACTCCCTTCCCCTAGACCTTCGTTCTGAACCCTCTCACTCACTTCAAATCTGCACTAAAGACCTATCTGTTCCAATGTGCCTTCAATCTCCCTCACCCTCCTCAGTGACTTTATGCCTTTCATTCCCCCTTCTCCTTTCTCTTCTTCCTCTGCTCTTCTGTCCTTTCCTATCAATTATTGGCATTTCCCAAAGATCCCACCTACTCTTACTACACCTGCAATGATGGCGATTCTACTGTTTCCATAAGTAACTTGTTCACTTGACAGCCACTATAACGAGTTGACTATTATAGTGTGCTTCATCTCCCTCATGTTAAGCCTACCTCCTTCACCAAAGTATTACATTTTAATCCAGCCTTTATTGTCTATCCATGATCTAGGTATTCTCCTAGGCACCAGGAGTCAGACTTCCTCCCCTCTCTCATCCCTCCAAAAACATTGAAATAGACTAGGAACCACCCAATGTTTCCCACTTCCAGCTTGATGCAGCATAGCTTCCATTAAGGGGGTACCCCAAGAGCTCCACACACCCACCTTAACGGGATAGTGAGCCATGAGCACGGCGAAGCTGCTGAGATGTCTACACGTACACACAGTCTCATTGGCAGTCCCCTTCACCTTACAGCAGCCATCTGTGGACCAGTGGTTCTCACTGTAGTTCCAGTAAACGCACATGGTGTCCTCTTTCCCGATGTTCTGTGTATAGAACAAGAAACATGTAGCTCCAAATTTTTAGAAACAAGGTACATTTTTTCCTTCACCCTACAGCAGGGAGCTGAGAGCAGAGGGACAGTATCAGGAGGTTTCCCAGCTCCCCGCGGGAGGTAAATCTTTTTCCCCACTGCTGGAATCTAGGCAGCTGTTTCTAGGAAGTTTGGCGAGAGGATCTGCAGGGTGCCTGCCTTGCCTAAATTGTAACTGGAGCAATATTCTCCCCCCTCCCTCCAATCTTCTCCCTCTCTCTGAGACTCACCTGGTGGAAGAAAGTAAAATTGACAGGAGAACGCAAATTTGCTGTATCCTCTGAGCTGATGAAGGCAGTCACCACCTTGGAGATGACCTTCAACTCGGTTGTTTTCTCGGTGCCCACCGACCCGTTCCAGTCTTTTAGGCTCGCATTGGAAAGGACAGTCGCCATATCTTTGAAGGTGAGAAGACCCATCACAGCAACCTCTGCAAAGGAAGTGGAAAGCTTCAGAAACCTCATTGCCTGAAGCCTGCCTTACATAAGAACATAAGATATGTCATACTGGATCAGACCAAGGTCCATCAAGCCCAGTATCCTGTTTCCAACAATGGCTAATCTAGATCATAAGTACCTAGCAGTTTCCCCAAAAGACACAGGTTCCTCAATGCTTGTATTGGGTCAAGCAGTGATATCCCGTGTCCCTTTTAATAATACCATGGGGTGGCACCGTGGCTAAACTGCACCCTTTCCACAGATAAGGCAAATTATGCCGGGAAATGCTATGATTGTACATGTCAAATAGAAATAGTGCTACATTGCTGGAGGCCTTGTCCTTTATAAGTAAAACCCTCTATCTCATAAGAATATGAGATAAGTTGTGCTGATGCAGACCAAGATGGATTGAGCCCAGCAACTTGTCTCTGACAGTGGGCTGTCTGGGTAGTGCAGCCTATCAGCAAATTCTTGGGGGAGTGCTGTGCTACTTTGGGCATTGTCCATGCTCAGGGCCTCCTTCATCTTTGAGCTTTCCAGTATGGTTTACGGGCTTTCATACAGAACACATGCTTTATCTCCTATTATGCCATAGGTTAGTATGTCCGCCAACATTGCTAAAACGTAATGGATTTTGTGTTAAACAAAGATGGGCTTTACCATTATTATTTGGTCCTGCAGCAGTTTCCCAATCAAGGTCCATCTGTGCTTCCCCCTGATTCAGGCTTATGGGACCTTTGAGGCTATTGTTGCCCTTCCAGATACCTGCAGCCAAGACAAGAGATGTTACTTTCAGAATACTGTGTGGAGAAAAGTCACAGCAGTGCAGGAGGTGCGGAAAGTGTGGGAATTCACAGCTCCTTTAATTCCAGCCTCTTTCAGCCAGGGGGGACATGTATGAAGTAGAGCAGGAGCATTGACACAGCTGCTTCAGTCCCTGTTGCTCCCAGTTGGACAAAATGGTATCTTGACAAGGTTTGTTTGCAGTGTTCCCTATGGTGTTCAGGCACATGTGTTTGCAGACTCGTAAGCTAATTGCAGAAGCTCTTGTGCCTGGCACATAGAACAGCTGCCTTTCTTGCCCACCCATCCCTTGCGACAGTCCTGGAGCAAAGCAAGAAGCTGGTTAAGAACATTGTCTTCAAAACCCAGGCATTGAGAGGCTGGATCTCAGCACGTCGCCCGTCTCCCATTACTTACTGATTCTCGAGCTGTCTCCTATATGTGTGGTCCCGTCTTCCAGAAGCCACATGAAGCCTTGTGCCGTCTCTTCCATGAGCTTCAGAAACTCGCTGGCTAGCTCGTGCTTCTCCCGGGGCTGGTTGGTGTTCCATTTTACTTCAGAGAGTTGCTGATCCACCTTGTGTAAAATATCCTGAGAAAGCAAGCCATTGCGGATTGAAGTGCAGTTCAGAATGAGGCATTCATCAGCCATCACCAGGGCCAGTTTTAGACATGCAGGGGCCTAGTGCAGAGGAGTTTATGCCTCCTTTAGCTTTAGGCAGACCTGGGGCTCCTTGTAGCATGGGAGCGCAGAGCAATTGGCCTGTTTGCAACCTCCTAACTCCGCCCCGGCTGTCACGTCCCCCCGCCACCCAGCCTCTTCCTTGCTGCACTGATTATAACTGCAGTTCAATCATTCTGTGATTGCATAACATGAAATTAATAGGACCTTCATCATGATTTAAGGAGCACTGGGGACAGTTGTCTCCTACGGCCCAAGAAGGGTCACCAGGCATCTGTTTGCTGCTCAATGCCGGAAAGTGTGCAGATACTTAGCAAACTCGACGGATTGCACATAAGAGGCCCTACTGCCAGCACACTATGGCTTGGAGCTGAGGTGGCAAAAGGAACAGTTTGAAAACGCAATAGGTTTCTTCGTTTACCTTCAGTAGGTTTGGTCCCTGCTTGAGCTGGCTTCCCAGGGAGCTGCAGAGTGGCTTTGATGAGCTGATGGATCTCTCTAGAGAGCAGAGGAAACTCTGGAAGAGGCACCAGCAAAATCAGAACTCAACATGTGACAACACAGAAATACAGACAACGACGACCCCCAGACCCACCCATCCAGCTCGTTTTCCCCTTCCTAGCATGATAACTTAGACCCTGCATAGGTACAGATTATTTCCTTCACATTCTCACAGCTAAGGATCCCATGTGCTTCTTCCAGGCTTTCTTGAATTCTTTTAACCTCCACTGTGAGGCTGTTTCATGCATTTACTACACTTTTCATGAAGAAATATTTCCTGATATCTTTCCTCAGTCTACCTCCTTTGATCTCTCATTCTGGAACTTCCTTTTCTTTAAAAAAAAAACTTTGTTTCTTGTACATTATTTGCACTATCTGAATGTCTCTAGCATATCCTCTCGTCTCTCCTCTCCTCTTGGGTCTTCATATTTAGGTGTTGACCAGATACCATTTTGGAAACTATTCTTTGGGCCACTTCCAGCTTGTCTATGTATATCCTTCCAGAGACATCGATATCGACAAAAGCAATGTAGCTTCTCACAGGTCTTCCAGGCTGGCCCTACTATTAGATGGGCTAGGCATCTGCCTAGGCTGGCAAATTCTATGGGGTGCTGGTGTGACAGGACAGCAGTAGTACAGCATTAACAGGCATCATTAGAGAACCTTTGAGAACCTGTATGCACTCGAGGGGGGGGGGTAGATTGTTTTAACCTTGAGTGTATGGCTGCTTGGGGGCCACAATGCCATGCTGCTTTCCTTTTAATAAAGCCTTGGACTTTGGTAGAGGGTAGGATGGCGGCAGCAGCAGGGGGGAGGGAAGGAGGGTGATGCTGGAAATGGTGGTGTGAGGAGAATAGGAAAGGAGAGATGTTGGACACCTGGAAAGGTAGGGAAGTGAAGGAGAGAGGATGGACTACTGTGGAGGGAGTAGCAAAGGCAAGGTGAAATGCTGGACTATGGGTGGGAGTGCATGACTGAAGGTTTGTCTAGGTTGTCAGATACACTTGAGCAGGTCTCTCTGTGGGAGAACAGGAAAGGATAGAAGGAGGGAGTATGGTTAAGGGGGTGGACAGAGAAAGCAGGGGAGGGACAAGTAGAGCAGAGGAAGGTAAGATGAAATTTTTTATGGCTACACCAGCAGCGTACTGTTGGGTACTTACTGTCTTATTGCAGGATTTCTGTTTGGAGTCATTGGAGGACCGACAGTGGACCCCTGAGAAGACAACAACATGGGGCATTACTGGAAGGATCATGATTACTGGCCAGTTTACTCATCACACTAGGGTCTTAGACAAACCAGTCTTGCCATGTCTCTTGTTGAATTAATCCTCTATCATGTCTGTACTAAACTTTTCCTTTCCCTTCAGAACACAAGAGCAGAAAAGAGGACAGTTTTTCAGTGGGAAGCTGTTAGATCAGATCCATATAGTAGCAAGCCTGCTGTGGTATAAAATTGTGGGCACCCTAAAAGGTGGCTGGTCGCTTGGTGTAGTTGGGCAATTGCAAAATTCAGAGCAGCTATCATGACTGGAGGAAGCAATGTGAGCATCTAAGAGGAAGTTATAAGTGCACCTTGCCAGTGGAATTCAACTTCAGTCTTCAGTTGGCACCACTTCCAAGTAGACTGTGCTACTTACAGAAGGTACCCAAGTCCACGTTATTTTCAAGAAGCATAGCTAGCCATCATTGCCCTCAAATAAAACATCTCTGAAACAAAAAGGAACAGAAAACACCACATCTCTTCTTTCTCCATAGATATTTAGTCACTTACTTAGACAAGTTGGTGTCTGGCTGATCTGTTTTGGAAGCATCTCAGAAGAGATATATCCATCTTCACAAGTACAGGAGTAACTGGTGTTGGTGCATTTTCTGTACTTGCCGCAGACTTTGTTATGTTTGCATTTGGCAGCTGTAGAAGAGAAAGTCATGGAAATATTAAACTATGGGAAACAGCAGGACCTCGTGGATGGGTTGAGGGAAGGGAAGAACCTGTCGGGAACTGCATAGACTGGATCTCCAATTTTTCTTTGCCTCTGTAATTGGAGGGAAGGGAAGGGGATTTTCTGTTTCCCACTGGTTCTTTCACGGAGCCTTCTGCATTGCTCTAAGGGAAAGGGTATAGATATGCATGCAAAGCAGATGTAAACCATGAACATGCAAATTCTCTCAGCAGCTCAACTCAAAGCTATTCTATATACATATTTCTCCTAGTCTTGCATTTTTTGGTCTTGAAGCTTCTGGTCTTCTTTCTGTTGGTACATTGGTGATGACCTTCTTGATACTATGTTGAACTCTGCCTTTCCTTTCATCCATGACTGGCAGACTGGTGTTGAGTCTGGATTCTTGGAATATGTCCATAGTTGTTGATCCCCAAAAAATAAACTGATATCCTTGGAGGGGTGGGGTGGGGGTGGACGTCAGCCATTATATCTAATTTTCATCTGTCCCATTCCACTGGCCATTTAGAATCCTTTTCCATTTCTTTTGGTGACCCAGATGATTGACTTTCTCAATAGCAGTTCTCCTCCCTCCCTCAGTCGTATTGTAGTACTATAGAGCAGTGGTTCTCAAACTTGTCCTGGGGAATCACCAGTCAGTTGGGTTTTCCGGATATCTACAATGAATATGCAAATGAGAAATCTGAATGCTTATTACCTCCAATATGCAAATTCCTCTCATGCATTTTCATTGTGAATATCCTGAAAGCCCAGCTGGCTGGTAGACCCCCAGGACAGATTTGAGAACCACTGCTCTAGAGTATTCTTTAGGCCCCTGCAGAATATCAGTAAAGATCAGTTCAATGTACCCTATTGTACATGTGAGAGTGCTGAGCAGGGCCATGCGAATGCAGCAGCAAGGACCCTTCTGAAGCCCTTGACCTGGCCCGCCTCCTGTGCTCTAGAGGACAAGAACCAGAAGATCTAATGAACACAAAATGGAGAGTTTCCAGGGTGCTAAGCGAGGCACAGTTTCATTCTGAACTCACTGAGCAGCCTTCCAATGGTTTTCAATGTCGGGTGCGCATGTTCCCTTTTATAAAAGTAATAATACAAGGAGGAGGGGGGAGAGCCAGAGATGAGATGTTTGGTGGAGGGGTGGTGAAAGACAGAGAAAGACGGGATGCTGGGACTAGGCAGAGAGGGATGAGGCAGGAGATGAGAAAAGGGGAGATGATCAAGACAGAGTTGGAGGCATGAAAGGTGAGAGATTGAGAAGAAGCAGAAAAGAGAAGAGGTGATGGGATAGAGACAAAGAAGAGCATGAAGTGCTATTTGGTTTTCGCCCTTTCCATGGGGATCAAAACCCTCCTCATAGCCCTGTTTGACCACCTTATCCGAGGCATAGACAACCCTAAATGTGCATACTTACTTATCTTCATTGATATAGCCTCGGCATTCGACAACATTAACCACAACACCCTCATATCGAGGCTGGCACAAATCGGTCTAGCTGGAATGGTTTTGCAATGGTTTAAATCTTATATCTCTAACCGTAAACTACGTATCCAAACAGACAATGAACCCCTAGTTACATTCGCACAGGATCAAGGGATACCCCAAGGGTCCGCCTTCTCAGCCCTCCTATTCAATCTCTACCTACAGCCAATCACCAATGTAAAAAGGAAATAGAGCAGCTTTTAAACTAGATAACAGGGGAAAGCCGGCAGTCGCACAAGAGCACATGGTTCGGAAGAATGTATCCTTGAAGGATACTACCAAAAGCAGAGAGGTTCCAAAAAAGAGTAAAGTAGCCCAAATGCCCTCGAGTATGGAGCAGACAGAGCTTAAAGATTCCAAATTACTCATTCCTACCAATAGCCAGATTAATATGAATAAAATACAGTCTCTAAAATGCTTGTATGCAAATGCTAGAAGTCTAAAAAATAAGATGGGAGAGTTAGAATATATAGCACTAAAATGAGAGGTTAGATATGATTGGAATATCAGAGACATGGTGGAAGGAGGACAACCAGTGGGACACTGTGATACCTGGGTACAAACTCTATCATAATGATAGAGCTGATCAACTTGGTGGAGGGGTTGCGCTCTATGCTAGAGAGGGCATTGAGTCAGAAAGGATTAAAGTTTTGCAGGAAACAAAATTTGCTGTAGAATCTCTATGGAGTGAAATTCCATGTAAAAAGGGGAAGGCGATGGCAGTGGGGGTTTACTATCGACCGCCTGGCCAGAATGAACAAATGGATGATGAAATGCTCAAAGAAATCAAGGAAGCTAACAAAAGTTACAGCACAGTAATAATAATGGGTGATTTCAATTACCCCGGTAACGACTGGGTCAGTGTCACGGCAGAACATGCTAGGGAGATAAAGTTCCTAGATTAAATAAATGACTGCTTCTTGGAGCAGCTGGTTCATGAACCAACCAGAGGGGAAGCCATATTGGACCTAGTCCTTAGTGGAACACCAGATCTGGTGCAAGAGATAAGGGTGTTGGGACAACTTGGCAATAGTGATCATAGCATGATCGCGTTTGATTTAATTAGTGGAGGAGGGATAGTAAGGAAATCCACACCTTTTAACTTTCGAAAGGGAGACTATGATAAAATGAGGAAAATAGTTAAGAAAAAACTAAAAGGAGCAATTGCAAAGGTTAAAGACTTACATCAAGCTTGGGTGTTGTTGAAAAATACTATCTTGGAAGCCCAGACCAGCTGTATTCCATGCTTTAAGAAAAGTGGAAGAACGTCCAAAAATCTGCCAGCATGGTTTAAAGGTGAGGTCAGAGAGACTGTTGTTGCCAAAAAAGCATCTTTCAGGAAATGGAAAAAAGAGCCAAACGACGAAACCTGGAAACAGCACAAGCACTGGCAAGTTAAATGCAAGGTATTGATAAGGCAGACAAAGGGAGAATTTGAGAAGAAGCTTGCTGCGGAAGCAAAAACGCGTAATAAAGACTTTTTCAAGTACATTCATAGCAAAAAACCTGTGAGAGAGTCAGTTGGTCCATTAGATGATAGAGGAGTTAAAGGGGCACTAAGAGGCGACAAGGCAAAAGCGGAGAGACTGAATGAATTCTATGCTTCGGTCTTTACTGAGGAAGATGTAGGGATGTTACCCATGACTGAAGTGGTATTTAAAGGTGTGGAAGAATTGAAAGAAATATCAATACATCGGGAAGATGTATTACAACTATTAGATAAACTGAAGAGTAGCAAATCACCTGGGCTGGATGATATACATCCAAGGGTGTTGAAAGAATTGAAATATGAGATTGCAGACCTGCTATTAGTAATCTGTGAACTATCATTAAAATCATCTGTAATACCTGAAGATTGGAGGATGGCAAACGTAACACCAATTTTTAAAAAGGGTTCCAGGGGTGATCTGGGAAACTACAGATCGGTGAGCCTGAGGTCAGGAAATATGGTAGAAACCATCATAAAGAACAAAATTGCTGAACATGTAGATAGTCATGGCTTAATGGGAGACAGCCAACATGGCTTTAGACAAGGAAGATCTTGTCTTACTAATCTGTTATGTTTTTTTAAGGTGTGAATAAACAGATAGACAAAGGTGAGTTGGTTGATATAGTCCATTTGGATTTTCAGAAAGCCTTTGACAAGGTCCCTCATCAGAGTCTTTTGCAAAACTAAAGAGTCATGGGATAGGAGGCAGTGTACTACTGTGGATCAGGAACTGGTTAAAAGATAGAAAGCAGAGGGTAGGGCTAAATGGCCAATTTTCCCAATGGAGAAAGGTGAATAGTGGTGTACCCCAGGGATCTGTGCTGGGTCCGCTGCTTTTTGACATATTCATAAATAACCTGGAAAAGGGAATAACAGTGAGGTTGTCAAATTTGCAGATGACACAAAACTATGTATAGTTGTTAAAACCCAAGAGGATTGTGGAAAATTGCAAGAGGATCTTGATAAATTAGAAGACTGGGCATCAAAATGGCAGATGAAATTTAATGTGGACAAGTGCAAAGTTATGCACCTAGGGAAGAAAAACCCAAACTATGGTTACACGATGCAAGGTTCCACATTAGGAACCACCACCCAGGAAAAAGATTTAGGCGTCATTGTGGATAACATGTTAAAACCCTCCGCCCAGTGTGCAGCAGCGGCCAAGAGAGCAAATAGAATGCTAGGTATCATAAGGAAAGGAATGGAAAATAAAACAAAGGATATTATAATGCCTCTGAATCATTCCATGGTGCGACCGCACCTTGAATATTGTGTGCAATTCTGGTTGCCATATCTTAAAAAGGATATAGCGTTATTAGAAAAGATTCAGAGAAGAGCCATCAAAATGGTAAAGGGGATGGAAGGATACTCCTATGAAGAAAGGCTAAAAAGATTAGGGCTCTTTAACCTGGAAAAGAGACGGCTGAGGGGAGATATGATAGAAGTCTATAAATTAATGAACAGAGTGGAAGGTGTAAACATAGATCGATTGTTTACGTTATCAGAATATAGGAAGACTAGGGGACATGCAATGAAGCTACAGGGTAAACTATTTAAGACTAATAAAAGAAAATATTTTTTCATGTGATATGTAATCAAACTCTGGAATTTGTTACCGGAGGATGTAGTAAAGGCTGTTAGTGTAGCTGGGTTTTAAAAAGGTTTGGACAAGTTCCTGGAGGAAAGGTCCATAAACCCATTATTAAGAAGGGACCCAGGATATCAATGCTTGACGCAGTACAAGCATTGTGGAACCTGTGTCTTTTGGGGAAACTGCTAGGTACGTATGACCTAGATTGGCCACTGTTGGAAACAGGATACTGGGCTTGATGGATCTTGGTCTGACCCAGTATGGCATATCTTATGTTCTTATTAAATTTTTTTAACATAGGGTATTATATCTATGCTGACGACATTGTTGTCCCTCCCCACAGACTTAAACAACCCTACCTTTAACAACGTATCAGACTGCATCAGGGAAGCGAATCTTGGCTAAACACTAACAACCTTACCATCAATTTCAAAAAGAACAAGCCATGTACATCACAAAGAACCAAGATGCAACCCTCCCTCAAACTATCAATATCAATAGTGTCATCCTTTCAATCAAACAAGAAGTTAGATACCTTGGCATAAGTGTTGATCAGCCCTTCACCATGATCCCGCACCTAAAACAAACAGTCAAAACAATCTACTACAAACTAAAGACCATTCAGCACATAAGACCATTCCTTAAGTCGCACAACTTCAGATCAGTAATCCAAGCCATTATCATCCCCTATTTTGACTGCTGTAACAGTCTGTTACAAGGTCTACCAGCCAAAAACCTCAATATCCTCCAAAGAGCACAGAACGTTACAGCAAGAGTCATTTGCAGGGCCCCTCTAACCAATCATATCACACCCATTCTATATAACCTCCACTGGCTCCCAATACTGAGCCATATAGAATACAAGACTCTCATGACAACCTTTAAACTGGTCAACAATATAGCGCCATTTTCCCTCTCGACACTCCTTCAGACCCCACCGCCAACTAGATCTCGAGGGAAAATGAACTACACTCCCTTGAGATGTCCAGCTCAATTCGCAAAACGAAACAGACCACAAGCTCCAGAGCTTTCACCTTCACCGTCCCTAACCTATGGAACTCCCTCCCACCCTCAATCCGAGCAATTAAAGACCTTCAGACTTTCAGAAAAAACCTCAAAACCCACCTCTGCACCGCTCACTATGGAGTTGGCAGAGCCTGCCTAAAGTCACAAATAACTTAGTCACGCATGTAATGACAGCATCTATGCACCTAACCCCTGACACACTGTATCCCACTCTCATAAGCCCGGTTAACATGTATCTATAGTTATATGTATATAGTTTCTCTGGTTTCGTTAAGTCTATGACTAATATTGTTATAATGTAAAAAGTTCAAACCCTGTTACATGTAACATGTTGGTTCCTTGTAAACCGCCCCTGATCTCAGGAAGGGATGGTATAGAAATGTGTAATAAATACATAAATAAAACGTGGATAAGAGGATAAGTATCAGAGACAAATGAAGTTTCTCTTTGAAAATTTGTTCAGATGGCTTTGTGGAAACAAAAGTCTCCAAGTACTTTTTTTTTTCATGTGGACAGAGGGAAAATGTTTTTGTAGGTTTTGAGGATTCAGTTGCATTTGTGTACTTTACACCCTCCCCCACCCCCCGAACCTTAATATGCCATTAGGAATATCCCTTTTTAATGAGACAAAAGTATATGTTATGAACTCTGCATGTAATTTTTAGCTGCTCTGAGTGAGAAAAGGTTTGACTGGGCCACTTTACTTGAATAAATGGATCTGAAAATCATCCTCCACACCCTTCTCTATCCGTGGCGAGGTTCAGGTAAAATCACCAGACCCTATGTATTATAATACTGACTTTCTATCAAATGAAATCTCGCTGCGCTGGTCATCTCCACGGCAACTGACTGAAATAGATCATGGAAACATGAGAGAATAATTTCACAAGGCGCTGTGCAAGTTCTGTGCATTTCCGCGAGTACATGCAAGCCCTGTTTTATAAAGTAAAGTGTGCGTGGTCTAGCGCAGGCATAGCTTGGGGCACCTAGATTGGCACACTAATGTACTTAAGTCATAATATTCTATAATTTATGCACGTCAGATGAGGCCGTGCCTATGCTCCAAACAAGCCCCGCCCCCATGCACAGCCCATTGGAAGATGTGCGACTGGCACGTCCACACACATGTACAGAATAGTGACTGACCGATGCATATGCGGAAGAGCTCAATCATGCACAGAAGTCTGTGAAAATAGGGACGTACATGCATGTAACTTTTGGTGTGCCTCTTACAAAATCAGTTCCTGAGAATCAAAAATCCTGCAACCAATAGAAAGCAGTTGGTTCCTCACAAAAACATATGGTGTAAACTAATCAAAATTGAACTTTGCCCATCAGAGCTCAGGACATCAATAAAAGCAGAGTTCATCTACCCTCATATGCCATGGCTGATTGGTTAAAGCCCACCCCGCTAAGCTTTTGTAAGACAGCTGATTTCTCTTTGGCTGAAGACTACGATGCTGCCATCCACCAGTGCTTCCAGTAAGATAAGTACAGTGGGGACTGTGGGGCTTCTAAATGAGTTGAATTTAGTTGTTCTGTGAATTATCGGATATAGCAAAAATAATGCTACTTGGCTGCACAGATGCTGGCGAAATAAAGACAGGACATCTTTCCAAATCTACAAAACGTCTTAGCAAGAGGCCACGACATTTAATTCCATTCTCATTATATACCTATGGTCTGCTGAACGATGCCTGTTAGGTCTTCCACTTGGCCATCGTACCCAATGATATGTCGCCAATGTCTTTCTTTTTTAAAAATTTGTATTTTAAATTAATGTCAAGTACAAATGCAACAGAAAAGAGAATGCATTACCACATAATACGGATTTACATCAATACAAACCGAAGAAAAATTTTAGACTCGCCCCTTCAAGTCCACAAATTGAAACAGAATTGCTTGACCCAAAGAAGAAAACTCTAGAAATGGAAAAGGTAATCTAACAAGCTACTGGGACAAACCCTATACCATCCATAAATTCCATCTTCTTACAATTGGCAGTCTAACCCCAAAGTCAGCTCCAGAACATATTACACTCTTCTACACTCACCAACCAGGAAAATCTTTACATGAAAGGATTCAAAATATATATTTAATTCCACCCTATCTCAAAATACATTTACAAGAAAACCTTACAGTGCTCAGTGCCAAGACTTCCAAGCACAGTTCTTGACATTTTTTTCCTTCTTATTTGGGTCTCACAGCACAGATTTGAAAGAAAATCGGAATCTTAGGGCCCATAAACAAAGCTCACCATTTTCTAAGATGCAGTCATGGGAATATAAAAGTGACCAAAAGGGTAGCCATTTCCACATTGACTCTACAGGCCTGAAACATCCAGGCTGTCCATGGAAAATCCACTAGCACTTCCGTCAGTCTCTTTATCCTCCCATACCGCACCAAGTTCTTATCCAAAGAAACGTCAACTGGGCCTCACTGCTTTCATAACATCATTTAACAAGGGGCTCCTGGGAATTCTCAACCCCTTTCCAGGGCATCATTGGACATACCTTGGCATAATTTTGTAGGGTTCTTATAGTTTTTCACAAATCCAGGAAAACATTTACACATATAATCTCCTAGAGTGTTGATGCAGGTTCCATTAGGACGGCAGATTGTGGCGTTTTGTCTGCATTCATCAATGTCTGGAACAAAAAGATGACACATGAGAAGTGGTGTGGAGCCTTCCAGATGGGTTGTTCTCAGCATTTGTCCATCCCATTCCTGTTGGAAGAAAAGCCTAGGACGGGCTTATTCCACCCATGATGTGATGGTAGGTACATAAAAGAAAATGAGAGCAAATACATGAAGCTGACACCTCAAATCTTCATACAGAGCAGTGAAATATGTGTTGCTGCTGAGAATATATTTCAAAAGCAAGCCACAAAGAGTCAGTAATAGCCAGTGTATGCATCTACTGCCATGCAAAAACCTCGAACAAACCATGAGGAAGGGGTGCTAGAGAGCTTGCTGCCAGATGGACATGTGAAAGGTCCGTTCTCTAGGGGAACACAAATCAGTAGACACAGCAAGCAAATGATTGTCTATTTCCAATATGTGTAAGAGGTTACCGTCATGGACCACAGCTAATTGGGTTACACAGGAACAGGTTTCTGAGCGTCATATGGAGTTAAATGTGCCTGACAGAATCCTCCATCACTTCAGAAAAAAGTTGCTGGCAAGAAGACCAAACTCAAACTGAAACCTTCTACTTACCATGATCATAAAGCAGCTGCTGTCTTTAAAGATGCATAATAGAGAAAATCATGATGAAACTAAAGGAATTAGAAGGGAGGTAGCTTCTCTTAGGGTTGTTGCTATTAAGTGCCATCGAGTCGGTGTTGACTCATGGCGACCGTCTGGATAGTTGTCCTAAACTGTGCTCGGTCTTAAAATGCTGGCTTTACTCTGAAAGTCTTCAGCTCCTCTGCAGTAATCAGTTGAGTGCTTTCTGACCAGGGGATCTCATCTTCCAGCACTATAGTGCAATTTGTTTTGTTATGACTATTCATTGGGTTTTTGTGGCAAGATACGGAAGTAGATTTCCAGCCTTTCTTCTGCACAGGTATTCTAGTGTTGTTGCTGTTGTCACAGAAATGTGATCCTCTGCCGCCAACACCATCCCATTCTGCTGCTGCCCTGATGGATGATTTGTCTTGGTCTGGCACCTCAGCTGAGACCTGTCCATTTTGGAAGACCCTTCCAGTAGTTAAGCTACCAATGGCTTAGCTCTCAGCATCACTGATGCACACAAGCCCTCACAGCCAATGTTCCCTCTAATTTTCTGTAGGCTGTGTGCGCATAAAATATCAGCTGTGCAGCTTTTGAAGGAAGGTTAAATTTTTGTGTGCCACATAACAACACTCGGAATTATATACCTTAAAATTTGACTACACGTCAGAATACAGTATGTACACCACATTGATTGCACTAGAAAATATTGTAGAACTTGTGAAAACCATAAATACACAACAACTTTTCAATTTTAAGAACTTCTGTGTTTTCTATCAGAATCAGAACCATAATTTTTGTGCGCTCTGTTGTAAAGTATGTGCGCTCACTCTGTGAGGTGTGTGCGCACGCACACGCGCACAGTTTAGAGGGAACAGTGCTCACAGCATGACGAGCTGCAAACCAAGTGAGAGTCTTTTGGGTACAGTTCTCTACATCAACAAAATTAGCCCATTCCTTTCTGAACACACTACTAGGACACTTATCCACTCTTTAGCCATCTCCCATCTACTTCTGTAACCTACTTCTTACTGATCTCCTGAATCATCTCTCTCCCCGTCAATCTGTTTAACACTCTGCTGCGTGACTAATCAATCAATGCAGAAATGTTAAAATGTAGATAAGCTATGCTTCCGACCTATTCCATGAGTTCTTTGTAAAATTGTTGAGTTCTACTGTAAACTGCTTTGATTTTTACGATAAGGTGATTTAAAAAAACATGTTAAATAAATAATCTTCCGCCAGCCTCATCATGCTCATATTACCCCTCTTCTCAAGTCATTTCACTGGCTCCCTATCCATTTCCGCATCCAGTTCAAACTTCTCCTGCTGATCTATAAGTGCATTCACTCTACAGCTCCTCACTACCTTTCATCTCTTATCTCTCCCTACACCCCTCCTTGGGAACTCTGCTCTTCTGGCAAATCACTTCTATCTGTGCCCTTCTCTTCTATTGCTAACTCCAGACTTCACGCCTTTCACCTTGCTGCTCCTTATACCTGGAACAAACTAACCAAGTCTGTATGTCAGGCGCCTTCTCTGACCCTTTTCAAATCCAGGCTGAAAACTCACCTCTTCGCTGTCGCTTTCGGATCTTGACTCACCTGATCTCCTTTGTGTTTCCTTACCATTCCCCCTAGACATATTCCTGGCTACACCTACTGTGTTGTCTGTCTTGACTAGATTGTAAGCTCTGATGAGCAGGGACTTTCTCTTACATGTGTCTGTGCAGCGCTGCGTACATCTTGTAGTGCTATCTAAATGTTCAGTAGTAGTAGGTCTCTTTATATATTTATTTATTTAAAACATTTCTAGCCCGCACTATCTGCAGTTCTAGGGTGGGTACAATCAAACATACATAAAAAGTATCACAAAATTCAAATAAAATAAAATTCCAATCTTAAAATTACCTAGAATATCATCAATGCTGAAGAAAAACAATTAAAAACCAATGTGAAATACGAAGTTTTAAGTTTCTTTCTGAATATAAGCACTTTGGAAATCATTCTTATTTCAAGAGGAAGAGAATTCCATAATCGAGAAAATGCCTGACAACGGACCTCATTCAAATGGGCAATATGCAAAGAAGGAACATCTAAGCAGAACTGATCCATTGATCGCAGCCTACATCCTGCAGTCTAGTGGTGCAAAGCTGAAGAGAGATAAAGTGCTACTTCTGCGGTTAGTGCCTGGAACACAATCACCAAAACTGTAAACTTCACTTTTCTATAATTCCAGAAGCCAATGTAAGGAAGCCCAAATAAGAATATAAGATACCATACTGGGTCAGACCAAAGGTCTAGCAAGCCCAGTATCCTGTTCGCAATAGTGGCCAATCCAGGTCACAAGTACCTAGCAGGTTCCCAAAAAGACACAGTTTCCGCAACGCTTGTCCCGGGGCAAGTAGTGGATTTCCTGGGTCCAAAGCAATAATGGTTTATGGACTTTTCCTTTAGGAACTCGTACAAACATCTTTTAAACCCAGCTACACTAGCAGCTTTTATTACATCCTTCGGTAACGAATTCCAGAGTTTGATTATACCTTGAGTAGAAAAATATTTTCTCTTATTGGTCTTAAATGGGTTGCAATGTAGCTTCATTGTGTGTCCCCTAGTCTTTTTTGATGGCGTAAATAACTGATTCATATTTACTTGTTCCACTCCGTTCTATTTGGAGTTGTATGTTCATGTCGACTTACACCAGCCAACAATCGAGCTGCTGCTTTTTGAACTATTTTAAGGGCACAAATTGAGTTTAAACCCAAATAAAGACCATTGCAATAGTCAAGGTGCATTAAAACCAATGACTGAAGCACAGTATGAAAGTCTGCACAATCTAATGGTTTAAGGTGATGAACTAGTCTAAGTTTAAAGAAAGCAGATTTAATAATAGAATCTGATCTGATATTTGGATTGACAATCCATTAAGAGTCACAGTAGTTAACACAAGCCCTACTCAAGACTAAGACAAAAATAAATGTTCACTTTTACTAACATTCAAAATCAATCTGGCATCAGCCATCAGCCATCCAATCGTTAATGGTGAACAAGGTTCAGTGGATTATTTGTTCAGCCTGAGCTAAATCTCCAGAAATAGGAATGAAAATGTACATAGTAACATAGTATTGGCAGATAAAGACCAGCATAGTCCATCTAGTCTACTCAGCAAGGTGGCAAGAGTAGGTGTGCCCGCTGCTCCGTGCAGGTCACCCGTCCACATGGCTTTGTGTAGGGGTGTACCCACCGCTCCATGCAGGTCATCTCTACTTACTGAGATATCAGAGACAGTTATTTCCATTTTATCCTGTCTCTATAAAGGGATCCACTGTGTCTGTCCCATGCCATTTTGAATTCTGTCACTGTATTTGCCCCCACCACTTCCATCGAGAGGGCATTCTGACATCAATGGCATAAATAAAATAATACAATTCCAGGCCAGCTAAAAGCTTAGGTAATGGCAACATATATAAATTAAATAATACAGCAGACTGGGCTGAGTCCTGTGTATCACCAGCTCTAAGACTGTACATACCAGGAAGAACAGTCACCTTGATACCTGCTGCTGTCTACCATGTTAAAAGGATCGAAACCAAGCAAACACTGACCCCTATAGCTCTCAGGCCTTGTAACAAAATGCTATGATCCAACGTGTCTACAGCAGCTGTAACATCCAAGAAAACAAAAAAAGAATGAGTTCCACCATCAAAGCCCCTTCGTGATATCAGAGCAGGAGACCAACAACAACTCTGTGCTATGTTTAGTTCGAAAAGCAAACTGAGAAGAATCTAACATCTTGTTGCAAAAGTCGGTGGATGAACCAAAGAAAGGATTTCCTTGTTGGAAAATCCTGTGCACCCCTAGAGGACGAAGTCAAACTCATTGCTGAACTGAAAAGGGCAGGCCTGGCTTACGGCATAGGCAATGTGGATAGCTGCCCGACGGCACGCTGCTTGTCCTGTTGAACTGTATCTGCCCGAAAGCAGGAATCTTGAAAGAAAATTCAGCATGGGGCCTATAAGTTGTCATTTGCTGACCAGCCCAGCAGTGCCCCCCCCCCCTTACACGCATTTCCGTGATAACGGGAAGTCCATGCTGGAGAACAGATTGGGTCACTATAGGGTCTGTGAGCTTGTGCAGACTTTCCCTTCAGGAGTTACCGCTGCGAGGTGGGTGTCGCTGAACAGGACAGCCAGTAAACCGGAAGAGGGATGATCTGGGCAGGGGGCAGCCTAGACGCTGAGTGGACATCACAGTGCACCTTCGGAGAATTTTTTAGGGAAAACCCGATATCATTATCTATGGCCACCGACATTTTAAATCTAGCCTAGAAAGGGACTTCAAGGATGCAAAAATCAAATCCAGAGAAATAATCAGAGAATACTGGGTATTCCAGAGCGAATGGGAGACAACGACCCAGTGAAATTTATGGAGATGTTTCTACCAAAGTACTAGAAGCTCAGTTTGTGATGGACGTTGAGATGAAAGAATTCATAGCGTGCCTTTCCCTAACACCAGCCCCCACAAAAAAATCCCTAATGATGGTTTGTTGTTTGAGATACCTTCAATTATTGGAAATCCTGAAAAAAGTCAAGTCATGGGCACCTGCTCCACGGGAAGGAAAGAAAATTCTGATTCTCATAGATCTAAATAAAGCCATATCACAGAAAAAGGAAGACGTTTCCGGCCTTGAGTGAGCGCAATATGGACCAGTGTGAAAGTTGCACCGCATAATGGGACCACAACGTTTGAAAGCTGTGAAGTTTAAGTGATCTTTTCTGAAGAAAATAAAATGGAGACTGGATAGGAACACATCACAAGTGGGGCTGCTAAGAAATCCCCAAGGACTAACCAGATCCTCCAACATCCTGGTGCACGACTGATTTGCATTGTAATCAGAATCGCAAACAAGTGTTTTGGGGTTTCTGTATGATTCCTGATTGCAAGTGTACAAACTACTGAAAATTTAAGAGTACTTGAGAGATTCAGGAAGAATTAAAGTGTGTCACAGATCTCACTAAAGCCACATTACAGAAAATGAAGTGAAGTTTGGTTTGAAAGCTTCCGGTTTGCAGACCAATTTGTTATTAGGTATTGTGAAGTTTGAATGTAGTGTTTTTAGACCTGTCAGGGTGCAGTGGGGTCCTTCCTGAGAAATACAAGGTGTGGAAGGAAAAGATTGACTATTAAATAGCTGTTTGAGCTCTTTGAATGTAATTCATAGGGGTTTGTTCTAGTGTAATTTTTCAGTTCATGGATTTGGGAGGTTTCAACTGCAGGAATCACAAATGGTTTGGTTACTAATTGAAAATGATGACATAGAGAGAACCTATGCTATACTTTGAGAGGAGACAGATGCTGCCAATGTCAGATCTCCTTGAAGGGAATTTCGTTCTTTATCTGTGGAGAATGGGGTGTGTCAGCCTGGAGCCCAGGAAGACAACCTCAGCATGCATCTTTGCGTGTGCCAATAACTCTCTCAGTACGCAGGATGGACAGTCACCATGTGGGCTTTGGTCCTCCTCAATGGGGAGAGGAGGAAATGTTGGAGGTTCCTTCTACAGAATTCTGCACAAGCCATGATTGGGTTCTGGAATTCAAACATAGCATCATAGCTCAGTTGTGGAATTTTTCAAAAATTACAAATGTTCTCGTTCAGATTTCTAAATCACCCATGTATTCATTGTAGGAACTTGATTCGTTTGCAGCTTTCACTTCTCCTCTTCTGTGCTACATGTGTTGAGTTGTCCTTGATCATGGCAAAGAGACTGCCACCTTCTAGACAAACAGGAACCAAATATAATCTCTTGAGGATCTCAAGTTCACAAAAGGGCATTGCACCTTCCCTCCACTGCCTCTCTCCAGTGTCACCTCTTAATGCTGATCATTTGAGAGTTGTGGGTTAATTTTGTGCAGGCAACTTTCTGAGCATTGTTCCTCTTGGTAGATCTCAAACAAATGGCTGCATGGACCATGGATCTCAAACAAATGGCTGCATCTTTACACATGCCTCCCCCCTAACCCTTTCTCATCTGAGAGTCAAAGAAAGCTGGAAGAACCCTCCACTGTACGACTTGTCATATGCAAGAAGAACCTTGAATGTAGGCAAAAGAGAAGAGTATCTCACCCTGACACCAGGTTTCATTGGTGACAGGACCCTTGAAAGTCTGCTTCCCAAATGGGGTATGGAACCCATTCCAACAGGTGCAAATGAAACTGCCAGGTGTATTAATACAAGAGGCACTGGTCCCACAGACCAGAGGACCAGGCTGGTCGCACTCATCAATGTCTGGAAGAAGAGAAGCAAAGGTCAATAAACATGCCTCATGGGGACGACTAGATCTGAAGGTGTGGATGCATGCATTGTCCCTCGGGCATTCTGCTATATGGGTCCACAGTTATTTCATCACAGGGAGATCCTTAGAGGAACTGAGACATGTGGAGCACAGACACATGCACTCGGATATCTAGAGGTCCAGAGCAAAGCTGAAGCAGATCCAAGCACAAACCATACTTTGTCGAAATAACAAGTTAATCATTAAGTCTTTGGAGCGAGTAGTCTAGAAGTGAAGAGAGAGGTTGCAAAAGACGGACAGGAAATGAGATGATGCGGTAAAGAGTTCATATTGATTGGACATCAAATTCTGGGACAAACTGAAGCTCTCAGAAATAAAGTTGTGACTGTAAGGGAGGAAGAGGAAAGACTTAAGAGAGAGCAAAGCCAGAAGCGGTGCAGTGTTTGGGAACAGATGCATGGCGAAGACAAGGTTCATGCACAGGCAAAACTCATCATCTCTTTGAGCAGCAAGCATATGACATTGGGCTTCATGCAGGTGATCTTTCCTCCATGTCTTCACTGACACCCTACTTGAGTGGCACAGACCACAGGAGACCAGAAATGGTTTATAGGGATTGGAGAACTGGTTTGTGATAGGTTCCTTACCTTCACATCGGAGTTCATTGGTGCTCTGGCGATTCCCTATCCTAGACCTTGGTTGGAAGCCCTCCTCACAGAAACAGGAGAAACCGCCTTGAATATTGAAGCACTTAGCATTGGGACCACATGCTGCAGGACCATTTCGACTGCACTCGTTAACATCTATAGTGATAGCAAGTACAGAGTTAAACCTCTGTCATTAGAGAAAAAGGAAGTTTTAAGACCATAAGATATGCCATACTGGGTCAGACCAAGGTCCATCAAGCTCAGTATCCCATTTCCAACAGTGGCCAATCAGGGGTCATAATGCTCGTTCTGGAGTAAAGAAAGAGTAGTGGATCCATGGAATAGTCTCCCAGTGGAGGTGGTAGAGATGAGGACAGTATCTGAATTCAAAAAAGCATGGGACCAACACAGAGGATCTCTAAAGGTAAAAAGGAGACTGTTGTAGTTGTTGATATGGAAGGACAGACTAGATAGGCAATGTGGTCTTTTTCTGTCGTTATATTTCTATGTTTCTATATTTTGATGGTATAAACAATCGATCTATGTTTACTCGTTCCATTCCATTCATTAATTTATAGACCTCTATCATATCTCCCCTCAGCTGTCTTTTTTCCAGGTTGAAGAACCCTAACCTTTTAAGCCTCTCTTCATAGGGGTATTCTTCCTTCCCCTTCACCATTTTGGTGGCTCTTCTCTGTACCTTTTCTAATAATGCTATATCCTTTTTAAGATATGGTGACCAGTTTCTCCTGTTCCTAATCTCCAACACACTAGAGGAAATATTTACAGTAAATGTGCAGGTCCCTCATCAAGGGGTATGTTTACTGTTAAGGATGCACCCTTTATCATGTGCAAATGGCAGCATTGAGAGCCCCAGTGGGCATTAAAGTCCAGGGTGGAGAGGAGGTTCCAGCATAAATTGAACTAGCGGCCAGTTAGTGGGCATGAAGTAGACAGCGGACATTAAGAGCACCAAGCGTTCAGGTTAATGTGCGCTAAGGATGGTTGCCTTAAAGAGGGATAAGGAAGCCTATGGAGAGGTCAGACGTTAAGTGCTGGATGGGAACAAAGGGAATTGGTGATGGACAAGTCACATCCATATGTCATATACGTGTGAGACAGTGAGTGTGCGGATAATGTGAGAGGCAGTTGGACTGTATCAGTGAGGGGTGCTCATGTAATCCACGGTGATGTCGGTGCATGGCATAGGATTGGGTAGAAGTGTGCCATGGAGTAGTCACCATGGCCATGATGTAGGCATAGAAAGAATGCCTGGGTGACAGTGGTGACCTGCACATCAGGTGAGGTGTGAGTGATACGCCTTAGTGAGCACAATGTCACAGTGTGGGCCAGGGTGTAGCAGCTGGCAGGAGTGTACATGATGGATATATGCAGATGGATGGGGTAGATGAGAGGGCTGTATGTACCTGATGTGACCTGACAAATGCAGCTAGCCTCAGTTGTAGTGTGTGTGAAAAATAGTTGCTGTGCCACAGGGAAGGTCTAATATCATCTATTAGGGGTTCACAGCTGTCTCAGCTGCTCTAACCATCATACAGTCTTCCCGACACATGAATTTAACAACTGGACAAGTAAGTAGACTATGATCTAAGAACATAACAGCCACCCATCTTTACAAGCTGCATGCAAACGCAAAGTGCTCTTGTACAGATAAGGTTTACACAAACTGTCTGCTGGAACAAGGTCACTTGAATGAAGTTACACACCTGGCGTCCACTCATGTCTCTGAACTGATGTGTCTGTCATATTGGCCATATGGAGCAAGTAAGGACATGTAATGATCTGTGCAAGTGGCCATCCCAAGAATGTGACGTGCCTGTATGTTCTGCATATATGTGATGCGCACAGTGATTGCGGAAGTTGCCAGTCATGTACAGCTTCTGTGCCTTGCATCTATAGGGTGAAATTGTATGACTTACGATGTGCCGCAGCAGAGCCAATAAAGTCATGCTGTCAGATGGGGATAATTGCAGTGTGCATCCTTGCAGACCCGAGGTGCGATAGTAACACATAACAAAGAATAATAATGTGCGCCCTCGAGTCTATGTGGACTCCGGGCAAGCCAGCAGCACCTGGGTTTTCTTGGTAGTGTGACCAGAAATATATTGCCAGGCCTTTCTTCTGAGGCAATGGAGGGTAAACATATGTACCCCACACAAGGTCCCCCATGGCATACTCAGCGCAATACCTTCACAGCCCTCCAAGCAACATCAGGATCTGGGATATACTTGCCGCTTTCACAAATGCAGCTCCACAACACATGCACTAGCACAAATGTGGGACCCGCATAGAAGCCAAAAGAAATAGAGATGGCTACAGTAGAAAAAGCCCCTAAAGTCACCACAGTGCTTACAATGAGAAAAGGCTGAGAACAACACCTGGACTGGAGGGAATGAAGGAAAGCGTAGTTACTCACCTATAACAGGTGTTCTCTGGAGGCAGCAGGAATAAGTCCTCACATATGGGTAATGTCAGCGCCGACAGAGCCCATATGGAAGCATCTCCCTAGCTCCCAAAGAAAGACCCCGGGAGATGCACCTGATAGGTCCCTGCCTCCAATGACCTAAACCCAGGACTTGAAACAACCTGGCAGGCGCATTGAGAGACAGTTATAAACCACACCTGCGGCCCTCTTGCAGCGGTACCTCTGCAGTATGGACTGCACTGGACACTCAGTATTGCATCTGCACAAGAGACACACAGCAGCAGTATTCATCTCCTGTCCAAAGGCCAAGCCACATGTGAGGGCAAGATGCCCCTTCCCTCCACTGTACCTCTTACGCCAAACCACATTCGCACACAGAGGTCCACTGGGCTGCAGTGTGGCACTAGACCATAAGAACATAAGACATGCCATACTGGGTCAGACCAAGGTCCATCAAGCCCAGTATCCTGTTTCCAACAGTGGCCAATCCAGGTCATACGTACCTAGCAGTTCCCCCAAAAGACACTAATCCCTGAGGCAGCACATGTGCAGGGTGTGCATTCCCTTGTGACCTGCTGTGCACATACACCAAATTCAAACCTCATTCATGATCCATGAGGTCCATCCCAGACCAATCTAGCCCTTTCCAGGGGGCATTGCACACTTGCTCCTTCGTCATACAAGACATGCAGGTACTGGGCAATGCTCCAGTGATCAGGGTCGCCACTATGGCTGCAATGTGGGCCGGTATCGGTTAGTCCTTTTATTTCCCCGGCTGCACCTCACAATCTGAACATCTATACGCTACTTTTGCCCCTATGGAGAATGCAGCAATCCGTCACATCAGCTCTGTAATGTGCAGGCACATTGTGTGGTTCATGGACATAACAGCCACCACATGTGCAAATGACCTTTTTCGCTGGCCACCCTGAATGTGAGGAAGGGCACCCATCACCTGGTCCCCAGACCAAGCACAGCAATAGATGGTCTGCAACGGACCTGGTCTACTGTCAGACGGCTGCAAGTGTTGAGTGCGGTATGTCATGCCAGCAGGAGTGGCACGCCGTGAGCATGCTGCTACTGCATTAAGCCTTGCTTCCACACAGAAGGGAGGAATCGCCAAGCCACCCTCCTCCCCCAGATGAGACAATGGATGCCGGGAGGGGGGGGGGCATGTTTGGAATCCTTCCTTCCATGCTGTGGCAAGCCTCAAGACAAGGGGGTGGAATGGCACAGGGGGTGGGGGTCTGCTTATGGTGGCAGAAACCCTTGACCTGACCTTGACAGTACCTGATGGGGGCAGCTGGCAAACTGGGTGCGGCCCATTCCACCTACTGCAGCCAATGATGTTTGGAGGAAGTGAGAGGCAAAGTTAGGTAGAGCTCTCAGGCGTTTGCCGAGCCCTGGTGTGCATGTGATGGGCCAGTCAGAGGGTGCAGGTGAATATGGAGGATGACCACTTGTGTCTGGGGAAAGCCAGGGAGGGTGGCAAACATGACCACTCTGCAGACAGCTGACCCTGCACATGGTAAACCACCACATGTGGGGGGCGGGGCGGCACTACTACTACTGGGCATTTGTATAGCACTACAAGACATATACAGCACTTCACAGACACAAGTAAAAGACGGTCCTTGCTCATCAGAGCTTACAATGAAGTCAAAACAGTCAACACAGTAGCTGAAGACATGAGATACATCTAGGGGAATGGTAAGGAAGCACAAAGGAGATCAGGTGATCCAAGATTCGAAAGCGGCAGCGAAGAGGTGAGTTTTCAGCCTGGATCTGAAGAGGGTCAAAGAAGGCGCCTGATGTACAGATTCAGGTAGTTTGTTCCAGGCATAAGGAGCAGCAGGGTGAAAGGAGCAAAGTCTGGAGCTAGCAATAGAAGAGAAGGGCACAGATAGAAGTGATCTGCCAGAAGAGCGGAGTTCCCGAGGGGAGGGTGAAAGGAGAGATAAGAGAGGAAAGGTAGTGAGGAGCTGCAGAGTGAATGCATTTATAGGTCAGCAAGAGAAGTTTGAACTGGATGCGGAAACGGATAGGAGGCCAATGAAGTGACTTGAGAAGAGGGGTAATATAAGCATGACGAGGCTGGTGGAAGATTAGCCACTCAGCAGAGTGTTGAACAGATTGAGGGGGAGAGAGATGATTCAGGGGGAGACCAGCAAGGGTTAGGTTACAATAGTCTAGGTGGGAGGTGACTAAAGAGTGGATAAGCATCTTAGTAGTGTGTTCAGAAAGGAATGGGTAAATTTTGTTGATGTTGTAGAGAAAGAAACATCAGGTTTTAGCTATCAGATGGATGTGTGTGGAGAAGGAGAGAGAGGAGCCCAAGGTTGCGAGCTGAGGAAACAGGGAGGAGTAGAGAGTTATCCACAGAGACTGAGAAAGGAGGAAGGGGAGAGAAGGGTTTAGGGAGAAAAATAAACAGCTCAGTTTTGGCCATGTTCAATTTCAAGTGGTGGTGAGACATCCAAGAAGCAATGTAAGAAAGGCAGGCAGAGATCCGGGTCTGGATTGCCAGAAAGATTTCAGGTGTAGAGAGGTATATTTATGTATTTAACCAGTTTTGTATACCACCTTATCCTTCAATCAAAGTGGTTGACAAGACAACAAAGGCTTACATATTGAGGGTATGGGAAAACAAAAACGATACATTACAATATACATACAAAACAAAACAGTATGTTATAATACTACATCATAGTGAAATTAAATATACACAATGATTAATTTAAGTTATTTCACCAAATGATTCTATAAATAAATAAGTCTTTAAAAATTTGCGAAAGTCCTTAAGGTCTTCCTGAGTTCTTAAGTCTTCAGGAATAGAATTCCATAATTCTGGTGCCTAAAGGAAAACGCTCTTTTAGAAGTCATTTGTTTTGATTTGTTGCAGTTCAAAGGACTATTAAGTTTATTGATATCTTGAGATCATCTTGGTCTTATGCTCTTGTCTTTTGAAATAATAGATTGTAGACTATCCGCTGAGGATTGGTGAAAAACTTTGAAAATAGTCATTAGGTTTTTATATTTTGCTCTTGCAATAACCGGAAGGAAATGTAACTGTCTGAGGAAAGGAGTATGTGTTCAAATTTTGTAGAGCCAGTTATAATACGCGCAGTGGTGTTGTGAACCAATTGGAGAGGATGGATAGAATGTTTAGGAAGACCTTGATATCTGGGCATCATCAGCGTAAAGATGGTACTGAAAGCCCTGGGAAGAGACGAGTGCACCAAGGGACTGGGTATAGAGAGAGAAAAGGAGTGGACCCTGCTCCTGCAACCCTGCTGCCCCCACAGAGACAGTTCACTGTTTGACTCCCATGCAAGGGACTTGTGCCATTGCCATAGGGGCCGTTTGACTACAGGGCTTTTGCTGATTACATGTTTTCTGGCGCACGCTGACTCTGCATTGGCAGCTAGTGTGGGCCGCTGACAGCGCAGGACATTTCCCACACACTGTACGTCTAGTGTTTAGGTTGTGAGTGAGGAGGGTAGGTCACAGCTGGCACATAGTTCCACCTTTGCACAGGATCACCTACCGGCAGTTCAGTCAGTGGCGTTACATGCACCTGTGCGAACATCACACAGTATAGGCTCCGCTTTACCTGCCAGTGACATGCTTGTCACGCCCTTGACAGTAGACACCTGACAGAAGTGTTGCACCTGACACCCACGGCTGGGAGAAAGGTTTCTTTTGCACTAGGCAGAAGCTGCCGCCGCCGCCCTCACCCCCCTACGCTGTTAACTTGGCTCCTTTGTGACAGCGGCAGCATGTATGTGTACCTCCGTTGTCACTGCAGAGTTGCACCGGCCATCAGGGATGTGATCCCTAGGCAGCCGCCTATTTCACATAGACCGACTCTGCTGACGCTCACACGGCACCACCTTTGGCACTGGCACCATCAACATAGTGCCGTTTATTAAAAGGGCCCCATGCTGTGACTGCCAATGGGCCACAACTATGACTCATTTCAGCGCTAGAGTCTGGAAGGTGCACACTGCATACATCTCAGTGTGCCCCCTGTGTAGTGTTTAACGCGTGAAAGCGATTCTGTCCCTGCAAGAGAGCCCTTAACGCCTACTCTGAGCAGGCATTAAGGTACCCGGTGGCTGCGCCTCTAATTCACACAAATAGCATCTGGCGTTAAGGGAACACACACTGTCTCTGCCCACGATCTGCTCAGTTAACACCCCTCCTCCGCCCTTTTGTACCTTAATGCCTAGTAACAGGCTACCGGCCGTGAAGCTGGCGTTATCAGACTTTCCGCCGCATTAACTGCTAGCGGGCACTGATAATGCCCGCTAATGGCACCTTTGCGCCTTTACCAGTGTTTAGTAGATATACCTCCAAGACATGAGCCCTCATGGGTACCCATGAATGTCCTCTACCATGGTACAATAGAACATATTCCAAAATAACATGACATGTGCAATTAGGACCATGTATCCCCAAAAATACCATAAAAAGACTGGGGTTATAGTTGCTTTCGCTTTCGCTGATTTGTTTCAAAGACTTGGAATACATTTCTATTCATTGTAGGTTCATCACTTCTTTAAGTGCAAGGAAATTTTGTAGTCTCGAACTGTGATTTAATAATAATAATAATATATCAATCGGAGTCCTCTGGGATGACACGTCCTAAAGTTATTTATATATTTATTCCAGCTGAGAGGCAGAGATTTTGGACACTTTCATCAATTACTTTGGGCCAACCTCAGATTTCTGCAGCATTACAGGTTTGCAGTTTAGGGACAGCACTTGATACTTCCCTTTCCATAAGTCAGGACTTTTGCAGAGGCTGAAGCTATATTGATCTACAATCGTTAGTTACTCTGTACGTAAGACTATCACATCGGGCTCTCCGGCCCCTGCATCTCATGCTGATTGCAGCTGCCCATTTGCTGTGTGATGTACCACGTTTTCAGTATATTACATCTTGCTCGATTTCTCTCCACCGGTTACCGGTCCTGTGATGGACATTATTCAGAATTACAGGTCCCTGCATATTTCAACAGGGTACAGAGAATGTATAAGCCTTTATGCGCCTTGTGTTCAGAAGACATGCAGCGATGGCATATACCTGCACTGAGATTAAACCGCTTTGCAAAGACAAGAAATCAAACTTATTCAATAGGTGATTCAGTTATTGGGAATAAAGTATCTTGGATTTGTGTCTGCTGGTGCAAAGATGTCATTCAGGAAGTACAAGAAGGCAAATGTACTGGTCTCTCTAGCTTTCAGTACTGCCATGTTTTAAGAATTAATTGGAGGGAGTTTGTTAGTGAACATGTTCCATGATTTGGGTTTTATATTTGCAGCACCAATTGTGATATATGAATATGTACGTTTTTAATGTAAGCTGCTGCAAAATGTATGATATAGCAGGTTAGAAATGTTTTAAATATATAAATTTGTCGAATGTGGATAAAAAATACATATAAACCATCAACTCAAACAAACAGTCTGGATAAGATAATTGAATAAATAGGTTTTAAGCTCGACGAATGTCAGGGGAAAATGCATTCCGCAGGTGGAGACAACGGAGTTACTTACCTGTAACTGGAGTTCTCCGGGGACAGCAGGATAAGTCAGCCACAATTGGTGACGTCATCCGACGGCGCCGAGACGGAAGTACTCTCCATAGCTCAGAAGGGCTTTGCCCTTCTGAGCATGAGCCAACTGGCCCCACCCCCAGCCCGCCCCTAGCTAACCAGTTCGTCACTAGCTGAGCCTTAGCCGCTAGGAGGCGGGCACCAGGTCCGGAGGCCAAGTCCTTCCCCCTTCCTAGGGGAGGTGGGTGGGAATGTGTGGCTGACTTATCCTGCTGTCCCCGGAGAACTCCAGTTACAGGTAAGTAACTCCGTTTTCTCCTAGGACAAGCAGGATGAGTCAGCCACAATTGGTGCCTCCCAAGCTGCCATGCGCTGTGGTGGACGGGGGAAGGCCGAGGCTTAGGTCACCTACTCAGGGCCAGCGCGTAGCCATGTGGGACAGCGTGTCGCAACCAGAGCATGTGGGCTTGCAGTTGGCATGTCGCAAGAGGCTTGTAGTTGGCATGTCGCAAGAAGAGCATGTGGGCTTGCAGCCGCGAAGCATGCAATGTAGCAGTTGCGGATGTGCAGCATGCAGATACTGGGCGACCTCCAGATCACGAAGCATGCATATGTGACAGTTGCGGTTCTGAAGTACGCAGATACTAGGCGATGTCCAGATCACAGTGATCAGAGCTGAGAGCAATGGAGGCGAGGTAATCACGGAGATCAAGAGCAGCAGCGGCTTCAGATGGGTGGCCACGAGGGTGGTGCAACCTGGTGGTGGTGCCAATCATGCAATGCGCACGTACACAGCAGTGTTAATGAGAGCGCGCCCATGAGATGCTGCGTGTGGTGATACTGAACGTGTAGACATGCAGGCCCACTTGCACAAGAGCAATAGCAGTGGTTGTGGGAGTATTCGGTCTCCATGGTCAGCCGCAGAGAGTGCAGTGGTAGAGTAAGTCGCCCTGAGTGGTAACGTTGCGTTAACGAATGTGGGCAAGGATAGCCGTGGCATCAACATTGGAAGTGCTGGCCGAGTGTTGCAAGATGCCATGGCAGTTGACTCATTAATGCAGCCGTGGCAGCGGGGTGGTTACTGTGAGCAAGGCTATCATGGCAGTGAGGAGGTCACTGTGAAGAAGGATAGGAACAGCAGCAATATTGACCGTGCTACAAGATTGATGCAACTAAGCATTAGCCCCGTCAGTTACCAGAGTGATACCGTAGAGGACATGAGTCATGTATCCGAGCAGGAGGTAATGGTGTAGAGCTTGAGACTGCGAAGCGATGCATATGTCCCCGTTGCTAGGCAACGCGCTTTATCCATGTTGCATGGAGTGGGCCATAGGCTGTCGATGGATCCTTTGGCATGGTTAGAGTCCCGTGTTTGGCTTGCGCCTCCACTTGCGCCAGGGGGGGGGCTTCCTAGATGTGGAGCATGCTGGGACCAGCTGGGACCTTTGTTGTTGATGCACTGTTTCGTGTATGACCTGGGCATGTAGTTGCGCAGGGCTGGGTGATGTCTAGAGTATGGAATGTCTCCAGGGAGGTGTTTTCCAGGCCGATGGCCTGGCAGCCATGGTGGCACCGCGTGTGTGGCCGTGCCCTAGGCACGGCTGGAGCAGCTGCTTGGGTCCCTGGTCAAGGAGAATTCCTGGTAGAGGAGTACACCGGATTTGTCAAGGTCACATACAAGAGTTGTGGCCCGTGTTGTTGGTGTGCCATTTTGCGCACATCCTGGGTGCGTAGCTGCTTAGGATTGTGGTGATAAGCAAGGTGTGGAGTCTCTGTTTTTCCCGAAGGGGATCTTGCATTCCAATGGGCTTGTTCGTGGTAACAAAGAAAGACTAGCTAACACAGAAGGACTAACGTTTTGGAACGCTACTTGAGATGGCAGCAGGGTTAGCAGTAATCGTGCTGCGCTTTGGAGCGCTACCGAAATGGTATTAGGATAGCAGTAACCTTGCTGGCAGAGTACTGTAGTTCTGCCTGTGGTGGTTCTGTCCTCGGGAAGCTCCCTATGTAAAACAGTTGAGTAGTGTGCCAGTGCAGCTGCCGAGGGAATTGGGAGAACCTGCGTGGCACTTGTGCCAAGCGTTATAGGAATTGCATGACGAAGATGCAAGGCATGAGTTTCATTCGTACCGCATTGATAAGCACGAGGGAAACAGAGTCATATCCAAATTATGACCTGATGATGTCACGGGCTCTGTCCATTTGTAGAGGAATAATGGGCCGATGAGTGGTCAGTCCCACTATGTAAGAAGGAGCCGATGCCCCGGGTTGAGGGTCTCACCTGTAGGAATGCCTGGCAGACGGGAGTACCTGTCAGCTGTCTCAGGGAGGGCAACTTGCAGTTAGCCCTGCTCGGAAGGGTGGGTACTGCTTGCAGTGGTAAGTCAGGGCTCAGATTAAAATAGAACTATCCGTATTTGCTTTTGAGCTGGGTGCCACTTCTGCACAGAGAACAGAGACCCATCCTGCTTGGTGATTAGAAGTCCCAACTCAGGGATTGGACAAGGTACCTTCCTAGGATGGTAGATAGTGTTATTATCAGAGCCACCAGGCCAACTTTCCCGCGACCTTTCGCCTCATAAGGAAGTGGGGACCTGTTCACTTTGTGTGTAGGTGTGTGGCTATGACCATCTTGCTGACAATCCTGTCTTAGTGAGAGGAGCCGTTGTGGCACTCTGGCCGTGTGTTCTGATGCTCAACCGTGGCTGCAGCCGGGTCTTGAACCTGTGATTTTCGTTGATATGGATCCGATCCGGCTTGTGTGCGTGCGTGTCGCTCGCTGGGTTCCTGTGTAGGAGTTGTTTAATAGGGAAATCTTGGTGGTAGCCAGTTGTCCCTGTATCTGAAGGACTGATGATAGTTTGTTTGTTCGCGTTCTGGAGCACAGAGAGTGATGCGAGTCTTGGTTCTGCCTTTAGCATTGTGGCTGTGAAGTCTTCTGGGCCTTGCACGGCAGAGGGTAGTTTTGCCAGAGGTGTAGACTTCGTACGGTAGGCCATGCATGAGAGATCTCCAAGAACTGCACCTGTGTTCTAAGTACCTTGGCTGTATGTAGTACCACACTGTAGTCGCTTAGGCAGCAGACAGACAATGAGAGGCTTCTGGTGGTTCACCAGGGGGGGACGAGTAAGGTTTGCTGAATCATTGCCTGTGTCCGGGGAGACACCTAGAGATGTTATTTTATATCTATAGTTGTGGCTGTTGGCAGATCTCCACAATGTTTGCGGAGTTGCTTGCCTCGGGAACTCCCGCTCCAGGGCAGCTTTGCCGAAAATGTTTTTTTTTTTTGTATTCACGGAAGGGGGGCCTAACCTTTCCTTTGGACAGCCTCAGATGTCTTACCCCCCGGAGCACAGGCTGGTTTCTAGCGGATGGCGTTGAACAGAGTCCTAAGGACATCTGAGGGGCCACCACCCTCTATCTTTTTGGATGTGGAGCCCTGCGAAGGTGTTGGCCAAGTGGTCATTCAGGAACTGATCCAGCTAAGGGCTGCTGGAGAAATTGATGGCAGAAGCTGGCAGCTCTAGTCCAGATCCTGCGTGCGGGTGGCTGTGTTGACGCCACGGTCTTTTCTGCTGACCACCGGGGCTGGCCGCCTGAGTTCCAAGGCAGGTCGATGCCATGGGTCGATTTGCTGATAGTAGGAGCTGCCCACTAGCAATGGCTCTGCCTGCGGTCCAAGGATGGCTGTGCCTATGCCATGGGTCGCGCACAGGGACCTGGTGGTGAGTTTGCCCATCCGATGGCCGTTTTGCCCGTGCTTAAACATTAGGCTACTGCTCCGCTATACTCCAGCATGCTGGAGGCCCAGTAGGAGAGCCGTGAACTATCTATTTGGGCCGAGCAAGGATTTCCCTTGTCTAGTTGGTTCAGGGTACCCCTGGAAGGGCAGTCTGTTGCGCTAAGGCACAAGAGTCTTGATAAGCGCCATGCCTTGTTAGCAGGGGCAGAGTGAGTTAGGGTGACAGACCAGCGCCACAAGGAACTTTCCCTCGACAATGGGCTTGTGAAGAGGGGATCCCTTCTCCTTAGAGCCTGGAGGATGCCTGGACAATGCTGCTTATGCACATTGAGATGCTCCTTGGCGAGCTGCTGCCTCACTGACTGGCTGGACCAGGAGCGTGATGACATCGGCGCTGAAAGGGGGATAAGCACACAGCGCTGACGCCAGGTGAGAACGACGTTCAAAATAACGCCTCAGCCAGCTGTCTTCATTGTGCACTGTGGGGGATCGAACCCCTGACCCCTGCACCATTGGTCGGTGTTCTCACCATTGTGCTGTAGCTTTGCTCTGCTGTGGATCCGATGAGGCTTTTCTGCGCTGTGGGGTTCTAGGAGGTCCTCCCTCAGATCTAGCGGCCCAGGGTAGGGGGCTAGAGCGAGGGGGGGGGTCCCGCTGGATGAAGGAGGAAAGAATTCCTGTTGCTAGTTCCCGCAGCAGAGCCTCCAATTACTCATGGATCTTAGCCCCAGCCCTCCTGCAATGCAGTTAGCATAAATATGCCTTCAGCCCTCTATGAACTATGATCTTGGCATCAGCGTTCTAGCAAGGCGGTCAGCCTAAAATATGCCTTCAGCCCTCTATGAATTGCGGCGGGAAGCGGTGCTTCAGCGGGAAGCAGGATGCTACTGCTTCTGCTGCTGCTGTGACTTCTGCGCCGGTGTCTAGAGGGTCGGAGCGGTCTTTGTAAGTAGTGGTAGAGCACAGCCTCTTCCCAGCTCCGAGCCTGCACAGGCACGCAACGACGTGCGTGTGATGGGAAGCTACTGTTCCTGCTGCTGCTGAGACTTCTGCGCCGGTGTCCAGAGGATCAGCGCGGTCCTTGGCAATGTCTCTGCGCTGAACAGGGCTGTCGACTCTTTTGATTGCACGCCCAGCTACTGATTCTGCTGCTGTGGCAGAGGGTCGGCGCGGTCCTTGTAAAGGGCTCTGCGCCGAACAGGACCGTTGGTGGAGGGAGGGTTTCCAGTATGTGCTTCCTCCTTTTGCGATGCTGGCTCGGCGCTGACCAATGGCGCCCCAGGGGGAGGAGTCAGGAGACGTGATGTCATCGCCAAGATGGCTGCCGCCAGGGAGCCTCATGGCTGGCCGAGTTGTTTGGGCTGCAGAGCAGGCAAACAGGGGACCGGATTTCTGCGGCCGGGGATGGAGGCCCAGAGCACATCCCGTGCCGTGCGAAGCTCGCTATCCAGGTGGTGGGCGATGTGACCGTGGATGGAGGCCATAGAGGCACATCCCGGCGGCGGCGGCAGCAGCAGTGTCCGTAACCCACGTGCATCCAGAGGATCTGCCGAACAGTTTCTCCTTAGCGGCATACGCTCGCATGGCCGGCAGGCCAGGGATTCCAGCCACCCGCATGGCCGACAGGCCAGGGATTCCAGCCATCTATCTTGGGCGGCAATGGAAGAGCTCTGCAACAAGGAAGGAATCAGAGACAGTGTTAAAGACATGTTTAAACGGGTAAGAAGGAGCTTCCTCTTCCAGCCCGTTTCCCTGGGCTTCCTGAATCTCGGGAGCTCTGAGGATTTAATGGCACATGCAACGGCCGATGAAACTGAGCACACGTCCATAAGATGTGCCCTTCCAGCCTAGCTCCTTGCTAGGCCTGTTCGAATCTGAAAGAGAGAGACATCCAAAAAGGGGTTAGATACATTATCTGAATTAATGATGAGATATCGTTCTTCTAAGAGAATTTCTTGTTAGATTTGGAGGAGAGTAGAAAAATCCGTCTTGCTGGCAAGGCGGAAGAAGTGAAACTGGTTAGCTAGGGGCGGGCTGTGGGTGGGGCCAGTTGGCTCATGCTCAGAAGGGCAAAGCCCTTCTGAGCTATGGAGAGTACTTCCGTCTCGGCGCTGTCGGATGACGTCACCAATTGTGGCTGACTCATCCTGCTTGTCCTAGGAGAACTGCAATTGTGAGTAACATTAAGTAATGCTTGATGTAAGAAACATGCTTAAGTCCTAACTGTCAGCATTTCTGTGGGCATTCTCAGTTATGCTCGACTTCAGCTTATTGCTGGTACTGGAAGAAAACCCACAATCAGGAACATTCAACGAGAAACACCTTAAACCAGGGCAGTGGAACACTGTTTTGTTTTGGGGGGCAAACAAATAAACTTTCACTCCTGTGACTTCTCCTCCAAGCTCCCTATTGATAAGGTCTAGGGCAAAATGTTGGTCTGACCATAGCCCAGTGACCTACCCCATTCTGCTGCCCGTGCCATGACTCACTCTCCACCATCACTCTTTTTTGTTTCATGTCAGGTGAGCTACCTATGCAAGCTGCACTGCAAAGAGCTCTGTCCACTTGGTTGAAGGTTGGTCATTCCACAACTCCTTCTACCAACATTGCATTGTTTAGATTTTGGAGGTATCTTAGGTTTCTTAGTAACTTCCCACCAGTGGCTGGGGTTGACAAGGCTATATAGCACTAATCTTTGGGTAAAGCGAGTTAAGCATTCGCCTGGGTAGTGGGCAGCCATGATAGAAAAATGGAGGAGCACGAACTTTGAACTTTCTTGTATTGTTGGAGACGAGTGCAGGGCACCTTGTACCAATGACTCGGTACCGAGAGAGCATGAGCGTAGATGGCCATCCTTCAACACTCTATTCAAGAATTCATGTGTTGACTCAGCTGAACAGACCCCAGAGATTCTCCTTTCTCCTGTGCCACTATTTCTCCAACATTGGAGAGGTTCTTGTTGTGTGTAAATATGATTCTTACAATTTGAGATAGAAAAGATGAATTGGTCAATCTCTTGCCAAAAGCTTTGAGGAAAAAAGGAAAATTTGCAGGAGAGATTGTATCAGATGACACGAAAATTTGCAACAGAGTGGACTGTCCTCAGGGAGTGGATAAAATGAGGAAAGATCTACAAAAGCTGGAAGAGTGGTTTAATGCTTGGCAGTTAAGATTTAATGTGAAGAAGTGCAGTGTCATACACTTGGAAAGCAGAAATCAAAGGGAATTGTATGCAAAAGGGGGCAAGAGGTTGGTGTGCACGAACAGGGAGAAGGACTTCGGAGTGATTGTTTCTGAGGATCTCAAGGTGGCAAAATAGTGTGACAAGGTGGTGGCCAAAGCCAGAAGGATGCTGGGTTGCATAGAGAGGAATTACCAACAGAAAGGAAGAGGTACTAATGCCACTGTACAAGTCACTGGTGAGGCCTCACTTGGAATATTGTGTTCAGTTTTGGAGACCATATCTTGCAAAGGACATAAAGACTGGAAACGGTTTAGAGGAAGGCAACCAAAATGATTTGGAGCCTGGGTCAGAAGACGTATGGGAAGAGACTTGAAGACCTAAATATGTACACTCTGGAGGAGAGGAGGGACAGGGGAGATACGATTCAGACCTTTAAATACTTAAAGAGTATTAATGAATGAACAAACCTCTTCCAAAGACGGGGAAGCTGTAAAACTAGAGGGCATAACATGAAGCTGCAAGGGGGTAAACTGAGAGGCAATATCAGGAAATACTCTTTCACTGAAAGGGTGGTGGATGCTTGGAATGTCCTCCTGATGGAAGTGGTGGGGGCAAACACAGTGACAGAATTCAAAATGGCATGGGACAGACACAGTGGATCCCTTTATAGCAACAGGATAAAATCAAAATAAACATAACTATCTCTTATATCTCAACAAATAGGGGTGACCTACACGAAGCAGTGGGTACACCTCTAAACAAAGGCATGGGGAGGGGTGACCTGCACGGAGCAGCAGGTGCACCTACTCTTGCCGTCTTACTGGGCAGACTAGATGGACCATACTGCTCTTTATCTGCCGTCATATAATATGTCACTATATATGCAAAGGGAGGCTTGTGGAGCCCTCCAGTTATGTATTTCTTTTTACTTTTATCTAACAGTAAGACCCAAAGGATGAAGCTTGGTGAAATACCATGTGCTTTTTGTCTTCATGAATGCCCACAGCCAACAGAAAGCCAAGACACATCACTGAAACTTTGATCCTATGGTGGATTTCGTGGAGGGGGGGGGCGGAGGGGGGAGGGGACTCTACTTACTATCTCATCCCGCTTGCATGTTAAACCAAATAACTGCACTGGGAGCGGAATATCACAAAAAGAATATTAATACGCTCCTACAATCATTCAATATCTTGAACTATCAACATTAATACTTCAACAGGACTTAAATAGGCCAAAAAGAGTCCCACTCTATAAATCCAGTCTTAAAAAGAAAGATCAACCAGTCATACAAATCTCAACAGTTTACCAAACGGGAGAAAAAGCCTTTGTGCTACTGTATATTGGTAGCCACTAAGTGGCTCCTCCTATAGTTGGGTGGGTCTTTCTCTGATTGGTGGTGACTCTCTTTAAAAATGGTGGTTTTAGACTCTGAGTCTGTGCATGGGATTTTTCCTAGCTCCATTTTTTTTTTGCCCCTGAGGAAGCCTGTAGGGATGAAACGAAGATCTTTGTCGGGCAGCAGAAGCTAGTTGGATTACCCATCAGCAATTCTTAAGTTAAGTACATTGGTGGGGACTTTGTGGGAGTGTTTGTGAAAGTCTTTAACTGCTGTGCTCCATTTTGTTTGTGGGAATATGTCTTTGAGCTGGTATGTGTAACCGCTTCCCTGTACATCCACTGGGTGATTGGCATACTTGATCTGGTTTTACCTCTTAAATATTGTGGGTAAAGAGAGTACCAGTGGCTGTTCAACAGTGCATAGATCAAAATTGATTAAAGAAATATTGGAGATTGAAAAAGTACTTTTTAAAGTCTCTTTCCTTTTAAACAAAAATAAAAATTTAAATAAAAAAGGGGGGAGTTTTTTTAAGCCAGCGATGTTGAGAGGTCTATTTCCCCTATGGCTGTGATTAGCTGCATAGAGGGATGTGATAATATCCTGAGGCTTTTCCCCCTCTTGCATGGGAAGTTTAGACAGACCACCAGTAATTTCTAAAGACCTTGCTGGTTACAGGTCAAGAAACCTTACCTTCACAGGTCGCCTCTGTTTTATTCTTGAATTGTTGTTTTCCGGATTTGGTTCGGTACCCTTCCCGACAGCTGCAGTAGTAACTTCCGTTTGTGTTCTTGCACTCAGCATTAGGGCCACAGTGTACGGTCGTGCATTCATTTATATCTGTAATATAAGAACAAACCCTCTGAAATCTTTCAGAAGAGCTCCTGTACCTTAACACAGAGCATGAGCCTAGACTCAGCCCCTCCTGTGCCAACCGCAATGAAATCGAATCAAACAATGCATTACTGGGGTGCTGCTGGGAATGCAGACCCCTCCTCATTTCTGTCCTTCTGCAGGCCTTAGACAAATATTTTCTGTGGCTCTTGACTGTGGCATGTGATATATAGAAAAAAAGGTTGCGTGAGGTCCGTAGCCCTCCTTTGGAGCAGTTTACACTTAGTACAGGCTTCTCCTGCTGCAACAGCAGACGTGCCACACACAGCTAGTGACGTGTAGCCGTGGGCAGGGCCATGCCAAGCTAGAAGTGCACCTGGTGCCCCCATCCCACCTAGCTGCATGTAGGAACTCTCTCTTATCGGACTTCCTGGAAGCCCAGCGATGACATCAGCGCCCCTTCCTTGTTTGCGCTCTGAGTAGCTGCACTGTTGGCACAGCTCTAGGTATGGCACCGCCCATAGATGCCCACTCCTACTGACTGACTGGCTGTGTGGTGGGATAATCCCTAGCTGAACAAAGTAGGCCACACAACAGCGGAGGAGGAGGAAGAGGGGGTAAAAGGTGACTCTGTCCCAGCACAGTCTCGGGCAACTGACTGTACCTGAATGTAACTTGCTGTGAATTACTACTGGAATAGCGTGAGCTCGATACTAATAGATAAATTAGATTGTCCCATCTGTCCTTTCTGCTTCTGGATTTTTTCACAAAGGGGATTTCAAGATAAAACTAAACCCATTTGTAGCACCTAATAATATAAGTGCGGACGGGGAGGCAGGGTAACAGTGTTTGGGGCATTTCAAAGAATGAATGCAACAACCTTTTTTTTTTGGTTTACATGCAGTTGCTAAACATTTGGCATAACTGTTTCCCCTCTTGTATGGTGCCTGTCTCACGTTCCTTTGGAGTCACTTACCCGTGCACTGTGCCCCTCCGCTGTTTCCAGATGCTAACTGATAACCAGCCTTGCACTCGCAGGAATAATTCCCAGGAGTGTTCCTGCAGTGCGCGTTCCTGGGACAGGCGCTTGAATTCAGACACTCGTCCACATCTGCCGAAATGAAAAAGTTTCGATAATTAGAAGCATGACCGTGAAAAGTCATCCGCTGCCGTCCTTTTCTTCACCTTCCGTTATGCCAAGACATGTCAGATGGAAACTTAATTGGGTCTTTTTGCACAGGTCAGCAACAACGGCGCCCCCACCCCTCTTGTGCAGGAATTACACGTCTGTTACGTCTTAGGAATCTTTACCTTCACAGGAAGTGAGAGTTTTATTCCAGAATATCTCTTCCCCAAAAGTAGATCTATAACCCGACAGACACTTGCAGTAGTAACTTCCCTGTGTGTTCTTGCACTCGGCAAAAGGGCCACAGTCTAAAGGACCGGGTTCCATGCATTCATTAATATCTGCAACAGAAGAGCAAACACTGAAGTCTCTCAGAAGAGCATTAACTAGGACTGGCTAACACTAATTCCTTTTCCTCCTCCCTCAGATAGTCTTCCTGAGTTCTTGGCCTCTCCTTAAGCATCAGATTATTCCCCAGCATCTCAGATTCTTGCTTAACTCTCTGAAAGATATAAAGAGACCCTCTTACCTTCACAAATCTCCATAGGATCAGTGAAGGTATCATTCCTGGAATGAGACCTGTATCCATGTTTGCATTTGCACCTAGGACCCTCTGGGCCACGATAACAAACGGCATGTTCAGGACACAGACCCTCAGGCATGTTCAGGACACAGTTATGGGTTCCGCTATCTGTAAAGAAGAGAGACAGATTAGATCCGTCTGGAGTGTGGCTGGCGCTTCACACAACTCCTATTCCTTGTTTTTCCACTTTTAGATTTGTATTCTGGCTACCGGATGGGCCACGGACAGATAACAACTCTGGAAACTAAAAATACATATAGTAAGTAAAACTGGGGAGGTTTAATCCTACATCTGGATAGTAGCAGCGATAGGTCAGATATCCTGAGGCGCTGCAGATGAGGACTGCATCAGAATTCAATAAAGCCTGGGAGCAGCACCAAGTATCTGCAAGGAGGAGGAAGGAGTTGCAGAGACTGGGCTTTTGGTTTGCTTGGGCAGTTTCGTCTTTATTTGTTGCCATTTTCCGTGTTTCTCTGAAATTTAGCTTGCGATAAAACGTTTACAGGGAAAACATTCTGGTTTATATGAACTTACAATCTATTCAGGCAGACAAGCAGAACAAAAGGGAACCAGGTTAATTCAAGGGAAATGGTAAAACACATATAGTAAGGGTGAATAAGGGGGTCAGGAGCCAAAAGCAGCCTCCGAGGGGGGGGGGGTTTCTAGCCTGGATTTGAATAGGAGCAGAGATGGAGCCTGACAGACGGACCCAGATCGTCTATTCCAGGCATAAGGAGCAGCGCAGCGGAAAGAATGCAGAGAAGGGCACCGATTCTATTACTACTTCTGATCATTCATATTGCGCTACAAGACATACGCAGCGCCGCACAGACACACGTAAAGACCGTCCCTGCTCATCAGAGCTTACAATCTAGTCAAGACAGCTGAGGACAAGGATATTTCTAGGGAAATAGTAAGAAAACACTTAGGAGACTAAGCGGACCAGCCTTGCAGAAGTGCGTTTTCAGCCTGGATTTGAAAAGGGCCAGAGAAGGCGCCTGATGTACAGACTCAGGTAGTTTGTTCCAGGCATAAGGAGCAGCAAGACGAAAGGAGCGAAGTCTGGAGTTGGCAGTAGGAGAGAAGGACACAGATAGAAGGGTTCTGCCTGAAGTTCCCGAGGAAGGGCGTAGAGAGGAAAGGTAATGAGGAGCCGCAGAGTGAAGGCACTTACAGGTCACGAGCAGAAGTCTGAACTGGATGTGGAAACTGAGAGGGAGCCAATGAAGTGACTTGAGCAGAGCGGTTATGAGCATATCGAGGCTGGCGGAAGATTAGCCGTGCAGCTGAGTTTTGAACAGATTGAAGAGGAGAGAGATGATTCAGAGGGAGACCAGCAAGGAGGAGGTTGCAATAGTCTAGACGGGAGGTTACTAAGGAGTGGAGAAGAGGTTACGTGAGCGTGTCTCTTGACACTGGATAGCCCTGACACAGTATAAAATCAGATGGCATGTGCCTCACTGTAGTGACATTCAGTCTGGTGTGTCTACAGCGATTATCTCCTCTGTTAAGGGCTCTGTCGTCTTAGGAACTGGGGGTCCCGCAGAGACAGTTCAAGGACACCTGGAGATCAGTGTACCACGGCATCTAAAGGGAACAGGATCTGGGCGGTAGGGTGACTTTTTTCATGTGGCGCTGATGGGTCACGTGAAGACCGTGGTCAGGGCTGGTGTTAAGTATGCTGGGGTCCAGGGCAGACATTTGGGAGGGCGACCCCCTATGACTCACCGCAGGCTATTCAGGCAGGCTTGGGATCCCTGTAAAACTGGGGGTCCAAGGCATTCACTCTATTTGCAGCCCCCTCCTAACACCAGTCCTGACCATGGTGTGGCAGGACACTAACGACACTTATTGTGTTAATTGCATTGAATCCTTACTGATTACGCTTTCTACATTCTTCTTCTTCTTAACCTTCCCCTGGACTGTTTGCAAGGAGGCCAACAATGTTCACTAACTGCCAAGCACAAGAGAAGGTGGAGGAAATTTATTTAACATTTCTTTTATACCGCTTTTCATGCTTATCAAAGCGGTTTACATTTAACTAGAACATTATACATGGAACAGGCATAAATAACTATAATACAGGACTATTTACAGAAGAGGTTACAATATATGTACAGCATAACTGTAGTACATTGAGTCATGTTTACAATAAACCAACCAGGCACGAAATATACTGAAACAGCCGAGGAGTTGTCTGTCAATGTTACCTGAATCTGCACCATTTGTCTGGTTCGCTGCAATCGCTGATTTGACCCCAGAGAAGCAGATTCCTGCAAAATATTAAAAAATGGACAGTAAATCTCTGGAGCTGAGTTGATAAGCTGCTCCTCCTCCTACTATCGTGTTTTCCTTCTGGAAGATTAATATGGATGGTCTCAGGAACTGCTCTGGTGACCCAGTCCCTGGAAGGAGACTGTGGGCCAGACCCAGCCTTCTGACATCTGATGCATTCTCTACCAGCAATGCCGTGGGGAGGGAGGAGGCACATGGACTACAGATCCCACAATGCCCTGGGAGGGGGAGGTTGTCTCGAAAATCAGGATGGGCACAGTATTCCTCTGGAAACAGTCAACCGGCCACACTGCCTTTTTAATAATACAGTAATAGGTTAAATGTTGGCAGAAAGAAGCAATCCATCCATCCTATCTTTCTAGTTATTCCTTTCCAAACTGATGAGGATATATCCCAACTGCCAGTCTCAGAATGTGACCCCCTCGTAGCGTTTCTCCGTATCCAAGACAGGTTTTATCATCTTCCCCATTTGTACCCCACTATCCTGGGCCTATGAACATCCCTCCCTTCCCATGCCTATCTCTGCAAGTGGAAACCTGAGAGCCGGGGGAATGTCATGCATTTTAGTAAACAACCTAGAGATTCTCTGCGGCACAGTGGAAGGGGGGTAACCTGCCCACTCACAAGCACTGTTAGAGCGTTTTCTAGTAGAAGATGGTTGGTGAAAGGGAAACCCAAAAAAGTGATTCTGAATTTTGCCTATTCACTTCTCAAAGTTCTTAAAGGTAGGAGGACATTTGGCCAATGGGTTGGAAACTGCTAGAGAAGTTAAGAAGGGTTCTCTCAACTGGCAGCCAAAAAACTTAGCAATCTGTGCCAAGATGGTGAAATGCACCTTGCAACCGTCTTCACCAAATGAACTTCAGTAAGAGATCTGCCTACTATCTCCCACCTCAGCTAACATCTGTCTCATCCTTTGTCAGCATGCCATCCACGGCCCCAGAGTGCTACCCTGCTTTCTACAGGAAGGGATTCAGATACCCTTACGTTTTCTACTTCTTGAAGGGCTACAATTTGCAGTCATAAAGAACAGTAGTGAGATTTGAGCCTGGTTTCCCTTGTTCATGCCCTGTTGCTCTAACCATTAGGCTAGTGCTCTACTCTGTCAAAGCCATGAAGAAAGATGTCATGCTAATGTGCGTCACTTTCATAGCACTACTAGGCATGTGCTTCACAGTATGAGATAGTTCCTATCCCGTGGAGCTTACAGTGTAGTATGGCAGCTGTATCCTGCCACCCAGCCAGAAATGTGATCTGATCGGAGACAGTCTGAAATCCTAGTGGTTGCTGCTTTCGACGTACTCCTTCCTGTGCAGCTAGACTTGGATGCTGTGAAGAGGTGTCTCGGTTTAGGAAAAGGTAAGAGGAATTAGTAGCCATCAGGGGGGTGGGATGGGCCAATATTCCTCAAATGCTAGTCTTCGAAAGTCTACCCCCACCCCCCTGCACAGATCCAGGATGTTGGGAACCACACAGTGAATATTCATGATCTGGCTTGATTATCTTCATCTGCATAATTTTGCTTCTCTTGAAATCCAAGATCTTGAGGGTCAGGATTTTATGAATTCCAGCAATCTTAAGGGAAGCAGGAACTACACACTGGATGGATAGGGGTGGGCCGGGGGAATAAAACCAGGTGTGTGTATGGGGAGGGGAGGGGGGAATGCTGTTTTTCAGTCTAGCTCTGATTTCTTGTATAGGGTGTTTAGTATGGGGTAGGGGAGGGTGTTATGGCAGGAGCAGTTCTGAATACCCCTTTCTCTCCTGTGCCCATCATCATCCTCCTTCATGAGATGCGCCAGGATGGATATGGGTCCCTGTGTTCAAAAGCCTTATTTGCACAGGTCATGCTGGGCCCTCCCCTGTAGCAATGCGGTGAGCCTTCAATGAAAGGTGACCAGCGAGGGGGAAAGTGATTGTCACTTTCTATATTCCAACCACACCAGCCTTGTGCACTGAAAACAATAGGTAGAGGGGAAGGAGGATTCAGGCATTCAGCGGGTCTTCCTAATCCCAGTTAATTATAAAAATGTGACCCCCCCCCACCAAAGCCCTTAAAGATGTGAAAATATTAAAAAGAATCTCCCAGAGAATAGAAAAGGAAAATATTACCCATATGTCCTCTCAACGTCTACAAAAGAGCCAGAAGGTTGGGCTTTTACAAATCTGTTTAAGACTTCAAAATGAGCTGCCTACACACCACCACAACAAAGCTTTTGTAATTCCCGCAAGATGGATGTTTCCGCTGCTCCTCATTGCACCCAGTTCAAAAACCCAAGATGACTCACTCCTCCACTTCAATGGGTTGCCAACTCTACTGGTGAGGATGAGAAAGTGTTGCACACCCCCCCCCCCCCTCATTACCTGGAACTGTTCCACTCACTACCACCCTGGCACTTCTGCACATAGTCTTACTGGGACGTGGGAGTGGGGGCTTATGAACAGGACAGACTGGGTCCCTTCCATCCTGTCTGTCAGCAAACAAGTGACTCCTTTGTCTGGCTTCCTTTTATACCTCAGCCCAGAAGGTCCAGGCCTGGCACTATATCTCTGAAAAGCCAGAAATTTGTCTCACGAACAAAGAATGAAAAGAGCACTAACAATTTATTACTGCGGGACAGGGGGCAGAGAGAATGTATGAGAAGAGAGAGGGAAATTAGAAAAACATGTACACGGCAGGGATAATAAAAGTGTCCGTTCCGAGCAAGTTATTCTGCACATTGTGCGGTGAGAGAAGATCCTGAGGCAACAAGAAATGTAATTGGAGATGGAGACCAAAAAAACGAGGCAGAAAGATATAGAAATTCCCATTGCATTGGGCATCACTGGCAAAACTGCCAGGTTGCCCAGTTCCAGGAGTGAGATTTTAAGCCAGTCCTGGATTTCTGACAAGCTCAACCTGATGCATTATGGGACCCACTGATTCCAATGGGTAAAATCAGGAACTACAAATACTACACTGCATGGCAAGGCAAATTTAAAACCAGAACTGGCAAATCTCAATCCTGGAACTGGATAACTTGGCAACTCTGCACTGGCGTGATTAAAAGCAGTTTCAAAACTCTTCTTGCTACGTTGCCTGTGCACATTAGTTTCTGAACTCCAGAGGGAGGTGCTCTTTGGAACAATGGAAGTAGTAAGGCAAACACTAGTAGTTAACTTGCAAGAATGGAGTGGCCTAGTGGTTGGGGCAAGGTACTTCAGGCCGGAAGGTTGGGGGTTCAAATCCCACTAGAGGACAGTAACCTTGGGCTGGAAGGACTGGGGTTTCTAGTCCCACAGGTGCTCCTTGTGGTCTTGGGCAAACCACTTAACCCTCCATTGCCCATGTTCCCTGTAAAATAGTTATCTCCAAGTTATAATGCCCTGTTCAATGTAATTTCAGTTTGTTCAATGTAAACCGCACTGATGCAGAATAACACAGTATATAAGAGAATGTAAGTAAATACTTGTTCCATCTTGGGCCCAACACTTCGTAATCAACTCCTTACTTATCTTCATTGAGTGACTAAAATGATGGAATTTTGGAAGGGCATAAAAACATTTTTTTTAAACGATATTTTGATCAAGAGGGATGCTTTATTGATTTTAGCATTTTATGATTTTTATTTTGTAGGTGTGTTAATGATATTTTAAGATTTTCTAAAATATATTTTATGATTTTTATTTTCTAATGTGTGATAATGTGTTATGTTTTTATATGATATTTAGGTTTTGTTGTAAATCATCCAAAATATAAAAGGGATGGTCCATAAATGCTAAGAACTGCAAAGAAATCATAGTCAATATGACCTGATTTAGGGGTGAAGCTCATTCCTGTCATGCTGCATACAAAACGAACCCATTAGAGATGGTGGTGAGAGGGAGAGGGGGAGCATGAAAGATGAAGAGAGATTGAGAAAGGGTTTGGGAGCAGGAGAGATGAGCAGAGATTATCATGAGAGAGGACAGCAGGAGAGCTACGAGTCAACTTCAAAATGGAGCACAGCCCTGGTGTCTGCATCCATGAGGTTGGGAATATCACTGACGGGGAAGTCTCAGGAGACCAACAAATGTGTGTATGCATATTTAGGGGGGACATGTTTGAGATCTTCTTCTGGTGATTAAGGCTGGGCTAAGCCCATCTTTGTTTCATATATAACAATGGCTACTGCTATCGGCTTGATCAGCCCGATTGTGATCACACATCCGCAGCAACCAGCTTCCATGAGCAGAGCAGCAGCAGATAACAGAGCTGAGACACCAAAGGAAACTGCCCCCCCCCCCCCGCAGCTCTATATCACTCTGCAATCAGTGCTGCTTTTCATATTATTCCACCGGTCTTGCATGAAGATGGTGCTGCTGTGCTGAAGATCATCACGGAATTTCCCTTCCCCATATTACTATTACTATTTAGCACTTCTAGAGCACCCCGCATGCAGAGCTGCACAGCTAACCTAACCTACAAGAGGTAGTCAGCATACATGAGACAGTCCCTGCCCGTCAGAGTCATACTCATCGGAGCTTACAATCTAGTTAGAGTAGTACATTAGTTAAAAACAGTGTAGAGTGTTAATCGGTTCTACGCAAGGTACGGTGTGGTGCAGTTTAGTCTGAAGTTGGTCAAAACGGGGGTTAGGGTGGGATGAGGAAGGAGTCAGGATCTGAATGCAACGGTGAAGAGGTGGGTCTTCAGCCTGGACTTGAAGAGGGCCAGGGAGGGTGCCTGGCGCACAGACGCAGGCAGGTTGTTCCAGGCGTGAGGTGCAGGAAGGTGAAAGGAGCGCAGTCGGGAGTTTGCAGTGTTGGAGAAGGGCATTGATAGAAGTAATTCATTAGCGGAATGCAAATTTCGAGAGGGGACGTAGGGAGAGATAAGAGATAGGAGGTATTGAGGGGCCATAGAGAGTGCATTTATAGGTCAGCAGGAGAAGCTTGAATTGGATGCGTAACTGGACAGGGAGCCAGTGAAGCGACCTGAGAAGAGGAGTAACATGGGCATGGCGAGGCTGGCAGAAGATTAGTCGAGCAGTGTGATTTTGTATAGATTGAAGGGGAAGGAGGTGGCTCACGGGAAGACCAGCAAGGAGTAGGTTGCAGTAATCGAGGCAGGAGGAGATTAAGGAGTGGATAAGTGTTTTGGTAGTGTGTTCAGAGGAAGGGGCGGATTTTGCTGATGTTGTAGAGAAAGAAGCGGCAGGTCTTAGCTACAAGCTGGATATGAGCAGAGAAGGAGAGAGAGGTGTCAAAGATAACCCCTAGATTACGGGCCGAGGGAACATGGATTGAGAGAGGAGGAAGTGGGGGGGGGGGGGAGGAGTTAGGTGGAAAGACAAGGAGTTCAGTCTTGGACATGTTCAATTTCAGTCGTCGATGAGACATCCGGGCAGCGATGTCCAAAAGACAGGCAGAGATCTTGGACTGGGTTGCCGGGGAGCGGGGTAGGGGAGGAGGAGGAGACACCAGAGCATACGCTGAATGAGCGATGGGAGAGGTAGGAGGAGAACCAGGATAGTACGGAGTCCTTGAAGCCAAGCTAGGAGAGGATGATGAGGAGAAGGTCATGGTCAACGGTGTCAAAGGCAGCAGAAAGGTCAAGAAGGATGAGGATAGAATAGAGGCCCTTGGATTTAGCCAGGAACAGGTCCTTTGTGACTTTTGTGAGTGCCGTTTCAGTGTAGTGAAGAGGATGGAAGCCGGATTGAAGTGAGTCTGAGGGCTTGGGAGGTGAGGAAGTCAAGGCAGCGCCGGTGGACTGCTCATTCTAGTAGTTTGGATATGAAGGGAAGTAGGGAGATGGGTCAATAGTTAGAAGGGCATGAGGGATCAAGAGAGGGTTTCTTGAGGAGGGGTGTGACAACAGCATGTTTGAAGTCAACAGGGACAGTTGCAGTGGAGAGTGAGAGGTTGAGGATATGAGTGATGGAGGGGGCAATGGTGAGGGGGATGGAACATAGGAGATGGGTGGGGACAGGGTCTGATGAACAGGTGGTGGGTTTGGAGGAGGACAGAAGGAGTGTAGTTTGTTCTTCAGAGATCGGAGGGAAGGAGGAGAGGGTGGCAGAGGGAGTATGGATGGGGGAGGAGAATAGGGGAGGAGGGGAGGTAGATGGGGGGGGGGGGTAGGGAATTGGAGGGTAATCTTGTGGATTTTGTCGTGGAAGTCTGCTAGGGATTGGGCCGAAAGGGAGGGCGGGATCGGGGGCGGGGGGACCTTGAGGAGGGAGTTGAAGGTATTAAAGAGATGGCGAGGATCAAAGGCAAGGGAGTTGGTCAGATGGATGTAGTAATCTTGTTTGGCAAGTGCTAAGGCTGACTGGAAGGAGTCAAGCATGAATTTGAAGTGTAGAAGGTCTTCCGGGGAGTGGGATTTGGACCAAGCTCATTCGGCAGAACGGGAGCAGATGCATAGGTAACGGATTGTGGGTGAAAGCCAGGGTTGGGGAGTGGATCGTTTGACAGGACGTGGGGTGGGAGGGGCAAGAGTATCAAGGGCTGTGGATAATGTAGCATTGTATGAAGATAATGCCTCGTCGACGGACTTGGAGGATAAAATGGTGGAAATAGATGGAGAGATGGTGGAGGAGAGAGTCAGGGGATCAATATTATGAAGGTTTCCAAATAGGACGAGGTTGGGACGGCAGAAGTTGAAGAGTAAATGTTAAGAGGTGATGGTCAGATAAGGGAAGGATTGATTTGCAAAAGTTTGAAGGAGAGGAGTTGGAGAATAGTATTAGGTCAAGGCAGTGGCCATGTAAATGTGTGGGGGCAGTGGAGCAAAGTTGGAGGTCGAATGAGGAGGTAAGAGCGAGAAACTTTGAGGCATGGGGGTCAGAAAGGTTGTCAATGTGAATGTTGAAATTGTCAAGATTAAGAGTGGGGGAGGAGGGATCCATAAAGGCAGAAAGCCAGGAGTCGAAGTCGGTGAGGAAGGTTGATTTGGATTTCTCCAGTGGGCAATAAATAACAGCTATTCGGAGGGGAAGTGGTGAGAGGAGGCGAATGGAGTGGACTTCGAAGGAGTCTCCATGGGGTGGCAGAAGGGGTTGGAATTGGCAGGAGGGAGAGAGTAGGAGGCCAACACCACCACCGCGACCAGTAAGTTGGGGTGTATGGGAGAACTGGTAGCCCCCAAAGCAGAGAGAGGCAATGGATGCAGTGTTTGGGGGAAGCCAGGTCTTCGTCAAGGCAAGAAGGTGTAGGGCATTGGAGATGAAAAGGTCATGAATAAAAGGGTTGTTTTTGATGACTGAGCATGCGTTCCATAGGGCACATGAAAACAGGAGAGCGGAGAGGGGGAGGAGAGGGATATGGATGAGGTTGGATAAGTTACATGCAGATTTCTTATCAGAGTAGCATGGGGGTGTATTTCTAGGGTAATGCCGAGATTTAGAGGGAACAGGGTGTGGGTGTGGGTGCCTAGGTGAGTGTGCTCTCCAAGAGGGACATGAGGGGTATATTGGTGGTATCTAGTAGGTTATGTGAGGGATTAGTTTTAGGGTTGGAGTTGATATCTATCTATGGATAATTGTTTGTGGGATGAATGGGGGTTGGAGTTGATAGGTATGGATAATTGATTGTGGGATGGTGTATGAACATTACACCAAGATGTGTAAAGCATGAATACAGCACAGACAGCTGAAGAGCTGATCTTTGTCAGAGCCCTGTGCAGGCATTGCATCATGGCCTCTTGTTCTAGAACCTTTTTTTTCGTCTGGAAATGTTTGTGTTTGATTTACATCTTGGAGGTATCTGAATGCCTCTATCATACCAGCACCCGCCATTCCTCTAGCTTCTGCTGCACATCTTGTACCATTTTGTAGCTCTTTCCTGAACCATCCACATGCTGTCTATATCCTCTTGCAGGTGCTCCTGTTGAGGCTTTACTAGTGCTTTCTTTATTTCATTCAGAAAAATTGGCACTTGCCCTCCATGCAAACTTTGCCCACCCTATGCCATTCCCCCACCCCCTTACAGTCTTTCACACTGTCTTGTACTTCACAACAGTAAAACCTGGAAGGATGATTGGGTGCATAGGGAGAGGAATGGCCAGCAGAAGAAAGGAGGTGATAGTGCCTCTGTATAAGTCTCTAGTGAGACCTCATTTGTGATTCTGGAACCCGCACCTTCAGAAGGATATAAACAGGATGGCGTCTGTGCAGAGGGTGGCTACTAAATTGGTCGGTGATCTTCACCATAAATCATATGGGGATAGACATAAAGACCTCAGTATGAATCCATTGGAGGACAGGCAGGAGGGGGAGATATGATAGACATTTAAATGCCTCTATGGAATAAGTGCCCAGGAGGTGACCCTTTTGAAGGGAAGCTCTGGAAAGAGGGGGCATACAACAGAGGTGAAAGAGAGGAAATATTTCTTTACGGAAAGGACGGTGGATGTGTGGAACAGCCTCCCAGTGGAGGTGATGAAGATGAGGACTGTATCTGAACTGAGGAAAGCAGGGGACGTGAGAGGAAGGGATGGTAGAGCTGAATAGTTCTCATGGATGAGCACTTCAGATAGGCCGTATGGTGTTTATCTGCTCTCATTTTTCTGTTTCTTTGTTTCTAGGCTATCAGATATGAGTCAGAATGTGAAAATCCCCCAGATAGCTTGAATCAGAAAGCAACTGGAGATTCCCCATGGTTTCTGATCACTTGATTTTCTTATCCGAAATGTGGGTGGAATTTGCAAGAGCAGCAGAGCCTGAGGAGAGAGCGAGTTGCTCTGAAAGAGACTTTCGTGTCAGAATCTATGGATAATGACATGGATTCTGCAGACTCTCTAGTTGCCAAGACCCACATCTTGATATGGGATTGGAAAGTGTCTTAGTGGGATGGCAACACAGGCCCATCTCAACCAATGGACCAATCCAGTCCTTGGTCTCATCCCACTGCAGGCATGGATCTCCATTTTATTTTGTTGATTTTGATATTTCACCTGTCCTTCCAAATAGTCCAGGTCAGTGTCTTCAGTGACCTGGGGTAAGGTGGCAGCCTAGGTGTCCAACTAGCTCTACCAGGACCCTTGGAGAAGTGTTTGGATCACAGATGGTGGGATCTCCAGGCACCAGCACCCAGCCTAGGGCTGCCAACTGGCTCCAGATGCGCCCGACAGGTTTGATCCAGTCCTGGGTTTACCTCATTGCATGCAGGGATATGTAGTTCTGATTTCTCCATTGCACTCCATAAGAAAAGGAAAACTACAAGTAACTGCATGCAATGGGGTAAACCCAGGACTGGAGCAAGCCTGTCGGGTGCATCTGGAGCCAGTTTGCAACCCTAACCCAGCCTCTCTGTAACTAGAGGAATTCATTTCACTGTGCCAGTCAAAGCCAAGGAATTTGACAATAAACGCCCCCTATCCCCACCCCTAAGGTCTTGTTTTCACACTGAACTGTATCAGAGCAAGGAGTACAGAAGCTCTATTCATATTGCAGGAGGGAAGCGTGATATAGTCTGTTTACACTGCTTTTAAGTACTGTGTGGTTTTAGCACAAGGACTTTGGTCCCGGAAGAAAAGATCTGTTTATGGGCCACAGTCTGTTCAGAAGGGAGTGCCCTCTGGGGGTGCGCACTGCCTAGCAGCATTTCCCAGGGTTCTGGCCTCTCTATCACTTTGGCCGCCCTCTACCTGCCTTTGCCCCTTGTCTAAACATCTAGACCATCATCCCTGCCCCCAAAGCTAAGGGCTTTACCAGTAAAGATTGGCATTAAGTGGAATGACCTCCAAGGAGCATCTCAGATGCACTTTGATGTAAAAGCAAGAGGGTGCAGGTCCTTTGGATTTACCGACTTCAGAATCTGGACTTAATTCCTGGAACATTGGAGCTAATTATCCCCCCCCCCCTTCATTAGAAGCAGCTGTGAGCAGAGACTCTACTCTGAAAGACATTAAAGGGCTCCCAGGACTGGGCTCCACTGAGAGAGAAACTTTACTCTGATAAGGGGCTGCAGATGGGATACAGATTGCCTGAGAAGCAGTAAAGGGGTGACATCTTTTCAGCACACCTCATGTGGGTCTGCTTTTCTCCTTTGATCCCTGTGCCAGCCATGAAAGTGGGGAGGAAGCTGATGGGTAAAGAGAACCCTTGAGGAGAGGTAGAGTGGGGTGCGAAGGCTAAGAACAGAAAAAAGTGTAGTTCGCCTTTCATGTCGCAACTGATTCCAGCCTGCGGAGAGGGCAGGTCTCCTCCTGCAGTGCACCCACACACCCGGGGGGGAGAGGGGCAGCAATAACAATAATCAAAGCAATCAGTGCATACTTTTTACCTGTAAAGAGTTGGGGCAGGTTTTAGGTAACCCATTTCCTCAGGCAAATGATTTTTGGAAAATTGCCTTCATTTTTTTTCTATATATATATTTTATTTATTTAACTTTTCTTATATATCGTGCTATTAAGATCAGTGCGGTGTACATTAAAACATAACATACTACAGTGCTGCAAGCTGCATTGTAGTTACAATAAACAGGGTAATAAACTTGGGTATAACTGGGGAAAACTATCTACAGTTCATATATATATATACAAACTAAAGTTCAGTATTTAAAGGTCTATCCTAAAAAGAGACAGCACTAATTCAATCTTACAAATAATGACTTTGATGCCGCTACGCAATGAGAACTTGTGTGCTACTTATAAATATGGGGATTGCTGAGGACCTCAGTTGGGGTATCAATATGCAAGGCTGCAGGTAGCAAACTCTTTCATGGGTCCTTATCAAACCAAGTTCACATACTTTTTAGTTTTTAAGTGCATATAAAAGGCTACTTAGCTCAGAACAGGAAGCTTTGCATTATCTTCCCAGCTGTTAAAACAGTAGGTTTTGCAAAGCTTCCTGTTCTGAGCTAAGTAGCCTTTTATATGCACTTAAAAACTAAAAAGTATATGAACTTGGTTTGATAAGGACCCATGAAAGAGACTAAACTGGTGTAGTTTGCTACAGGGATACCCCAATTGAAGTCCTCAGCAGTCCCCATATTTATAAGTAGCACATAAGTTTTGTCATTGAGTAGTGGCGTCAGTCATTATTTGTAAGATTCAGTTAGTGGCGTTTCTTTTTGGGATAGACACGTTGTGAGTGAGCACCATTTTGGATTTTCTTGATTAGCGGTTACATTAATATATTAAGTATCATGTCCAACTATGTGCTTTAATAGGATTGTTGTAGGATGATCTTGGTTATTGGGTTTAATTATCCAAATCTTAGGCAAGAGGTTGCCTAGGTGCGGGGGTGAAAGGCTGGAGGTTCGTTTAGGTTACCCAGCACCCGTGGACATGCACAACCACAGAGGTCTCTTTTGATGTTACACATATTAGAACGGCCTGATAAAGTAACGCGGAAGCACTCTAGAAAATAACATTGGTAAACATATTGTGAAACTATGCCTCTCATGCAGACCGTGCATCAGAAGATGAATAAACATATAGCTAGAAACATCGTCTCGAGGTACCCACTCCCCCAGGGTGGGTCAGCACAGACGTCAGTGGGGGCTGCAATGATACCGGTTCTGACTGATTCAATTACACCCCCCTGCTCTCTGCAATGGGAAAACTGATGGTGCGTAATGGCTTGGTCCATGGTGATGCCGCTCAGTGTGTGTCAAAAGAACTTGGCAAGGTTACATCATCCACATGTCTCAGGGACAAGGGGTTACGAGAGTAGGAAGCTCCAACCCCCCCCCCCCCCCAAATCCAAACTCCATGTTACTTAAATGCAGCTTTAAGTAAGGACAGAGGCACAAGATTAGGCCTACAGTTCCCAGAATGCTTTGCCTCATCAGGATGACTGAAGTGTCCTGAGCATCTTAGAAATTGCTGGAATAGTCTACATTTATTTACATTCTCTTATATACAGGGCTATTCTGCATCAGTGTGGTTTACATTGAACAAACTGAAATTACATTGAACAGGGCATTATAACTTGGAGATAACTATTTTACAGGGAACATGGGCTATGGAGGGTTAAGTGGCTTGCCCAAGACCACAAGGAGCACCTGTGGGACTAGAAACCCCAGTCCTTCCAGCCCAAAGTTGCTGTCCTCTAGTGGGATTTGAACCCCCAACCTTCCGGCCTGAAGTACCTTGCCCCAACCACTAGGCTACTCCTCCACTCCACAGTATTCCTGTCGGTGACCATGTGGGGGTGATTCTGTATATGTAGTGTGGCTGCTCTTTAACCCTTCATCCCCAGTCCCAGCTTAGACTGTGCCAGTTTGGCGGCTAGAATTTATCTTTCCCATGGACAGTCACTGCAGAGTGGCAATGGACTACAAAGTGCAGACTGTGTTCCTTATATAGTTCGCATAATTCAGTCGCATCTCTCCAAACCTCTGAGGACGTTGGTCACTGGAAGGTCACTTTTCTATTTTTTGTATCTCAGTTCTACTGCAGTAGTGCAGAAGGACAGGACATAGACTTGTGTTGAGAGTCCCGAGGTGGCCACTTACATGAGCGGTAGCCAAAAGGATTATTGTTACGCAGTGAAGCCGGTGAAGGAGGGGGGAACTTTGGATGCAGTTTCCCTATACCAGAGTGGCTTCAGCGCTCAGTTGTCCCTGAATGCTTTGAACAGGATGAGTTGCAGTGTGGGTCTTATTCGCCCTGCACTGCCACTGGGATTTGGCCGGATGCAGGGAATTGGATATTATGCAATCAACTTGAAACCTAATACTAACTAAATTTAATCATGAGACTGAGCTTGCTGTGACCCAGAGACTGGCGGACTGTGGGGCTTGCCGTGTGCCATTCTTAGAGGCTCAACGTGTGGCCCCTGGCAGGAGGGTCGTAGCACCTCCATAGCAGCAGAGAGGAGCTCTCCACACACTGCCTCTGGACATGTCCACATTCCCTTTTAAAACCAGTGCTACACATGCTGTGAGCCGCTTTAAATAGAAAGCCTGTGTGAATACAGGCCATTAGCAGAAATGAATCACTTCCTGGAAACCCAGGCTGTTGCAAATCAAGACATAGGATTCGGAGTTAAAAGAAAATATCCATTTATTGGCCAAATCTGGAATACCAGCGAATACCACCTGGAGGTATTTAGGGAACGGCATCAGACCAGGGGAGAATTCCAACCCAGAGCCTCAAGTTATTACAATGTAGATACTGATAGACGAGAAGCACTTCTGAGAGCTGGATTTAGCTCCTGCCTTTTCCGGTAGTAGCTCAAGGTGAGGTATTTCCTGCTCACCTGAGGCCTTACAATATCCCAGAGCACTCCTCTGATCCAGATAACAGGTGCTGACTGGGGTATTCAGTGGCAAGGAATATCCTGACAGAGCACCTTGGTTGTATACACAGAGTGCCGGGATGGACCCAGGGTCTAGCTAGCAGTGATATTCAGCTATCTAGGTATCCGATTGGATGTTGCTGCTGTTCCAGGCCAGCCACGATGCATATGTTTGTGCCTGAGGCAATGGAGGGGGTTAAGTGACTTACCCAACTCACAAGTAGCTGCTCTGGGATTTGAACCGTGGCTTCCTGCTAAGTATCTAACCACCAGTCTACTTCTCCACTCTAGGGACCTGGCCCTCCCAGCCATCCTATTTGTGTCTGTCTACTAATGCTGTCACAAGTCTTCCTCCATTTGTGGTCTTCCCCTTCCCTTCCGCTACCACTAACGGCCCCTTTGTGTCTGTCTCAGGCTTGCTGGAGACCTGCCACTGGTTTCGCTTCCTATCGCATTTGATCACCAGATGTTTTACGTTTGACGGGAAGAAGTCAGTCTGAATAGAAAACAGAGAGAAAAAGTTACAGAAAAAGGGACAAGGACAAAGGAAGGTCAACGAGAAATATGTGTTGCAAATCTGAGAGGAGGATAAGGAGAGGAAACGGAAAGAGGGATCGTGAACGTGCCTGTGGTATGTCTGTCTGGTTGTGGAAATGCGTGAGAAAGCAAAAGGCTTTGACACTCTGTTTCTACCATGGGAGGACACACGTGTGTAAACGATGGGCAATGGGAGTATTCATGTTATGGATGTGGTGTTTGTGGCATGAAAGGCATGTTACATCGTTGTGGAATGAGGGTGGGGTATGCACATGAATTTGTGGTGTGAAGGAGCTGTGTGTGGGTTTGTGGGAACTAGAATGTGTGCACATGACTTTAGAAACATAGAAAAATGACGACAGAAAAAGACCACATGGCCTATCTAGTCTGTCCTTCCATATCAACAACTACAACAGTCCCCTTTTTCCCTTTAGAGATCCTCTGTGTTTGTCCCATGCTTCTTTGGATTCAGATACTGTCCTCATCTCTACCACCTCCACTGGGAGACTATTCCACGGATCCACTACTCTTTCCGTAAAGAAATATTTCCACATATCACTCCTGAATCTATCCCCCTTAACCCTCATCCCATGTCCCCTCATAGCAGAACTTGCTTTCAATTGAAAGAGGCTCTCTCCCTGAACATTTATGCCACAGAGGTATTTAAACATCTCAATCATATCACCTCTATCCCGCCTTTCCTCCAAAGTGTACATATTAAGATCCTTCAGTCTGTCCTCATATGCTTTATAATGAAGACCACTGACCATTTTAGTTGTGTGATGGAGCTGTGTTTGTGCGCTCATGAGATTGTTGTGTGATGGAGCTGTGTTTGTGTGCTCATGAGATTGTTGTGTGATGGAGCTGTGTTTGTGTGCTCATGAGATTGTTGTGTGATGGAGCTGTGTTTGTGTGCTCATGAGATTGTTGTGTGATGGAGCTGTGTTTTGTGTTTATGGGAACTCTTCTCAAAGGTGTAAAAGGGTTAAAGCTGGCTTTTTCAGGAATCTGTTAATTGTTTTTCTTCCTTTCTCTGCCTTGAACCCATAGAATGACTGGTTCCCCTCCTCATGTTTCTCTGTTCTCACTTAATCTACGCAACTTTTGTTGTGCTATGCATTCCTACACCAGGTCTCAGTCAGTTGCTCTCAATGCATATTATATTGTGTTTTGGTCTCTGTTATTGATGATTTGGCTTTTTATAGAAACATGACAGCAGAAAAAGACCACATGGCCTATCTAGTCTGTCCTTCCATACCAACCACTACAACAGTCCCCTTTTTACCTTTAGAGATCCTCTGTGTTTGTCCCATGCTTTTTTGAATTCAGATACTGTTCTCATCTCTACTACCTCCACTGGGAGACTATTCCATGGATCCACCACTCTTTCTGTAAATAAATATTTTCCCATATCACTCCTGAATCTATCCCCTATCATCCTCATCCCATGTCACCTCATAGCAGAGCTTGCTTTCAATCGGAAGAGGCTCTCCTTCTGTGCATTTACGCTACGGAGGTATTTTAATGTCTCAATCATATCACCTCTATCCCGCCTTTCCTCCAAGGTGTTCATATATTATAAACTGACATGATGGTAGTTTGAATGGTGGTATACCAAATCTTTTAAAATAAATAAATAACTGGAATATGCGCCTATGAGTTTGTGACATGAAGGAACTGTGTGTGCGTCTGTGGGATCTAGAATGTGTGTACACAGGTTTGTGATGTGAAAGAGCTGTGTGTGTGTTTAAGATCTAGAATCTGTGCACATAAGTTTGACATGAACGAACGAACTGTACGTATGTACGCGGGAAGGTTGCAGACCTGAGTAGTCAGAACCCAGTCCGATATCTCCTTCCTTGAGACTGATGGGAGCAGGGAAGGGACTGTACAGCCCTCTCGACCCCAGCTGAAATGACTCGATGGGTACGGGAACCTTTGCAACACAGTAGGGATACCATTCCTTAGCACTTGCTCATTCATCAGTGTGCCTTAAAATATTTACTGCATGCAAAATCCATTTAACCCAGAAGTTAATGCAGATAAAGTTAATTTACTATGTTAAATTTTATTAGCACAAATCTGAAATCTTTTTCCAACAAACAGGGAAAAAAGGCTAAACACAATGAAAAGGAACTGAAATTTTGTTCCCTGTGCACAGCCCTATGGCACAGCGTAACTCAGCTACATTTTAGTGGTCATGGTACAGTGGCTTTGATCAAGAGCTCCATTGCACTAGAGTTACACATAAACACATATGGTTTGCAGACATGCAAAAATGCAATAGGGTGAAGATTCCCCTCCTCCACAAAGGGTGCGTGGGAGAGACCCAAAGGCAGAGTTTCCTATAGGCAGTTGGAAGTTTCAGTATAGCCACACGGAGTATTAATGAGTGATTTATATAAGCTAGAAACACAGTATATGCAAAGTTACCTTATGCATATTTATATCCTAAACCCTGACTGGCTGTGGGGTCCCTGGGGCAAGTTTGGGAAGGGGACCTAAGCAGGAGGGTAATGGAAGGGGTGAGGCAGGGGGACTGTGGAAGCACAACTGGGCAAACGGAGAGACCAGGCAACCCTTATCTACCCTATTCTCTGACTCCAGTCTCCCCCCTCCCTATTTTACTTAGAGCCTCTGCTGATACCCCCACTCTTGGGTATCTAAACAGCTCTTGAGGAGTTCCGCCTCCCTGGGAAATTTCATGAATTATAGACTAAGAACACAGAAAACCTGATAAGGGGTATGGGATATGATTCGGAAACACAATATTGTGAACTTTCAACTCAAAACCAAAAAGGAGAAGGGTAAAAGTGGAAAGCCCTTAGTGAGAGGATGCTATGGAGTGAGTGCGTGGCGACGCCCTGCTCTGGAGGGACTTCCAAATGGGAGAAACCGGGGAGAAGGAGCCTCAGCACACTGGGTTCTGGAAAGATTTTGGGAACCACCCCTACCACATTTCATATATTTATTTATTTTTATTTATTTAACAGTCTTTTCTATACCGCCCCTTCCAGAGATCAGGGGCGGTTTACATTGAAAATTAAACAGAACAATTGTATACTTCTGTATACATTTACAAGGAACATTATGCTTTAACTATATACAGGTGTACTTACAGGGAACATATTTTGAACATTAATTATAACAGAGCTTTTCAAACTATTTACAAGTTATATACATGGAGCGCAGCATAGTTAGTTACGGTGGTTATTTACAATGGTGAAATAGTCAACTGTTTGAGTGGTTCATTAGCGTGTTGTGTGGGGTTAGTGAAATTTCCTGTGTTAGTCGTTTGTTCTGTCTTGGGTACAGTGTATGTGTTTCTGTGATTGTATTGGTGAGGTTCTTTGTTGGTAGGGGATTTCAAAGTGTTTTGTAAAGAGGTAGGTTTTTAATTCCTTTTTGAATTGGTGAAGGTCTTTTATCATGCGGAGTGTTAATGGTATTTCATTCCAGAGGGTGGGGGCAGCAAAGGAGAAGGCCCTGTCACTTGTTGTCGCTTTAGTTTTTCTAAAATTTGTTTTTATGTTGAGGGAGTGGGTTGCGTTCTGTCTGCGTGATCTAGTATCTGATGGGGGGTGTATTAGGGTGGATAGTTGTGATGGGGAGATGTTGTTGATGATTTTGAATGTAGTTAGGAGGATTTTATATTTTATTCGGCTGTTTATAGGGAGCCAGTGTAAGTCTAGGAGAATTGGGGTCACATGGTCTGTTAGATTAGCTTTAGTGACCATCTTGGCGCATATGTTTTGGGCTCTTTGGAGATGGTATATGCTTTTTAATGGAAGTCCATTTAGGAGACTATTACAATAGTCGAAGTGGGGGGTTATGAGAGTATTAACTACAGATCTAAAGTCATCGGTGTTGAGTAGGGGTCTCAGATGTTGTATTGTCTTGAGTTTATAAAATATGGTTTTTACTGTGTGTTTTATGTGTGGAATCATGGTGAGTGAGTGGTCTAAGATTATTCCAAGGTATTTTACCTCCTTTTTAACAGGTATAGGTGTATTATTTATTGTGATTGTATTGGGGTATTTGTAGTCAGTGTCTGATTTCCTCGTTATGAACATTGCCTCTGTTTTTTTGAGGTTAATGCTCAGGTGGTTGTCTTCAAGCCATTTAGTAGTCTCGTTCATACATTGGAGTAGGCTATCATATTTGGGGTTGTTGGGGTTTATGGGGGTGGCAAGCATGATATCATCTGCGTATATGAAATGGTTAATTTTGTGCTTCTTGAATATGTTTGTAATGGGCTGGAGGTATAAATTGAAGAGGAGGGCTGAGAGGGCTGATCCTTGGGGGATGCCTTGACCTTGTGGGAAAGTTTCTGATGTATCGTTACCTAATTGTATCCGTATTAACCTGTGTGAGATGTATGATTTGAACCATTCAAGGACTGTCCCTCCTATTTTTAGGTATTCTAGTCTGTTAATGAGGGTATTATGATTGATGCTATCGAATGCGGCAGACAGATCTATGAAGAGGAGAAGGAAGCCTTTGTTGTTGTCATTGGTGCCTCTGATGAGTAGGTCTGTTAGGGCGATTAGGAGAGTTTCAACTCCGTGGAAGGGTCGGAAGCCAAATTGATGCTCATCAAGGAGTTTTTGTTCATCAATGTAGTCTTGTAATTGGAGTTGTATGGTCTTTTCTATTATTTTGGCAATTAGTGGTATGCTAGCTATTAGCCTGTAGGAGTTGGGGTCTTTTGGGTCTAGTTTATTGTTTTTTATTATGGGACGGATCGAGGAGAGCTTTAGGGCATTGGGCATAGTTCCTTGAGAGAGTGATTGGTTTACTATATGTTGGATATATAGTATTCTATTTATAGATCACAAAACAAAAATGCATCAATGCGGTTGACATAATACATATGCGGCCATACATAAAATCAAACAAAATGAAATAAACATACAATTACTTTTTCTTAAATAATGCAATTACAGCAAAGAATCCCCCATCGTGAGCATGTATACATTTGCAAAGCAAAAGGAGGGGTATTGAGAGGGATTAATGCAGTTCATGCTGTTGAATATTCCAGGGTGCCGCTGTTGCTGGTTAGTATCAGCACGTTCCGCGGATGGCAACCGGCCATAACTGGACAGTAGCAATATTGAGCCGTTGCCTGGTTGTGGCAAAAGCAAGGTGCAGCTAAGGCTGGCCTAAATCTTACCACAGAAGCTAACTGGGTAACCGCTGAAGATTTGCCACTGTCTGCTTAACTTTCTGGCAATCCAGACAATGCAGATGTTCAATCCCAGGTCCCAGATATGACCCAAGCATTGAATATCTGCTGAAAGGCCGCTGCTGAAAATCCCCATCTTTCAAAATAACGTGTTCCAGGGCTTAGAGGTGCGGCCACCAGCCATGGTTTGAGCCTCTCTCTCTCTCACTTGGACAGCTCAGACTCTGGTCCTTCCCTGGTAACATCCAGTCATCCTGGAGCCCTGTGCAACCGGGGGTTTAAAATACTCCCTTGCCCTGGCAAGGCTTTGGCCAGTGTAGGAAGTGCCTGCTTCAGCTGATTTCCACACTGGGACAATGAAAATGGACCCCAGAGATACTTATTTCCTATCAAGGTTGCAAAGGATGTCTTGCCCTGCACCTTTTCACCAATCATAGTGGGGCGGATTTCACCCTCGCAGCCAGGGGGTGTGTAAAGCTGAAGGTCTGCCTAGGTGCCAATTCTGGGGCCAGTCCTGCCTCACAGCATCCTGACAGTCCCGGGCAGACTATATTGGTTCAAGAAATGCAACCAGTGTCCATTTCTGGCTCCTAGGTGGTCGTGTCCCTGGAAAGGATTCGTTGGACACCATCTTGGCACAGCGAGCTTTAACAAACGTACTTCAGAAGGACTCATTGCGAGAGACGGCTTATCCTATGCGTCGCTGTAAGGCTACGAAAATCTCAGTTTCTTCAATGGGAGGATATGATTCTTAGCAACTTCTGTATACCCCGGGGGATTTCCTTCCCTGAGATGCAGCTCAGCCAAAACTCCTATGACAGACACGTGTTTAATAGCTGAATGTCTTGCTGCTCTGCAAATTAATCATCCGGGGCTGCCCCTTCCTGGCAGGCAGGTTGGTCTAATTCCTCCTGCTTGTAGGGCAATAGCAGAACTATAATTCTATCCATGCAATGGGAGGAGTAAGGCCAAAACCAGGACTGGATCAGCCTCTCTGGTCTGGCCCAGGTGAAGTGGCAACCCTGGCTGCAGTTTCTTGGGAGAGGGGACAGAGCTTGGTGTTTTGGGGTGGAGGGTAGAGATGAAGGTCAAACAGTTCAACCCAGTCCTGAGTTTGAAAAAAAACACATTACTCCATAGGCTGCAGGGGCCACAACACCCAGGGCGGTGGTTTCTTATTCCAGAGGGCACATAGTGCTCTGTGTCTGTTCTATACTTCCGACAAGTTTCCACTTCCACCCACTTTTTGATTGTCTTTGCTGACAGAAACTGTCCCCGTGTTTAGCCCACAGCTTTTCAAGGGTAGCTACAGTAGGTATTTCACTGTCTCCAAAGCAACTATAATCTAAGGGGTCGATATTCAGACCCCCTTAGCTGGTCGGCCAATGGGAGGCACTTTACGGATAGCCCTCAGAAAGGCTCCAGTCTGCGCTGGCATTACGCGATTTGTGCAGGGGGGTCTGTGGGTGAAGAGATGGCATTGCCGGCACTTATCTGCTATTCAGTGGGGTCTTCTGAGGTCAACGTGGGCCACCTAAAAAGCTGTCCAAAGTTTCTTTTCTTAGAAGTCCCAGCTGAATAGCAGACAGCATTGATTTGGTTAGTGCCTCGCAGCCAGGACAGTCCGTGGTAGCTCCTCTCCAGATATTGTTACTGAATCTCGCTCTGGCGCTGAAGAATCATGGTGTTGTGTATCCACCTTTCTGAATATCAGTCCTAAGGGAGTTTAAGTGACTTGTCCGAGGATTTGAATCCTGGCTTTTTTTGGTTCTACTACTACTGAGCATTTATATAGCACTACAAGTCATACGCAGTGCTGCACAGACATAAGAAATCAACACATTCCACCAATAAGGACCTCCTCTTAGCTACTTTTACTCAATCCAAGAATACAACGTCCAACAGAGCCTTCTCATTCTACGCCCCACTCATCCGAATGCCCTCACAGACCTCACTGAATTCCGGCTCAAGTTAAACACCCTCTTCTTGGAGCACTTTGGTAGACTCTGATCTACCCCCCCCCCCCCATCCATCAGATCCATATTAGAAGCCCCCATGTTTCTCAGCCTGCTGCTCTCACCATTAGACGTCTTCTCTACTAGCAAAACCATACATTTGGGGTTTACTTTCTTCCCTGCATCCTCTGTGCTTCCAGCTCAGTTGGGACTGGCATTTGGAGCCATGGTGATTTTATTCCCTCCCCTCCTTCCCAGCCATGCTGCGACATTTGATACCTAGGTACTAGGACACTCTTGAAACATCAGTAGTTGTTGCTGTTGTGCAATGGCTGGGAATCCCCCCCCCCCTCTACTTAATCCCCACTAGCAGGGGCAAGGGGTTTACTTTGAACACTATCACTGCCTCATTCCCAAAGTAACTGAACCCAGGTCTGCTGTATGGCAGTAGAGCCTGAAAATGTATTAAAAAAAATAAACCAAAATGAGCTCCTTTTTTGAGGTTACCCTCTGGTCCTTCACTCTCATCTGCTTAAATATTTCCAGCCATCTCTGTCCTTTATCCATGGTTGGTTCACAAAATAGTCTCCCAGCTCAAGGAGACATTTCAAAGCGGTGGCTGGTGGCACCAAGAATAAGGAAAGCGCAGGCTGTGCTTCTCGATCCATTGCCACACAGCAGGCAAAGAAGAGCCTGAATGAAAGTAAGGCTTAGATAATTTGATTGCTGTGAAGAAAGGGGGGGGGGGGGGCTGTGTAATCGTTTTTTGCTTGCATTGTAACTTCTGGGCAGAGGAGGCTTTACTGTGATATTAATATCCTCAGCACTTGAGTTGCCCTGCAGTAAATTAAGCCGAAGTGTGTGGCAGAAAACAGTCATACTCCAGACTGACTTTTCCATGGGCAACTTCCAAGACCATGAGGCGACCCATTCAACTCAACATGAAAGAAACACCCTCTACTTTAATCCAGAGCCCAGACAAGGAAGGAGGTGAGCCGGAGTTTATCCAGGCAGGAGAGACAGACGTGTGGTGCAGAAGAACTTGCCTGACAGACAGACAGATTGCTATCCTTATCAAAGTTTCCCACAGAAACAGATGTTGCCCAGTAATTCATAGAGCAGTTAAAATAAGATGCAATACAGCTGTCCTTACCTACAATCAGTAAGCAGCAGCTCAGTAAATCCATAATCCAAATGAAGGCAGCGTTGCCCCCGAGTGCTAGGAGGGCAGAAGAGCTTCAGAGGACCGTTGGCACCACGCTCAGCTCTGGACTGAGGGCAGCAGGGGGATGGCAAGTCTGCAGTGACAGCAAGCAGGCTGTGCTGGACCCTCCCAGGAAGAGGCACAAGCTGATGCATCAAACTGTTGCCAAAGTGGGAGGGGGAGGAAAGCACCAGCGTGTCTGTGTATAGTGTGTGCTTGTATGTATCTGAGACATGCGGATCCATGCCAGCACACAGCTGGCAGGCAGGAGCAGCTGCAGCAACAGGTGGGGCTAAACTGCAAGGCTGAGCACAGATGTGGGAAGAAGGGTCTTATCTAGCACTTGTCCGATGAGTTTCCCTTTTAACTAGAAGGAGAGAGAGAGAGAGAAGCTGGCTGTGTCTTAATAAAGATTCCTTTGCTTCTTAATGAATCTGCTGGGGGGGTCCCCCAGTATCTCACAGTGAAGGGGTGGGTGGTTAGGGCAAGGAGAAAAATATATTATGGAGGTAATTTAGAAGGCACCAAGTAAAGTTCTGCACCATTAACACACAATGACGTATGCGTGCTGACGATCCTTTGTGTGGACTTCAGCCGGGCGCTTTTCTGTGAGTATATGGCTCAGGCCAATGGTGCGTCCTTTTGGTGCAGGCGTGTACAGAGGTGGAGCACAAATTTACACGTGTGAGTTGTAAAATACTAGAACTTTTGCACACACTCTACAAATCTAGGTGCGTTCATTTACACCCAGTCTAGAGTTGGTGTAAGTGATTGCGTCTAGATATGGCACGTGCCTCTCATGACTTATACCCCTATTTTCTAAAGTACAGTTTGCGTGTTCCTTACTTGATGAAATAGCAGTGGTGCAGCAAAGGTGGGTGGTGGGTGCAGTCGCCTTGGGTGCCAGCCAGGAGGGGTGCACCCCCTCTGGGCTCACAGCGGCAGCACACCAAACTTACCACAAGGTTGGCTTGCATGGTGCCTCACACTCCAGGTCCAGCCATCTTGTCTCCCAGTTGAAGCCTTGTGAATCGTGAGACTTTGGCTGGAAGAAAAACAGCCAAGCCTGGAGTACAAGGCACTGTGGCAAGCCAGCCTTATGGTAAGTTCGCCTTGCTGCTTCTGTGGGCCTGGCCGAGGAAGGGTGTGCATCACTGTGCACAATGTTGCGCTGTACCACATGGGAGCATGCCACCAGCATGGCGGGACACCCGCCTTGAGCGTCAAGGGGGCTGGGAACACCACTGTGAAATAGGCATGCAATACATGTGCTGCAGCACGCGTTACCCAAGGCACACACCCAGGGCCGACCCCAGAGTTGGTTTAAGGTGTTGCCCCATAGGCAATCCTTAAACCTTATGTCAGAAACTATTGTTTAGCTTTGAATGCCCTGCTCATTGCTGCCCACAGCAGCTGCCTAGTTTGTCTAATGGTTGGACTGACCCTGTGTGCACCCTCTGTACAAGGACTTTGATAAAGGTTCTCTCTGTGCACAAAACCAGCTTTATGCATAGAAAAGGCCTTTCGTGGAGTTGTGAGGCTTTCATGTGTGTATTAGTATGCGTCTATCTCTGTGTGGTACTTGTGAGCATACCTGGGGGTGTAGTTTGGGCGGAGTGGAGGAGGAGCTGTGATGTATAAAATACATGGGCACACGAGTAAGGGTCACATGTACTTGCACCATCTTCCATGCAAGTGTGAATTCCTGCACCAACATTTACACATTAGTGTCTGGTTCTGCATGAAAGCTGTATAAAATAGGGATAAAAGACACCCTTTTGGACTCTCTGTATCAGTGTTTTGGTATAAAATGACGCCCCTGTGCCAAGGTAAGAGAAGGTGTGCATGGGAAACACTCTATGTATATGTGTGATGGTGTCTCTTTTGACGGCGTCTATATCTGACTGTGTCTGTAATCTTTGCAGTTATGCAGGTTGCAGTGTGTCTTGGTAAGTGGAAGTGACATTTCAGCCATCATCTTGTGGCTTTCTTCAGGGTGAAGTGGCTATGCTGTGAAAACCCACCATCCAGTTTTGAGAACCACTGTAAATAAGAAGAGACCATCACTGCATAATCCTTCACCCCGAAGAAAGCCACAGGGCGATGGCAGAAACGTTGTGGAAGCAGAAAATTTGAATTCTGCACAACCCAGAAAACTGCAAAGATCATGGGGCTGCTGGACATCCACGGAGGCCGCCGGTACACCCCCTGATGCTAAGTGACTACTAGCATCGGGGGCATGTTGTGGACGTTCCAGAGTGGAGGCGGCTCCATTGCTAACTAGGCAGAGGTGATATTGAGCTGCTGTCTGGTTAGAGACACGCGGGTAAAGTCAGGCATGGCAAAGGCTGGCTTAACGTTACCCGCAGAAGCTAAACTAGGGAGGAGTAGCCTAGTGGTTGGGGCAAGGTACTTCAGGCCAGAAGGTCGGGGGTTCAAATCCCACTAGAGGACAGCAACCTTGGGCCGGAAGGACTGGGGTTTCTAATCCCACAGATGCTCCTTGTGGTCTTGGGCAAGCCACTTAACCCTCCATAGCCCATGTTCCCTGTAAGTATTAGTGTATGTGTCTCATATCCCCACGTATTAAATGTATCCCCCAATTGTGTTGTGACTGCTTTGATTGAAGGATAAGGCAGTATACAAAACTGGGCAACAGCTCAATATTGCCACAGTCTGGTTAGCTGAGGGCTCTTTGAGTTTCTATTGCCATCAGGATTTGTTTAGCTTTGACTGCTGCCGCTCTTTGCTGCCCCTCAGAAGCTCTTACCCTAGGTAGCTGCTTAGTCTTGCCTAACGGTGGGGCCAGCCCTCTGTGTGAGTGGCAGGCTGTATCTAAGGATGTGTGTGAGTGTGTGTGCGTGAGCGTGAGAGCGTCTGTATTTGAATGTGTGGGTGAGAGTCAGAGGATTTATTGCACATCTCATGTTAAAGAAAATATTTTTACTGCCTGAAATCCAGCAAAGGGCCGATGCCTGCTCAAGCCTGCTGTCATTAACCCTTTCAGGCCTGCTCTGTAGCTCAAGATTTAATTATAGCATACAAAAAAAAAACCAAGACAGGAAAGAGAACAAAAATCCTCAACTCCTGAGGGCCTGAGTTTCCTTTCTGTGAATCCACTTTTCCTGCCCCCGCTTCCTAGCTGCTGAGATTCTATAAGGACAGAGCCCCTGTATCTCGAGCTTCCGTCCCACGCCCCTACCCCCACGCGCTGTTTGTGGGTATAGCGTCACTCCGAGACCCTCAAGGCTCCAGCACCAATGAGGAGAAGGCCTTAATATTTCAAAAAAGAGATTACAGGTCTGTAACACAGGGACAGAAGGGAGAAGGGCAGAAGGGAACTTAGTAACATAGTAAATGACGGCAGATAAAGACCAGCATGGTCCATCCAGTCTGCCCAGAAATACGGCAAGAGTAGGTGCACCTGACGCTCTGTGCAGGTCACCCCTCCCCATGTCTTTGTTTGGGGGTGCATCCACCACTCCATGTAGGACACCCCTATTTGTTGAGATGTTAGATGGTTCAGTTTATTTTGTTTTTATCCTGTTGCTATAAAGGGATCCGCTGTGCTTGTCCCATGCTGTTTTGAATTCCGTCACCATGTTTGCCCCCCACCACTTCCATCAGGAGAGCATTCCAAGTACCCACCACCCTTTCAGTGAAGAAATATTTCATGACATTGCCTTTCAATTTTCCACCTTGCAGCTTTGTTATGCCCTCTAGTTTTACACCTTCTCCGTCTTTGGAAGAGGTTTGTTTGTTCATCGTTCCTCTAAGTATTTAAAGGTCTGAATCATATCTCCCCTATCCCTCCTCTCCTCCAAAGTGTACATATTTAGGTCTTCAAGTCTCTTCTCATAAGGTTTCTTACGCAGGCTCCAAATCATTTTGGTCGCCTTCCTCTGAACACTTTCCAGTCTTTTTATATGTTTTGCAAGATATGGTCTCCAAAACTGAACACAGTATTCCAGGTGAGGCCTCACCAGCGACCTGTACAGTGGCATAAGTACCTCTACATTTCTGCTGGTAATCCCTCTTTGTATGCAGCCCAACATCCTCCTGGCTTTTGCCACCGCCTTGTCGCACTGTTTTGCCACCTTGAGATCTTCAGAGATAATCACACCAAGGTCTTTTTCCTGAACCATGCACACCAACCTCTCGCCCCTATCACGTACATTTCCCTTGGATTTCTGCTACCTAAGTGCATGCCACTGCACTTTTTCGCATTAAATCGTAATTGCGAAGCATTAGACCATTCTTCCAGCTTTTGTAGATCTTTCCTCATGTTATCCACTCCCTCGGGGAGTCCACTCTGTTGCAAATTTTTGTGTTGGCTGCAAAAAGACAGACTTTTCCATTCAGTCCTTCAGCAATATCACTCACAAATACATTGAACAGTGCCGGGCCCAGGACCGAACCCTGGGGCACCCCGCTAATCATCTTCCCCTCATCCGAGTGAGCTCCATGTACCATCACCCTCTGTCAGTCAACCAATTTCTAATCCAGTTCACCATCTTGGGACCCATCCCCAAGGTACTGAGTTTATTGACAAGCCTCCTATGAGGAACAGTATCAAGGGCTTTGCTGAAATCCAGGTAGATGACATCCATCGCATGCCCCTGATCTAGTTCCTTGGTCACCCAGTCATAGAACTCAATCAGATTTGTTTGGCAAGACCGTCCTTCAGTAAAACCATGTTGCCTCGGATCTTACAACCTGTTGGTTTTGAGAAAGTCCACTATTCGCTCTTTCAGGAGCGCCTCCATTACTTTTCTCACCACCGAGGTAAGGCTCACGGGTCTGTAGTTTGACACTTCTTCCCTGTCACCACTTTTGTGTAGAGGTACGACATGGGAGGGGAGAGAGATTGGACAGAGGGGAATTGGGAGAGGGGAGAGGAAAGCTCGGAAACTGGACACAGCAAGGGGGAGATTGGGAAAAGGATAAAGGGGAACTGGAAGCTGGGATAGAGCAGAAGGGGAGACAGGTGAGGAGAGCTGGGAGAGTGGGTACAGAGGAAGGGGAGAGCTGCAAGAAGAGACACATTTGAACAGGCTAAACTTCTTTAAAATCACTTTATTTAACTGTTTTTCTCTACCACCATATCTGGGAATTTAGGCGGTTTACATGGAACAAGAACGCAACAGGTTTACATCGAACATTTAGTTGAATTGCAGTAGAAATGTGTTAACAGTTTGAAGTTATGTACAATGAGCTATGTACAGAAGGAGGAGTGGAGGGGTGAGAATTGTGGGGGAGGACATGTGAGAGTGTCCAATGGACTGTTGCAGGGAGAGATCACAGAAGAATAGTGCTCAGGTATTAAAATGTTCCTTAAAGAAGCATTTTGAGGTCTTTGTGAAACTTTTTTTAGGTCCTGCATTTCCCTGAGGCTGTTGGGGAGTTCGTGCCAATGGTCAGGTGCATAAGTGGAGAAGGCTCTATTGTGAGTGTTCTGCTTTAAGTGAGTTATTTTTCCTGGTAGGTCGAGCAGGTTAGCGTTATATTTTCGCCTTTTTCTGTTGGGGGTTGATGTGCTGATGAGGGATTCTAGATATGTCGAGGATTGACCATGTGGTGCTTTGAAGATGATCTTGGAGGACTTGTATTTGACTCTGCTGTGTACAGTAGCCGGTGCAGGTTTTTCAAAATTGGTGTGATGTGATCACTCTTTCTTGCATTTGCAAGGTTGCATGCTGTGGTGGTTTGGGTCAATTGTAGCTTGTAGAGTGTGCTTGGGGAGTCCTTGATATATTCCCAATTTGGGGAATATGAGCGCTTGGAGTTCAGAGCGGAATCCTGAGGTTGCTAGAATGGGTTGTAGGTTGCGCAATGCCTTTATTTTGTGGTATATTGATTGAGCTGTTTTGTTGTGTGGGGTGAAGTTGAAGCATTGGTCGATTGTCACGCCCAGGTGTCTTACTTCATGTTTGGTTTCTAGTTTGTTATATATTTTGATAGGTTTGGGGGATGAGAGTGATCTGTTTCTGGAGATATGTAGGACATTTGTTTTCTTGTGGTTGATCTGTAGGTCGTGTTCGAGCAGCCATTGTGATTTTTCTTGGGAGCATGAAGAAATTACGTGTAAGTTTGGGTTGCTGACTTCATAGGGCGTGAACATTGTAATATCGTCTGCGTAAATTCTGTACTAAATGTTGTGCCTGTGAAAAATGGTGCATATAGGTTGGATGAAAATGTTGAAGAGAAGTGAGGATAGAGCAGAGCCTTGTGGGACACCCTTGTGGGGTTTGTATGGGTTTGTGCTTCATCCCATGCATACTTGTTGTTGCCTGTCAGAGGCACCCCCTCAAATGAATGCAATCATACCTCAAACTCCTATGGACTCTAGTCTGGCGAGTAGTAGGTTGTGAGGGAAGGAGTCAAATGCAGCAGTTATGTCCAAGAAGATCAGGATAAATGCATGGTTGATCTTGTCCATGCCTTTTGCTATTGTCAATTAGTGATGTGATGAGAGTTTCAGCTCTATGGTGCGGTCAGAATCTGTGCTGGTGTTGATTTAGTGGGGCATGTTTATCTATATGGTTTTGGAGCTGATTGACTATTATTTTCAATAATTTTGGAGAAGGGTAGGCTGCTGATGGGTTTGTATGAGGCAGGGTCTCTTTTATCAGTTGTAGGGTTTTTTAGTAGTGGTCGGACTGATGACATTTTTAGGTTATCTGGGAGGATACCTTGTTCCAGCGAGATCTGTGTAAGCTTGCAGATGAAGGGGGCAGTTCAGCTTTTGTCAACTTGATCCAGCTAACAGGGGATGGATCTAGTGGTGAGGTTGTTGTGTTGAGGTTGCTGATTATATGTTCAATGCTTTTTTCGGAGATGGAGCCAAAGGTTGTCCATTGATTTCCTGCAGGTATGTTGCCTGTTTTAGTGAGTTGTGCGTTGTTTGTGGGTTCCACTAGGGTTTGTGGGTGTGGAGAGTCTTGCAGTGTCTCCTGACTGGGAAGTGTAGTTAGGGATTTCACTATGCTGAATAACTCTTTGGCGGTTTAGGGCACAACTTAGAATTTTGTATGATGCTTTCTTTTTGCGTCGTTCACTTTGTTACGGTATTGGTCTAGTGTTTGCATCAATTTTGTTTTTAGTTCAGGCCGCTTGAATGCTCTCCATTTTCTTTTGATCTTTCTTAGATCTTGTTTTAAGTTCCTGAGGTCTTTGGTGTACCAAATGGCATTTGGTTTGTGTTGGTGAAGATCTGGTTGAGGGCATTGATGCTGCATTGTACAGTGTCTGATACCAGTTTGTGATCATAGTTTCTATTTTGGTGATGCTGGATTGAAGGTGGGGGGGGGGGGGTAATTTCTTAAAGGAAGGTTTTCTTGTCGAAGGTACAAAGTCTGCTTTTTGAGGTGTGGATGGGGTATTTGGTGGATGTGTTAGATAAGAAGGGGGTGGAGAAGTCAATTCTGATGTGATCAGACCATGGGATTGGGATTGTTTATGTGACTGACGTTAAGAGTTTTGGTATGAATATGAGGTCTGGCGTGTTTCCTTTTGCATGGGTGGGGGAGTTTACTATTTGTCGGTAGTCTAGAGTATCCATCGCCTAGAGGAATGTGTTTGCATAGTTTTTGGGTAGTGTGGTTAGATTGAAATCTCCTAGAAGAACTAATGGTTTGCTTATATTCTGTCTTGTCACATTCCTAAGCGGAAGACAACGAAATATGTGAAAATATCAGAGAAGGAAAAACGGGCTGAAGGAGATTAATAGTTAACATCATAAGTGCCCCTTCTGGTGATTAATTATAGGGGGAGCAGCAGGTGAGGCAGTCACCCAGAGCCCAGGCTTAGAGGAGTCTCCCACAGGGTGGGGTAAAGAGTAAATAATATTTACACAAGTCACATGGAAAGAGTGGGATATAGGAGGGTAGAAGACCTTCAGCTGGGACCCCGAAGCCCCCTGACCCATGCACTGCGCCAAACAGGGCTGTCCAGTGTCTCGGCTTTGTGATGGTGCTGGGCTTCTCTAATCTCCCAGTGCTTGGGATGCAGCACCAGCCTCCAGCCTGCTCGGGTCGGGGATGGGGCTGGAAGACCAGGCTGAGGACGTGGTGAGGTGTGGGTCGGGACCTCATCGCTTGACACAGATTCCATAGAGTGGCTTGTGGCATCACCTACTCCTTTATTTTCTAGTCACATTTCTCTTCCCGTCCGGCTCTCATCAGGGAGTGATCACACTCGGTCACTCATCTGTTCTTGTGGTCCAGCTCTTGGTTGGGGTGGGGGAGAGAGTTCTCACAATAACCGAATTCCTCTCTCAGCCCAGAAAGCTCTTAAATGACCTCAGTTCAAGGAGAGCCCCGGTTTCTGAACTTCCGTCCTGTTGTGTGGCGGGACTTGCTTAAATCTCTGAATCATGAGGGCAATAGCCCCGGAATCAGCTAAACACAAAGGGCAAATGTGGTTGCCAGATGGTATCCGGTTCCCTGGGGATGGGTAAAGCCAGTCCTAACTTTCACCCTGTTGTGTGCTGGGATTTGTGAAGATAGTTTCTGGATATTTCATCCCAACTTTCCAAACGATGCTGGATGTGACGTATAGCATTTTTCAGTACTATCTCCTTCCCCGAGGAGCTTACAGTCCAAATAAGTACTGGAGACAACAGGAGACAGTGATTTGCCCAAGGACTGCCAGTGAAATAGGCTGGATTTGAACTCTAGCTTGCCAGCCCGACCACTCCAAAGATACCGTCTATTAAAGCAAGCAGTTGGCAGTTCTGCTCGAGACAGAGCGGTGTGCTGGGAGCAGACTGTCAGTCTTCCTGGGATGTTCTGTACGTGCCACTTGGGTTGTCTTCAGGAAAAGAGATGTTTTCTACAAAGAGGGAAGTGCAACTTCTCTTTCGCTAACTCATGCAATTGTACAGGAAGACTGAAAGTGTATCTTGACTCCTACATGGGAACTCGGCTCCTCTGGCAGATCACTTTTATCTGAGCCCTTCTCTGCCACTGCCAACTCCAGACTTCATTTATTCCATCTCGCTGCTCCTTATGCCTGGAACAAACTACCTGAGTCAGTGCGTCGGGCTCTTTCTCTGGCCCTATTCAAGTCCCAGGCTGAAGACCCACCTATCTGAGGCTGCGTTTGGATCCTGATGCCCCTCACTCTCTTCTCCACTATTTATATGTATCTTACCTTACTCTAGCCCCCAGTTTTGTGACTTTTTTTCATCTTGATTAGACTGTAAGCTCTGGGCAGTGACGTTTCTCTTACATCTATATCTATATTGCTGCATCCGCCTTGTGTTATACAAAGGATTACTAGTGGTAGGAAATGACACAGGTGCTATCCTTGTGCCCATTGTAACATAGTAACATAGTAATGACGGCAGATAAGACCAGTATGGTCCATCTAGTCTGCCTAGTAAGATGGCAAGAGTAGGTGCACCTGCCGCTCCATGCAGGCCACCCCTCCCCATGCCTTTGTTTTAGGGGTGAACCCACCGCTCCGTGTAGGACACCCCTTTTTGTTGAGAAATTAGATAAGTCAAGTTTATTTTGATTTTATTCTGTTTCTATAAAGGGATCCACTGTGTCTGTCCCATGCCATTTTGAATTCTGCCACTGTGTTTGCCCCCACCACTTCCATCAGGAGGGCATTCCAAGCACCCACCACCCTTTCAGTGAAAAAGTATTTCCTGACATTGCCTTTCAGTTTACCACCTTGCAGCTTCATGTTATGCCCTCTAGTTTTACAGCTTCCCCATCTATCACGTACATTTCCCTTGGATTTCTGCTTCCCAAGTGCATGACACTGCACTTCTTCGCATAATGATGTATGTATGTCTGCTGACCTGATACCAGGTGTATAAAACTGTCTTTCACGGAGATAGTTTGAGAGCAGACTGAACAATTGCCACACTTGAAGTGGCCTTTGATTTTTGGCTGAGGTGTAGGACGCGTAAGAGCCGATGGAACTAAAATGTTAGCAAGATTGGGACTGCGCTTATAGGCTACAGTAAGTTTTTTTTTTTTTGAGGCAAATGATGGTAATGAGGTTAAAAGATACCATTCTTGTGTTAAAATGCTAACAATTTCTTTTGAAGAATTTGAAAAAGCACACAGACAATCCTGTCTGTGTGTGGGCGGTCCTTAGTCTGCAAAAGAGATGATGGTTCTGTAGTACAAGCTTTAAGATAAGCTTTCTTGATGCACTTCTGTGGGAAACCCCGTTGTGTAAATCTTTGATGCATATCAAACTGCATGATGTTCAAAATCTGTTTCTGAAGTACATAATCTTTTAATCCTCAAGAATTGGCTAGTAGGTAAATTATTCTTGAGGGATGTGTTATGAAAGCTATCATATTTTAATAAGGTGTTCCTATCTGTAGCTTTACAGTAACGTTCTGTGGTGGACGTGAAGGTTGGCGGACACTGAAGGGCTCTTACAGGGCTCCAGGACACTGATCACAAGCTGAGCTGAGCTAGATCAGGTCAGACTTTCATCTACTAGCCCTGGCAATTCTGGCAGCCGCTGTCCTTGGGGAACCAGAACCAGACGGGAGCACTTCAGCAAGACCAGCCCTGTACTGATGAGGGAGTAGGACCCACAGTGTGTTAGAAACACTTGCATTTACTTTGCTGCGTTCTTCTTTTGGTCTTATTCCTAGTTCTTCTTTGTTTCCTAAATTTCACTTTTGTAGCATTTCCTACAAATATTTTTCCCAATAAAAGGTAAACGGGTGTGTGGTTTTTAAAAGCTCTCTCTCCTGAATTCTATTACTCTGTAAATTATCTCCTCTGTGTTTCCTTACCTTGACGATTAAATGTTACTTTGACAATGCATGAACAATTGTCATGGCAATACGAGTAGTTATCTGAAATGGAATCAGTCTTCAGCCGTCCGTGCTGTATGTTCACACTTTGCATGTATCAGTGTGGGTGATGTCTGCATGGAGATCTGATGAAGATTTCACCCTTTAGCTGTGTTCAGAGTGAGAACTCTCGAACTTCTAACAGAATAAATTATTCAGTGCACAAAATGTGAAGAGGGGATAAAGGCCCAAAACTAAAGATAAGAATAAACCTTAGACGCAAAGCCACACACCAGAGAGCAGCAACATAATGCCTCCATAGGGGAATGTTTCTCAGACCAGACCACAGCATCAGAGATCTTCTGATCTTACAGATGCTGAAAGGGAAAATCAAAATCATCCAGGAATTTAAGACATTTAAAATTACAATTCCTTTCTCTCTCTAATCTGCCCATCTCACAGCATCTCGGTACTTTACAGGAAAGATAGATCATGAAGCGATAATTTTCTTGAAGTGGTTATCATTGTTACCCTTTTCCACTAGTTCAAAGGTGAGCTAAGGTCCCATATTTTTCGGTCCCCAGAGGGCTTACGGTCTAAGATGGTGGAGGGCTAAATGATTAGCCCTAGGCCACAAGGAGTGTCAGTGGGATTTGAACTTTGGTCTCTGGTCACAGGTCACTCCTTCACTCAAAGGTACAGAGTAGGGCAACTATAACGCAGACGGAGCGACTCTCCTATGAGGAACCCCGAAAGAGATTAGGGCTCTTCAGCTTGGAGAAGAGATATGATGGAGGACTATAAAATTTGGAGTTGAGTGGAACAGGTAAGAATCGATTGTTTTACTCTTTCAAAAAGCACAAAGATTAGGGGGCACTTTGTGAAGTTACAAAGTAGGACATTTAAAACAGGAGAACTTTTTTTCTCTCTCATTGTTTAAGTACACTCTGGAATTAGTTGCCGGAGGATATAGTAAATGCAGTTAGCATAGCTGGGTTTAAAAAAGGTTTGGACAATTCCTGGAGGAAAAGTCATTCCCAAAGTGGACTTGGGAAATCCGCTGCTTACTTTTGGGATAAGCAACGTGGAATCTGTCTACTTTTTGGGATCCTGACAGTACTTGTGACCCGAATGGACCACTGTTAGAGACAGAATATGAGGCTTGATGTATTTTGGTCTGATCCAATGTGGCAAATCTTAAATACTTAAGTGCTGTGATGGTCAGTGTTTTTTAAATACCAGCCACCGTGGTTAAATTCTGGATATTTGGTGCCAATATCTGGCTAGTGATTGGCATGGGATATCCGGATTCAGCGCTGGCCACTGGTGCAATCTGGATAACGGCGATATTCAGTCCGCTGTTTGACAGTTAACTAGATAAACTTAGGAGAGACTTTTACTGTCTTACCTCAATCCTGATAGTTAACCGGTTAGTGGACTGAAGATCGCTGCTATCTGGATAGCACAGAACTGGTCAAGCTGCACCCATGGATGTAGCCCGCCACTATCCGGATAGTCACTCCGGGGCAGCGGAACACCCTTTCCAGTTGGAGGGACCAATCTCCAGCCCCACCCCCAAGCTGATTCCTGATGCTGTGTTGGGCAATATGACCCACCCCTTTCTGCCCCTTATGGTGACAATGAATATCTCACTGGCCAGCACAAATCACATTAGCAGGTATTTCAATATTAGCATGTAGGGACTTAACAAAGACTCTGTTTCTTAAACTCACTACGAGACATAATTCCGCTGGTGCGATTCACCTGCTCGTTCCGGTCTGAGCTCATGAAGGGAGTGTAGATCCTGCAGGCTGAGTGGGTGTGTGAGTGTGAGGTGTTCATGTGTTTGGGTTTGCCCATGGAAGTGTTGGGAATCCAAATGCTACCTCACCGAGGGAATGACTTCAGCCGACGGCGCTAGGTGTTGCCTTTCCTGGAAATGGGGTTCACGTTTGCCTTCTTTGCCTGGTTGCGACAGGCAGGAGAGCCTGACACGGGACACAGTGCTGCTACTTTGGAGGGGAGGGATTGATGTACCTCCTGCAGTGCTTGGCAATCTTCCCAGACACACACACACACACACACACACACACACACACACACACACACACACACACGCACACATCCTGCCCCACCAGATAGGTACAGCAGAGGCCTCCACAGTGCAACTTCACATACACACACATGGTGTTTGGTCAGGTGCCGGCTTTGCAGGGGGTGTAACTGTGCCATATTCCCTAATCTATCTGCTTTTCATATCAGTAAAGTGGTACATGGAAGAAGGAAAAGAGAGAAACAGTGAACAGAGGTCGTACTTCAGAAGCAGAAACAATATTTTGTCTGGACCATCTGCAATTCGTCATGGTTCAGGCGGGAGATACATGAGAGCCCCCAAAGATCCCGCTCTCTGCCCCTCCCCAGGACCACCTAGGAGAAGCTGCAGCACTGAGAGGCCCAAGAAAACCACAAGGCTGGGAAAGCCGAGGTGATGTGATTTGAACTCTCTACGCCGTTCTCTGCCCCACTACCGCCTCTGTCCTGGGCTCCCCAGTAGCATCATCAGGGGCACCATAATAAAGAGCCAAAGAGGCTGGTCTGAAAGCTCCTGGGGCAGGCAATGTTGTCCACAGACGGCTTCCAGTTCCAGCACTCTGGGGGAACTTCCAGGGTTTAAGGCTTTGCAGTTCTTGCCTGGAATCCGGGCTGGGGGAGGGGGCAGGGCAGAAGGGTTTTCCAGATTGCCTGAACAGGCTGAACCAGTCCTGAGTTTGGACAGCTTAGGAGTGCCAGTGGGTAGAGGGAGGGAGCTGTGTTTTTCATCCCTCCTCTGGCTGCCTGCTAGGATTGAGCAAGTGGGTGAGCTGACCAAAACAGAGAAACCTGAAGAAACTGTCCTGTGGTAGAGGGTTGGGGGGGCTGGAAGTACTGAGGAAATAAAAACAAAATGAAGAGTACGCAGCTGCCGGAAATATCAAAGGAGATTCCAGTAGTGTGCAGACAGTAGAGAAAAGTGCAGAGAGCACCAGAACTGAAAATACTCAGACTGCAGCAAAACCCGGAGACCAGAGGAGATTGCATCAAAATGCAGAGAGCACAGCAGATGCAAGGCTGGCACTTTGCTACATGTCTGATATTTATCTGTCACAGCAACGGTGTTTGTGATGGAAATGTGGTTTCTTTCTCATCGCAGATAAAAAAAAAAGAGGGAGAAATGCTGACAGGTTTAGTTTGAACTGGAAAAGATTACTGGTTGCTAATTTTTCCCTTCTCTGGTCATGTTTTGGGCTTTTCTGTGGCGCTTAGCACTTTCCACCCTCTTCTTGTTTCTCGATGCAGCTCAGTGTTACCCTGATCGGTTTCTGTAGTCCTCGCCTGTCCCAGAAGGAGGTGCTATAGAAAACGGTGCAGGAGTAACAGTATGAATGCCAAAGCATGCTGCCGACTTGCTCTTGGTACCATCAAATTCCAGAACTTGCGCCTTTATTTAATTGTGCTGATTTTCTCCTTGATTGAGCTCAGTGTGCTGTCTCAGCCCCACAGAGTGCACTGGAGGAGGCGTCTTGTTGCCTGTCCTCAGACTGGGGGAGAAAGAGAGAAAGTTAAAGTACCTACTGGTCAGGATGTGACCTAGTGGTTGAAAAGTAGTGGAGCTCTCACTAAAACAAAGGGGAAACGGAAGGTGTGAGAGCTCAGTGCGGGTGTGAAAGACATTGTTATCCTTTTCGGTGGCAATGATGCTGTACTCAGACAGACATAGGCTCATGCACTAGAGCCTGTTACAATTTCATGTCTTATAGCAGACTGATGGATGGAAATGTGATTCTTCCCCTCTCTTGTGAGGTGTCTGGTCACCCATAGTCCTGAAAAATATATGAAACCCACGTCACCTGTGCTTTATGCTCCTGTAGATGAGCTCGCTTCTGGGTCATTAAGAGTTCTTTTAGTATTTCCTTCCTAAAATGTAATGTGGAGAAGGGTGGTATGTGTGTGGGTGGGGGTGTAAATCAGGACTAACTGATCACTCAAAGAGTTAAACTCTATATTACTGCCCTTTAATCCTCCTTTAACCATTGCTAAAAGACCTAGACTCCTAGAGGAAAGGATTCGGGGGTAGTGCTCACTATTTCCGAGTTCACTGGCCAGTAATAAAACATGGTTTGAAGCCCTTGCGATATAACACTGGCTCTTGCATATCTTGTGGAGAAAGCTTGTTTTTTTTTTTTGTGACACCTCTAATTGAACGAAGATAACAATTACATACAAAAACAAGCATCAGCGACCACACACAGGATGGGTTTAGGGAGTAGCTATCTTCCCTCAGTCTTATGACCTCATTAGAAGGAAACTAGCTGGGCTCCAAATCTCATGTGTGACTGACTTTTGAGGTTAATTTGGGACAGCGCCATCCAACAGACATCGCTGAATGTTCAGCCATTTTTCAGTTGGCCTTTCTGATAAAGAAAGACGGAGGAAGAGCATGGAAGGATTCTCGGTGCCCGTCCGTGAATGGGAAACATCTCAATTAGACTCTTGCAATGTGCACCTCACGGGCGTTCTCGAGAATCATCTCTCTTCCCTTCAATCTATTCAAAACTCAGCTGCACGGCTAATCGTCCACCAGCGTCATTGTGCAAACATAACCCGTTTTCTCAAGTCGCTTCATTGGTTCCCTATCCATTTCTGCACCCAGTTCAAGCTTCTCTTCCCGACTTATAAGTGCGTTCACTCTGCAGCTCCTCATTACCGCGCCTCTCTTATCTCTCCCTACAGTCCTCTTTGGGAACTCGGCTCTTCAGGCGAGTCGCTTTTATCTGTGCTCTTCTCTTTCACCACTAACTCCAGACTTCATTCGTTCCACCTTGCTGCACCGTATGCTTGCAACAGGCTATCTGAATCGCTACATTAAGCCCCATCTTTGGTCCTATTCAAATCCAGGCTAAAAACCCACCTCTAAGAGGACGTTTTTGGATCCTGATATCCTTATTCTCCTATTTGCCATCCACGCATTTTATAACCATTTCCCCTAAGTTTTACCCTAGTCCCCTGTTTGTATTTGTCTGTCTTGAATTGATTGTAAGCTCTGTGGAACAGGGATTGTCGCTTATATGTACGTGTACAGTACCACATACTGTGGCGTTAAACAAATGATAAGCAATGGTAGTAGTAATTTATTGACCAGGAAAGGTAATTGGAAAAATGCTCTGGGCCTGATATTCAAAGGGATGAACCTGTTTGGCAGACTTGCTACCTGTATGAAATCCCTCTGTCCGGGACATTTAAGCGCACTAACACTATAAGGCAGCTGACTGTCCCTGGGTGTAGCCGCAATGCTAACTGTCTAGCATCAGAGCGTCCCGGGGCAGCGTCCAGCCTTAACCGGGCAGCAGCGACACGAGCCACTGCCCGATTATGACAAAGCAACGAAAGTAAAGCGCAGCAAAGGCTGACCTAACGCTTGCCGCAGAAGCTAACCAGACAACTGCTGAATATCACCTGCCAATCTGGGCATCCTGGATATTTAATGCCAAGGTCATAGGTTTCAGCAGTGCCAAAGGTCACAGACTCAGAGTTAGTAGCAGAGCTGGGGACTGAAAATGAGGTACAGGGAGATAAAGTGACTCATCCCTGAGGTCACACCGTATCACAGACCAAGACCCAGCACTATGTCTGCTTCACCACCCTACCCCATACCCTGTATCAAAGGCGCTTTGAAAATCCAGATAGATTACATCAACCAACGCACCTTTGTCTACCTGTTTATTTACACCTTCAAAAAATATAACAGATTAGTAAGACGAGACCTTCCTGGCTAAAGCCATGTTGGCTGACTCCTATTAAACCATGTTCAGAAATTTTCTACCATTTTTCCCAGTACTGACGTCGGGCTCACCAGTCTGTAGTTTCCTGGATCACCCCTGGAACCCTTCTTAAAAATTCACACGTTTTGAAAAGTGAAACAAGGAGAGCAAAATCAAAGGCAGAAGAAAAGATGGCTGAAGATGTGAAGTGTGGCAACAACGTTTTTCAGATATATTCGGGAGAGGAGGAAAATCAGAGGTGGCAGGTGCAGGACTCAAAAGGGCCGGGAATGGATTTGTGGAAAGTGATATTGAAAAAGCGAAAATGCTAAACAAATACTTCTGTTCTGTTTTTACTAGAGAAAATCCTGGAGAAGGACCACATATGATTGACAAATATACAAATGGGAATGAAGTAGATACCACACCATTCACAGAAGATGTGTTTGTAGAGCATGGAAAACCGAAAGTGGACAAGGCTATGGGATTGGATGAGATACACCCCAGGATACTGAAAGAGCTCAGAGGTTCTTGCAGGGCCGTTAAAGGATGTTTTTAATAGATCCTTGGAGACAGGAGAAGTTCCACAGGACTGGAGAAGGGTCGATGTGATACCTCTTCACAAAAGTGGTGACAGGGAAGAAGTGACAAACTACATGCCGGTGAGCCTTACCTCGGTGGCAGGAAAAGTATTGGAGGCGCTCCTGAAAGAACGAATAGTGGACTTCCTTGAAACCAACAAGTTGCATGATCCGAGGCCACATGGCTTTACCAAAGGATAATCTTGCCCAACAAATCTGATTGAGTTCTTTGACTAAGTGACCAGAGAACTAGATCAAGGGCATGCGATGGATGCGATCTACCTAGATTTCAGCATAGCCTTTTATACTATTCCTCATAGGTTTATCAATAAACTCAACAGCTTGGGGATGGTCCCAAAGTGGTGAACTGGATCAGAAATTGGTTGACTGACAGATGACAGAAGGTGATGGTAAACGGAACTCACTCGAATGAAAGGAATGTGATTAGCGGGGTGCCCCAGGGGTCGGTCCTGGGCCTGGCACTGTTCAATGTATTTGTGAGTGATATTGCTGAAGGACTGAAAGGAAGAGTCTGCCTTTTTGCAGATGACGTGAACATTTTGCAACAGAGTGAACTCCCTGATGGCGTGGATAACATGAGGAAAGATCTACAAAAGCTGGAAGAATGGTCTAATGCTTGGCAGTTAAGATTTAATGTGAAGAAGTGCAGTGTCATGCACTTGGGAAGCAGAAATCCACGGGAATTGTATGTGATAGGGGACGAGAGATTGGTGTGCACGGACCAGGAGAAGGACCTTAGAGTGATTGTTTCTGAGCATCTCAAGGTGGCGAAAAAATGTGGATACTGGGCTGTGTATACTGGGCTGTGGATACTGGGCTGTGGATACTGGGCTGTATACAGAGAGGAATAACCAGCAGAAAGGAGGAGCTATTAATGCTCTTGTACATGTTGCTGGTGAGGTCTCACTTGGAGTATTGTGTTCAGTTTTGGAGACCATATGTCACAAAAGCTATAATAAGACTTGAAATGGTTCAGAGGAAGGCGACCAAAATGATTTGGAGCCTGCACCAGAAGACGTATGAGGAGAGACGTGAATACCTAAATATGTATAGTCTAGAGGAGGGACAAGGGAGATATGATATAGATGTTTAAATACTTAAAGGGTATTAATGAACGAACAAACCTTTTTCAAATATGGGGAAGCTTTAAAACTAGAGGCATAATATGAAACTGCAAGGGGGTAAACTTAAAAGCAACGTCAGGGAAATATTTTTCCATAGAAAGGGTGGTGGATGCTTGGAATTCCCTCCCAATGGAGGTGGTGGGGGCAAATACAGTGATGAAATTCAAAATGGCATGGGACAAACACAGTGGATTCCTTTATAGCAGGAGAATAAAATAAAAATAAACGTAACTATTTCTTATATGGAGTGATGGGTACACCACTAAACAAAGGCATAGAAGGGGATGATCTGCACGGAGCGGCAGGTATACCTATTCTTGCCACCTTACTGGGCAGGCTAGATGGACTATACTGGTCTTTATCTGCTGTTATATACTATGTTACTATGCAAAGTACTCCCCGCCCCCCCACCAAACCATGATGAGATGCTGGGAGCTGGACCATGTCCTGGTTATGAGGGACAGAACCTGTTGCAACACTGGGCAATTAACACCATGCTGGAAGATGGAATGCATCCTGAATATGAAGGACAGCATCTTTTAAGGCCATGGTAGGGTGCTGGGAGGTGGCTATGTCCTTAATATGAAAGTCAGTGCTTCCTAACACTATGCTGTGCTTCTGGGAAGTGGATCATGTCCTGGTTACACAGTATAGCACCTCCTGCAGCACCATGCCTCTAGGTACTGGGGCATGTCCTCAGTACATAAGATATGCCATACTGGGTCAGTCCAACGTCCATCAAGCCCAGTATCTTGTTTCCAACAGTGGCCAATCTAGGTCATATGTACCTAGCAGTTTCCCCAAAAGACACAGGTTCCACAATGCTTGTATTGGGTCAAGCAGTGATATCCTGGGTCCCTTTTAATAATGGTTTGTGGACCTTTCCTCCAGGAACTTATCCAAACCTTTTTTAAACTCAACTACACTAACAGCCTTTACTACATTCTCCTAATGTTCTAGTTGCCTTCTTGGCCACCGCTGCACACTGGGCAGAGTGTTTCAATGTGTTGTTCATGATGACGCTTAAATCTCTTTCCTGGGTGGTGGTTCCTAATGTGGAACCTTGTATCGTGTAACTATAGTTTGGGTGGTTCTTCCCTAGGTGCATAACTTTGCATTTGTCCACATTAAATTTCATCTGCCATTTGGACATCCAGTCTTCCAATTTATGAAGTCGTCTTGCAATTTTTTCACAATCCTCTTGCGTTTTAATAACTTTGAATAATTTTGTCATCTGCGAATTTGATTACCTCACTTGTTCCTATTTCCAGATCATTTATGAATATATTAAAAAGCAGTGGACCAAGCTCAGATCTCTGGGGTACACCACTATTCACCTTTCTCCATTGGGAAAATTGGCCATTTAGCCCTACCCTCTGCTTTCTATCTTTTAACCAGTTCCTGATCCACAATAGTACACTGCCTCCTATCACATGACTTCTTAATTTCGCCAAGAGTCTCTCATGCGGGACCTTGTCAAAGGTTTTCTGAAAATCCAGATACACTATGGGGGTTATTCTGTGCCTTCCCCCGCCGCTTCTAACCTCCCCCAGTTGTGAGGGGAAGTTAGACAGGGGCGGCTTGGGGGCGGAAGGTGGGTGGTCACCGGCCCTGGATTCTAAAGCTGGCCCTGTACATCCAGGGCTGGTGACTTGTGCAGGGAAGGTGTAATAACTTCCCTGGATGCGTTTTTTTTCTTGTGCTTGGGGTGCAGATGGGGCGGGGGGACATTCCCCACAGCACAGCCCTGGCCTTAGGAGGACAGATTAGAGGTTGGGCTACGGGGAATAAGCTTTTTTTCCTGCAGCCGGCATCGCAGCTCTTCAATGGAGCCCTGGCGCCATGGTAACATGATGCCATGGCGCCGCTGCTCCATTGAAGAGCCTTGACTGAGTTAGCCGGGAAGGTCCTGTATGTGCAGGCCAGGCTGAATCGCAGTCCCAGGCTGCACGTACAGGACTGATCACGATTCTGATCCCATGGGACTAGATGCACCCAATGGGATCAGAATCGTGATCCCCTCTGTACATCCAGCTCAGACTGGGCATACAGAGGGGATCTACATCTGGGGCAGAATGAGCACTTATATCAACTGGCTCACCTTTAGCTATCTGTTTATTCACACTTTAAAAAGGATGTAAGAGATTAGCAAGACAAGAGTTTCCTTGGTTATGTCCATGTTGGCTGTCTCCCATTAAACCATGACTATTTACATGTTTAGTAATTTTTTTCTTTATAATGGTTTCTACCTTTTAGCCCGGTACTGACGTCAGGTTCACCGGTGTATAGTTTCCCGTATCACCCCTGGAACCCTTTTCAAAAAGTGGCATTAAGGAGGCCATTTTCCCATCTTCAGGTATTAAAGATTATTCAATGATAGTTCACAGATTACTAATAGTAGGTCTGCAATCTCGTATTTCCGTTCTTTCAACACACTTGGATGTATACCATCTTGTCCAGGTGATTTGCTATTCTTCAGTTTATCAAACAGTTGTAATACATCTTCCCAGTTTATATTTCTTTCAATTCTTCTGATACATCACTTTTAAATACCATTTCAGTCATGAGCAAACTCCCTACATCTTTAGTATAACTGAAACAAATTCATTTAGTCCTCCCTTAGTGCCCCTTTTACCCCTCTATCATCTAATGGTCCAACTGACTTTCTGACATGTTCTTTTCTATGAATGTACTTGAAAATGGTTTACTATGCTTTTGTGCTTACACAGCAAGTTTGTGGGGGTTTTTTTTTCAAATTCTCTCTTTGCCTGCCTTATCAATGCCTTGCATTTAATTTGCTAGTGCTTATGTTTCTAGTTTTCCTCATTTGGCTCCTTTTTTCCATTTCCTGAAAGATGTATTTTTTTTTTTTTTGCTACAACAGTTTCTCTGACCTCACCTTTAAACCATGCTGGCAATTTTTTGGACGTCCTTCTACTTTTCTTAAAGCATGGAATACAACTGGTCTGGGCTTCCAAAATAGCATTTTTAAACACCCATGCTTGATGTAAATCTTTAACCTTTGCAGCTGCTCCTTTTAGTTTTTTATTAGCTATTTTCCTCATTTTATCATAGTCTCCCTTTTGAAAGTTAAAAGGTAGTACAGTGGATTTCCTTACTGTCCTTCCTCCATTTATTAAATCAAATGCGATCATGCTATGATCACTATTGCCAAGTGGCCCCAACACCCTTATCTCTTGCACCAGATCTTGTGTTGCACTAAGAACTAGGTCCAAAATGGCTTCCTCTCTGATCAGTTCATGAACCAGCTGCTCCAAGAAGCAGTCATTTACTTCATCTAGAAACTGTATCTCCCTAGCATGTCCTGCTATGACATTGTACAAGTCCGCACCCATGTGGCTCACATTTGGTGCATCTATCCCTGACCTGTCACCCTCTCTCTTCGGCGCTCCTATCGCACTTGCACCGACACTGCGCTACTTGGGCTCCACCCTTGACTCTGCCCTTATGTTCCACCAACATATTTCTTCCCTTGTCCATCATTCTTTCTGCATTCTTTGTCAACTTTGTGCAGTGCGCTCCTTCCCCCCCACCTCCTTCGTTACGCTCACTGCGTCACTCCTCTTATCCCGCCTTGACTATAGCAATGTCCTGGCGGTTATCCCCCTGTATCAACTCCATCGCCTAGAGCTTGTCCAAAATACTGCAGCCCATCTCATTAACCGCGCCAACCGCAGAGATCACATTATCCCCTTTAAGTTCAGCTTCCGATACATTATTGTCATCAATACAAGTTCTTATTGTCCATAAAGCAATCACCCTCAATACCTCGCCAATCTTATCCATGCTGACCTCCCCTCCGCACCCTCCCTTCTCCTGCCCAGGCCCGTCTCGAACACACCCACCATGCGGCTTTCCTTGGACCAGCCCTGTGGAATTCCCTACCCCCTCTCTCCGTTCTGAGCACTCTACCCCCGGTTTAAGTCATTACTGAAAACTCACCTTTTCTGCCAGGCATTTGACCTACCCCCCACTCTTACTTAACTTACCGATGTTGGTCTGTTTACTCTCTTCATCTGTCGCTTATCTTTCCTGTCACGTAATTGGCGTTCCTTTCCTTCTAATTGCAGTCTGTGTTTTTTTTTTTATTTTAACCACCCTGACGTCTTGGCCTGGGCAGTCAAGCAAATGTCATGATAAAGATAAAGATGTCACTCCCTAATACCATGCTGTCAGTCTCCTTTTCAGTGTATATTTGGAAGAAAATGACTGAAGATATATCCTTCACATTGGGTATACCTCAGTTTATTAAAATTCTTATACCACATCAATAAAAATGCTCTAAGCAACCATCTAGCAGCACCACAACTGGATGGAAGAGTGAAATCTTCTGGTTCTCTAACCCCCTTCTCCTCTCCCCCTCCCTCTTTCTACTTTTTGGTCCTGATTTCCCTTAAGAAAGCCAGGAATGGAGAAGTCGTGCCTGGAATGAGTGAAAATATGACTGGATCAGTTCCATCCCCTTATGACTTGGAGCCCTCTGGTCACCTGACCTGGGTGGCTGCCTTGCCCAGCTCAGAAGTTGAAAGAAGGGAGAAAACTACATTTCCCAGCACACACTAAGAGCGAGAATGGGGTATCACCAGGACTGGATCAGCCTGTTTGCGTTGACCTGGTCAGGTAGGGGCAGAGGCGTAGCGTGGGGGGTGCAGGGGGGGCCGGCCGCACCGGGCGCAACATGGGGGGGGGGGCGCTCGCACTCGCAGCTCTCTGTTGCCGATGAGGGGGAAAGGCAGGTCCCTATGATACATGTTGGCGCGTACGCCATCTGGTGGTGGCACTGCAAAGAGGTTTGCGCTATAGCCCTCGAGCCCGCAGTCCTGGGAGTCGCATTGTTCTTGGCAAACCCTCGGCAACAAAGCGCAGGCGATGCGATTGACCCCCTCTAGGTAGCTATTTCACACAAGCTGCCGGGGTGGGGTGGGAGGGGGACTGTTTATCGCGTCGTCGCCCCTCGATCTCAATGTAAAGCTGGGGTTGGGGTCGGATCGCCCTGTGCGCTCGAAGGCGGAGCTGCAGGGCGGCATCGCGAGTTTCTGGTTCCGGATCTCCTCCTCTTCCCTGCTGTTGGGCGTTTAACCATGCTTGTCGGGCTCTTGCTGCTGTGCTGTTCATTTCCCTGGACTCCGGCTCAGCGAGGTCAGTGCTGACGATCGCTCCCTCCCGGGGTAGTATCACGGTCGGCTCCCCCGCGCAAAGAAGCTCCCCGGCGGCTAAAATCCACGGGTTAGGGGGCGCAAATTACTTGCCTTGCCCCGGGTGCTGACAACTCACGCTACGCCACTGGGTAGGGGCCATTACATGTCATGCACAGATATTAAGGTTCTTTGTTTTTGCAGTAACCTTTGTGTGCTTAAAGAGGAAGCCCAAAGGCCACTTCCTTTGCCGTTCACTGAGTTCTGCTTTCTTGTGGTTGTGACGTCAGAGGCAAACGCTCAGGTTAGGGGTGGTGGGGGCAGGAGTGGTGCGAGGGAAGGGCGGATGATGTGAGGGATATGACCAAAGGAGGCGGGGGCTGCCCAAAAATAGAATCAGTTATAAAGGGAAATGTTGAAGAGTGAGCAAACTCCAGAGAGAAACAGATGACTTGCAACTTCAGAATACAGTTAACAACATAAGAACATAAGAGATGCCATACTGGGAAGGTTCCACAATGCTTGTATTGGGTCAAGCAGTGATATCCCGGGTCCCTTTTTAATGTTTTTTTGGACCTTTCTTCCTGGAACTTGTCCAAACCTCTTTTAAACCCAGCTACACTAACAGCCTTTACTACATCCTCCAGTAACGAATTCCAGAGTTTGATTATGCATTGAGTGAAAATATTTTCTCTTATTAAGCTTAAATAAGTTACCCTGTAGCTTCATTGCATGTCCCCTAGACTTTCTATATTTTGATGGCGTAAACAAGTGATCAATGTTTACCCATTCCACTTCATTCATTAATTTATAGACCTCTATCATATCTCGCCTCAGCCGTCTCTTTTCCAGGTTGAAGAGCCTTGACCTTTTTAGCCTCTCCTCATAGGGGTATCCTTCTCTACCCTTTACCATTTTGGTGGCTCTTCTCTGTACCTTTTCTAATAACGCTATATCCTTTTTAAGATATGGCAACCAGAATTGCACACAATATTCAAAGTGCAGTTGCACCATGGAACGATACAGAGGCATTATAATATCTTTTGTCTTATTTTCCATTCCTTTCCTTATGATACCTAGCATTCTATTTGCTCTCTTGGCCGCCGCTGCACACTGGGCTGAGGGTTTCAACATGTTATCCGTTATGACGCTTAAATCTCTTTCCTGGTGGTTCCTAATGTGGAACCTTGCATCGTATAACCATAGTTTGGGTAGTTCTTTCCTAGGTGCATAATTTTGCACTTGTCCACATTAAACTTCACCTGCCATTTGAACATCCAGTCTTCCAATTTATCAAGGTCCTCTTGCAATTTTTCACAATTCTCATGGGTTTTAACATCTTTGAATAATTTTGTGTCATCTGCAAATTTGATTACCTCACTTGTTTCTATTTCCAGGTCATTTACGAATATGTTAAAAAGCAGCAGACCCAGCACAGATCCATGGGGTACACCACTATTCACCTTTCTCCCTTGGGAAAATTGGCCATTTAGCCCTACCCTCTGCTTTCTATCTTTTAACCAATTCCTGATCCACAATAGTACACTGCCTCCTATCCCATGACTTTTTAATCTTGCCAAGAGTATCTCATGAGGGAACTTGTCAAAGGCACTTTGAAAATCCAGGTACAGTATATCAACTGACTCACCTTTGTCTATCTGTTTATTTACACCTTCAAAAAATATAACAGATTAATAAGACAAGACCTTCTTGGCTAAAGCCAAGTTGACTGTCTCCTATTAAGCCAGGACTATCTACATGTTCAGTAATTTTCTTTTTTATAATGGTTTCTACCATTTTTCCCAGTACTGATGTCAGGCTCCCCAGTCTGTAGTTTCCCCGATCACCTGTGGAACCGTTTTTAAAATTGGCATTACATTGGCCATTCTCTAATCATCAGGTATTATAGGTGATTTTAATGATTACTAATAGCAGGTCTGCAATCTCATATTTCAGTTATTTCAACAACCTTGGATGTATACCATCTGGTCCAGGTGATTTGCTACTCTTCAGTTTATCAAATAGTTGTAATACATCTTCCCAGTGTATCAATATTTCTTTCATTTCAGCCATGGGTATCATCCCTATATCTTCCTCAGTAAAGACTGGATTAAAGAATTAATTCAGTCACTCTGCTATGGCCTTGTCCCCCTCTAGTGCCCCTTTTACCCCTTTATCATCTAATGGTCCAACTGACTCTCTCGCAAGTTTTTTGCTACGAATGTACTTGAAAAAGTCTTTAGTATGTGTTTTTTTGCTTCCACAGCAAGCTTTTTCTCAAATTTTCTCTTTTCCTGCCTTATCAATGCATTGCATCTAACTTGCAAGTGCTTATGTTTCCAGTTTTTGTCATTTGGCTCCTTTTTCCATTTCCTGAAAGATGCTCTTTTGGCAACAATAGCCTCTCTGATCTCAGCTTTAAACCATGCTGGCAGTTTTTTGGCCTTCCTTCTACTTTTCTGAAAGCATGGAATACAGCTGGTCTGGGCTTCCAAAATTGTATTTTCAAACAGCATTCTTGCTTGATGAATCTAGATCTTCAACCTTTGCAACTGCTCTTTTTAGTGTTTTCTTAACTATTTTCCTCATTTTATCATAGTCTCCCTTTTGAAAGTTAAAAGGTCGTACTATGGATTTCCTTGCTGTCCTTCCTTCATTTAATAAATCAAACATGATCATGCTATGATCACTATTGCCAAGTGGCCCCAAAACCCTTATCTCTTGCACCAGATCTTGATTTCCACTAAGAACTAGGTCCAAAATGGCTTCCCCTCTTGTCAGTTTATGAACCGGCTGCTCCAAGAAGCAGTCATTTGTTTCATCTAGAAATTTTATCTCCCTAGCATGCTGTGACATTGACTCAGTCAATACCAGGGAAATTGACAACACCCATTATTATTACTGTGCTGTAACGATTTTGTTAGCTTCCCTAATTTCTTTGAGCATTTCATCATCCGTTTGTTCATTCTGGCCAGGCGGTCGATAGTACACCCCCACTGCCATCACCTTCCCTTTTTCACATGGAATTTCAATCCATAGAGATTCTACAGTGTAGTTTTTTTCCTGCAAAACTTTAATCCTTTTTTGTGACTCAATGCCCTCTCTAACATGGAGCGCAACCCCTCCACCAATTTGATGAGCTCTATCATTACGATATAGTTTGTACCCAGGTATCAATGTCCCACAGGTTGTCTTCCTTCTACCAGGTCTGTGAGATACAATAATATCTAACCTCTTATTTAGTGCTATATAGTTTAACGCTCCCATCTTATTTTTTAGATTTCCAGCATTTGTGTACAAGCATTTTAGAGGCTATATTTTATTCATATTAATCTGGTTATCAGTTGGCAGGGGTAATTTGGAATCTTTAAGCTCTGACTACTCTGTACTTAAGAGCATTTGAGTTACTTTTGTCTTTATTTTAACCTCTCTGATAGCCCCTTACTGTAGTCTTTTGCTAGTATCCTTCAAGGATACTTTATTCTGAACCATGCGCTTTTGGGTGACTGTCGGCTTGCCTCTATCTAGTTTAAAAGCTGCTCTATATCCTTTTTAAACATTAATGCCAGCAGCCTGGTTTCATCCCGGTTAAGGTGAAGCCCATCCCTTCAGAAGAGCCCCTCCTTTCCTAGAATGTTGTCCAGTTCCTAACAAATCCAAAACCCACTTCCTTGCACCATAGTCTCATCCATGCAGTGAGATTCTGGAGCTCTGCCTGCCTTTTGGGTCCTGCGTGTGGAACAGGAAGTGGTAGTTGATTTTATGCTTTTGGAAAATTTTGCAAATTGGTTGCATATATACGTTGAAACTCTCACTTGGTTTGCAGCTTGTCATGCTGTGAGGGCTTGCGTGCATCAGTGATGCTGAGAGCTAAACTATCGGTAGTTTAACTACTGGCAGGGTCTCCCAAGATGGACAGGTCTCAGCTGAGGTGCCAGACCAAGACAAGCCACCCATCTGGGCAGCAGCAGAATGGGACAGTGTTGACGGCGGAGGATCACATTTTTGTGACAACGGCAACAACACCAAACTTAAACTGCGCGGAAGAAAGGCCCGGCAATCTACTTCTGTATCTTGCCATGAAAACCCAATGGATAGTTACAACAAAACAAATTGTGCTATAGTGCTGGAAGATGAGACCCCCAGGTCAGAAGGCACTCAACTAGCTACTAGGGAAGAGCTGAAGACTTTTCAGAGTAAAGCCAGCATTTATGATGTGGTTGGATCAAAGCCCTCGGGAAGTCTGACTGATGTAGCTGCGCATGAAATGAGAGTCAGAAGCTGTAAAGATGTCTTACACATTGGAACATGGAACGTACGAAGCATGAACCAAGGGAAGTTAGAGGTGGTCAAGAATGAAATGGAACGTGTACAACTTGATCTGTTGGGTGTCAGCGAACTGAAATGGACTGGCATGGGGCACTTTGCATCAGATGATCACATGGTCTACTATGCTGGAAATGAAAGACAAAGAAGAAATGGTGTTGCATTTATAATAAAGAAGAAACTTGCAAGAACTGTAATGAAATACAATGCAGTCAGCGAATGCTTAATCTCTATTCGTCTATGATTGCCTATCAACACAACTATAATTTAAGTATATGCCCCAACAGCTGCAGAAGAGAATGAAATTGAAGAGTTCTATGAACAAGTACAAGCTGAAATTGACAGAACATGCAAACAGGATATTCTGATAGTTATGGGTGACTGGAACGCAAAAGTTGGCAACAAAGCAGAAGGCAAAGTAGTTGGAAAATATGGACTTGTCAACAGAAATGAAGCTGGAGAAAGACTGATAGAATTCTGCAAGACCAATGATCTATTCATCTCAAACACCTTCTTCAAGCAACCAAAGCGGCGACTGTACACAAGGACTTCACCGAATGGATTATATAAAAATCAAACTGACTACATATGTGGAAGTCAACGATGGAAAAGCTCTGTAATATCAACAAAGACAAAACCTGGAGCTGACTGTGTTACAGATCATCAACTACTAGTATGCAAACTCAAGCTAAAGTTGAAAAAGAGCAAACCACTCATGAATGCAGCAAAATATGACCTTGAGAATATACCACTGGAATTTAAAGACTGCCTGCAAAATCGATTTGCTGCTTTAGATACAAATGACAGAGCTCCGGAAGAGTTATGGAATGACATCAAGAAGGTTGTGTTGGAAGAAAGCGAAGTCTCTACAAAAGGTGAAAAAGCAAAAACGGCCAAAATGGATGATGGAAGAAACTCTGAAAATTGCCCACAAAAGCCGAGAAGCTAAAGCCAGAGGAGAAAGAGACAATTGCAGAACTCAACAGAGATTTCCAACGTGCAGCAAGACAGGACAAGGAAAAGTACTACAATGACACTTGCAAGGAAATAGAAGCAGAAACTATTAGAGGAAGAACAAGATCGGCTTTCCTAAAGCTACGAGAGTTAAAGAAAAAGTTCCAGCCTCGAATTGGAATGTTACAAGATGCTCAAGGTTCTATGTTGAATGATGCTGAGAAGATCAAGAAAAGGTGGAAGGAATATACAGAGTTTTTATATGATAAAGATCAAGTGGACCAACAGCCGTTTCAACCTGTACCTTATGATCGGGAACCATTGGTGATGAAAGAAGACGTTGAAGCAGCATTGAAAGCCTTATCAAAGAACAAAGCACCAGGCATTGATAGCATTCCCATAGAAGTATTGCAGCAATCTGATGCAGCTGTTACCGTACTCACAAGGCTCTGCCAAGAAATATGGAAGACAACATCATGGCCAACTGACTGGAAAAGATCTGTGTTTATACCAATACTAAAGAAAGGTGATCCAACTGACTGTGGAAATTATCGCACAATCGCTCTGATCCCACATGCCAGCAAGATTCTACTGAAGATTATTCAAAAGAGACTACAACCATACATGGAACAAGAACTACCTGAAGTGCAAGCAGGGTTCAGGAAAGGGCGAGGAACAAGAGACATCATTGCGGATGTGAGATGGATCCTTGAAAAGACTAAAGAATACCAAAAGGATATCTATTTGTGCTTTATCGACTATAGCAAGGCTTTTGACTGTGTAAACCATGAGAAACTCTGGGCCACATTAAGAAGCATGGGTATACCAGAACACCTGATCGTTCTCTTGCGCAATCTGTACATTGATCAAGAAGCAACAGTTCGAACGGAACAAGGAGAAACAGAATGGTTTAAAATAAGCAAAGGTGTAAGACAAGGCTGCATACTTTCCCCCTACCTGTTTAATTTATATGCAGAACAAATCATCAGAGAAGCAGGATTGTATGAAGACAACAGAGGTGTGAAGATTGGTGGAAGACTCATCAACAACCTTCGCTATGCTGATGATACCACATTACTGGCTGAAAGTGAAGATGATCTGAAACATTTGCTTCTCACAATCAAAGAACATAGTCTTAAAATGGGCCTGCACCTTAATGTAAAGAAGACAAAGATCATGACAACTGGCATAATCAACAGGTTCATCGTTGAAGGAGAAGAAATTGAAATTGTGAACAACTTTAACCTACTTGGATCAACTATCAATAAAGAAGCAACAAGCAGTCAAGAAATCAGACGACGCATTGCTCTTGGCAGAATGGCTATGAAAGACCTAGATAAGATTCTCAAGAGCAGAGATGTCTCTCTCCATACAAAGATTTGACTTGTTCAAGCCATGGTATTTTCAATAACATCATATGGATGTGAAAGCTGGACAGTGAAAAAGATAGACAGGAAGAAAATTGATGCCTTTGAATTATGGTGCTGGCGGCGAATACTGTGTATACCATGGACTGCCCGAAGAACAAACCAGTCGGTACTAGAGGAGATCAAACCTAAGCTTTCTTTAGAAGCTCAGATGACAAGACTTTGACTTTCATACTTTGGACACATCATGCGAAGAGAGAGATCATTAGAGAAAGACATTATGCTTGGCAAGATAGAAGGTCAACGCAAAAGAGGAAGGCCAGCATTGAGATGGATCGATACAAGAACAGCAGCTATGGGTACCAGTCTGTCAACAATGAGCCGCCTGACTGAAGACCGAACACAATTTAGGATAGCTATCCAGAGGGTCGCCATGAGTCGACTCTGACTCGACGGCACTTAACAACAACATACGTTGAAAAGGAGTGAGGAGAGAGCTGAGCCTTGAGATATGCCTTGGGTTTGTGGGAATGCCTCTGCTTTTTCGTTGTTTAACTGTACCTGTTGCATTCTGTTTGTTATATATGATGAGAACCATTTTAGGGGGGTTCCTGATATTCCAGTTGACTCAATTCTGTTCATGAGGGTTCCATGGTGTACTGTATCAAAGGCTGCTGAGATGTCAATGAATATGAGTAAGAACATTTTCTTTTTGTCTTCTAGGCCTTTGAGGAGGTTGTCAAGCAGTGCGAGCAGTAGGGTTTCGACCCCATGATGTTGCCTGAAACCGTATTGTTGATCATCTAGGGTTTTGTTGTCAAGGTGGTCTTGCAGTTGTAGTAGGACTGCCTTTTCAATGATCTTTGCTAGGAAAGATATGCTGGATATTGGGCGGTAGGAAGCTGGGTCATCCTTGTTGAGTGTTTTGTTTTAGTATAGGTCTTATGATGAATTTCTTAAGTTGCGTGGGCATGATTCCTTGTTGTAGTGATAGGTTTACTATATGCGAGATGTGTAGGGTAATTTCTTGCTATGCTGTCTTGATCCATGCGGTTGGGCAGGGGTCCAGTGGCGAGGTGGTGGTGTTGATGTTTGATTATGTTTATGATTTGCTGGTCTTCAATTTTGCGAAAATTGCTCCATCCCTGGTCTTGATTTGCGCTGGTCGCCATGTTGAGTTGTGGCGCTGGGTGGGCTGCGTCTGTGGATTGAGTGGATTTTGTAGCCATAAGTTTGCTTGCGTAGTGATTTGCCAGAGTTTGGGCCTTGATTTTGTTGTCGAAATGGTCCTCCTGGGGTGCTTTTGTTAGTGATTTGACCAGTTGGAATAATTCTCTGGGCTTATTGATGGCCTTAGTTAGTAGGTTAGTGTGATGCGTTCTTTTTGCCAAGTTGACTTCATTTTTGTATTTTGAGAGAAGTCAGATATTCCGTTTTGTGTTTGATGGTTTTGGTTTGCCTCCATTTTCTCTCAAGTTTACGGAGTTCCCTCTTCAATCTGGTCAGCGTTTCAGTATACCATGGTTCTGTTCTGTATTTTGTTGTGTTGGGTGGGGCTTTCCATGTTGGGTTTGAAACAGCTTGTATTCCTGAGTTCCACCTGTTTATTAGATCATCGAGGTCCGTGCGTTCCAATTCTATGTGGGATGCAATGGAGCTGGTGAGATCTTCTTTGTTGAATTTATTGAATCTCCTTTGAGGGTGTATTGATCTTCCAATTTTCAGGTTTCTGGGTAGGGAGGGCAGTTGCATTTTGAGATCAATTTGGTGGTGGTCTGACCATGGTACTGGGGTTATTCTTATTATGGGTTTTTCTTCGTTTTGCTGCTGTTTGGTGGGTATGAATACCATGTCTAGGTTGTTTCCCTTGTCGTGGGTGGCGTCACTTATTATTTGCTGGTACCCAAGCTGGGTCATGGCTTCCAGGAAAGTGTTCGCCTGAGTTGGTGGAATTGATGCTAAATTTAAGTCTCCCATGATTTGGAATTTTCTGATCCCTACATACAAACTCCATGTGAACAGAACACCTGGCCTTGGTCACACACTCAGAACACAGATGCTCACCAAGTAAAGAATAAGTGACCACAACCTAAAGTAAAACTAAAAATATATAGACAAAAATAAAATGAAACCCCAAGAAGCCAGACTCCGCATGCGGTGCCACACCAGATAAGAGATGCATTTCCCCATACTGTGTGAAATATAAAGATAACGTAAAGTCCAATCACTAAATTGAAAATAAAATTATTTTTTCTACCTTCGTTGTCTGATTTTTGATCATGCTGGCCCCGATCTGAGGTTTCCATTTTCCTCTGTCTTCTCTTAGCTCTTTTTCTATGGTCTATAGTCCATCTGCCATTTCTTGTCTCTCTCTCCTTTTGCTTCCTTCTTTTTCTTCCATCAACCTTTTTCCAGTCCCAGTAACCCTCCCCAGTATCAACCCCCTTTACAGCCTCCCCTCCCAGTACCTTCCAGTGTCAAGCCCCTTGCATTCCCAACACCGCTACTGGTCTCTATTCCCTTCCAATCCCCCTCCTTCTCCATTGTTCAGCCCCTTCTAGTCCAAATACCATCCCAGGTATCAGCGAACTTCCAGTCCCAGTGCCCCCTCCCATGTCAGTTCCCTTCCAGTCACCCTCTCCTCTGTCCATCTGTCTTCCAGTGCTATCCCTGGGTGTCAGCTCCCTTCAAGCCCCCACCTTCCCTCCAGCCTCCTCCTTCCCCTCTTTTCCATTTTCTTCCAGCCCTCCATGTGAGCTCCCTTCCAGCCCCCACCTTCCCCCCTGTCAGTTCTATTACCCAGCCACCTTCCAGCCCCATCCCTAAGTATCTGCTCCCTTCCAGCTCCCTCTCCCATGTCAGCTCCCTTCCAATCCCATTCCCAGGTGTCAGCTCCCTTCCAGCCCCCATCTTCTCTCCAGTCCCCTCCTTCCCCTCTTTTCCATTCCCTTCCATCTCCCCTCCTATTACCCAGTCACCTTCCAGCCCCATCTCCAGGACTCTGCTCCCCTGTAGCCTCCCATGGCTGCTCCCCCACCTGTGTCTGCTCCCTTCTGGCCCCTTTCCTTCCCTCCTCTCACTGATTTGTTCTTTAAAGAAAAAGCAGCCACGGGAACATTTCTCTGTTCCTGCAGCTCTTTAGCTTTTAAACTGCTGGGCCGTGGAGTTTCTAAAGGCGGTAATAAGCATTTCCTGTTTCTTATGAGAAACAGGAAATGCTTATTCTTGCTATTAGAAACTCCATGACCTAGCAATTTAAGTTAGCAGAGTTGCGGGAACAGAGAAATGTTCCCATGGCTGCTTTCTTTTTTGAAGCGGTGGGTGGTGGGCGGCTAGCGACGGTGCCTCCCCCACTGTCAGCACCCTCTGACGCACTTACCCAGCTTATCGGGTAGCGCTGGCCCATCCTCTCGCGTTCTCTTTCCCTCCATCCAGTATCTCCACACTCCCTCTCTCTCCGTATCCTTCCATGCTCCCCTTCTCGTTTCCTATCCAGTGTCCAACATCTCTCTCTCCATTCCTATCCTCCCATATCCGCATCTCCTTCATCTCCATTTCATCCCATCCCCTCATTCCTGTAACCAGCAGATCTCCATCTTTCCCATGTGCATCTTCTCCCCTCTCCCATGTCCTTCATTCCACCCACTACCACCGTGCCCAGCATCTCCCCTCTGTCTCCTTCTGTTCCATCCCCCCATTTCCAGCATCTCCCCACAGTGTTCCTATAAACCTGTGTTCAGCATCACCCCTCGATCTCTAAAATCTCCCCTCCTTGCTCTCCCTAAGCCCCCTTCCCAAGTTCAGTATCTCCCTAGCTACCCCCTCCCCCCAGGGTCTAGCATGTCCCCTCTGCCTCCCTATTTCTTTCCTAGCCAGCATCTCCCCTCTGTCTCCCTGTGCCCCTCCACATCCAGAATCTCCCCTCCACCTCTCAATGCTCCCCACCATGTGTGACATCTCCCCTCTTTTCCTGTAATACCCCTCTCCCCTTGTCTAGCATCTGTGCCCTGCGGGATAAGCTGCTCCCGTTAGAAGAAGGTAGTGCAAGGCTGCAATCATGGCTCGGAGAGGTGTGGGACACGCTGCTCCTGCAGGCAGGATCCATGTCTCTGGGCCGCGATCTGTGCTGCCTCCCACCCATGGGCAAGGTTCACCTCTCTGGGCTGCAATTGCGGCCGTGCATTGCCTTCTGCCTATGGAGCAGCATGTCCTGTGGGCAGGATCTGCTTCTGTGGGATGGCCTTGTGCTGCCTTCTGCCCGATGCTGCACTTGTCGTCCTGTGCAGAGGCAGCATGTGGTCTGGGGGATTGGCAGCGAGGTGGCAGGCAGTTAGCAATGGCGGCCCTCTGATTTTGGTGCCCCCTGCCACGCTTATCAGGCTTACTGCCTAGCACTGGCCCTCTGGAGTGGATTAAGGGCATTCTTCACTATTTGGTTGCATAACCCTTAGCAGTGATGACAGCCTCCAAACGTTTCTTCTAGAAATCGATAAGTTTCGTACATCTGTCTACTGGTAGTTTCTCCCACTCCTCAACTGCAATTTGTTCAAGCTCATGGATGCTTCCAAGATTCCTTTTACCAATGGCAGATCATTCTCAATTGGATTGAGGTCAGGAATCATTGCTGCCAGTTTAAAACTGTCCATTTGTTCCTTTTTAACCATTCTTTTGTACTTTTGGATGAAGGTTTTGGGTCATTGTCCTGCTGGAGGACCCATGAACCTCAACCCAGACCTAGCTTTCTGACTCTAGATAGTACATTTCACTCCAAAATACCTTGGTAGTCCTTCAACATCATGATTCCTTTAATAGGTTCCAGGCCTCCAGTTCCTGAGGCAGCAAAGCAGCCCCACAACATTATGGAACCTCCATCTTTAACTGTAGGAAGGCTGTTTTTTTTTTCTTTATAAGCTTCATTTTTTTTGCCTGTAAATATATCGCTGGTCTGTCTTGCCAAGTTTGGTTTCCATCTGTCCTCAGAACATTTTCCCAGAAGGATTGTGGTTTCTCAGGGTGGGTTCGGACAAAGATCAGGCACGCCTTTTTATTTCTATCTTTGAGCAGTGGTGTCCTCCTTGACCTTCACCCATGAAGTTCTTCTTTGTTTAGTGTGTGGTGTATGATGCAGGTTGAAACCATCATTCCAGATTGCTCCAGATCAGCCTTAAGCTCTTTAGTTGTCATATGTGGTGTTTTTCCAACACTTCACACTAACCTTCGAAGACTTCTTGGATTCATTTTTCTATTCCCACCACATCCTGGGAGGTTCTTGACAGTTCCATGAGCAGAAAACTGCTTAATAACACTGACACAGGAATCCCAAGGTCTTTGGAGATGGCCTTGTACCCTTTTGAAGTTTGATAGTTGGTGGTGATGAATTTTTTGATGGTCTCGGGCAGCTCTCATGTCTTCACTATTGTGGAAATGGAACAGGAAGTGAATGTGGCAATTTTAAACTTTAGAGCCATCATTCACTGGTCAATTCAAGCCATGTGGGAATGTGGTACTTCTGTTCAAACTGATTTGAATTATTTATAAGGGTGCCAATGATCATATCCTACAGTACGAAACCCCCAAGGTCAAAACCATTCAGAAATCACCATATAAAAGGTTAGACCATTGACCAGAGCAATATGCAAAGAATATTTTTTAATGTTGCACCATTTGTTAAGAGAAAACAACTCTCAAGTGACACTTTCCTTTTTAATCTTTTTTTTATAAAGTGCAAGTTAAAATCGATTTACTTAACTTCAATTGAAAAGAGCAGATATAGTCGTCAAAAATATCAAAAGCTGAAACTGCTTGCAATTGCAAAAAAATAAAAGTGTCTGGCGGCTCACACCTTTGCTGCAGGAAAAAGAAAAGCTGGTGGTTTACACCTATATACTTTGGAGGAAAGGTGGGATAGAGGTGATGCGATTGAGATGTTTAAATACCTCCGTGGCATAAATGTTCAGGGAGAGAGCCTCTTTCAATTGAAAGCAAGTTCTGCAACGAGGGGACACAGGATGAGGGTGAAAGGGGATAGACTCAGGAGTAATATGTGGAAATATTTCTTTATGGAAAGAGTAGTGGGTGCATGGAATAGTCTCCCAGTGGAGGTAGTAGAGACCAGGACAGTATCTGAATTTGAGAAAGCATGAGACGAACACAGAAGGTCTCTAAAAGAAAAAAGGGACTGTAGAGCTCAGTCATTGGCATGGAAGGACAGACTAGGCTGTTTGGTCTTTATCTGCTGTCATTGTTTTTCTATAGTGCCTTTAAGTCATTGCTGATTCCTGGTGACCCAGCAGCCTCTGGGATTTCTTGGCAAGGTATGACTGGAAGTAAATTGCCAGGCCTTTTCTTCTGAGGCAATGGAGGGTAAAGTGACTTGCCCAAGGCCACAAGGAGTGCCAGTCCGAATCAAACCCAGATCTTCTGGGTAGTAGGCTGTTGCTCTAACCACTAGGTTCACCTCCCCTCTCTTTTCTTTTTCTTTTACTCATATAAGTGTTCGCTTTGCCCACTCTCGAGCTCTGTCCATCTGCACCCACACTGAAAATATGAGCAATAGGTTCCATATGTGCACTTATAGTATCATGACCATATACTTTAAAAGACTAAAATACCAAGGTTTACTAGTGGCAAATGTATGCGACTCCTTATAGAATTACCCCCAGACATCTGGACACATGAATCGGGTGTGTCATGCAGAGATCGGGAGGAGGTTTGCACCCAATCCTGAGTGGGAAGGGCACCATGGTCCCTGAAAGATGCGTTTATCACTCTCTAGACTTGCCCAAGGGAATAATAATTTCACCTCTTCTTGCGTCCTCCTCACATCCTGTAATTCCCAACCCCGCCCTATGTCCTGAGTCTCTCAAAAGAGAAGACTTCCCAACTGGAGAATATCAAACTTGGAAATCTGAGCTGGGTTTACTTTTTTTTCAACCAAAATAATTTCCAGTTACAATGGAAAACGTTAGCACAGAGCCAGTCTTTATGAAATGTGTAACCCATAGTTCAGGGACAGGGATAATTAAAAAAAAACAACCCACAGACGTTTGTGTATAATTTTAGCTTACCAAAAAATGTTGTTTACCACAAAGTAATCAGTTCCAGGTCTCTCCAGTATCCCGAGCTGCAGGCACTACTGCTTGGCAAACAAGTGGAGTTAACTACACAAAAGCAAGAATCTCAAATTACGAGGGGCAACCGTGACAGACTTGTTAAGACTTGCTTAGCATATGTGACCTTGCCATATGAAAATTACCCAGAACATGGCTTTGTTTGACCTAGAGAAGGCTTTTCAATGATGGTGCTTCTGTGGAGAACCCACAGGAACTAAGGCATACTCTTGAAGGAAGACAGGAAAGGGAAGATATGATACAAACATTAAAATATATGTCAGGCTTCTGGAAGATACCAGAAGAAATCGTCTTCCATAGAATGGAAAACTCAGACAAAGGGTCGTTCTATGAAACTGAATGGAGGAAAACTCAAAAGAATTGTGAGATAATTATCTACCACTGAGAGAGTGGTGTACACCTGCAACAAACCTTCTTTTAGCAACTGGTCCTTCAAGCTATTATTCTCTGCCCCTTTTTCCTTCCCGTGAATTAAAAAAACCATGGATGTGTTTGATTGGGAGAAGACTCAACTAGGTAGGGTCTTACTTACTGTGATTGACCTTAAATTCTTAAGCTTGAATTTGAATTTGACCTATCAAGACTGGGGATGGTTAACTTGACATTTTTGTTTTCAACCAGGTAGGGTCATGTTGATCAAATATTGCTGGAATTTGGCTTGAGGCCTATTATTTGATTGGAGCTGACCTCGTAAAACTAGGGTTGAGGTTTAATATAATCCTCTGTGGCTGAGGTTGATGTTATCAGTCTGGGATGGTGTTGATCTTGCATATTTTAACTTGATCTCATATAGTTTCAGTTCTGGTTGAACAGTTGAAGCTATAATTTTGGGATCAACCTGAGAGGGCTGGTTGGGAATGATTGAGTTGGATAAAACCTGGCTTAACATTACGACTCCTAATCTGGGGTCTATGAGATCATTACAGGGGTGCACAGGACACTGAGAAGAGAGAATCGTCTTTCCAGGCTGCCGTAATAACCTTTGTACACCTCTCTGTTGCTCCCCTGAAGGGCGGTTCATCGCAAACCAATAAACATAACCATAACCTATATGAGCAGAGACTGCTGTAGAGGTGGGATCAGCAGTGACTGTGGCGAGGGTAGAAGCTCAGTTGCTCTGAGGACTGGAAGACGCAGCAGTTGTGGGGAGGGCTGCAAGGTTCAGAAGCAGAAGCAGTCATGGGTGGGGGCCAGCAGTGGCGACAGTGGGGGTGTGATCCTTTTCTCTCTCTATAACCAGTCCCTTGGTGCACTCATCTCCTCCCAAGGCTTTCAGTATCACTTTTATGCTGATGACTCTCAGATCTCTCTCTACACCTGATATCTCTCCGGCAATTCAGGCCCAGATCTCTGCCTGCCTATCTGATATTGCTGCTTGGATGTCTCACCGTCTTTTGAAATTGAACATGGTCAAAACCAAGCTTCTTATTTTCCCCCCTAAACCCACCTCCCTTCTTCCTTTCTCAATCTCTGTGCATAACCTTCTTCTATTCACCGTTTCCTCAGCCTGAAACCTTAGAGTAGTCTTTGATTCCTCCCTCTCCTTCTATACACACACCCAATTGATAGAAAGGACAGGTTTACCTTTCTCTATAACATCAGCAACATTCGCCCCTTCCTTTCTGAAAACACTAACATTACTAAGGCACTTATCCACTCCTTAGTCACCTCCTGTCTAAGACCTACTCCTTGCTGGTCTCCCCTTCAATCTGTTCAACACTCTGCTGCACGGTTAATCTTCTGCCAGCCTCGTCATACTCATATATTACCCCTCTTCTTAAGTCCCTTCATTGGCTCTCTATCTGTTTCCACATCCAGTTCAAACTTCTCCTGCTGACTTATAAGTGCATTCACTCTGCAGCTCCTCTCTTATCTCTCCCTACACCCCCCCTCAGGAACTCCGCTCTTCTGATGGATTGTTTCTGTCTGTGCTCTGTCCTTTCACCTTGCTGCTTCTTATACCTGGAACAAACTACCTGAATCTGTAGGTCGGGCTTCATCTCTGGCCCTTATCAATCCATGCTGAAAGCTCACCTCTGAGGCAGCTTTTGGATCCTGATCTTCTTAATCTCCTGTGTGTCTCCTTACCCTTCCCTAGATGTATTCTTGTCCTCTGCTGTTGTATTGACCGTCTCTGCTCATCAAAGCTTACAGTCTAGTCAAGACAGACTTTTACATGTACCTGTGCAGCGCTGCGTATGCCTTGTAACACTATATAAATGTTCAATACTATTAGTAGTAGACGGACAGACTGGCTGGGAACTAGCTGGAGGGTGGGAGAAAGAGAGACTGCTGGGGACTGCCTGGAAGGGGGGGGGGAGAGAGAGAGAGAGAGAGAGAGACTGCTGGGGACTGCCTGGAGGGGGGGGAGAGAGAGAGAGAGAGACTGCTGGGGACTGGTTGGGGGGGGGAGAGAGAGAGAGAGAGACTGCTGGGGACTGCCTGGAGGGGGGGAGAGAGAGAGAGAGAGAGAGACTGCTGGGGACTGCCTGGAGGGGGGGGGGGGAGAGAGAGAGACTGCTGGGGACTGCCTGGAGGGGGGGGATAGAGACTGCTGGGGACTGCCTGGAGGGGGGGAGAGAGAGAGAGAGAGACTGCTGGGGACTGCCTGGAGGGGGAGAGAGAGAGAGAGAGAGAGAGACTGCTGGGGACTGGTTGGGGGAGGCACAGAGACTGGTGTAGACAGGGAGGGGGAGAGAGATAAAGAGGGTTGGGGGGCAGGCTTGGTAATGAAGTATCAGGGGTTTGGAAAGAGTATTGGAGATGACCTTTTGGGAGGTTGATAAGGGATCCACACAACGGAAAAGACTGGGAACCTCTGGTTTAGAATTTGGATCGTGCCAGCTCTGTTGGGCTGACCTAGCGCAGCTGGTTTTATATACTGCTCTACTTCGCAGTCAGAGTGGTTTACATACAACAACAGAATGATAGATTACATAGAACAGGATTGCTAACTTGGATAACTTAACTAGGTAGTTAGCAATGAGATTTCTGTGAGGGGAACATGGGGTAAAGTGCTAACAGGGAAGACTGAACCTAATCTCCCACAACAGCTTTTCCACTTCCTATGGGATGTGTGCAGGATACTGCCACAATAAATGTGTCTTGGAAAAGGTTGAGAGTGGCGAAGTGGCTCGGACTGGGTCCGGTAGCGAGTTCCACAGAGATGGTGCCCAGCTGCGGGATGCTTGGCTGCTTTTTATTCTTGCTGCGGGAGTGATGAGAGTGTGGCAAGTGCTTTGCTGTCTCTTCCTGTTATCAGAATGATTGACAAGAGAGCGTCTGCACACTGTAGAATTTTAAATATTATCAGCAACCGCAAATTGTGAGATCTTAGAACATTTTCCAAAAATTCATCCTGCCGATGTAGTAATGTAGCATCTGCAACAAACTGTTCAAAGGAAAGTTTATGCGATAAGGATAATGAGTCTTGAGCCTCCACCCGTCTTTCCAGAGACAACATCCAATCCTCATGATCTGATAACTTTGATACCGTCTCTTTAGAAAATTCAGAGATCTTCTGCAGGGAAGTACTCAAAGCTGAGTCCATTCGAGAAACTATCACCCGAATGTTTCCGGATGTTTCTAGGGACACCCAGAGGAGACGTAAGCTTTTCCTAGAACATCGCCCTTGGGCTCAGGCCCTAGGTGCCTCGTTCTATTTAAAGTTCCCATGTAAATGTCATATTGTTTATCAAGGGAAGAGATATATATTTCTTAAGGTAGACGAATTGGTGGCTTTTCTTGACAGTAAGACCTAATTCCTTTGTCTGTATTGTTTAAAGTTTCTTAGTTCACTGATAAGTTAAAAGGAGTTTTCATTAGTAGAGAGACCATTCAGGGTCGTGGTTTTTTTTTTTCTTTTTCTTAATATTTTTAAAGTACCTCCGTGATGTGGACTAGTGCATTGTAACTTATCATCTTTTGGTGTTATTTTCTTGGGCTGTACATTACTATGGCTTGTAATTGTAATTTTTCTGGTTATATGGAAAATTTCATAAATAAAAAATTAAATATTATCAGCAGGGTTTTATATATTATACGTACCACAATCAGTAGCCAATGTAGGTGCCTTAATATCAGAGTGATGTGCTCTGATTTGGGGCTCCATATAGGGTACGGGCGGCAGTATTCTGGGCCATCTGAAGTGGTTGAAGGATGGATTTTGGTAGGCCTTGATAGGTGCTATTACAGAAGATGGAGCGTGGGAAGATAAGGGCTTGGAATACAGTGCAATAGTTGTGTTGCTCAAACAGTGGAGCGTTCTTCACTGGTGATAAATTGCTTTCGTGGGATTGTGGACGTGGGACTGCATGCTCAGGTGATGCTGATCTAGGGTGATTCCGAGGTAGCGAATCACCTGCTTTATTTCAAGTTCTGCATTAAGCACATGGAAGGTTCATGAGAGCATGAACGATCAGTCTTTAGTTATGAATAGCACTTCGGTCTTTTTGCAATTAACGGTAAGGTTCCGCCTGTCTATTTCTTTTAACCAACATAGTCATGGGCCGACCCAACAATTAGGCAAATCAAGCAGTTGCCTAGGGTCCAAACCTCCGGGAGCAGCAAAGAGCAGGGCATTCAAAGCTCAACAGTAGATTTTGACAGCCGTGTGTGTAAAATTTAAGGTCTGCCTAGGGTGTCGACACCTTGAATCAACTCTGGGGCCAGCCCTGTACTGGAACATGAGAAAGTTATAATTATGGGAAAAGCAATGTGCAAACCGCAGGGGTTAATGACCCAAAGCAGTCCTGGGCTGTCAGCTGAGTTAGGAACTGAACAAGGGGAGAAGTGTAGACACGGTTTGAAAAGAAATAGACAGGCGTAAAATGTTTTCTTTTAATTGCAGATTCAGCTGCCCATAGGCATCTTACACGGACTGGCACAGAGGCCTAGCTCAGTCTCTTAGCTTCTCCTCTTGCTCTCTCTGACATTTTATTTGTTTGAATTTCCCAGGGACTGGTATTTGAGAAATGCTTTCTTGTTTTTATTTCAGTGTAATACTCCCATCTGCCCTGTAGAAATTTAGTAACAGAAAATTCTAGGCCATCGCCTTAAAACTCTCATCTGTGATAACAACTGTCAAGAGTGGATGGGGAAATTCTGGAAGAACGAGTCAGTATTTTATCTTCTTTCTAGCTAGGAACGTTTTATTCCTTTTCACTGTGGCTCCTTCTCCTGTGTGGGATTAAGGATACTTCTGAAGTTGGGATATTCTTCACACTATCACTATGTGGTGTCGGCGTCACGCCTTATTTGCAGTGGTGGGAGACCTGCATTTGATTGTTGTGTCTAACATGTGCTCCTCTAGGAAATCTGCGGCTCCGAGAGAGGTGTATGAAGTCAGGGTTGGGGGGAAGGAGAGAGACTCCACCACATATGACAAAAGCAATGAGAGCACCGGGAAAGAGCCTACCCTTAGGACTTGTCCTTTCTGTGACGTTTGACCTCAAGATGACAAAGTGGGGGATTGTCCCAATCAGAGGGTGCAGAACGATCCCTCATAGAGCTGGTAACTAGCACTCAGCTGGTCCTTCTCAGTGAACAGGCTCCAAAACCATTAACCCTGAGACCTGGCTCATTTATCTATAGAAGTTTTCTGGGAGCGAGGGCAGTTTTTCCTTGGCTTTTCTGAGCTACAGTTTTCAGTTTGTTCCCATGTCGAGGAGAACGAGTGGATATGTTCCAGAACAGAGTTATGAAGCCAGAAAACCACAGAGGCCCTATGAGGAAGGCAATAGATTGGGGAGGGGGAGGAGGGGGGACGCCGAAGGCGATCTGCTTCCATTCAGAGGGACAGCAGAGGGGGGAGAGTGCAGAGGAGTAAGAGCTTCCCAGGAAATGTGAGTGGGACAGATGATATTTTTGGTACATTGTGGAGTATGCTGTGGTGATACGCTCAGCTCTTCCCCTGTCACCTCTTTTCTTGGTCCTGGTGTTGATACAAGGGCTCCATTGTGTAACTGAAACTCTTTCCAAGTGGAAATAAGAGAAGCTGTAAATCTACAAATGTTTCTAGCTCTCACCTTCCAGCCCTCCGGTGAATCATGGTGAGGGGTTGCAAATGGATTTTATAGACATTCTAGTTCATGTGCTGTGGGGTTGTCGAGCATAGACGCAAGATGTGGTCACCATACAGTAAAACCTGACAGCAGACAGACCTGACATGCTGGAACCAGTGCCCAGAAATGTTTGTTTGATTTATTTATTTTATTTATTAGTGCTTATTTACCGCTTTTCGTGAATCAAAGCAGTTTACAGAGAACTCAAGGACTGAACATTACATTAAACAAAAAATATATGTAACATCTTAACAGGCAGTGAAAGGGGAAAAGGGACGCATTAATTTAAATCAACGACAGCTGATTTAAGTAATAACTACGTATAGAGAACTAAGCATATATATAAATTAGTTACAATGAACTTGAAAGCATCTTGAAAAGTGTGAGGACTGTAGTTTTCCATGTAGAATTGTCACTAGGTGACTGGCTCGCCAAAGTGCTCCTTGAACAGAAATGTCTTAGCGGTTCCCCTTCTCCTGTGCCGCTGAAAGAGACAGCCTAGATAAACTTGTGTTAGCAGCCTCAGAACTTACTAAAACATCAACAACATGATTTTCAGCAAAACAGAGAACCCATTTTGTTGGATGGATTTCCTGTCCAAGTGTAGATGATGATGATTTGGAAAAAGGACACCTCTCCCCAGTAGTAGAGGTCTCCCAACAGCCAGCGCGCCCTCTTACAGCCTCTAACTAATAGCTTGGTCTAGAATTTGGCAGCTGAGATTCAATGTTAAAAAATGCAAGGTCATGCATTTGGGCTGCAACAATCCAAGGGAGCAATATAGTATAGGGGGTGAAGTACTTCTATCCACCAAAGAAGAGCGGGACCGAGGCATGATTGTGTCTGATGATCTTAAAGTAGCTAAACAGGTAGAAAAGGTGACGGCAAAAGCTAGAAGGATGCTTGGCTGCATACGGAGAGGAATGGACAGCAGAAGAAAGGAGGTGATAATGCCTCTGTATAAGTCTTTGGTGCGACCTCATTTGGAGTATCCTGTGCAATTCTGGAGATCACACCTTCAAAAGGATTTAAACAGGTGCTGGATATACATACAGGGGGGCAAGGAGTGGCCTAGTGGTTAGGACAAGGTATTTCAGGCCAGAGGGCTAGGGGGTTCAAGTCCCACCTGGGGACAGCAATCTCAGGCCAGAGGAACTGGGGCCTCCAGTCCCATAGACACACCTTTGGGCAAACCACCCAACTCTCCATTGCCCAATGCCTTGATTGAAGGATAAGGCAGTATAGAAAACTGGTTAAACAAATAAAAAATAAAACAGGTTGGAGTTGGTGCAGAGGGTGGCTACTAAAATGGTTAGTGGTCTTCATTACAAAGTATATGAGGACAGACTCAAGGATCTTGATAGAGGTGATATGACCAAGAGGTTTAAATACCTCCATGGCATAAATGTTCAGGGAGAGAGCCTCCTTTGATGGAAAGCAAGCTCTGCTATGAGGGCTCATGGGATGAGGGTGAAGGGGGATAGACTCAGGATTAATATGCAGAAATATTTCTTTACGGAAAGAGTGGTGGATCCGTGAAATAGTCTCCCAGTGGAGGTGGTAGAGAAGAGGACAGTATCTGAATTAAAAGAAAGCATGGGACAAAGACAGAGGATCTCTAAAGGAAAAAAGGGGACTGCTGTAGTGGTTGAGCTGGAAGGACAGACTAGATAGGCCATGTGGTCTCTTTCTGCCATTGTGCTTCTGTTTCTAAAGGCAGAACTCTCCCTGGTGCCTGTGGTCTCTTCCGTAGCCTCTGACTAGTTAACGAGCTCTCCCAATATCTAATATGGAAAAAAATATTTTCCTTTGAACTAAGAGCTACATTTCATGATGGATTGAGGTCCCCAGGGGATCCTGTCTCACAGGGAATTTGATGGCTTGAGACGGTTTTGTGCAGGGTCTTGGGAGCGGAGTCTGGGACAGCAGTTTCCCTGGAGGGCAGAGGTTCCTGGCTGTTACCTTTCCCAGGCACTCTGCTGACCGATGCAGGAGGAGATTCACCATCAGCCGCTGTTCCCACATTTGCCACATCTCGGGCATGCTTGGGCCAGCTGCTCCTGCCTCTGTACCCATGAGCTGGTCCTCTGCTTAGGGTTCGAAAAGCACTCCACACCCCCTGCCCCAGTCTCCATCTCTTCCACTGACTGCTGCACTTTGCTTAAGATTTCTGTTGTAGAGATACTGTACTATTCAGGGGCTCTTTCAGCGCTTGTGCACCACTTTCCTAAGGGCTGAAGGATGGAAGAAAATGTCACACTGACCATCTCACTATCAACACGATGACTCACTTACTGCAGAGAACACACATTACCCCTCTGCTCAAGTCGCGTCACTGGCTCCCTATCTGTTTCCATATCCAGTTCAAACTTCTGCTCACTCTGCGGCTCCTCACTACCCTTCCTCTCTCATCTCACTCTACACCCCTCCCTTCTCTGCCACTGCCAACTCCAGACTTCGTCCATTCCACCTCGCTGCTCCATATGCCTGGAACAAACTACCTAAGTCTGTGCATCAGGATCCTTCTCTGGTCCTATTCAAAGTCAAGTCGAAGACCCATCTTTCAATGCCCATGTGTGTTTAATCATTTTCCTTAAAAGAAACACCCTAATACCTTCTTTGTCCTGTTTGTCTGTCTTGAATAGACTGTAAGCTCTGTGGGACAGGGGCCATCTCTTCCGTGCATGTGTACAGAGCTGTGTATACCTAGTGGCACTATAGAAATGATGAATAGGATTAGAACTAGGCGCAGGGCGACAGTGACTCAATCTGAGGCTAGACCCAGAGAAGAGCGACAGAGCCGGCGATTAGCCCCGAGGCACACGGAGAAAGGGAGGGCATTATTCAGAGTTTGGGCATCTTGCAGGCCTTGTAGTGACTTTTTTACCGAGTGCTGATGTTAGGTAGCTTCCGAAGGTTCCCTTGCAGCACCAGAGTGAATGGGCAGGCCTGGCGACTACAAGGGTTTTCCTCTGTACTGTTATTCGCACCGGGGTCCTGGGCTCTGTGGTTTAATCTTCCCAGGGCACCCGGCGCAGCCTAAGGATTCAGGCTCTATGGCTTAGGAAGGTTTTTGATTTCTGGAGAGAGAGTGTGTGTGTGTGTGTGTGTGTGTGGGGAGGGGGGTTGTAAGGAACATCTGCCTGACAGAAAAACACAGATTGGCATACTTGCAGAGTAGACAGGCTCTGAATGGTGGCTATACCAAGGCCTAACGCGGCCACCACTGAGTGGGATGTCTCCATTCTCTCCAGACCAAGGATGCCAAACAGCTTCCTGGAATGTGGACTACACATCTGTCTCTCGTGTTAGCGCAGTGGAATTAAAATTCATGTGCTTCCACAATTGAATACACCTTCTGGTGAGAAGTCTGTTTTCTATCTGCTCCAGGAGGAGGGGGTGGTGCTGTCTCAGTCCTTGTGGCCAGTGGAGTTGGCTAGGCATTGCCTACGTTGGCTCTGTAATTGTGTGAATCTCACAGGAGAGCCTCTGGCGAAGCTGCGGTAGAGCGGAAGGAGAAGGACTTTGCAGTGTCCTCAGTAGAAGACTCTGGGCACCAAGAAGACTCTCCGTCTGTTTCTGTCCTGTGCCCGTTTTCCATTTTCCCTTCTCCCTTCGTGGCCCCCGCACGCCCAGACGACTGTTGCAGTCCAAACAAAGTCTTCCTCACGACTGGAAACATTTGCAAATATGTCCAAACAATAAAAAAGTCATTTGTATTGCTTCTTGAGTTTCGTAACATTTTTGCTGGCTCCTTCGGGGATTCTGGGGCCGTTCTCTGATGCTTTCCCGAGCCTGATTTTCCTTTTCTCGGCAGAGAGAAGGGAAATTCTAAAATGGTGTGTCACAAACTGGGGGGGCTGCTGATATCATAGGGAGCCTGGCCTGCAGCTCAGGGCCTTCCCACCGCCTGCCCCAGAGAACTACTAGATCTAGCAGGCAAGTTGTACTTCTGTTTGCCTCAAGGTCATCAGGAACTAGCATTTCCTGCAGGCAACACGGACAAAGGCAGAACCACAGCAGCTTGGCCCCTCATAACTGCGACTGTTAGTTTGGGGAGGGGACACCCATTGGGTCTATTAATTCAGTCCTGGTTTTGTGCCTTCCTCTATGGAATGACTGATCCTGCCTCAGAAGCCGTGGCTGGCCGCGACGTGGCTAGGGGTGCCCAAAGAAGGAGAAAATGTGGTCTAGCATTTTTTCCCCACAATTTTCTCCCGCTTTCTCAGCTCAGAAGCCATCTTCTTCCACTGTTTACCTTCTGGGCTCTTTTTAAAGGAGGCCCATAGTGGTTATCATGATCTTCTATGGCCATAAAAGGTGGAAAGGTCGCCAGAGGTAGCCGGGATAGTAGGGGCCAAGGCACCCAGCGGGAATTGGTATGAATCAGTGGCACTGTCATTATCTCTGCAAACTCAGAAATGTGATCCTTAATTCAGATCTGCTATTACGACTTCTTATCATTTGTATAGCGCCACTAGGCACACACAGTGCTGTTCAGACACATAAGAGATGGTCCCTACGCCACAGAGCTTACGATCTGTCCAACACAGGCAAGCAGAATAAACAGGGGACCAGGGCAATTTATTTAATGGAAATGATTAAAATGCACTTGGGTGCAGACAGGAGAATAGGGAGCCAGGATCGAAAAGCGGCCTCGAAGAGGTGAGATTTAGCCTGGATTTGGACAGGGCCAGAGATGAAGCCTGACATACAGACTCAGGCAGTTTGTTCCAGGCATGAGGAGCAGCAAGGTGAAAGGAGCGAAGTCTGGAGCTAGCAATAGAAGAGAAGGGCACAGATAGAAGCGATTTCCGCACTTCTCCTGCTGACCTATAAGTTTGAACCGGACGCGGAAGTGGATAGGGAGCCAATGAAGTGACTTGAGAAGCGGGGTAATATGAGCATGACGAGGCTGGCGGAAATTATCTGCCCAGCAGAGTGTTGAACAGATTGAAGGAGACAGATGATTCAGAGGAAGGCCAGCAAGGAGTAGGTTACAATAGTCTAGGCGGGAGGTGACTAAGGAGTGCATAATGGTCTCGGTAGTGTATTCTGAGAGGAAAGGATGAATTTTGCTGATTGGGAAAGAATTGACAGCTTTTAGCTAGATGTTAGCTATGTGCAGTGAAAGAGAGAAGAGCTAGGGAGGATGAAGTGTTATCCACAGAAATAAATGGATTTAGGGGAAAGATTAGAAGCTCCGTTTTGGCCATATGCAATTTCAGATGATGATGCAACATCAGACAAGCAGGAGAGATTTGAGCTTGGATCCTGGAGAGCTCCACACTGAACGTGGGGCGCTAAGGGGGAGCGCTCCCTGTAAATGCCCCAGATATCACCTGGAGACTGGGAGATGTATGAGACCAAAGGGGCCCCACCTCTGCCTCATTTATCCCCTGCACCCTACCTTGCGTCTCCCTCCACTATGTAAATAATCTGTGAACTGTTTGCCCCTTCCATACGTGAAAATACAGGTGTTTCCATCTGATCAATATTAGCTGATGTTACTGTTTTACATGTAATTCTACGCTTTAGTTCACGTTAACCAACTTCCATGTAATTCTTGTTGCTCTCTGTAATCTGCTTTGATTCCAATGAAAAAGCGGTATAGAAAAACATATCAAGACATAAATAAAATCCCCCATCGGTTCGCCCTCTCTCTGTCTATCCCTCCTCCTCTTCTTAGAGGGCTAGTTGCTAATGCGTTAAAGGAATAATGCACATTTTTGGCCAAATAGCACAAAACAAATGGCAAAAATATGCGTTATTTGCCCTCCATCGCAATTTTTAGCGCAATGCAAAATAATAGATAAGGAGATGGGAAACATGCAAATGTATGCAAACAAGCTCATTATTATGCAAATGAATAACACAGCTTGTGTTTGAGCTTGTAAACTGTGTTCATGGAAAAATAATGCAATATTTTACCACAGCTTAGCTTCCAGCTTCAGTCTCTCCCGGTTTTTTGCTAACCCCTCCCCACCCCCACCCTTTCATCACACTGTCGTCCTCTCTCACCACCTCCACATCTCTGCTACGCTTTCTGTGTCTCCTTTCCTTGTGCCCCCCCTCATTTCCACCCTCTCTTGCCTTTCCTCCCCCTAGCCAGGCCTCAGCATTCAAGAGTTTTTAAACCACCTTAATGATTTTTGCACTGGGGAGAGGGTATGAAATGGGTCATTTTTTGCTTTGGTCCCGGCATCCGAGGAGTTGAAAAGGATAATTTGTGTTATGAAGCACAGTATAAACTGGATCCGCGAGCCCCTTCTCCATTCATAGACAAGAATATGCAAGCAAACCCTGGGGGGGGAGGGTCCTTTTCCTGGGACACGCTGCCCCAGGATGTGACCGAACTGTACTGCAGAGAGCTATAAAAGCACTGTCAAACTGTACTGAATGTGCCACCGATTGTAAATAGCAATAAAAGCATTTACAATCCAGTGCACTCAGCCTCCTGCTGCAAAAGGGACCGCAGAAGACAAGAGGCAACGTTCCCTCTAGGGTAACCTGGAGCCCACTATCCTCTTCCTACCTTCAAGGTTTGGTGCAGAACTTTCACTGTTTCAATTGTGCACAGTAAGCAAACTCTGCAGGACTCCCACGGTCCTGGATAACATAAGAACATAAGATATGCCTTACTGGGTCAGACCAAGGTCCGTCAAGCCCAGTATCCTGTTTCCAACAGTGGCCAATCTAGGTCATAGTACCTAGAAGTATCCCCAAAAGACACAGGTTCCACAAGGCAGCACGCAGGCACTGTGGGATGCTCCCAAAAAGACACACAGGTTCCACAATGCTCGTCCTAAGGTAAACAGTGGCTTCCCCTGATCCTCCTTAATAATAGTTTATGAACTTTTCCTCCAGGAACTTGTCCAAACCTTTTTTAAACCCAGCTACACTAACCGCTTTTACTACATTCTCCGGTAACAAATTCAAGAGCTTGATTACATATTGAGTGAAAAAATATTTCCTCCGATTAGTCTTAAAATGGGTTACACTATAGTTTCATTGCGTGTCCCCTAGTTTTCTTACTTTTTGATCTACTGTATGTTTACCCATTCCACTCTATTCATTAATTTATAGACCTCTATTATATCTCCCCTCAGCCGTCTCTTTTCCAAGTTGAAGAGCCCTAACTTTTTAAGCCTTTCCTCATGAGGATATCCTTCCACTCCTTTTACCATTTTTGTTGCTCTTCTCTGTACCTTTTCTAATTCTGCTATATCCTTATTAAGATACGGTGACCAGAATTACACACAATATTCAAGGTGAGGTCACACCATGGAACGATACAGAGGCATTATAATATCATTTGCCTTATTCTCTATTCCTTTCCTTATGATACCTAGCATTTTATTTGCTTTCTTGGCCGCCGTTACACACTGGGCGGAAGGTTTTAACATATTATCCACAATACCACCTAAATCTTTTTTTTTGGGTGGTGATTCCTAAGGTGGCCTTGTTTTGCGTGAATGTAGTTTGGGTTGTTCTTTCCTAGATGCATAACTTTGCACTTGTCCACATTAAATTTCATCTGCTATTTGAACATCCAGTCTTCCAGTTTATCAAGGTCCTCTTGCAATTTTTCACAATCCTCTTGTGTTTTACCAACTTTGAATAATTTTGTGTCATCTGCAAATTTGATCACCTCACACATTATTTGAATTTCCAGGTAATTTACGAATATGTTAAAAAGCAGTGGACCCAGCACAGATCCCTGGAGTACTTCACCATTTATCTTTCTCCACTGGGAAAATTCGCCATTTATCCCTACTCTCTGTTTTCTATCTTTTAACCAGTTCCTGATCCACAATAGTACACTGCCTCCTATCCCATGACTTTTTAATTTCGCCAAAAGTCTTTCATGAGGGACCTTGTCAAAGGTTTTCTGAAAATCCGGATACATTATATCAACCGGCTCATCTTTTTCTACCTGTTTATTCACACCTTCAAAAAAATATAACAGATTGATAAGTCAATACCTTTCTTGGCTAAATCCATATTGGCCCATGCGATATTGCTGCAGCACCCCTGACAGTAAGAACGCGAGCCTTAGAGCGAACGTGGCCTTCAGATACTTGAGGAGTTGGACAAGGCTTCTCAGCGAGCCTTAGCGAGAACGTGGCCTTCAGATACTTGAGGAGCTGGACAAGGCTTGTCAGCGAGCCTTAGAGCGAACGTGGCCTTCAGAAACTTGAGGAGCTGGACAAGGCCTGTCAAAGTGTGTGCAAGAGTGGGTCAGCCAGGTCCCCGGTTTGATCTCTGTCAGGTCTTCTGCACCCTGAGTTGGCTGGAGTTGGGGATGCCAAGGAAACAGTGTTTACTGCACACCTCTCCTGGGGGATGGGGGGGGGGGGGGGTAGGGGTGACAAAGTTATGGCCATTAGTAAAGGCAACAGCCAGTGGCTGGATTTAAAGGGTTCTGGATACTGGTGTGAGCTGGACAGAACAACACTAGTACATCAGCACCACCTAGGGGTCACGCGCACAGAGGGAGCCTGGTTAAAACCCAAACTTTAATGAGTACTCGGAGGCCAGATCTTTTTTACAACAGCCTCACAACTGTGGAAATCACTGCAAAATCACCCAAGAACAAAATACATAAAAGACAGGCACATATGTATCCTCACTCACTGTTTTATTTATCTAAGAACATAAGATATGCCATACTGGGTCAGACCAAGGTCCATCAAGCCCAGTATCTTGTTTCCAACAGTGGCCAATCTAGGTCATATGTACCTAGCAGTTTCCCCAAAAGATACAGGTTCCACAATGCTTGTACTGGGTCAAACATTGATATCCTGGGTCCCTTCTTAATAATGCTTTATGGACCTTTCCTACAGGAACTTGTCCAAACCTTTTTTAACCCAGCTACACTAACAGCCTTTACTACATCCTCCGGTAACAAATTCCAGAGTTTGATTACACGTTGAGTGAAAAAATATTTTCTTTTATTAGTCTTAAATAGTTTACCCTGTAGCTTCATTGCATGTCCCCTAGTCTTTCTATATTCCGATAACGTAAACAATCGATCTACGTTTACCCGTTCCACTCCGTTCATTAATTTATAGACTTCTATCATATCTCCCCTCAGCCGTCGCTTTTCCAGGTTAAAGAGCACTAACCTTTTTAGCCTTTCTTCATAGGAGTATCCTTCCATCCCCTTTACCATTTTGGTGGGTCTTCTCTGAACCTTTTCTAATAACACTATATCCTTTTTAAGATACGGTGACCAGAACTGCACACAATATTCAAGGTGTGGTCTCACCATGGAACGATATAGAGGCATTATAATATCTTTTGTTTTATTTTCCATTCCTTTCCTTATGATACTTAGCACTCTATTTGCTCTCTTGACCGCCGCTGCATACTGGGACGAAGGTTTTAACATGTTATCCACAATGACGCCTAAATCCTTTTTTCTGGGTGGTGGTTCCTAATGTGGAACCTTGCATCATGTAACCATAGTTTGGATTGTTCTTCCCTAGGTGCATAACTTTGCACTTGTCCACATTAAATTTCATCTGCCATTTTGATGCCCAGTCTTCCAATTTATCAAGATCCTCTTGCAATTTTCCACAATCCTCTTGGGTTTTAACAAGTTTAAATAGTTTTGTGTCATCTGCAAATTTGATAACCTCACTCGCTATTCCCTTTTCCAGGTCATTTATGAATATGTCAAAAAGCAGTGGACCCGGTACAGATCCCTGGGGTACACCACTATTCACCTTTCTCCATTGGGAGAATTGGCCATTTAGCCCTACCCTCTGTTTTCTATCTTTTAACCAGTTCCTGATCCACAATAGTACACTGCCTCCTATCCCATGACTCTTTAGTTTTGCCAAAAATCTCTGATGAGGGACTTTGTCAAAGGCTTTCTGAAATTCCAGATACACTATATCAACCGACTCACCTTTGTCAACCTGTTTATTCACACCTACAAAAAAACATAACAGATTAGTAAGACAAGATCCAAATTGGTCAGGAAAGCCACATACTCCATCTGGACATCATAATTCTTATATTCACCTACCAAATAAAAACAAAACGCTGACATTACCTAACAATATAAAAATACTTCCTTCTACAAAACCTCTAAATGAGAAAAAATGATATATCCCAAGACAATAATGAAAGCATTCATATCATCTATACCACAGTAGCAACAACCTTCCAATCACATAATTAAAAATACATACATCTTCTAAGTTCAAAACAGATACTTCCATCATCACAACAGGATAACCAACCAGATGTCCTGCAAGGAATAGCACAAACCTGCTTCTCTTTTAGAGAGTTAAAAAAATGCCACGCCGGCGCACGACAATCCGTTCAAAAGCCAGCCCCACTTACAGAAACCTTACATGAAGGCAAAACTATCACAACCGCCGTCAAACCTCATGCAATCAGACACCTGCTGCAATCACACGATCATAACCAAGAACTCCATATTTTCATAGTAAAAACGTCCTTACACATAAATACAAACTTGAATACTGCTTACAATAGATAATCAATAAAATGATGGATAATCAAAAAACCAGTGTGCATCAGAAACAATGAAATTCAGATACAACATAAGAAAACCCACCCACCTCAAAACCATCAGGCTACATTAACAGATGGCCCAGTCAATACCAGAATTCACCCATTTGGGTCAACAGTATCTAAAAGGAAAATCAACCACTGTCCACAATGTATAAGCCATCGATCCGCAGTTCGTTCACCCATCAATACAGGAATCTGAGCAAAACAAAATCGGCATAGATCCAAAAACCCATGACTCCGGAGTTTACAGTGTTTAACCAATGGAGCCTCTAGGACCCCCACAGTTTAACCTACTGTTATGTTCTAATAACTGAATCCGAAACGGACGGGCAGTTTTTCGTACATATAGAAGTTACAAGGGCAGAAAATTCCATAAACCACTGAAGAAGAATCACAACTGGTGGAAGACCACAATTAATAACATCTGCCATGATAAGTAAATTCAGAAACTGCATAAGATACTGGACACACAGAGCAGTCACCATAAGGTCTATACCCAAAGCATTATCATTCATAGGAGAAATGCCTTGCAGGCAAGTGGGGCTAACTAAATCTCTCAAATTCCTCCCTCAAGAGAAAACAAAGTGAGCATGGCTATCTGGGAGCCCAGGGACGATCCTTAAGACAGCCATATGTCGATGAACAATCTTCTTAATTTGATAACTCAATGGAGAGAAAGTAGTAATAAAATGAATGCATTATAAATACACATGATCGATAGTCAAAACGTCCAAGGGAGCAACAACCTTTCCTTGTTATAGGTGGCACAATGATAAGCTTTTCTAATAATCTACCTGGGATACCCCCTCATCTGAAAATCAGACATCAGAATTTTAGACTGTATATGAAATTCCTTCAAGAACAGAGATGTCTCTCTCCATACAAAAATTTGACTCATTCAAGTCATGGTATTTTCCTATAACGTCATATGGATGCGAAAGTTGGACAGTGAAAAAGATAGACAGGAAGAAAATCGATGCCTTTGAATTATGGTGCTGGCGACTAATACTGTGTGTACTATGGACTGCCCAAAGAACAAACCAGTCAGTACTAGAGGAGGTCAAATCTAAGCTTTCTTTAGAAGCACGATGACAAGACTTTGATTTTCATACTTTGGACATATCATGCAAAGAGAGAGATCATTGGAGAAAGACATAATGCTTGGCAAGGTAGAAGGTCAGTGCAAAAGAGAAGCCAGCAATGAGATGGATCGATACAATAACAGCAGCTACGGGTACCAGTCTTCCAACAATGAGCCACCTGACTGAAGACTGAACACAGTTTAGGAAAACTATCCAGTGGGTTGCCATGAATCGACACAGACTCAATGGCACTTAACAACAACAACAGTACAATTCCGGCAAAAATGAATAAAACTGTGAGAAAAGGAGACTATTCTTTAAAGCCACTGGATGGCTACTAGAATAGCGAAGACAGGTATTTCAATCCATAGGTTTTCAGTAAATGGTTGAAACCAGTTTATCAGTTTTCCTTTTGACTAAAACATCTAAAAAGGGGTTACAAGTAGCATCAAAAATGATAGAAAACTGAATGTGTGGGTTGCATCTCTTAGCCCACTCGTAGAGATCCTGTAGCTCTAAACTACTGGCCTGCTATCAGAAACACATCATCGATGTAACAACACCATAGTAGAATATTACTTATATAAGACGATTGTGGGAGCCTCGGTTCCTCCCAGTCTGCTATATAAAAACTGGCTACTGAGGGGCCACCTTGGTTTCTATGCAAATCCCAGAAACTTGTTTATACATTGAATTTTCAATTGAAGAAAGTTTTCTTGCAGTACTAGTTGGGCCAACTTTAATATAAACACCATAGACTCATTTGACAAATCACCTCTATCGAGTAGCTTGTGTTTAATAATTTGAAGAGCACCCAATTGAGGAATATTGGTGTACAATGATCTAACATCCAGTGTTACCAGCAAAATCTCAGAACACAAGGTGGCAGTATCGACCCTCTCTAACATAGTTAAAAAATCTGCAGTGTCTCTAATATGATAGAATAGTTGCTAGCAAAGGGCGAGGAAAGGAATCAACATAGATCGATAGTGGATGCCCTGGTGGACACAGCAGGTTTTTATGAACCTTTGATAAAATATAGAAATAAGGAATCTTAGGGTCCACAGTGTTCAAGAATTTCAGTTCCTTTGTGTTAATAAATTTAGATTCAAATGCTTTAATTGTCAAGTCTTTAACCTGTTTGTGTAAACTAGGGGTTGGGTCACTTGTAAACTTGACATATCTTCTCGCCACTAAGCAGCCGCAGCACCTCGGGGTGTAGAAGGTGTGATCCATTATAACAATAGCTCTCCCCTTATCAGCTCGCCTGATAACGATATCTGATCTAGTTCTCAATTGATCTAAAGCTTCCCGCTCTGTACATGATAAAACAGAAAAGGACTTTTTATATCGGGATTGTTCCAAATGAGAGATATCATAGAAAACTAACCATTTAAATGTAGTAATCGCTACATGAGGAGGAGCAGGTGGTATCCATGAGGATTTAAAAGGTAACGGGATTCGTTTAGATCCTATCGCTACAACAGGCTGGGTATTTTCATCATCATCTGAGATAGTTGCATCAAAGTAAGATCGTAAATTCAATTTCCTAACAAATTTCTCTAAATCCATATGAAATTGAAAAGAATCAAAAGAAACCATTGGAACAAAGGACAGTCCTTTTAGACAAAACTTGCATCTGCACAGGAGTTAACGTCAATTTTGACAGATTAATAATCCCAGATCTGGAGTCTTTTGTGACCTGGTCCAAGGGCATTGCCCCATCATCTGAGGGTCGTTTTCATACCATCAATTCCAGTGACCTCATCTGCATTGGCATTGTCCTAAAAAAGGAATCTTTTGAGAGGACTGTCCTTCAGATTCAGAGGAATCATCCGAAGATAAGTTGAAACCTACTTTCCGCTGACCCTTCCTATCCAAGTTTTGCAAAGGATGTACATATCCTGTTTTATAAATGGCATCATCCCTTGCCAGATTTTTCAGTCTCAGTTTTTTAATCTCCCCTCTGAATTGCTCTATCTATTTCCAAAAGCTCCATCTGTTTAAATTGTTCAGAAGACTCAACAGATTTCAAAGATTCACGAGTCTTGAAGATTCCTTCTTGAGTTTTCTCCATATGCACTTTAGTAGTATCAACTATAAGGATCATTGGATTCAATGCACTTTTATTGAAGACTTTATTCCATTTTCCAGAAAATCTGAATTTTCAGAAAACACGCGTGGTTTGTTATTAATCCAAAGTCAATGGGTATTTGTTGGCAGCGAATATATTCTATCAAGGAAGAATGATGTAATACTGAACATGCTAGAAGTTTAGAAAACTGTAACAAGGCAATTTAAATTGCCACCAGTGATGTGACAGTTTTACCATCAAAAACTGCTGATTCCTGGAATAACTCTTTAATATGATTATCTGAAAAACGTAGGGGTCTGTTTACTAAGCTGTGCTAGCGGCTTCCATGCGAAATTGGAGCTGCGGCCCCGTTTTACTCAATGGGGCCACGGCCCCTTAGAATCTCGCGCCATATACATTAAGAAGGATCCATTGTTAAACCAAAATACAAAAACCCAATTCATAAGAATGTTGCAAAAAATACAGTCCAAGCAACTGAAGTGCACAGCCTCAGGATCTGAGGAAAAAATCAAAAGGAGATATTCTTAAAGCACATACACACTCTTTAATTCTACCCAAATTTAAACAAGTCTTCATTACAAAACATTTAAGCAGATCTTCATCACAAAAATGTCAACCATCAGTGTGGCAAAAAATACCCATGAAATCTGTAAAATAACAAAAAAATACCAGTATAACAGCAGAACAAGCTCATAAGGAGCAATTTTGAGTGGGGCACCTAAAGAACTGGAGTCAAATTTCAAATAACCTGGAAAGGTAGCACAAATCTGTCCCAGAGGACTAGAGAAAGGCACATGTGGTCCTTTTACACAAAAGTGGAAGTAATGATGAGGCTGAAAACTGCAAGTCAGTCTAACCTCTGTGGTAAGTAAATTATTGGGAACACTGCTAAAACAGAGGATAGTGAGGTTTCTGGAGTCCAGCGGATTACAGGATCCAAGGCAGCATGGATTCACCAGAGGCAGGTCTAGTCAGAGAAATCTGATTTCTTTGACTGGGTGACCAGGGAGTTGGACCGGGGGAGATCCTTAGATGTGGTGTATTTAGATTTCAATAAAGCCTTTGACACTGTTCCACTCAGGTGACTTATAAACAAACTGAGCACCCTAGGGATGGACCCTAAAATTACTGCTTGGATTAGAAATTGGTTGGGTGGGAGGCGATAGAGTACAGGTAAATGGAGCTCACTCTGAAGAGAAGGACGTTACCAGTGGTGTGCCCCAGGGATCTGTCCTTGTCCGATTCTTTTTAACATCTTTGTTAGTGATATAGCGGAAGGGCTGTTGGGTAAGGTTTCCCTCTTTGCGGATGATACCAAAATCTGCAATAGAGTAGACACCCAGGAAGGTGTAGATAACATGAGAGATATATAAGAGAATGTAAATGTAAAGAGAATGTAAATAAATAAAATAAATGAGGAGGGATCTAGCTAAGCTTGAAGAATGGTCAAAAATATGGCAGATGAGGTTTAATGCAAAAAACCCCAAAACCTCTGTGGCATAAGTGCACAGGAGGAGTCTCTTTCGATTGAAAGCAAGCTCTGCTACGAGGGGACATGGGATGAGGGTGAAAGGGGATAGATTCAGGAGTACTATGTGGAAATATTTCTTTATGGAAAGACTGGTAGATGTGTGGAATATTCTCCCAGTGGAGGTAGCAGAGATCAGATCAGTATCTGAATCCAAAAAAGCATGGGACAAACACAGAAAATCTCTAAAGGTAAAAAGGGAGCTATTGTAGTTGATATGGAAGGCCAGACTAGATAGGCCATGTGGTCTTTTTCTGCCATCATGTTTCTATGGTTTTGAGAGAGAATATTTCTATTTTTGAAATAACAATTGGATTACATGACCCAAAAGCTGTAGTACTGTCAGTAGCCACAAGGTAGAAGTATTGTCTATTAGAAAACTAGGCTAGACAGACAAGCATCATTCATTGGCTTTTACATATATTGGAAGATTTAACAAGACATAAAAAAGGGACCTGGATTTTGGTTTAAGTACTGGACTTGTAAGAAGTGAATTTTAAGAAAGCAAGGGCTGAAATGGCTTATTAGTGGAGTGGTGGAAATGCTCTAATGGATTTTGAGCACACTTGGGACAGATACGAGGGCAGTCATTGTTGGAAGATGAGGTGGAGGGGGAGTTGTGGAAATTTAGGCACACAGCAATCCAAAAAGGAAGAATATGAGTCGAGAGGATTGGATGGCCCATTTGGTCTTTCTCCCCCATCATTTACTATGTTCCTGAGCATATATGAGAGAGCGCAGAGGTCCTGCACAAGGACCACAGAGCTCCATCATGGGCATCAGGAGCCTAAAATGTTTTAGATATCTCAGACAGAGCACTGACCAGGCAGATCCACTCATGCAGTAGTCACTTGGACCACATTAAGGATGAAGGTGGTTCCTTCTGGTTAAAAGAAGTGTGAGGGTACCGAGGGAACTACTAAGGGAGAGATGACAGATCCTTTTAGGATAGCATTTGAGTATCTCTCGGAGAAGGAAGTAGGAATCTCAAGACTTAGTGGAAATAGTTTGGAACGGCATCCAGCATGACTAATCTGAAATTATGGGCTGAGTTCAATTCCCGTTCTGAAACCATTAATTAATGCATCACTGCTACTATGTGCTTTTCCAACTAGATTAAAGGGGATCTGAATTCTGTACTGCTCCATAATTTCACACCTCTCTCTAATTTCCTTTGCGAGCCTGGAAAATCTGTAGCGAGATATCGTTTAGAAAGCTGGTGAAAAGGTTTTTATTTTTAAGGTTAGGAAGTGGTTAATTAATCCATAGGGAGGGATTCATTGGTATCACTTCTGAATCTGTCATCAGCTTTCGATACTGTACAGCCAGCTTGCTTTTCAGGATATCCACAGTGAATAGCATAAATGTCTGGAGTGAGGTGTACATGTAGAAGTCTATTGTAGTACGCCACATGGCCATGTTTCAGCTATGCCTTCATCAGGGGCTGAGACTTCAAACATAAACACATATAAAAATAAAACAAGGGATAAAATAGAGGTGCATAAAATCCAATTGCTGTAAAAAAATGTAAATCGGAAATAAAATATTTATTTATTTAGCTGTATTTATATTCTGCTTTTCACTGGGTCAAAGCGGTCAATTGGGGGATACATTTAACACGAGGGGATATGACACACATATGTTAATACTTACAGGGAACATTGGCAATGGAGGGTTAAGTGGCTTGCCCAAGACCACAAGGAGTGCCTATAGGACTAGAAATCCCAGTCCTTCCGGCCTGAGATTGCTGTCCCCAGGTGAGACTTGAACCCCCGGCCCTCCGGCCTGAAGTACCTTGTCCTAACCACTAGACCACTCCTCCCAATGAAAACAATTATAAAAAAACAATGAAAAACTTCAAGAAGCGGATAAAAGTAAATGTAAAAATAATTCAAAAACAGCCATGTATTAGTATACATTGATAAAACAAAAAAAAAAGAAGTATCAATAAAGGCGCCCATAACACTAAAAATGTAAGGAAGAAATAAAATATGGGCTGCTCTAAAAACATAATAAATCCCTAAATAACAAATACATCAGAGTGGCTGCGTTATGAACAGCAAAGCACGTTTGCTTAACAAATATTTAAAGGATAATGAAATAATAAACATACATAAAAATAGGGGAAAAAAGACACATCTGATAGAAATATGATAAAAAATGTATACAAGAATGCAATGTGAGCTCATTAAAACACCAAATTACATTGTGTGATAGTAAGAACTGTGAAAGGGGTACACTTACAAGAAAACATGGGTGTGGTTACACCGTAGGGCACTAATTAGATCCTGCCCAGCATTCCTAGAGGAACTAAAAAAAAAAAGATAAACTATGAAGGCGTAATCAGGTTAGAAAGGCACTAAAGGACTGCAACACTTAGGTTTGTATACTACCAATTTCATGTTGTAATAGTCAGTCACTTTACTCTGGCATGGAACACCTAAAAGCCAGTCGAAACCAACCTGGGCAGGAATGGATCAACTAAAACCACTCAAATCCATGTGAGTATTGCCAGAGGAAGTATGATGACAATCAACCCAGCAATCCCCAAAGAATATATAATATAATAAGAACCGTGGCCAGGGGATACAGTGCATCGGATAAATTAGCGAAGGAGCACGCGGCGTGGACAACGCTCATGGCCATCCTAGTGGGAGCAGACATAATTTGTGTGTACTGTAGAATATACTCTTCCAGTAATATGAGAAAATCTGTGTTTTAAAAAATAATGGCGAGAATACCCAAAGCGTGACAGGCAGACAGACGGAGTTAAGAACCACGTAATCCAAAATGGGCTACTAAAAATGGAAGGGACAAAATCATGTAATGGAATGATGAAAAAAGAAGAACTTATCGGGTACCAGATTCAACTGGAGCATCGAAAGGGTCGGATCCCATCAAGAGAGCTCTCCTCCCAAGCGGTCACCATTTAAAGCGCTGTTAGGTGCCCCGTGCCAGAGTTAAGTGACTATGACTATTACAACGTGAAATTGGTACAATACTGGACCAAGTGTTGCATTCCTTTAGTGTCTTTATAACTTGAGTATGCCTCCATTTACCTTTCTTTTTATTTCCTCTAAGAGTGCTGGGCAGGATCTAATTAGTGCCCGGTGGTGTAACCACACTTGTGTTTTATTGTATGAGGTGAGATTAAAAAGTATCGAGACTTGTACAATAACAGAAGAAGTATAACATTGACAGTTATTGCACGCAGTCTCCTTCTAAGTAGTCCCCTTCCGATAAAACACACTTCCTCCAGTGTTCTTGCCACTGCTGGAAACAATTGTCTCCAAGTCACTGAATCTTCCTTTCAGTGGAAAGTTTAGTTTCGGAAACAAGAAAGTCACAGGGTGTGAGGTCAGGTGAGTACGGAGGCTGACCGACTTGCTCGGTTTGGTGTTTGGCCAAGAACTGCTAGACAAGATGTGATGTGTGAGCTGGGGCGTTATCGTGATGAAGCATCAATTCACCATTCCTGTGCAACTCTGCCTCTTATTTATTTATTTATTTATTTTATTTATTAACAATTCTTATATACCGCACTATTAGACATCAGCGCGGTTTACATTGAACAGAAAACATCCGACAGTTTACACATGTCTGGTCGCTACATTTAACAGGAAGTATAACTTGGCGAAATAGGGGAAACTAAATACAATGCAGGGTTATCTGATGAAGGATATCCTGGTTAACTATATACAACAGTTCTTATGACGAACTGCATCGCTCAAACAAGTCAAAACTTGGATGTAGTACTCCTTATTGATGGTTTGGGCTTTTGGAGCGTATTCTTGATGAAGAATACCGTGGTAATCAAAGAAAAGTGTGAGCATGACTTTGACATTGCTTCTCACCTGATGGGCTTTCTAGGGTCTGGGAGAGTTTAGAGTCTTCCATTGTGAGGATTGAGCCTTAGTTTCCAGGTCATAACCATAAACCCATGATTCAGCACCAGTAATAACCCTTTTGATAAAATCGGAGTCATTTTCAACACATTCCAACAACACCCTGGCTGCAGACAGTCTTTTTAGTCAGTGGACAAGAGTTTTGGCATCAATTTAAAAAACAAAGTCTCATCCCCTAATCGAAAGAAAGAATGGATTGTACCAATCTGAAACTGATGTCCATGTCCTCAGCAAGCTCCCTGATAGTAAATAGACGATATGCACTGCTTCAACTCTGTCTTTATTCCTGCTCATGGATGGCCTTCCAGAATGTTTGTCACTGTCAACGCTGTGGCGGCCCTCTTGGAAACGTTTGCAGAAGTCATAATCTCGAGCACAACTCATGCAATCATCGCCATACACTTGCTGTAACTTGTCATAAGTCTCTTTGCACGAATCTCCAGGTTTCTGGCAGAATTTAATGCAAATTCGCTGTACAGTTTTTTCACTCATTGTAAATCTGACGAACTGCTTTTACACAATACCAAACATCACATGATTAAAAAATGTACAGGTGTGTTGCAGCCAAGGTCACTGCATGCTTAATAGCATCGTGGTGCGATGTATTGTCATATAGCTACACAACAAGTCTTGATACTTTTTGATCACACCTAGTAAGGACTGTGAAAGTGGTACACTCATGATCACACAATGTAATTTGATGTTTTTAATGAGCTCATATTGCATTCTTCTGTATATTTTTTTAATCATATCTTTCAAATATTTCTTAAGCAGATGTGCTTTACTGTTCATAATAAATACATCAGAGTGACTACTTTATTTATGGATTTATTATGTTTTTAGTGTGGTATATCTTCCTTACATTTTTAGTATTTTATGGGCTCCATTACTGATATCTCTTTGCTTTGGTTTTATCATTGTACAGACCCAGCCGCGAATCAACGCGGCTGGGACACAGGCACGCGGTGGCGAGCCGAGGGCCGTGGGTAGGGGCGGGAGGGGGACAGCGGAGGGGGGGGCGGGCAAAGAGCCGCGGTCAAAAGAGCGCGCCTGGCGCAGGCGCGGCCTCTTTGCCGCTCACCCCCCTTCCCGGAGGAAGCCGGACACCGGACAGCATTCTCTTACCTCCCCCCGGCTCAGCGTTCAAGGCCGAGACTGCCCGATCATCAGCTTCATCGGGGGGCTGCGACAGGAGCGCAGGCCCCAGACCGGCGGAGAGAGCGAGCCAGGGGCAGCAACAAAGGCAGTGGCTGATCCACCCCCTCCACGTGGAGGAGCGCGTGCTGATCGCCGCAGCCATCAACGGTCGGAGCGCCACCAGAAGTCATCCAGACGTCTGTAAATGCAAGTACCCCCCTTACTTGTTGGGAACCCAGGTCTGGGCAGAGTAGCTATGAGCATGGATGGGGAGAATAGGAGATGAGGAGCTCAGGAGCAAAGAGCAGCCTGGCGGGCATAGGACCGGGAGGGGGGAAGGGAGCGAGCCGAGATTAGAGGAGCCGACGCACCCGGACCCGGTGGGGGGGGGGGGGAGGCCAGCCGGCCGGCCTGCCTGCCTGCCTGCACGGCACATCAAGGGGCGGGAGGTGGTGAGAGGCAGAGCCGTGTGTGGCCCCCCCCCTTCCCCCCCACCGCATGAATGCTCCCAGACGCATGGCTGTATATCATGGGATGATTGCAATAGGGGGGGGTGAAGCAGAAAACGGGGGTGGGGGGCAGGTTGTGCTATATATCTATATTAAAATATATATATATATATATATATATATATATATATATATATATATAAACAGCCTGCAGAACAAGGTAAAAAATGTAGGCACAAAGTGAAGGGAAAGGGAGAAGGGGAGCGTAAGGCTGCCAGCTAAGGGACAATGGGAGGTAATGCAGATGGTTAGGATGCCTTTCTTAAAGTGAGGGGGACACTCACAAGGGGAGTGCATGTATATGAAATGTGTAGATACCGATATCAGTCGCTACGGAAATAGAGAGCAAGATCATAGGGACCTAGATAGCGCTAGGGAACATGGGATTAAAGTTAGTATTCTGGATGATAGTAATCTAGACTTTCCATTGCCTCTGCATAGTACTTCTATTCTAGTGGAGAGATGCCGAGAAGGGAGACGGCAACCGCTTCCAGGCCACGAGGCACCAGGGCGGCAACAAAAGGGGCAACAGCGTCAAAGGCACGAGCAGCCGCCGGCCCAAACACGAGGGGGGCGCAAAGGGCAGCAGTAGCTGCAGCAAAGCCTCGACACAGTACCAAGAGGAAGGCGCCACAGCAACAAGAGATCTCAGCCCCACCGCAGAATCAAGAATTAGACGACCTGCTCCAGATGGTCCGAGATCAGGTGACGCAACACGGCCTGAGCTAAATTAAACAACGGCTAGGAGCGCCGGCCTCTACGATTTCGGAAGTGCCATCAACGAGCGACAGCACGACCACTCCCAACCCAGCACATGGTAGGTCGAGGTGCGAAAAGGGGGCGCCAGAGCTATCAACGTCCTCGTCTGAGGGGTCCAGTTCAGACAGTGAGAGAGACATAGAATGGGCAGATGTGATGCGCTATGCATTTAAAAAAGTGAAGAGGAGGAAGAGCGAAAAACACTCCAATTCCCTCAGGCAAGCTTGGTCGGGGCAAAGCCAGCAGGGTGAGAACCGCACGTGCACAACAACGGGAGCGGCCCAAAGAACGCAGATGGACTGGCGCGACGCCAGCCGGGACCCACGCTGCGGGGTGAGCTCCTTAGCCGTGTCGGTACCCAAAAAACTCAAGAAGATTTGGAGGAGGGAGTATATCGACATATTCTCCCTCCTGCTTAGGGACCAAGATGATGAATTAGACAGTGGAAAAGATAGGGATAAAAGAAGCGAGAGGGAACGGAAACAAAAAATTCCCAAATCTATTAATAATTGGGTGACAGCATTCCACAGCTTTATGAGCGTGGTGATGGAAAAAGAACCCGAAGCAGGGCCATACCTGACCCGGTACCTGGACACGATCACCAGGGCACATAGACAATATGGGGGTTGGGCCTGGCTGAACTATGACGTGCAGTTCAGGAGAGCTATGGCCGACGACCCCACCCTGGCATGGCATCACAGGATCCTGGACATGTGGACTGATGAAATGGCGCCCAACCGCCCCTTTTGTCCGGAGGGGTGGCGCCAGCAGCAGTCAAGCACACAATGGCAGCAGCCATTTCAGAACATACAATGGCGACAGGCCAATCAGTTCGCGGGGAAACGGCCATGCCGACAGTTCAACACAGGGAGTTGTACATGGCAGCCGTGTAAGTTCAAGCATTCCTGCACAGTATGTGGAAACGGACACCCTGCCTTCACATGCAGGCAAGGGAGGCCAAGCCTTTCAGAGCAATACAGCACCGTTCCAACGAAGGCGCTAGCGCCAACACCCATCAGGCTTGAGCCGATGCGGCCGTGGCTTAGAGCATACCCCAAGCGGGAAATAGCTATCAATATAGAGGATGGCTTTTCTCAAGGTTTCCGCATCCCATCCCAGATTTTAATGAAGAGAGCACAAACAAACTTACTCACTAACCCACCGTCTGTACAAATGCACACACAGATTGCCCGCAGCAAGATAGCCAAAGAGCTAGGTATGGGGAGGGTAGCCCATATTATGTTTTTAGTGTGGTATATCTTCCTTACATTTTTAGTATTTTATGGGCTCCATTACTGATATCTCTTTGCTTTGGTTTTATCATTGTACAGTATACCATTACATGTCTGTTTTTTTAATTACTTTTATGTTTACTTTTCTCCATTTCTTGAAGTTTTTCATTGTTTTTTATAACCGTATTAATTGTATTATTCCTGATTTACATTTCTTCTGGAAATTGGATTTTGTGTGTGTCTATTTTATCCTTTGTTTTTTATTTATATGTGTTTATGTTTGAGGTCTCAACCCCTGATAAAGGCATTGCTGAAACGTGGCTGTGTAGAATTCTACATGTACTTCTAGAAAGTTTATATTGTCTATTGTGAGTCAGTTTGCTCCAGAATTTTGTGCTTTTGTGTTTTGAGAGTATGAGTGTTCTTGTTTGGGATGGTACTATCCACAATGAATATGCATGAGAGAGATTTGCATGTCTGCCTTTGTTGATATCCTGAACACCAAACTGGTTAGAGGTCACTCTCGGAATAGCTTTGGAAATATTTCTGGAGATGTGGAGGGGAATTTTCAAAGGACATCCCATTGTAATTTTGCAATGTCCAGGGCAGAACATACAGAAAAACGCTAGAGACATCTATGCCTTTGGCCAGTGTCTGGAACATAGACGTCCCTGATGTGGACATCCACAGCCTCACCACATATACGTTCTGGCTAAAAAATTATTGGGTGGGGACCCCTAACGCATGCATAGTTGCACATGGGAACATCCGGCGGTGTGGTAGACTGGAAGTATGAGCCACAAATCCCCAGCAGAGTTCAGTGTCAGCACAGGAAATATATGGGACAAGAGATGACCTCCTTCCCCAGACCCTCTGGATGTTTGACAGGTAAAACAAGCACTTTTCTGCTGTCTATTCATGCCTGGAGAAGGTATAAACTTGGATGCAATGTGAGGCATACAGGCTGGACATCCAGGTTCCTGAGAATGCCCTGGACACACCTTCGCCATGCCCCCATTCAGCCTTGGATGTCCTCATGCTGTGGATGTCCACAGAACCAGCTTCAAAAATGGCTCCAGGGGCATTCCCATGCTTTGGACATCCTAAGCACAGATAGAGTTTCTAAAAGAACCCCCATAGTGTCCTGCTGCAGTGTACATCATCTCACCATATTGGAGGCAAGAGTTTTGAGTGGTTTTGTTCTTTATTTAGCCCATAGGACCCAAGTGATGCAAGCTGATTCTGAATTTTCTGAACCTTGCGATCCTCAGTGTGACATTTCCCAGCATTCAGTTTTCTTTTTGCTTGATGTTTAATCTATATTTACAGACACTGGGTATTTGATTAATCGTTTTGGATTGAAATATATGCCACAAGTGGGAGATATGATAGAGATCTATAAATTAATGAATGGAGTGGAACGGGTAAATGTAAATCGATTGTTTACATCATCAAAAAGCAGAAAGATTAGGGGACATGCAATGAAGCTACAATGTAACCCATTAGAGACTAATAAGAGAAAATCATTTTTCACTCAACACGTAATCAAACTCTGGAATTTGTTACCAGAGGATGTAGTAAAAGCTGTTTGTGTAGCTGGGTTAAAAAGGTTTGGACAAGTTCCTGGAGGGAAAGGTCCATAAACCATTATTAAAGAGGACCCAGGTAACCCACTGATTGCCCCAGTAACAAGCATTGTGGAACCGGTGTGTCTTTTTGGGAACCTGCCAGGTACTTGTGACCTGGGTTGGCCACTGTTGGAAATAGGATACTGGGCTTGATGGACCTTGGTCTGACCCAGTATGGCATTTCTTATGATCTTATGTAAAGCCCAAATATTCCAGGAACAGGGGAAATATCGTGCTCCCAGACTGACACGTTTGGGAGACTGTCACAAACGATAAAAAGCAGATTGCAGAGAACAAGTCGAATACATTGTCTGAAGACTGAATTATTCTGAGTAAGGGAAATCTCTGCTAATCAGGTTCCCTCGAAATGTGATTATGGCAGGTTTCATCCTCCAGTAAAGAATGAGGTCGAAATTCTTGGAATAATCTTTGATACAGAACTTGGTTTACAAACACGCTTCAATAATCTAACAAGGAAGTCCTTCTGGCAGCTCAGCATCATGGGTAATCTTTGACCTCGTCTTTCACAAATGATCGTGTCTCTGTAGTAGTGATAGGTTTTTCAGGCAAACTAGGCAGTCACCTAGGGTGTCAGCTTCTGGGGTGTGGCAGGACATTCAAAGCTAAACAATAGATTTTGACAACCAGTGGAGTTGAGGCTTACGGTTTGCCTAAGGCACCAACACCTTGAACCAATCTGGGGCCGGCCTTGGGTTTTTGGACTATTGTAACGTCTTCGAAGGAAGCAGCCAAGAGAGATACCATATGCCCAGAACAACATGTTCCCCTGCTTTTTGGGATCCTGCCAGGTGCTTGTGAGCAGGATTGGCTGCTGTTGTAAAGAAGATACTGGGCTTGATGGTCCATTGATCTGACCCAGTAGAGCCCTTCTTAGGTATTCTAGGGGAACTATGGATCCGCGATTGCATCTCCCCAATGCTGAAGATGAGACATCGCCTTCCAAGGCCATTTTAAATGCCCTTTAAGATTTCATCCTTGGTCTACCAATCAATATGTGGCGCGGCCCCGAAGTTCCTTACGCCCAGGTTCTTCTTGAGAGAGTTACTTGTACTTCGTCCATTGGGGAATTTCAGATATGCAGATCCTCAAAACAGGTCAGTCTCCTATCGGAGGCCCTTCCTTTGCAGACATGAGGCTGACTTAGCATTATCTATCTTTTAGGTAGACATATAAAATCTGGCTACTCGTAGTGCAATTTAGGATAAATGAGGATTCTTCTTTCTTGTAATAATCCATATCTTATTTAATGTCCTTTAAACATTTTTAGTTTAATTGATCATATTTTTGTGCAGTTTTGTCCCTGGCTCTGATTTCTAGCAAACACTCGGTGATGCTTAAAACAAATCAGGTGTGTAATGCACGCAGGCGCACTCCAGGGGTAGGCTAGTGATAAAAGCAGAGGACAGAAGGCTCCTTTCTCTTCAATAGAAGACCAGGGCTCAAGGTTGGAGCTGCTGGGACTTGAGAGAGAGATTCCCCTCCTGCAGCAGGTGTGATGAGGACTCCTTTAGGAAGGGAGTATTGCCCATACCCCAAACCCTACTGGGATTTATCCTCACTAATATGTGTTCAGAAAAACCTGGGACAGGCATGAGGATCTCTGAGGGAGAGCAGGGCTGGTCCAACCAGTAGGCAAACTAGGTGGCTGCCTAGGGCAGCAACTTAAAGAGCGGGGCATTCAAAACTAAACAATAGATTCTGACAGCCAGGGAGGGGGCCAACGGCTTAAGGTTTGGGACACATTGAACCAACTCTGGGGCCAGCCCTGAGGATGGACAGACTGGAGAGGCTGTGGGGGCTTTTTCTGAGCTGCTGTTGGACATGCAGGGGCCCCAGGCAGAAACTGATGAGGAGGCTCCAAAGCCCACCTGCAGGTTGCGCCTCTTTCAGCCTGAGGCAGGCTTGGGAGCCCAGAGCAATAGCCCAGTTTGCCACCCCTAACGCTGGCCCTGATCATGTTCTGTTTCTGGGCAGCTGTCAAAGCTTTGGCACCCAGGAAAGGGGTAGGCAGAGGCTTCTTCAGAGATATTAGTTCCAATGGAAATCAAGAGGGAATCTTACAGAAGAGTTAAGGAAATTGCTTTTGCCCCAGGTAACTTTCCCTGTTCATCCAGAGAAATCCGAGAGAAGCAGCGTCATTCGGAGTCTCAAACACAGGAAATCCCTCAGAGTAACGTGTGTGTGTGTGTGTGGGGGGGGGGGGGGGTGGAGTGATGGGAGACACCTGCATGCGGATGAAGTGTTTCAGCAAATATTTAAGTTTAATTCATGAATATCACCAGAAGGAAACGTGTTTTCTGTCATCTCATCACTAGTCATCCAGTTTCTCAGTAAACTCCTTTATTTTTGAAACAACAAAGTCTGGTGTGTAGGTGTTTTTGTTCCTAAACTCCAAGAGAGTATCCCAAACCCTAGGAGCCTTGCAGAAAACATCCCAGGAGCCCCACTGGCTGTGTGATAATTCAGCAGCTCATAGATATACCCCCCCCTCCCCAAGACTGAGGGGGTATTACATATGCTGCTATGGAGCGAGCTCTGACGCCCGGTTCCCATGCCGAGGACATTTGCTGTAATGACCAGACTAGGGACAACAGGACGGCTGCTTCGTTAAGACAGGCGAAAAATCCCCGCACACTGCTTCAGGAAAATGATGTGTGTGCATGTGTGTGTCTGTGTGTGTGTGCATATATGTCTGTGTTGTGTTTGCATGTGTGTATGTGTATGTGCGTGCGTGCACATCTCTTCCTCTGTCTCATACTGTCCCTCAACTCCACTTCTTTGCTACGCACTTTTCAGAAACTGATTTCCACATTTGATGCACTAAATCCTTCAACGATGGCACAGAGATCTCCTGCTCAGCTCTCAGGGCTCCATGTCGCATCCCGCAATCACAGACCATGAGGCTCCTGACCCTTCTACCCTCTACCCCCCGTCCAGCACTAACCTCGCTGTCTCTAGCCTGGTTTTCCTGACTTCTGTCCTTATCTTATGCACTGAACTGACCTATGCTCTGTATTACTCTGATTAGATTGTAAGCTCCGATGAGCATGACTCTGACGGGTAGGGACTGTCTTTTGTATGTGGGCTGCCTCTTGTAGGTTAGCTGTACAGAGCTGCGTGCGTGGTGCTCTACAAGCGCTAAATAGAAGTAGAAGGTTTTCCAAGGGGGAATCGGCCCCGTCTGAGGCAAGAAGCACCACTGAGGGTAGAGAGTTGGCGATTGCTCATATCACTGTAAAATAAATCTATAAAAGTCAACCAAAATTGAAAATGCAACAAACCAGTGAAATTGTTCAAACCTAGCATTAAAGAAACCCACCATCACCCTCCTCTCCCCCTCCAAAAAAATGAAATAAACTTGCCAGGAAGCAAGCTAACATGGATTAATTACCAGCTTCCTGATGCTTAGAAAAGTAGTTTCCATCAACTTTCTAAATGATAAATAGCCATGAATAGCACAGGCTGGCAAAGGACGAGTGCGCCACAGTGGTGGAGTCCATGTCTCTCCTACTAATTAAAAGGCCCTTAAAGTCTGACCTGGGTGACATCACTTAAAACACGCCCTGATTTTAAAAAGGAGGCACACTATTTTAAAATGAGCCTGAAATTCTATTGGCAACCAATGCAAGAACAGGGAGTCATCCTGGTCCGCAATTCAGTTTACAGCGAGAGACAATTTTGCACAGGTTCTGCTGGGAAGGGGGCTACAGGCAGAGGAAGAGGTGTGGAGCAGTTAAGAGGGATTCGCTGAAGGGCAGAGGTATCCATTGACTTACTGTAGGACTGTGCGTCATCCAGGATGGGATGATCCAATTCCCACTTTTGTTTTTGCCCCTCTCTCCCAACCCCACTGCATGCAGGGAAATGTAGTTTGGATTTCCTGAAGAAAAGCAGGGCTTGCCCTTCCATGCCTACTCTGGGTATAAAGGTGGCACCAGGGCTGGTTCAATGTTACCCTCTTCCCTTTGCAATAGGCCATGTGGTCTTTTTCTGCCATCATGTTTCTATTTGTCTTATGCTTATAATAAATACATTCAGGGCATGTTTATTAAAATGCACTACTCGATTAGGCACGGTGCTAAGAAGGAGCACAGGACCCAGGGCCAGAAATCCCACACTACCTGAGCTCGCCATAGGGCTGCAAATAGGCAGGAAGGGTGCTGAATGAAGACATCACTGTGGGTTGTGGCTAGCATGGCACTAACTGCATTTGGCACCCTTAAGCATGGGTGAAATTAATGCCACCTTCATGAGTGACTTAAGTGCACCTCTGTGCCAGTTGGCATGGTGTGGGCCCCGGTGCGAGTGACGCAGCCCATATGCCCATTACTGGTGCGGCCCCCATGTGAGTAATGCAGCCCATATGCCCATTACTGGTGCGGCCCTTGTGTGAGTAACGCAGCCCATATGCCCATTACTGGTGTGGGCCCCGGTGCGAGTGACGCAGCCCATATGCCCATTAGTGGTGTGGCCCCCATGCAAGCAACGCAGCCCATATGCCCATTACTGGTGTGGCCACTGTGTGAGTAATGCAGCCCATATGCCCATTAGTGGTGTGGCCCCCATGCAAGCAATGCAGCCCATATGCCAATTACTGGTGCGGCCCCTGTGTGAGTAATGCAGCCCATATGCCCATTACTGGTGCGGCCCCCATGTGAGTAATGCAGCCCATATGCCCATTACTGGTGCGCCCCTGTGTGAGTAACGCAGGCCATATACCCATTACTGGTTTGGGCCCCCGTGTGAGTAACGCAGGCCATATGCCCATTACTGGTGCGGCCCCCATGTGAGTAATGCAGCCCATATGCCCATTACTGGTGTGGGCCCCCGTACGAGCAACGCAGCCCATATGCCCATTACTGGTGCAGCCCCTTTGTGTGTGACGCAGCCCATATGCCCATTACTGGTGCGGCCCCCATGTGAGTAATGCAGCCCATATGCCCATTACTGGTGTGGGCCCCCATACGAGCAACGCAGCCCATATGCCCATTACTGGTGTGGCCCCTGTGTGAGTAACATAGCCCATATGCCCATTACTGGTGCTGCCCCCGTGTGAGTAACATAGCCCATATGCCCATTACTGGTGCTGCCCCTGTGTGAGTGATGCAGCCCATATGCCCATTACTGGTGCGGCCCCAGTGTGAGTGATGCAGCCCATATGCCCATTACTGGTGCGGCCCCAGTGTGAGTGATGCAGCCCATATGCCCATTACTGGTGCGGCCCCAGTGTGAGTGATGCAGCCCATATGCCCATTACTGGTGCGGCCCCAGTGTGAGTAACGCAGCCCATATGCCCATTACTGGTGCGGCCCCCGTACGAGCAACACAGCCCATATGCCCATTACTGGTGCGGTCCCCATGCGAGCAACGCAGCCCATATGCCCATTACTGGTGAGGGTCTTAGTAGACACCAATAAAGGCATCAGGACTCAAATGCATTTTCTGCCTAATCAATATAATAGAATGCTCAGGGGTTTTCCTTGTTAAGTGTGGTGGGATGTGAACCCGAGGCTTTTGTGCATATTTAGGAGCTGGTATAACGAGAAGTGTGGTTACCAATGCTCGGTGCTCTTTGGCCTCTTGTCCTGGGAACCACCGTGACTTCGGCTTCTCACTTATTCAGACCTGAGCATGGGAAAGCACCCAAACTTTGTCTAGCTTCCTGGCACTGGAAACATTCTGAGTAGCCAACCAATGCCTGTGTCAGGTATGCATCATGTCCCCGCCATAGCGCTCTGTCGGCAAGAAACCCCTGAGTCTACTCTGCCAAAGGGCTGTCGGCTTGTCGAGGACTCCTGGCATCCATGAGGCAATGTCGCTGGGATGGTGAGGGCAGAAATGGTACAAATCAGCTCTGAGCACACAGTGGAGGGAGATACAACCACTGTCTCTGCATGGTGCTTCAATATTTGAGTGCAGGGAGATCCAGTATATAGGAGGACCTCAGAAGCCCAGGGAGACTCCTGTTCAGACCCCAGGCTGAGCATGCGGACTCCTCTGATCCCTGCCTAGGGCACAGGGGAGACCCTAGTCCTCAGCTGTAATCCCATGGAGATTTCCTCTCTCTCCCCCTGACCACACACTCTCCGTCTCGTTCCCTCCGCACCCTCCCATCTCTGCTCACATTGCGCCATGGAAAAAACACTTAAAAGTGATATGATCTGAAGAATTGCTCTGTATTCAGTTGGGGCCAGGAGATCCTTAAAAGTCCAGGGATTCCTGGCGCTGCCTGACAAAACATTCTCAAGTCCTAAGAGCTTCATGCTCTGCAGACAGAACTAGATGATGGACACCTTAAGTATCTTTAAACCCTTTCCTTTACCCCCAGGGACACACGTACATTTTTGAGCAGTGTTGTTACATTTAAATATAGGCTCCTGTTTTGTCTAGGGAAAGGGGATATGTTCTAATATCGAGGGCAGTTGAGAAGTTGGGGGGAGGGATAAAATAAATGGAAGGATGTGTGAGAGGATCTGGGTCTTGGATTAGGTATGGAAATTATGGATGTGCACGGGCAAAGCATTTTCCCTTTGGGTTTGCCTTTTATCCATGATTTCGGGTGGTTTTTCAATTTATTCCACAGATACTGAACCTTTTAAGAATTTTTGGGCAGATGCATTAGAACTTTCTAACATGTGCAAGTCAGTTGCATGTGCGTTGCTTCCTAGGTTTATGCGCGAACACTCAACTTTGCATGCATTGACATTTTTAAGGTGCACAAACAACCTGAAAGTGTGCCAACGAACGAACTGCATTTACCCCTGAGGATGGCAAGAAGAGGTAGGGGAAGGGATCATGAAGCCAACTTGCCTGGATTAGAGGTTCATCTGCGCTCAAGATCTTGAGGAGAGGCGGCAAAGCTGACCCATGAGGCACTGGGGTCCTGGAGGGTCGTTGCCTGCTGCACTGAGGTGGGAAGGGGGAAAACGTGTGTCAGAAATCAGGAAAGGGTAGAAGGAAAGATAGTGTGGGCAAGTTGCATGAACACTAGCTCCCTGTACAAAAGAGTTTATCCACTTTCTTGTGTGTGTGTGGGGGGGGGGGGGGAGGCCATATAGATCTTCCTGTGCAGCCCTGAGGTTAGATAGCAGAAAACTGAGAAAACCAGGAGCTGAACTGAAGGAGGATTGCTGGGGAGCAGGACCAGGAGGAAGACAATAACTTTCAGATGCTGGAACTCTCCCCAGTGACAGGTGTGCCTTGAAAGGGAAGTATTTATTTTGTAAAAGCCCGCTGATGTAACTGTATTGGTTTTCCCCTAATACCAGTGGTGGAAAAGAAGGTTCCCCAGCCTGCTGGCACATTAAAGACCACAGCCAGAACTTATGGTACCTGTTTCCTTGTGCAGGAATTCTAGACACAGGAGAAAGTTCCAGAGGGTTAGTGTTTAACTCTGTCTATCTGGTGACTAACAGGCAGATGCCCATTGCAACTGGTATAGCATGACCTGCTGAAATTTTGTTGGTGGGCTATCCATAGCTCATCTAGCCATGTCTAAGCTCTGTACCAAGGGAAGGGTCTCTACTGGAGCAGCTACTCTTCCCCCTTCTCCCCCAGCTTATAGAAAGAGGGTGATAACTTCCTACATTTTCACTGGGTCCAGGCTCTGCACCGCCTTGCAAATGAGCCGTGCGCGGAAAGCCTGTGCTAAACAAGGCGGGCAAGCCAGGCGCATGTGCTCAGGGATCTCAGTTAGCAGCAGCTGTATCCTGTGTGCATGTGCTGGATGCTATGTGGTGCGTAACAGCAAGATTGTTCTGCACAGAAATTCTGCTCAGAGGAATACCGCTATGATGCACCGCATAGCATTCCAGTGCACGCACATACCCGCACGCTTCCCCCACCATCTTTTTTCAGCAGTCTGTTCGGCAAAGCCAGAAACATTGTCGCTGGGCACTCAAACAGATAGAAATTCCTCACCACCACTGACCTATGAGCTAACCCGTAATGTCTCCTCAGACCTCACACTAAAATGCCAGCATTCTGCTCACACACTAGCACAGACACTGTGTTAATGGCACCGCAGTTTGTTCCATTGAGCCCTGAGTGTCTGTGTCTGTGCATATATGCAGGCCAGAACATATGTGGCATGCAGAGTGTGTGCACGCACACAGAGAATAGGACAGGACTTGCCAGCCCTGTCCTGGGAACTGCACAGCCAGGTGGGTTTTACAGGAGATCCACCATGAATTTACATATTCGGGCTCCAATGCCCACAAACTGATCTCATGCATATACATGCTGGATATGCTGAAAACCTGATTGGCAGTGGGGTCCTCAGACCAGATTTGGAAATAGGATAACCTCTTTGCTTGGTTGTGCTTGTGGTGGGCTGGTCCCTGGCAACGTGGAGATAGAAGTCACGAAGTTTTATAATGAACTAGACATCTGGTAGTGCAGAGTAGCTACCAAAAAGTGTCACCCTACTGTTCTGCTTCTTGTGGCTTTAGCTGTGAGGGTTTGAGGGACTTCCTCTCCTCCCCATGCATCTACACGTCTGAACCATATTGGATGAGTCACTGTTGCCAGTCATGAGGAGGAAATTTGGCCATTGCGATGAGATGTGTCTGATATTGCACAGCAGAAGGAAACACGAAATGTGCTTGTGTGAGCATCACAGGGGCGGCAGTTAAGAAATATTATACAAAATGTTCTGTTTGTCTAACAGACGCCTGCGTACTAAGGGCATTATGACTGCATTGGCGCTGACAGCATTCCCCCTGGAGGTAGCTGCATGCACGTTTCTGGTGTAGGAATCTGGAAATCAGAATCCATACAACTCCCTAGGTACCCTTCCCTCTGGATTTTGGTCGTATGAATGTACAATGGGAAAAGGGACCAGTTCCCTAGAGCAGCACAGTACACTTAGCAAAGGTGAGCACTGTGACCGGTTCCCCTAGAGCAACACACTACACTTAGCAAAGGTGAGCACTGTGACCGGTTCCCCTAGAGCAGCACACTACACTTAGCAAAGGTGAGCACTGTGACCGGTTCCTCTAGAGCAGCACACTACACTTAGCAAAGGTGAGCACTGTGACCGGTTCCCCTAGAGCGGCGTACTACACTTAGCAAAGGCGAGCACTGTGACCGGTTCCCTAGAGCAGCACACTACACTTAGCAAAGGTGAGCACTGTAACCGGTTCCCCTAGAGCAGCACACTACACTTAGCAAAGGTGAGCACTGTGACCGGTTCCCCTAGAGCAGCATACTACACTTAGCAAACGTGAGCACTGTAATGAGGCACACTTTAATTCGGTGTTCTGGGACACAGTGCAATGCTTCCCATTTTACTAAACTCCAAGGCGATTCCTTTTTGATTGAACTAACTTGTCACATTTTGAGACCAGCGGTTAGGAGTTACACTCCCTTCCTCAGGTTGACATGAGTGAATGAAGGAATTCAAGGAGGCATGCAAGTGCCTGGAGGAAAAACCCATAAACCATTATTAAGGTAAATTGAGGGAAAACCATTGCTTATCCCTGGGAATATGTAGCATGGAATCTGGCTACTTTTTGGGAGCCTGCCAGGTACTTGTGACCTGGATTTGTCACGGTTGGAAACAGGATACCGGGCTTGATGAGACATCGGTATGACCTACTGTGGCTAATCTCATGTTCTTCTGGGACAAGGGTGGATATGTGCGGGAGAGGAAGGGATGGTAGAGTCTCCTAGTTAGTCTGGAAGGACAGACTGGATAGACTGTATGCTCTTTATCTGCTGTCATTTGCTAGGTTTCTCTAGGTAGGAGATATATGAAGTTATTGAAGTAGACAGGCATCACCTTGATGCAAAGGTGAGCACTGCAAAGGTGCAAAGGTGGACGGCAGGCTGCAACTCTGACGTGTTTCCTGGTTCACGGGCAAGAGGAAGGTAAAGTCGGATAAGAAGCCCTCTGCTGCCCAACAGACCTCCTTGGCCTTACCTGTGGGGTTTGGTCCCCTTGATTCCTTCGTTTTACACTCAGAGCAGCAGCCAGCGGTGTCAGGGGAGAAAAGCCTCACTGTCTTGATGTCGGAGTCGGGCAGCTCGGTGTCTTGCTCAGGTGCAGATATCCTCCTCTGAGTTACAGAGATATCCAAAGTTGGCATCTTTAGCAGTGAGCCTGGAGAGCCAGGGGGGGTGGTTGCTTGCCGGACTGCGGCATGTCATCATCCCAATGAGGGCCGACTCCCAGACACAACGCAGAAGCTGTGCTAGCCCTGTGGGGACATCTATCTGCTAAGGCTCAGCTGGAGGAGGAGGGAGCTATGGTGGTCTTGTTTTTGGCTGTAATGTGAACCTTGGTTCACCGGCGCGAGACCCACAGCTGGTGGGTCGGGAGCAGGAGGGATTTCATTTGTCTTTCCTTTGGATAGTCCAGAAGAATTTACTTTGAATCAATTTGATCAGCAATAATAAATTTAGGAGAAACTCTTGTGCTACAAATACAAGTTTTGTCTTTGCAGTTTCAAGGTAACCTGGTAGTCAGTCATAAGAATGCTGAAGCTATTTCATCTTTACAAACCTCAGTGGCTGGCTATATCGTGAGAACTACTCATTTGGAGAGGAACTCTGACTCTTTTGTTAAAGATATAAGTATAATTAAAGCTAAGATTGGACAATATTTTGAGATCTGCTAATTTGCAATTTGTTAATTTTCCTAAGTCTTTGTTGATTTCTGCTAAAGATATGTTTAACGTATATCTCTCTGAAAGTGGGGGTTCCCCCAGAGTCGCATCCTCCTATGACTAGAGATTATTATTTACCATCTGCTAAGAAAACTCCAGGAGGATCTGAGGTTCCCGGCCTGCAACAGGTCGATTCTTTGAATGTGTCTGCTGTATTAGATACTTCTGATTCAGAATCTTTAGTCCCATCTACGCTCTTGGCTACATTGACTTTAACTACTGATCATAAATGGTTACTAAAAGTGTTTTTCAAAAGGAGGAATATTTTGTTTAAAAGGTCTTTTGGTCCTTATCTTTCCTGATTTGGCTAGAGAAGCTCAGTGCAGGAGGTGGGAGCTCTTCTTCTCCGACTCAGGGGGGTTACAGCTGGGGGCTTTATTTTTTCTCAAGTTCCCATGCACATGTATGGTCAAATTGCAGCCTGTTTCCTATCTGTTTTTTAACCCTTGCAGTTACTGTCATTTACTAATGCTTGCAGACCTGTTGGTCTGGGAGCTCCCAGTTCTAGTGCTCTGTGAATACTGGGCATTAACGTCTGCTTGAATTTCCTTCGTTTTTGTAAATTTCTTTATTTTTCCTTTTTCTTGGGCTTCTCTAGTAGTTTTGCTTGTAGTTTTTCTTTGTATATTATTACATTCTGTTTCTTTATTCCTGTAGAAATTGTAATGCTTGGTAAATGTTAAAATTCATTACAAAAAAAAATCAGGCATCTCCTTCAACACTTTTCCCCAATAATTCGGTTGCTACTTAAACTCATTGCTTGCTTTGAGAAGACACCAATCTTTAAAGGACCTTCCTGAATTCAGAAATCGGGAATGTTCATTTTTTATTACTTAAAATTGATTTTCCCTGTTTTCTGCCTAAAGGCAGGAGTGAATGAAATCAGCCAATAATAGCCCCCCTCCCCCGTCCTACCCCACCCCACTTCCTTCCTAGCACTCGGCTGCAGACCTCACTAAGCCATATTCAACCCTGCATTGTCCTTACTGCTGAGTGCTGACCATCACCTGAAGCTCAGCTTCCAGGAACCTTTCATGACCTTCAGTTGCCCTCAGGGGATGAGGTGCTCTGCTCTTTATGTAAAGACCTCTAGGGCCCTTCAGTGGTTTTATTCTGTTTTACGTGTAACATAGGGACCTTTCCAAGCTTGGGAGGTTTGGAGGGAACAGGAAAAAGTGTCCCGGCCATAAAGGGGGGATTTTAATTTTATAAATACTGCAGCCTGGGACAGAATTTTGGTTTTGGCTAGTTGTCGCTGTACCACAGAGGTTTTGTTTTCTTTAGCTGGCAAAGATGGTTGGCATGAGGAGATTGGGGCTATGGGAGACCCCGGGATAGAAAAGGAATTTTTCTGATTGTTCTGAATCGCATGATTGGGATATAGCCATAGCTGGCTATAATCTATTCAGAAGAGACAGATAAAATGGAAAAGGAGGAGGAGTAGTCTTGTATGTCAAAAGCAATATTAAAGCTACTGAAATGCAGGGGTCATGGGGAAAAGAAGAAGCACTCTGGGTTGTGTTGGAAAGAGGAGATGGCACTGTCATCCATACTGCTGTACTCTACAGACCTCCAACTCAAATCGAAGAGCTAGATAATGAATTGATTATAGATATTGCCAAGATAGCCATAAAGGGGGAAGCAATCATTTTGGGTGACTTTAATCTACCTGATGTGGATTGGATTACTCCTTCTGCACATCTGGAAAGAAGCAAAAAAAATTGTAGATGCTCTCCAAGATGCATCACTTAGACAAATGGTCATGGAACCAACCAGGGAAAGCTCAATGCTGGATTTAGTGCTCACCAATGGTGATAGTGTGTTGAATGTCTGCGTGAGTGCCCCTGTGAGCAACAGCGATCATCACATGGTGTGGTTTGAGATAAAAGCCAAGGTACAGGCCAAACATAGCAAGCTCAAAGTCCTAAACTTCAAAAACACTGACTTAAAAAAAATGGCCGAGTACCTAAAAGAGGAGATGACAGGGTGGAAGGAGATAAGGGAAGTGGAATTGCAATGGGCTAAATTAAGGGTGCCAATAAAAGGGGCAACAGATAAATATGTAAGAAAAGTAAATAAAAACAAGAGGAGAAGGAAACCTATTTGGTTTTCCAAAGAAGTGGCTGCTCAAATAAAGGCAAAAAACACAGCTTTCGCAAAATTCAAAAGCTTGCAAACAGAAGAACACAGAAATGAATACAGGATCAAACTCAAAGAATCAAAAGAGAAATAAGGATAGCAAAATCAAAGGCAGAGGAAAAGATGGCTAAAGATGTTAAGGGTGGCGACAAAACTTTCTTCAGGTATATTTGGGAAAGGAAGAAGATCAGAGTTGGAATTGCAGGACTCAGAAGTGCTGGGAAAGGACTCGTGAAAAGTGACATAGAAAAAGCGAAATTGCTAAACAAATACTTCTGCTCTGTTTTTACTAAAGAAAATCCTGGAGATGGACCAGCTGTGACTCCCAAATATAAAAATGGGAATGAGGTAGATACCACACCATTCACAGAAGATGAGGTGTTGGAACAACTTGCTAAACTGAAAGTGGACAAAGCCATGGGACCAGATGGGATACATCCCAGGATACTGAAAGAGCTCAGAGAGGTTCTTGCAAGGCCGTTAAAGGATGTTTTCAAAAGGTCCTTGGAAACAGGAGAGGTTCCTCAGGACTGGAGAATGGCTGATGTCGTACCTCTACACAAAAGTGGTGACAAGGAAGAAGTGTCAAACTACAGACCCGTGAGCCTTACCTCGGTGGCGGGAAAAGTAATGGAGGCGCTCCTGAAAGAGCGAATAGTTTGGAAATCTCGTCCGTGGAGAACTCCAGAAACACAGAAACGTCTAGCGAAGTAGATGCTAAATCCTTACCTGCGTCATTGGCAAGAGGGGAAGAGGCCTCTGCTGAAATCACCGAAGAAATATAATAAACTGAGGAAAACTTTATCAAATTAGGATCATCAATCAATAAGACCTCTTTAAAATATTTATACAACAAAATAATAGGAGTAAGATAATGAGTCTGGGGAAAATTAAGAAATCTTAGATTTTTTAAACGAACCACATTTTCAAGAGACTCAATCGCGCCACCTTAATTGTCTCCTTTGTGTCATTGTCTGATAAAAATTTTATATTGCGGTTGTATTTTCCTAAAAGGAAACAATTATTTTGTGGTGGCGCGATACAGGTTTTCCCTGACGTGTGTCGACTCACTCAGAAACGTAGGAAAGCTTTTTTAGCATTGAAACCTCGCATAATGGCAATAGGGGCCTCCTTTTTCCTCAAATATCCTTGCAAATGTATTTTGATTTACGAACAGACTAAATATGTCTTTATGGAATCTGATTCATTGATAGCTTTTTTAGATAGTAAAGAATGTGATTAGGGTTTTTCTTTTCCTTCACTTCCTCTCTAAGTCTTAGGGTTAGATGTTATGATTCCAATCTGGCTTTGTAAAATGGTTGTTTATGGATATATTTGTTTTTCTTGATCCTCTCGCTTCCTTGATGTGGACTTGATTGTACTTCTTTTCTTTGTTTCAAATAAAGATTGTTAAAACGCAAAAAAAAAAAAAAAAAAAAAAGAGAGAGCGAATAGTGAACTTTCTCAAAACCAACAGGTTGCAAGATCCAAGGCAACATGGTTTTACTGATGGACGGTCTTGCCAAACAAATCTGAGTTCTATGAGTAGGTGACCAAGGAACTAGATCAGGGGCATGCGATGGATGTCATCTACCTGGATTTCAGCAAAGCCTTTGATACTGTTCCTCATAGGAGGCTTGTCAACAAACTCAGTAGCTTTGGGATGGGTCCCAAGATGGTGAACTAGATTAGAAATTGGTTGACTGACAGATGACAGAAGATACATGGAGCTCACTCGGATGAAAGGAAGGTGATTAGCGGGGTGCCCCAGGGTTCAGTCCTGGGCCCGGCACTGTTCAATGTATTTGTGAGGGATATTGTTGAAGGACTGAATGGAAAAGTCTGTCTTTTTGCAGATGACACAAAAATTTGCAACAGAGTGGACTTCCCCAAGGGAGTGGATAACATGAGAAAAGATCTACAAAAGCTGGAAGAATGGTCTAATGCTTGGCAATTACGATTTAATGCGAAAAAGTGCAGTGTCATGCACTTAGGTAGCAGAAATCCAAGGGAAATGTACGCAATAGGGGGCAAGAGGTTGGTGTGCATGGCTCAGGAGAAAGATCTTGGTGTGATTATCTCTGATGGTCTCAAGGTGGCAAAACAGTGCAACAAGGCGGTGGCAAAAGCCAGGAGGATGTTGGGCTGCATACAAAGAGGGATTACCAGCAGACAGGAAGGTAGAGGTACTTATGCCACTGTACAGGTCGCTGGTGAGGCCTCACTTGGAATACTGTGTTCAGTTTTGGAGACCATATCTTGCAAAAGATGTAAAAAGACTGGAAAGTGTTCAGAGGAAGGCGACCAAAAGGATTTGGAGCCTGTGTAAGAAACCCTATGAGAAGAGACTTGAAGACCTAAATACGTACAGTTTGGAGGAGAGGAGGGATAGGGGAGATATGATTCAGACCTTTAAATACTTAGAGGAACGATGAACAAACAAACCTCTTCCAAAGACGGGGAAGCTGCAAAAGTAGAGGGCATAACGTGAAGCTGCAAGGTGGAAAATTGAAAGGCAATGTCAGGAAATATTTTTTCACTGAAAGGGTGGTGGATGCTTGGAATGCTCTCCCGATGGAAGTGATGGGGGCAAACACGGTGATGGAATTCAAAACAGCATGGGACAAGCACAGCGGATCCCTTTATAGCAACAGGATAAAAACAAATAAAACGGAACCATCTAACTTCTCAACAAATAGGGGTGTCCTACATGGAGTGGTGGGTCCACCCCTAAACAAAGACATGGGGAGGGGTGGCCTGCACGGAGCAACGGGTGCACCTACTCTTGCTGTATATTTGCTGGGCAGACTGGATGGACCATGCTGGTCTTTATCTGCCGTCATTTACTATGTTACTATGTTCGAAGAGTCTTGAGTCCAACTCTCTTCGAACATAGTAACATAGTAAATGACGGCAGATAAAGACCAGCATGGTCCATCCAGTCTGCCCAGCAAATATACAGCAAGAGTAGGTGCCACTAACGTTTCTTAATTCCTAGGAGCAGAGTCCAGCAGGGCAAGGGTCCATAAGAACATAAGAAATGCCATACTGGGTCAAACCAAGGTCCATCAAGCCCAGTATCCTGTTTCCAACAGTGGCCAATCCAGGTCACAAGTCTCGAGGAAAGCCCTTGAGGAGCCCAGAGAGGTTAGAGGTCTTGCCCTTGAAATCTGGAAGGTTTGTAGTCCATGGATATCTCAAATCTTTGTCTCAGTGTTAGAGACTGGAATGAAATGAATTGTGACTTTTAATATTTTCTTCTATTTTCCCAACTTGACTTTAATGAATTTTCAGAAACTTTAAGGTTCAGAATGAACATCTGGACTGAATTGGGCATTTTGTTGACATGGACCGGAGATGACTCCCCGTGTAGCTAGTCCCGTCTCAAGAGCCCTGATGCCAGCGGCTATGTCCTCAAGTGTGTGGCCCCAAAAGTATATGCCCATAGTCTCTCTGTGGGGAAGGGCCCTTGATTGGTATATGGAGACCATGGGATCTACATTTACAATCACCTGGCAGAATGCAGAGTGGAGAGGGCAAGTGTGGCACAGTACAAAAATACAACACCGGGCAGAGGAGAAGAAAACAGCTTAAAATCTCATTTAGAAACCTAAGGAGAGGCACATTATAAACCTAAAATATGGTTACAGACCCAAGGAAGAAATGGCTGAGTGAACGTTAGTGGCAGAGATGGTCCAGCAGGTGGCGACAGTGCATCTGAATTCAAGAATTCTCATGTCTAGTTGAGCCTGTAAAGCTGCAGTAAAGGGGTAAAATATGAAAGTCAAACCCTAAAGGAAAAAAAAAATTTCCTGGCTTCGTATTAACTCTTTCCATGCTCTCCAGTCTAGGCGTAGGCAGAGAGAACCTCTGGATGTAAAGAAGGGAAGGGAAGCCTGAGGTGAATTAGAGTCCATGGCTATGCACCCGGAATGAAATTGGGCAGGTTACATGGACCAACGGATCTCTATCTGGTGTCAATGTCTCTGTTTCTGCTATTCTGACAGTCCTCTGAGCAGAAAAGCCTTGTGGCCCTTTCTTAAGTATCATTTGCTCTGCCCTGGATGTTGCCTACACCTCCCAACCTCCAAATTGTCATGTTACTACAGACCCTCCTTGATTTCTAACCCTCCTTCCTCCCCCATTGTCTGTATCAATCCCAAACAGGCTGAGATTCTCTCCTAGATTTTGGTTTCCACCCTCTTTTCTTCTAGAAAAGTACATTTGGAGTTTCTGAAGTCTATCAAAGGAGTCCATCTTTGCAGAGGTGGTGTGTGTGGTATTTTTGGTTAGGAAGGACAGGATAAAAGCATTTATAGATATGGATAGGTAGAAGGTTTTGATGGAGGTATTGGCTGGGGTATTGATGGACAGCAGAGGCATTTTTGAGGTAGGATAGGGTAGGAACATTCTTGACCACCATGGGACATTTTGGGGCTAGGAAGAGTAGGAGAAAAGTTTTCTTGAGCAGAGAGAGTAGGACAAAGCTTTCTTGAGAGGAAAAGGGAGAAGATGGGTCACTCTTGTGTGAAAATGGATAGGATGAAGTTATTTGTATTATGATAGCGAAGAGTGAAGCATTCTGTGATAAGAATGGGCAGGTTGAGGGAATTCTTATGTTAAATATGGTGGTGTTAGGGCCGGCCCAACCACTAGCTGAACTAGGTGGTCGCCTAGGGCAGCATCTTCCAGAAGGCAGCAAAAGCAGGGCGTTCATAGCTAAATAATAGATTTTGACAGCCAGAGGGGGTGTAAAGCTTGAGATTCAGCTAGTGCGCCAACACTTTGGACCAACTCTAGGGCCGGCCCTGGGTGGGATGAAGACATTTATGGGTATGGAAGGTTCTGGATTAGGGAGAGGCAGGATGAGGGTAATCTTGGGGAAGGAGGAGGGCATTTCCAAGCGTGGGTACCGCGTGAGCACGTTTCTCTTTCTCTCTCTTGCTACTTTTCCCTGATCCCCTTCCCCACCTCCAGCTTTGCTTTCTCTCTGGGAATGTGACTTCCAAAGAGAAGGTCCATTTTTTTCTCCTCCCTCCCTCCCCATCATTATCTGTCAGTGTAGGCCACACTTGTCATCCCACCTTTCCCTGCCACCCTTAGTTTCTTAGTCTATTTGTTCCATGGAACAGATGTAAATAATTTTCCTTTCCCAGCCTCTCGTGGGGGCTGCCGGCATGCCCTCCCTGTTCACTGTGTTCCACCTGCCATCCCTCTCCGCTACACATGGCGCGTCTCTTCATCATTAGAGTCAATAATGGGAAGTCAAGTCTTCTGGGGGCTGGCCCTTGCTGCTCCCCGCTGTGCTCTATGGGCCTTCCTGCGTTGTTTACTGAGCTTGCAAATTGTATGACGGGCTTTGCTGCCACAAGGGTCAAACTGCTGTATAGCCCTTCGCCAGCGCTGCTGAGGGTTTTCAGGAACTCTGATAAATATCAGCCATGCTCAGAGGAGATCTGGGCACTGTTATCTGCTAAAAAATGCCAGGGGAGACTGGCAAAATGTAGAGAGCACAGGGACTGAAATTACAGGAGGAAACTGGTAACATGGAGGCACTGAAAGGGCTAGAAAGGAGAGCACAGGTCTGCAGAAATGGAAAATACCAGTTACAAGAATAAAATAAACCCCTTTAAGGAGACCTGGATCTCTTTCTTCACGCATTTGCCGGGTTTTATTACCTTTCTCCCATCTCGATATCAGTGGGCGCGCAGGACTGTCAAGCAGAGTCATCGCTTCTGTGAATGAATTTAGAGTTGCCAGTGGGCTCCAACTTTGCCTGGCTAGATTGAGCCATCCTTGGTTTACCCCATTGCATGCCAGGATTTGCAAATGGGATAAAAGCAGAAGTACAAGACCCTACATGCCATGGGCTGAACCAGGAACTGGATCAGCTGTTCTGGCAAGACTGGGGCCAGTTGGCCATCTTGGGGTCTCCAGAACATGCAGATTTCTCTCCTGAATATTCATGGTGGGTCTCCTGAAGCCCGACTGGCTGCGGGTAACCAGGAGAGGTTTGCGAAGTTCTGGTTTGAGGTGTCCGCAGTATTTCTTTGTTTACCCTCCTCCTTTCTCTAGCTTCTCTTCCACTTCAATTCATTCCCCTTTCTTTCCTTCTTTCCAGCCTTTCATCCTTTTCTTCTTCTTCCTCCATCTCTCATCCACTTTTGTTCCGTGTTTTCATTGACTCCATCCTTAGCTTTTCCCACTTTAAACACTTTCTCCTTTCCCCTCCTCTCTCATCTTTACTTTTCCCTCTCACTTCCTCCTTTCCCCTCTCCCCATTCCTCTTCTTTCCCTCCCTCTCAGCTCCTTTCATTATCTCTACTTCTCTGTTCTCTTCTCTTTCTTCTTCTCCCTTTATCCTTCCATTTCCCTTCTCTCTTCTTCCCTCTTTTTCCTTTTCTTACTTCCCCCCTCCTCTTCTTTCTTTTTTTCTTCCCTCCCCTCCCAACTCCTCTTTTTTCCATCTTTTATCTTTTCTTTCCAGTCTCTCTTTTCTCATTGTTCCTTCTTTTCCCCCTTCGCTGTCTGTCCTTCTCTTTCTTTCCCCTTCCCCATCTCTCTCTCTTTCTTCCTTTCTCTTTCTTCATCTCCTTCCCCACCTGTCCTCTTTCTTTCCTTCTTTCCTTCCCTCTCACTCTCCCTTTTGCCCTTTCTCCTTCTCTTTTCCCTTTTCTTCCTCTCTCTCTCCTTCCCCTCTCTTCTTCTCTCTCTTCCCATCTCTTTCCTCACTCTCCACCACTTCTCCTTCCTTCTTCCTCATTCTCCCCTTCTCTCCCTCTTTTCCTGTCTCTCCTTTCCCTCTTTCTTCCTCCTTTTCCATCTCTCCTTTCTTTCCTCCTTATCTCTTTCCCTCCTTCTCTCCTTCCATGTCTCACCTTCTCTCTTTCCTTATATTTTTTCTCCATCTCTCCCTTTCTCTTATCCTCATTCTTCCTCCTCTCTTCATCTCGTTCCTTCTCTTCTTCTCATTTGTCTTCTCCTCCTCTCTCCCTTCTTCCTCCCTCCTTTCTGCTTTTTTCCCTTCTCTTTCTTTCTCCCTCCCTCTCTTGTTCTAATTCTTCCTCTTGCCCTCCTTTTCCCATCACCCCTTTCTCCTCCTCACATCTGCTGTGGCTGGATAATTAAATAGCGCTAGCAGCTCCGTTGTAACCGATTCTGCCGGCGTGAGCGACACGGGAAGTCTTTTCAGTCTTCAGGGATAATGAATACATAAAAGAATCCGTGCCTCTCATTTATCAAATCATTCGGTGATAAAGCGCTGCTCAGTGCCTAATTAAGCAAGGGCTGGTCAATACGAGTCCTCCGTCCCTACTACAGAATGCCAACAGCGAAAGGGAGGAGGGAGGATGATTATGGCATGGGAAGGTAGAAACTATTTATAGAGCAAGGTAGTTTTAGTTTACACCACAAGGCACGTCCCCTGTGAATTCTGGGGAATGTGAATTATTTCATATAGCACCTCCTGCAGGAAGAGGCTGGCACTGCAGGAGCTGTGAGTATCCCCACACCCAGTGTTTCTGCACTATTCCCTACAGCACCTCTTGCAGGTAGAGGCTGGGACTGCAGGTAGAGGCTGGGACTTGCAGGTAGAGGCTGGGATTGGTTATCCAGCGATGTGACCCCCAGTGCCATCTCTAATGCTCTTGCCAGCAGCCCATATAATGTGTCTGGGCCTTAAATGCGCATAGCCGCTCAAAGTCTGCCCTTTAGTAATGCAACATAGTAACATAGTATATGACGGCAGATAAAGACCAGTATGGTCCATCTAGTCTCCCAGCAAGGTGGCAAGAATAGGTGCACCTGCCGCTCTGTGCAGGTCACCCCTCCCCATGTCTTTGTTCAGGGGTGAACCCACCGCTCCGTGTAGGGCACCCCTGTTTGTTGAAAAATTAGATACTTAAGTTTATTTTGATTTTATCCTGTTGCTGTAAAGGATCCACTGTGTCTGTCCCATGCCATTTTGAATTCTGTCACTGTGTTTGCCCCCACCACTTCCATCGGGAGGGCATTCCAAGCATCCATCACCCTTTCAGTGAAAAAGTATTTCCTGACATTGCTTTTCAGTTTACTCCCTTGCAGCTTCATGTTATGCCCTCTAGTTTTACAGCTTCCCTGTCTTTGGAACAGGTTTGTTTGTTCCTTAAGTATTCAAAGGTCTGTATCGCATCTCCCCTGTCCCTCCTGTCCTCCACATATTTAGGTCTTCAAGTCTCTTCTCAATTTCTCAGGCTGCTCCAGATTTTCAAACCACCCTGGGTTCAGGCAAAAAAATATTCTCTACATTTTTCATAATTGTTCAGAACAGGTGAAGTCTAATACTTGTGAGCGAGGTGGAGACCTTAACTCTAACTGATCCCACCCCCCTCTCCATCAACCCATCATCACCTCTCAAACCTTATAAACAAATTCCAGGGGTCCCAGAAGTCTCACAGCAGTGACTGAAGGAGAATCAGGGGGACCTGTAGATCTGGTGGGGAGCAGGTCTGAGGTGCTGTTGAGAGAGGAGTGTTTGGGGTATGAGGGGACCAAATTGAAGACAATGATTTTTAATATTTCATGCAGCTTGTGGCAAATTTTGAAAGGGGGAAGCCACCTATTTTTACATGAGGGCTGCAAAGGCGAGGGGTGGGCAAAACAGTATGTTTGAAAAACAAATATACACACATTGTTTCCCTACCTCCTCCTAAACCCGACTCCTGGAAGCACCTTTAACCCAGCTAAAATATACACATTGTACGATTTTCAGCCCAGGCGATGTAGCTGGGGAAATGGTTTTGCAAATTCCAAGGGATATCCCAAGCTCACCTCACACCTGCTGGGCATGTGCAGTGCGGACCTGGAAGGAGAGACATCTCAGGAACCTGGGGCCGGCCCCAGAACTGGTTCAAGGTATAGGCGCCCTAGGCCTTACGCCTGCCATGGCTGTCGGGATCTATTGTTTAGTTTTGATTGCCCTGCTCTTTACCACCCTTCCCTAGGCAACCACCTAGTTTGCCTAGTGGTTAGGCTCGCCCTGCAGGTTCCGCATAAAGGGTTTTTTTTCTCCCTTTTTGTGTGTGCAAGGAAAACCACATACAGTCTGTTCCTCCTCCTTGCCAATGGTGCGTGCACGAGAGAGAATTCAGTCACCACAGAGTTTGTCTCGGAGAAATAAAAATTTCTCTACCCCACAAAGCCCATTTGTCACCAGAAATGGCATTAATTAATCAGAAGAATGCTGGAATGTGTTATTAGCAGTGAGTAGCTGCTCCCCCCCCCCCCGCTCTCCCGCTGAGCTCCTGCTGTCTGTCTGCCAGACTTCGGTGGGTGCACCCGATTCTTTCTGTCAGAGACAAAGAGAACGTAGGAAGGGGAATTGGGTAGGGGAGAGGGAAAAGGAGGGCAAGGGAAGGAAGAGAGAGGAACTGTTTCACTTCACTCTTGCAAGGTGCAGAGAAAAGAGAACTAGAATTCTGATGCCCCACTTCTGGCACCATCGGACTGCATGATCTGGGACAGACTCTCCAGCCTACACGCGTCCAGTCTTGTCAACTCTCCTGGATGAGGACTTAGTGAGACTCCCCTGATATGGCATGTTGCAAAACAGCACTTGCGAACGCAAGGGGTCACCCGGGGACATGTTTGCTGCACCCCTGTTCTTACAAGTAGCCCTGTTATATATAGATACAGACTGATTCTTGCTGAAGGATACAGAGCTGGGAGGGAGCCTCCCTTCCTATGTGAGGGAGTTATCTCTATTTTCCCTTCTCCATCACCTCTCCCTTTTGGCTGAGGGCATGGGAAAGAGACGTTGTCCTCTGAGACTGAGCTTTGAGCTCTCGCCACCTCCTCTGGTGTTTCTTCTACCCCTACATACAGGAGACTTGGAACCAAACCTCCCATACTTGGAGTTAACAGTAACCTCCAGGTTACCCAGGCCCAGGCTAAACCTAGTGCATGGTGGGCTCTGTAGTTCTCTATAAGAAGCCTGGGACCTAAACCCATAGCTGGCAGCAACCAGTGAGCGTGTCCTTTCGAGCCAACCATTTTTGGCTCATTCAATACCACCTGCGCTTGGTTAGCTTTAAAAAATGTACATGCAAATATTGCATCACAGCTTGCACCCCAAGAGTGGTTGCACATTTGCTCTTTTCCTTCCTGAAGTTTCAAAAGTGCTTCGTTTGAAGTGATCTGATGTGGCAAAGAGGACCCAAGGAACAACAATATGAATTTAATAGCATCTAATTACAGTGCCCACGGAAAGTGCCATCTGCTCTCTTGATCTTCTCTTTCTCCCACTTCCTCCCTTCTCCTCTTGAGTGTTTTGGCTGTGCCCCGCACTGGTCCCCAAGTCACTCCTAGAGGAGCCCCCTAGCAAGCCTGTCGGTATTCCACATATCCACTGTGAATATGCTTGGGATTTCCATGCACAGCCTTCACCATATGCAAATATATCTCATGGATATTCACGGTGGATATCCTGACAAACTGATTGGGAACCTGCACCCTCTAGGGCATCGGAGAAGGTTGAGCTGGTTCTGACTTTTGCTACACCCTCCCACCCCTCCCCTGATGTGTCTACAGCAGGGATTCTCAACCCAGTCCATGGGTCACACCTGGCCAGTCAGGCTTTCAGGATAAGCACAATGAATATGCATGAGAGAGATTTGCATGCCCTGTCTCCATTTCACCCAGATCTCTCTCATGCATGTTCATTGCGGTTATCCTGAAAGCCTGACTGGCCAGGTGTGTCCCAAGGACTGGTCTGAGAACCCATGGTCTACAGCCTTGTTTTCTCCATTGCAACTTGTTCATAGAGGGGGCAGGGCCCGATAAATCCCTGGGGCCACACTGCATCCGAGACATGGGCCCCTAGCCTCCCACTCCATGTGGTGCTGGCATCTTAGAAGAGAAACGAGAAGGAAGCGAGATGTGGAGGGCAGGAGGGGAGGGGAGGGGAGGAGAGGGGAGGGGAAGGGGGGGGGAGGCTTCATTGTTTACTGCAAGAAAAGAAAAACAAACCGCCAGCTGCTGACAGCTGTGACCGATTTCCTTCCCATCGGCCATGATATTTTGACAAATGGCCAGCGAAGTGGAACTGGAAAGCAGAGAGGAGGAGGAGGTGGAGGAGGGAATCACAGCCTGGGCCCCTGCCGGGGCTGGGCTGGAGCTATTAGGAGCCGTGGCAAACACATACACAGCTAACCAGCCCCAGCGTACATAAGAACATAAGATAAGAACATAAGATATGCCATACTGGGTCAGACCAAGGTCCATCAAGCCCAGTATCCTGTTTCCAACAGTGGCCAATCTAGGTCATATGTACCATCTGGCTTCCCACCCTGAGTTTCTCCGAGACCTTGACCTCTCTAACTTCATCTGTCTCCTGGCCACTGACCTCACTGACCCCTAATCTATGACTATGTCTTTCTTCAACCGCCCTGATCTCTGACCTTTACTCCCTCCAAAACCCCCATCTCTTTGACCCTTGCCCCTTCTGACCCCTGATCTATGAACCCTGGTTTTCTCCAGCCCCCAGGCATGTGAGGCCGTCCTTCTCTGATGCTGTTCTTAGTTCTCTGCATGCGTCTGATCCCTAACCTCCAGGGCTCCTTCAGCTCTAATCCCTAACCTCTGGTTTCTACAGACAGGAGATTCAACATATCTCATATATCATGAGCTGACGGGAAGGAGGGGTGAAAAGGTTTCCAGCTTTCAAGTTTAAAAAGTTGTGACACACTAATACTGGACCGCAGTTACAGGACCCAAGAGCCATATTAGGCGAGGAAAGCACCTGTACGCCATAGCACCACTCTCGCGCAGTGAGTTCCTATCTGCCGCGAGGGAGCTTACTTCTGCATCTGACTGGTCCTTCTCCAAGGACACGGCTAATCTTGCACAGAAGATTGGCCGGTTACATCTTTGTAAGGGGGCACATGCACCCTGGTGCATGATTGGAAAGGGGTCCCCTCCCCCTGGCTTCCCTGTCCTGATGCCTGGGGTGCCTTCCAGCCCAGAGCTTCTCAACCCCGTCCTTGGGACACACCTAGCAGGTCAGGTTTTCAGGACAACCACAATGAATTTGCATGAAAGAGATTTGCATGAACTGGAGGCTGTCTATGCAAATTTCATGCATGCATAGTCATTGTGCCTATCCTGAAAACCTGACCGGCTAGGTGTGTCCCGAGGATTGGGTTGAGAACCCTACTCTAGCACCATGATGGTCCTGCATGCAAACACACTGCAGACAGGAACATTTCCAAAACCATGTACTTGAGTCAATACCGATTTTCCCAGCTGACAAGGCCCTCTTAAAAACTGCTCTTCTCTATCCTGCAAAAGGCATATCGGGGCTTCCATACTGCGTGCTCTTAGTTGGATTGAAAAGGGGCGCTCCTGGGGATTTAGGCGTCGTCCGTCCTAGCAGCAGGTGGAAAGTGTAGGAGGCCTTTGCACACACCTAACTTTCCACTCACTAATTTTCAAAGAGAAAGGCCCTACAATGTTGCAGGCGGACTTGGTAAACACATCCATGGATCTTGCACCTCCGTGGGCTACTCGGAATTCCCCCCTCAGCAACTGTGTTGGTATTACAGCTTTGCCTGGGCTGTACAGTAATATTTTTCCTACCTCGTTTCCTAGTGAGGGCGGTTCGGAGAACATTCTGGCCTTTATTAGTGCTTCCCAGAAGAAGACCGTCCACCATATCGCACCTGGAGCCCCCCCTGCATACCCCGTCTCAGAACCAGGAAGAGGTAATGAGCTCTAAACTGTTCCTATGTTAGATATCTGGGGGAGGAGGGAGGGGGAGATAGATAAATCTTTCCGATTGATTTTCTAAATTGCTTTTTAAATGGTTGGGGATCATTTTATCTTATTAATTTCACTGTTGCTGGACTCTGACCCTTCTTTTTAACATCTTTGTTAGAGATATAGCAGAAAGGCTGTCGGGTAAGGTTTGCCTCTTTGCGGATGATACCAAAATCTGCAATAGAGTAGACGCCCAGGAAGGTGTAGATAACATGAGGAGGGATCTAGCTAAGCTTGAAGAATGGTCTAGAATCTGACAGCTGGGATTTAATGTTAAAAAATGTAAGGTCATGCATTTGGGCTGCAGCAATCCAAGGGAGCAATATAGTATAGGAGGTGAAGTACTTTTGTCCACTAAAGAAGAGCGGGACCTAGGCATGGTTGTGTCTGATGATCTTAAAGTAGCTAAACAGGTAGAAAAGGTGATGACAAAAGCTAGAAGGATGCTTGGGTGCATACGGAGAGGAATGGCTAGCAGAAAAAAGGAGGTGATAATGCCTCTGTATAAGTCTTTGGTGCGACCTCATTTGGAGTATAGTGTGCAATTCTGGAGACCGCACCTTCAAAAGGATGTGAACAGGATGGAGTCGGTGCAGAGGGTGGCTACTAAAATGATTAGTGGGCTTCATTATAAAGCATATGAGGACAGACTTAAGGATCTTAATATGTACACCTTAGAGGAAAGGCGGGATAGAGGTGATATGATTGAGATGTTTAAATACCTCCATGGCATAACTGTTCAGGGAGAGAGCCTCTTTCAATTGAAAGCAAGTTCTGCTACGAGGGGACATGGGATGAGGGTGAAGGGAGATAGATTCAGGAGTGATATGCGGAAATATTTCTTTAGGGAAAGAGTAGTGGATCCGTGGAATAGTCTCCCAGTGGAGGTGGTAGATATGAGGACAGTAACTGAATTCAAAAAAGCATGGGACCAACACAGAGGATCTCTGAAGGTAAAAAGTGGACTGTTGTAGTTGTTGATATGAAAGGACAGACTAGATAGGCCATGTGGTCTTTTTCTGTCATCATGTTTCTATGTTTGTATGTAACGCTGACAGCCGGAATGGGTTTCTATCCCCCTTCCTGGAACCTTTCATTGGCCTAAGACTGAGCAAGGCCAGGATTCTCCATTTTCTATGGTGTGGAGTCACTGGATCAGAACAATGGTCCTGAGAGCGGTGGCGGGGTTTTGAAGTTCAAGAACTTGGACTGGAAGAGTGGAGTGGATCTCTAAACCCGTCCTGCCCTTCCCAACCCCTTTAAGGAATAGAAATTAAATCATCATGTGAATGACACCTCTACTAGGGTAAGAGGCCTCATTATTCCATTGGGTCACCCAGTACCCAGTTCCAGGAGGAAGGTGACTTCTGACAGCCTCAACCTGGTGCATGATGGGACCCGCAGCCCTAATTTCAGTGGTTAGAATCAGGAGCTACACTGCTTTGGGATGTAAGTTCAAAACCAGGAGCGGACTACAATGCTCCCTCCTGGAACTGGGTAAATTGGCATCTCTGTCGGGCGACTGGGTGTATGTAACTGCCCCCGACAAAACAGAATGACTCTTTTAATATCATAAAAGATGTGATCTTGCTACTGGTCATGGGGAGGGGGAGACTGCTTTATGCCTTCATCTTCTGATAAACACTTTAGCAGACCATAAAACAAACACACACACATTTCTATATTGTTTTAAATCTAATAAAAGCAAGCCGTGCAATTTCTATTCCAGGATCTTTATTAGCCCCTACCTGGATATTACATCATTCTTTCAGCCTTCCAGTCTCCTAACCCCCTGACATCCCCCCCCCCCCCTTCCCCACCCTGCTCAGGGGGGCAGCTATAATAGAAAAGAACCACACAGTCTGTTCTGTATTAAACAGCGGTTCACGCCTGAAACGAGCCGCAGACTCTTCCAAAACGACTCCTCAGAGAGGGCACAGCTCGCTTCCTCTCTGCTTTCTGCCACCTGAATTTTCACAGATGTTCCCTTTGGAAGCGGGCAATGAGCGGTGGTCGTGTGGGGTCTCCATCAGTAGCACTCTTATCTACCGTTGTTAACAGCAAGGCTGGCATTAGGGGTGGCAAAAAGGGCAATTGCCTGGGTCCCCATGCCACCTCAAGCTGAAGGAGGCACAGCTGCAGGGAGCTATGGGGCCCCCTCACGAGGTTCTGCCCTGGACCCCTGCATGACTGTCTCTGGTTAGCAGTAATAGAGGTAGGGATAAAGGTCCAGGCAACCGGCCCTCAGCTGCCCCTCGCTGTAAGAACAAAGCAGATTCTGGTATTAACACAAAGACTCTGATGCTCTGGCAATCAACTGGAAGATGAGATTTACAGGAGGGGGGGGGGGGGAATTGGTAAGTGCCATAATTAACGGTATGAAAAACCACAGTGCCCAAGCCAAAGCCGGCGTCGTGAACAGGTGTCTCCAGGCCATCAGCAGCCCTGTCTCCATCCACCATGAAGCCATCAAGCATGGGGTGGGGAGGTTGCTTCAGGATACAGATGGGGTTTAGGACCCCCCCCCCCACTACCCGAGTAACGTCCTTGCATTCTCTCTCTCTCCCTGCTGAAAACTCCAGGAGAGATGCCAGACTCTGCCCCCTAAGAATGCCCAGTCGGGTTACAGTGCCCCCCCCAACCTATGGTCCAGATCAATGTTTTTCCCTCAGAATGTGACCACGGGTTACACCAACATGCGAGATTTCTCCAGTCTTCGGGCTCGATGTAGAAACTCTGCACTGGAGCCCAGCACCTAATGTAATTTCAGCGCAGACATTTTGTTCAGCGATGCTGTTAACAAACAGCATGAAAAGAGTTGTGCGCAAAACACCTGCGCTAAAGCAGGAGAACAAGCCAGGCACATGTGCATCAGCGTCCGCATGAACAGCACCTACCTCCTGTGCACATAAAGCAGCCGGCACTCGTGCTGGAACGCTATCCGAATAATATCGGCAGCCATAAACACTGATGTTACTTTGCATAGAAATTCTGTGCAGAGTGATATTGCCGTTGTGCGTCAGACAGCGTTCAGCAGGTGCTTAACGTTGTTCCAGCAGGTTTCCCTTGCCAGAGTTTTCCAGCGCTGTCTTCAGCAGAGCCAGAAACACATTGTGGGTGCTGTAAAAGGAGCAGAAATTTCTCACTAGGCACTGACCTTAGACTTAGACCATCTCCTCACATTGAGCTCACCTTTCTGGTCTTCTGTGCGTGCCTCTGTATCTGCGCTCTGCAGCTGATCGTTTCATTACCATCCATTTAATGAATTCCAATGGACTGTGCGTTGCCGCAGACTATTGCGTGCAACCACAGCCCTATCATCTGCATTAACGACACCGCAGTTTGCTGCTTCAGGCCCTCTGAGTAGAGACATTGTCTTGAGATCGGCTACCCCTCAGCAGGAGAGGATGCCCTCCCTAATACCATCTCAGCAAAAGGATCAATCTGTGGGGTTCCCTCGTAGATTAGCCCAGTCTGGATAAACTTTTAGCGTATGTCAGGGCCCCTTTATTATCTCTGTGGTCCTTTTCGGTACCTCGTCTAACATTTTGAGATCCTTTCAGAAGAACGCTGCCCAGAGTTGAGCCAAGTTCTACCAATGTCCTCTGGAAGCCAGCCTTATACACAGGGGGGGACATGATATCCATATTCCTTTCTTTTATCCCAACCCCCCCCCCCCCCATTATAATGCTCACCAACTAAATCAGGCTCCCAGCTGCGACTGCTGTTGCCAGGCATGGCACGTTTGCCCCCCTCACTCACAGGATCCCGCACCCGCTTCTTCTAGCATCTTACAGTCTGTCACCCATCATGTGGACAAGTTTCAATCTTCAAAGCCCTTTCGTGCATGCAAAAGGGGACGTCCTGGGGGGGGGGGGTCAGGTCAGAGGAAAGAAGAAAGCCCCAGTATGCAGGAGACTTCATTATGCCTCGTCATGCTTCTGGAGGTGCTGAAAGGATGCAGAATTTCACCTTAAACTGGTTCCCAGGTCTTCACAGCTGCTAGACACTATGGGCCCAATATTCGAAAGGCATTACATGGTTTACAGCCCAGTAAATGCCTTAAATGAGCAAATTCATTGCCACTTACATGGTTAGTGCTGTTGAATATACCCTCCTTGGGTCCCGATGCTATCCAGTTAGCATCAGGGTATGTCAGGGGTGTTCCGAGGTGGAGCAGAGGCGACAATAAGCGCTAACCGAGCAGCAGCAATATTGCAAGCTACCCGGTTAGTGATCTGCAGCAGAAACATGGGTGAGGACAACCCTCGCCTATCTTTAAGGCAGAGGAGCTGACCAGGCAGCATCCAGTATCGCTGTTGCCCAATTAGCTACGGCGGCGTCTGACTTTAGCAGCGATCCCCGGGACTGCATATGACCCCCAGCATTGATTATCTGGGGTTAAGGGTCAGCGGGCAGGGCTATGTGCTGTAGCTTGCCCAACTCAATATCGGCCACAATACAATCACCGTTGCCAGCACAACTCTAATCTCTTCCCGGCATCACCTAAAGAAGACCTGCTCTTTACACCAGACTGCAAGCAGTGCAAAAGGAGAACTACTATTTCCTTAGACTAATCCATCTGTGTAGCATTAAGGGAGCCCTGCCACCATAAATCCTTAACCTGTATCTCCTTACTACCTGCCTCCCTGACCATCAAGAAGTGAAAAAACAATGAAGCTGTTTCGTACCCACGTGGCCGTCCCCTGAGCCCTCCAGTCCTAGAGGTGACAGCTCTGTATCCCTGTGTCCATCCCCTGAGCCCTCCAGTCCTAGAGGTGACAGGCTCCGTATCCTTGTGCCCATCCCCTGAGCTCTCCAGTCCCAGAGGTGACAGGCTCTGTATCCCTGTGCCCATCCCCTGAGCCCTCCAGTCCTAGAGGTGACAGACTCTGTATCCCTGTGTCCATCCCCTGAGCCCTCCAGTCCTAGAGGTGACAGACTCTGTATCCCTGTGTTCATGCCCTGAGCCCCCCAGTCCTAGAGGTGACAGACTCTGTATCCCTGTGCCCATCCCCTGAGCCCTCCAGTCCTAGAGGTGACAGGCTCTGTATCCCTGTGTCCATCCCCTGAGCCCTCCAGTCCTAGAGGTGACAGGCTCTGTATCCCTGCGTCCATCCCCTGAGCCCTCCAGTCCTAGAGGTGACAGGCTCTGTATCCCTGCGTCCATCCCCTGAGCCCTCCAGTCCTAGAGGGGACAGGCTCTGTATCCCTGTGCCCGTCCCCTGAGCCCTCCAGTCCTAGAGGCGACAGGCTCTGTATCCCTGTGCCCATCCCCTGAGCCCCCCAGTCCTAGAGGTGACACTCTGTATCCCTGTGCCCATCCCCTGAGCCCTCCAGTCCTAGAGGTGACAGACTCTGTATCCCTGTGTCCATCCCCTGAGCCCCCCAGTCCTAGAGGTGACAGGCTCTGTATCCCTGTGCCCATCCCCTGAGCCCCCCAGTCCTAGAGGTGACAGACTCTGTATCCCTGTGTCCATCCCCTGAGCCCCCCAGTCCTAGAGGTGACAGACTCTGTATCCCTGTGTCCATCCCCTGAGCCCTCCAGTCTTAGAGGTGAAAGGCTCTGTATCCCTGTGTCCATCCCCTGAGCCCTCAGGCTTCGTTTTCCTGCCTCCATCCCCCCCTGAGTCTTCTCCGTAAGAGTGACAGGGTTATTTGAGGGTGCCATGCATGTGCTTCTGGTTATGTGAGTGCCCCTGGGGGTGTGTTACGTTCTGCTCGCTGAGGTATTCACTGCCTAATGCATGATGGATTTCTAGCGCTCCTGCATCTGAAGTGTGCGTGTTTGGATGTGGCTTTCTGCATTCCTTGTAAAAGGAGACAGTCCCCTGAGCACCATCAGTTCAGAATTAAGTGCCTGGGTCAGTTCTTGTTATGCATCTGGATAGTACCCCGTAAATCACCCGTCTTCCCTGGACACAAATAAAACCTGCCTGGGTGAAACGCTTCAGAGGCTGAAAGAGAAAATCTGAACTTGGGCAGAGGACAGACAAAAATTCTCACAGCTGTGAATTCATCCCCCGACTCCCTCCCCTCTGCTGCCCCCATTCCCACCTCCTCCTGCAGTCTTCCTCGCTCCCCCTCGTCTCTCTGCTCCCTCTGTTGCTTTCCTTTATTCCTATGTCTCTCCACTCTCCCATTCTTATGTCCCCGACCTCCCTCTTCTCTTCTCCTCTCTCTGTCTGTCCCTTCCTTTCCTCACCTTTCTCTCTTTCCTTGTCAAGCCTTCCCCCCATCTCCCCCAATTCATGGGTGTCACTGTTTCAGTATAGTGGTTTCTGGATTTTCCGTGTACAGTTGAACTCGTGTGCCACTAAAGTACGACCCTCATAGCCACATTGTGACATTGCCACAGAGAGGACAATGGTAACATTTGTTCCATCATTTCATTTGTGTCTCCCCTTTCCCTGAAAACCAAAATGTTTCATTTCCTTTCTTCTCTGTTGTTTTGGGGTACACTAAATATTTTTGGTGAGCTAAAGCCATGTAGCACATGAGCGGTTTTTCATACCACCCTAGGACCATGCTTCTTAATACTGTTGCTACTCCTAAACCAGCTACTACTAGTCACAGAATACTCAGTGGAAGTGTCCAAGAGAATCTCCCCTCACCACCCAGGAGAAAATGGTGGGACATGGGTCATGAGATATTTCTGGAACTGACAAAGCCAACTTCAGTAAAAAAGGAGTCAGGATACCCATGGCCTGCAGCTGGCAGTGTTCATGATGGCCGTTCTCCCTGTTGCATGCGGAAGATGGCTCGTTCGTGTGGCTTGGTTGTACCTACACCTTTCTGCGAGGGTTGCAGCCAAGCAGATTGCCCATTCTGGCTTAGAATTTCACATCCCCCCATCCCCAGTAATGGCAAGGTTGCCCCTACTGAAATCGCACAGGAAGCTTGCATAAGGGAAGGAGACAAGCCACACTAGGTGGGAAGGGAGGGTCTAAGGAAGGTGCTAGAAAACCAAGGAGAAGGGGAGAGGTAGGGGTAGGGCAGGTTGGGAGAGAGATAAAAAGCAGAAGATGGGAGAGAGAGAAAAAGGGCAAGGGGAAGGGAGAAGAAAGTGAATAAAAGCTGGGCAGGAGAAACCCCAAGCATCGGGACAGAGGTAGCGACCCCTCAAACCTTGGGTAGTTCTAGGGCCACCGAATAAGAACATGAAGTGGCCAGAGAAGCTGGAAGTTGGTAACTACAGGGGAATAACTGCACTGGGTGAGGGGGGAGAGTATAAGAGATGATCACCCCATCAAAGAGAGGCATGGGCAGCAGTGTACCACACAGATACGTCCAGGAATGATCAAGCAATGCTCAGCCTGACAGGAGAGTGGTTAAACTACAGTCACGAGGAGCACAAATCTGGAACTATTAATTGGGACTGGGTGCTGTGGCAGCAAAGGCGGGTGCAGATTCTTTCATGGTTTAATTATTGTTTTTGTGCCTTCTGATTACCAACCTCGCTGTGATTTGGCAGAGAGTTCCCTGCTCTAAGAGAAGACGCGGTCTACTTATTCCTCGCTCTCTCTCTCTCACAACATTATGGAGTTTCCTTCAAGTGAACCGGGATGATGGGAAGAAGCACTCAGCATCTCTATCTCCTGGCCTTTTAGGTTTAGGGTGATTACAGAACAGACTCTTTTGTGGTTTGAGTTCTGATTTATCTTTGTAAATGGTAAGAACAAAGACATATTGTTGGTTTAATAGCAGAATTATCCCATCTGCCTGTGCTCCCTTCTACAGCCTCTGACCAATAGCAGAGTTCTCCCAGCTGCCTGTGCATCCTCCCATAGTCTCTGACCAATAGCAGAGCTCTCCCAGCAGCCTGTGCTCCCTTCCATAGCCTCTGACCAACAGCAGAGCTCTCCCAGCTGCCTGTGCTCCCTTCCATAGCCTCTGACCAATAGCAGAGCTCTCCCAGCTGCCTGTGCTCTCTTCCATAGCCTCTGACCAATAGCAGAGCTCTCCCAGCTGCCTGTGCATCCTCCCATAGTCTCTGACCAATAGCAGAGCTCTCCCAGCTGCCTGTGCTCCCTTCTACAGCCTCTGACCAATGGCAGAGCTCTCCCAGCTGCCTGTGCTCCCTTCCATAGCCTCTGACCAATAGCAGAGCTCTCCCAGCTGCCTGTGCTCCCTTCTACAGCCTCTGACCAATGGCAGAGCTCTCCCAGCTGCCTGTGCTCCCTTCCATAGCCTCTGACCAATAGCAGAGCTCTCCCAGCTGCCTGTGCACCCTTCTACAGCCTCTGAACAATGGCAGAGCTCTCCCAGCTGCCTGTGCTCCCTTCCATAGCCTCTGACCAATAGCAGAGCTCTCCCAGCTGCCTGTGCTCTCTTCCATAGCCTCTGACCAATAGCAGAGCTCTCCCAGCTGCCTGTGCTCCCTTCCATAGCCTCTGACCAATAGCAGAGCTCTCCCAGCTGCCTGTGCATCCTCCCATAGTCTCTGACCAATAGCAGAGCTCTCCCAGCTGCCTGTGCTCCCTTCCATAGCCTCTGACCAATAGCAGAGCTCTCCCAGCTGCCTGTGCTCTCTTCCATAGCCTCTGACCAATAGCAGAGCTCTCCCAGCTGCCTGTGCTCCCTTCTACAGCCTCTGACCAATAGCAGAGCTCTCCCAGCTGCCTGTGCTCTCTTCCATAGCCTCTGACCAATAGCAGAGCTCTCCCAGCTGCCTGTGCTCCCTTCCATAGCCTCTGACCAATAGCAGAGCTCTCCCAGCTGCCTGTGCATCCTCCCATAGTCTCTGACCAATAGCAGAGCTCTCCCAGCTGCTTGTGCTCCCTCCCATAGCCTCTGACCAATAGCAGAGTTCTCCCAGCTGCTTGTGCTCCTTCCCATAGCCTCTGACCAATAGCAGAGCTCTCCCAGCTGCCTGTGCTCCTTCCCACAGCCTCTGACCAATAGCAGAGCTCTCCCTGCTGCCTGTGCTCCCTTCTACAGCCTCTGACCAATAGCAGAACTCTCCCAGATGCCTGTGCTCCTTCCCACAGCCTCTGACCAATAGCAGAGCTCTCCCTGATGCCTGTGCTCCCTTCCAAAGCCATTAATCAATAGCAGAGCTCTCCCAGGGCTCTCTCCAGCAGCCTCTGACCAATAGCAAAGCTCTCCCAGCTGCCTGTGCTCCTTCCCACAGCCTCTGACCAATAGCAGAGCTCTCCCAGCTACCTGTGCTCCTTCCCACAGCCTGTGACCAATAGAAGGACTTTATATAAGAACATAAGTATTTGCATACTGGGTCAGAACGAGATCCATCAAGCCCAATGTTTTGTTTCCAATAGTCAACTATTATCAATGTGGAACTTAAAGCTTCAGTGTGGAACTTGGAGCTTCCTTATACCGCCTCTTCTGGCGTTTACTATCAAACAAGTTAAATTTGAAATTCGTTAAAGGTCTCAGACTTTTATGGCACACATTTTTTCGGACTTGCAATACGTCCAATATCAGTGCCTAATAGCATCAATGACCTTCTCACGAAAAAATCCAGTGACTAAGAAAGCGAATGGAACTGCTCCCTCATCTCATTGGTTCTCGTTTTTGTTAAACATCCATACATGACAATATCTGTACTACAAATATTGTCACTAACGTTCCAAGATTCAACTCTGTAGGGAACGCTTAGCTTCTGATGGTAAATTAAGTCTTCAAACTCTCTTCGCTTTCAAATCCCGACGCCTTCCCCGGACGTCACATTAGCGTTTCACCATAGTGGTTTCTTCAGAGGATCACCGTCTTCAATTTTTATCAATTTTTTACTACAAAATAAAACAATACAAGCCCTTACCAAAAAACCACTCACTCTAGCTCATTCCCAACCTCGTGCCCTATTACTAAACAAAACACCTATCATAAAAACAAGCTGCAAACGTTTCTCAGGGAAGTTATCTTACTTATACGATGAATGTCAATCCCATTCTTCTCTCCCCTAAAATGCCGCGCATGTGGACTAACTAACTAACCCATCTAGTCATTTAAAAACCTCTAACTTTTACCCTATTGGTGGTTTTGCAAACCTACGTCAGACAGCATTTCTCCAACCATGGAACTTCCGAAAAAGTGTTTTCAACTATATTCTAAAAACATATCAAAAACCGAATTGCCATTTCTTCTCCATATTTATCAGATGCAAGAGAACCAATCAGTGGTGGCATTGAGTCCCATCAGCATTATAGAATTTAACTCAAAAATCCACTTCTGCTCCCGAATCAAAAGAGTTTGTTCCAGTGATTTTCCCATTGTCCCTATCTCAACCTGATCAATACAGAAGCACCTCAACTGTTGGATATATTTATGCTTTGGCAGGGCACTGAAGATCAGTTGGTGTCCTTTATACATTGGTTGAATCAACGAGATGTGACTATACATTTTACACACATGTATCATAGGGATACGTTGGTGTACTTAGATATAGAAATCTTGAGGGGAAAAACAGGATGGTCGACATCAGTCCACCGCAAAAATACAGATCGTAATACATTTTTGCATTTCCGTAGTGCACATCCTACACAATTAAAAGAGAGTCTCCCTTTCTCCCAGTTTTTACGGTATAGATGAAATTGCTCAGACGATGATGATTTTTTAAATTTGTCAAAACATCTGTCTGATAATTTTAGAGCGAGAGGTTACCCACAATCAGTGGTGAAACGAGTGTACATTAGAGCTTTGTATAATAACAGAAGCTTACTATTATGCGCCAGGAAGGAGAATAAGAAGGTTGTACAACAGGGAGATACAAATCTGCGTACTGTAAATTTGATTACCAGTTATTCCCCATTGAGTGGAGGGATTCAAAAAATTATAAAAAAGTACAGTACAGTTATAGAAAATGTCTCGGGATTGGAGGGTAAGAAGTTTCGGTGTGTATGGCAACGCAACCGTAAGTTGAAAGAACAGCTCAGTCCGACGGTACTGCCACCAATAATTCCGTCTATTACTGAGTTGGAGAAAGAGAAGGGGCATAAGAAATGTGGGCAATGCACTATGTGTGATATCACCATAGAACTTAATGTTTTCATACATAAAGGGATAACATATAAATTAAGAGGTCACACTACTTGTGTATCTCAAAATGTGGTGTATATTATTCAATGCCCGTGTATGTTATTGTATGTAGGTAAAACGACACGGCAGTTTAAAATCAGAATGGGGGAACATAGGAGTCGCATAAATTGTAAGGTTAGGGAAGCACCATTAGTACAACATTGTATATAACAAGGTCATATTTTTGAACAGTTGAGGTGCTTCTGTATTCATCAGGTTGAGATATGGAGAATGGGAAAATCACTGGAACAAACTCTTTTGATTCGGGAGCAGAAGTGGATTTTTGAGTTAAATTCTATAATGCTGATGGGACTCAATGCCACCATTGATTGGTCCTCTTGCATCTGATAAATATGGAGAAGAAATGGCAATTCGGTTTTTGATATGTTTTTAGAATATAGTTGAAAACACTTTTTCGGAAGTTCCATGGTTGGAGAAATGCTGTCTGACGTAGGTTTGCAAAACCACCAATAGGGTAAAGGTTAGAGGTTTTTAAATGACTAGATGGGTTAGTTAGTTAGTCCGCATGCGCGGCATTTTAGGGGAGAGAAGAATGGGATTGACATTCATCGTATAAGATAGATAACTTCCCTGAGAAACGTTTGCAGCTTGTTTTTATGGTAGGTGTTTTGTTTAGTAATAGGGCACGAGGTTGGGAATGAGCTAGAGTGAGTGGCTTTTTGGTAAGGGCTTGTATTGTTTTATTTTGTAGTAAAAAATTGATAAAAATTGAAGACGGTGATCCTCTGAAGAAACCACTATGGTGAAACGCTAATGTGACGTCCGGGGAAGGCGTCGGGATTTGAAAGCGAAGAGAGTTTGAAGACTTAATTTACCATCAGAAGCTAAGCGTTCCCTACAGAGTTGAATCTTGGAACGTTAGTGACAATATTTGTAGTACAGATATTGTCATGTATGGATGTTTAACAAAAACGAGAACCAATGAGATGAGGGAGCAGTTCCATTCGCTTTCTTAGTCACTGGATTTTTTTCGTGAGAAGGTCATTGATGCTATTAGGCACTGATATTGGACGTATTGCAAGTCCGAAAAAATGTGTGCCATATAAGTCTGAGACCTTTAACGAATTTCAAATTTAACTTGTTTGATAGTAAACGCCAGAAGAGGCGGTATAAGGAAGCTCCAAGTTCCACATTGAAGCTTTAAGTTCCACATTGATAATAGTTGGCGTTTTGGGAGGTTTTTCATTACTTGTTGGTAAATGCTTACAGAAAGACCATCATTTATTGTTTCCATTAGTGACAATCCAGGTAACGAGTACATGACATATCCCAAAAGTTGCCATTTCCATGATACTTCTCCACGGGATAAGCAGTGGTTTTCTGTCTACCTTAATAACAGGAGTCGACACCGACTCAACAGCACTTAACAACAACAACCTTAATAACGGTTTATGGATTTTACCTCCAGGAATTTGTCCAAACCTTTTTTAAAGCCAGTTACCTACACTATCACAAGTGCCGCTAATGCGTTCCGAAGACTAGTTATACCTTGAGAGAAAAAAATATTTTCTCCTATCTCTTTTAAATGTACTATTATGTAGCTCCATGGTGTGTCCCCTAGTCCTTGTGTTTTTTGGAAAGAGTAAACATCGATTTTGGTCTACCCGATTCCATTCCATTCGGGACATTATGTACCTTATAGGCAGGACCATTAAGCAAACTAGGCAGTCACTCTCAGTGCCGGATCTCTGGGGGGAGCATTGCTGCCACAGCCCCCCCTCTCCAGGCCCTACAGCGGCAGCAATGGTCTAAAACAACCTCATGGTGCTTTCAAAACGTGCCATGGGGCTGTTTGCTTCCGCCTCCACTGATACCGACTTCCTAGTTGGATGAGGGCAGAAGCGGCTTCATCTTTCTCATTCTGGTCGCTGTCTCTGTATTTTTTGTAATGCCGCTATGTCTTCTTGAGACACGGAAACCAGAACTGGAAAAGAATCCTTAAGGTGCGATTACACCATGAAGCGATACGGAAGCATTACAATATGAACTTCTCTGCTGCCTGACCGATATGCAGGGACTTGGGCATTGATGTCAGATGATAGGGATGTTTTCACCCCTCATTGATTTTGCCAGGCCGCAGGTCTCACTTACAGGCAACTGCAGAAAGCAGTACTGGCTCTGAGGGAGCAGGAGCTGGCTGAGATCTCTAGCTGTTTATACCCAAGGCCTGAGAAATGCTGGTAACCTGGCTAGATCCCGCTGGACGCTCCTGGTGTTTCATCCTGAATCTTTCCTGCCTCGGGCATAGGCTGTTCTCACCGCATTGCTGTGCAGAAAGGCCGAGGTGAACCTTTTATTTTGAGGAGGGGCTGGGTAGCAGCAACTGAAGCGAAATCTAGGCCTGGTCGTCAAATGTGGATACGAGCCAAATATTCACACCAACTGAATATACATGGGGGCCAAACTGAATATTCATCCCAGGCTTTTTGGCTAGGTTGACTCATAACTGAATGCTTTAAGGGAAAGAAAAGAACGCGCCAGCTCAGTCTTGGGTGGTGGTGAGGCCTTCACATTCCTACCTATCATACCTACCCATGCTCCCCGGTTTAGCTGGTACCCTCCCTGCTCCAGAATAAACCAAAATGAAAAACACTCCGCTGTGGAACAATGGATAGCTCTGCAGCCTGCATACGGATATCGCCTCACCCCAGACCAACTCGGAGTTGCCAAGCTACCCAGTTCCAGGACAGAGACTTTTTGCCACTTCTGGTTTTAAATCTGCATTGCAGAGCAGTAAGGTATTTGTAGTCCCTGATTGTAGCCATTCCGATCAGTACTGCAGGTCCCATGATGCATCATGATGAGATTGTCAGAAATCCAGGACTGCCTTAAAAATCTCACTCCTGGAACTGGGTAACTTGGCAACTCTGCCGAATGAGCAGGCCGATCGAGATTCTTAAGGAAAGGAGAAAAATCAAGAACCGCAATTCCCAGCATTCCGTAGGGCAAACCAGAGCTGTATCTGCCTGTTTGGTTGATCTGGGGTGGTGGTAATTCTATGTGGGGAAGGGCGGGCATAGAGATTCACTGTGACTTTCCAGCACATGATTCTTCCAACTTTGGGTCAAGAAGGAAAGAAGCGGGGGAGGGAGAGAGAGAAATCACCACTCAGAATGGAAACTTGTCTTTCTTTTCACTGCACGACCCCACTTGTTGGGTGTTTCGGCTCTGTAGAATGCAAAAAAAAGGGAATCAGGAACCCTACCTCTGCTTCAAGAGTAAGACAGACCTTATACAGTTGTAGTCAACATTATTGGCACCCTTGCATTTTAGGTATCTTGTGGACAATATCTTGAGAAATAATTGGAAATATTCCAACGGTATGTCATCATAATATTTTAATAGCATGTTTAAACATGTACAACAAAAAAAAGAGATGTCTGTGCAACTTAGACATAGTAATTTCTGAGAAAAAAACAAAATATGACTTGGACAGGATTGATGGCACCCTTCACTAATATATTGATTGCACGACCCTTGGCAGTGATGACAGCCTCTAAGCGTTTCTTGTAGCCATCTATAAGTTTCGTACATCTGTCTGCTGGTAGTTTCTTCAGCTGCGATTTGTTCCAGCTCATGAATGTTTCCAGGATTCCTTTTACCAATGGCAGATTTCAGCTCTTTCCAAAGGTTCTCAATTGGACTGAGATCAGGACTTATTGCTGGCCAGTTTAAAACAGTCCATTTGTTCCTTTTTAACCATTCTTTTGTACTTTTGGATGTATGTTTTGGGTCATTGTCCTGCTGGAAGACCCATGACCTTCGACCCTGACCTAGCTTTCTGATACTAGGTAGCACATTTTGCTCCAAATCACCTTGGTAGTCCTCTGACCTCATGATTACTTTAATACTTCCAGGCCTCCAATTCCTGAGGCAGCAAAACTGCCCCACAACATTATGGAACCTCCACCATATTTAACTTTAGGACAGGTGTATTTTTTCCTTATAAGCTTCATTTTTTTTGCCTGCAAATTTATCGCTGGTCTGCATTGCCAAAGAGCTCAAGTTTGGTTTCATCTGTCCACAGAACATTTTCTCAGGATTGTGGTTTCTCAAGGTGGGTTTGGGCAAAGATAAGATGTACCTTTTTAATTCTGTCTTTGAGCAGTGGGGTCCTCTTTGGCCTTTGTCCATGAAGTCCTTCTTTGTTTAGTGTGCGGCATATTGGGTGGATTGAAACCACCATTCCAGATTGCTTCAGGTCAGTCAAGCTTTTGAATGTTGTACGTGGTGTTCTTCCAACAGTTTGCAATAACCTTAGAAGACTTCTTGGATTAATTTTCCTCTTCCCACAACATCCTGAGAGGTTCTTGATAGTTCCATGAGCAGAAAACTTCTTAATAACATTGCGAACTGTAGGCACAGGAATTCCAAGGTCTTTGGATATGACTTTGAACACTTTTGAAGTGTGATGTTTGGTGATAATGACTTTTCTGACAGTCTCAGGCACCTCTCTTGTGTTCACCATCATGAAAAAAGAACAGGACGTGAATGTGGCCATTTTAAACATTAGAGCCATCATTTATTGGTTGATTCAAGATCACGTAAGTACTAACAATTGATCAGAGGTGCGTCTACTTTTACTGCAATGGGAATGTGGTTCTTCTGTTCATATTGATTTGAATTGTTATAAGGGTGCCAATAATATATATAGCACATAGCACCAATAATCTGGAATTCCCTCCCAGAGGAACTACGAACACTTACGGAAATCATGGAACTCCGTAAAAAATTGAAAACTTATCTGTTCACCAAAAACTATAACATAGATAACTCAACACCCACTTTAGACAAAGGTTAAACAGGAATATGTCTACATTAAGCAAAAGCCCCTATAATACACAGATAACACATACATACGATGACCTCACAGCCTATGTCCATTCACCTCCATGTATATACATATGTGTGTGTATATGTGTATATATACATATATATGTATGTGTGTATATATACGTGTGTGTGTATACATATATATAAAACTGTATATAGTTTAATCTGTTCTATATTATCTCAAATTGTTAAGACTGTATATGCTATTTATAATATGATGTTCCTTGTAAATATGTTCTGTTATAATATGACGTTCCCTGTAAAACAAACTTGCTTTGTTAATTGTTGTTCACTGTAAACCGCAACTGAACTTTGGAAGATGCGGTATATAAATGTATGTATAAATAAAAATAAATAAATAAAATAATGATGTCCTGGCAATGTCCCAATTTTTATACTATTTGCTACTATTTCCTTTTTCAATTGGTCTTGTTTATTTGATTGTTTTATGTGTCAAATATGTGTGCATATATAATCCAAAGCCATGTCACTGGCCACTTTTTTTTTAGGAGGTATTGGACATTAAGGGGTTGAACTGCAAGGGTGCCAGTAATATTGAGCACAACTGTAGTTGATTAAGGCTGACCTCCTAGCAAGGAAGGAAAAGAGTTTCCAGAAACAGAAAGAGGCCGGAAGCAATCAGCACGCAGATATAATCTCTTAACAATTTACAAATCACAGCTTTTGTTCAATGACCGCACTCAGGTGATAGGGATGAGTGGATTTTCTCAGGCTGGAAGCGAGGTGCAGGATCTGGTTCTTGCCAGCCGACCTCTCTTCTTTGCCAAGAAAAACGTTCTCTGTGGGCTTGACTCAACCTGTTCTTTGGGCTTGGCACATTTTCTAAGGCAGATGAAAGAAGACACTACCTTATCAGACATCTTTTTTAACCATTGGTTGTAAATAAAAGTTACACGGACCCCTGATCCCATTTCTATCCAGGACAGAGAAAACGTTCATTTCTGTAACCCAAGTCTCCCATCCTGGTGAATGAATCTCCGACAGGGGCTGCAAATTCTTGTGGAGACTAAGAGCCTGGCAAATGAAAAAATGTTGGAGTCTTAGAGTTTATGGGTCTAGAAGAAACATCAATATTGAACAGCTCTGGTCCCACCTAAGTGACATCCTCACTCAGGCAGGTCTTCTCTCTCTCCGCTTTCTCCCTTCCTCCCGCATCTGCTCACTTCCGCCTTCCTGTCCGCTTTGCCTTGCTCTCTCTCCCGTTCCCTCTCTGCACCATCTCCTTCATGCCCCTACTGCCATCTTCTTGTTCTTCTCTCTCTTCCCATTCTCCTTTCTTAACGGTCCAGGTCCATCTCGGCTTATGGCTGCCACCACTGTTTATTTCCTTCAGCGTGACAAGTATTCTAGGCGCAGGGGTGACCTGAGGGGGATGCAGAGGGAAGTGGGGTCATGTGCAGAGACTGACTGCGGGGCCTCTTTGCATAAGTTTATGGAGGTTGAACAGCAGAACCATGTGCAAAAAGCACAGTCACTCAATGGCAGGGCTGGACTTTCCACAAGCAAAGGACTTTTGCTCCTAAGGGCTGCTAGTGTTTTCCTTTTTATGTTGAAATCATTATTTCCCTTGAAAAAGCCATTAGCACAAACAACTCTGCATCCCAAATGGAGTGAGGGGTGGGGGGAGCTAATATAATCTGAAACAAGTTTGTCCTTTGCTTGGAGCAGGAAAATCAGAAAGACATACCGGGTCTCCACCCAACTACTTCTTTCCCCTAAATGCCTTTTTTTTTGCTTGATTTAAGTTCTTCCCTTCATGGACTTCCTCTCTCTCCCCTTACTCTTTCCCATCACGATCTCGTAAGGGAGCCCTCTATTCTTGCTTCTCACACCCTCCCTCGAAACATGATTTTTAAGAGAGAACCATCAAGCTTTGCTGCCTCTGGTCACCCCTTTCATCTCTCCTCCAACAGCTTTCATCACCCATAACCTCTGCCTCTCCTTGTTCAACAGCTATTTATTAGGGAGCTATCCCACCTGGAATCTCCATTTACGTCGTCCCCTCTCAGATTCACCTTGCCAACTGGTTTCTGGTCAGCCCAACATAAACATCTGACTCTTACTTTCTGAACAACTGCCAAAACCATTATTTATTCCCTCCTCACCTTCCACTTAGACTACTGCAATTTTCCCCTTGCAGGTTTTCCACTGAACCACCCCTCTCCACTTCAATCTATCCAAAATTCATCTGCACGACTCTCTTCCGCCATTGTTGCTGCATCCATAAAACTCTTCTTCTCACATCACTATATTGGCTCCCCCTCATATAGTTTGCTCTTGGCAGAATGGCTATGAAGGACCTAGACAAGATCCTCAAGAGCAGAGATGTCTCTCTGCATACAAAGATTCAACTTGTCCAAGCCATGGTATTTTCAATAACATCTTATGGATGTGAACATTGGACAATGAAAAAGATAGACAGGAAGAAAATTGATGCCTTTGAATTATGGTGCTGGCAGTTAATACTATATATACCATGGACTGATCGAAGAATAAACCAATGATTGCTAAAGGATATCAAATCTAAGCTTTCCTTAGAAGCTCAGATGACAAGACTTCGACTTTCATACTTTGGACACATCATGCGAAGAGAGAGATCATTAGAAACATAGAAACATAGAAACATGATGACAGAAAAAGACTACATGGCCTATCTAGTCTGTCCTTCCATATCAACAACTACAACAGTCCCCTTTTTTCCTTTAGAGATCCTCTGTGTTTGTCCCATGCTTTTTTGAATTCAGTTACTGTCCTCAACTCTACCACCTCCACTGGGAGACTATTCCACGGATCCACCACTCTTTCCGTAAAGAAATATTTCCACATATCACTCCTGAATCTATCCCCTTTCACCCTCATCACATATCCCCTCATAGCAGAACTTGCTTTCAATCGAAAGAGGCTCTCCCCCTGTGCATTTATGCCACGGAAGTATTTAAACGTCTCAATCATATCACCTCTATCCCGCCTTTCCTCTAAGGTGTACATATTAAGATCCCTAAGTCTGTCCTCATATGCTTTATAATGAAGACCACTAACCATTTTAGTAGCCTCCCTCTGTACTGACTCCATCCTGTTCACATCCTTTTGAAGGTGCGGTCTCCAGAATTGCACACAATACTCCAAATTAGGTCGCACCAAAGACTTATACAGAGGCACTATCACCTCCTTTTTTCTGCTAGCCATTCCCCTCCGTATGCACCCAAACATCCTTCTAGCTTTTACCGTTGCCTTTTCTACCTGTTTAGCTACTTTAAGATCATCAGACACAACCACGCCCAGGTCCCGCTCTTCTTTAGTGGACAAAAGTACTTCACCCCCTATACTATATTGCTCCCTTGGATTGCTGAAGCCCAAATGCATGACCTTACATTTTTTAACATTAAATCCCAGCTGCCAAATTCTAGACCATTCTTCAAGCTAGATCCCTCCTCATGTTATCTACACCTTCCTGGGTGTCTACTCTATTGCAGATTTTGGTATCATCCGCAAAAAGGCAAACCTTACCCGAAGCCCTTCCGCTATATCACTAACAAAGATGTTAAAAAGAATCAGACCAAGGACAGAACCCTGGGGCACACCACTGGTAACTTCCTTGTCCTCAGAGTGAGCTCCATTTAGAGAAAGGCATCATGCTTGGCTAGGTTGAAGGTCAACGCAAAAGTGGAAGGCCAGCAATGAGATGGATCAATACAATAACAACAGCTATGGATGCACCTCTATCAACAATGAGCAGCCTGACTGAAGACCAAACACAGTTTAGGACAACCATCCAGAGGGTCGCCATGAGTTGACAAAGACTTGAAGGCACCTAACAACAACATATAGTTCAAGCTTTCACTACTGTCCTCTCTTTCTTCTCCCCCTTGTGAATTCTGTCCAAAAGACAAGTCACTCTTATCTGTGCCCTTCTTCACCACCAACTCCGACATCGCTCCTTCCATCTCGCTGCATTGTACACTTGGAATAAGCTTCTTGAATTGGTGTATCATGCTGCTTCTCTCTGGCCTTTTTCAAATCCAGCCTAACAACTCAACCTTATGAGGTGGCTTTCAAATGTTAATCCCTCTTCCTCCTGATCACAGCCTTGTTGGTTTTAACCATTTTCTTAAAAATGAAATCCCAAGGTATTTTTATTTGATATCTTTGTCTTGAGTAGATGTAAGCTCTATTAACATAGAAACATAGAAAAATGATGACAGAAAAAGACCACATGGCCTAACTAGTCTGTTTTTCCATATCAACAACTACAGTGCATGGACTGTCTCTTCTATCTAACTGTACAGTGCTGCATAAGCATGGTAGCGTTATAGAAAGGATAAATGGTAGTAGTCATAGCCCCATTGTATGCAGGGAATTGTAGTTCTGAATTTTCCCACGGATTTCTTAAGAACATCTGAACTATAAATCCCAGCATTCAATAGGGGAAAAAACCAGACCTGATCTTTATGACCTGGAATTAAATGATCAACAACCCTGCCAGCGATCACTCATGCATTCCTTCCCCTGGCACCCTCTTACTCTCTCGGGGGCCCAGTCACACCCCCTCTCCTCAGGACTGGCAGGGATGGCTGCAGGCCATCTCTTTCCCCAGCCTGGATGGGATCAGTGCACAGGGTGTGCGGCAATCTGGCTCAGCAGTGCTCGGCAGGAAAGGAGACAGGCAGTCTGCTATTGATTCCTCCTCAGTTCTGCTGTTCTGCCAGGCTTTTAAGGGTCTGGGTAATTCCACTCAGAACCTGAAGGGAACTCGAGAGATGCAGGTATGGGGAAGAGTAGACAGGAAGGGAGCGAGGGCATAGACATGACGCATGAGCAGGGAGAGGTTTGGAGAGGGGGAAAGTGAGAAGGCAAGAGGAAGACAAGGGTGGGGGGAAGGGTAGAGACAGAAGAGCAGAGATAGAAGTCTAAGATACAGCCCTAGGCCTTCACTCCTATCCTTTAGTGTGGGCCTTCAGCCCCTCCAGAACAAAGTCCTCTACCTCCCTCCCTTAGTGTGATCCTTCAATCCTCCCTTCTTGTGCAAGCACCTACACTTTTCTCCCTTAGTGTTGTCCCTTGCCCAGTCTCCTCCAGTTCAAGGACCTCTACTCCCCTCCCTTAGTGGGATCCTTCACTTCCTCCCTTTCTCTACAAGCCTTTCCACTCTTGTCCCTCAGTGTAAAACATTACCATTCTAACTCCTGTGCAAGAACTTCCACTCCTATCCCTTAGTGTAAAGCCCTTACCATTCTACCCTCTTGCACCAGAACTTCCACTTCTGTCTCTTGGTGTAAAATCCTTAGTGTAAACTCTTACCATTCTACCCTCCTGTGCAGGCCCTTCCACTCCTGTCCCTTAATGTAAAACCCTTACTATTCTACCCTCCTGCGCAAGAACCTCCACTCCTGTCCCTTAGTTTAAAACCCTTATCATTCTACCCTCCTGTAAAAACCCTTTCACTCCTGTCCCTTAGTGTAAAACCCCTATCATTCCACCCTCCTGTGCAAGCCCTTCCACTCCCATCCCTTAGTGTAAAACTTTACCATTCTACCATCCTGCGCAAGAACTTCCACTCCCATCCCTTAGTGTAAAACCTTACCATTCTACCCTTTAGTGCAAGCCCTTCCGCTCCTGTCCCTTAGTGTAAAACTTTACCATTCTACCATCCTGCGCAAGAACTTCCACTCCCATCCCTTAGTGTAAAACCTTACCATTCTACCCTTTAGTGCAAGCCCTTCCACTCCTGTCCCTTAGTGTAAAACGTTATCATTCTACCATCCTGTGCAAGAACTTCCACTCCCATCCCTTAGTGTAAAACCTTACCATTCTACCCTTTAGTGCAAGCCCTTCCACTCCTGTCCCTTAGTGTAAAACGTTATCATTCTACCATCCTGTGCAAGAACTTCCACTCCCATCCCTTAGTGTAAAACCTTACCATTCTACCCTTTAGTGCAAGCCCTTCCGCTCCTGTCCCTTAGTGTAAAACGTTATCATTCTACCATCCTGTGCAAGAACTTCCACTCCCATCCCTTAGTGTAAAACCTTACCATTCTACCCTCTTGTGCAAGCCCTTCCACTCCCAACCCGTCATGTGATCTCTCACCTCCTCCCCTCCCCTCCCATACAAGTACCTCTATTCCAGTCCACTTCTCCCCAGAAGCAGACGGTAGGCAGATGGGGGTGCTTTCTTCCCCTAGTATTTTTTTAGCATTCATATTTCAGCGTTGTTATTTTTATCCCGGATAACCAACCCCAGCTGTTTGCTTAAGGAGCTGAAACAAAGCAGAAAACCGCTTTCCACCATCAGAATAAACAGCTCCCGTTCTGCACTAAATAGTCCTTCTTGTTAAGATATTTTTGTAAAATCAGTTTTCTTTGTCTTCCATTCGTAGACTTATGGCTATTTAATTTTGTATTTTTTTAGGGAGGGGAGGTGAGGGGGTGGGGGATGGGGAGTTGAGAGTTGTGGCACAGTTTCGGTGAGTTTTAGATGGTGACTAAGGCAGGAGCACATGTGACATTTTTGGGCACATAGCACACAAAAACATAGAAACATAGAAACATGATGACAGAAAAAGACCACATGGCCTATCTAGTCTGTCCTTCCATATCAACAACTACAACAGTCCCCTTACTAAGCCTTAAAGCAAAAATAGATCTGCAGAGCACAGGGCCGGATCCCCCTAAAGGGGAGGGGGGGGGGGAGGTTTCCCGTCCCTAGACACATACTCCAAGATCTTGAGGAGTCAAGCACTTCACATTAGCCGTTCCCTTCTGCCTTTGCCAAGGCTGGGCAAGGAGCGATATTTTCAGCCCGTGCAGTCTCTGCATTTCATGAAACTATTTTTATTTATTTCCTCCTACTATGCCCCGCACCAAGCCTTTCCCTCACCCTCACAGACAGTCACAGTATGAATCAGGAGACCTCTCCCAAGTGCTCCTCGACAGCTTTAACCCATGGGATGCAGTGATGTGTTATAACCCTCAAAGTGAACGGAAGGTGTGTGTGGGGGGGGGGGGGGAGGCAGTGACAGTTTCCTTCACTCTGTGCTGTGGATGAGAAGCAGCTCAGGGGCTTGTCTCGTGAGTCCTGGTGATATGTCTCTAATAGACGGTGACCTCCTGGTGCCCAGAATGTTAGGAAAAATGGTCACTTTGCTCCTGCACAGTATAATATCCAGTCCTTCTGCGCCGACTCCTGCGATGCATTTCATTTCCTCATCTTCAAAGGAAAGGACTTGTTGCTCAGCCGGTGGTGAAGACATGCGGGACAATTCCGGCAACTGCAGAAACCAATATCAAGAACATAACTGAATCTGAGGAGAAAATGGGATCAGTAACATAGTAACATATAGTAACATAGTATGTGACGGCAGATAAAGACAGTATGATCCATCTAACCTGCCCAGTAAGGTGCCTCGTGGTTGTACCTGCCGCTCTGTGCAGGTCTGCCCCCCTATATTTATTGAAGTATAAAAGATATTGTTTGATTTGATTTTATCCTCTTGCTGTAAAGAGATCCACTGGCATGTTGAATTCCATCCCTGCATTTTCCCCCACCGCCTCTATCGGAGGACATTGCAAGCATCCACCACCCTTTCAGTGAAAACGTATTTCCTGACATTGCTTTTAAGCTTACCCCCTTGTAGCTTCATTGTATGCCCTCTAGTTTTACAGCTTCACCATCTTTGAAAAAGCTTTGCTTGTTAATTAATACTTTTAAGTCTTTAAAGGTCTGTATCATATCTCCCATGTCCCTCCTCTCCTCTAGGGTATACATATGTAGGTCTCCAAGTCTCGTCTCATACATCTGCTGGTGTAAGTTCCAAATCATTTTGGTCACCTTCCTCTGAACCTTTTCAAGTCTTTTTAGATACCTTGTGAGATACTGTCTCCAAAACTGAACACAATACTTCGAGGTCTCACAAATGACTTGTACAGGGGCATTAGTACCTCCTCTTTCTACAGGTTATTCCTCTCTGTATGCAACCCAGCATCCTTCTGGCTTTGGCTACTACCTTGTCATGTTGTTTTGCCACCATGAGATCCTCAAACACAAGCACTCCGAGGTCCCTTTCTGGATCCGTGCACACCAACTTCTTGCCCCCTATCACATACAATTTCTTTGGATTTCTGCTTTCCAAGAGCATGACTGCACTTATTCACATTAAATCTTAACTGACAAGCATTGGACCATTCTTCCAGTGTTGGTAGATCTTTCCTCATGTTGTCCACTCCCTCAGAAGTGTCCACTCTGTTGCAAATGTTTGTCATCTGAAAAAAGGCAGGCTTTTCCATTCAGTCTTTCCACAATATCACTCACAAATACATTGAACAGTATTAGTCCCAGGACCAATCCCTGGGGCACGTCACTAATCACCTTCCTTTTGTCCAAGTGAGTTCCATTTACCATCACCTTCTGTCCTCTGTCAGTCAATCAATTTCTGATCCAGTTCACCACCTTGGGAACCATCCCCAGGTTGTTCAGTTTATTGATAAGCCTCCTATGAGGAAGATTATCAAAGGCTTTGTTGAAATCTAGGTATATCTCATCCATCATGCACCCTTGATCTGGTTCTCTGGTCACCAAGTCAAAGAACTCAATCAAATTTGTTTGGTACGATCTTCTCCTGGTAAAATCACGTTGTCTCAGATCATGCAGTCCATTGGTTTCCAGAAAGTCCACTTTTCTTTCTTTCAAGAATGCCTCCATTACTTTTCCCACCACCGAGGTAAGGCTTACCAGCCTATAGTTTGTCACCTCTTCCTTATTGCCATTCTTGTGAACAGATATCACATCAGCCCTTCTCCAGTCCTGCAGAACTTTTCCCGTCTCCAAGGATCTATTAAAAACATCCTTTAAAGGCCCTGCCAGAACCTCTCTGAGCTCTTTCAGTATCCTGGGATGTATCCCATCCGGTCCCATGGCCTTGTCCACCTTCAGTTTTGCAAGCTTCTGGGAATGGTGTGGAATCAACTCCATTCCCATTTGTATATTTGTCATTAATACGTGGTCCTTCTCCAGGATTTTCTTTTGTGAACATAGAACTATTTGTTTAGCATTTTCGCTTTTTCAATGTCACTTTCCACAAATCTGTTCTCAGCACTTTTGAGTCCTGCAATTCCACCTCTGATCTTCCTCTTCTCTCATATTTATTTATTTAACATTTTTTATATACTGTGTTTCAGATTCTCAAGGCGGTTTACAGTGAACAGAACTTTGTTACATAAAACACTTCTTCAGAACCATATACAAAATCTGTATACCTGAAAAAAGCTTTGTCTCTGTGCTTCACATCTTTAGCCATCTTTTCTTCTGCCTTTGATTTTGCTTTCCTTATTTCTCTTTTTGTCTCTTTTAGTTTGATCTTATATTCTTTACTGTGTTCCTCTGTTTGTGAGCTTCTGAATTTTGTGATTGCTGTGGTTTTTGCCTTTATTTGTGCAGCCACTTCTTTGGAGAACCAAATAGGTTACCTTTTCCTCTTGTTTTTATTTACTTTCCTTACATGTGTATCTGTTGCCCCTTTTATTGCCTCCTTTAGTTTAGCCCATTGCAATTCCACTTCCCTTATCGTCTCCCACCCGCCAACTCCTCGTTCAGGTACTTTGCCATTTTACTGAAGTCAGTGTTTTTGAAGTCTAGGACTTTGAGCTTGCTGTGATTGGACTCCGCCTTGGCTTTTACCTCAAACCACATCGTGTGATGATCGCTGCTGCTCACATGGGCACCCACCCGGACATTCGACACACTATCTCCGTTGGTGAGCACTAAATCCAGCATTGAGCTTTCCTTGGTTGGTTCCATCACCAGTTGTCTAAGTAATGCATCTTGTAAGGCATACACATTTTTTTTTACTTCTTTCCAGATTTGCAGAAGGAGTACTCCAATCCACATTGGGGAGATTGAAGTCACCCATGATCACTTCCCCCTTCATGGCTACCTTTGCAATATCAATGATCAAGTCTCTATCTTTTTCCTAGAGAAGGGGGCCACCTCTTTGCAGGTCAACTAGACAGACGCATTCCTGGTTTTATCCTACTCCATACAGGGAGCTGTAGTTCCTCTGAGAAAATCCGTAGAGACATGACTGCAGAAAAAGACCATATGGCCTGTCCAGTCTGCCCTTTCATATCAACTAATACAGTCCCTTTTTTCCTTTAGAGACCTTCTGTGTTTGTCCCATGCTTTCTTGAATTCAGATACTGTCCTTGTCTCTACTACCTCCACTGGGAGACTATTCCACACATCTACCACTCTTTCCGTAAAGAGATATTTCCGCATATTACTCCTGAGTCTATCCTCTTTCACCCTCATCCTGTGTCCCCCTCGCTGCAGAGCTTGCTTTCGATTGAAAGAGGCTCTCCTCTTTTGCATTTATGCCATGGAGGAATTTAAGCATTTTTATGATATCTCCTCTCTCCTTATGTTCCTCTAAAGTACGGTGTACATATTGAGATCTTTAAGTCTGTCCCCATATGGCTTACAATGAAGACCACTGACCATTTTGGAGACCACCCTCTGTACCACTCCATCCTGTTTATATCCTTTTGAAGGTGCGGTCTCCAGAATTGCACACAATACTCCAAATGAGGTTTCACCAAAGACGTATATAGAGGCACTATCACCTCCTTTCTCCAGGAACAAGCAGGAAGTCAATCCTCACTTATGGGTGATGTCGGCACCGAAGGAGCCCACGCGGAGCAATTCCCCAGCTTTCAAAGAAAACCTTTGGGATTGCTGCCACGCATGCATGGTCCTCTTCCTGCCCAAGGGTGCCATCTTGCTCAGTCTCCCTTTTTCCGTGGAGCCCTTCGGACGCAGGTCCTCGTCCCTCGGAAAAAGTGTTTAGTTTTTCAGCCTCTGGCCTGTGTTTTTCTGGTTGCACCGGTCCTCTACTCACCCTCCCCTGCTCTCCTTTTCTCTTGAGCTAGGGGACATCCCTTTTCTGTAAAAAGTTTCCTTTTGCGGGCTTCGCACCCTTTTTTTCTCTCAACCATTGGCCGCAAAGGTCTTTGACCTAGTGGGGGCCCTTTTTGCCCCAATGGCTACCAGTTTTAAGAAATGTGACAGATGCTCCAAAAGCATGTTACTCACGGACACCCATGACTGCTGTCTTCAGTGTCTTGCAGCTGATCATGACCCGGAGCTCTGTGCTCTCTGCAAGAAAATGTCCTCTAAAGCCCTGCTCAGTCGTAAGCAGAGGTCCGATGGCATTTTCCGGAAGGTAGCCCTGGAATCCCCGGTGGTACCCTCGGCTGTCCCTCCGCTGGTGGGATCCTCCACTTCGGCCCCGCGCTCTCAGCAGCACTTCGATCAGGGGTCCCCTGAAGTGGAGAGGCGTAAGAAGAAGAAGACCTCAAAGTCACTGTCAGGGGCTCCAGACAAGTGTGGGCGCTCCCGCACTCGGTTGCTCAGCCCCCCCTCCTCCCCGGCGTCCCCGAGAGTTGGACAAGGAGTGGCCTTGAAAGGTACCTTGTACAGACACGGAGGCCTCCGGCGATGGCGCCCAGTCTCCTGAGGGTCGTACCGGTGAGGACCCCCTCTCCTCCTCCATGCCAGACCCAGTAACCCCGGTGTCGGCGTCGCAGGGACCCACGTCCGCATGGGAGTCCTGTATGCTGGCACTAGAGTTCAGCGTTTCTGCCTTCTTAGCTGCCCAGCAGGTGCTCATGCCCAGCACGGCTGGCCTGCGCCTTGAGACCGAGGTTCCCTTGAGAGGGACACCCAAACCCACCCTGGAAACCCCCGAGAACCGTGGACCTCATGAGAATCCTCGGTGTCGGTCTCGCTCACCTTCCCAGTCCTTGGGAGCAAGATCCTCCAGGGCCTCTGGCTCCAAGCAAGCCTCGGCCTCTGGACGCGGTGACCAGCCTGAGTCGAACTCCTTCTCGGATCTCTCGGGCTGGGAGTCGGACGGGGATACTTCCCTGGAGACCCGTGCCCAAAGGGACCTCCCTACGGACCTGTCCCTGCCCGCTTCTCAGAGGTGTTCGTCGCCTAAGGACACATCATTCCTAGTGTTCGTGCGGGACATGGCATGGGCCCTCAGCCTGGCTATGCAGGCCAAAGAGGAGCTGCGAGCTGAGGAGCTTGACGTTCTGCAGTATGAGTTCCCTCCTCAGGAGTCTCTTATTGCTCCAGTTCCTCCCATTTTGTCCAGGCTGCTCCTCTGCATGTGGGAGACATCTGCTTCAGTTCCCATTGTGAGCAAGTGCCTCAATGCCATGTACAGGGTCCAATGTGGCCCAGGGTTCCAGAAGACCCAGCTTCCGCACATCTCCATGGTAGTGGAGTCGGCAATGCAGAAGCAAAAGAGCCCGAAGTTGCACTCTTCGGTCCCCTCGGGCAGGGAGTCGAGAGCCCTCGATGCCCTCGGGCACAAAGCCTATCAGGGGTCCATGCTCACATGCCGCATTCAAGCCACATTCAAGCATGTTCCTGTGACCTCACCAAGGAGCTCGGCGGGTTCTCCGCAGGTCTCGGGGGTGAACCCCTTCTCAGGTTCCAAACCCTCCTGAGGTCCATTGCGGAGTGCTTGAAGTACCTCTCCCGTGCAGCGTATGGCGGGTTTGAGTCCTCCGCCTGAGTAGCAGCAGCCGGCATCGGGGCCCTATGCCAGGCGTGGCTCCAGCCCTCAGACCTGGAGCAGTGGGTCCAGGAGAAGCTCCTGAACATCTCCTCTCTTGGTGAGCAGCTGCTTGGTAAACCTATGGAGGATAAGGCCGTTGAGATAGAAATGGAGTTCGTGACTTGGACTCATCTCTCGCATAATACCTCCTCTCTCCCTTGGAAGAAACAGCAAACAAATAAGCTGTTCTTCCAAAGAAAGGGGCTCCCCTACCGGGGTTACCCACCCTTCCCGCCCACCCCCGTGCCGGCTTCCAGCACACAGGGGAAGGGAGAAGGGCATGGCCATCGCAAGCCCAAAGGGCCCAAGGCCCAGCCACTGGCGCCACCCCAGCCCACGCAGGGTTTTTGACACTGCCGGAATAGCCTCTTGCCCTCCGGCAGCTCTTCCGCCGGTGGCAGGACGCCTGTCCCTTTTCGCCCCGTAGTGGACATCGATCACATCGGACACACTGGGTCCTCTGGGTGGTCCAAGACGGATATCGTCTTCGCCTCGAAGGCTCCCTCCCCACTTCTCACCAGCGGAGCCTACTCGGCTCCCTTCGCACCAGATTTTCTTGCAGCGGGAGCTGCCCAACCTCCTCGCCCAACAGGTGGTTGAAAAGGTACCGCTGCACCTTTGAGGCCGTGGGTTCTACTCCCGCTACTTCCTCGTTCCAAAAAAGATGGGGGGCCTACGTCCCATTCTCGACCTCCGGAACTTAAACAAATTTTTGGTGTGGGTGAAGTTCAAAATGTTATCACTTGGCGTCCTGCTGCCCTTCATTCAGGCTATGCTCCTTGGATCTCAGGGACGCTTACACCCACATCCTAGTCCACTCCCAACACAGGCAATACCTGCGCTTCAGGGTGCAGGGGGAGCACTACCAATACAGGGTGCTCCCCTTCAGGCTCGCATCTGCACCACGGGTTCTCACAAAGTGTCTCTCCGCAGTCGCCGCCTCTCTCAGGCAGCATGGCATACCCGTCTTCCCCTATCTCAATGACTGACTCATCATGGGGACCTCGGTCGGCGAAGCCCGCTTGGCGGCATTGCACATGATCCTTCTCATCAAACACCTCGGCTTCTTGGTCAACTGCCCCAAGTCCCACCTTGAGCTGGTGCAGACCCTGGAGCGAGCGACCGCCTTCCTGCCCATAGACCGGGCAGACCACCTCTGTGCCATGGCGGCCCAGGTCCAGAACAGGACTTGGATTACTGCATGGGCCATGCTGCGCCTTCTAGGTCACATGGCCTCCACCATCTATGTAATGCCTCACACCCGCATGCACATGCGGACAACCCAGTGGTACCTCAGGGCACAATGGAGCCAGGCCTCCGGCCATCTCAGAGACCCTATCCAGTTCTCCTGCAGTCTCCACAACTCCCTGGATTGGTGGCGGGATCCCTGAAGCCTCCTTTGGGACATGCCCTTCCAGCCCCATAGCATAAGCTCGTTCTGACAACGGATGCTTCCCTGCTGAGTTGGGGAGCCCACTACGGCGCATTGTGCACCCAGGGGCAGTGGTCGTCTGAGGAGTCTCAGCAGCAGATCAATCTGCTCAAGCTCCGGGCGGTCCGATGGGCCCTGAGGGCCTTCGAGAGCTACCTGAGGGGGAAGTCGGTGCTTGTGCAGACCGACAATCGGGTAGCCATGTTCTACATAAACAAGGAGGGGGGAACAGGATCCTGTCTCCTCTGCTAAGAGGCGACTTCCTTTGCTCCTTTCCATTTCGCCGGGGGATGACCCTACGAGCGGTCTACCTCCCAGACCAGGAGAATGTCCTTGTGGACAAACTCAGCAGGATCCTCTGGCCACACATGTGGCGCCTGGATCCGGAGGCCGCTGACCTCTTGTGGGAGACCCCATCCATGGACCTGTTCACCGGCCCGGTGAACGAGCAGCTTCCCCGCTTCTGCAGCCCTGTTCCGCACCCGAGCAGGGTGGCTCCAGATGCGTTCCTCCTAAGCTGAACCTCCGGGCTTCTTTACACTTTCCCACCCACTCCTCTCATTGTGAGGACCCTCCACAAAGTTCAGCAGGAATGAGCTTCAGTGATCCTCATGGTTCCTTTGTGGCCTCGATAGCCTTGGTTCCTGCTTCTGCTCCAGCTCTCGTCCAAGCCTCCAGTTCCCCTGGGGTATGCCCCGGGCCTGTTAACGCAGGAGGAGGGTCAGGTGCTCCACCTGAACCTGGCCTCACTGTCCCTTACAGCCTGGCAGCTGAACAGATTGTTTTAGCTCCACTGCACCTCCCGGAGGAGGTCGAGGAGATTCTCCTCACGTCGAGGAAGGACTCGACAAGACAGGTATATGCCTTTAAGTGGCGACATTTCCCGGTCTGGTGCTCTGAGCTCCAGATTGACCTGTTCTTCTGCTCTACCTGGTGGGTTCTTCAGTATCTTCTTCCCCTCTCGAAAGCAGGGTTGAAATCCAATTCGGTCAGGGTACACCTGAGCGCCATTTTGGCAAACAACCTCCCCGTCGAGGAGAAACCCCTCTTGGGGCAGCCCTTGGTCATCCACTTAATGCGAGACCTCTTGCTTTCCAAGCCTCCCATCTGGCCTCCTCCGGCAGAGTGGGACCTGAACATTGTGCTGATGCAGCTTACGTGATCACCCTTCGAGCTGATGTTGATGTGCTAGCTTCGGCATCTCTTCTGGAAGGTGGTCTTCCTGGTGGCTTTGACTTTGGCTCGCTGAGTCAGTGAACTTCAAGCCCTCATGGCTGAGGCTCCATACACCAGCTTCTACGGAAACAGGGTGGTCCTCCGCACTCACCCCAATTTCCTACCGAAGGTGGTCTCGGACTTTCATCTCAATCAGGAGATAATCTTACCGACTTTCTTCCCAAGACTGCATGCCGACCAGGCATCGGTGGTATTGCATACACTCGACTGCAAGAGGGCTCTTGTATTCTACCTGCAGCGTACCCAGGTTCAAGTCCAACCAGTTCTTTGTCGCCTATGATCCCAAACACCTGGGGCAGGCAGTCACCAAACGCACCATCTCCATCTGGGTGGCGGACTGCATTGCCTTCGCCCAAGCAAAGGTGGGCGTCCCACTGGCTCGACGGGTCACCGTGCACGGTGTCCGAGCCAAGGTGGCTTCGGTGGCTTCACTGCACTCAGTGCCTCTGACGGACATCTGCTGGGCTGCGACCTGCTCTTCAGAAAACACTTTCGCTGTGCACTACTGCCTGGAGAGGGAGTTCCACCCGGACAGCACCTTCGGCCAGGCTGTACTCCATAATCTGTTTGGGGTATAAGCAACTCCTGCCCTCCAACCCTTCTCGACGGCTACCGAGAACTTTGCCCTGGGGATCTGAAGACTCGTGCTCCTTCGGGCATTGACTTCTGCTCACGGCCTTGCAGAGGCATTTTTGGGTTATCGGTTCAGTAGCCTGTAGCTGGGGAGTCCCATAAGTGAGGACTGACTTCCTACTTGTTCCTGGAGAACGCGTAGTTACTCACCTGTAACAGGTGTTCTTCAGGGACAGCAGGAATCAGTCCTCACTACCCTCCCACCTCCCCTAAAGAATTGCTATTTTTGTCCTTCCCTTGCCATCTGCTTAGTAGGGCTCTGGCTAGGGGACCTGACTGAGCAAGATGGCACCTTTGGGCGGGAAGAGGACCATGCATGCATGGTGGCAATCCCAAAGGCTTTCTTTGAAAGCGGGGGAATTGCTCTGCGCGGGCTCTGTCGGTGCCGATGTCACCCATAAGTGAGGACTGATTCCTGCTGTCCCTGGAGAACACCTGTTACAGGTGAGTAACTACGCTTTCTTCTGCTGGCTATTCCTCTCCCTATGCATCCAAGCATTCTTCTAGCTTTTCCCGTCGCCTTTTCTACCTGTTTAGCTACTATAAGACCATCAGACACCATCATGCCCAGATCCTGCTCTTCTTTTGTGTACTGAAGTACTTCACCCCCTACACTATACCATTCCCTTGGATTTTTGCAGCCCAAGTGCATGACCCTGCATTTTTTAGCATTAAATCTAAGCTGCCAAATTCTTGACCATTCTTGAAGCTTAGCTAGATCCCTCCTCATGTTATCTACTCCTTCCTGGGTGCCTATTGCAGATTTTGGTATCATCGAGCCTACTTTTCATGCACCTTGAACCACAGACAACTTTGGAAGAACCTGTTTCCACATGTAAAACATGTATTACACACAGAAAAACTATAAAATTACCTCATTCAAGCATAATGATCTTCTGAATTCCTGATAGCTCCTTCTGCATATGAATCCTGGGAAAAGTAGGAGGAAATAGCCTGCGTCTGGAGTCCATTTTGCAGCACCAAAGAGAGAAAAATGTTTTCTCATTCCCGAACGTGGTAAACATCTCAAGCTCTTTCCCCTGAAGTTCAGCTCAGACACAGCACCCACCTTTAGATCACCACCTCTTCCCAAGATAAACCAAACAGGCAGCAAACCATTCCCGGCTTTATCCACTTACATCAGGGAAATGTAGTTTGGGCCAGGGTTTGATTTGCACTGGCACTCCGTATGGCCTTGTACAAGTCACTCAACCCTCCATTGCTTCAGAAGAAAGGCCTGGCAATCTACTTCCGGTCCCACTGCCATGAAAAGCCAGGAGCTGCTGGGTCGCCAGGAGTCAGCACTTGTCTCAAAGACACACACTGCATTGCATATTAACTTGGGGAAATTTTAGCGGCTCTACTGTCTGACCTTTTCAATGCTTTAGAATCTGGAGTGGTTCCAGAGGACTGGAGAAAGGCACATGTGGTCCCTTTACACAAAAATGGAAGTAAAAATGAAGTTGAGATCTACAAACCGGTTAGTCTGACCTCTGTGGTGAGTAAATAATTGGAAACGCTGCTAAAACAGAGGATAGTGAGGTTTCTGATGTCCAGTGGATTGCAGGATCCGAGGCAGCATGGGTTTACCAGAGGCAGGTCTTGTCAGACAAATCTGATTGATTTCTTTGACTGAGTGAGCAGAGAGTTGGACCAAGGGAGAACCCTAGATGTGGTGTACTTAGACTACAGTAAAGCCTTTTACACTGTTCCTCACAGGCGACTTATAAACAAACTGAGCATCCTAGGGATGGACCCTAAAGTGACTGACTGGGTTAGAAATTGGTTGGGTGGGAGGCAACAAAAGGTACAAGTAAATGGAGCTCACTCTGAGGAGAAGGATGTAACCATTGGTGTGCCACAGGGATCTGTCCTTCGTCCGATTCTTTTTACCATTTTTGTTAGTGATATTGCAGAAAGGTGTTGGTGCTGCAAAATGGACTCCAGACGCAGGCTATTTCCTCCCACTTTTCCCAGGATTCATATGCAGAAGGAGCTATCAGGAATTCAGAAGATCATTATGCTTGAATGAGGTAATTTTATAGTTTTTCTGTGTGTAATGCATGTTTTCCATGTGGAAACAGGTTTTTCCAAAGTTGTCTGTGGTTCAAGGTGCATGAAAAGTAGGCTTGTAGAGGGAGGATAGCGGACATTCCCAGAGGCAGATCACATGTACACATTTAGCCCTCAAAAGTACTTGTGCGCCCTTGGAGATCACTGTAGGAATCTGTTTTATAAGGTCCCTTAGGCACTTTTGCTGTTTTTGTAAAATAGACACCTTTTTGGACTTTTCACGTAGGCTTCCAATCAGGGCCATACGAAGGGCTATGTAAGCGGCGCAGCCGCACACTGCGCGAGTACAGAAGGGGCGCTGATGTCATCACTGAGTTTCTAGGGAGTTCCTGCACACAGCTGGGTGACGCCAGGTTCAGGACCTGCACAGGGAGCATTGCAAGCTTGGTACGATCCTGCGTCCAGTTCTAAAATTAGCCCTGATGGGACCTCTAAGTTTCGTCCTTCCAGCCTAAACCCAACCATGTACCCAGGGTTGACTTTGCATCTCATGTACCCTTAGGCTGAGGATCACAGTGAGAGGAAGAGAGGAAAGGGGCGAGAGTCGTGCCAGTTTGATGTCAGAGGGCGGAGCCTTCCTGAACCCGTGGCTGCGGTGCACCAGCCAATAGTGCCCCTTTGGGAACTGGGTACCTCGGTCTCAACTGACTTCAGATTTTTGTCCTAGTTTTAACCCTGCCTCCCCAGGACATCCATGAACTGGAAAATGCCAAACTGCAGAGGCACCTGAAGGGAGCAGGGATGGGGAATGTTAAAACCGGGACTGGCTCAGCCCACACCGATGACCTGGAGGTGATCCACTCTGCAGGATATGCAGTCTGGAACTGGTGATACTAGGATTTCCTTCCTCAGCACCCCCCCCCCCAAACAACCCCCCTCTCCTACGATGCTCTTTGGTTTCCCAGGCACTTGATAAATCTCTCTGATTATCTCTCCTGGCCATGTAATTAGCTGCAATGAAAGTTTAATGTAACTGCTCATCTGAGGAATGGTTTTCGGGGAGGGGGGGGGGGAGAAGAGGGAGTCAGAGTTGTGCTGAAATTCCTTGGACAGCACTGCAGGAGACCCCATATTTGTTCAGCTCAGATCAAGGTAGGTGGGGAACCAAGAGATGGTTTTGCTTTCATGGATGTTTACATTATCAGAATATAGAAAAACTAGGGGACATGCAATGAAGCTACAGGGTAAACTATTTAAGACTAATAAAAGAAAATATTTTTTCACTCAACGTGTAATCAAACTCTGGAATTTGTTACCGGAGGATGTAGTAAAGGCTGTTAGTGTAGCTGGGTTTAAAAAAGGTTTGGACAAGTTCCTGGAGGAAAGGTCCATAAACCATTATTAAGAAGGGATCCAGGATATCATTGCTTGACCCAGTACAAGGATTGTGGAACGTGTGTCTTTTGGGGAAACTGCTAGGTACGTATGACCTAGATTGGCCACTGTTGGAAACAGAATACTGGGCTTGATGGACCTTGGTCTGACCCAGTATGGCATATCTTATGCTCTTATGATGGGTTTATTATCTCACTCCATGTCAGCCAATGAGCTGAGTCAGGCACTGTTTTGCCCAGTTGCATGCAGGGAGTTGTAGTTCCAGGGTTGGATCAGTCTTGGAGAGAGGGTGAGGTACCAACTTTATTTCATGGATGTGCTGATGGTTTTATGGGAGGACATGCTGGAGATTTGACCGGTGGGGAACTTCTTTCCCAGTCGTAGACACCTGATCCTCAAATTCTGGTTTGGGTATCCAAAGAGTCAAAAATCTTGGCATATAGATGCAGCCTGCTTTAATGCCCAGAATGAAGGAGTGGGCACTGCCTTGGAAGGTAGGTGGGTGAGAGCTAGGGGACAAGGGGGAGGGAGAAGGGTGTGTATGAGAACTTCCCTGCTGAGAGATGGATAGGAAGGAGTGAGATGAGCAGTTGTGTACCAGTGTGAGTACGTTGTGACCAGCTGCGAATAGGGTTGCCAACTGGCTCCAGATGCGCCCGACACGCTTGATCCAGTCCTAGGTTTACTCCACTGCATGCAGGGTCATGTAGTTCTAATTTTTCCATTGCACCCTATAATAAAAGCAAGACTACATGTCCCTGCATGCAATGGGGTAGACCCAGGACTGGATCAAGCCTGTCGGGCGCATCTGGAGCCAGTTGGCAACCCTAGCTGCAAACGATGCGCACACCACCTCCCAGGCTTCATCTGCTACTCTGCAGGGTCACTGAACATATACCAAAGCAGTGATCCTTCCTGGAATTTAGATTTAACTCTTCACCTTTCCCAGCCTACACTGAGGAAGGGGGGGGGGGGGAGTGCGGTCACCTTGCTTTACTAGTCCTACAGAGCCACCCAGGAACCTTTACAAGCACAACTCTGGCTCAAGCCTTTTTACCCACTGATGACCATAGAGATGGTGGGGGAGGGGGTGAGGGCAACCCGTATCTATAATGAAGGGCACATGCCATGCCGCAAGTCCCCATCTCACACAGGAATGGATGCCGAGGTGTCTGCTCTCTCCTGGCCTATGCCGCCTGAAAATGAATTAAGTGCCCCTCACCTCCTTTTGTTTTGCCAGCAAAGAGGTAGAATTTATCAAAGAGGAAATTTTCTTGCAGAAACGATAAACAGCAACGCACCTAATTAATATCTAATTACCGAAATCTGTTAAGGCTTTTTTTTCATTCCCTGTTTGCCTTCCTCGTGTTCAGGAGCATTAATTTAACACAGAAATGCTTTGGTTTTTGGAGAGCGAGTCGGGGCGGAGGGAAGGCTGGAAGGGAAGAGACAACATCTAAAGGTAGCAGAAGAAAATATAAACCCTTCCCCCCTCTATTTTCTATTTTTAGGCCTCACCAAGGACACGAGATTAGGCAGCTCACTGATAAATACCGAGCTCCTCATTAGATGTTCACCCCATGCTGCTGCCTCACCTAGGCCATTCCGAGGCAGTTGGTCTAGTCCTGGTTTTACCACATTCAGAGCTGCCACGTTAGACAGTTCTAGATTTTAAGCCGGTCCTGGATTTCTGACAATCTCATCCAGATGCATTATGGGATCTGAAGCACTGATTACAATGGGTGAAATTAGGGACTACAAATACCATACTGCATTGCAATGCAAATGTAAAACCAGAAGTGGCAAAAAAAAAAAATCTCACTCCTGGAACTGGGTAACTTACCAACTCTGCACATTGCATTCTGGAAGTTTTATTTTCCCTAAGATAAGAAGGTAGTGCAAGAGGTAACTGCAGCAGCTTGGAAAGACAGGAGTGAGGGCACTGGTACACCTGTGGGTGGATCTTAGGGTGGAACAGCAGGAGGAGGTGCATTGGCAGAGCTGTGTGTGTGTGAGGGTCTCAGTACTGGAACAGCAGGAGGTTCTGCAGGACAGGAGTGAGGGGCATTGGCAGAGACATGTGTGAGGGTTTCAGTACTGGAACAGCAGGAGGTGCTGCAGGGCAGGAGTGAGGGGCATTGGCAGAGACGTGTGTGAGGGTCTCAGTACTGGAATAGCAGGTGGTGCTGCAGGGCAGGAGTGAGGGGCATTGGCAGAGACATGTGTGAGGGTCTCAGTACTGGAACAGCAGGAGGTGCTGCAGGGCAGGAGTGAGGGGCATTTGCAGAGACGTGTGTGAGGGTCTCAGTACTGGAATAGCAGGTGGTGCTGCAGGGCAGGAGTGAGGGGTATTGGCAGAGACATGTGTGAGGGTCTCAGTACTGGAACAGCAGGAGGTGTTGCAGGTCAGGAGTGAAGAGCATTGGCAGAGACATGTGTGAGGGTCTCAGTACTGGAACAGCAGGAGGTGCTGCAGGGCAGGAGCGAGGGGCATTGGCAGAGACGTGTGTGAGGGTCTCAGTACTGGAATAGCAGGAGGTGCTGCAGGGCAGGAGTGAGGGGCATTGGCAGAGCTGTGTGTGTGTGTGAGGGTCTCAGTACTGGAACAGCAGGAGGTGCTGCAGGGCAGGAGTGAGGGGCATTGGCAGAGACGTGTGTGAGGGTCTCAGTACTGGAACAGCAGCGGGTTCTGCAGGGCAGGAGTGAGGGGCATTGGCAGAGACGTGTGTGAGGGTCTCAGTACTGGAATAGCAGGAGGTGCTGCAGGGCAGGAGTGAGGGCCATTGGCAGAGACGTGTGTGAGGGTCTCAGTACTGGAACAGCAGGAGGTGCTGCAGGGCAGGAGTGAGGGGCATTGGCAGAGACGTGTGTGAGGGTCTCAGTACTGGAACAGCAGGAGGTGCTGCAGGGCAGGAGTGAGGGGCATTGGCAGAGACGTGTGTGAGGGTCTCAGTACTGGAACAGCAGGAGGTGCTGCAGGGCAGGAGTGAGGGGCATTGGCAGAGATGTGTGTTAGGGGTTGATGTTTGCTCAGTAGCCATCTGACACTCTTCCTTGTCTGCTCCTTGCCCTCCTCCATTCACACTGACAAGCCACTTACACAGCGCACAGTAATTAATCCAGTCTCCGGCACCACAGAGAGGCTGTTAATGTGCAGGCCCCCTGACCCTATCCGAGACGTATGGGCCAGCTGCTGGTTTCTGGCCAGCATTGCCCATTCAGTTTCTGCTAATTCTGGAGAGAGGGGTAGGCATTGTGATTGCAGCACAGGAATATGGAACTTAAGAACATAAGAACATAAGATATGCCATACTGGGTCAGACGAAGGTCCATCAAGCCCAGTATCTTGTTTCCAACAGTGGCAAATCTAGGTCATAAGTACCTAGCAGTTTCCCCAAAAGACACAGGTTCCACAATGCTTGTATTGGGTCAAGTATTGATATCCTGGGTCCCTTCTTAATAATGGTTTATGGATCTTTCCTCCAGGAACTTGTCCAAACCTTTTTGAAACCCAGCTACACTAACAGCCTTTACTACATCCTCTGGTAACAAATTCCAGAGTTTGATTACACGTTGAGTGAAGAAATATTTTCTTTTATTAGTCTTAAATAGTTTACCCTGTAGCTTCATTGCATGTCCCCTAGTCTTTCTATATTCTGATAATGTAAACAATCGATCTACGTTTACCCGTTCCACTCCGTTCATTAATTTATAGACCTCTATCATATCTCTCCTCAGCCGTCTCTTTTCTAGGTTGAAGAGCCCTAACCTTTTTAGTCTTTCTTCATAGGGGTATCCTTCCATCCCCTTTACCATTTTGGTGGCTCTTCTCTGAACCTTTTCTAATAACTCTATATCCTTTTTAAGATACGGCGAACAGACAGGAAATGCGTGTCACTATTTGGGGGTGGGTGGGGGGTGGGAAGGGTATGCATTGATACAGCTGAATGCTAGTGAACAAGGAGACCCTGAAATGTGATGGCAACCAGAGTGGGGTGAGGGATCAAGCTATCATGTACCCAACATGCTCTGCTAGACCAGACCTTAGGCAGAAGTGTATCCTAGAGCAGCGGTTCCCAAACTTGTCCTGGGAGAGGCCAAAGGATATCCACAATGAATATTCCAGGAGAGATTCGCGTGCACTGCTCCCAAATGTATGTCCTGCATTTTCATTGTGGATATCCTGAAAACCCGACTGGCTGGGGGTGGCCCAGGACAGGTTTGGGAACTACTGACTTTGTGGTTAGAGCAGTAGGCTGGAATGAACAAAACCAGTGTCAAGTCCCACTATCTGGCCTTAACCCTCAATTGCCTCAGCTAAGCCCTCTGGGGACAGGGAGATTCCTACTGTACCCTTCAATTACCACTGGCAAAGCTATGAACCAAAAATAAATTAAAAAAATTATATGTAAAAAAATAGATGTTCGTTCTGAGCCCACGTCTCAAAAGGGTAGATATTTAAACACTGCAGCCCTTAAATATCGGTGTCCGGACAGAAGCTGCTGCTGTATACTCAGAGAGATTGGCACTATCCAGATTAGTAGCAGCTTTTACCCAATTAGTGCGATTTCCGGCTAGCGCTTATCCGGACAGTACCTTAGGTCTGCTTTGCATGCGGCCGACGTTGCCTGACAGGTGCTGACTGAAAATCGCGGTAACTGAATGAAATTGGTACTTACTCGGATAGCAGCAACACCTCCCTCGCTCTGCTCATGGACTGACTGGACAGTGCCAGGGATGACAGGACAGCCTGACATCTAGTCTGTGATCCTTAACACACTCAGTAAATTCGTAAGCTCCACTCGGTACTTTCTAAAGTCCAAGTCTCAGTGACACAATCAGTACTTTATGAGTTTTATACTTGTGCCATAAATTCAAATGCCAACTGGATAGGCTCACATTTGCCATACTCAGGATGGACTATATACTGGCACACCCCCTCCGCGCCCCCCCTCATCTGCCCGCTGGATTCTTATTGCATGAGAATGGGGCGTGCCCTGGGGAAGGCATGGAAAAAGGTTACAACCCCTTATGGCAGGGCAAGCAAGGGAGGTCCTGCTGGCAGCCATGCTTGCCTTTTCCTGTGCTCTCCTTCTGTGCCAGTCGTCAGCAAGGGCGTCTTAGTTTTAAATGAGGTTATTGTGTGGATTCAGCACCAGGGAAGAAGACAGACAGGTCCCAACATTCTCTGAGTTCGGGAGTAGCTTAATGGTGAGAATAGTGGGCTGAGAACCAGGTTCCAATTCCATTGCCACTCCTCGTGACCTTGGGCAAGTCACTTAACCCTCCATTGCCTCAGGTAATAGATTAGGGGGTCGATATTCAGTGCCGGAGTCTGTCTGAAGCTGTATATTTGGCTCCACTGGTGAGAGGTTTTAGTGTCTGGCTAGTGGCAATATTTACACGCTAACCAGATTGAAAAACTGTGTAAAGGCAGGACAACCATTGACTCTCTGGCTAGTGGTAGAAAATTACTGCTAACTAGTAACTGCTGGGACCCCCCTCCCCCAACCCCTCTGCGCCCACAGACCATCCCGGAGTGAAGTGGACGTCTGAGGGAATATTCCGGTGACTATCAGAGTCATTGGCGTTTTTTTGGTTTGCAGATGCTGGAAATTGCACAAAGCTGTTTGAATATTAACCCTTAGATTATAAACCTCCAGAGAACAGGGCAATACCTGCATGTAACTCACCTAAACGTCAGCTAAATCCAAAATCTCTTCTCTTCCCTCTTCCTCCAGGTTAGCAGGGAACCAGAAAAGGGGGAGAAGTAACTGGCTGTCGTCATTTTGCGTAAAAGAGAAGCAAAATCCATAATGCGCATTCAGAGGAGGCCAGTTTTATAAACTAATTAGCATCTGGCCTTCGCAAATTCTCACTGGGGCACATTCCTAATTTTTAATTGTTATAATATTATGGTGCTCAGTCCACTAATAATGAGCCATTTTCCCTCTGAATAAGCTCTTTTCCTCCCTGGTGTCGGTGGAGGAAGTGAGGTTTCTTGAAATGATTGATGCGGCCGGATCCCCCCTCGCCCTCCCCTTCTCGGTTTGTTAACATTATTACTGCCTTTGTTATTAATGAGTCTGGTTTAAAAGGCCCTAAGTCCCAAAGGAGCAAACATTTCTTAATTGTAGCCGGGGATTTCCCTTGCAGCTGCTGCCCCCCCCACCCCGCACACGAGTTCACACTTGCCCTGCCCAGGTGACCACATGCCCAGCGCTTCTGCACTGCATGCCACTGTTCACCAGGGCTTGCACGCCCTCCCTCCTAAATTATTGTGCTTGTGGTGGTACTTTTCCAGTCCTTTTTCTCCCTTCTCCGCGTACAAGTGTGCTTGCACCGTATGTGCTTGCCAATGCAAAAGCGTACTTGTGGATTTTCACACTCCTGCCCGCGTGCTCCGTGATTCACGAGTGTTCATTCTCACTTCTTCAGGCATGACAATCATGCAGGTACCCGTGGCTGCATTCACGGGTGCTCACGCTCTTGTGGTCACACGGATATACTCTCACCCTCTTCTGCACTCAGCTCCTCACGTTTACGAACCCACGCAGCGGATTGCCCACTGCAAATTTAGTAGCAGTCTGTTAAAGAACAAAGCCGCACGTGTCTGTAAAGGAGTCGGGGACTGTGTCTTTAGTGCATAAAGAAGCGAATCTCAGCAGACGACAACCAGCTCTGCAGAGAACGGTAACAGTAAAATGCATCTTAGTAAGAGACGTCATGGTGAAAAACCTGCTCACTGCCACGAAAGCACATTTTCATGTGTTGGTTTCCCCCCCCCCCTCTCTCCTGCCTCCATGAGCCCTTCTACCCCCTCTCTTTCCCAGAGCTGCAAAATCACCCAGATCTAGATTTTAGGACAGTCCTGGATGTCAGGCAACCCTATCATGGTGTGTTATGGGACCTGCGGCATTGATATCAACGGGTAGAATTAGGGACTACAAATCCCACACTGCTTCTAGGATGTAAGTTCAGAAACAGGACTGGCCAACATGTCTCCCTTTTGCAACTGGGTAGCTTGGCAGCTCTGCTTTTCACCACTACCAAGTCCCCAATAAGCCATCCAGAGTTGCCAAGCTGCTCAGTTCCAGGAGTGAGATTCAAAGCCAGTCCTGGATGTCTGGCAAGTTCATCCTGATGCATTAAGGGACCTGCAGCACTGATTCTAAAGGGTAAAACCAGGTACTACAAATACCATACTGCATTGCTAAAACTGGCAAAAAATCTCACTTCTGGAACTGGGTAATTTGGCAACTCTGCCAACTTCCCCACCACCATCCTCCACCCTGATCACAGCGAGCTAGGGAGTGATCCTGAGACTCTGTACTGTCTCCTTGGGCCTGAAAAGCCCCCTCCCTCCTTCTGACTGTTGAATATTTCACGGGGCCCCTTTTGCATTATTAATGGGCACGTTCCTGAGTTAATGGAGGAGGTGAGGTAAGGGGGGGGGGGGCATGCACAAACCGACGTTTTGGTGAAGAAAGCTAAGTGTGGAAGCTGGAGGACCCCCCAGGGGAAAGGCACTGGGCGCATGAATAAAGCATGGAGCAGCAGTGTGAGGTGATGAGCCGTCAAACCTGCCCTGGTTGGTCGCAGCGGGATGCCCTGGTTCTTCAAAAGACAAAATCTAAACTCTTTTATATCTATATATAGAGAGAAAGAGAGGCGAGCGATGCAGCCCGTGGTGAAGGCGAAAAAGGATGAAAAGGGGGGGTAGATTCTTCCCTGGGGGGGGGGGGGGGAGATGAGGAAGCTGATTAACTGCACCAGGGGTGGAGTGGGTGGGACAAGGGTCAGGGATCGGCTTCAATGACTCTTGATGAAGAGGTTAAGTGCCAATAGGAGAAGTAAATCCAAGTCTTGACAGAGAGGAGTTGTTGCCCCCCCTCCCATGGCAGAACCTGGTGTTTCTGATGAGACCAACACTCTACCTACATTTCAGAGGTGGGCTCTAATCCTTGCTCTGTCACTGACTCCTAGCGGGTCACTTTCTCTCTATGGGGCTCAGTTCTAGTCCCCGGCTCTGCCGTTAAAGGGCCGCACTACTGGGGTCACACATGGAGAGTTTATCTCCCTGTGCCTCACTTCTAACCCCCATCTCTGACTCTCTCTGTTTCTTTGAGGCATCATTTCATCCATGTCAGGCAAGGTGAAATTCTCTCCTGAGGGTGCAGAGCACCATAATACCTCACCGCATACCCTATGAAAGTGGAAATACGTTTTCAATTAACAGCAATACTCTGCTGAATTAGAGAGTAGCTCAGATTCTGCCCTTTGTGGAGTCTATCTGGGGATTATACTCTCCCTCCAGTAGGTCCTGGGCCATCGAGAAGTCGGCACCTGGACAAAAACTCCAGATTGCGATGTTTTCTGGACGTTCTCCTTCTAAAGGTGTAGAGATTTTTGCCTTTTTTGGGTTCCTGCAGGGGCAGCGTCTGATCCTAGCCAGCTAGGCCGAGATCCCCAGTGAAGGGTTCAGATATCTCTCCGAGGCAGGACTAGGGCAAAGAGCAGGGGCTACAGGGAAATAGACCAGAGCTTCAGAGAGAACAAAAACCCTAAACAAGGGAAAAGCTGATGTAGCTGTATCATCAGATTCACTGCATATTTAGAGCTCTTCTGCGCCGCAGAAAACCTTAATTTCTCTCCATCGCCCACCTCATGGTCTCTCTTCGCTTCTTCCCATCGCCCTCGCAAGATGCTCCATCTTTCCCCGTCTTGATCCCAGTGGTAATGAGATATTTATGAGTTGCAGTCTTTATTCACCCCTTCGCTCCCCCCATCGCCCAAGTACTGTTTTCTTAATTCTGCCTGGAATTCCACTACTGTTTTATTAATGGGTTTCTTTCTAAGAGTGTGCGGCTATGAGGTTTCGACATGTCCCAGTCTCAGAAACGTGTGTGTGGATTATGTCAACTTCCATGCTCACTGAGGAGTTCTGGGAGTGCCGTCAGTCGCAGAGGAAACTGGAACGGAGGCGGCTTGTGACTGAAAGGAGGATTTTCCCCATATGCTCTGTATCAATCTTTCTCGCCACCTTTGCCCCCCAAACTCCCTCCCCAGCTCCAGGCCCGAGGAAGCCCAGGTATAATCTAGCAAGTCTTACCCTCAGTGGCTGTTGTCGTAACCAGGCCCGAGGGTGAGGGAGAGGCAAAGAGTCTTTTGAGTTCACCAAGAAGAGGACCCGGGAGGGGTCTGGGGTGCTAGTCCACATGAAGGCCTACGTGTCTACCAATATGGCAGTCAGGGCCAGCCCAACCATTAGGTGAACTAGGCTTCTGCTTAGGGTGGCAAAGAGCAGGGCATTCAAATCTAAACAATAGATTTTGACAGCCGGGGGTGAGGGGGATAAGGCTTAAGGTTTGCCTAGTACGCCAATATCTTGAACCAACTCTGGGGCAGCTTCTTACAAATATACAAATTTTAGTCTATTTCTAGACCAGATGGGTGTCTGAAACCAGAGAAACCCTGAACATAAAATTAAAATCTGTAAACAGAAACCATTGAACTTCATGAGGGGTTAGGGGCCGCCCAACGTTGCAAGATAGTTTTTCAAACTAATTTGATAAAATTCTGTATTTTAGAATGCCGATTGCGAATCTGAAAACAGATTTTGTTTTTAAACAGAGGGATTCGCAAACAGGGGAATACAGCATACAACATTCGTGGCCACTGCCCATGGTTCTATGGATAGAGGAGCATCGCATTGAACCTTTCACAAACACCTAAAATGTTTCCAAAAGTCAGTTTGAAAAGGTGGTCAAAGAAAGACAAAGCTGCCAGAATCGGATGCGAAATGGCTGGAAAGCAGTTGTAATTGATTTCTCTCCCTTTAGAATAATGGATTTATATCCATCCACCTCCTTGTGAGCTGCGTGCAGGAAATGTCATTACCACTGTCCCATTTTCTGCACATTAGAAAAGCAATTTTTCCCCTTCCACAGAGAAAAAAAAAATCTGAAAGAAAACAGAATGAAGAGGAAAATTCTCCACCTGCAACCATGCGTCTCTGGCCTAATTAAATCTGCTAAGAAGGGTGATTACAGAGGGCCAAGACAACACAGGCTGAGAAGTAAGAAAGACAAGAGAGTCGGCCTTGTAAATCTGTGTTATTAGTGCAGTGTGTCTCCTGTGGTAAATTGGCCCCTTTTCAGTGTTATCAGTGCAGTGTGCGCTCCTGTGGTAACTCGGTCCCCTTTCAGTGTTATCACTGCAGTGTGCACTCCTGTGGTAAATTGGCCCCTTTTCAGTGTTATCAGTGCAGTGTGTGCTCCTCTGGTAAATCAGCCCCTTTTCACTGTTATCAGTGCAGTGTGCGCTCCTGTGGTAAATCGGCCCTTTTTCAGTGTTTTCAGTGCAGTGTGCGCTCCTGTGGTAAATCGGTCTCTTTTCAGTGTTATCAGTGCAGTGTGCGCTCCTGTGGTAAATCGGTCTCTTTTCAGTGTTATCAGTGCAGTGTGTGCTCCTGTGGTAAATCAGTCTCTTTTCAGTGTTATCAGTGCAGTGTGCGCTCCTGTGGTAAATTGGTCTCTTTTCAGTGTTATCAGTGCAGTGTGCGCTCCTGTGGTAAATCGGCTCTTTTTGAGTGTTATCAGTGCAGTGTGTGCTCCTGTGGTAAATCGGTCTCTTTTCAGTGTTTTCAGTGCAGTGTGTGCTCCTCTGGTAAATCAACCCCTTTTCACTGTTATCAGTGCAGTGTGCGCTCCTGTGGTAAATCGGCCCTTTTTCAGTGTTATCAGTGCAGTGTGTGCTCCTGTGGTAAATCGGTTTCTTTTCAGTGTTTTCAGTGCAGTGCGCGCTCCTGTGGTAAATCGGTCCCCTTTCAGTGTTATCAGTGCAGTGTGTGCTCCTGTGGTAAATTAGCCCCTTTTCACTGTTATCAGTGCAGTGTGCGCTCCTGTGGTAAATCGGTCCCCTTTCAGTGTTATCAGTGCAGTGTGCGCTCCTGTGGTAAATCAGTCTCTTTTCAGTGTTATCAGTGCAGTGTGCGCTCCTGTGGTAAATCGGCCCTTTTTGAGTGTTATCAGTGCAGTGTGTGCTCCTGTGGTAAATCGGTCTCTTTTCAGTGTTTTCAGTGCAGTGTGTGCTCCTCTGGTAAATCAACCCCTTTTCACTGTTATCAGTGCAGTGTGCGCTCCTGTGGTAAATCGGTCTCTTTTCAGTGTTTTCAGTGCAGTGTGCGCTCCTGTGGTAAATCGGTCCCCTTTCAGTGTTATCAGTGCAGTGTGTGCTCCTGTGGTAAATTAGCTCCTTTTTACTGTTATTGTTGAGTATTTTCTATAATCCTAGGTTTTTTTTTTTGCATGCATGAAGCTAAACGTGTCATTTCTGACCTAGGGTGGCTTATACAACGTTATCCTCTTATAGTCAGCAGATGAGCTAATGGAGTGGGTCAGTGGCAAGTGACAGTGAATACAGAGATCTGGGAAAGCAGAACAGGGAAGGGGGTTGTGAGCACCCAGGTCAGGGGTCCCAACAGGGGCTGCAGTGATGGACAGGTCACTTCTCATCTGAAAGTGCAGATGGCTGGGTGGACAAGCAAGTGTTTGTAGCGGGCCAACTCACCCTTCAAATGGCTTTCCACTCCTGCGAGGGGTTTTTCTATCCCCTCAGGGTCAAAGGCAGGGGTATGGAGCCGAGAGAGGGTAAGGGAGCCGTAGTTTCGCATCTGTGAACATAAAGCACACATTTAATGTTTGCTGAAGGCATCATAAGAGTTTTGAGACCTCTAACTCCATGCCTTCTGCAGCGGTCCTCACTATTCCAGTCCCAAGAACACCCCCCACCCCCCACGCCCAATGCATTCACTCCTGCCCTGGAGATGTTCCACTCCCCCTGCTATTCCAGGAATGAAATGCCCACACACAGTTCTGCCAGTGTACCCGCGGCTGTTCCACTTCTGAGTCTGTAAGTGTGTCTGGCGTAACCACAGTCTGTCCCTGCCTCTGGGTACATGCGGAGGGACTGTCCTAAGTAGAAGGCAAGTTAAAAAAACATGTGCACTCCTTCTCTCTGAGAGAAATATCTCTGTCCTTCTGATCTCATGCTGGGCCGGCAGAGCACAGAGCCAGCTAATAGCCCATTATCTGCTTTCTCAGCCGCGGCACAGGTCAGGAGATTACTGGGCTCTACATTTACTCTGCTCTTGACCTGGAGAACCGCTTACCCTGAGACCTTCAGCACCTTCTCTGGGGCAGAGAGGGGACTTGGGACCTCTGTCCACCTCCCAGCATGAACAAAATCCAGCAGCCCCCACTGACTCTAGCTGTGCTGTGGCCTGGAGTGAGAGAACATGGGAAAGAGAGTGATTAACATGGGCTTAAAGGTCTATATGCACAGAGGCAAACACAAGCTACTCTCAGCAAAAAAATATCGAAACACACACACTGCCCTAGCATAGAATTCAAACAATTCAATATAAAAGACTTCCTCTACAACGTACTCCCTTTTTTTGATGACAGATTTAATGACCCTGATGCATTTCCGGACTTATGGAACAAGACCATCCAAACAGCCTCAGCTGCCCTGACCAACTCACATTACAAGTCCAACAAAATCCCTAAAACCCCATGGTAGACCCCAGAACTACGGAGAATCAAAACACACCTACAGAAATGAGAAAGAAAGTAGCAGAAATCCAAACACCCCACTGACTGCAACCTCTATATGAACCTGCTGGACATTTACAGGACTTCAAAGGACAATGCAAAAAACCAATACCACTCTAAGCTAATCCGTTCATCCCTCAACTGTCCAAGAGAACTCTTTAACATCATGAAACAACTAACTAAGCTCCCTACCAAGCCTACCACAGGTAATACAATCAAACCTCAACAATTAGTGGACTACTACAACCACCTACAATGACAAGCTCAGTTACGAAATCTCTCCTCACCCCAATCACCTACCACTGCTGTACTCTGGTCAGCTTTTCACCCCATAAGCCCGAGCTATATTAAAACCATCATCTCCTCACTCAACACTACCACCTCCCCCTCTTGACCCATGTCCAGTCTCATGGATCAAGGCAATGAAAATGGAACGCGGCTCTATCATCACTCAATTCACCCAAGCATCCCTTGCCTAAGGACTTATGCCCACCAGCCTCAAATCTGTCTCAATTTGCCCAGTCCTCAAAAAACCCAACCTTGACCCAATGGACCCTACTTCATACAGACCCATTGCCAGCCTCCCTTTCATGGCCAAAATCATAGAAAAAGTGGTATGCCAACAACTCCAAAATCATATTGAAATTAATGCTCCACTTGACCCCCAACAACATGGCTTCGCCCCCTACTATGGAGTCAAAACCTTCCCCTTCTCCATTCTAAACAAACTCATCCAAGGTATCCAGTCTGCACAACAAGGATTCCTCCTAGTTTTCCTTGATATCTCAGCTGCATTCAACTAAGTAAACCACACCATCCTTCTCCAGTGCCTCCATACTATCGGAATCCAGAATACAGTGTTGGGCTGGTTCCAGTCCTTCCCATCCAACCATCAGCAGCAAATCAAGATGTGAGACATCTCCACCCCATTTTCTCAGACTCAAGGCATCCCACAAGGCTCCACCCTCTCTGCCTGCTTTTTAACATATATCTATAACCACTCTGTTCGATTATCAAGTCCCACAACCTACTCTACCACCTCTATGCTGATGACATCCTGATCTATACTCCCTTTGACACCAACCAACCCACATACACAAAGCTACAGCTCTGCTCTCTGAAGTTTCACAATGGCTCTCAAGCAACCACCTCTCCATCAACTACAAGAAAACCGAAGCCCTCTACATCACTAAGGATAGCACGTTCACTCCCCTTTCAACCATAACCCAAAACCATGCTCACATCAGGGTACAGCAAGAAATAAAATACTTCAGTATCACTCTTGACCACAACCTCACCTTCAAACAACAAGTGAAGAAAATGGCAAACACAATCTTCTACAAGATCCGCACTCTTCAACACCTCTGACCGATCCTGGACCCCCCTGACTTCATATCAGCACTCCAAACAGCAATCCTGCCAATCCTCAACTACTGCAACTCTATTTATCAAGGAATCCTACAATCAACCATCCTCCCATGATGCACAGCTCTCCATACTGCCACAAAACCAGAGCAGATCACTCCCATCCTCAAGCAACTCCACCGGCTTCCCCTCAATAGTCGCATCAAATGCAAAACATTGATGACAGTCCATAAAGCACTATCTGGCCTCTCCTCCTCCTACCTCCTCATCCTTCTTCATCCCTTCCAACCAAACAGAGCCAGCCGCCAATTCGCTAGCAACACCCCGATAGTCTCCTACTCAAAAACTAAGAGCACCAGCAGGCTCACTCAAGAGCATTTGAACTGTGTGCACCAAGCCTATGGAACTCTCTCCCTGCCTCCATCAGGAGCATCAAAGACCTCTCTTTATTCAGATAACATCTGAGGACTCATCTATTCATGGAGCATTATGGTCTGGTAACATTATCTCACTAAGCAAACACCACAACAAGTACAAACCTTTGTAAATAGTTAAGTTATTTGTACATGGTTAATTGTTTACACTTCTTGTTTTGTTGTAACTCTTTGATGACTGTAAACTGTGTGGACCCGGTGAAAAGAGGCATAAAAACACAGCTAAATAAATAAATACTTCATTACAGAACCTAATAGGGAATCTTTATGGTAAAGCAAACTAAATCAGGACTGGATCGGCTCTATTTAATACATCAAGGGTAGTAAGGTGGCACATTTGCTCTATTCGCAGATTATCCTGAGACTGCGCTTGGAGTCAAACTGAGAGTCCTATCTAAGGAGGCTCATCGGCAAAAAATGTTTTGCTTCATTTGAATGTTTTTCTAATTTTCGGGAATTATTTTTTCAGTTCTTCTCATGCATTTGTTGTGACAGCTTTTTTTTGAAGCACGTTGGAACTTTTTTACATGCACAAATAGGTACATAACTGCTAGGTACATATGACCTAGATTGGCCACTGTTGGAAACAGAATGCTGGGCTTGATGGACCTTGGTCTGACCCAGTATGGCATCTCTTATGTTCTTAGATCATGCACATATTAATTAAGAGCCACTGTAGACGCCAAAGATTTCAGGAAAAAGCGGAAAACTCTCCTTTATAGGGAACACTTCGGAACATCATGTAGGCACTGAAAACGAACCCTACAGTGCTGGAGCCCAGACCCAGTATGCACCTTAAACCACACTAACTAGACACTCCCCAGCATTCGCTACCAAGTCTTGTATATAAGTTCTTAGATATTAAACTCCCTGTATGCTATGTGGCCCCCTAACTTATAGTTCCAATGTAAACAGTTTGAAGTTATATTGTAAACCGCTTCGACTGAAGGAGGAGACGTTATAGAAGACCTGTTAAATTAATTCATTCATAGATCAACATGCATATCATCAATTTTGTGCACAGTATGCCCAAAGAAAGTGAACGAGAGGCCGCGAATGCAATAGAATAGACGCCCAGTAAGGTGTAGATAACATGAGGAGGGATCTAGCTAAGCTTGAAGAATGGTCTAGAATTTGGCAGCTGGGATTTAATGTTAAAAAATGTAAGGTCATGCATTTGGGCTGCAGCAATCCAAGGGAGCAATATAGTATAGGGGGCGAAGTACTTTTGTCCACTAAAGAAGAGCAGGACCTAGGCGTGGTTGTGTCTGATGATCTTAAAGTGGCTAAACAGATAGAAAAGACAATGGCAAAAGCTAGAAGGATGCTTGGGTGCATACGGAGAGGAATGGCTAGCAGAAAAAAGGAGGTGATAATGCCTCTGTATAAGTCTTTGGTGTGACCTCATTTGGAGTATAGTGTGCAATTCTGGAGACCGCACCTTCAAAAGGATGTGAACAGGATGGAGTCGGTGCAGAGGGTGGCTACTAAAATGATTAGTGGTCTTCATTATAAAGCATATGAGGACAGACTGAAGGATCTTAATATGTACACCTTAGAGGAAAGGCGGGATAGAGGTGATATGATTGAGACATTTAAATACCTCCATGGTATAAATGTTCAGGGGTAGAGCCTCTTTCAATTAAAAGCAAGTTCTGCTACGAGAGGACATGGGATGAGGGTGAAGGGAGATAGATTCAGGAGTGATATGCGGAAATATTTCTTTATGGAAAGAGTGGTGGATCTGTGGAATAGTCTCCCAGTGGAGGTGGTAGAGATGAGGACAGTAACTGAATTCAAGAAAGCATGGGACCAACACAGAGGATCTCTAAAGGGAAAAAGGGGACTGTTGTAGTTGTTGATATGGAAGGACAGACTAGATAGGCCATGTGGTCTTTTTCTGCTGTCATTTTTCTATGTTTCTATCACTAGTCCTAGACCCTTGAAACAAACAAAATAAGCTGTCAGGAAATGACAAGCCACGTAAATTCTCCAGTGACATGGTCGTAGTGCTTGCCGGAGGAGCCTCATTCCTTGACCAACTCCAATAAGATTAAGTAAAATAAACAAAGAAAAAAAGCCCTCAGATCTTAAACGTAAACTATAAAAACAGCCCTGATTTAATGAAATTCATAATGTACATGAGCATAAAAGTCCCCCTCTCCAACCCACATGCTCCCACCCAGAGCACCTGAGCTACAGACCATATCTCCTAGCAGCAGGCCTTGTGGAGCAGGTTTTCCGTTTTGGAATTCTGTTTCTTGTGCTATCCTGATTCCATCTTCTTTTCCCTGCAGTCCCTCTGCAGGTGCTCTCTAGCCCCCCCCGATCATGTGTTAGCTTTAGTGCAGGTATTAACCCTCCTTTCCTCCTTGGCAGCTGGGCTGCCGCACAATGGTGGGCTTCTAGGAAGGTAGACTATTGGATTTTGCCACTGAACTTGGGGTGGGGAGAGGGCGCTTCTTGCCTCCGAGGGAAGTGCAAGACCTGTTGTTCTTTCTGTTTAATTGAGTTTTTTTGTAAAGCAAAGCCACCAAGCTGAGGATAAGACTTTGCCATCCATGTGTCTCCTTGGCACCTGGAAAGGCTTTGATTGCTGCATCAAGGGATCCAAAGCAGGTCTGAGGTTCGGGATTGAGTTTCTTTTACATTTTCCTGGTTGGCATTGCCCTCTCTCCTACATACCCTATCCCAAAACACTTTCCAGGTAGAGACTCACAGCCTTTCCTACAAACCATATCCCAAAGCGCTTTCCAGGCAGAGACTCACAGCCTTTCCTGCAAGTTATAGCAAGGCATGAGTAGAGGAGTAGCCTAGTGGTTAGAGCAACAGCCTAGTACCCAAGAGATCAGGGCTCAGTCCCACTGATGCTCCTACACTGCCTTGGAGGAAAAGGCCTGGCAATCTACCTTTGGTCATGCCTTGCCAAGAAAACCCAGGGGCTGCATGGACATGATGGTGCTTTCCAGGCCCCTCTGTCTCTCAGTGTTGACTTCTCTGTGCTAGTCCAATTTTCTTCCTTCTGACATTTTCCCTTCTCCCTCTCTCATATCCAAATGACTTCAGTGGAATTTACCAATCCTTAGCTGTGGCTTTAGATTTCCACAGCCTGCCTGGCAGCTGGGAGACAGGATGTAATTCAGGATTAAGAAAAGCCACAAAATATTTACTGGGTTCATTTTGGATGGGCTCTGCTCTCTCCCCCCCCCCACTCCTTCTGTGCCATGATTAATACTAGGGCAGTTGTGTGTTTGCCCAGAGCATGGGCTCCATGTCCACAGAGAACCACTTGGACCTATCACTCGCTCTCCCTGGCTCTTGCGCCCCTCCCCTTACTCCTCCTTGTTCTTACTCCTTGCCTAGTCCTTTGGTGGTATTTGAGAGAAGGTGGGAGGGGGATTTTCAGGTTGGCTAAAGTGTAGCTTCTACTTCCTCCTGAATACTCTGGATCGCCCCCTACCAACAGCATCAAAAGTCTAAAAGCTGCACTGTGTTAACATGGGCGAGGAGGAGCGTCTCTTATGGTGTATAGCAGGCATTAGTAAGGGCTGGGAAGGACGCTATGATTTCTTCCCCTCCCTCACGACTCCCCATCTCCCATCCTTCCTCTTCTCTCTCTTTTATCTTCCTTTCTTCCTCCAGCTTTGCCCTATATACACCAGCAAGACTGAGATCCTTTAACAAGCTTCGACATTCCTGTAGGCAAAGGAGGTGATTCTGTTGCAAAAGCAAAACCTACTGTAAATCCTTTTGACTATGCAGGCTGAAAACCACAAGGTCAGCTCCTGAACCATCAGGGTGGGGGGCTTTCAGCCCTGGGTCCTGCCGTCTCCTCCCATTCATTCACTCCCAGACCAGGCTACAGTGCCGACAATGCACATGTCGAACCAACCCCCGCCCCTCCCCCCGTCCCCATCCAAAACACGTTGGCTCTAATCAAACAGAAATCAAGCAGGTTTAATGAGGCCAAAAGGCCCAGGGCTTGTGGTGGGTGGTTGCCATACAAACCAAACGTATATATCTTTATCTATTTATATTTCAAATTACCCCTGTTTTCCCTCCTAGAGTAGTGCAAGATGGGGGCCCAGGATCACCCAGGGCCAAGGCAGGTGGAAGCCACCCCCAGTTCAAGCCCCACCTCTAGTCTCAGAGAGAGGCTGTAACATGTGGGCTCAGGGCCCCACCACTAATCCCTTCCCTGGAAAGATAGGGGGGAGGCAGGCGGGGTGGGAGGTCAGAGGGCTGCAGTGTTGCTCTTCCATACTATTTATTTATTTAACTGTATTTTTATACCGCTTTCCACCGGGTCAAAGCAGTGTACGTTTAACAAGGATTACATTTAGCTACAATGAACAATAACTTTATGTACCGAGGTAAACAGGAAGAACAATGCGTAGGAAATTACGACTGTACATTGTGATTTAATATTTAAATTGAACATTAAATATGTACATTGTTTACGTCACGTGGAGGGAGGAGGGAGGAAAACAGGGGGAGGTGAGGAGAGGGGGAGTTTATGTGGGGGTCCGACATGTTCTGTGAATAGGTGAGTCTTTAGGTGCTTCCGGAAGGGGGATCAGTTTGGTTATGTTTCTGATTTTCTCGGGTAGGGTGTCCCAGAGGCTTGGTGCATAGAGTTCAAACGATCTTGTGCAAGCCTGTTGGTTTACTTTTTGTTTTTTTATGTGGGATTATCAAAATTATTTTGTTGCATTGCCTTCTTGATCGCTTGGTTTAAGATGTATGTAGTAATGTTTGCAAATGGGAGTGGGATTGGTTGGTGATGATGTTGAAGGTGAGGAGTACTCTTTTATATTTGATTTGGCTTAGTAGCGTGAGCCAGTGAGTCTCAGGATAGGCGTTATGTAATCCAATCTCGTGGCACCTTGTATGATGTGGGTGACTATATGTAACGCTGTGTGTAATAGAAGCAGGGTGGATTTTGGTAGGCCGTGATAAATTGAATTACAGTAGTCAAAGTATGAAGAGATGATAGCCTGGAATGCTGCGCGGAAGTCAGGTGGTTCCAGATGTGGGCGGAGGTGCTGCAGGGTTCGGATCTTGTGGTAGATTGTCCTAGTTGTGTTGTTTATATATGACTTCAGAGTTAGGCATTGGTCCAGAATGATGCCTAGGTACTTAACCTCTTTCTGGACTTTCACGTTGATGTTTATCATAAGGGAGGTTGGAGGGGTGAATGAGTCATCTTTGGTAATGAATAGTATTTCTGGGTTTTTTATAGTTTATGGTTAGGGAGCTTGTTGCCAGCCATTGTGTAACATCTGCAAGGCATTCTAGTATTCCTGTGTATATAGGTTTGTTTGTGTTGAGGGGTGTGTAGAGCATAATATCATCTGTGTAGACGTGGAAGAAGATGTTGTGGGATCGAATGATTGAACACTGCGGTTGCAGGTAGATGTTGAAAAGGAGTGATGATAGTGTTGAGCCCTGCAGTATGGGAATAAGGAGCTGATGTGTTGGGTCCCATTTTTACTTGCTGTTGTCGATTAGACAGTGAAACCATTTTAGCACTTCATGTTGTATTGCAATAGAGTGGAGCTGTTGTAACTGACAATGTCAAAGGCTGCTGATATGTCCAGAAATATCAGGCTATATCCTTGGTGTGATTTTTGAGTTCCTTTTATTAAACTATTCATGAGAGGTTTTGAGGCTTTCAACTTTGTGGCGTGGTTGAAATTCATGTTGTTGTGGATCTAGGGGAGTGTGTTTGTTGATGTGATCTTGGAGTTGTATGGTTTTTTTCCTATGATTTTGGCCAGGAAGGGGAGCTGGCAATGGGTCTGTAGGAGGTTGGGTCCATGGTGTTGAGGTTTGTTTTTTTTCAAGGTGGGGTGGATGGAGGAGATTTGTTAAGCTATTGGGCATGTAGCCTTAGAGTAGTGACAGTAGGGTGATCTTCTTGAGAAATGGGCTTCGTTCAGATTTGGTTGTTTTAATTCAGTTTACTGGGCATGGATCCAATGGGGATGTGGTTATATTAAGGGTTGTGATTGTAGCTTCTTTGCTTTCATTGCTGATGGAGCTGAATGATGATGTCATGGATCCAGTGGGTGACGGCTGTACAGTCTGGAGCAGTGGTATTTAACAGTTTTTTATCAAAGTGGTTTACATTGTAACTTAAACTTGGTAAACACACATTAAACAGGGACATTGATAACTTGGATTTTTCTGAGTAATGGAGGGTTAAGTAATTTGCCCAAGGCCACAAGTTGTGCTAGTGGGAATCAAACGCTGGTCTCTTGGTTCCCAAGCCAGTGCTCTAACCACTAGACTCCTCCTGCACTCCATATAGTGGTGAGCCGTGTGTTGAGGAGTGATGGTAATTTCTGGGTTGTCCTTGGTGAGGGATTTTATTAGACCTTTTACTATGTCAAATAACTCTCTTGGCCAGTTGATTGAGCTGATGATCAATAGTGTAGCGCACTACTGACCTCAGTGGTGTGCTTTAAGGCATGAATGTCCCCCAGCAAGGCTGTTGGGGCTGAGGGTGAGGCAGGAGATACTGGTATGAAGAGGCACCAGCTCCGCCCTCTTCCTCCTCTGAGGGGCCCCACAATCTCCTTTCAGTAAGGACCCTCCTCCCAGCTTCTTATCAGGGCCCCACTCTCTCTGAGGGACGCTGCTTTCTGTTTATAATCTTTTGAAGTTTTCTACACCCCGTCCTCATCCCTAAAGGTACCCGGTCCCCTTTTTCAACGTCTCCTGGCTCTATGGCACATACAGAGCAGAAAGAAAACAGGGGGTTTGTTGCTTGAAAAGTGAAAAAAAAAAGACAAAACTGGCTGTGGGCATCCTAACCGGCCGCACTTTTCTAAAGTTTATCCTCCACCGCCAGTATGGGCCCACCAGGAGACTGTCACAGAGCCGTGGAAGTCTCGGGCCCTAACACCCATTATCGGTGCTGCCTGTGGTGAGGGGCATCTCCTTCACTCGTCTGTGTACTAAACTGCCCTCCCTCCCTGTCTCTACCCCTTCTCTCTGCCTCTCTCCTTCTGCTTTGATTTTCTGGGTCTCCCCCTTTCTTTGCCCATCTCTCTTTCCTCTCTCCTCATTGGTTTGTTTTCATTGCAGTTATTATCTCCTTGTGGCTATTCACTTCTGGCCCTTGAACTCCTCCTCAGATTAAGAGGGCCTCCCTCTCTCCCTCCTGCCCCCTGGGTGTTTCTCCTCCCTTTTCAAAGCTGCCAGAGGACAGGAAGCGCCGCATATATAGAGAGAATATATTTAATAAGCATCTCAAAGGCTGTATTGGCACAGTGGGGGATGCCATTAACCTGTGCTTACCTCCTAATCAGGATCTCAGATCGTTAGTAATTCCTGCTAGGAAGCCATCAAACAGCCTTGCTTTGATTTTACTTGGTTGCTAAAGAAAAAAAAATTAAGTGATTTTTCTTGATGGTAAATGACAACCAAATACAGCATTGCCCGTGGCCCTGATCTCATCCTAGAGGGCTTATCATGACGCTACCATCCAAGGAGGCTGAGAAACTATAACTCCCCCTCCTTGCTTCATGCCTTATACAAGAGGTTATGCCCTGGCAGGGTGCCCAGCCCCCCACCCCAAGTCACTCCATCATTACCGCAGGGACATGGCAGCCAAGTCCCTTTTTATTCTTCAGAGCCCAGACCTTGCCTTCACGATCCCCACCGCTTCCACCATCTATCACTGGCTGTGTAACCTTGAGAAAGTCTCTCTTGGTCACTTCCTTCTTCTGCTCACTGCTAACATTGTAAGCTGTTTAGGGAGGAGGGGGGTAACATACTCTTACTATACTAGAAGATACACTATCAGAAGAAATGGGGGGACAAGGGAAATTAGCATGTATTTGGGCATCCTTATTCCTTGTGAGCGGGACATGAAAGTCCTGTGAACAGTGGGCATCATAAGAACATAAGAACTGCCATACTGGGTCAGACCAAGGTCCTTCAAGCTCAGTATCCTGTTTCCACCAGTGGCCAATCCAGGTCACAAGTACCTGACAGTTTCCCAAAAAGACACACAGGTTTGACAATACTTGTATTGGGTCAAGCAGTGGATTATCCGGGTCCTCTTTAATAATGGTTTATGGACCTTTCCTCCAGGAACTTGTCCAACCCTTTTTTAAACCCAGCTACACTAACAACTTTAACCACATCCTCTAGTGACAAATTCCAGAGTTTGATTATGCACTGAGTGAAAAAATATTTTCTCTTATTAATCTTTAATGCGTTACACTGTAGTTTCACTGCATGTCCTCTAGTCTTTCTGCTTTTTTCAAGGTGTAAACAATCGATCTACGCTTACCCGTTCCACTCCATTTATTAATTTATAGACCTCTATCTTATTCCCTCTCAACCGCCTCTTTGCCAGGTTGAAGAGCCCTAATCTTTTAAGCCTCTCCTCATAGGGGTATCCTTCCATCTCCTTTACCATCTTGGTGGCTCTTCTCTGAACCTTTTCTAATATCGCTATATCCTTTTTAAGATACGGCGACCAGAATTGCACACAATATTCAAGGTGCGGTCGCACCATGGAACGATACAGAGGCATTATAATATCTTTTGTTTTATTTTCCATTCCTTTCCTTATGATACCTAGCATTCTATTTGCTCTCTTGGCCGCCGCTGAACACTGGGCCGAGGGTTTTAACATGTTATCCACAATGACGCCTAAATCTTTTTCCTGGGTGGTGGTTCCTAATGTGGAACCTTGCATCGTGTAACCATAGTTTGGGTTGTTCTTCCCTAGGTGCATAACCTTGCACTTGTCCACATTAAATTTCATCTGCCATTTTGATGCCCAGTCTTCCAATTTATCAAGATCCTCTTGCAATTTTCCACAATCCTCTTGGGTTTTAACAACTTTGAATAATTTTGTGTCATCTGCAAATTTGATATCCTCACTTGATATTCCCATTTCCAGCTCATTTATGAATATGTCAAAAAGCAGCGGACCCAGCACAGATCCCTGGGGTACACCACTATTCACCTTTCTCCATTGCGAAAATTGGCCATTTAGCCCTACCCTCTGCTTTCTATCTTTTAACCAGTTCCTGATCCACACTAGTACACTGCCTCCTATCACATGACTTTTTAATTTCACCAAAAGTCTCTCATGAGGGACCTTGTCAAAGGCTTTCTGAAAATCCAGATACACATCATTTCACCCCATTGGCCCCAAGGGCCAGTTTTTGGTGGTATACCAAGAAGAAAGCTTGAACCAAAACCGATAACTGCCTATCCTAAAAAGTGCTGTACAAATAAGCTTTTTGTTCCACATGTTATACAAAGAGTGCCCACATGCCCCTGGCATATGATATCCAGAAATGAGGATTCCTGCAGCTGGCATAATTGGCATGCCCCGACCCATTCCTGGAGCCTCATCTGACAGCTCGGATTTTCAAGCTGTCCGCCATGAATATGCAAAAGATAGATCTGCATGCAACCCACCCTGCCGCATGCAAATGTTCTCATGCATATTCATGGTTCATGGTCTCCCTCTATTTCTGGATTTCCCGCCAACCTGATTTGCAGCAACCCAGAAAAGTAGCATCCCATAAATAGGAAATTAGGGAGGGGGGCTGAGGGAACAATGAGAATTTCGTCAGAACATGGAAATGATGAAAATGGTTCCGACAAGGCGCAGCCGGGATGTTGCAGGGTCTGTAACACAAACCCAACAGGGACAAGCTTAGGGCATATGAATTCTTTCAAATCACTTTTGGATTTTCAGCCTGCCTTTTCAAATAAGGCTTAAAGCGATTCAAATTCGGGCACTCAAAATGTAACCCCTGCAGGAATGAGAGGAAAGGGAGGAGAGCCGGCATGATAGACACATTCTGGTATTTTGCAGACTTCAGTTGGAGATAAGAGTCAGGTAATCTCATGCTGGAAGCACTAGGGCATGAGGGAGGGTCAGAGTGGCTGGGAGGGAATACTTTATGGCGGGGGGAGGGATGGGTGGCTGGAACCACTGAAAGCAGAGGCATGGCCCTGATCCACCAGGCGCCACTGAACCTTCTCCACACCTCTTGCTTTTGAGCTGTGATTGCCAGTTGTCTGGGGGTGGGGGAGGGTTGCCTTAAAACCTACCACAGTGGATCATTTACATATCTCTCACCTACACTACCCCTGCGGGAGAGAGTGGCCTGGGGGAGGAGTGTCGCAGTAGTTTGGGCAATGGGCTGAGAACCAGCGGAATCCCAGGTTAAAGTCCAACTTCCCCCACCAACACTTCTTGTGACCTTGGGAAAGTCACTTTATCACCTGTTGCCTCAGGTAGCCCCCTATCCAGAGTAGGCTCAACCATTAGGCAAACTAGGCTGTCGCTTAGGGTGGCAACTTCTGGGGAGCAGCAAGGAACAGGTTGTTCAAAGCTAAACAATAGATTTTGACAGCCAAGGGGGATGCGAGACTTAGACTGTCAAGGGCATCAATACCACGAACCAATTCTGAGGTCAGCCCTGCCCCTGTCTCACAGCTCTTTTGCATAAGGGCTTCTTGTGCCCCGAATTACCCCTTCTGTTATCCCAATCACTGGCCATTCTAGCACCAGGCTCTACTCATTTTATCTGGGGGCCAGGAGCACTTAAAAGTACCTTAGCACTTCACGTGACTTACAGAATGAGTTAACCCCAATGTAATTCATTCTGTGAAGGAGAGGGGAGTGGGGCGAGTGAGTACAGAGGAGAGAAGGGGCGACCGCTGCAGGGAGAGGGGGAGTCAAGACTCTCTTTCTACTGATATCAGACCTTTGGAGGTGGGGGAGACACCGACAGCACTTTTGGCGCAAGCCACGACCCGGAACTGCTGTGGCAGCCGTGGGCCACCTTAGCGGTGAGAGGCATCAGGGGTGGCTTCTCCTGTCCTACCTCCCACTCCCACACATCAGGAGAATGATCATGGGACTGAGTGGCTAGGTGGGGTTCAAAGTTCAAATCAAGCCCCCCTCCCTCAATGACAGGTCAAACCAGAAGGACCTGGACATGGTATGCTTCTATGACTGTGCCTCTGAGGGACTGGACCAAAGCAAATGGATTTTTTGTTTTTCTTTTCTCCAGTACTGGCGATTCCCTCTCTCTCTCTCTCTCTCTCTCTCTCTCACCTACTGGCTTGCATGGTTCAACCTCCACCCCTTCCCGTTTCCTCCCCCTCCCTTTCTCGATCCATCCTCCTACCCGGTCTACTGGACCTACTGCTTCCCTCCCCTCCTTGGGCCACGGCTGGCCTCCTGTTCCTGGCAGTGTGCCTCAGCTTCGGGCACTGAAAGGACTGGGGGTCTTCCATGGATTGGGTACACTGCTGATGCCCCACTGGCAAAGTTTTAATTTGCTGGTAGATGTGAGAGGAATTACAGATTCAGCTACTGCAGCACAGCACAGAGGTTTTCTGTAGTTCAGTGTGTGTGTGTGTGTGTGTGTGCGCGTGCGTGTGTGCGCGCACTTGTCATGAAGCATTAGAAGGGTCTCTGTATAAGGACTGAGTGTTTCTGTAACACATCCTGCCATGAGACAGCAGGGACTGTGCAGAAGGATTGAGTATTCCATTAATACTTTCCTGTGAGACAGCAGCTGGGACACCGTAGAAGGATTGAGTGTTCCCAGGACATATCTTTTATGAGAAAGCAGTGGGGACTTTGATGAAGAATTGAGTGTTCTCATCACACATATCCTTTGAGACTATAAATGGACTCTGCAGAAGGACTGAGAGTTCCCATCACACTTCCCCTGTGAGGCAGAACCAGAGACTCTGTAGAAGGAGACTATTCTGTGACGCATCCTGTGTGTCAGCAACAGTGGCTCTGAAGAAGGACTGAGCGCTCCTATGAGACAGCAGCAGGAACTCAGTAGATGGATTAAGTGTTCCTATGCTACAGCAGCAGAGACTCTGTAGAAGGGCTGAGTGTTCCTGTGTAACTGCAGCAGGGACTCAGTAAATGAACTAAGCGTTCCTATGCAACAGCAATAGAGGCTCTGTAGAAGGGCTGAGTGTTCCTGTGTAACTGCAGCAGGGACTCAGTAAATGAACTAAGCGTTCCTATGCAACAGCAATAGAGGCTCTGTAAGAGGGCTGAGTGTTCCTGTGTAACTGCAGCAGGGACTCAGTAAATGAACTAAGCGTTCCTATGCAACAGCAATAGAGGCTCTGTAAGAGGGCTGAGTGTTCCTGTGTAACTGCAGCAGGGACTCAGTAAATGAACTAAGCGTTCCTATGCAACAGCAATAGAGGCTCTGTAAGAGGGCTGAGTGTTCCTGTGTAACTGCAGCAGGGACTCAGTAAATGAACTAAGCGTTCCTATGCAACAGCAATAGAGGCTCTGTAAGAGGGCTGAGTGTTCCTGTGTAACTGCAGCAGGGACTCAGTAAATGAACTAAGCGTTCCTATGCAACAGCAATAGAGGTTCTGTAGAAGGGCTGAGTGTTCCTGTGTAACTGCAGCAGGGACTCAGTAAATGAACTAAGCGTTCCTATGCAACAGCAATAGAGGCTCTGTAAGAGGGCTGAGTGTTCCTGTGTAACTGCAGCAGGGACTCAGTAAATGAACTAAGCGTTCCTATGCAACAGCAATAGAGGCTCTGTAAGAGGGCTGAGTGTTCCTGTGTAACTGCAGCAGGGACTCAGTAAATGAACTAAGCGTTCCTATGCAACAGCAATAGAGGCTCTGTAAGAGGGCTGAGTGTTCCTGTGTAACTGCAGCAGGGACTCAGTAAATGAACTAAGCGTTCCTATGCAACAGCAATAGAGGCTCTGTAAGAGGGCTGAGTGTTCCTGTGTAACTGCAGCAGGGACTCAGTAAATGAACTAAGCGTTCCTATGCAACAGCAATAGAGGCTCTGTAAGAGGGCTGAGTGTTCCTGTGTAACTGCAGCAGGGACTCAGTAAATGAACTAAGCGTTCCTATGCAACAGCAATAGAGGCTCTGTAAGAGGGCTGAGTGTTCCTGTGTAACTGCAGCAGGGACTCAGTAAATGAACTAAGCGTTCCTATGCAACAGCAATAGAGGCTCTGTAAGAGGGCTGAGTGTTCCTGTGTAACTGCAGCAGGGACTCAGTAAATGAACTAAGCGTTCCTATGCTACAGCAGCAGAGGCTCTGTAAGAGGGCTGAGTGTTCCTGTGTAACTGCAGCAGGGACTCAGTAAATGAACTAAGCGTTCCTATGCAACAGCAATAGAGGCTCTGTAAGAGGGCTGAGTGTTCCTGTGTAACTGCAGCAGGGACTCAGTAAATGAACTAAGCGTTCCTATGCAACAGCAGCAGAGGCTCTGTAAGAGGGCTGAGTGTTCCTGTGTAACTGCAGCAGGGACTCAGTAAATGAACTAAGCGTTCCTATGCAACAGCAATAGAGGCTCTGTAAGAGGGCTGAGTGTTCCTGTGTAACTGCAGCAGGGACTCAGTAAATGAACTAAGCGTTCCTATGCTACAGCAGCAGAGGCTCTGTAAGAGGGCTGAGTGTTCCTGTGTAACTGCAGCAGGGACTCAGTAAATGAACTAAGCGTTCCTATGCAACAGCAATAGAGGCTCTGTAAGAGGGCTGAGTGTTCCTGTGTAACTGCAGCAGGGACTCAGTAAATGAACTAAGCGTTCCTATGCTACAGCAGCAGAGGCTCTGTAAGAGGGCTGAGTGTTCCTGTGTAACTGCAGCAGGGACTCAGTAAATGAACTAAGCGTTCCTATGCAACAGCAATAGAGGCTCTGTAAGAGGGCTGAGTGTTCCTGTGTAACTGCAGCAGGGACTCAGTAAATGAACTAAGCGTTCCTATGCAACAGCAATAGAGGCTCTGTAAGAGGGCTGAGTGTTCCTGTGTAACTGCAGCAGGGACTCAGTAAATGAACTAAGCGTTCCTATGCTACAGCAGCAGAGGCTCTGTAAGAGGGCTGAGTGTTCCTGTGTAACTGCAGCAGGGACTCAGTAAATGAACTAAGCGTTCCTATGCTACAGCAGCAGAGGCTCTGTAAGAGGGCTGAGTGTTCCTGTGTAACTGCAGCAGGGACTCAGTAAATGAACTAAGCGTTCCTATGCAACAGCAATAGAGGCTCTGTAAGAGGGCTGAGTGTTCCTGTGTAACTGCAGCAGGGACTCAGTAAATGAACTAAGCGTTCCTATGCTACAGCAGCAGAGGCTCTGTAAGAGGGCTGAGTGTTCCTGTGTAACTGCAGCAGGGACTCAGTAAATGAACTAAGCGTTCCTATGCAACAGCAATAGAGGCTCTGTAAGAGGGCTGAGTGTTCCTGTGTAACTGCAGCAGGGACTCAGTAAATGAACTAAGCGTTCCTATGCTACAGCAGCAGAGACTCTGTAGAAGGGCTGAGTGTTCCTGTGTAACTGCAGCAGGGACTCAGTAAATGAACTAAGCGTTCCTATGCTACAGCAGCAGAGACTCTGTAAGAGGGCTGAGTGTTCCTGTGTAACTGCAGCAGGGACTCAGTAAATGAACTAAGCGTTCCTATGCTACAGCAGCAGAGACTCTGTAGAAGGGCTGAGTGTTCCTGTGTAACTGCAGCAGGGACTCAGTAAATGAACTAAGCGTTCCTATGCTACAGCAGCAGAGACTCTGTAAGAGGGCTGAGTGTTCCTGTGTAACTGCAGCAGGGACTCAGTAAATGAACTAAGCGTTCCTATGCTACAGCAGCAGAGACTCTGTAAGAGGGCTGAGTGTTCCTGTGTAACTGCAGCAGGGACTCAGTAAATGAACTAAGCGTTCCTATGCTACAGCAGCAGAGACTCTGTAAGAGGGCTGAGTGTTCCTGTGTGGCAGGACTGTGTAGAAAGACTGAGTGTTCTTTTAAATAACTGAATGAGAATAATATTCTTTTGGTATAAACCTGGGTTGAATAATTTTATCACTTTGACTCTTGTGCTAGCAGGGAAACCGTGAGTAACAGCAGTACAAAATACTAAATTAAAGTTAGTTACAAACTGGCAATTATTTCCCTGTGCTCCCGCTTTATTATGCCTTTAATGGGGCCTAATTGATGCCTTAACGAGCACATTCATTCCCATCTAATGTAGTGTTATTAATATTAGGGAAATCGTTCTTTATGCTCATGGGGGAGGGGTCTTTACTTGGCAAGGCTGTGGGGGGAGTGGGTACCTGTGGGATCACCAGCCAGCTTATGCCAGTCCTGGTTTTAACCTCCCACTTCCAAGACATTCTAGAATTTGTAACTTCTCCCTGCCCTCAAGAAACAGGAAAACTACACGTCCCAGCATGCACTAGGAGGAGGTACTAAAACCAGGACTGGCTCAAGCCTCTCATTCACTCTCTCCCCCCTTGTCTATATTTGTTTTTGCTTCTCCATCACTGTTTTCCTCTCGCTCTCTCCATCCTATCCCCCGTATTCTTGTCTCTCTCTCTCTCACTCCCCCCTCCCCCATGTACTGTATTTCTTATTTCCCCATTATAATTAATGATCTCATTTTCTGGTGTCGGGATTGGAGAAAGCAGTAGGATACTGACAGCCCCCATCATACTGGCATATTTTGTTAGATGGTGTTTTTTTGGGGGGGAGGGGGTGGGGGTAAATTACAGCTAAGCTCTTTTGAGCCCAGAGCTGCCACATTTCCCAGTTCCAGGAGAAAGACTTTTGGTCAGTCCGGCTTTTGAACTTGCATCCCAAATCAGTGTGGGGTTTGTAGTCTCTGTTTCTACCCGTTGAAATCAGTGCTACAGGACCCAGAATGCATCAGAACAAGGTTGCTGGAAATCGAGGCGCAGCCCAAAAATCTCCCTCCTAGAAGTGGGAAACTTGGCAGCTCTGCAGATCCAGAGGTAAAAAGCAAGAGAGGAGGAGGAGGTGGGGAGGGGGGCTGACAACTGTGTTCAACAAAAATGGAAAGGGGGGGGGGCAGGATTAGTATTAAATATTCAAGATAAGTGCCCTGAGTGCTTTTCCAGGAAAAGACAGCTGAAAGAGAATTTTTTAAGGCCAAAAGATGGTTAAATGAAGCCTTTTCTTTGGGGCTTTCTACGCTTCGCTCTGCCCAGGGCTGGCTTGGGATGTCGCAGAAGAAGGACGAGGGGAACCCAGATGGGACCCTGAACAGAAGGCAACAGGCCAGGAAGGAGGGTCCGGGGCAGCACTTCTCAAACTTTTATCCCATATGACCCCATTTTAGCAACTAAAAATTCACATGCCCCAGATGATGATGAAATCGAAACAGGTCTCCAGGCTCTTCCCTCTCCCTCCACTAATCTAAAACAGCAAGGAAGCAGCAACAGTAGTAGCAACAGCAGCCACAGTCAGAACAGGGTCCCTCGTGTCAGTGTGCAGTGTGTGCTTACAGACCCCAGTACTCAGCACGGACAGCAGCAGTCAGTACAGGGTCCCTTGTGTCAGTGTGCAGTGTGTGCTTACAGACCCCAGTACTCAGCACGGGCAGCAGCAGTCAGCACAGGGTCCCTCGTGTCAGTGTGCAGTGTGTGCTTACAGACCCCAGTACTCAGCATGGGCAGCAGCAGTCAGCACTGGGTCCCTTGTGTCAGTGTGCAGTGTGTGCTTACAGACCCCAGTGCTCAGGATGGGCAGCAGCAGTCAGCACAGGGTCCCTCGTGTCAGTGTGCAGTGTGTGCTTACAGACCCCAATACTCAGCATGGGCAGCAGCAGTCAGCACGGGGTCCCTCGTGTCAGTGTGCAGTGTGTGCTTACAGACCCCAATACTCAGCATGGGCAGCAGCAGTCAGCACAGGGTCCCTCGTGTCAGTGTGCAGTGTGCGCTTACAGACCCCAATACTCAGTATGGGCAGCAGCAGTCAGCACAGGGTCCCTCGTGTCAGTGTGCAGTGTGTGCTTATAGACCCCAGTACTCAGCATGGGCAGCAGCAGTCAGCACAGGGTCCCTCGTGTCAGTGTGCAGTGTGCGCTTACAGACCCCAGTACTCAGCACGGGCAGCAACAATCAGCACAGGTTCCCTTGTGTCAGTGTGCAGTGTGTGCTTATAGACCCCAGTACTCAGCATGGGCAGCAGCAGTCAGCACAGGGTCCCCTGTGTCAGTGTGCAGTGTGTGCTTACAGACCCCAGTACTCAGCATGGGCAGCAGCAGTCAGCACAGGGTCCCTTGTGTCAGTGTGCAGTGTGTGCTTACAAACCCCAGTACTCAGCATGGGCAGCAACAGTCAGCACAGGGTCCCTTGTGTCAGTGTGCAGTGTGTGCTTACAGACTCCAGTACTCAGCACGGGCAGCAACAATCAGCACAGGGTCCCTTGTGTCAGTGTGCAGTGTGTGCTTACAGACACCAGTACTCAGCATGGGCAGCAGCAGTCAGCACAGGGTCCCTTGTGTCAGTGTGCAGTGTGTGCTTACAGACACCAGTACTCAGCATGGGCAACAGCAGTCAGCACAGGGTCCCTTGTGTCAGTGTGCAGTGTGTGCTTACAGACCCCAGTACTCAGCATGGGCAGCAGCAGTCAGCACAGGGTCCCTTGTGTCAGTGTGCAGTGTGCGCTTACAGACCCCAGTACTCAGCATTAGTTTCCAGTCTAACAGGAAGCTTACCCAGGAGGGGGCAAGGACCTATGAATTGTCACTGGCTCACAGGCCACATGCTGACTGTTGATGGCCACTACTTGACACAGGTCGCAGTGAAAGTCCAGAAAGAAGGGGAAATGGCCATGTTTCTGTGACCCCCATCCACTGATGATGTGACCCCAAGTTTTCAAACCACTGGTCTTGGGGGAGGCAGGTAAAGGAGAGTGGGAGACCATAATTATCGGAAAGGGGCATATAGCAAAGAAAATTCCTGCAATCTCTGTCCTAGCCTGTAGGGGGAGATGCAATGAACAGGGCAGAAGGTAGACTGCAACCTCTGTCCCAGCCTGCAGGGGGAGATGCAACAGACAGGGCAGAAGGTAGATCGTAATCTCTGTCCCAGCTTGCAGTGGACATTGTGAAGGATTCAGGGGGCAGATAGGAGATTGTAATTTCTGCTCCATCCTGGAGGGGAGCACTCCTACCTCTCCTATGCCCCCCGTGTCCGTGAACAAAGGATGCCCACCTGCCCTGTGCCTGGTCTGTCTACATAGAGCGACTGTGTGCCTGTGAGAGGTGATCCACACAGATCCCGCATTGTTTTTTCTGCTCTCTCTCTCTCTCCTCCCTCCCACCCTATCTAAAAAAAATACCCAAAGCAGAACCTGGAAATGCTAATTTTTATAGATTTCTGCTAACTCTTTGTATTTCTCGAGCAGAGTGATAGTCTTTTTTCCAGGAAGGCTGCTGGGGTGGGGGGGGGGGGGGAGCTAGCCCAGGCCCAGACACAAGAGAGGGATGCACAGAGATACAATTGAGTTTGAATTGGTCTGGCCGCCGATCTGCAATGATGAAATTGATCAGAGACTGGAGCTGGGTACTCAGCACTCTCAAGGGCTGCTGCCCCATCCCAACTCAGCTGGACTGTGTGATCCATTCCTGGGTTTGTCCTAGTGCATGCATGCAGCCGCTGGTCAGGCTTTCTGAAGAAAAGCGAATTGAAAAAAAAAAACAAGGCATAAGCAGGACCGGACGAGCTAGTTGGTGCTGACCTGGAGTGAGGTGGCAACCTTATTACCAGCAACTTATCCACCCAGATGTTTTAGAGCAGCTGTTCTCAACCCAGTCCTTGGACACACCTAGCCAGTCAGGTTTTCAGGACAAGCACAATGAATATGCATGAAGAGATTTGCATGCACAGCTCCTGCTGTCCCTGCCTCTTCCACCAGGAGGTGCTGTAGGGAAAGGTGCAGGATGCTGGATACAGGGGAGTTGATCAGCCTGACCTGGGCCTTCATCCATTTCGTCATTTTCCTCTCTCCCTACACTGCAGCCCCAGTAATGCGCAGTCCTCGCTGTTTTTACTACAGATCTATGTACCCTCCTGGTGCACCCCCTAGCCAGTCAGGTTTTCAGGATTTCCACAGTGAATATGCACGAGACAGATTTTCATGCAAGGCCTCCACTGTATGCAAATCTCTCTCATGCATTTTCAGTGTGGCTGTCTTAAAAACCAGGGTGGCTAGGGGGTGCACCAGGACTAGCTTGAGAAACAGGGTGCACAGTTTTGTAGAAACCGTTGTGCAGACTAGTGAACACTTCTGCAGCATTTTCCCATCCCAGTCCTGTCCTTGGAAGGCAGATAAATGACTCTCACGGGACCTGCTTCCTTATCGGACCTATTAATGGTTTTATTGCTGTCCGATCCCATCAGCTGCTTCCTCTTATTAACAACTTCCCGGGTCATGACTGCGATGATAAAACCCAAATTACAAGATGATTAACTTCCCTATTTCCTCCCCACCCCCAACTTATCACGCAATGATTGAGAAGCTGGTATCCAGGCTGACCCTACCAGTCCTACAGCCCTAAATCCTCTGTCTTGGTTTATTTATTTAACAGTTTTTCTATACCGCCTTATCTTAAAATCAAGGCGGTTTACGATAAAACTTCAATTTACAGAGAACTTTCAATAGGAGCAATTAAAAACTTTCTCCAATTACAGAATAACTTCCTTAGCAAACATAGGGAGGGGGAGAACTGGGAATGATAAAGTGTAACTGATGTACAATGTGGTGTGTATGTAGGAGTTCATGAGGGGGTGCATCAGGTTTCCTTGATGTGCTCGATGAAAAGAAGGGTCTTGAGCTCTTTCTGAAATTCCTTAATGTCTGTGGTGATTCTCATTTTCTCCGGGAGAGTGTTCCAGATAGAGGGAGCGGCAAGCGAGAGGGCTCTCTTGGATGTGGCTTGTTTGGCTTTTGTGAATAGGTTGGGTATTGGTATGATATTGATGTTGCTGCTTCTTCCAGGTCTCTTAGGTTTGGTACAGATGAGATGCTTTAGGTTTAATGTGGCTTTCCTTCTTTCTGGATTCATCTTCTCGGGGACTTTAACATTCATGTTGATAACCCCTCTGACCCTTATGCTTTAAAACTTCTCTCACTTACCTCATCATTCAACCTCCAGCTTTGCTCTACTGTCCCTACTCACCAACAAGGCCACTGCCTCAACCTTGTGTTCTTCTCTAATTGCTTACTGTCAAACTTCTGTACCTCACTTCTTCCCTTATTGGACATCACCTGTTAAGCTTCACTCATCAGCTACTGCCTCAACCTCACCCTGTCTCCTCCAACCTCTTTAGAAGTCTTCATGCCATTGACCCGTTGGCTCTCTCCTCCACTGTCTCATCACCTCTTTCCTCTACTATGTCATCTGAGTCAGTTGATGAGGCAGTAGCTTCCTATAGTGCTGCACTCTCCTCTGCTCTTGCTCCGTCCATGCCACTTCCCATGAGGCACACTGTACCTCAACCCTGGCTGTCTTCCACTACCTGCTATCTACGTTCCTGCGCCCACTCAGCTGAGTGTGCCTGGCTCAAATCCCGCACCCTTGAGGACTTTCTACACTTCAAATTCATGCTCATCTCTTTCCAGTCAGCCATAGCACTCACCAAACAAGACTATTATGTCCATCTGACTAACTCTTTTGCCTCTGACCCTCGCCGTCTCTTTACAACTCTCAACTCTCTCCTCAAGGTGCCTCAGCTTCCAACCCCTCCTTCCCTTTCTGCTCAAACCCTGGCTGACTATTTCCATAACAAAATCTGCAAGTTCGCACTCCAATTCCCTACAAGGTCAGCTACTTCCCCTCCTCCCTCTCTTCATTCCCAACTCTTCCCCTCTACCTCTCCTACCCTTTCTTCCCTTTCTATGATCTCTGAGGAGGAAACTACTCACCTTCTTTCCTCCTTCAAACTCACTATCTGCTCCTATGATCCTATTCCCACCTATCTCCTTAGCTCCATCTCCTCCACTGTTATCCCTTCCATCGCTGACATTTTCAACCTATTGCTCTCCACTGCAACTGTCCCTGCAACCTTCAAGCATGCTGTGGTCACTCTTCTCCTCAATAAACCCTCATTAGACCCTACCTGTCCTTCTAACTATTGACCCACCTCCCACCTCCCTTTCATTTTTAAATTAGTTGAATGTTCAGTTCATTGCCATTGTCTCGACTTTCTCTCCTCTCAAGCCCTTCTGGATCCTCTACAATCTGGCTTTTGTCCTTTGCATTCTAACAAAATGGCTCTTGCCAAAGTCTTTAGTGACCTATTCCTGGCAAAATCCAAGGGCCTTTACTTAATCCTCATCCTTCTTGACCTTTCTACTGCTTTCGCCACTGTTGACCACAACCTTCTCCTTGATACCTTGTCCTCACTTGGTTTTAAGGGCTCTGTGCTATCCTGTTTCTCTTCTTATCTCTCCCATCGTTCTTTCAGTGTTTGTTTTGGTGGATCCTCCTCTACTGCTATCCCACTCTCACTTATACCCCAAGGGTCTGTCTTAAGTCCACTCCTTTTCTCTCTCTATACCCCGTCCCTTGGTGCACTCATCTCTTCCCATGGCTTTCAGTACCATTTTTACGCTAATGAATCCCAGATCTGCCTCTCTAGACCTGAAATCTCTCTGGCAATGCAGGTCCAGATCTCTGCCTGCCTTTCTGACTGCTGCTTAGATGTCTCACCACCAATTGATATTGAACATGACCAAAACTGAGCTTTTTATTTTCCCCCCTAAACCCTCCTCTCCCCTTCCTCCTTTCTCAGTTTCTGTGGATAATTCTCTACTTCTCCTCAGCTCGCAGCCTTGGGGTCATCTTTGACTCCTCTCTCTCTTTCTCCACACACATCCAACTGATAGCTAAAACCTGCCATTTCTTTCTCTACAACATCACCAAAATTCACCTTCATTCCTTTCTGAACACACGACTAAGACACTTATCCCTCTTTAGTCACCTATTTGTCTAGACTATTGTAACCTACTCCTTGCTGGTCTCCCTTGGAATCATCTCTTCCTTGAATCTGTTCAATACTCTGCTGTGTGGCTAATCTTCCACCAGCCTCATCATGCTCATATTACCCCTCTTCTCAAGTCACTCCAATCTGTTTCCACATCCAGTTCAAACTTCTCCTGCGACCTATAAGTGCATTCACTCTGCAGCTCCTCACTACTTTTCCTTTCTTATCTCTCCCTACACCACTCTTTGGGAACCCTGCCCTTCTGGCAAATCACTTCTATCTGTGCCCTTGTCTTCTATTGCTAACTCCAGACTTTATTCCTTTCACCTTGCTGCACCTTATGCCTGGAACAAACTGCCTGAGTCTGTACGTCAGGCGCCTTCTCTGACCCTTTTCAGATACAAGCTGAAAACTCACCTCTTTGCTGCCGCTTTCGGATCTTGACTCACATGATCTCCTTTGTGTTTCCTTATCATTCCCCCTAGATGTACCTGTTTCTACAGTTACTGTCTTGACTAGATTGTAAGCTCTGACGAGCAGGGACCGTCTTTTACATGTGTCTGTGCAGCGCTGTGTACGTCTTGTAGCGCTATACATATGCTCAGTAGTAGTAGTAACAAGGGGTCATGGATCACCAGGGCTACATCAGCTATATTTGCATTCACATTCAACAGATGGAGAATCGTATTCCCTTTTGGATGTGTTTTTCGTCTTGTGTGTGAGCGTTTTATAAGACCTGTTGGCAGCTCAGTGCCCTCCAAACCCTGATCAGCATGGAGAGCTAGCACCGAGGTGAGGAATGGAAGCCATTCTCCTGAAGCCATCTGGTCACTCTGTTTTAAGTCATTCAGAACAAGAGCATAGGGTGCTGGGGAACACCTGGAAATCTTCAACCTGTCCAAGTTGACCTGAAACCATTTGGGAGCTGTTGCGATGTGCCCTGCCCTTCCCTCTTTAAGACCAGGGAGCCATGCCGATCAATCGGATGTGCAGACAGGTACACAGGTGTAGAACAGGTGAGCAGCCAGGTGTGCAGGGAAAGGTGCAGGTAGAACAACCGAGGAGAAGGAAGACATGGGTCCATTGTATGCAGATAAAGATGTAGGTAGTACCTCAATGAGTTGACTGGTGTGGGGGCATAGCTCACAGTAGGTTAGGTGAGTAGAAAGGGGGCGGGAGTAGATCAGCAGATCAGACAGGTGGGCACAATACATTTTCAGCTACACGGGGTGGAGGCATAGCCTGGTGCTTAGAGCAACAGGTTGAGAACCAGTGAAAGCAGCGTTCAAATCTCACTGCTGCTCCTAGTGGACTTGGCAACTCACTTCACTCTCCATTGCCTCTTGACAAACTTAGATTGTAAACCGTCCAGGGACAGGTACCTACCTTACCTGAATGTCACTCTCCTTAAACTACTTCTGGAAAGACTGAGCTAAACCCAGGCCAAAAACGTGCCGTGTAGGATGGGGATCTAGCAGATGCAGACATAGGTCCCAGCTACAACAGTTGTGCAGACAGATGTGGGGACAGAGGTCAGAGGTAGAACCCATGAGCGGATGGATGGGGCATAGAGGTTCCTCCCCAACTCTAGTAGAAAGGAAATGATTCAGGCGACCAGTACGCTCTCTGCTTATGAAGGAATCATATGACATGTTCTCCGTGCACCCGAAAAAAATCACTTCTCCTCATGTAAAAGCCTCCGTCCCCTGAGCCAGTCCACCTTTATATCCAGAATGCCTTTTGTTCTTTTCCTGCATCCCCCTATCAGCTCCAACTCCAACCTCTTTGCTGATCTCTAGACACCAAGTCCAGAATCCAAGGTTAATGTTTAGGAGAGGCCAGTGCTCCTGGGGCAGAAAAGCAAATGTCTCCCCCTTTTGCAGGCTGTCAGGCATTAGCCCAATGATGGATTAGACGGACAAGACTTTTATCCCTGGGGGGGGGGGGGGGGGGTGGGAGAGGGCAAAGAAAAGAAAGACACAGAAACACAACTTGAACATGCATGAGGAAGCCTCCCCCAACCTCTCCCTTCAGTATTCTCCGGTGGCAAGAAATTTCATTTCAAGATCTGTAGAAGGAAAGTGGGAGGGACAGAGGAGTGAGGAGAAATGGAGGGAGGCAAACGACAGAATGAAAGTGTGAATAAGAAGATGGGAGAGAAGAAGACAAGACTGAAAAAGACAGGCATCCGTGCCTCCAGATATCAACCTCTGTCTGTCCAACAGTCTTATCTTCTACCCATCACCCCATTCATGTAACCCCTCTTCTATCCACATGCTCAGAATCCGTATTCTCCCCTGAGCCCTCCAGTCCTAGAGGTGACAGGCTCTGTATCCCTGTGCCCATCCCCTGAGCCCTCCAGTCCTAGAGGTGACAGACTCTGTATCCCTGTGCCCATCCCCTGAGCCCTCCAGTCCTAGAGGTGACAGACTCTGTATCCCTGTGCCCATCCCCTGAGCCCTCCAGTCCTAGAGGTGACAGACTCTGTATCCCTGTGCCCATCCCCTGAGCCCTCCAGTCCTAGAGGTGACAGGCTCTGTATCCCTGTGCCCATCCCCTGAGCCCTCCAGTCCTAGAGGTGACAGACTCTGTATCCCTGTGCCCATCCCCTGATCCCTCCAGTCCTAGAGGTGACAGGCTCTGTATCCCTGTGCCCATCCCCTGAGCCCTCCAGTCCTAGAGGTGACAGGCTCTGTATCCCTGTGCCCATCCCCTGAGCCCTCCAGTCCTAGAGGTGACAGGCTCTGTATCCCTGCGTCCATCCCCTGAGCCCTCCAGTCCTAGAGGTGACAGACTCTGTATCCCTGTGCCCATCCCCTGAGCCCTCCAGTTCTGGAGGTGACAGGCTCTGTATCCCTGTGCCCATCCCCTGAGCCCTCCAGTTCTGGAGGTGACAGGCTCTGTATCCCGGTGCCTGCCTGTGAGCTCTCCTTAACACTCAAGGGCTTCACTCAGCTTTGTCCCACTTATCGCATTTTGAATCTGTTTCTTATCTCTCCTCCGGCTTATTATTTGAAGATCGGGTGCATGTGGGCTGCAGTAGTTCCCTGAGTCTGCTGGGGTGGGTGGGTCAGGAGCTGAATGGAGGGAATTCATATACCTGTGATTTTAAGCTACGGTCCGGCACAATATCTCATAATGAGTCTGCAAAGGCGCTGTTTGCAAACACTATGAAGTTAGAGACATGTGGGTGATTGATGGTTTAATATCACCAGCAGTGACCTAGCATCCCCCCACCCACACACACACAGCTCGCGCTGAGAGGCCTGCCGGTTTCCCATGGCACAGTCATGAGCTGTAAGATTATTTCAGAATTCACTATGAGCGCGGGAGGGTGTGTGGTATTTGTGACCAGTCGGTGTAGCTTTTATCCAAGGAAACATTAAATAAACAGTTCTTTAAGTGCATGGAGGTGACCCTGGAACCGCGCTCTCTTTCCCTGCCTCCCACTCCTCCCCTCTCTCTCCCTCTCACCTTCTCCTTGTCTCTCCCGTTTACCCTATTCCTTTCCACTTCTCTGCCAGATTCAGGAAACTTCCTTAAGGTTAAGAGCCCACTGTCAGCCCTATGCCAAGGCCTTAATCAGGATAACCACAGTGGATATCCCGATAAACAGCCTTAGGTTCTGCTATCCGTCAATGTATCCAGTAGTGTCATCCACAGAGTGCCAGAGCGGTCATTGGGCGGAGCATCCGGTTATCTGGAGAGCGACGATATCCAAACCGCCATCAGCATCACGATAGGCAGCAAGACATCTCTCCTAAGTTAGGACCGAATATCGCCACTCTCCAGATAAAACCGGTGGTCACTGCGCTGCGCAGATATTCATCCCAGTTGCAGTTTTGATAGTGTCACTGAATATCCGCAAATTATTTAAACGCTGTGGCCAGGGGCTAAAGGAAATGACAACCATGGTGTTTATATATTGACCCCAGGGATGGCAAACTGCAGTCCCGGTGGGTCGCAAAGCAGCCTGGTTTTCAGGATGTCCCTGATGAATATGCATGAGATATATTTACATATAATGGGGACAGTGCTTGCACATATATGTCATGCATTTTCATTTGGGATATCCCACAAACCTGACTGGTTTGACACCCCTGCCCTACACCCTACCTGTACAAAGTCCTGTGACAAAGTTATATATAAGATTTTCTTTTAATTTCTGAATGGATCATCTCACTCTTCCTCTGTCCCTAGGGGATCTAGGTCTTGATATGTTTCGGGGGATGTTTTCTCTTCACTGCATATTCCCTACACCCCCTGCAATAACCATCTCTCCGACTCCTCCTATCACTCTTCATCCCATGACCCCACACCTCTCATAATAGCCATTCCCTTCCTATGAGTCCTGAACACCCCCCATAATCATCATCCTTGACTGCTCCTATTATGTCTTATCCCATGTCCCCCTTGTTGTTCTTAAGTGCCGTCGAATTGATGTTGACTTATGGCCATCTTGTGGACAGTTATCCTAAACTATGTTCATTCTTCCGCCAGGTGGCTCATTGTTGACAGACTGGCACCCATAGCTGCTGTTATTGTATTGATCCATCTCGTTGCTGGCCTTCTCTTTTATACTGTCCTTCAACCTTGCCAAGCATGATGTCTTTCTCTAAAGATCTGTCTATTTGCATGGCGTGTCCAAAGTATGAAAGTCGAAGTCTTGTCACCTGAGCTTCTAAGGAAAGCTTAAGTTTGATCTCCTCTAGTACTGAGTGATTTATTCTTTGGGTAGTCCATGGTATACGCAGTATTCATCGCCAGCACCATAACTCGAAGACATCCATTCTCTTCCTACCTTTCTTCTTCACTGTCCAACCTTTGGATTCATGTATTTATTTAGCTAGGCTTATATATTGCTTTTCTCTGGGTCAAAGCGGTGTACATTCATATGATCTTATTGAAAATATCATGGTTTGAACAAGTGAAATCTTTGAATGGAGAGATACATCTCTGCACTTGAAAATCTTATCCTGGTCCTTCATAGCCATTCTGCCAAGAGCGATGCGTTGTTGGATTTCTTGGCTGCTTGATGTTTCTTTATTGATTATTGATCCAAGCAAGTTAAGTTTTCTACTATTTCTGTTTCTTCTCCATCAAGGATGAAAATGTTTGATTTCGCCAGTTGTCAGAATCTTTGTCTTCTCCATGTTAAGATGCAGACCCATTTTAAGACTATGTTCCTTGTTCTTGAAAAGCAATTTTTTCAGATTGTCTTCACTTTCAGTAAGTAATATGGCGTCGTCAGCAGAGCGAAGGTTGTTGATGTGTCTTCCACCAATCTTCACACCTCAGTTGTCTTCATATACTCCTGCTTCTCTGGTGTTTTGTTCTGCATATAAATTAAACAGGTAGGGGGAAAGTATGGAGCCTTGTTGTACTCCTTTGCTGATTTTAAACCATTTTGCTTCTTGGAGCAGCTGGTTCATGAACCGACAAAAGAGGAAACAATTTTGGACCTAGTTCTTAATGGTATGCAGGATCTGGTGCAAGGGTGATAAGGGTGTTGGGGCCACTTGGCAGTAGTGGTCATAGCATGATCACATTTTTCACCACCGAGGCTGCCGGGATCCTCTCTAACGAGTGCGGCCGTTCCCCCCTCAGTTTCTGGAGTTGGTGGAACGGTGACTGAGCGGGGCTCTGACGCAGTGGACTCCGGAGAGCAGCTGGTTATATCTGCAGCAGTGAATCTCTCGGCGGTTGTTCAAAGCTTGGAAGGCGTTGCTGCTGGATTAGGAGTTGGTGAGTCTGTTGAAGAAAGCAGCCCTCGCACTTTGATATTAGACCCAGAGACACCACGGATGTTTGTTCTGACTCGTCCTGCAGTTGTATCTCTGGATAGCATTTGGGAGGCTATTTCTGGACTAGCTACTATGGTGAGTCAACAATTGATTTTGACCGGGACTCGGGTCTCTAATTTGGAAGTTTTCTCTTCTAATTTTTCTGCTGAGGTAACAGAGCTCAAAACACAAGTTACTACGAATACCCAGTCGGTTTCACAATTTTCAGATGTGACTGATTCCTTAATTAAAGATTATATGGCGATGAAGCTGAAGTTGGAAGTATTGGAGAATGCTGCTAGATCCTCGAATATTCGTCTTCTTAATTTTCCTATGGTGCCTTTGGTTTCTCCGGTTGACCTTTTTAAAAGGTATCTACAAGAATCTTTGAAGGTTACATCAGATTTAATTCCTCCTATTACCAAAGCGTATTTTCTACCTTCTGGTCGGAAAACTGGGGAGAAAGCGGTTGGTCTACCAGAGATGAGCTTATTAGATGTATCAGCGCTTCTTCAGACGCCTAAGGATGAAGAACTTGTAGTTTCTACACTAATTGTTTCCTTGGCATTACCATCTGATAGAGACTGGCTTCTCCGGCTTTATTTTAAATTTCGTAATAATTTGTTTTTGGGGAAAAAAATAGGAATGTTCCCGGATGTCTCCCGAGAAACGCAGCGTAGGCACAAATCTTTCCTAATTTTGCATCCTGGGGTCACTTGTATGGGCGTTACATTTGTCCTTCGTTATCCTTGTAAATGTGTTGTTGTTTATCAGTCGCATAAGTATGTCTTTTTTCAGCCCGAGGACTTGTCTTCTTTCATCAGCGCTTGCATTGTAATTTCTTCTCCTCTCTAGCAGTACCCCACTATTAGTGATTTTGCTTGGTTCCCTGTGTACCCTCTGGTATTTCTTTAAAAATTTACCTTTATTTCTTTACAGGGGATTTTCCTGGCCTCTGTAAAAATCGTTTACTTTCTCCCTCATTTTGGGGACTATTAATAGCATTGTTTAATTTTTCTTGATGTTATGTACTTATTAATCTTTTCCTACAATGTCTATTACTGTACAAGTGTTATGCTTGATTCATTGTTAAAATGCATAAATATAAAATAAAAAATAAATAAATAAATAAATAAATGAAAGAAGGTCAGCAAGGAAATCTACAGTACTACCATTTAACTTTCAAAAGGGAGACTATGATAACATAAGGAAAATAAAGACTAAAAGGAACAGCTGCAAAGGTTAAACATTTACATAAAGCATGGGCATTGTCTAAAAGTATTATCTTGGAAGTCCAGAACAGATGTATTCCACACTTTAAGAAAAGTGGAAGGAAGACTAAAAAACTGCCAGCAGGGCATGGAGAGGCTATTTCTGCCAAAAAAACATTGTTCAGGAAATGGAAAAAGGAGCCAAATGATGAAACAGGAAACAACATAAGTATTGGTAAGTTAGATGCAAGGCATTGATAAGGCAGGCAAAGAGAGAATTTGAAAAAAAGCTAGCCATGGCAGCAAAAATGCATAATAAAAATGTTTTCAAGTACATTCATAGCAAACAACCTGTGAGAATCAGTTGGACTATTGGATGACAGAGGGGTAAAAAGGGCACTGAGTGAGGACAAGGCCATAGCGAAGAGACCGAATTAATTCTTTGCTTTGGTCTTTACTGAAGAAGGTGTAGGGAATTTATTCATGCCTGAAATGGTATATAAAGGTGATGTATAGAAAGAATTGAAGGAAATATCGATAAGCCGAGACAATGTATTACAACTATTTGATAAACTGAAGAGTAGCAAATCACCTGGACTGAATGGTATACATCTGAGGGTATTGAAAGAACTGAAATATGAGATTGAAGACCTACTATTAGTAATCTGTGAACTGTCATAAAAATCATCTGTAGTATCTGAAGAGTGAAGAATGGCCAATGTAACGCCAGTTTTTAAAAATGACTCCAGGGGTGATCCGTGAAACTACATACCGGTGAGTTTGACGTCAGTAATGGGCAAAATGGTAGAAACCATTATAAAGAATAAAATTACTATCAAGGTATATAGTCATGGTTTAATGGGAGAAAGCCAAGAAGACTTGTCTTACTAATCTGTTATAATTTTTTGAAGGTGTGAATAAACAGGTAGACAAAGATGAGCCATTGATATAATGTATCTGAATTTTCAGAAAGCCTTTAACAAGGTTCCTCATGAGGGACTCTTGGCGAAACTAAAAAGTCATGAGATTGGAGGCAGTGTAGTATTGTGGTTCAGGGACTGGTTAAAAGATAGAAAGTAGATAGTAGGGCTAAATGGCTAATTTTCTCAATGAAGAAAAGTATACAGTGAAGTACCCCAGGGAACTTTGTTGGGCCCACTGCTTTTTAACATATTCATAAATGACCTGGAAATGGGAATAACGAGTGAGGTGATCAAATTTTCAGATGACAAAAAATTATTCAAAGTTGTTATAACCCAAGAGGATTGTGAAAAATTGCAAGAGGCCTTGATAAATTGGAAGACTGGGTGACCAAATGGCAGATGAAATTTAATGTGGACAAGTTCAAAGTTATGCACCTAGGAAAGAACAGCCCAAACTTTGGTTACAAACTATTGCTTCTTGATCAATGTAAAGGTTGCTCATGAGAGCTATCCGGTGTTCTGGTATACCCATGCTTAATGTGGCCCAGAGTTTCACATGACCTTGCTATAGTCAATAAAACACCTGTAGATATCCTTTTGGTATTCTATCTTTTCAAGGATCAGTCCATGATGATGTCTCTTTTCCCTCGCTCTTCCTTAAACCCTGCTTGCATTTCAGGCAGTTCGTGTTCCAGGTACGGTTGTAGTCTCCGCTAAATGATCTTGAGTAGAATCTTGCTGGTGTGTGGGTTCAGAGCGATTGTCCCCTACACCCCCAGCAATAACCATCACTCTTCTCTCCTGTCTCCACTTTGAGTGAGGGCTCTCTCCCTGACATTCCTGTAGGTCAGGGTATGTTTGCTTTAATGCTCTCTCTCTTGGCTGTGGATTTAATGTACCATCTAAATGCAGCTGGCAATGAACTGATGCGCTGATTTGCATATGGAGAGTGGCCATTGCAGGTATGGTGGGGATGCGCCCTCTTCACTCAGGCCAGCACACCAGCAGTGGGAGGTGAGTTTGTCTCTCACTGACCATGAGCCAGAAGGGAACCAGCAACATTCAAATCACAGAATAAGAACTGTCTATTGATCCGGATTATAGAGGCAGGGAGAGAAAGAGAGCGAGAGGTGGGGGATAGAGATACGTAGGCAGAGAGAGGGCCGTGGGAAGAGAGAGAGGGCGAGAGAGACAGAAAGACCCTGAGGCAAAGAGAGATAGGGAGGGATAGAAAGGAAAACAAAGTCGAGGCCAACAACGAGGAACAGGGAAACAGAGATGGTGAGAGAGAAGAAACAGATGGAGAGAGAGACCTTGAGGTAGAGAGAGGGGAGAGAATGAAGGGTAGAGAGGCGAGAGGGACGCCAGGGCAGATGGAGGAGAGACAGGAGCAGTGGTATGAAAGGATCCAGACAGGTGCTGAAATAGGAAAGCCGGCCTGCCCTCTCCCCAGCCTGAGGACCTCCTGCTGACCTCTACACTCCCTTATATATGCATTTGGTTCATCAAGTGCTTGGCAGAAAATAATTAAATTCTGCTGGAGACCCGGAGGCCAGGATCAGGTTGAGGCCTTTCCATCAAGCAGGGAGAGACAGCCATGGTGGAGAGCATCAGAGAGAGAGAGAGAGGAGAGAAGGGGAAAAGGGAAACGGTGAGAGAGCCCTCTGGGGGAGTGAGCTAGAGCTTGGAGGGGAAGCACAAGGTGCTGCTGAGGGGGAGGAGAGAGAGGAGAACTTAGCTCTCCCCAGGATTTGCAGTTTCCTTGTATGCTCTGGTTATCAGCTGGACGGGGTGGGGGGTTGAGCTGGCACAGTTTGCTTCACCTCACTTTGTTCCGCAGTTCCCTTTCTATGGCATTCAGGCGGCTGCCTCCTCTTCCTGTCCTTAGGGGCCCTCCGTCTTCCATCCTTTGTCTCGCGAGCACCTGCCAACACCTGACACTTCCTCCATCTCTGCCTTACATAACCAAAAATTGCTAGAAATTCCCAGACATTCCTGGGGTCCAGATGATTCTGGATTAACCAGCACAGCATGAATTCAACGGCATGAAACTAAATACTGGACATGGGCAACTGCACCTGTGTTTGGGGTTCAGTGGTAAGGCTATGCGTGTTTACATGTGCTGTCCCTGTCCTGTGACGGGGCAGTGTGTGTGTTCTGCTTGTGCTTTGTCTGGCCTGAGATGGGACAGTGTGTGTGTGCGTGCATGCGTGTGTGCTGTGCCTATGCTCTCTCTGTCCTGTAGTGGGGCAGTGTGTGTGTGTGTGTGTGTATGTGTAGTGTGTATATTGTGAGGGTATATTCAAATAACACCGAGGCATTTAACATCAAACATATATATGTGTGTGTTCTGTCTGTCCTGTGACGGGGCAGTGTCTGGTGTGTGTGTGTGTGTGTTGTGCCTCTGCTGAGTCTGTTCTGTGGTGGGGCAGAGTATGTGTGTGTGTGTGTGTGTGTGTGTGTGCTCTGCCTGTGCTTTGTCCTGTGATGGGGCAGAGTGTGTGTGTGTGTGTGTGTACTGTGCCTCTGCTGAGTCTGTTCTGTAGTGGGGCAGTGTGTGTGTGTGTGTGTGTGCGGTGCCTGTGCTCTGTCCTCTGTCCTGTGGCGGGGCAATTTATGTGTGTGTAACTTGCACTGCTGTGGCTTGTGCTGCTTGTTGAAATAGGCCAGATTGGAAAATGGAAGCCAACACCTCAAGCGAGCTCGGTAAACATCAGTTTTGGGTAATTATAGTTGACGCGCTGGTGGAAAATGACTCCGGAAAGCAGGTGGTTTGATTCCGATGCCTGATCCATTGTCTGTCACCCGGCCTGTGCAATTAGACGTCTGTCGTCTGAAAATAGCTCCTCTCACCGGAGGAAGATTAACCCCGCTGGATCTGGGTGCTGGGGGGTCGTTTGTTTGGTTCTTCCATGCTGTCTGTGCCCTGTTGCTACCAGTCACGTGCCAGGTTGGGACAGATTTAGCAGGCGGCGTGGGGACAGTACAGTGCAGTCCTAATGAGATGGAACAAGCGTTAGAATAATCCTGTTAATAATGGGCAAAGCTGCTGTAATTAAGGAGCTGACTGTAGCCTGATGGGGTGCCCTCACCCCTGCCCAGCCCTGGCTTTACCATTTAACACGGCAGAAGAGGCGGTCAGCTACCTCTGGGGTGCAGGGCACCAGGCAGCACGTTTGCAGTATGGGAGTAATGCGAGAAACAGTGTTGAGACAGTTTTCATGGTAGATTTATCACTGTTACCAGATAGACTGAGGGGTGGGGAGATCAAGTGACTCTCCCCAGTGTCACACACAGACAGACAGAGCCGGGGATTAGAACTGAGGCGTAGGAAGATAGTGACTCACTCCAAGGTGGACAGTCAGTGACTGATCCGGGGATTAGAACTGAGGCATAGGGGGATGAAGTGATTAACTGATGTTTCTGGACAGGGAAACATCCTTGATCTGAGGCTCTTCTGCAGTGGTCCCGTGTCGGGGTTTAATTTCATCTTGTAATGGATCCCTTGCAGATGACTTGGTGCCCCCCCCCCTGATGCCGTCAGGTTATAGGCAGTTTCTCCTGCCTGCTCTGGCTGGGAGGTGGTGCTTGAAGCCCGGATGGCATCTGGGGGTGGGAAGAGAGTCGTCTTGTCATGAGGGTGAGCCCAGGCGGGGGGTTAGGTGAACTGCCAGCTCTTCCGCGCTGCTCCAAGCTCTGGTAATTAATGTTAAGAAAGGATTTAGGCGCCTTCTGGTCTCTCCTCTGTTACACACAGGGATTACAGATGGATGGATATACAGCAAGCCCCTTGTAAAATGAAAAAATGTTAGAAAGAGTACATAAATTCCCATGTTAGCACATTCATTTTGGCTTTCGTAATTATAATTTTAAACAGGTCCAGCCCTCTGGGGAGAAAGTCTTGCCAGGCTGCTTGGGAGTCCTGCCTCACGTAGTTTTTCTGTGGCTTTATTTTTCCCAAGGTAGATTTGTAAAGGAGACCTGCCCGTTTCTCATATGCCTATAGATTTAAAGGAGACCTACCCACTCCTTGGGCTGTGAATCACCCATTCTTCCAGCTGAACACATGTGCAGAAGCACTCCAAGATTTAACTTGTCTTCCCTCATAAATGAGGTGTTCGGGGCTTACCATTTGGATAAGAGAAGAGTCCTACTCAGCAGGCCTTGGGCTGTTTGGAAGGTTCTGGTGACACCGAATGGATATGGGACACTCCCTAGAGATGAAATGATTTCTCCTGGGGTGAGGAGGAGGTGGCGAAGGAAAATGTTACCACCAGGATTGGTGCAAGAATGCGAGGCCCCCTCAGCGAGCCCTCAATCCTGAATCCCCTCATGCACCCAATCCCACACCTGCTGGGACATGTAGTGGGGCAATGGCCCCCATGAAACTAGGAAGTCTGCGTCCGAGAGGGTAGAAGCGTAGCTCAAAGAAACACTACCAGCAACACAGCATTGGAGGCTTTTGGTAAGTGATGTGCTGTTGTTTCATTGCCGTTGCCACTGAGGCAGGTCCTGGGGAGGGGCAGAAGAGGAGGCCATGGGCTGCTCTTGGACACTGGCACTCTAGGTGATCGCCTAGCTTGCCTAAAAGTTACCGCTGGCTCTGGTTACCACATTACAGAGAAGAAGTTGAAATTATAGATGTGATCACATAGGAAGTCATCAGCGTCATAGCAACGGCTAAGATGCAGAGTTCTCCTGGACCTCTAAACCTATTAACTCTCTAACCAGGGGGCATTTCAGAATTGCTTTCTTGTATTGGATCCGTTGTGGTGCTGTTAAGTCTGTGACGATGTGAACCTTGGGGGGGAAAGGGGTATATGGTCAGTGTTAAAGAAGGTCTTTTCCAGGGTCGTGATTGGGTACCCAAAAGACATCAGGCCCGATATTCAAAAGGCAGTTACATGGTTTACAGCCCCTATAAGCCCTGTAACTGCCTTAGATGGGAATATTCAAAGGCGCCTACATGGGTAGTGCTGCTGAATATTCCCAGCTATGTCCCCTATGCACCCTGATGCTATCCGGTTAGCATTAGGGTGTGTTGGGGTGGTCTGGGGCCGAGCAGAGGCATAGAATGACGCTAATCGTGCAGCAGTGATATTGGAAGTTGCACAGGTAGCAATCGGTGCCTCAAAGATAGGCAAGGAAAACCCTCTCCTGTCTTCGAGACACCAATCGCTAACTGTGCAGCTTCTAATATCGCTGCTGCATGGTTAGTTTGGCGGCTTTTGATATTGAATATCTGGTTTAGGGGTCGGCGGGGAGGGCTTTGCGCCTGATGGCACATAGCCCTTCCAAACTACAGACAACTGAATATCGGGTCCATCATGCTTTGCTGTCAGTTTATGACATAGTAACATAGTATATGACGGCAGATAAAGACCAACATGGTCCATCTAGTCTGCCCAGCAAGGTGGCAAGAGTAGGTGCATCACACAGGAGTCACAGATATTAGACTGGAGAGTGGCCAATGTAATGCCAAATTTTAAAAAGGGTTCCGGAGATGATCCAGGAAACTATAGACCAGTGAGCGTGACATCAGTACTGGGCAAAATGGTAGAAACCATTATAAAGAAAAAAATTATTGAAGATGTGGATAGTCACAGATTAATGGCAGAAAACCAGCATGGATTTAGCCAAGGAAAGTCTTGACTCACTAATCTGTTATATTTATTCAAAGCTGTGAATAAACAGGGAGACAAAGGTGAGCCAGTTGATACAAGGGGTTCTAGATTTTCAGAAAACCTTTGACAAGTTCCTTCATGAGAGACTCTTGGGGAAATTAAAAAGTCATGGGATAGGAGGCAGTGTACTGTTGTGGATTAGAAAATGACTAAAAGATAGAAAACAGAGTGTAGAGCTAAATGGCCAATTTTCTCGGTGGAGAAAAGAGAAGAATGAACTACCCTAGATATCTGTGCGGGGCGCACTGCTTTTTAACATATTCATAGATGACCCGGAAATGGGAATAATGAGTGAGGTCATCAAATTTGCAGATGACACAAAATTATTCAAAACTGTTAAAACACAAGAGGATTCTGAAAAATATTGGGAGACTTGGGCATCCAAATGGCACATGAAATTTAATGTGGACAAATGCAAGGTTAGGGAAGAACAACCCAAACTACAGTTACACGATGCAAGGCTCCACATTAGGAATCACCACCTCGGAAAAGGATCTGAGCATCATCGTGGATTATACGTTAAAACCCTTTGGCCAGTGTGCAGAAGCAGCCAAGAAAGCAAATAGAATGCTAGGAATCATAAGGAAAGGAATGAAGAATAAAACCAAGGATATTACAATGCCTTCTGTATCATTCCATGGTGCGACCGCACCTTGAAAATTGTGTGCAAGTCTGGTTACCATATATTAAAAAGAATATAGCAGAATTAGAAAAGGTACAGAGAAGAGCCACCAAAATGTTAAAGGGGATGGATGGAAAGATAAATGTTAGGTCTCTTCAACTTGGAAAAGAGATGGTTAAGGGGAGATATGATAGAGGTCTATAAAATAATGAATGGAATGGAATGAGTAAACATAGATTGGTTGTTTACTCCATCAAAAAGTAGAAAGACTAGAGGACATGCAATAAAGCTACAATGTAGCACATTTAAGACAAATTGGAGAAAATATTTTTTACTCAACCTGTAATCAAACTATGGAATTAGTTGCCAGAGGATGCAATAAAAGCTGTTAGTGTAGCTGGGTTTAAAAGAGGTTTGGACAAGTTCCTGGAGGAAAAGTCCATAAGCCATTATTAAAGTAGACCTGGGAAATCCACTGCTTACCCCTAGGACGAGCAGCGTAAAATCTGCCTACCTTTAGGGAATGCGACAGGTACTTGTGTCCTGGATTGGCCACGTGATGGACCCTGGTCTGACCCAGTGTGGCATATCTTATGGTCTCTCCCTCATTCCGTTTTTCGTTCTCACTGTCCCTCCCCCCTTCTATTTCCACTTGATACTGCTTCTTTCTTTTCCACTTTCCCCTTCCGTGGTCTTTATTCCTTCCTACCCATGTATGCCGTTAATATTCATTCCCATGCCACAACCCCCCATATTTCATGCACTTCCCTTGCTAGTCTATCCAAGGGCGCCCCACGCCATCTATCTCACTAATTCCACGGTCAGCCACATTTTCAGCACATGCACAGTGAATATACATGAGATAATGTTGTATCTACTGAGTTTGCAAAGTATGCCGACTTATTTCATGCACATTCACTGTGGATAACCTGCAAAGCTGATTGGCTGTGGTGCCCTTAGGATTGGTTCAAGAAGCCTCGGATTAAACGTAGCAGAGGTGAAAATCACTCAAGAGTGTCCGAAGCCTTGGATGGGGTGGTAGAACATTTGCAAGCAATTCTTCTGGTGTTTTTTTGAAAACTGTTTTTTTTCTGGTTTCCAACGGTGGTAACAGACATTGACAAACAAAGAGCTTTTAGTAGATTATAGGAGATCAGACTGTCCAGTCCAGTCCAGAACCCCTGGGGATGTCTGAAGAAGTCTATGGCCAGTCAGAAGAGACAGTAGATCATGTGGTAGGGCTACACATTGCTGTATGGAGCTGGTACCTTGACAGAGCTCCAGGTCCACCTGGCCAAAGTAGCTTAGCTTAATTTGGGCAGCTGGACTGTATCCTGTCCACTTAGGTCATTTGAGCTTCTCTCATCTTGCTAGAATCTCCTCCGGTATTTTCAGCCCCTGTGCTTTCTGCATTGTGCCACGTCTCCTTTGCAGTCCTTCTTTTATAGTAAGTGCATCTATTCTGTTTCTTTATCTAGTTTAAGAATAGGAAGGCTTGGAGCCGCCATCTCCTCTGGGCCTTGCAGCTCTGTTGCCACAGCAACCAGACACTGCTCTAACCTGTAATTGGTAGAGAGTGAAACCTGGTTTAAACTTATTAGGAAGGAGTCATGGACAAGAATTTACAGATGATTAAAAAATATCCCACTACCCTGGTCTCCAGGCAGTCAGCAGTGTAAACTATGTAAGAGAGGGGCCATGGGTATGGGGGTGGAAGTGTAAAACACAAAACCATTGCCTTGCTCCCTCCCAGTTCTGTGTCCCCTACACTCCATGTAATAACCATCACCCGACTCTCTCCTCCTATCACTCCTCACTCCATGTCCCTTATACACCCCCTAATAACCATCACCCCACCCTCTCCTCCTATCACTCCTCATTCCATGTCCCTTATACCTCCAGTAATAACCATCACCCCACCCTCTCCTCCTATCACTCCTCATTCCATGTCCCTTATACACCCCTAATAACCATCACCCCACCCTCTCCTCCTATCACTCCTCCTCATTCCATGTCCCTTATACCCCCAGTAATAACCATCACCCCACCCTCTCCTCCTATCACTCCTCACTCCATGTCCCTTACACCCCCAGTAATAACCATCACCCCACCCTCTCCTCCTATCACTCCTCACTCCATGTCCCTTATACCCCCAGTAATAACCATCACCCCACCCTCTCCTCCTATCACTCCTCATTCCATGTCCCTTATACACCCCCTAATAACCATCACCCCACCCTCTCCTCCTATCACTCCTCACTCCATGTCCCTTATACCCCCAGTAATAACCATCACCCCACCCTCTCCTCCTATCACTCCTCATTCCATGTCCCTTATACACCCCCTAATAACCATCACCCCACCATCTCCTCCTATCACTCCTCATTCCATGTCCCTTATACCCCCAGTAATAACCATCACCCCACCCTCTCCTCCTATCACTCCTCATTCCATGTCCCTTATACACCCCTAATAACCATCACCCCACCCTCTCCTCCTATCACTCCTCATTCCATGTCCCTTATACCCCCTGTAATAACCATCACCCCACCCTCTCCTCCTATCACTCCTCATTCCATGTCCCTTATACACCCTGTAATAACCATCACCCCACCCTCTCCTCCTATCACTCCTCATTCCATGTCCCTTATACCCCCTGTAATAACCATCACCCCGCCCTCCCCTCTTATCACTCCTCACTCCATATATCGTACTCCCCCAGGAATAACCATCACCCCACCCTCTCCTTCTATCACTCTTCACTCCATGTCCCTTATACCCCCTGTAATAACCATCACCCCACCCTCTCCTCCTATCACTCCTCATTCCATGTCCCTTACAACCCCAGTAATAACCATCACCCCACCCTCTCCTCCTATCACTCCTCACTCCATGTCCCTTATACACCCCCTAATAACCATCACCCCACCCTCTCCTCCTATCACTCCTCATTCCATGTCCCTTATACCCCCTGTAATAACCATCACCCCACCCTCTCCTCTTATCACGCCTCACTCCATATATCTTACACCCCCAATAATAACCATCACCCCATCTTTTCCTTCTATCACTCCTCACTCCATGTCCCTTATACACCCCCTAATAACCATCACCCCACCCTCTCCTCCTATCACGCCTCATTCCATGTCCCTTATACCCCCTGTAATAACCATCACCCCACCCTCTCCTCTTATCACTCGTCATTCCATGTCCCTTATACACCCCCTAATAACCATCACCCCACCCTCTCCTCCTATCACTCCTCATTCCATGTCCCTTACACCCCCAGTAATAACCATCACCCCACCCTCTCCTCCTATCACTCCTCATTCCATGTCCCTTACACCACCATTAATAACCATCTCCCCACCCTCTCCTCCTATCACTCCTCACTCCATGTCCCTTATACCCCCAGTAATAACCATCACCCCACCCTCTCCTCCTATCACTCCTCATTCCATGTCCCTTACACCCCCAGTAATAACCATCACCCCACCATCTCCTCCTATCACTCCTCACTCCATGTCCCTTATACCCCCAGTAATAACCATCACCCCACCATCTCCTCCTATCACTCCTCATTCCATGTCCCTTATACACCCCCTAATAACCACCATCCCACCCTCTCCTCCTATCACTCCTCACTCCATGGCCCTTACACCCCCAGTAATAACCATCACCCCACCCTCTCCTCCTATCACTCCTAATTCCATGTCCCTTATACCCCCAGTAATAACCATCACCCCACCATCTCCTCCTATCACTCCTCATTCCATGTCCCTTATTCCCCCAGTAATAACCATCACCCCACCCTCTCCTCCTATCACTCCTCATTCCATGTCCCTTATACACCCCTAATAACCATCACCCCACCCTCTCCTCCTATCACTCCTCATTCCATGTCCCTTATACCCCCTGTAATAACCATCACCCCACCCTCTCCTCTTATCACTCCTCACTCCATATATCGTACTCCCCCAGGAATAACCATCACCCCACCCTCTCCTCCTATCACTCTTCACTCCATGTCCCTTATACCCCCTGTAATAACCATCACCCCACCCTCTCCTCCTATCACTCCTCATTCCATGTCCCTTATACCCCCTGTAATAACCATCACCCTGCCCTCTCCTCTTATCACTCCTCACTCCATATATCTTACACCCCCAGTAATAACCATCACCCCACCCTCTCCTCCTATCACTCCTCACTCCATGTCCCTTATACCCCCTGTAATAACCATCACCCCACCCTCTCCTCCTATCATTCCTCATTCCATGTGCCTTATACCCCCTGTAATAACCATCACCCCACCATCTCCTCCTATCACTCCTCACTCCATGTCCCTTATACCCCCTGTAATAACCATCACCCCACCCTCTCCTCCTATCATTCCTCATTCCATGTTCCTTATACCCCCTGTAATAACCATCACCCCACCCTCTCCTCCTATCACTCCTCATTCCATGTCCCTTATACCCCCTGTAATAACCATCACCCCGCCCTCTCCTCATATCACTCCTCACTCCATATATCTTACACCCCCAGGAATAACCATCACCCCACCCTCTCCTCCTATCACTCTTCACTCCATGTCCCTTATACCCCCTGTAATAACCATCACCCCACCCTCTCCTCCTATCACTCCTCATTCCATGTCCCTTATACCCCCTGTAATAACCATCACCCCACCCTCTCCTCCTATCACTCCTCATTCCATGTCCCTTATAACCCCTGTAATAACCATCACCCTGCCCTCTCCTCTTATCACTCCTCACTCCATATATCCTACACCCCCAGTAATAACCATCACCCCACCCTCTCCTCCTATCACTCCTCACTCCATGTCCCTTATACCCCCTGTAATAACCATCACCCCACCATCTCCTCCTATCACTCCTCATTCCATGTCCCTTACACCACCAGTAATAACCATCACCCCACCATCTCCTCCTATCACTCCTCACTCCATGTCCCTTATACCCCCAGTAATAACCATCACCCCACCCTCTCCTCCTATCACTCCTCACTCCATGTCCCTTATACCCCCTGTAATAACCATCACCCTACCTTCTCCTCCTATCACTCCTCATTCCATGTCCCTTACAGCACCAGTAATAACCATCACCCCACCATCTCCTCCTATCACTCCTCACTCCATGTCCCTTATACCCCCAGTAATAACCATCACCCCACCCTCTCCTCCTATCACTCCTCATTCCATGTCCCTTACACCCCCAGTAATAACCATCACCCCACCCTCTCCTCTTATCATGCCTCATTCCATGTCCCTTACACCCCCAGTAATAACCATCACACCACCATCTCCTCCTATCACTCCTCACTCCATGTCCCTTACACCCCAAGTAATAACCATCACACCACCATCTCCTCCTATCACTCCTCACTCCATGTCCCTTATACCCCCTGTAATAACCATCACCCTACCTTCTCCTCCTATCACTCCTCATTCCATGTCCCTTACAGCACCAGTAATAACCATCACCCCACCATCTCCTCCTATCACTCCTCACTCCATGTCCCTTATACCCCCAGTAATAACCATCACCCCACCCTCTCCTCCTATCACTCCTCATTCCATGTCCCTTACACCCCCAGTAATAACCATCACCCCACCCTCTCCTCTTATCATGCCTCATTCCATGTCCCTTACACCCCCAGTAATAACCATCACACCACCATCTCCTCCTATCACTCCTCACTCCATGTCCCTTACACCCCAAGTAATAACCATCACCCCACCATCTCCTCCTATCACTCCTCACTCCATGTCCCTTATACCCCCCGTAATAACCATCCCCCTACCTTCTCCTCCTATCACTCCTCATTCCATGTCCCTTACACCACCAGTAATAACCATCACCCAACCATCTCCTCCTATCACTCCTCACTCCATGTTCCTTATACCCCCAGTAATTACCATCACCCCACCCTCTCCTCCTATCACTACTCATTCCATGTCCCTTACACCCCCAGTAATAACCATCACCCCACCCTCTCCTCCTATCACTCCTCACTCCATGTCCCTTATACCCCCTGTAATAACCATCACCCCACCATCTCCTCCTATCACTCCTCATTCCATGTCCCTTATACCCCCTGTAATAACCTTCACCCTACCTTCTCCTCCTATCACTCCTCATTCCATGTCCCTTACACCACCAGTAATAACCATCACCCCACCATCTCCTCCTATCACTCCTCACTCCATGTCCCTTATACCCCCAATAATAACCATCACCCCACCCTCTCCTCCTATCACTCCTCATTCCATGTCCCTTACACCCCCAGTAACAACCATCACCCCACCCTCTCCTCTTATCACGCCTCACTCCATGTCCCTTACACCCCCAGTAATAACCATCACCCCACCCTCTCCTCCTATCACTCCTCATTCCATGTCCCTTATACCCCCTGTAATAACCATCACCCCGCCCTCTCCTCTTATCACTCCTCACTCCATATATCTTACACCCCCAGTAATAACCATCACCCCACCCTCTCCTCCTATCACTCCTCACTCCATGTCCCTTATACCCCCTGTAATAACCATCACCCCACCATCTCCTCCTATCACTCCTCACTCCATGTCCCTTATACCCCCTGTAATAACCATCACCCCACCCTCTCCTCCTATCACTCCTCACTCCATGTCCCTTATACACCCCCAGTAATAACCATCACCACACCCTCTCCTCCTTTCACTCCTCACTCCATGTCCCTTACACCTCCAGTAATAACCATCACCCCACCCTCTCCTCCTATCACTCCTCATTCCATGTCCCTTACTCCCCCAGTAATAATCACCACCCCACCCTCTCCTCCTATCACTCCTCATTCCATGTCCCTTACACCCCCAGTAATAACCATCACCCCGCCCTCTCCTCTTATCATACCTCATTCCATATATCTTACACCCCCATTAATAACCATCACCCCACCCTCTCCTCTTATCACTCCTCACTCCATGTCCCTTATACACCCCCTAATAACTATCACCCCACCCTCTCCTCCTATCACGCCTCATTCCATGTCCCTTATACACCCCCAGTAATAACCATCACCCCACCCTCTCCTCCTATCACTCCTCACTCCATGTCCCTTATACCCCCCGTAATAACCATCACCCCACCCTCTCCTCCTATTACTCTTCACTCCATGTCCCTTATACCCCCCGTAATAACCATCACTGTACCTTCTCCTCCTATCATTCCTCATTCCATGTCTCTTACACCCCAAGTAATAACCATCAGCCCACCCTCTCCTCCTATCACTCCTCACTCCATGTCCCTTATACCCCCAGTAATAACCATCACCCCATCCTCTCCTCCTATTACTCCTCACTCCATGTCCCTTATACCCCCCCCCCGTCATATTTATTTATTTATTTGGTTTTATATACGGCACTATTTTAAATCAGTGCGGTTTACAATATAACAACTCGATACATAAAACAAGTATACATAGAACAGGTGAACAGAGCTTAACAATTAGACAAAAATAGTAGTCTTCCATAGCTTGGTGATCATGGACCACAATACAGCAACTATTTGCAATTTGTCTGGTAATGGTAAGGTAAGGAGGCGAGATAATAGTGGGCTGTGTTACATGGTCGAAGTATAGCTGGAAGAGGTGTGTCTTTATTGCCTTTCGAAAGGCGGAGAGGTCGGTGACGAGGCGGATTGAAGCAGGGAGGGAGTTCCAGAGTAGAGGGGAAATAGTGTGAAGGTTCTTCGCCTGGTAAATTGGGAGCATTTACTAGCCAGAGTGGGAATGGCAAGAGTATTTGCCATATTTATTCTCCTGACTCTGCTGTTGGGTGTCCAGTGTACAAGATCTTCTAAGGAGGTTGCAGAGAGATGGTGAAGGATTTTGAACGTCATAAGGAGGGCATTGTACTTGAGGTGACTGGTGATAGGAAGCCAATGTAGCTGCATTAGGAGAGGTGTCACATGCTTATGTCTAGAGACTCCATAGATGGTTCTTGCATCGGTATTCATGGCCATTTGTAATGGATGGAGTGTATAGGCAGGTAGACCATGTAGAATGTTGTTAGTGTAGTCAAAATGAGGAATGATGAGAGCTTGGAAAATGGTATGGAAGTCAGCAGGTTTAAGTAATGGTCGTAGCTGACGAAGGGAATGAATTTTGCAATAAACAGCCTTGGTGATATTGTTTATATGTGATTCCATAGTCAGGTGCTGGTCCAATGTGATGCCTAGATATCGGACCTCATGTTTAGTTTCCAATTCGGCGTCCTTAACCTGTAGGGAAGCTGGTGGTGCGAATGTTGGATCCTTTGAGATGAATAAAACTTCGGTCTTTTTACCGTTCACTTTCAGGTTATGAGAACATAGGCAGTCAGATATTGCATTAAAGCAGTCAATGATTTTAGTGTAGTTAGGGTTGTTTGTGGAGAACGGGGAGTAGAGTAACACATCATCAGCATAGATGTGGTAAAGTATACCAAAGGATTGGATGATCTCACATATTGGTTGGATATATAAATTGAATAGCAAGGCAAATAAGGAAGAGCCCTGCGGTACTCCTTGATTTTGTTGATACTCAGATGATGATTGAGTATCTATGCGAACTAGTTGTTGATGGTCCGTTAGATATGAACAACACCAGTCTAATGTTAAGTCCTGAATGTCCTTTAGCTGTAGTTGATCAAGCAGGAGGTTGTGACAGACTGTGTCGAAGGCTTTTGCAATATCCAGGAAGATCAAAATGAAGCCTTGTTTTTTATTTATGCCCTTCACCAGGTTGTCAATAAGTGAGGTAAGCAAGGTTTCAGCACAATGTTGCTGTCAGAAACCATGCTGTTGCTGATCCAGTGGTGTGTGGCAGTCAGTATGGTCCTGGTCCTGGACCTGCCGTTGGACTATCTTCTCTAATATCTTAGCCAAGAAAGGGAGGCTAGATAGGGGACGATAGGAGTTTGGGTCTTGAGGGTCCAGCTTAGGTTTTTTTAAGAGGGGTCTGATGGTGGCGATTTTCATTGGTGATGGAACCAGACCTTTAGTGAAGGAGAGGTACACTATTCTTGAGATATGAGGACTTAATTCACAGCAGGCTGACTTGATCCAATGAGAGGGGCATGGATCAGCAGGTGAGGTGGTAGAATTGAGACCTCTTATTATGTCTTCAATCTGCTCAGCGGAGTATGGGTAGAAAGAGTTTAAAGCAGGGATATTGCTACTTTCATTATAAGGAATGTCTCTGCGGGTATCTCCAGTATTATGGGAGGTCAATTTGTTTTTATTATGAAAGTGAATGGCGAAGTCTTGAGGGTATTGTAAATTTTGATTTTGTTGACATGATATGTCCTTTGTGAGCGACTGAACTAGTCGAAAGAGCTCACGGGGCCTGTTGAGGGAGCGCATAAGGATACTGGTATGGTATTCTTTCCTTCTCTGGATGATACTAGTACAGTGTTCTTGCAAGGTCTCCATGTACGTTTCGCGTTCATGGGGCAGCCTGGAGTGGCACCATTTCCTCTCTAGTTTCCTAAGTTGCAGTAAGGACTTATGTAGATCAGCTGTGAACCAAATAGCATTATGGTGATGGCGGCAGATTTTCAATGATGAAAATCATTATGGGCTGAGATAGGAGTGCCGCCTGGCTTAGGGTGGAATTTCAAGTGTGCATAAGGTCCGCTGAATCAGAGGTGGTGGGGTTAAGGTTAGAAAGTGCTTCTTCAAGGAATGCCTCTTTATTGAATGGTCTAAAACGACGAGCTGGTAGTGATGTGGTCGTGGAAGAGGCATTAGAGTTCGGGAGGGTGGATGGAATATGGAATAGTATGGCCTTGTGGTCTGACCAAGGTACTGGAAGAATTTGTGGTTGGGGAAGTTTGCTGGTTCCCAGGGTATCAGAAGGAGCGAAAATAAGGTGTAATAACCATCACCCTGCCCCGTCCTATCACTCCTCACTCCATGTCCCTTACACCCCCAGTAATAACCATCACCCTTACACCTTCAGTAATAACCATCACCCCACCCTCTCCTCCTTTCACTCATCACTCCATGTCCCTTATACACCCCCCCCTGTAATAACCATTGCCTTGCCCCCTCCTATCTTGCCTCACATGTCACCTACACCCGTGTAATAGCCATCACTCTGCCATCTCCTATTTTTCCTAACTTAATGTCTCTGTGCGGTATTAGAGATGTTCTCTCCTTTGACCCAGTTTCCCAGCATGGTCTTACTGGACCCTGAAGGCCTCTTCTGACCGAATATTCACAAAGGATGTTGTCTGCTGTTGGAATGCACCCTTCCCTCTGACCTACTGTCCCAGCATAGTAGTAGGGGACCCAGTACTAGCATGAAGTTAGGGAAAGGGGAAAGTGAATTGGATTTAGTTTATGCCTTTCTTAGAAGTTCAAGACAAGCTACATTCAGATGCAGCAGGTACTTTCCTGTCCCCAGAAGACGCACATTCTAAGTTTGTACCCAAAGCAATGGAGGGTTAAGTGACTTGCCCTAGATTACAAGGAACCGCAGTGGGATTTGAGCCTGGTTTACCTCAAGTTTCAGCCCACGGCTCTGGCCACTAGGGCACACTCTCCCCTCTGACCCAATGTCCCAGCACAGTGATAGTGGCAGGAGCCAGCCCAACCATTAGGCAAACTAGGTGGCTGCCTAGGGTGGCAGCTTCTGAGAGGCAGCCAGAAGAAGGGCATTCAACATTAAACAATAGATTCTGACAGCCGGGGGAGGGGGGGCATAAGGCTAGGATGCCAACAGCTTGAAGCAACCCTGGAGTGGCCCTGATAGTGGGCACACTTGCCTCACGTATTACGCTGTATTAGAGCTTCAGATTGTCCTCTAGGGGATGCCATACTGGGCCACATTTTGGCTTTTTGATGTTGTACTCAGCTACTGTCCTATATTCCTGGAATGGCAGGAGGGGCCTTGGACCACTGTTCCCAAGTGCAGGGCTATTAATCCCAATGCTCACCTGGGAGAAGTTTTCATACTCACCCCACGTACACACAACAAATGGGACTCCCCCTTTACTCTCTCTCCTTACACTCTTACAAATCTTCTGTTAACAATATTAGGACTATCGAACCGCAGGCTCACTGTTGCACTGCTGTCTTCTATAGCGCTGATGGAGGGGAGCCGCTCAATTCCGGGGCAGTCCATGATCACCATCCTGCTGGATAAAAGAGTCTAGAGGGGTCATATGCTGGCCAACAAATGCGTTCCTTTAGAGCGATTTCCACATTCCAAAAAAAGGTTTTTCCCCCTATGTAAACTGCGTCTCCTGTTTTCAGTAAAGGAATAGGTGTGGTTGCACAATGCCTGTACCAGAGGTATTCCCGCTGACGGGCATACGTCTGTATCTTCAGAAGTAGGCGTGGATTTTAGGCCCTAGAGCGCGTCTATTAAAAGGACACACAAGCATGTAGGGAACTGCCAAGTCCATGGATGTAAGGGGGACGTCGGCTCCTTAAAATTCAGCCTTCTTTCCCTGCTTTCCACCAGTCTTTTGTACAGAACTGCAACGGTTTGGATTTTTGCTGAATATTTTCTGAACACAAGGGGGAGCCAGACAGAGAAAATTAAAGCGGTACACAAATGGCTATTTGCTCTGTGGCTCCATTTAGGAGAGGCCTGGGTGTGTGCATGACTGCTGCGACCCATTTTGGGTGCATGTGTGTTTGTTCTTCTCTTCAAGATGCTCTTTGGCTACAGGGGTTTTTTATAATCAAAGCACAGGGGCATGAAATGATTCTTCTCCAAGGTCAGACAGAGAAAGACCACAGCAGAGCTGTGATTAGAACTAAGGCAGAGACTTGGATGAGGCCAAAGATAGATACAGAGAAGTGAAGCAATGGACAAAAGCTGAGGAAGCGACATGACCAAAGCCACATGCACACGCATGAAGTCAATGGCCGAAGCATGAAGTCAATGGCCGAGCTGGGATTGGAACCCTAGAATAGGGGTGGGCAATTCCGGTCCTGGAGGGCCGCAGACCAGTCAGGTTTTCATGATGTCCCTAATGAATATTCATTGTCCTATTTCCATACAATGGAAGGCAGTGTATGCAAATAGATCTCATGAATATTCATTAGGGACATCATGAAAACCTGACTGGTCTGCGGCCCTCCAGGATTGGAATTGCCCACCCCTGCCCTAGAATAATCTTCTGCCTCCGCCCACAAGGTTTTCAAGAGAGTGAATAGGATTATCCTGCATAACCAGTTCCAGGGAAGTGTAATTAAGGATCTGACACTCATGCTCTGGGGAGATCACAAAGAAAACAGGGCGGAGGTGGGGAAGCTGACATATGTCTCCCACTGAGGGACCAGCTGTGGTCCTGTCAGGATGCTGTCTCCATCAGTTCCCTGCTGCTGATTTGCAATCTGCACACAGCAGCTTATAGGGCATCCCCTCAAGTCCACCGTTGATAAGGCTCCTGGAAGCTGGGCTGCAATACCAGCTTCTATCCTCTTACAGGAACTCACTAGAGGCTGGTTCAATTCTACCAATAGCTTTACTATGGGGGTGTTTAATTCCTATAGCCCCATCCCACTCCCAATTAGAGGAAAACTTTCCTAACCAGTCATCAACTTCAATGGCATTCCTCTCGTAAATATCTCTTCACCCCATCATTTACCCTCATAGACATAATGGTGTCATCCTCTTAAATATCTCTTCCCCATATCAAATCTTCCCCCTTCCATAGAATTCAATGGTTTGACCTATGAGCAGCAGGGTCATTGGTTCTACAGAAGAATTCGGATGCTTTAGGCCAATAGGAAGAAAACTGGTTGATGAAAATTAGAGCTAGGTGTATTCAACATTTTTCCGATGGACCCCAAATTAGAAAACCATTAGTATATTTAGCTAAGTGTGCAGGTGTAGGGTCATGCTTGAGGGCACAAGACTAGGCTGATGCAGTATCATCTGAACGGGCCAATACATGCTAAGACTGACCAGGAATGACTGCAATGCCAGGCAAAGAAGGCATTTATTTATTTGCATGTATTTGTATTTTTATACCGCTTTTTCCAATAGATCAAAGGCAGTTTACATGAAACAAAGGTTAGTTACATATAACTATGTATAGTAAGCATTAAAAAGTAAAAAGATATGCTGGGTGCACCCTGGCGGGCATTGGCATCTTTCAATATTTGGCATGCAGGAAGGAGTTTTGGGCACGCTCCCTCATGAAGAATCACCATTTTAGGCAAAGAGTACAAAGAATGCTTGCAAAGTTAATAAAGGGTCATATGTAGATTGAAATATTGTCCGAACCGAGTCTAATCCCTTTAAAAGGAAGTCTAATTGTATTATACAGACATATCACAAACCTTTATGGGATCTTGCGGGCGACTTCTTTACTGCAGGAGCAACAGACATGAATGGGGGTTGGGGGCTTTCCTCTCAGGCTCAGAGGAACAGATTTCAGTACCTTTCGGGGAAAGAGATCAGGACTGCTCGTGGAAGTGGAGAGGCATGCAGTCACCATAGCTTCTTTTCCCATTTGGGATCTATGGGAAAACTCTGCCTTACCCTAGTGATTCCGAGTTGATCACCGAGTTTGAAGTCGGGAAGGATTTTTTTGACTTCTATAGAACTGGCCACAGGTACGGACTTTTTTCATCTTCCCCTGAATTCCCATTTGGGTAAACAAAAGAAGGCTGAACTCAATGGATCTGGTAGCACCGTTTAAACCTTGACCATTACTGTATTTCCTGCTGATGCCCCTTAAGGAAGATAAGAGGAAATGTTCCATTCAAAGGGATGTAGCTCCTACCCCGAAGAGGCTGTGAGGAAGAGGAATGTTTGGTGGGGGGGGGGGGGGGGTAAGAGGTATTACAATGGATGGCTGACAGGATTGTTCAGTCATGCAAAGCTAAGCTATGCTTCCTCTGGCTTTGTGCTCCTTAACACCACACCATCTACTATTGTATGAACCAGAAACTAGATTAAAACCTTCCATATTAGGAAAGATCATTTTAATCTATCTGTCTCTGAATTTCTGAATTGGGCGACTACACTGCAGCTTCACCAGGTGGTCAGCCGCTGGAGGTCTTCTGGGTTCTGTTTCTGGTCTGCCATGGAAGGAAATCTTTTCTGGAAACACCTTCAGTGATTGTAGGCTCTGAGTTCAACTTCAGACCTCCATGTTCATATTTCACCCTTCAAAGGCTGAAAAGAATTAAGACAAAGGACAATTGGGCCTTTTCACTCTGTAAAACGGAACGTGCTATGGGTGATGGAAGAGATTATTAACTTAAAGCGGATATGATTTAGGCAAGTCAGTGGAGCAAAATGACTGAGATTTTCCAATGAGGGGGGGAGGGTGGAAGGGGGATGGGAAGCGTTAGACACAATGCATGAGAGAGGGATTTTGACGGTATAATTATTGCTTATTACTGCATATCTCACTTCAAGAAGCAGATGTCATTTACACGATCACATGCTCATTAGAATCGGGAATAATCACCTGCTGGGAACTGGAAACAGGACAGGCTTGGCTACAGGCAGGAAGCAAACTGCGGAACGATCAACAAAGCTACATTATACCATTCTGTGCTGCACTGTTTCATTATTGCACTAGAAGGATCCTGGCCATGAGCTGCTTACAATAGTAGAGCTCTCCAAGGGCTCCCTCCCGCAGCCTCTGACCACTAGCAGAGCTCTCCTTGCTGCCTGTGCTCCCTTCCTCAGCTTCTGACCAATAGCAGAGCTCTCCTTGCTGCCTGTGCTCCCTTCCTCAGCCTCTGACCAATAGCAGAGCTCTCCTTGCTGCCTGTGCTCCCTTCCTCAGCCTCTGACCAATAGCAGAGCTCTCCTTGCTGCCTGTGCTCCCTTCCTCAGCCTCTGACCAATAGCAGAGCTCTCCTTGCTGCCTGTGCTCCCTTCCTCAGCCTCTGACCAATAGCAGAGCTCTCCTTTCTGCCTGTGCTCCCTTCCTCAGCCTCTGACCAATAGCAGAGCTCTCCTTGCTGCCTGTGCTCCCTTCCTCAGCCTCTGACCAATAGCAGAGCTCTCCTTGCTGCCTGTGCTCCCTTCTTCAGCCTCTGACCAATAGCAGAGCTCTCCTTGCTGCCTGTGCTCCCTTCCACAGTCTCTGACCAATAGCAGAGCTCTCCTTGCTGCCTGTGCTCCCTTCCTCAGCCTCTGACCAATAGCAGAGCTCTCCTTGCTGCCTGTGCTCCCTTCTTCAGCCTCTGACCAATAGCAGAGCTCTCCTTGCTGCCTGTGCTCTCTTCATCAGCCTCTGACCAATAGCAGGGCTCTCCTTGCTGCCTGTGCTCCCTTCCACTACCTCTGACCAATAGCAGAACTCTCCTTGCTGCCTGTGCTCCCTTCCTCAGCCTCTGACCAATAGCAGAGCTCTCCTTGCGGCCTGTGCTCCCTTCCTCAGCCTCTGACCAATAGCAGAGCTCTCCTTGCTGCCTGTGCTCCCTTCTTCAGCCTCTGACCAATAGCAGAACTCTCCTTGCTGCCTGTGCTCCCTTCCTCAGCCTCTGACCAATAGCAGAGCTCTCCTTGCTGCCTGTGCTCTCTTCATCAGCCTCTGACCAATAACAGAGCTCTCCTTGCTGCCTGTGCTCCCTTCCTCAGCCTCTGACCAATAGCAGAGCTCTCCTTGCTGCCTGTGCTCCCTTCTTCAGCCTCTGACCAATAGCAGAGCTCTCCTTGCTGCCTGTGCTCCCTTCCTCAGCCTCTGACCAATAGCAGGGCTCTCCTTGCTGCCTGTGCTCCCTTCCACAGTCTCTGACCAATAGCAGAGCTCTCCTTGCTGCCTGTGCTCCCTTCCACAGCCTCTGACCAATAGTAGAGCTCTCCCTGCTGCCTGTGCCCTCCTCCTAGCCTCTGACCAATTGTAGATCTCTCCTTGCTGCCTGTGCTCCATTCCTCAGCCTCTGACCAATAGCAGGGCTCTCTTTTCTGCCTGTGCTCCATTCCTCAGCCTCTGACCAATAGTAGAGCTCTCTCTGCTGCCTGTGCCCTCCTCCTAGCCTCTGACCAATAGCAGAGCTCTCCTTGCTGCCTGTGCTCCCTTCCACAGCCTCTGACCAATAGCAGGATTCTCCCTGCAGCCTGTGCTCTCTCCCTAGCCTCTGACTAATAGCAGGACCCTCCCCACTGCTTGAGCTGCTTTTCATATCTGGCAGAGCAGCCTAATGGGTACAGCAGACCAGAGAAGTCTGGAGTCAAATCTCGTTGCAGCTGCTTGTGATCTTGGTTGTGGCACTTAACTTTCCACTGGCTCAAGTACAAACTGAGATTGTAAGCCCTCTGGGGATGGGAAAAGACCAACTGTTCCCTGACTGTAACTTGATTTGAGATACAGGCATCCTGTGTTACATGCACATGTGACATCATTCATGACGTCAGCCCTGTGACTAACCAGATAGATGTAGCTCTAGAAATAGGATGTTTATGGAAGGGTCACTCCATGGTGATATGAGTTGCCATCCTTGTTATTCTGAATTGGCCTCATTGCACCTGGAAAGTGGTCAATCTTGGGCAGGGAAATGCAATTAGACACTCGGTGAATAAATGTGGTATTCCTTCTAGATCAGTGGTCCTCGCCCCGTCCTTAGGGCAGTCGGTTTTTCAGGATATCCATAATGAATATGCATGAGACAGATCTACATGCAGTAGAGGTAGTGTATGCAAATCTCATACATATCTATTATGGGAATCTTGAAAACCCAATTGGCTGGTTATGTCCCAAAACTGGGTGGTACACCACTGATCTTGATGCCACTAGCTGGAAACATAATCTCATGTGATGCAAGGTATTCATGAGGACGCATTTCTGATACAACGAATGCTTGACTGAGCTAATCGAGGAATTACCTGTTGGGTAATGGGAACATGGATGAACGCACAGGGGGATGGGGAGTTAGAGAAATACAGAAAGGAGGGAATGAAGGAGAGAGACAAAGAGAGAAACCATACTCTAGAGCAGTTGTGCACAAGTTCATTCCTCGAAGGCCACAAACAGGTCAGGTTTTCAGGATATCCCTATTGAATATACATAAGAGAGCATGCCTACAACCCCCAGTGTATGCAAATTGATCTCATGCCTATTCATTAGGGATAGCCTGAAAGCCTGGCTTATTTGCGACCTTCAGGGACTGAACTTATGCACCCCTACTCTAGACTATGGAGACCTTGACCCGATAGTATGGGGCATCTGGGAGCCCTAAGTTTACTATAAAGAGTCTACAAGAAAAAGCTCTAATGATCCTCTCTAAGCAATCGAGAACAGCAGATGAGTCTTGCTGGGTCGGACCCAGTGTGTCTCTGATAGTCCTACATCAATTGAAAGTACCCAGCAGATCCTAAGAGGACAGTCCATTCCGTGCATCTCCCTCTCAGAAGTGAGAAGCGGTGACATTCAAGTCTCTCTTCCAACCTTGACCCCTAGTAAAACCCTCCATAAAATTACTATTAAAATGATTCACTGGCAGCAGCCAACCAGTCCTCCTATATAGGAGGAAAGTTGGGGGTCTATCGTTAGGACAGGAGCCCACCACAAACTCTGCACGTCAAGGAGAAACACTCCCACCTCCCAAAATGGCTATAGAGCAGAATGAGAGTATTTCTCTTTACTGTACACCGTTAAAAAGGATATTAAAATTTTGGTGTCACCTCAGTAACAGCAACACAAACTCCCTCCACTAGCAGGCCCTCTGTGAAGAAACACAAACACTGCAAAATCTTGGAGAGTATGTGGCCACTGCCTAAGGGCCCTTCGGCGTGGCCCTTAGGCGGTGGCCACGTACTCTCCAGGATCCGTTAAACAGCCGGAGAACAAACTGAAAACCAGGACTCAAACCAGGATATAAAATGCAGGTACCGTTTAACTCTACATAGCTAGATACACCCACCAAACATTATACATGATACCTGCTCCGTTAACAACCGAGCCTAGCTTGTCGTTCTAACCCTACCTGCTTCATGACCCACTGAGAAGAAGACTCGTGAAGGCCCTCCGGCCACATGCACACTTACGACTGTACTCCTTTGACTATTACACTCTCTATTTGCTATACTACAGCCTCTGTACTGACTGTGTCCCCTGTACTGCCTGACTCCATACAGTACTGCATCGCTGTACCATTGCGCTACCATATTGTCCCATCCCAATAGCACACTCTACCCACGCATGAGCAATGTTCCCTCTAATTTTCTGTAGGCTGTGTGCGCATAAAATATCAGCTGTGCAGCTTTTGAAGGAAGGTTACATTTTTGTGCGCCACATAATGACACTCGGGAGTTATATACTTTAAAATTTGACTACACGTCAGAATACAGTATGTACACCACATTGATTGCACTAGAAAATACTGTAGAACTTGTGAAAACCATAAATACACAACAACTTTTCAATTTTAAGAACGTCTGTGTTGTTTTCTATCAGAATCAGAACCAAAATTTTTGTGCGCTCTGTTGTAAAGTATGTGCGCTCACTCGGCGAGATGTGTGCGCGCGCACACACGCACAGCTTAGAGGGAACAGTGCGCATGAGTATCCCGTATTAGACTGCTTTACTGCTTGCCCCTGACTGTGCTATATGACCCTGCCCACGATTGCACTATAATGTTTGCATATGCCTATGCTATACCGCCTGCCCATGATTGTGCTGCTTAGACTGACATACTGAATTGCCCATAATTGTGCTGTTTAAAATTGCTATACTGCTTTACCTATGTTTGTGCTGCTTGACAGCTACACTGTGCTACCCATGATTGTGCTGCTTATATTGCTACACTGCGCTATCCATGATTGTGCTCCTTATACTGCTATACTATGCTACCCGTGTTTGTGCTGCTTATACTGCTATACTGCCTTGCCCATCCATTATTGTTCTGTTCAGACTAAGGTGTCGACACCACTTGCACACTTTACAGTTACACTACTACTACACCTACACCAGAAGTAAACGAAATACCAAGTTTTATACCTTAGCTGAGACTCAACATGGCACTCACAGGCTTTCACATAACAGCATTATATCTCCTAACAGCTTGGCTAGGCAATGCTACTGCATTTGCCCCTCAACATAGTCAAATACCCATCCTTCAAAGCCACAGGAGGAGGTGGACAAGCACTCCCCACCACCCATTTGGTGGTGATGCACACCCTCACCAACCCCGCTTATGACATATAGCAATACAACATAATTTGCGAGTTCATAAAGAAATATCTTCCTACCAGCAGAACATTGTGTGCCCTCATAAACGCAAGGTCAATACGTAAGAAATGGCCAGTCATTGCAGACATAATTTCCCTCCATTGCCTAGACATTCTCTTCATAACTGAGACATGGCTATCAAATGATGATAACGTACTCATCAACCAGCTCCTACCCAATGGCTTCTCAGTACACACATGTCACAGAAGCGGTAAACGAGGAGGAGGTGTTCTCACTATCACCAAAACTGATCTCCACTTCCACCTGAGCAATACAACCAACGCAATACACATAGACGCAATCACCATTACCAATAAACATTGCTCCTTCAACCTGATATACAGGGCCCCATCCACAGACTCCGATTCCCTCGCAACATTAATTGAGCTTGCATCCAACTCACAATCGCCAAGCACACCAAGCTGGGTTGTAGGTGATTTTAATTTACCATCCTTGCACAACGCATAGGCCTCATCTTTCCTGGATGCCTTCGAAGAACTAGGATACACACAACTCGTTGATGAGCCCACCCATGCTAAAGGTAGGACACTGCACCTTGTTTTTGCCCCCCCCCCAACTGCCTTTAAAACAAACACTACCATACTCTCCACTACTGCAGTCCCCTGGTCAGACCACATGTTAATATGTTCCAAATATCTCTACCCAACAAACTCCAAAAGAGTGTTGATAAGGCCAGCAGCCTCAAAACAGCTCCATGCAGGTTCATAGCCTTTGACAAAGACCAAATCTTAAACCATATCCGTACACTCTTTGACCTAACATCCCACGAACCTGAAGTGTTAGTTTCCACTTGGAATGAAAACTTCAGTTCCATTGCATTACGATCACCATCAAACAAGCCTACCAAGAAGAGAAGAACAGCAGCTTGGTACTCCACAGAGCTTAGAATGTCACTCTCCTGCTTGAGAAAACTAGAAAGACACTGGCACTGTACTCACTCCACAGAGGACCTAAGGACATACAACACTCAACTAGAAAAACACCACCAAGCAATATCTGAAAGCATGAGGAGATTCCACACTGACACTCTAAAACGATCCCTAAACAAGCCACATGACCTCTTCACCATGGTAAAGAACCTAGCAAAAGAGCCAGTACCAGAGCAACCTAGTCAAATCCACCCTCAAGCCTTCGCCGACTACTTAAAAGCAAAACTGTGCCAAACTAATAAATCCCCCACACATACCATGGCACTCGAGCCAAGATCCTCAGCCCGACTGCCTGCCTTCTCTAAGTCATCTGCCAAACACATTGAGGACATAATTGCTGGAATGAACACAACAACCGCACAAACAGACCCTTGCCCGGTGTCCTGGATAAAAGAGTTATGACCGACAGTCAGCCCTTTTATAGCAAAGCTAATGGATTGCTCATACACGACAGGCACCTTTCCCCAATCCCTCAAACGTACCTCAATCAGGCCACTCCTCAAAAACAACAAACTGGATCCTAAGAAGCCCGACTCATATAGACCGATATCCAGCATATCACTGTTGGCGAAAATCGTCGAGAAAGACTTCCAAAGACAAATTCAAGATCATATTGACACCTCTGCGCCACTTGATCCGTGTCAGCACGGCTTCAGAGCCACACATGGGGTCGAAACTCTCCTCACCATCCTCTTCAGTACCATAATTGCAGGAATTAACAGCATACGCCGAGGGTACGTACTCATATTCTTGGATATAGCGGCGGCCTTTGATTCTGTTTCCCTTGACATCCTCTTACACCGCCTCAGAGAGAAGGGGATTTGTGACTTAGCACTCGAATGGTGCAAGTCATATCTCTCGGATAGATGGCAACATGTAAGATCAGATGAAGCAACATCAGAACCTTTCCACCAGAGCCAAGGGGTCCCACAAGGATCCTCTCTATCTGCCCTGTTGTTTAATATTTATATGCAACCGATCTGCGAGATCGTCCAGTCCTTCAAGGTGGAATGCCTGTTATACGCAGACAACGTGCTCCTATATATGCCTTTTGCAACAGAGAACCCCGAACTCTCACCGCTCACGGACTGTTTCAACGCAGTATCCAGATGGCTCCAATCACAAAACCTGCGAATCCAACATAAGAAAACCGAAGTCCTTTTCGTCACCAGAGATCCAAAATTCATCACACCACCGTGCTTAAAGGTCTTAGATGCAGATCTACTTACCAAACCCTCTATTAGATATCTAGGAGTCACACTTGACCAGTGACTCGACATGAAGACCCATATAGGCAATGTAGCAAGAGCTATATACCATAAAATCCGATCACTTAGACACATACGCGCCTTACTGGAACCTGGTGACTTCCGCACAGTATACCAAGCCTTGATCATACTGCATCTTGACTATGAAAATGCCATACTCCACAGTCTCCCGCAATCCACGCTACACCCTTTACAGCTTGCAATAAACTCTGCTGCAAGAGTGCTCCAGGGCGCTTCCAAGTGGGAACACATTACACCCATCCTTAAACAACTCCACTGGCTCCCCATAAAAGGCAGAATTACGTTCAAAACCATAATTCTGACCTTCAAGATCATAAATAATCTCGCCCCACCAGCCCTAGCAGACCTCATTCAGATAACCCCCCTGAACAGACCTAGAAGATCCCCTGAGGACAATAAACTAATAGTCCCAAGAGAAACAACCAAGTGCTGCCATACAACAGCGAACAGGGCTTTCAAATTCTCGGCACCAAAATGCTGGAACAGTCTCCCTCCTAGTATACGGGCAATCACTAATTTAACACAGTTTAGGAAAGCTCTGAAATATCACCTTTTCCTCGAGCATTACCCGGAGGACAGCACCTCAAATGCCTCATCAGTAAACTAACCACGTCAAACTGACGTTCAGCCTGCTCTTTCTGTACAGTTGTAAATAGTTACCCCCTTGTTGTCTATCCAAGTTCTGTTGCCTGTTAATTGTAAACACAAATCGAATGTTTTGAGATGTGTATTTAACTGGTTCTGTGTAAACCGCACTGATGGAAAATTGCGTGGTATATAAGTGCATGTAATAAATAAATAAATAAATAAAAACACTCAGTGCTTACAAAACAACACCAACTCTCAGAACCCAAACAACAACAAACCAACATATGAAAAAGCAGCACTGCAAAATTACACTAGGCCCTAGAACACAAATACACCTTCTCCTGGGAGGAGAGCAAGCCAGGATGCTACAGATCCCTCCCCCGAAGCGATACAATAGCAGAATACCTGACCTTTATCGTACATGCAGAACACAGATAGACTCTCCCCAAATACAGAATAACGGCCCTAGATATTACAAACAGAAACATGCCGACAAAAACTGAAGTGGAAACCCCAAGAAGCCAGACTCCGCATGCAGTGTGACACTGGAGAAGGAGAAGTAGGAAGGCATTGGTTAATACCGGACCCTTGTGATCTGGTATTAGGGACAGAAGGGACTATTTCTGTTTCCCATGAAAGAAAAGAAGTTCTGAATCTTAAAACGAAGTGTACAATTATCATAAATGATAGAAATGGGAAATAGAGGGAAGTAGGGGATACAATGAGTCTTGAAACATCCAGTAGCTAATGGGCCAGCAACACACTCTCTTGTCATCACCAAGCCTGAAGGAAAGAATTCTGAAAGGAAAGTCCCTCTGTGACATCAGTATATGATAGCTGTGACCATTATGACCTCACAATGACACGCATCATGGTCTCTGTGATGTCACAACAGCTGTGCTATTTCCCAACCCCCATAGGACATCACACCATCTTTGGTCTATCCCAGCCCTCCCTAGCACTGCCTCTCTTGAGAGATGGCACATCCCCTATGTCTTGTTCCCCTCCCAGTCTTGTGTGATGTAGAGAGATCAGCTGGTCCCAGATTTCAACAGGCTTGATCCAGCCTTGGGTTTACCCTTAGGCACGCAGGGATATGAAGTTCTGGTTCTCCTATTGCCATCCTTATGAAAATAAAAAATGCAAGTCCCTGGATGCCATAGGGTAAAGCCAGGACTGGATCAACTCTGTCAGGTAAATATGGAGACAGCTGGCTACCCTAATGTGATACAAAAAATCACCAGTGAGTACTCCAACCCATGCAGTCACCAAACAGCCCAAAACAAGGCTACATATCACAAAAATTGTGTATGCCACGTTGACTGTGTCCTTCTTTCACTGACTGCATCTTCCTCACTGGGAATGTCCAAGAGCCAGTCCAGTCCCTTCTGGGTTGCACGGTTCCAAGGCTACATTCCCATGTTGGTCAGGCAGCCATTTCTGAACTAAGGGCCCCACCGACTTCTCCTGTCCAGGAAATGGATTTGTGGAAGCAGCGAGAGGCAGTCTTATCAATAAGAGCTGTCAAGAACTTAATCCAGGAAGAGAAGCTGCCTCAGGGTAGCTACAAAGGAGGAGGAGAGGGGGAGGGAAGAGCGAGAGCCTCTCTATTTCCCCCCTCCCCTCTGCCCTGACTCTTTAGTGCTTCAGTGCCTTTTTGCGTCTGGGGCCCCTGCTGTTCCCTGCCAGGCCCCAGGAAAGGATTGAATTAGTTCACAGAGAAGGATCCGGCTTTGCGAGGGAGGTGAGAGGAGCTCCTCCAGAGACCTGGGGGCGGGAAAGAGAAATATAATAAAGTCAGCACGGATCAAGTAATAACTGGAAAATTGAAACAAAACAAAAAAAGGCCGAGAAAACGAGCAATCTGGTTTGGCGTCTTCTCTGGATCACAGTGACATGCGTTGCTAGGAGCCAGGAAAAGTTACAGCAGAAAGCCACTGCCAGACTCCTGCACTTACCACCCTTCTCCCTTCCCTCTCCTTATCACTCTCCTTCTTCCTCTCTACCTACTTCTCGCTTCTTGACTTCTCCTTCTCCGCTTGTCTCTACCTACATCTCCTCTCCTCCCCTTCTTTCTACCTACGTTTCCACTCTCTCCTCTCTCTTCCTGTATTTCCACCCCCTAACTTCTTATGCCTTCCTCAACAGCTTCTTGTCTCTCTCTTTCCTAAACATCACCTCTCCCTATTCCCTGTCCTCTCTCTTTCCCATCCAACTTTGTACTCCACTCTGCAGTGAGGTGTGCTACAGTTGTGCTGTATGTTGCACGGGAATGGAGGGTTAGTAGGAGTAGTATTCCCCTCTGCCATGTTGGAGCAGGCCTAGAAGGCAGTGGACTTACAGATGTATCCCTCCAACAACGTCTCCTCAAGGTAGCCCTAAAACTCTATCAGTGGGGTTGCTCATGCTGCCCACCTTCCTTCAAGTGGGGTGACATTGGGAGAGTCTTCCATCTCTAGAGGAAGGTCACCTCACTGGAAACATTTGCTTCCCACAAGGACCTAATTTGAACAAGATGACATTCCTTAGACACACCCCTCTGTTATAGGACGTGTGCACCAGACCCCTGCCTTCTTCATTCATACTTGTCCAAACTCTCAAAAATCAACACCTCCAGGCTGTCACCGCCACCACTATCCAGCAAACCACACAGGACAGACAGCACAGGAGCTGATCCCATTTTGGTTTCCTTCTCTTCCTCCCCTTCTGCACTCTTAACACCAGGGTTGTGAAACACTTAAAGCCAAGAAGGGTGACATGAACCTATCCTCCATGGCTCAAAGACTCCAGGTTCCACCATAAGCTCTCCAACACTTAGACCACAGAAAGAAAGAAGACAGGGATCTGGAGAAGAACTCACCAAGAGAAGGTCCATACTATGCCCAAGGAGACCAAATAGTCAGAACACACTCTCCAAATGATATGCTCACCTGAAATACTGATGTTAGAGCCTCCTAGTGTTGGTTGCCATGGGTGGTCTTTCAGTACTTGTTGGCCACTCCTTGGTCTATGCATGTCTTTAAAGGCAAAGCTCATGGATGTCTCCTCTCAAGAGATGACTCTGAGTCAGTCAGGCATAGCTTCTCATCTGCTTCTGGTGAAGGGTCGCCAGTGGAGTCAAATCACAGAACCCTTATCTCTAGGACTAAATGTGGGCCAAAGGCTAACACCAGGTAGATTGAAGTAGGGATGAATAATATGGAACTGGCTACTTTTGGGATATGTCAGGTATTTGTGAACTGGATTGGCCACTGTTAGAAACAGGACACTGGGCTTGATAGACCTTTGGTCTGATCCAGTATGGCAGTCCTTATGTTCTATGTTCTTAGCATGATTGCATTTGATTTAATAAATGGAGGGACGATGGGAAGGAAATCCATAGTACAATCTTTTAACTTTCAAATGGGAGACTGTGATAAAATGAGGAAAACAGTTAAGAAAAAATTAAAAGGAGCATCTGCAAATGTTAAAGATTTACATCAAGCATGGGCTTTGTTTAAAAATACTATCTTGGAAGCCCAGATCAGATGTATTCCATGCTTTAAGAAAGGTGGAAGGAAGGCCAAAAAACTGCCAGCATGGTTTAAAGATGAGGTCAGAGAGACTGCTGTAGCCAAAAAAGCATCTTTCAAGAAATGGATAAAGGAGCCAAATGACGAAAACCAGAAAAAAACATAACCATTGGCAAGTTAGATGCAAGGCACTGATAAGGCAAGCAAAGAGAGAATTTGAAAGAAAGTCTGCTGTGGAAGCAAAAATGCACAATAAAACCTTTTTTCAAGTACATTCATAGAAAAATACCTGTGAGAGAGTCAGTTGGACCATTAGGTGACAGAGGAGTAAAGGGGGTGCTAAGGGAGAACAAGGCCATAGCGGAGAGACTGAATGAATTCTTTACTTCAGTTTTTACAGAAGAATATGTAGAGAAATTACCCGTGTGCCTGAAATGATGTTTAAAGGTGATGCATAGGAAGAACTGAAACAAATTTCGATAAATAGGGAAGACGTATTGCAACTGTTTGATAAACTAAAGCATAGCAAATCACCTGGACTGGATTCAGTGGCAGGATCTGATCTGAACAAGAACCGGTTTGGATCGATCCCGCCACTGACAAGACCAAGCGGGCGGCAGCTCCCTGGTGGCCCAGTGGTTTGATGGCATCGGGGGCTTCCTGTGATGCCATCAAACCACAGACAGATCGGGGGAGTCCCACCAGTGCAGTGCTGGCATCTGGAAGCTGTTTGCGGCCCGATTTGAGTGAACTGGGCTGAACCAGCCAGATCCACCACTGACCGGATGGTATACATCCAATGGAGCACAGGCAAGGGTGCTGAAAGAACTGAAATATGAGATTGCAGACTTGCTATTAGTAATCTGTGAGCTATCACTAACATCATCTGTAATACCTGAAGATTGGAGGGCGGCCAATGTAACGCCAATTTTTAAAAAGGGTTCCGGGGTGATCCAGGAAACTACAGACTGGTGAGCCTGACGTCATAAAGAACAAAATTGCTGAACATGTAGATAGTCATGGCTTAATGGGAGACAGCCAACATGGCTTTAGACAAGGAAAGTTTTACTTATCTGTTATATTTTTTTGAAGGCGTGAATAAACAGGTAGACAAAGTTGAGCCAGTTGATAGTAGTGTATCTGGATTTTCAGAAAGTCTTTGACAAGGTCCTACTTTCTTTCTTCGATTTCCCTGCAAATGTATTGTTAATTATGAGGGAGCTGTTTATATATTTTCTGATGTTGCTCATTTAGAGAAGTTTGTTTTGGAACGGCAGGGCTCTGTTGAGGTTAGTCGGGATGAGTGAGTATTTAGTAAATGCCTTTGTGTTATGGGTTTGTTAAACCTTGATTCCATGATGGTTTATTTTCTTGTGTTTAAATTCACATTTGGGTCCCTGTGATGTGGACTTGATCATTCTATGTTACTGACTATATTGTTATTTATCCTTTGTATTGTTTCCGATTGTCTTGAACTTTTGGCTTTCATGTTATATGATGTTAAAACTTCAATAAAAAAAAAAAAAAGCAAGAGGATTGTGAAAACTTGCAAGAGGACCTCAATAAATTGGAAGACTGGATGTCCAAATGGCAGATGAAATCTAATGTGGCCAAGTGCAAAGTTATGCACCTAGGAAAGAACAACCCAAACTACTATTACACAATGCAAAGTACCACATTAGGAACCACCACCAGGAAAAAGATTTAGGTTTCATCGTGGATAATACATTGAAACCCTCCAACCAGTGTGCTGTGGAGGCCAAGAAAGCAAATAGAATGCTAGGTATCATAAGGAAAGGAATGGAGAATAAAACAAAGGATGATATAATGCCTCTGTGTCGTTCCATATTGTGTGCAATTCTGGTTGCTGTATCTTAAAAAGGATATAGCAGAATTAGAAAAGGTACAGAGAAGAGCCGCTAAAAGGGATGTAAGGATACCCCTATGAGGAGAAGCTTAAAAGGTTAGGGCTCTTCAACCTGGAAAAGAGACGGCTGAGGAGAGATATGATAGAGGTCTATAAATTAATGAATGGAGTGAAACAAGTAATCGTAGATCAGTTATTTACTCCATCAAAAAGTAGAAAGATTAGGTGATACACAATGAAGCTACAATGTAGCCCATTTAAGACTAATAAGAGAAAATATTTTTTCACTCAATGCGTAATCAAACTGGAATTTGTTACTGGAGGATGTAGTAAAAGCTGTTAGTGTAGCTGGGTTTAAAAAGGGTTTGGACAGGTTCCTGGAGGAAAGGTCTATAAACCATTATTAAAGAGGACCCGGGAAATCCACTGCTTATCCCAGGACAAGCATTTTGAAGCCTGTGTACCTTTCTGGGAATCTGCCAGGTGCTTGTAACCTGGATTGGTCACTGTTGGAAATAAGATACTGGGCTTGATGGACCTTGGTCTGACCCAGTATGGCATTCCTTATGTAGTGTTTGTGGGGAATACAGTATGGTAGAACCACAGTGAAATTCTGGACCATGGGGGTGACATTTGTACATGAATACTTCATACCTGCATTCAAGAAATAACAACCTGGCTAACTAACAACAACTTAAGAGTCATGGGATAGGAGGCAGTGTACTACTGTGGATCAGGAACTGGTTAAAAGATAGAAAGCAGAGGGTAGGGCTAAATGGCCAATTTTCCCAATGGAGAAAGGTGAATAGTGGTGTACCCCAGGGATCTGTGCTGGGTCCGCTGCTTTTTGACATATTCATAAATGACCTGGAAAGTGGAATAACGAGTGAGGTTATCAAATTTGCTGATGACACAAAACTATTTAAAGTTGTTAAAACCCAGGAGGATTGTGGAAAATTGCAAGAGGATCTTGATAAATTGGAAGACTGGGCATCAAAATGGCAGATGAAATTTAATGTGGAGAAGTGCAAGGTTATGCACCTAGGGAAGAACAACCCAAACTATGGTTACACGATGCAAGGTTCCACATTAGGAACCACCACCCAAGAAAAAGATTTAGGCGTCCTTGTGGATACCATGTTAAAACCCTCGGCCCAGTGTGCAGCGGCGGCCAAGAGAGCAAATAGAATGCTAGGTATGATAAGGAAAGGAATGGAAAATAAAACAAAAGATATTATAATGCCTCTATATCGTTCCATGGTGAGACCGCACCTTGAATATTGTGTGCAATTCTGGTCGCCATATCTTAAAAAGGATATAGCAATTTTAGAAAAGGTTCAGAGAAGAGCCACCAAAATGGTAAAGGGGATGGAAGGCTACTCCTATGAAGAAAGGCTAAAAAGGTTGGGGCTCTTTAACCTGGAAAAGAGACGGCTGAGGGGAGATATGATAGAAGTCTATAAATTAATGAACGGAGTGGAACGGGTAAACGTAGATCGATTGTTTACCTTATCAGAATATAGAAAGACTAGGGGACATGCAATGAAGCTACAGGGTAAACTATTTAAGACTAATAAAAGAAAATATTTTTTCACTCAACGTGTAATCAAACTCTGGAATTTGTTACCGGATGATGTAGTAAAGGCTGTTAGTGTAGCTGGGTTTAAAAAAGGTTTGGACAAGTTCCTGGAGGAAAGGTCCATAAACCATTATTAAGAAGGGACCCAGGATATCAATGCTTGAACCAATACAAGCATTGTGGAACCTGTGTCCCTTGGGGAAACTGCTAGGTACGTATGACCTAGATTGGCCACTGTTGGAAACAGAATACTGGGCTTGATGGACCTTGGTCTGACCCAGTATGGCATATCTTATGTTCTTATGTTATGTTCTTAAACATCAACATAAATAAAACTGAATCAATATCATCATGAGAGACTCCACATTCATTCCCCCTACTGCTATCAACATTTCCAATACACCGATTACAATAAAGACGAAGTCAGATACCTCGGAGTGATTCTAGTCAAGCAACTCGCCCTCCAACCGCCTATCAACAAGATATCCAGAACAGCCTTCTTCAAACTCGCAACACTCTGGAGGCTAATACCCCTCCTCAATAAAGAACATTTCTGTACAGTATGCCAGGCCATCTTTACACCGCTGCTGGACTACTGTAATATACTATTCCAAGGTCTGCCTAAACAAACCACCCGCCCCCTACAAATAGTCCAGAACACTGCTGCCCGCATTATTACCAGCGCTTCAAGACAAGACCATATAACTCCAATACTACAAGATCTACACTGGCTACCAATCTCCTCACGGGCAAAATATAAATCAGCGCTCACCATCTTCAAAATGAAAAACAACATCTCAGCAGGAATACTACAGGAACTCATTGGAACCAAAACCAGCAAAAGACCAGACAGAAACAGCACCAAAAGCAATATACCAACACCTACTCTATTCACAAGCACAAACAAATCCACATCCATATGAGCCTTCTCTCTTGCTGCCCCTGCTATCTGGAGTGTCCTCCCAGATAATCTAAAATCAACAACAGATATAAAAGAATTCCGGAAGCTACTTAAAACCACCCTATTCATTGAACAATTCAATGAAGACCATCAATCCACCCCAACCACACCACAAAACGAGTTACACAAGACATGACATCCACAACATCAAAACATCCTATTACTCTCAATAAAATGTATATAGCCCAATGTCGATAGCTCAACCTGTATATATTGCACCCCAAATCAAGATTTACCTACCCACACACTCACGAACACTACCTTCAGAGCAACTGCATGCCGCCAACCCCCGTACTACCCTACTTGATTGGTTTGCAGTGAAATCCGCTTTGATTCTAGGATAAAGCGGGATATAAATACTTTTAAATAAATAAATGCATGTGGAAGCCACGCCATGCTACATTGGGGTCATTTTTGCATTTTGCGTCGTTCCTCTTGGATCATTCACTGCCCGTGTCTTTATTTTTTGGTGGTGATGGTGGAGGCATTTTCCAGTGGTGACAGTTTCGAGATTCGCCAAGGTGCCTCCTGGACTTAGTAGCCATAGGCTTCTTTCTGAAAGATCTTACAATTCTATTTTGAACTGAAATTTTATACTGATCTGGGATGGAAAATCAGTACCCCTGAGGTTCCTTTTCTGGGTGCTGCATGCCAAGATTAGCAGAGTTTAGGAGCCCTCAGCCGGTTACTGCTTTTTTAACACCAGGGGATCTAATCAGTTTGGATGGGAAGGATACTGCTTATTTTCTGTAAAACCCCCACACAAAATAGTTATTTTTTACCCTTTCATTTAAGTATGTGTACTGGAATATGCTGATCACAGAGAAAGCGTGGAGGCTGCCTCAGTGAGTCAGCGATGAATTTTTATTCCTGCAGGAGGTTGCACTGAGAGAGGGAGACAGATGTCTCCTTTCGTCTTCAGTGGCTGAAAATGAGTGAGCGTGAGTATTGCTCAGAGCTGCCCACTTACTCCACTCCTACCCCACACTCTCCCATCCACAAACCTGCCAAGTCTCCTGCATTGAGCTCCACAAAATAAGGAAATTAGAGATGCCAAGGAGGATCAATTTTTAAGTGGGAGATTTTGAGCCCATCTCCCGACTCATCTCAAGCCTACCCGGTTCTGTCCATGCCTGTCTCCACCACCCCTTCTGCTGCATTTCCCTGCCACTACTATAACCTGAACAGCCCCAGATTCTTCCCTGTTAATCTTGGATCAGGAAATGTCAGTGGTGAGATCGGAAAGGCCGCGGGCCTCGTGCCCGCTAGCTGCTGATAACCGGGGGGGCGGCGGGTGCGTGGCCCCGGCCCCCACGAGGCGTCGGGAGGAGGTTCTCGTCGGCGTGGCTTTGGCTGGCCCCCCATTGGCTCCCGAGTGTGAGTGGCGGTGCGGGAGCCAATGGGGGAATGGTCTGGGCATGGAGGGAGGTGGGGCCAAGGCCGCGTGAGCCGGCAGGAGCGGCAGTCACCGGGGGAGCGGGTGAAGGTGGCTGGCGTGTCTGCTGTCTCCGGAGGACGGGAGCGGTCGGAAGAGGGGTGTCGGGTGCTGGGAGTAGCAGTGGGAGGTGAGGTAGGAGTGGGGGAGCTCCCCTGGTGACGAGCGGCTGCGTTTTGTGGGCAGAGTGCCGGCGTGGGTTTCGGCAGGCCGTGCTCCCGCGCCTGTCGCTGCAGTGGGGGCCGTGGTTGGTCCTGCGGGTGCCTGGACGTCGTTGCGGTGGGCGAGGGGTCTGCGGGGAGATCGGGAGGCGCTGCTGGCGCCGCGGCTGCCCGTTGCCGGCCCGTCGCTGTTCCCGCTGTGGGTGCAGTGTTTGGGAAATTCTAGGGGTCCTTTGCGAAGAGTGGCAGCCCTGGTTTGGAGGGGGCCTCCTTCGGTGGGGATAGTTGTTCAGGGGTCTCTCTTGGACGGGAGTGGAGCAGCTGGCTGAGGGCCAGGGAAGTCAGAGTTCAAGTGCTGCTTCTCCCATTTCTGCTTCTCGTGACCTCAGGTGCATCCTAGATTGTAAATCCATTTGGGTACCTAAATGCCTCGTGGTGAAACTCATCTGGATTTCGAAAGACAATTAATTTACGGGGTGGGGCAGCGGAGCGTGACTGGCACATTACAAAAACGTGTTAAAAAAAAAAAAAAAAGTAAGGGGTGGGATTGTGGCTTGCTCGGGTTGTACAGTGGGGTCAATGTGTTCAGTCGTTCAGGGCTAGGCTGCAGGGGAAACGGACCCAGTTCGGCTGGGGTGCGGGAGTGAGTGAAGTATTACCATGGATATAGGAGTGGAGGAGTAGCCTAATGGTTAGAGCACTGGTTTGGGAACCCAGAGACCAGGGTTCAATTCCCACTAGCACTCCTTTTGCTCAAATCGGGACTGAAGGGGAGGGCGACTAAGGAAGGAGACGTGGTGCGTTGGGGACCTCTAGGGGGGGGCGGAGCTGTTCTTTGCGGGCTGGAGTGCCCCTTCACTGGTCGCCCGTAGCTGAATTTAAAAAATTTGATCTGTGTCAGTCTGGGGAGCTTTGAAGGGGTTGGTGGGATTTCCAGAGCCCCTTGCGCACATACTTTTTAACAGAGCGCACAAAAAAAAAAAAAAATTGGTTCTGATTCTGAAAAAACAACAGATGTCTTAAAATTTAAAGTTGTTGTGTATTTATGGTCTCACAAGTTCTACAATATTTTCTAGTGCAATCAATGTGGTGTACATACTGTATTCTGACATGTAGTCAAATTGTAAAGTATATAACTCCGAGTGTCGTTCTGTGGTGCACAAGAATTTAATCTTCCTTCAACAGCGGCACAGCTGATATTTATGCGCGCACAGCCTACAAAAAAAAAAATAAAAAATAAAAAATTTAGAGGGTACATTGGTAGGGTTGCGACATTGGGCGGCTCAGGACGGACTGCGGCAGAGGTACCCGTGGCGCAGCGGGAGGGCTTCCAGGAGGGGCTTCCGACTTCGGCGTCTACCCTGCCAGAGGTTGTGCAACCCCGGACTTCGAGAGACTGGAGGGACGGGGGGCCCTGGAGCTGGTGGCTGCTTGCACTCTTCCCTCTGGGTAGCTGCTTGCACTGTCCCCTCTAAGCTGGGCGCACGCATGTTTCGCAGAGCGAGCGCACAAGCCTTACAACAGAGCGCACTTAACATGATGGTGTTGATTCTGTTTATAGATACATTGGTAATTTCAAGTGGGGGTGCTCAACCCAGCCCTCTTGAACACTCCGCTTACCGAGGGCAATTTGATAACTCGGGGGGGGGGGGGCAGTGTAGGGTGGCAGGGGACTGGCCAGTCAGGAGGGCACGGTTTAAATGGTCCATGTGGGCTAGCCGAGTCCTCTGGGGGCGTTGAGCTGGCCGCCCGGGGATCAGGGATGGGGCAGGAGTCATGCGGGTTTTGCTGCTTCCCCGCGGTGTGTTCTGCTTTGTCTTTACAGATGCGGACCTGTTGCAGCGGATGGTGAAGTCGACAGGGATCCGGAGGACGGGTTGCCGTTGGACGGCGGGCTGGACGGTGGGCGTGGGTGCCCAGGCTGCTGTGGCAGGTGAGTCACCGGGTGGGGGGGCAACCCGGGGTGGGAGGTGAGGAAAGCAGGAGCGGCTGCACGTAGCGGCCGCACTACTGTGGTTTGAGCCGCGGGTCAGGATCCTCGTCTTCGGGGCATCTTCATTGTTATGGGGTGTGGAGAGAGGGTTCGAGTGGCGGGCAGCTGTGGCTTCCAGTGCATGTTGGGTGGGGGGTGGGGCCCTCGCTGGATTTGCTGTTCTGGGGGCGCCGCGCCAGTTCTGGAAGGGGACCCGGAGGTGGCAGTGGGTGGGCGTTTTAGGCTGCCGGGGGGTAGGAAGAGGTACGGTGCTATGGGCGGACGAGAAGGGGGGCGCGGGATCTGGAGTACGGGGACGGCCTCCTGCGGGTCGCCTCATCGGGCTTTAGTTGAAGCTTCCCAGTCGTAGGTGGGTGGGGTCTGGTAGCTGCGATGGGAGGTTCGGGACCAGGGGGTTGTGCAAAGGTCATTTTCAGGGGGACCGCAGGATAGCTGCATCGGGGATGCGCTGCGGGCGAAGGGGAGCGCAGGTGGTGGGGGGCGTGTTTGGAGGGAGCGGGGGACTTCGGCTGGCGGTCGGCAATTCCTCGGCCTCTTTCCGGACTGAAGTGTCGGCACTTTGGTTGGTATTGTGAGGCCCCGGGTGCTCGGGGTCATGGGGTCATGGGTGGCGGGTATCATCGATAATACGACTGGGCTTGGGAAGTTCCCCTGCCTGGTGGCGTTGCATCGGTGGCCCGACCGATTGGGTAGGCGTTGGTGCCCAGGTGCGAGCTGGTTGGAATGTGGCTCCAGGGGCAGCTAGCATGCGATTGCAGATCCCGGAGCACTGGTGGCCTGCGGCTATGTGGTGCTGCCTTGTGGACCTGCCATGGTGGCCTGCGGCTATGTGGTGCTGCCTTGTGGACCTGCCATGGAGTACAGTGTCGGCGGCGACGGGGAGGGTGGGGGCGGGGCGGCGGCGGAGTCGTTGCATGACTGGTCTAGTAGGGTGGCGGCTGGGTACGGTGTGGGGCTATCTTTCAGAGAACAAAAGGGTTTTGGTAGGGTCTCGGGGGCTGTTGTCTGGGGGCGTCGGTGGGGGGGTGGGGGATTGCGGGTTCTCAGGTTGTTGCGGGGTGGAACGACTGCGCATCCTTTGCTGTGTGAATGGCGGCTGACGGGCACACTTCCGCTAATGGGAGGGTTATGGGTGCGGCTTGGTCTTGTCTCGCCTTCTTTTCGGGCTCCTTCGTTGGACTGTGCTGAGTGGGAGAGTCGGTGGAGGGGCTGCTGGCAGTCGGCTACCTGTCAGGGGTTGGGAGCTTTTCGGGGGTGGGGGGGGTTTAGCGGGTGCTAACTGTTACTTTCTTTTAGATGTCGGCTGGAATACAGGTTGCTGCTGGATGCCTCAGCTCTTCAATTCCTGTGCAGCGCCAGGGCCATTGGGGCGCGCCTGGGGGTTGCACGCCTCGGAGGTGCCCGTCTTATGGCTGGGCACGCGCGGTCTCTGGCGGGGCCGTTGCTACCTTTGCTTCGGCGCCAGGGTAAGTTGCTGAGTGGTGAGGATGTGGTTGGGGTCAGACATATTTCCAAGGCCTGCTCGCTGGGTCCCCAGTGGTGTCTTGCGGATTGCTTACACATTCTTCGGCAGGTGGCCGGGGGATGTGTCCGCTGGGTTGATTGGCTAATCTTGCCTCCTGGTTGGGAGGCGGGATGGGCCGGTGTATGGCTGGGTGGGGATGGCTGGGTGAGGGGTGTGTGTAGGATCCCGGAGGTGTCCGGGGTCCAGAGGCTGGCAATATGCAGGGCGGGGGTGAGGGTACCCCCGACCCGGTGAAGCCCTCGGCTTTTGCTAGTAACATGGCGAAGCCGGATGAGGGGGATAGGAATTGCCGGGGAGCGGTCCTCGGTGGAGGCGGGAAGGAACTCACTTTGCTACCCATATGGCTGGTGAGGGATTGTCCCGCCGCCGGAACCGCAAGTTATATCTTGCCTCCCGAGGGTGCCGGTGTATGGCCTGGGCGGGGGTGTGTGTTTCCCCTTGTTACTATATGGCTAGCGAGAGGCTTTGGAATATGTGGGGCTGGAATGGGGACTGGTCGCAGCTTGCCGTGGGGGGTGGCTCAGGGTCGGTGGTCCCTGAGCCTGTGGCGGGATCCCGGAGGTGTCCGGGGTCCGGAGCCGGTGGCAAGATGCAGGGCGGGGGTGGGGTACCCCCGGCCCGGTGAAACCCTCGGGGCTTTTGCTAATAATAGGGCGAAGCCGGAAGAGGGGCGACGGAATGGCCTGTGGCCGGTTCACGGCGGAAGCGGGCGGAACTCACTTTGCTACTCACGCGGCGGGTGAGGATTCGTTCTGCGGCCGTATTCAATTAATGAATGTTTGCTGTTGGTTGTGATTTAAGGAAAATGTTGTACGGTTAATAAAGCTGCGACCAGTTTGATTCCCAATGAGTGTGCTGTGGTTATTTGTAAGGTGGAGTGGGGGTGGGGGCGGAAATGGGGCTGGGGTGGGGGTGGGGGCGGGGACAGGAGCACCTGGTCCGCCTTACCCGGTTACGGAAAGGCCGCGGGCCTCGTGCCCGCTAGCCGCTGATAACCGGGGGGGCGGCGGGTGCGTGGCCCCGGCCCCCACGAGGCGTCGGGAGGAGGTTCTCGTCGGCGTGGCTTTGGCTGGCCCCCCATTGGCTCCCGAGTGTGAGTGGCGGCGCGGGAGCCAATGGGGGAATGGTCTGGGCATGGAGGGAGGTGGGGCCAAGGCCGCGTGAGCCGGCAGGAGCGGCAGTCACCGGGGAGCGGGTGAAGGTGGCTGGCGTCCCACCCTCCCATCCCTACAGTTGGGGCTGGATTGGAGGAAGGGGTGTTGCTGCTGGAGGGGGGTTGGCGGTACCCCGGTGGGGTCCGGGGCCGGGAGCGGGTGGCACGCTGCTGGGGGGGGGTGGGGTACCCCCGGCCCGGTGAAACCCTCGGGGCTTTTGCTAATAATAGGGCGAAGCCGGAAGAGGGGCGACGGAATGGCCTGTGGCCGGTTCACGGCGGAAGCGGGCGGAACTCACTTTGCTACTCACGCGGTGGGTGAGGATTCGTTCTGCGGCCGTATTCAATTAATGAATGTTTGCTGTTGGTTGTGATTTAAGGAAAATGTTGTACGGTTAATAAAGCTGCGACCAGTTTGATTCCCAATGAGTGTGCTGTGGTTATTTGTAAGGTGGAGTGGGGGTGGGGGCGGAAATGGGGCTGGGGTGGGGGTGGGGGCGGGGACAGGAGCACCTGGTCCGCCTTACCCGGTTACTGAAGTTTGCTCTGGTAGCATGCAGGAAGAGGAAAAATTTGAGTGACCGGTCGAAGTCGCCCATGGTTCACAGGAGTTTCCTTATTTTAAGCAGGAGATAGCCCTCCAAAGTGGGAGTCTCCTGCTCAATAGGGGAGACTTGGCAAGTCTGGAAAACTCCCAGAAACGTAGGAGACTTGGATCCAGCCACTCACGTTTTACTCTGCTTGTATGCAAACCTGTGCAACTTCACATCTCACCCCTGGCATTCACTGTGGCAAAATTAACATTCAGTAATGTTGGCTGCAAGATCTGGAGTTGTTCGGGTCACAGTGCTGGCAGAGAAAGGTTGCAGAGGAGGTGGACTGGGGACAGGGCATGAACTGAGCTGGGAGGTGGACTCAAACTCTCCCACATAAGAGTTAGTGTCTTGGCATCCTATGCAAGCCATGCACAACCTCTCCTGATGGGACAACGGGGCTTCTCCCACTGGGAGATGGGTGAAAGGGAAAGGACGAACTCAAGTCAGGAGCAAAGACAGTATCATCTTCACAGAAAATTCACTAACTTCCACCTGCAGCAAGACCCCCCCCCCCCCAAATAAAACCCCCAAACCCATACGCAATCTACGGGATCCCTTACTACTCCCGATAGAACATCTAGATACATTAATAAGCTGCATTTTTATAGGACTTCCTCTGGAATTTTCACCCCTTGTACTCTCTGCATTTTTCTAGAGTCTCCTCTGATATTTTCATCCCCTGCCCTCTCCGCATTTTACTGGAGACGAAGAAGAGAACAAATTGTATTGTTAACAATGCTAAAAACATCCCTTTTCAATGAATTCTTAAAGCAAACATTAAGGGACTTGAATTTTAGTGCTAATTTTACACCTTTGAATACAGTAATCAAGAGAAAATTATATTATTACAGATGACGTTTTACTCCATGCAAAAAGCTTGTTTCCTGTGGAGAAATTGTTATAATTTGAGAATCTTCTATAAGAACGAACATTATCAGTATTAGGGGGCTGGAAATGAACGAGAACTAAGTTGCATTGTCTGAACCATGGAAAATTAATACAAATATAGGATGGAGCGAATCCAGAGAGCAGCTACTAAAATGGTCACTGGCTCAAAAAGGAGGCCAGTATTGATGGGGGAGGGGGAAAGTGAGACAATTGTCCTGGGCTCACACGACTACCGGTGGGCTTTGAGGTACCTTCCCAAGTCTCTGTCCTGGATATCAAACATGACTAATAGTGGCTCTGTAATGAAGCCGACGTCCCCAGAAATAGCTTTACCTCTCTCTTGAGATGTATCTACCCTTCCCCTGGAGATAAGGAGTTCCAGAGAGGGATCTGCCTCCCTTCCCCAACCTCCAAGAGGTTATCTTATACCCCTGGTTTGATTGGTCTACATTTAAGGTTACCAGTTTATTTGCAGGCAAATCTAGAATCCTTATCCAACGTGTGTGTATGTTGGGAGCAAGAGAGGTAGGGACCCCTTAGTTCCAGGTTTGAGCAACAAGATGTGGAGGAGGGAAGAGGAGTCTGTTCCCCTGCCCCCCTCCCACCCACCCCATCCATCTCATAACAGCAATAATACCGCTTCCAAGCAGACAATCAACAGAGATATAGAAAGAGTGATTCTTTCCCCCGTGCTGCGCAATATATATATAGAGAGATAATGGATGTAAATTCTAAAAACTGACATAGTCAAATCACTAAATTGAAAATACATTTTTTTCTACCTTCTTCCATTGCTGGAATCAGAAACAGGAGGCTGCCAAAGAGATGGGAGTCAGGGACACAGCTCTAAAATTGGGGGACAATCCCCGAAAATCAGGGATATCTGGTAACCTTACTACAGCAGCCTTGATGTCATAAATAGCATCGCGCATGGACAAATAAGGGGTTTAAAAGCAGTGTAACCAAGATTCAAATCCCCCCCCCCCCCCCACTGACGCACCTCAGGCAAGTCTCTTTATCTGCTGCTGTCTCAGATACCCACCTTGATTGTAAACTTTTTGGGCAGGCACGTCTTGTTCCCGAATTGCTAATGATGCTGTAGGCCACCTAAAGTATTGTTTGGAAAGATGGGACGAAAGAGTGACTACAAATATTTTAGGGACATTGCAAGCCAGTAATATTTTGACACAGTAACACAGCAATGCCTTGACATGACCATGAGAACGTAAGACTGTGGGGGTGCTGCGGTAACAAGGTGTGGCAAGGTTTAGAAGGTTGGGGCTCTTCAGCTTGGAAGAGAGACAGCTGAGAGGAGATATAATAGAGGTCTACAAAATAATAAGCGGAATGCAAAGGGTGAGCAGAGATCAGTCGTTTACTCCTTCATGAAGTAATAAGACCAAGGGACATGCAATGAAGCTACAATGTACTACATTTACTAGTTGGAGAAAATATTTTTTTCACTCAATGCATAATTGAACCCTGGAATGTTTTGCTGAAAGATGTAGTAAAAGCTGTTAGTGTAGCTGGGGTTAAAATAGGTTTGGACAAGTTTCTGGAGGAAAAGTCCATAAACCATTATTAAAGAAGACCTGGGAAATCCTCTGCTTACCCCTGGGATAAACAGCATGGAATCTGTCTACCTTTTGGGAACCTGACATGTACTTCTGACCTGGATTGGCCACTGCTGGAAACAGAATACTGGGCTTGATGGACCTTTGGTCTGACCCAGTATGGCATCTCTTATGTTCTTATTCCTCTGCAGCATAACGACGACTCTCTGATGCCAGAACATTGTACCCGTCAGTCTTTGATTTTGGAGAGAAATCATTGCAATGACTTTGCAGTCTGGAAGCAATAACCTGCATGCTCAAAATGATCTCCCACCCCCACCCCCTTCCCTCGCCTCTGCCTCTGTCCCTGCCTAGACGCCACTGGCCACAAACATAAGGCAGACTGACAAGTCTAAAATGTAGGCCATAAGCTGTCCTTTGCAGATTTGTTACCTGGAAAGAGGAGAGTCAATGGTAGGAGGTGGGGAGAGATGGGTGAGGAGGACAGTGAGAGAGAGCAAGGGAGAGATGGAGACAGTGGACAGGTGTAGGTGCAAGCTGCCAGAGACGAACAGCAGGACAGCACAAAAGATGGCGTACACAGGACAGACAGACAGACAACATGGGAGAGATCAGAAAGTGCAAGGCTTGAAAATAGCAGTGGAGACTCCAGCAGAATGCAGGGAGCGCAGGGGGCTGAGGATCTTCGAGGAGACTCATGAACTCTTTCTGCATCACTTTCCCCCTTTATCTCCTTCTTTTTAATACTCACCCCTCTTTTTCAGTCTCCCTCTCCCTCCCTTCCCCCTTTCCTACCCTCCTGTCCCGCCCCTTCCCTCACTGTGTCCACATTCAGTAACTTTCCCTGCATTTCTGGTAAATTACTAAGAAAGCGAGGGGGAGGGGAGGGAGGAGGAGAGATTTTATTAAAACGAAGTCAGCTCATTCCCCCCACCTCCTCCTAAGAAGAAGAGTCAGTCTCCGTCAATCCCATCTAATATCCAGACTCCTTTGTGACCCCAGTGTTCCCTCACTCCCCCCTCCCCTCTCATACTGCCCTCACTTCACCTCAACTCATGCCCAAGGCCAGATTGATAGCTTGGTCTCCCCTAGGCGCATGGACTTTTATCACTTTTATCCCCTCCACAATCCTCTGATGGGGGAGGGGGGAAGGCTTATGCCAATTTTACCTCTTACACCCTGTGTGATGTGGGTTCCCCTTGGCACATGCCTGCTATGACTAATGAGAAATCTGGCCGTGTTTGGACTGCGTCAAAAGCGCTTTTCCCGTAAACCGCTCATGTGGCCTTCAGTGTTTGAAAACCCAAACTGTCAGGGAGGGAGGGGAGGATAAACATTGTGCCCCCCAGCAGGGAAGACCTGACCTGGGATTTCTGTAAATGCTGATCATGGAGGCCCCAGACAGGCGTTTTAATAGATTTTTGATTAAGAGGTGGGTTTACCGCTCCATTAGTGAGGAGACACAGGGAGCTTGGGCTGCTCTGGGGGGTGGGGGTTCAGAGCCTGCGCTAATGGAGAGAGGGGATGAGGTGCCGTGATGGAAGATTTCATTGCTACTCTGCTTCTCCCTGGCTGCAGATGAGGAAAGAGATTTTTCTTTTTTGCTTTCTTCAAATGATTTTTGACTCTTTGGAGACTGAGGAGGAGGTTTAATGTGAACCCGCATCCAGAAGAGAGTAAAGAGGCGAATGACTGATGAAAGAGGTGTAGAGGAGGTTTCCTGGATCCAGGGCAGAGAAGGGGTATGAAAGAAGCCTGCGACCCTCTAACATATGGGTACACAGAGGGACTCAGAAAGGGGTACAGACTTTGCTCAAAGATCTTGACACAAACTACCAGAAACAAAACTCTCCATGTGTCTCAGTTCTAATCCCCAGTTCTATCATGGACTCAGGGACCTAGGGTGAGTCACTTTAGTCCCCCACGTTTCAGGTATAATCCCCGGCTCTGTCACTAACTTCATGACCCATGGTGAATCACTTTGTCTTCTACTGGATAACATTGGGACCATTATTACACAAGAAGGCCGGAGCGTGCACCCCAGAAGTGGTTGCATGCAATTATCTGACCTGTTAAACTTAGAAAACATATTGAGATTATTTGTACGAATCTGACTGTGGAAATGTGAGTTCCCTTGCTTTTTATTCAATGTATAATTTGCTGAGCCAGTCTCTCGGCCACTGTCTAAAACCAGTCAGTAAAAGTTAGTAAAGGATTTCTGGATGGTGCAGAGTGTCCTTTCGATATCCCACCAAAAATTATGTCTTAATAACTTTAAATGAAGATGAAATAATATCTAATAATATATAAATGCTTTCCAGTGGGTTGCTAAGAGGTTTCACGTGCACACCCTTGGGAGACATGTGACGAGCACCTCTCAGCCCATAGCCCTCTCTTCGCTTGCTGTCACTTCCCCAGGGGCCGGGTACCTCGCTTTCGGTATCATCCTTCTAGGGGGAATCTGAAAATGACTCCAGGTTTAAGCTGGAAATTTGATCCTTCCTGAAAACAGATCCAATTTCTTATGACACAGAGTTTTCACAAGCTTCACGTCACCCTTGGGCTGATAACCCCCTCGGTAAGGCAGGTCACCTCAAGGATTCTGTGTATGTTGTTGTTCTGTGATTCCCTTTGGTTCATGATATGGGAGTCTCGCTCTTTGTCAGCTCTCAGACTCCTCTCTGACACGTGTCTCTCTCCCTCTCTCTCTGTCTTTGAATTCATGGGTGGAAATCTCAGAGGAAACTCCAGCAAAACGCAGAGAGTGCAAGAGCTGAGGTATGTGAGTGTGTCTCTTTCAGGTTCTGGTTTGTGTGTGTCTCTCGGTCTGTCTCTTGTGGCTTTATTTGGGGCAGATATGTGGTTTTGTGAAGTCACTTCTCTCTCTCTGCACCAACTCTGCTTCCTGGAGTCTCAGCCTGCTTTTGCCTTTTCTCACCTCTGCTGATCCCCAAGCCAGGTTTTCACTCTCACTCTCAAGATTCAAGAAACTTGCTTGATCTGACCATTTGTCCCTGTTATGAAAGTCATATATGAAGTAGCTAGAGTAAGAAGAATCCCTGGGTTCAGGCTCTCGTTCTCGTCAGGTTACATGTACAGGTTACAAGTGGTGAGATCCTATGGCTTTTGCTGCTATAGCTGCGATTTCCGCTCTTACCCCTCAATTCTACAAGGTCTCCCACAATCCACCCTAAGCTCTCTTCAACTTGCCATGAATACTGCTGCAAGGATTCTACAAGGAGCTGCCAGGAGTGATCATGTAACACCAATCCTCAAACAGCTTCACTGGCTCCCGATACAAGGCAGACTCGAATTCAAAACCCTAGTCCTAACATACAAGGCCATCCACGGTGTATCTGCAAACGCAATAATTGATCTCACACAAACTCTACCACCAACAAGATCCAGAAGACATATAGCAATAAACACCCTAATAACACCGAAGGCCATAACAACGTGTAGCCGATCAACAGCGAACAGAGCCTTCATGTTCTGTGCCCCAAAACACTGGAACTCCCTACCACCCGAAATTCGTGCCATAACTAACATATGCCAATTCAGAAAGGCCCTCAAGCATAACTTATTCATCAAATACTACCCTACATAAAGCTTCCCCACAAGCAACATCTCATAAATCCCTTTCATGTTATCAAAATTAACAGACCAACTTTCTATGTATATAGTTTTACCCCCATATTATTCAAGTTTATCGAATCCAAGTTTATCGTCCTGTTTTATGTAAAACCGAGCAGCCTGTTGTTCTGGTCTTTGTTTATCTGTGAACCGCGCTGATTGTAAATAGCGCGGTATATAAAAAACTGTAATAAATAAATAAATAAATAAAATAAATAAATAAAATTTTTTGAGTTCATTCTTTTGCAGGAAGATTTTGATTTTCTCTCTCACTTTTGGGAAACATGCATCTCTTCACCAGCGTCAGAGGGCCAAGTTACCCATTTCCAGGAATGAGATTTTAAGCCGGTCCTGGATTTCTGACAATTTCATCCTGGTGCATTATGGGACCTGCAGCACTGACTCATAAGAACATAAGATATGCCATACTGGGTCAGACCAAGGTCCATCAAGCCCAGTATCCTGTTTCCAACAGTGGCCAATCTAGGTCGTACGTACCTAGCAGTTTCCCCAAAAGACACAGGTTCCGCAATGCTTCTACTGGGTCAAGCAATGATATCCTGGGTCCCTTCTTAATAATGGTTTATGGACCTTTCCTCCAGGAACTTGTCCAAACCTTTTTTAAACCCATCTACACTAACAGCCTTTACTACATCCTCCAGTAACAAATTCCAGAGTTTGATTACACGTTGAGTGAAAAAATATTTTCTTTTATTAGTCTTAAATAGTTTAACCTGTAGCTTCATTGCATAGTCTTTCTATATTCTGACTCCAGTGGGTAAAATCAGGGACTACAAATACCACACTGCATGGCAAGGCAAATTTCAAACCAGAACTGGCAAAAATTCTCACTCCTGGAACTGGGTAACTTGACAACTCTGCCCAGACCTAGTTTTGAACTCACATCCCAAGGGAGTGTGGGATTTGTAGTCCCTTATTCTGCCCATGGAACTAGGTACTGCTTGTCCCATAATGCATCAGATGGGTTGTTGGGAATCCAGGACTGGCTCATAATCTCCCTCCTGGAACAGGACGACTTGGCAGCTCTCCACTGCCTGGCTTCCGGTTCAGTTTGTATCTGCATGTTCCTGTTTCTAGTCTGTATTTGGTGGGAGGTCTGTCTGTATTCTGCATGCGTGACAGCAGTCCAGTATTTATTCTGCCAATGGGCAAGGATTCGTAGCTGCCCAGCTCGTTCCGTTTTCCCCTAGATGTGTAAGGGTTCTTTGGCATGTGGCAGTATTTGGACTGTCTGGTTGTCGTTGGCAGGGTTGCTGGGCATTAATGTTGGTTTGGTAGGGCAGGTTTGCTATATCTATGTTGGGTTTCTTTGTCTGCATTCTGTGCAGTTTTGGGGTAATGTCAGACCTCCAACCTCATTCCCATGTAATAGAATAGGTTGAATCAGAGCTGCCAAGTTGCCCAGGTCCAGGAGGGAGATTTTGAGCCAGTCCTGAATTTCTGATAACCCCATCCTGACGCATTAAAGGACCAGCCGCACTTATTTCAATGGGCAGAACCAGGGATTACAAATCCCAGATCGCCTTGGGATGTCAGTTCAAAACCAGGACTGGGCAAAACATCTCCCTCCTAGAACTGGGTAATTTGGCAACCCTGATTGAATGATCCTAAATATCATTTTAATTGTAGCTGTATTTGGGGGTTGTGTTTGTCTGTGTTCCATATAGAGCTCTTGAAGCTTTTCTTTGTAGCATCTTTATGACCAATTTAAATCGCTTTGGTGCACTTAATGTCTGACCCAGGTACCTATATTCTGGGTGGGCAGCAGTTCTTTGTTATTTCAGAAAACTTCATATTGGGTTGGGGATTTTTGGTCTCTTTCTGCAAAATGGAATTTTTTCCCTGCAGTGTTCCTGATCTCTAGGAGCCCCTCTCGCTCCCAGCTCCTCATCTCCAGATCCCCATCATGCTCTCTTTATCCGTCCTATCACACTCCCTGCTCCCAATCCCCGGGCCAGGTTTTCCCTCCTGCTTTCTGTGTCTTTGTCACGCTTTGTATGTGCTTCTCAGCGCTGAATGAAGCTGCCTCCCTGCCTCCTGCTTTCTGAGGGTGTTTTGCCCCCGGCTTTCTTTCTTTCTCTCTCAGAATCTTCAAGGCAGAAAATATAAGCAGCTAATAAGGATTAAAGGGAAAAAGACCCCTAGCAAATCTTCTGCCACCGTACCAGTGGTCTCGATAGGGTACCCTCCCTATCTGCTTCGTTGTTTCTAAGACTGATGCCAGGTGGGGCTGGGGGGGGCCATCTAGATGCCTCCCCACCTACTCTGCCCATATCCTCTTCCCAGCTGTGGTTGACGCTCATCCCTGGAAGCAGGAGAAGTGGATGCAGGGGGGGATTTGAACCCATGTCCCTACCTCTGCTCCTGGATTCCCTGATTTATATTTTGTAGTATTTTGGGGCTTTTCATCCTGCCCCCCATCTCTGCAGAGAAAAGGCGAGGAGGAAAAAGCGAGCGTGGCAAGAGGCAGTCTGTCATCTCCCCCCCTCCACCTCCATCCTAGCCACCAAACACTTCTCTGCCTCTTAGCGAAAATGGCAAATGGATCCGCACAGGCACAAAGGGGACGGTGAAGGAAGCCTCAGCCGGGAGCCGTGCCCCGCTTTTAAAAGGACGGAACTCCCCGGTGCCATCTCATTCTCCGCAGAACCCGTCTGACCCCATCGCTCCCCCTACTCCCAACATTGTTTTTTGTGATAAAGGACCACCACAGTTCCCAGCTCTGGAAAAGAGGTGACGGAGAAACGGAGAGACAGAGGAGATGGTGGTGGGGGGGACCCTTGGCCAATCACCAAAATCTTGCAGCCTTCGGTTCATCTTCAGCCAAATGAAGGAATCATCTCTGCCCCTGGTTGTATCACTGGACCACCTTCAAGACTTATTAAATACCCAAACCTCTCTCTATTGATGTCTTTATATCCCTTCTCCACGGCCCCTGGAGGTAGGGGGGATCCGCTGTCGCTCTCTTTCCTGTACATTTCTACTGGATACGTTTCTACTGGACCTCCCCCCCTCTCGCCCCAGCTTCTTTCATGCCCCATAACAATGCCTGGTCTTCGGACTTCTCCAGGGCTGGATCTCTGCGTCCAGTGGGTCCTACAGCCTTAGAAGCATAACATCAACTGGACATTTTTCTATAGAGAGAGCAATTTCTCTCCCTCCCCTTCTTTTGGTGCCATTTTCAGTGGTGGGAGGGATAAGTATTATCATTTTGTCGCTAGGTTCACGGGATGGCGGACATGGTCTGAGCCCGGGGAGGGCAGGGGTGAAAAGACTCACCCCTCCTCTCTCGCCCCTACCACCATCACCCCCTACCTCTCAAGGACTAGCAGTGCACTGGGGGGGGGTTCTGGTTTGTTTTTAATATTTAAAAAAAATCAGATATCTGTCTTATTCATCATTTTGCTATGATTCGACATGGTGGATAAATAATTTTGAAAACACTTTTTGATATATTTATTATCTTTTATTATTATAGCCCGCTGCATTGAGCGGATTGGGCTGGGAATATCCACTGGAAGAAGAAGAGGAGAAAGGGGGAGACTGGGATTTGGACTCGCATCTGCTTTTGGGGGTTTTGGGGACGGGGGTGCATGGCAGGCGGAGATGGGGAGAGACAGGTGAAGGGAAGCTAGCGGCGGCAACGCACAAGACGGAGCTTCATGGTCTCATCAGCAAGGTAAGCCAGGCTGCATTGCTGGTTTTCTTTCAATGCTTGGGGGGGGGGGGGTGCTGCCATTTAACCCTAGCTAGCTCCATTGGTCAGTAGCCCCCAGACCTGGCCAAGTAGTCCTGTTGTTTTTCGGAGGGGGTAGAAAAGCCTGTTGGGTGAATCCGGCTTGGCTTTTCTCTGCAGTGTCATTTGGATTCTGTATGGATATTAAATTCCCTCCCTCATGTCCCATGGTTCTTTACAATACATGCGAGCCAGTTTGGGTTATGTGTACGTGTGTTTGTGTGTGTATAAAATATCGGTGTTTTTAAAATTGTCTTATTTGGATGTATTTTCGTGTTGCTGACCGCAGTGCGAGGATGAAGGTGCCAGGCTGGGTTTGAGAGAATTCCAAATCTGTGCTACCAATAGCCCCCCAACCCCCTGGGCACCTTCCTATACCAGCCGCCCACATGTATGCCATGGGGCTTGCATTGCACTTATGAGGGAGATAAAAGCTTGGTTGGGGGGGGGGGGGCGGAGGTGAATCACAGGGTGGCCGAGATTTCTGGAGAAAGGATGGCAATCTGTCCATCTTCTGAAGAAGGTGGGAGAGGGAGACAAGAAAGGGGAGAAAGAGGTGAAGGAAGGGGAGAGCGCAAGAGGGCTAGGAAGAAGGGGGGAGAAAAAGGAGGGAATTGAGACAGAGAGAGAAGGAGGAGAGTTATGAGAGGAAATGGAGAGAAGGGGGCAGCAGAAAGAGGGCAGTGGAGGAAGGAGAAGGTGGGGTGCGTAGAGGCTGGAAGAGGGGGGCAGGCACAGGCAGAGAGAGGAAAGAGAGTACTGGTGCGGAGCAAGAACTGGCAAGCCAGGTTCTTCAGTATGTCCATCATCCCCCCCCCCTCCCACAAGCAGGACACCCCCACTGCCTGGATATGGTGGGGTGGGGAAAGCAGGAGCCTCTGTCCCAAAACCACTCTAATGTGACATCTGTCCCCACATGACTGAGTGGACGCCTATGTGTGTGTGTGTGTGTGATTCCTGAGTATCCGTCTGATCTGTGCATTTTGCTTCTTTGAGAAGGTCTGACTAGGCTTCGCTCTTTCCGAGGCATGTCACGCTGATTAATAGAGAGAGACACACATGGTCTTGCAGTCTCTCCCAGTCCCTGGTACATGTATTGTGGCACTCTCTCACCAGTCTATACAGCTGCTGTTAGGCTCTCACCACAGTGTTCTCTCACAAGCATTGTGTTGTGTGTGAACTGACACTGTCACAGACCGGCAAAGACACAGCGATGGCTAATTGTAAGAGGGGGTAGCTGTCTACCCCAGCCCCATTCATTCTCTGATCAGGTGCATTTCTGCCTGAACCTGCCACTGATTTGTGTAAGGCTATATCGGGGAAACTATGCCTGAAATATGACTGGGATCTGTTATTAGGAAGCAGATGGTGGGATGTTGGGAAGGTGCTTTGGGATGCTTTGGGGGATCATTAGCACTGGGGTGCATGAGTTGCTCTGTGGTGCCTCAGGGGATTGGCAGTGCTGGGGTTTCGGGCTGCTCTGTGATGGCTTGGGGATCAGTAGTGCTGGGAATTTTGGGGTGCTCTGTGATGGTTCAGGGGATCAGTAGTGCTTGGGTTCCGGGGCCTCTCTGATAGCTTAGGGGTTCAGTAGTGCTGGGGTTCATGGGTTTCTATGTGGTAGCTCAGGGGATAAGTAGGGCTGGGGTTTGTGGGGTGCTCTGTGATGACTTGGGGATCAGCAGTGCTGGGGTTTAGGGTGCTCTATGATGGTTCAGGGGATCAGTAGTTCTGGGGATTTGTGGGGTGCTCTGATGGCTCAGAGGGTCAGTAGTGCTGGGGTTGGGAGTGCTCTGTGAGGGCTCGGGGGATCAGTAGTGCTGGGGTTTGGGGTGCTCTGCAATGGCTCAGGGGATCAGTAGTGTTGGGGTTTGGGGTGCTCTGTGATGGCTCAGGGGATCAGTAGTGCTGGGGTTTGGGAGTGCTCTGTGATGGCTCAGGGGATCAGTAGTGCTGGGGTTTGGGGTGCTCTGCAATGGCTCAGGGGATCAGTAGTGTTGGGGTTTGGGGTGCTCTGTGATGGCTCAGGGGATCAGTAGTGCTGGGGTTGGGAGTGCTCTGTGAGGGCTCGGGGGATCAGTAGTGCTGGGGTTTGGGGTGCTCTGCAATGGCTCAGGGGATCAGTAGTGTTGGGGTTTGGGGTGCTCTGTGATGGCTCAGGGGATCAGTAGTGCTGGGGTTTGGGAGTGCTCTGTGATGGCTCAGGGGATCAGTAGTTCTGGGGATTTGTGGGGTGCTCTGATGGCTCAGAGGGTCAGTAGTGCTGGGGTTGGGAGTGCTCTGTGAGGGCTCGGGGGATCAGTAGTGCTGGGGTTTGGGGTGCTCTGTGATGGCTCAGGGGATCAGTAGTGTTGGGGTTTGGGAGTGCTCTGTGAGGGCTCAGAGGATCAGTAGTGCTGGGGTTTGGGGTGCTCTGTGAGGGCTCAGGGGATCAGTAGTGTTGGGGTTGGGAGTGCTCTGTGAGGACTCTGGGGGTTCAGTTGCGCTGGGGTTTGGGGTGCTCTGCAATGGCTCAGGGGATCAGTAGTGCTGGGGTTTGGGGTGCTCTGTGATGGCTCAGGGGATCAGTAGTGCTGGGGTTTGGGAGTGCTCTGTGATGGCTCAGGGGATCAGTAGTGTTGGGGTTTGGGAGTGCTCTGTGAGGGCTCAGAGGATCAGTAGTGCTGGGGTTTGGGGTGCTCTGTGAGGGCTCAGGGGATCAGTAGTGTTGGGGTTGGGAGTGCTCTGTGAGGACTCAGGGGGATCAGTAGCGCTGGGGTTTGGGGTGCTCTGCAATGGCTCAGGGGATCAGTAGTGCTGGGGTTTGGGGTGCTCTGCAATGGCTCAGGGGATCAGTAGTGCTGGGGTTTGGGGTGCTCTGTGATGGCTCAGGGGATCAGTAGTGTTGGGGTTTGGGGTGCTCTGTGAGGGCTCAGGGGATCAGTAGTGTTGGGGTTTGGGAGTGCTCTGTGAGGGCTCAGGGGATCAGTAGTGTTGGGGTTTGGGGTGCTCTGTGAGTGCTCAGGGGATCAGTAGTGCTGGGGTTTGGGGTGCTCTGCAATTGCTCAGGGGATCAGTAGTCTTGGGGTTGGGAGTGCTCTGTGATGGCTCAGGGGATCAGTAGTGTTGGGGTTTGGGGTGCTCTGCAATTGCTCAGGGGATCAGTAGTGTTGGGGTTGGGAGTGCTCTGTGAGGGCTCAGGGGATCAGTAGTGCTGGGGTTTGGGGTGCTCTGCAATGGCTCAGGGGATCAGTAGTGCTGGGGTTTGGGGTGCTCTGCAATTGCTCAGGGGATCAGTAGTGTGGGGTTTGGGAGTGCTCTGTGAGGGCTCAGGGGATCAGTCGTGCTGGGGTTTGGGGTGCTCTGCAATTGCTCAGGGGATCAGTAGTGTGGGGTTTGGGAGTGCTCTGTGAGGGCTCAGGGGATCAGTAGTGCTGGGGTTTGGGGTGCTCTGCAATTGCTCAGGGGATCAGTAGTGTGGGGTTTGGGAGTGCTCTGTGAGGGCTCAGGGGATCAGTATTGCTGGGGTTTGGGGTGCTCTGCAATGGCTCAGGGGATCAGTCGTGCTGGGGTTTGGGGTGCTCTGTGAGGGCTCAGGGGATCAGTAGTGTGGGGTTTGGGAGTGCTCTGTGAGGGCTCAGGGGATCAGTCGTGCTGGGGTTTGGGGTGCTCTGCAATTGCTCAGGGGATCAGTAGTGTGGGGTTTGGGAGTGCTCTGTGAGGGCTCAGGGTATCAGTAGTGCTGGGGTTTGGGGTGCTCTGCAATTGCTCAGGGGATCAGTAGTGTGGGGTTTGGGAGTGCTCTGTGAGGGCTCAGGGGATCAGTAGTGCTGGGGTTTGGGGTGCTCTGCAATTGCTCAGGGGATCAGTAGTGTGGGGTTTGGGAGTGCTCTGTGAGGGCTCAGGGGATCAGTATTGCTGGGGTTTGGGGTGCTCTGCAATTGCTCAGGGGATCAGTAGTGGAGTTGGGAGTGCTCTGTGAGGGCTCAGGGGATCAGTAGTGCTGGGGTTTGGGGTGCTCTGCAATGGCTCAGGGGATCAGTAGTGCTGGGGTTTGGGAGTGCTCTGTGAGGGCTCGGGGGATCAGTAGTGTTGGGGTTTGGGGTGCTCTGTGAGGGCTCAGGGGATCAGTAGTGTTGGGATTGGGGTGCTCTGTGATGGCTCAGGGGATCAGTAGTGTTGGGGTTGGAGTGCTCTGTGAGGGCTCAGGGGATCAGTAGTGTTGGGGTTGGGGTGCTCTGTGAGGGCTCAGGGGATCAGTAGTGTTGGTTTTGGGAGTGCTCTGTGAGGGCTCAGGGGATCAGTAGTGTTGGGGTTTGGGGTGCTCTGTGAGGGCTCAGGGGATCAGTAGAGTTGGGGTTGGGTTGATCATCACTGACACCGTGAGCTTACTTGGGAGTGGGTTGTATGATGTAGTGGTTATGTGTTCATGGTGCTGGTGGGAGCTGTATCTAGCATATGAATAAATCAGATGGACCTTTGAGAATCAGGTCTCCTTTGCCAAGAATGGTATTTTTGTAGATGGTGTCCTAGTATGCACACCCCAGCACCCCTTGTGCATAGATGCACACACTTGCACTGATACACCACGCTGGTATTTAGAAACATATGGCTCTATAATAACACATTGCCACACACGCCCAGTCTCTGTGTTTAGGCTCCCAGCCAGGCACTGTAGCCAGGGAAGACAGAGAGAGGGGAGGGGAGGGGAAGAGGAGGGTGAGGGTGTAATAAAACAAAGGCGGTGTGTGCCCACGTCTCCAAATGCCAACGCTGTGTGTGTGTGTGTGTATGAGAGACAGAAGAGCCAGAGAGAGTCAGCCAAGCAAGGGAAACAAAGAGGCCTTGTGAGACAACAGACAAAAGGGGGTGGGGGCAAGGGAGAGGGAGAGGGAGGAAAGAGAAGGAGAAGGAGAGGGAGAGATAGCCAGGGGTGGGGGAGGAAGGTAAGTGAGTGAATGAGAGAGTGGACAGGATAAGAAGATAGCCCTTAGCCTTCGTCCTTCTGGAGTCTTGTCCCGACCTACGGCAGAGAGGAAGTCCATGTGGTATTCCTGTTTCTTGCTTGGAAACCTCACATCTTAATGGCCAACAGGGACCATCTAGTCTCTGTCCTAGAGCTGGACTTCAGACTGCACTTTATATCCTTACTTCTTGGAGATCAGAAATCTTCTGGCATTAGCTTGGGATTATGTGTCTGTCTGTGTCTCCACCACCTTCTCTAGGAACTGCCACCCTTTCCATGAAGACGGCTCCTGTCTACCCCTCAGAATTTCATCCTGCAACCTGTTATTCTAGAACATTCTTCCCTTTGAACAAAGTATATCTGTGCAGAGTTGCCAAGTTACCCAGTTCCAGGAGTGAAATTCTAAGCCGGTCCTGGATTTCTGACAATCTCATCATTATGGGACCTGCAGCACTGAGTCCAATGGGCAAAATCAGGGACTACAAATACCATACTGCATTGCAATGCACATTTAAAACAAGAACTGACCAAAATCTTCACTCCTGAAACTGGGTAACTTGGCAACTCTGCCTTTGAGGTATCTGAGTGTCTCTATCATACCTCTTCCCCCCATATCAGGCCTCTCCACTAGGTTATACGCATTTAAGCCATCGTGGGGCTTTTGGTACAGACTCTGTATCATTTGGTAACTTTCTTCGGGACTCCCTCCAGCCTGTCTATATTTCAGAGGTACACTCTCCAGAATGAAACAGTGTCCCAATTCCCTATACTCATATATTATCACTGCCTTTTTTCTGCTGGCTAGACCACCCTGGGTGAACCCCAGCAACCCCTCTGGCTTTGGCTACCGCCTGGACATGTGACTTTGATACTTTGAGATCATAAAATACGATCACTCCAAGATCTCTCTCCTGGTTGCTGCATATCAACAGTAGACCCTCCCCCCCTCCCATCTCCCCATCCTGTTCTGCTCTGCAGGATTTGTGATCCCCCAGTGCATAACTCCCAGCAGTGTTGGGTCAATGCAGCCAAGGCTACTTGGATCCCTGGCACACCTGAAATACATCGCGTGTCCACGGAGACATAGATGAAGGGCTGCCACTTCAGATGGCGCTTGGCTGAATGGATATAGACATGCTTGCTGAAGTTGGAGGCCTGAATATGTCCTATGGTCTCTTCCATCACCAGCCATGCTGGGTTGCCGTGGGAACCCTATTGAATTTCTACTGATTATTTAATCTTAACACCTAATCAGTGTACCAGAGTGCTTGATCCTATTTCCTGTTAAACCTTTATGTGATGTTTTTGGATTCTTCCACCCTTGCACAAGTGTATCAGAACTCCTCACACACTGTACCCACTCACATGCCTATCCTGCCTCTCTGCATACACAGGCACACGCTAATGCAGACATGTCTGCGGTTTCTCCCCTTGTATACACGCAGGCGCTTACTTGCTCACACACTCCTACATTTCCACACAAACGCACATCAATCTTTTCCACCTTCTGGCGCTGGAGGGGTTTGGAATCCTGAATCCATGTGTGATAGGCAGGGCCGTCCCGAGTATTGGTTCAAGGTGTTGGCACCAAGGCAAACCGTAAGTCTTACGCCCCCTCCCCTCTCCGGCAGTCAGAATCTCTTGCTTAGCTTTGAATGCCCTGCTCTTTGCCACCCCAGAAGCTATTGCTCTAGGCCACTGCCTTGTTTGCCTAATGGTTGAGCCGGCCCTGGTGACAGGTGTGTCCCTTCAGAGGTGATGCGAGCTCACCAGCCTGCAAATTTTGTACATTTAGGGGTGAAAGATGGAAGCGGTAGTGGGAAAAGGGGTTAGCAGCTGCCATCAGACTTTTTGTAAGATAGCACGAAAGGGCTGTCTCTGTTCCAGAGCTGAAGACATGAAGGGTAAAATCTGTTTCCTCTTAGTCTAAGTGAATGATGTCTCCCCTTCCCTCCTCCCCCTCTCCCCCATTTTGGTTGTTGCTTTTGGAGTAAGATGCTCTATCCTCTATAGGATTCAAAGATATATTTGCATGCTTAGTTGGTGCATCACTTAGAGACACTGCTGGTCCCCTGTGCCATGTGGCTGCCATGTCCTTGCCCCTGGGAGCTTACGGTTGGCATTTCAAGGTCAGGCAACTGGTTCAAGGTCACATGGCAGAGCTGACCTCCATTCACCCTTGTGTTCTGTTGGCCTGAGCTTGGAGGGAAGGGGACCTCACCCAGAACCTATTTGATGGTCACGATCTCTCCATATCACGTCCCCCACCACTCTCCATTCAGAAAGTGGTGAAGTGGGGGGGGGGGGGGGGAGGGGGAACAATGCTCCCAGTCCCTTTTTTCCTGCTTGGAGAAAACAAACCTTAACTATCTTTATTATGTCTCCAGGTAGGGGCGTCTTGAGAGATCCTATTGCCACACTCCAAAAGATATTTAAATAAATGGATTTCTTTCATTTTAGTTTAATTCATTAATATAGGAGTGCGTTTTCCTTTTTGACAGCATTGTCTCTTTTTCAAAACTCTTCCTCCCCCACTCCCTAGAGGTTTGTTTTCAACTGCTCCTTATTGTAGTCATGCTTTGAATGTCCCAAGGTGTCACTCTTTCTTCATTTCTGATCTCTGCAGCTGTCCGTGCTGTATTCACACTTAGGATGTCTCAGGATGCTGCTCTCTCCTCTCTGCAGCTGTCCGTGCTGTATTCATGCTTTGGCTGTCCCAGGCTTCTGCTGTCTCCTCTATGCAGCCGCCTGGGATGTATTCACGTTTTTTTTATGTCTCTGGCTTCTGGTGTTTCCATACTGCATCTGTCCGTGCTGTATTCACACTTTGGATGTCTCAGGGTGCTGCCCTCTCTTCTCATGAGGTCTCCAGATGTTTCCTCCCCTGGCCTTCCTTTCAGGAATTACTGAGCTCCAAGGTCACCCTGTGGAAAGATCTCTAGATCTTTGCTGGAGCATGCAGGGTGACGCTCTCCTAGTTTACAGGGAGAACTGGAAGAAAAGGCACCATATGGGACAGTGCCAAGAGGAGCTACGTCCTGCTAATGTCTGCACCTACAAGGGTTATGCAAGTGACTGACTGACACCCCCCCCCCCCTCCATCCACAGTAGCCCCTTTTTCTTCCATTAGCTTGGCAAGAAAGCCACCTGCTGTGGAAACTAGCATCCAACTGTATCCCGTTTCACTGTTAATATCAACAGAATTACCTCCCTGACGAAGCTTTGTAATGATTAACCACCACTGCTAATTACAGCCAGGGACGCCGCACAGTGCAGGAGAGCCGATCCTCTCAGATGCCGCCTGCATCAATACACAGAGGCGCCCCAAGGCCAGGCTGCCCCTGCGCTGGAAAGCGAGAGAGGCTTCCCGCGGCAGACTGGAGTTTTGCCGAGGTGCTTTAAAATCTTGATAGCTAGGCAGTGGGTGTGAGCTGAGAAGAAATCTCTCGGCCTGTCCTGGTCTCCTCTATTCTACTCTGTACTGCTGAGTGTGAAAGCAAGACAGAGGGCCTACAGACCCCCACGACTGGCCACCAGGGAAGCGATGCATTGTCCTGTTGTAAGAAAGCTGCCATGTCAAAATCAGCCTTGCCTTTTGCATAGAATTTTTTTTTATTTGAAGCACAATCGACAAACCTTTGAACATTTTCCCTCTTGGCCCCAATTCCAATGGCGTCTCTGCTTTTTTGAAAATTTTCATATCATCTGCAAGCAGGCCTACTCTCCATTCTTAACCTTCCTCTTAGAAGGAGAGTGAAGAAGACCAGGCCCTGTGGTATCCCACTGCCACGTTGCTTCCAAGCCGTCTATGTGAAAGTCTTACTGAAATAAAGATTGGCACATCTGGTGCACCCACCCTCCTCCCAAATGCTAATCTAATTGTTTCATGAAAGAAATTGATCAAGTTGGTTTGGCAAGATCTTCTCCTTGTGACCCTCTGTTGCCCAGGGTCCAGTAACCCACTTCCATCCCTTGCTCACCAATGATAGTGAGCCAACAGGTCTATGGACCTTCAATTCCCGCTTTTCCCCTCCTGGTAGAGTGATAGAACCTGGACTCGGGGTTGATGCTAAGCCAGGCAAGAAGTAGGTGTTAACATCAAAGCTTCTGGTGCTCCCTCTTGTGCGGAGTATTTTTAGAGGCCTGTTCGTTTCATGTCCTCTGATCACTGGATCCATTCCAGAGCGTGGAAGTGTCCTTGTCTTAAAGCCTTTGAAATTCTTTTAGCTTGGTGATGGGGCGTGGCGAGAGCTTATGGCACTTAAAATATCTTTAACATTGATTAAAGGGTGTCAGGGATAAATTATTCTGATATTTAGAACAAAGGAGTCCTTAATGATTCATTACTCCACCCCCCAACACACAAACACACACACACGTTTCATGCCAAGATGGTGGGTCTCCTCACAGGATCATTTTAAGAGCACCTTGAAGACTTCTCTGGAAGGATTTAAGTAGTTGGGGTCATGCCTGAGGAACAAGGGATGAAGTAGGTGGCCCTGACTGTCTTGCATACTAGATCTCCTGAGGTCTCTTCTAGCCCTATTTTTCTGTAATTTTAGGTAACCTCTTGTGGTCTCTCTTCTGCCCTTTCTCACAATAAATCTAGATAACCTCCTGAGCTCTCTCCCAGCTGTAATTCTATATGACTCCTTGCGGTCTCTTCCAACTCCTTCTCTCTATAAATCTAGGTGACTTCCTGAGGTCTCTCCCAGCTCTCTTTTTCTGTAATTCTATATGACTCCATGCGGTCTCTTCTGGCTCCTTTTCTCTGTAAATCTAGGTGACCTCCCGAGGTCTCTCCCAGCTCTCTTTTTCTGTAATTCTATATGACTCCATGCGGTCTCTTCCAGCTCCTTCTCTCTGTAAATCTAGGTGACCTTCCAAGGTCTTGCCCAGCTCTCTTTTTCTGTAATTCTATATGACTCCATGCGGTCTCTTCCAGCTCCTTCTCTCTATAAATCTAGGTGACCTCCCAAGGTCTCTCCCAGCTCTCTTTTTCTGTAATTTTATATGACTCCATGCGGTCTCTTCCAGCTCCTTTTCTCTGTAAATCTAGGTGACCTCCCGAGGTCTCTCTCAGCTCTCTTTTTCTGTAATTCTATATGACTCTGTGCGGTCTCTTCCAGCTCCTTCTCTCTATAAATCTAGGTGACCTCCCGAGGTCTCTCCCAGCTCTCTTTTTCTGTAATTCTATATGACTCCAAGCGGTCTCTTCCAGCTCCTTTTCTCTGTAAATCTAGGTGACCTCCCGAGGTCTCTCTCAGCTCTCTTTTTCTGTAATTCTATATGACTCCATGCGGTCTCTTCCAGCTCCTTTTCTCTGTAAATCTAGGTGACCTCCCGAGGTCTCTCCCAGCTCTCTTTTTCTGTAATTCTATATGACTCCATGCGGTCTCTTCCAGCTCCTTTTCTCTGTAAATCTAGGTGACCTCCCGAGGTCTCTCCCAGCTCTCTTTTTCTGTAATTCTATATGACTCCATGCGGTCTCTTCCAGCTCCTTTTCTCTGTAAATCTAGGTGACCTCCCGAGGTCTCTCTCAGCTCTCTTTTTCTGTAATTCTATATGACTCTGTGTGGTCTCTTCCAGCTCCTTCTCTCTATAAATCTAGGTGACTTCCCGAGGTCTCTCCCAGCTCTCTTTTTCTGTAATTCTATATGACTCTGTGCGGTCTCTTCCAGCTCCTTCTCTCTATAAATCTAGGTGACCTCCCGAGGTCTCTCCCAGCTCTCTTTTTCTGTAATTCTATATGACTCCATGTGGTCTCTTCCAGCTCCTTTTCTCTGTAAATCTAGGTGACCTCCCGAGGTCTCTCTCAGCTCTCTTTTTCTGTAATTCTATATGACTCTGTGCGGTCTCTTCCAGCTCCTTCTCTCTATAAATCTAGGTGACCTCCCGAGGTCTCTCCCAGCTCTCTTTTTCTGTAATTCTATAGGACTCCATGCGGTCTCTTCCAGCTCCTTTCCTCTGTAAATCTAGGTGACCTCCCGAGGTCTCTCTCAGCTCTCTTTTTCTGTAATTCTATATGACTCCATGCGGTCTCTTCCAGCTCCTTTTCTCTGTAAATCTAGGTGACCTCCCGAGGTCTCTCTCAGCTCTCTTTTTCTGTAATTCTATATGACTCTGTGCGGTCTCTTCCAGCTCCTTCTCTCTATAAATCTAGGTGACCTCCCGAGGTCTCTCCCAGCTCTCTTTTTCTGTAATTCTATATGACTCCATGCGGTCTCTTCCAGCTCCTTCTCTCTATAAATCTAGGTGACCTCCCGAGGTCTCTCCCAGCTCTCTTTTTCTGTAATTCTATATGACTCCATGCGGTCTCTTCTAGCTCCTTCTCTCTATAAATCTAGGTGACCTCCCGAGGTCTCTCCCAGCTCTCTTTTTCTGTAATTCTATATGACTCCATGCGGTCTCTTCCAAACCTATGAGTCTGCCTTTAGATTAAATAACCCAGGAAAGGGATGGAGGAGTAAGACCTACAGGATATTTTCAGAGCCCTGAAACTAGAATGAGTTCTATGTGCATGTTGCTCATGGTAGCAGATCAGAACTTTTTTCCTTTACTATACTGCTGACTCTCTCAAACCACTGTTTTTGTGTCTAAACTTAGACGTGTAAGTAAGGAGCTTCTTACCTCTCTCCCTGGGAGAGATGGCAAGCCAGCTGCGTCGTCCCAGGTGGCTTAAGGAGATGGCGGGGGTTGCTAGGCAAGAAGCCCAGCTTCTGAAAAGAACTGGGTGAAGGCTGAAGGTCATAGCCGTTTCTCTCTCTCTCAGGTGGGTCATACAGTGTCTCCTTGTAACCCTGCCTGTGTTTGGTGGGGGTTAGTGATGAGAGCTGGGGATTCATGGCACAACTTTACAGGAGCAGTTCAGGAGCCTGATTGCAGCCGCCTCTGGGACGGAGGATCTGGAAGTGCATTTTGGGCACTAGACTGAAACAAAGATTCCTGGTGGCAAAGGGTGGAAATTCTGCAATGCTATACCTGCCCTGTAGTGGGGAAACAAGCTCCTCCTCCCCCTGCACTCACCACAGCACAGGCAATGTACATGGATATAATACGTATGCATACATGTACCCACCCACACGTGTGCCCCCCCCCCATGCACCCTCTCTCTCTCTCTCTCCTATAGTGGGCTGGGGAGGGGATTAGCTGATATGGCTCCTGGAAGGAGCTCACATGATACAGATATCATTATTTCATTATTACAACAGTAATAAGTGAGGGACTGCTGGGTTGCTGGACGGCAGCTGCGGTGATGAATGGATGCAGCCTCGACTCTTCTCCTTCGTTCATGTGGGTGATGAAGGGGCTGCTCCGGGCATTTCTCTTTCTCCTGCTGGTTCTGTCTGGCACTATTACGCAGCGCATCCATTAAAGCAGGGGTTCTCAGCCCGCTCCTCAGAACACAGGCAGCCGCTTAGCATTTCAGGATAGCCACAATGAGTAGGCATGTGAGAAATCTTTGCACACTGCCTTTAATTTCATGCCTGTTCATCGTGAATATCCTGAAAACAGACTGGCTGTGTGCATCCCGAGGACCGGCTGGGGAACTCTTGCATTAAAGAGAGAGGACAGCTGGGGAAGGGTCCCTTCCTGTTCTCTCCATGGTGGCGAGTGCAGCCTTCTCTCCCCTCTGTCTCTCTCTGCAAAACCAGGACGAGAGGAAAGTTACAGGAGGGTGAAGGGGAGCAGGAGGCAAAAGCCGTCTAACACCATGTATATGCAGCAATGGAGGAGACATACTTAGGACTGACAGCTATGGGGAAACGCGTGTGTGTAAATGGAAAGGGGCTATCAGGATGTGTTTTTAAAGACTGTACATAAGGGCTGTGTATATGTTCCTGGGGGTGTTAAGGGTTGTGTGCATCTGCATTTCTGTCTATATATTAAGTTCTGTATGTGAGTGTTGGTAAGACTTCTTGTATCTGTGTGTGTCTGATGTTAAGACTTGTGTGTATTTGTGTGTGTTTATGATGTTAGGGGTTATGTGTGAATTGGTAATGGTTGTATGTGTGTGTGATGTTAAGAGTTGTATGTCTCTCTGTAGTGTGTGTATTGATAATGGTTGTGAACATGAGAACTGCCATACTGGGTCAGACCAAGGTCCATCAAGCCCAGTATCCTGTTTCCAACAGAGGCCAATGTAGGTCATAAGTACCTAGCAGTTTCCCCAAAAGACACAGCTTCCACAATGCTTGTATTGGGGTAAGCAGTGAATTTTCCGAGTCCCCTTTAATAATGGTTTATGGACCTTTCCTCCAGGGACTTGCCTAAACCTTTTTTAAACCCAGTTACACTAACAGCTTTTACTACATTCTCCGGTAACAAATTCCAGAGTTGGATTACACATTGAGTGAAAGAATATTTTCTCTTAGATAGGTTACACTGTAGCTTCATTGCATGTCCCCTAGTCTTTCTATATTCTGATGATGTAAACAATCGATCTACGTTTACCCGTTCCACTCTGCACATTAAGTTATAGACCTCTATCATATCTCGCCTCAGCCATCTCTTTTCCAGCTTGAAGAGACCTAATCTTTTTAGCCTCTCTTCATAGGGGTATCCTTCCATCCCCTTTACCATTTTGGTGGCTCTTCTCTGTACCGTTTCTAATTCCGCTATATCCTTTTCAAGATATGGCGACCAGAATTGCACACAATATTCATGGTGCGGTCTCACCATGGAATGGTATAGAGACATTATAATACCCTTTGTTTTATTTTCCATTCTTTTCCTTATGATACCTAGCATTCTATTTGCTTTCTTGGCTGTTGGTTTTAACAATGATGCCTAAATCATTTTCCTGGGTGATGGTTCCTAATGTGGAACCTTGCATCGTGTAACCATAGTTTGAGTTGTTCTTTCCTAGGTGCATAACTTTGCACTTGTCCGCATTAAATTTCATCTGCCATTTGGATGACCAGTCTTCCAATTTATCAAGGTCCTCTTGCAATTTTTCTCAATTCTTATGGGTTTTAACAACTTTGAATAATTTTGTGTCATCTCCAAATTTGTTTACCTCACTTATTCTTCCCATTTCCAGGCCATTTATGAATATATCAAAAAGCAGCGGACCCAGCACAGATACCTGGGATACTCCACCTTTCTCCGCTGGGAGAACTGGCCATTTAGCCCTACCCTCTGCTTTCTGATCCACAATAGTACACTGACTCCTATGTGCATGTTTGTGTGTGTGTGTGTGTTTTATGAAGTTATGGTTTGGGTGTCTCTGTGTGTGTCCTGACACCAGATCAGAGATCATCTGGACCAACATTGGAACCCAGGAGCTAGGTTGGGGAAACATTTCCAGCCCGCTACCTAGATGCAGTCACAGCCAATTTGTGCCCAAGGATCTTTCCCTGGAAGTATGTACATATGCCTACTTTCCCTTCAAAAACTGCCCATGGGTACAAATTATCCAAAACTATAGCTGCTTCTCATCCAGGTAGATTTTCTATGAAAATAGAAATTGCTAAGATCCGCTAATATTAACTCATATTAGTTCATCATTAGAAACATACTGTAGAAACATGATGGCAGATAAAGACCATACAAGCTATCCAGTCTGCCCTTCCATACCAACCACTAAGCTCTACAGTTCATTTTTTCCTTTGGAGACCTTCTCTGTTTGTCCCATGCTTTCTTGAATTCAGATACAGTTTTGGTCTCTACTACCTCCACTGGGAGACTATTCCATGCATCTATTGTGCATTATTTTAACACAGATCTCATGTTATTCAATGAAACCTGGGTACTAATAATGCACATTAATGTCAGCATGCTTTAGTAACTAGCTCCTGGAAACGGCTCCCCTCAAGCCGGCTAAATGTACTTGTGCTGTGGGAGTCTGTGCATTTAACCAGACTGAGTGAGGGCAATTCTCAGATGAGCCATTGGTTTTGGAAACTGCCCCCTCTCTTTGTTCTTTTGCCAGCACATACACAAACCACCAAGAAGGTGTCCTGAATCTTGAAATCGGGTTGGAAAGAGAACGAGATAGATCTCGGAGCAGCCAGACAGATATACCAAATGAAACACATTGGGATGCCAAACAAAAAATCTCTCATCCCAAAGTTAAATTTTACCAAAATAACCAAGAGATAATTGTCACCCTAGACTATGCAGGTCTTGACCTGATCCTCGGGACCACTGAGAGCTAAGGGTTGGCCATGCGGAGGGAATATATGGCTGGGAAAGATAATCTGACTGACAATTGCCCTGCTATATTGCAACTAAACCACACATATTCCATCATACATAGACCTTTAGGCATGCTAAAAGGTGACATTTCTATGGGCATCTTTAGGTTGGTAGACTCATACAGCACCCGTGTAATCTTCAGGTGTGTGCATGGTTTTTGCCGTTAGTCAGACACACAGAGAAGAAGTGGGTGCATGGATTTTCCTGAATTTCAAAGGGAAACAACCTTGACGTCACAAGGAACCTGCCAGTCTGTGTCGTCCTCAGATGGGCAGGGAACCTGCTTATAAAGAAATGGAAAACGTCTGTCTTACATGTCTTGAATTAAGTATGGGGTGGGTGTTGCCACCTGCCATATGGGCTTGAATTACCACAGACTGCATGCTGGATGTTGCTTTTCTTAAAATATTTACTTTAAAAAATGCATAACAACAGGCGGAGAGTTCTCATTGGAGGAGTGTGGAGGAGGATTCTCGTGGCCAGAGTCCAGCAGCTCTCGGTAGCGAGCCATCACGCTGGCAAACGCTTATAAATATTTGGACAAGTGGCAGGTCGTTGGGGAAGCCTTTCTCGGCAATCTCCTGGAGGCTGAAACAGTGACGGTGCCACAGTGGCAAGCAAGAGGTGTAGATTCCAGCTTTGGGAGGCCGTGGGGGTTGGAGGGTGATGAGGCAGGGGGTGGGCATGTGGGACTGGCATGGATGGCTTTTTATTGGATTCAGGGTGACAGTGGGTGACTCAGTACTAGAGGGAGAGTAGCACAGGATAGCTATGTGTTGGAAGGAGGATGGCTGCAGATGGGAGGGTAGCTCTCTTCTAAGGAACCCTTCTGTGGGTCCTGGTGATCTGAGCCATTTTAGACCAGTGCCCCATGCCTTCTCGCTGTGGTTTTAAAGCAGTTGCAGACATTCCACAATAACCCTCATTCATTTGACTCAAGCGTCTGGCTTTTGGGCCAGTCATGGCACAAGAACTCTGATGGTTTGACTTCTCAATGACCTTTTTACGTGTCTGCAACCAGAGTGAACCTTGCAACTTGAGTATGCTGGAGTTCTTTCAGTTTTCAATCTAATTGACCACCAGGTTTTGCTTGGGAGAAGTGGGTATGGAAAGAGCTATTCTCCACTGGCAATACTTGGTGCAGTCTCCCTCTTTCTCTTTGATGTTTGGTGTTCCCCATGGTTTGCTTTTGTTCCCAGTATCCTGTTACATCTTTTTGAGATCTTTGGAGGAACTTAATACATGCATTTGACTTAGGTGTCCCAATTTATGTGACTGATATCCAAATTTCATTACTGGGTCCTGTAAAATACAGATCAATGCTTGGAAGCTCTCTGGCCCTGGGTAGGAAATGATTGCCTGAACTCTGACAAATCAGAGGCATTAGCTATGAGCAACGAAACCTCTGACAGTTTCAGCAGAGCCTTGGCCAAATGGAATATCTCTTCTGTTAGAAGGGGAGCTATACAATGTGGGAGTCTTTACAGAATCTGACTTAAACCCTCATTCCTGTATCACCAATGTATCTAGAACAATGGTTCTCAACGCAGTCCTTGATGGTCAGGATATCTAACTGAATATGCATGAGATATATTTGCATGCACTGCCTCCATTGTATACAGATCCATCTCATGCATAGTCATTGCGGATACCCTGAACATCTGACTGGCCAAATGGTCCTGAGAGGACTGGAATGAGAACCACTGATCTCGAAAACCTTTCCGCCAGCATTGCTGGACAGGGCATCTGAGGTCACTTCTTGATGGCTTGATCCTGGTTATCTTGACTGTAGACTGCTGCAGCAGCTAATATGTGGGATTCCCCACGTCAGATTTAAGATGGTTGGAACTGGTCCAGGTCTCAGGTCCGGAAACAATATAAGACAATTTCTTACACCCCCACCCTCTCATGTAGAAGCGGCATAGGCTTTCCATCACATAGAGCAGAATTTAAGGCTAATCTTTAAGGCATTTCGTTACTGACCAATTAATCCAGTACCCCTCAAACCAAGCTCCTAGATCACAAAATACTGCGTTGCTGGTAGTCCTTTCCATGAAAACTGTAGCAGCTCCTTCTGTTGTCTTTTCATCTTCTGTACTAGCTTTCTAGAGTGGGCTGAAGGTTGATGATGGCACACTTCCTTTTTGCAAGGAATTATTTTGTCATTGAGCTAAAGGCCTTTGATCTTTAGCTATAGGAGGATTTTCCATAAAAGCTGTTTTTGTATTCATTGTGACTCTCTGTAAGGCACAAGGACAGCCAGGAGTATGTGTGCCCCCAGCTTGATTTTGGGAATTTTCACATTAGGGCTTCCGTGCTTAATTTCTAATATTTGAGACTGCAATATCGGTATCAACCTGGGATAGCTTTTCCTTGGGCGAGGCAGCTGTGACCTAACCCATGTCTCTTGAGTCATGATAGATGAGGGGTGGGGTAGGGGAGATGCCTTCTTCTCTGTCATGCAAACCATCATTACCAGATGTACTCATAGGCACTCCAAGAACACAAATATCCAGTCAGGTTTGGCTGTTAGAACGAAGGGGACTTTACTGATAAACTCTAGTATCCCAGATCTGAGAGCAAACAGGCATACATAAATCAATAGGTTACCGCCAAGCAGAGTTTGGACTAAAATGTCTGAAAAATGAACCCAAAATAGATCCACTACACTCTGGAGATCCCTTCCTGTTTCCGTCTCCTCTGCGAATTCAACGGGAGGCGGCAGGAGCCAGCCTCGGAGCTTTGGCTTCTATCTGGTCCTATAGCCAAAATCCAGGGCCGGGGCAAGGTTATTGGATGCCCTAGGGCAAACCTTCAGCCTTGTACCCCCTCACAATTAGCCTTTAGACTTCTCCCCCCTCCAAAACCCCCCCCCCCATTCTTTTGATAATTAAACATGAACATAATCTTTCAACACCACCCCTCTCAGAACAATCCTATGAAATGTCATCTTTGGACATCACGGGCCCGATATTTAGCACCGGTGGCACTGAACTTTAAACCCAGATATTCAATGTGGGGGCCATATCCAGGCTCTGGCATTCAATATCCAGGTTACCTAGATTGCTACAAAGCTAACCAGGCAGCGGCGATCTACTGCTCAGTTCATTTCTGTGGCGAACGTTAGGCCAGTGTGTCCTGCGTATGACTTTTGCTGCTTCTCACTAAGGGCCCCATAATGATCGGGGCCCATCTAGATGGTCCGGATTTGCACCTGATTCTGCACCCGCAGGAGCTAGATGTTCCAGCGGGAGCAGAATCGGGACAAAGGGCCTGGATGGGCTGGACGGGCCCCGATTCTGTCCCGCTGCACATATGGTTCCCACCCTGTCCAACCCTCCCAAAGCTTCTGCATGGAGCCTCGATGCCATGACGTCCCATCGCCATGGCACCAGGACGCCATGCAGGAGCCCCGATTCCCCACACCGGATTAAAGGTCCTGTTCCCCATCATCTAACCCCTGATACGGCCCGCTGCTGCCCCAGGCGTACAGGACCATGACCAGAATTGGCCCTGTATGTCTGGGGCTATGGTCCCACCTCCGCACCGCCCACACTCCTCCTCTGGCCCTCCCCCTCCCGCCCCCGTCCAGAGCTCCCCACACATCTCCTCTGTATGTGCGGGAAGTTTTGGAAACGGAATCGGCCCCCAGTGAATAGCAGAGGATGTATGTCCAAACTGGACGTGACCCCCTAAATGGCCAGTGGCAATATTGAGCCGCTGCCCAGTTAGGGATGGGTGCCACCCCAGAACTACCACAGCACACTCTGATTAGTCTCTGGGCATGATGTGAAGGCATACATGTTAGTGCCGCCGAAAATCCAGCCCGTCTGCAAAGCGTGCAAATGCTTTTGAATATCTCCCGCCTTCCCCCACACTTTCAAATATTTCTTTATTTTATTTATTTATGTGCACTTATGTACCGCCTTTCCTAAATCAAAGAGGTTTACAGTGAACTCAAGAATTGCATTACAACATGCATGCATTACACTGAACTTTGGAAACAGGGTGCACCATATTGGTAACAACACGAGATAATATTATTTAACAAAGAATTTCAACCAACTATTTACATGTGGAATTTGTGAGTGAGTATGGAATGATCTGAGCTAAATATTGACCTTAGGTTTAATTAAGTTACTTATTCTTTCTACATTAAACTGTTGCCCTGTGTGTCTTGTTTCAGGTGATGTATTGGGTGATGTTCATTTTACTTGCAAGCTGAGGGGTAGCCAGGACTGACCTTTGGTACACTTAGAATTTGGCCACTTGTAGGATATCGCTTCTTTACTCCATTGTCCTAGATATCTGAGGATACCAGATCCCCCTTTAATTCACCCCTCCAGAAGCCCTTTCATGTCTAAGCACAAGGTCACACAATAATCCAAACAGCGCAGTTGTCACCCAAACCCTTGGCCTCTTCGATCTCCTTCTGGGATCACTATAAGCAAAATGGAAGTAGATAAATGTTCCGTCCAGCTGACATTCATCCACTTTGGATAGATGTGAGGAAATATTTTGGGCTATTGATCCTGTCCATCTGCCTTGGAGCCTCGTCCCATGACCTCCCTATTCTAGAACAGTTTGCCTCAGGGCCAATATCTCCAAATGGGTTACTTTTGCTCATACCATGTCAGTAATGAACCTCACTCCTAAATTAGGGAATGTGGTATATTACCTCAACATCTCACATTTTTACTGCTAAAGCTCCCCATAGTATTTGGAGTTCACAAGACGTAACATGTATAGGCAACCTAACAAAGTGTCCTTGGAAGCTGCTTTTAATCAGGCCTATGCAACCAATACAATGGGAAATACTTTTGTACCTTTGGGCTCTTTGAGGTAAAGGTCTCCACCTGCTTCCTTCTACCATTTGTTGCAGACTTTTCACCATGTTGGTTGCCTTTCTCTAGACCACCTCTAGCCTGCCTATATCCTTTCAGCGTTCTTCAGGTGAGGTCTTACTAATAACCTTCATAGAAGCATTATCGACTCCTTTTTTTTCTGCTGGTTACACCTCCCTATATGTACCCCAGCATTCCTGTAGCTCAGTCCACCACATTATCACATTGCTTTCCTACCTTGAGGTCATTGGACACGATCACTGCAAAGTCTCTCATCTCCCTTGGTGTACCATGGTCTCAGATTTCTGCATCCCAAAAGCATGACTCTGCAATTTTTGCATTCAACTACTCATCAAACTTTCTTGGTTCACATTTCATTCCATAAGGAGTGTCTAGTCTACTGCAGATGTTGGAATTAGATTTAGCTTGCACCTTTTCTCAGAAGTTCAAGGTAATTTACATTCAGGTACTGAAGGCATTTTCTCGCCCCCCAGAAGATTTACAGTCTAAGTTTGTATCTGAAGTAGTGGAGGGTTAATTGGCTGCCCAACATTGCAAGGAGTGTTGGTGGGTTTTGACCATAGCTTCCTTTGTTGTTAGTCCACTGCTTTATCCATTAGGCTACTCCTCCATTCCTCCATCTTCAACCAGATGAATCTTTCCTCCTAGCCTCTCTACGATACCGCATTTGAAAATATTGAACAGAACTGGCTCAGGACTGATCCCTAAGGTGCCCCAGTAATCGCCGCCCTTTCCTCAGAGTAAATTCCATTTGCTACCACACTCTGTCATGTATCAACCACCAGTCTTCCAACTTGGGATCCTCCCCCGGCTGCTCTCTTGAACAATAAATCTCCTTTATGGAACAGGATCAAACATTTGCTGGAATCCAGTTGAACCACATCCAGTACCCTCCTGGATCTAATTCTCTCATCATGCAGTTGAAGAAATCCGTCGGATTCATTAGAAATAATCTACTTCTGGTAAATCCATTCTGTCTCAGATCCTTCAGCCCCCTGGATTGGAGATCATTTATGCCCTTTCCTTCAGTAGAATGTCCATTAGCTTTTCCAATACTGAAGTCAGGCTTACCGGCCCGTTCTTTCCAACCATCTCTCTGTGAAGCTCTGCACAGTTCTGAGTTTCATTTTAAGGGGTTCTTTTCGTTTCTGGGGGTGTTTCATTTTGGAAATTGCATTGTTAACAAAATGAATTTGAGGCACTAATTCTTTTTTGACATTTTGTCTTGAAACTAATCAAGGCTGTTTCCTTGTGGCTTTCATTTCAGTTCAAAATCAATGCATGTCCCTATTCTCAGTTGCCACTTTTATGAAGAGGGGTCATGCCCATCCTTCCCTAGCCCTGCAGAAACACTCTTTTATCTCCAAAGATTGGTCCAGTGGACCTCCCAGAACCTGCCTATTCCAGAAAGCATCTCACCCTTTCGCACATTCAGCTTTGCTACCATCATCCGAATACTCTCTTCAGTACAGTGTTTCCCATTGAGTGTGCTGATAGCCCCTCAGCCCTCATTGTCTGTGCCACCAAAAGCCCCACTGTCTGATGCCCAGGTCCAGGCTAGCACCTGGGCTCTGCTCTCGGTATCTCACAGCAACAAGAGACACTAATGATGGCGCTCTCTTTCAGTATTTATGCATTTTTGCGTGCAGTTTTTACACACAAAAAAGGAACATAAATGTGAATTATACAACCTATGTTAGAGAATGAATTATTCCCAGATACACTAACATGCAATTTAGTCCTCAGTAGGGAGGTGTCACATATTAAAGGAAAAGCTGAAGAGCCTCTGTAAAAGAAGCAAACCCTATAAGATCATATGATGGTCTATATTGTGACCAAATCAAATAACCCCAGAAATATTCTAACAAAGAGGTTAAAAAAATATATTTTGTTTCCCTTAAATTTAACCAAAGATTTGCATGGAAATTGTATTAAGAAAACTGCCACTAGGTCCATGACCTATGACTTCAAAAATGCAATGTGTCAGTGCTGACCCAGCAGCCCCTGGATGTGACCAGAAGTAGATTTCCAGGTCATTTTTCTGAGGCAATGGAGGGTAAAGTGATTCGTCTAAGGTCACGGGGAGGGCCAGCGAGACTCAAACCTTGATCTTTCGGTCAGCAAGCCACTGCTATAACTACTAGACTAATCCTCCATTTGAAGAAAACCTTTCCTCCCAAATTGTATCAGACGTGCTGTTTTTGAATCCTGATGTTCCGCATTCTCTTGCCCACTATTTGTGTGTATCTTGCCATACTCTAGTTCTTAGTTTTGTGATTGTTTTTTCATCTTGATTAGACTGTAAGCTCTGATGAGCAGGAACTGCGTCTTACATCTATATGTACAGTGCTGTGTACCCCTTGTGGTGCTATTCACATGATTAGTAGTAGTGGTAACTGGGAAAACATTCCACCCTTTTGCCCTCTCTAAAAGGTAAGTCTCTCAAATTCTCAGTGAACGTCTCGGCACCAAATCCTTAATGGTTTCTCAAATCCAAGTTATCGGAAGGATCATCATTAGATTAACACCGGGGATATCGTTGATCAAGACGTAGCCACCCCTGCCTCTTCCAGATTCTCGACTATGGAGCCCAGAGTAATGTTGAACATCTCAAGAACAGATGCAATAAGTCTTTAAATTATCCACTAAGACTTTCTTAAAAAGCTCTTGGGGTGACAATAATCGAGTCTCAGGGAAAGTGAGCAGTCTTGGGATCTCATTTCTCCTGGCATTCTCCACCTGTTGAATTTTCTTGTGAAGCAGTATATTGTCTTTGGTGAAGATTCAGACATCCGGCCACCCAGTGTCATCCCCAATTTATTATCACGCTCACTCAAATTCCAGTTCTAGCTTTCACATTTTTGTGGCAGTTCCTTAGCGAAAACATAAAATTTGAGGATATTAGAGAGATTAGTTTCAGACCTTGTCACTAACTGCTAGATCCACCCTGGAGTAACAATCTAGATATTCCTGAGGGCCTCTCTCCAGCATCTAAAATGACACCAGAATGAGAGCAGATAATCACTGGATTGGAGCTACCCTACTTTCCAGGGCCCTCATTATATTGGCTCTCCGAGCCGCCTCTGGAATTTTATCCTGAACTCTTGGCTCCAAGCCACACATTAGTTTATTTACGTCTCCACCTGTCTCGATCTCATCCAGGCTTGAGAACTTGCAGCTCTCACATTTTTCTCTTTCCCCACCTCCCTTGATGCCCAACTCCTCCCCCCTCCAGGGGACTTGTGAGGTTACAACAGATATGAGTGACCCATCCCAGGATGACATCACACATAGCAAGAGGTCCTCTAGTCTGGTTCCTGTGCTGGCTGTAGTCCGCTGCTGTGTGAGAGGTAGACCAAATTATCAAGCAGTCCTAGGGCTGGCATTGCAGACTCCGCTTTCCCCTATCCTCTTCCCCATGGCAAAATCTGGAACTCTTTGACCAGCAGTCCTTCTTAAGTGTAGGAGCTCCTTTCTGGGCATGTGTGTGGTCACTAATGCCCCTCTCCTTCCCAGTTCTAGTATGAGCCCCAGAGTGTGGGAATTACAGTAGCAGTAGCAGGAAGGCACAGATAGCCGAGCCCCGCTACGCACATTGCATACAATGTTTCCTCCTATTTTCTCTCCTTTGAGTCCTGTCCATCTTCTCCCCAAGCGGAGTGAGTTGGGGAGAATGTACACTGGGCACCACAGGTGATTCACTGTGAGTGTTGCGAGCAGCAGCATTGGACGAGCTTTGGGAACCAGAGGCGGCAGCTAAGGTAACTAAGCCGGTGCCCACGTTGCATGGACTTCTAAAGTCTAGGAGTGGGGCGACATGTTCATGGTGACGCACAGGACAGAGGGAGAATGAGCCCAGGTGTGGTAAGGAGCAGCAGCCTGCAAGAGCGTCGGGCAGATGGGTGGTTGTTCCCATGTTAAAAGACAGCTACGGGGCAGAGAGAGAAAGCAACAGAAGCTGAAGCACCAAATTATGGTGGAAACCCAAGGAAGTGTTAATGAAAAACCTGCTGAAGTCGCGGGGTCCCACAAATGCAACATGGTTTAATGAATCACATGATTAGGATATAGTTATACCTGGTTATATAATCTATTCAGAAGAGACAGAGAAAATGGAAGAGGTGGAGGAGTAGCCTTGTATGTCAAAAGCAATATTAAAGCTACTGAAATGCAGGGGGCATGGGGAAAAGAAGAAGCGCTCTGGATTGCATTGGAAAGAGGAGATGGCACTGCCATCCATACTGCTGTAGTCTACAGACCTCTGACTCAAATTGAAGAGATAGATAACAAACTGATTATAGATATTGCCAAGATAGCCACAAAGGGGGAAGTGATAATATTGGGTGACTTTAATCTACCAGATATGGATTGGATTATTCCTTCTGCAAATCTGGAAAGAAGCAAAAAAATTGTAGATGCTCTCCAAATGCGTTACTTAGACAAATGGTGATGGAACCAACCAGGAAAGCTCAACACTGGATTTAGTGCTCACCAACGGTGATAGCGTGTCAAATGTCTGCGTGAGTGCCCCTGTGAGTAGCAGCGATCAGCACACGGTGTGGTTTGAGATAAAAGCCATGGTACAGGCCAATCATAGCAAGCTAAAAGTCCTAAACTTCAAAAACACCGACTTCAATAAAATGGCTGAGTACCTAAAGGAGGAGTTGGCAGGGTGGAAGGGGATAAGGGAAGTGGAATTGAAATGGGCTAAACTAAAGGTGGCAATAAAAGGGGCAACAGATAAATATGTAAGAAAAATAAACAAAAACAAGAGAAGAAAACCTGTTTGGTTTTCTAAAGAAGTGGCTGCTCAAATAAAGGCAAAAAACACAGCTTTCGCAAAATTCAAAAGCTCGCAAACAGAAGAACACAGAAATGATTACAGGACCAAACTCAAGGAGACAAAAAGGAGAAATAAGGATAGCAAAATCAAAGGCAGAGGAAAAGATGGCTAAAGATGTTAAGTGTGGCCACAAAACCTTCTTCAGGTATATTCGGGAAAGGAAGAAGATCAGAGTTGGAATTGCAGGACTCAGAAGTGCTGCAAACGGACTCGTGGAAGGTGACATTGAAAAAGCAAAATTGCTAAACAAATACTTCTGCTCTGTTTTTACTAAAGAAAGTCCTGGAGAAAGACCTCATGTGACTCCCAAATATAAAATATAAAAATGGGAATGAAGTAGATACCACACCATTCATAGAAGATGAAGTGTTAGAACAACTTGCGAAACTGAAAATGGACAAGGCCATGGACCGGATGGGATACATCCCAGGATACTGAAAGAGCTCAGAGAGGTTCTTGTAGGGCCGTTAAAGGATGTTTTCAACAGATCCTTGGAAACAGGAGAGGTTCCTCAGGACTGGAGAATGGCTGATGTCGTACGTCTACACAAAAGTGGTGACAGGGAAGAAGTGACAAACTACAGGCCCGTGAGCCTTACCTCGGTGGTGGGAAAGGTAATGGAGATGCTCCTGAAAGAGCGAATAGTGAACTTTCTCAAAACCAGCAGGTTGCAAGACCCGAGGCAACATGGTTTTAACAAAGGATGATCCTGGCAAACAAACCTGATTGAGTTCTTCGACTGGGTGACCAGGGAACTGGATCAGGGGCATGCGATGGATGCCATCTACCTGGATTTCAGCAAAGCCTTTGATACTGTCCCTCATAGGAAGTTTATCAATAAACTCAGTAGCTTGGGGACAGATCCCAAGATGGTAAATTGGATCAGAAATTGGTTGACTGACAGATGACAGAAGGTGATGGTAAATGGAGCTCAATCAGATGAAGGGAAGGTGATTAGCGGGATGCCCCAGGGATCGGTCCTGGGCCCGGCACTGTTCAATGTATTTGTGAGCGATATTGCTGAAGGACTGAACAGAAAAGTCTGTCTTTTTGCAGATGACACAAAAATTTGCAACAGAGTGGACTTCCCCGAGGGAGTGGTTAACATGAGGAAAGATCTACAAAAGCTGGAAGAATGGTCTAATGCTTGGCAATTATGATTTAATGCAAAGAAGTGCAGAGTCTTGCACTTGGGTAGCAGAAATCCAAGGAAAATGTACGCATTAGGTGGCGAGAGGTTGGTGTGCACGGATCAGGAGAAAGACCTTGGTGTGATTATTTCTGAAGATCTCGAGGTGGCAAAACAGTGCGACAAGGCGGTGGCAAAAGTCAGGAGGATGTTGGGCTGCATACAAAGAGGAATTACCAGCAGAAAGAAAGAGGTACTAGTGCCACTGTATAAGTCACTGGTGAGTCCTCACTTGGAGTACTGTGTTCAGTTTTGGAGACCGTATCTTGCAAAGGATGTAAAAAGACTGGAAACTGTTCAGAGGAAGGCGACCAAAATTATTTGGAGCCTGCGTCAGAAGCCTTATGAGAAGAGACTAGAAGACCTAAACATGTACACTTTGGAGGAGAGGAGGGACAGAGGAGATATGATTCAGACCTTTAAATACTTAAAGACTATTAATGAACAAACAAACCTCTTACAAAGACGGGGAAGCTGTAAAACTAGAGGGCATAACAGGAAGCTGCAAGGTGGTAAATTGAAAGGCAATGTCAGGAAATACTTTTTTACTGAAAGGGTGGTGGATGCTTGGAACGCCTTCCCGATGGAAGTGGTGGGGGCAAACACGGTGACGGAATTCAAAATGGCATGGGACAGACACAGTGCATCCCTTTACAGCAACAGGATAAAATCAAAATAAATTGAACCATCTAAATTCTCAACAAATAGGGGTGTCCTACATAGAGTGGTGTGTTCACCTCTAAACAAAGATGTGGGGAGGGGTGGCCTGCACGGAGCAGCAGGTGCACCTACTCCTGTCATATTGCTGGGCAGACTAGATGGACCATACTGGTCTTTATCTGCCGTCATTTACTCTGTTACTATGTTACTATCCTCCAGGGCTAGAGGACCTGGAGACGACAGGGTAAAATTCACAGGTGGCGACTGGAGGAACCAAACCAGCAGCAGTTACCCACACAGTGGGCCACAATGGTAGCGCATGGTTGTGACATGATATAAACATGGAAGCCTTTGGTAATGTTTGTGGGCATGTGCCCCCGTCCCCCATGCCGATAGCATGGTACAGTCATGTGCACTGAGCTAACCAGCACCTGGTACAGCTGCAGTAATGGCAACAGCCGCAGTTAGCACGCAACCATAAGGTCCATGCTGACCCCCCACATGCGATCAATGCCCACAGAATGCCGCACTCTACCCTGTCTCTACCCACTGACATGCTAACGGTTAGTAGGGGGTCACCAGCACAGCACCTTGTGTGAAATGTCAGCGCTATCTGTTTGCATGCTTTTGTAAACGCGCCCCCTGGGTACATGTTTCTGTCTATATGTGTGAGCATATATATGTAACTGTAGCCGCTTAAAGCTGGTGGTGTGTGGCAACCACTGAAGCTTCCTACCTTGGTGTAAGTGTGTTACGCAATTTCAAAAGCTACCGGAAGAGTATTGCCTTAAAATTCAGAAGAGATGTGTGGGGTGGGCTGCTTTTAGCCATGAGTCCTCAACATGTCGACACCACCTGTTCTGTGAACATTTTTTTTTCATTTAAAGTGCTTCTATAAATAAGAGAGACGTCAAGTCTTTACGAAAAGAAGGAAAAGAATGCCCCCTCTTGCCTCAGTCACAGGTAAAGCATTCCACATTTTCGGGGCAGCATATAAAAACCCCACATTCCCGCGTTAAAGGGCATGCTTACTAAACCGCGCTAACTGCTGTACTAGCACGCGGTTCAGCATGTGGGGAGCCCTGCACAAAAATTTCCATGTAAAACGATTAGCATGTGAATGGATAGAGACAGGGTGGGTTGGGGCATAATGTGAGTGTTGACAGCATGTCATGGTTAGTGTTGGTGTTTTGGGTGCACACGAATTGCGAATGTTGCAGTTAGCATGGGTACACTTAATGCTACTTCAATGGGTATCTGTGAGCTGGTTAATGCAATGCTACATTTTAGCACTGCCTTATCAACAGTGGGGTGGACTCACATGCTGCAAAATATTAGCACAGACTCCACATGAATTTGGTGGCCAATTGCACGCACCTTAATAAATATGCCCTTAAATGTGTTTTTTAGCTGAGATGGTAGAGGAAGAACACAGTGATGCTACATAGTCATTTTTTTGGACTTGAAAGTTTGGAAAACAGTGTTTATAAATGGTGTGGCATTTGCCCCACTCCTACATGCCAGCCATCTGTTCTCCTTCCCCAGCGCTGTCTTCAATGAGCACGGAATGGAAGGATTGGTTTAATATTTCCATATTCTCCTTGGTGCACACCACACATCGGTCCTGGACACCCTTCAGTCCTACAAGCCTTTCTCGGACTTTCTAAAAAGTCTTGTCACCTCACTTTGGGGGCAATGTGATAAGGAGTCGGGTAGAGATAAGTGGCATCAACGTGTGTAAATTGTGTATTTTCAGTGACGTCTCAAAGAGCTCGTACACATGTATCTTAGCCATTTGCTGTTCTATATGTACACACATCAGGCCAATAATGCGTACTTTCACTGTGGGTGTGCATGTGCGTGAAACCTGGGGGGAACATGGGTGGGTCACAAATTTACATGTGTAAATTAAAAGATGCTAGAATTTATACGCCATATGGTTGGTGTAAGAGATCACGCCGATTTGATGGATGTATCCCACTACTTACACCACTATTTTATAAGGAAAGTACTTGACTTTATGAAGCAGGCATTAATTACACAGAACTTCATAAAATTATGCCATTTATGGATTACATTTCTTCCACTTGCGCTTTGTACTTTGGGACTTTATTTTTTCATCCAACTCCTTGGAAACTATAGCGGTTTCCTTTTCCTCTTGCTTTATTTACTTACCTTGAGCATGCCTTGCTTGTTCTTTCATTTCACCATTCTCCTCCCACCCTGCCCAGTACCTCCTTTAAGGTAATTCCCCATTTTCTCAAAGTTGGGACTTTGATCTTGGTGTGACTTCTCTCTGCCTTGGCTGTTACAGCAGATCATACAATTGGTAGTCACCAGAGCTCATCTGGGTATCTCCTCGGACTTTAGAGACACTGGGTGGCATTTTTGAAGGCATTTACATGGTTAACTGCCCTAGTTACCCGTGTAAATGCCTTATCCAGGATTTTCCAAAGGCACTAATGTCCCAGATGCTATGTAGTTAGCATCGGGGGCGTGTTGGGGACATTCCGGGGCGGACTGGGGGTAGAGGAAAGGGCTAAGCGGATAGCAGTGATGAGGTTTTTCCTCGCCTACCTTTCAGGCGCAGGGGCTAATTGGGTAAGATTGGAAATCACTGCTACCTGTTTAGCCTCAGCGGCTGTTGGCGCATGTCGCCAAATCCAGATTTTCACTTTTGTCACCGCAGAAGTGAAAGTCTGGGTTAAGGGGGACGGTGGGCAGGCTGTGCGCCGACAGGGTGTATAGCATGCCCCACTGAAAATCAGGCTCACTGTTTCCATTTGCAAATATAATGTCTCGTATTGGAAACATTTACCAAGCCTACTTCAGATTCTGGTTGTCCAATTAGCGATCGAGAGCTGCCAAGTTAGTGTGGTCCAGGAGGGAGATTTCAGCCCAGTCCTGGATTTCTGACAGCACCAGCATAGTGCATTGTGGGACTGGTAGGATTGATTTTGATGGGTAGACTTGGGAACTGCATGCATCACACTGCTTTGGGATGTAAGGGGTCAATATTGTGGCAAGGTCACTCATACTACAAGTCCCAGAATCCCTTAGGATAAGAAGATCCACCTCAGAAAAGATCAGGTGATCCAATTAAGAGAACATACAGGTGGTGGAGGGCTCCAGCAATAAGCAACCAGACAAAGGTGCTCCTGAAAAGCTGTGGGAAGCCCTATTAAGCAAGAGCCCCCTTACTGGGGAGAAGGAGGCAAGCAACCAAAGCCTTAGGTTGTGGCTGGTGTATATGTGTAAAAAGCAATGCAGGGGCAGTTAGAGGAGAGGCCCCTGGAAGGAAGGAACCGCAGCCTTCAGGAGCCTGCCCCTGCTTCTGAAAAGGTCCCTGTGCTTCTGGGGCTGAGGAACAGACCTGGAGGAACCCATGGAAGCAAAGGAATATGAAGAGGACACCTCTCCTGAACCCATGGAGGTACTATGCTTGAAGCGGTGAATGATTTACCCTGGGGCAGGTTCAGCAAACTTACATAGAACCTGAAGAGGGGGAGGGCAACAGCGCTATTGCACTAAGAAAGACAGTGTGGTAACGCCAGTTTGTTGAGGGAGGAAAGAGGGTCCCAAGCTTCCCACCTGTGCACTTGTGAGAGAAAGAAAGGAAGGGGATGTTACCTTTTACTTTGCTGGGATTACAATTGACTGCTGACTTGTTTTATGCTTTGGAAAGGAAAGGCCATGCCCAGCACTGTTGCTGAAGTGTTTTTAGGGCTAGCGCTTAGTGGGAGGTTCCCATTGTCAGGACTGCTGTTGAATTAGGAGAGCTGATCATTGGGTCTTGGAAAACCTGGACTGGATTTACAGCCTGGACTATGGTGTTTGTGTGAAGAGATCAAGGAGCGACGTGTCCTGGATGCCCTGCACCGCGTGCAGCGTTACAATATTTAGCGTGTAATGGTCAGTGTCGTTCAAGCACCAGACTACTGCACGCAAAACCAAAACCAGATATTCAACACCAGAACCTAGCTGGTGTCTACCACTGAATATCCAGTTTAGTCACCGACCGCGGTCACTATCTTAATGGCAATATTCAGCTGCTAACCGCATAAAGTTAGGACAGAAATTGACTGTCATAACCTTATGCATTTTTCTTATCCCATTGGTGGCTGAATATCACCACTAACCAGAGAATTGCCAGGACACTAGCTCCACCCATGGGCTGCCTTGAAATTAACCAGACGTTTGCAAGGCGGTCTGCGGGGAATTCAGCGGACTACCTGAGTGGGTTTCTAAGGTTTATTGCAAACCACATAAAGCCTTCTGAATATCAACACTTAGGTTCACAACCAGGACTGACCAAAAGTCTCCCTCCTGGAAATGGTGACTTAGCATCTCTGGTGATCTTACTCTGAAATTCTGAAATCATGTCTAAGAAACTTAGACATGGTTTCACAGACTTCCTGGCACATGAAAACTCTTTGGAATACATCTGTAGAGCAGGGGTCAATAGATCTACAAGGTAAAAAAATCCAGGAAGAATTTTCCAGGGAGCTCAAGACCAGACAAACCTTAGACCAATCAAGAAACAGGAATTAATAGCACCAGAAATACAAGACACAGTTAAGAGCAGGCTGGTAAGAGCCAGTCCCCCCCCCCCCACCCTTTTCAGGAGATATAATAGCTCCTCCTGGAAGACCAGTGACTTCCAACCCAAGGGTCAATGTTTTCATGACAGGCCATGCCAACAAACAGGAAACAAAAACAAAATTTCAGGTTTCTTTCACGTCATTTCCTGGAAATGCCATTAATATTCCCCATGTCGTTTCAAACAATCTCGCTCCTGGGTCTCATTGAACCACATTTCTTTGATAGCAACCATACCTAGGATGCCCTCTGTAATTAAGTCTTGAAAATCTTGCATTTTCTCATGTTCGTGATCTTCTAGCAGCTTTTCATTGGCTGTCGATATTCTGAATAGACTCATACCTGTTCCCCTCACCTTCTCTGTTGCTCTGAGTACACTTAGGCGAATGAGCTACTACCTTTCGTGATTTCCCCACAATGTCCATTCTTTCGGGGGGGGGGGGGGGATTGACTTCCCGATTCCATTGGCTTTTGTCCATCATCCTGTACTCTAACAACATAAGAACATAAGATATGCCATACTGGGTCATATCAAGGTCCATCAAGCCTGATATCCTGTTTCCAACAGTGGCCAATCTAGGTCACAAGTACCTAGCAGTTTCCCCAAAAGACGTAGGTTCCACAATGCTTGTATTGGGTCAAGCATTGATATCCTGGGTCCCTTTTAATAATGGTTTAGGACTTTTCCTCAAGGAACTTGTCCAAAACCCTTTTAAACCCAGCTACACTAACAGCTTTTACTACATCCTCCGGTAACAAATTCCAGAGTTTGATTATACATTGAACGAAAAATATTTTCTCTTATTAGTCTAAAATAGGTTAGCCTGTAGCTTCATTGCATGTCCCTTAGTCTTTCTATATTCTGATGACGTAAACAATCGATATACGTTTACCTGTTCAACTTCATTCATTAATTTATAGACCTCTATCATATCTCCCCTCAGCTGTCTCTTTTCCAGGTTGAAGAGCCCTAACCTTTTTAGCCTCTCTTCATAGGGGTATCCTTCCATCCCCTTTACCATTTTGGTGGCTCTTTTCTGTACCTCTTCGAATAATGCTATATCCTTTTTAAGATACGGTGACCAGAATTGCACACAATATTCAAGGTGTGGTCGCACCATGGAATGATATAGAGGCATTATAATATCCTTTGTTTTATTCTCCATTCCTTTCCTTATGATACCTAGCATTCTATTTGCTCTCTTGGCCGCCGCTGCACAATGGGCGGAGGGTTTTAACATGTTATCTACGATGACACCTAAATCTTTTTCCTGGGTGGTGGTTCCCAATGTGGAACCTTGCATCGTGTAACCATAGTTTGGGTTGTTCTTTATTTATTTATTTTTTCTTATATACCGCGCTATTCATCATCAGTGCGGTTTGCATGTAACAATAACTGTGCAGTGAAGACAATCTACACTGAACTTACAATATAACAGAAATGTACAGTTTTAACAGGATAACTACATTACAAATAACATATGTTAAAGAGAAACTAACTATTTACATGTTGGCTTATCTGAGAATTGTAATCGGTTTGGGTGGGAGTTAACGCTATTTGTCAGGTGGAACAGGGTCTGGTTTGTTCGGTTTCAATCCTGAATGATTGTTGCTTGGGTTTTGTCTGTATGTGCTACTGGGCATGTCAAGGTGTGGATGGTGATCTTGGTCCGCGTAGTACTGCAGGAAAAGGTGATGTTTAATTGCTTTCCTGAATTGGTAGAGATCCTTGATGGCCCTGATGGCAGGAGGTAGGGCGTTCCAGCACGTGGGTGCATACAACGCAAATGCTCTGCTCCTGGCTGTTCGTGAGCATTTCGTGATCTGCTTTGGGAGTATCAAGTTGTTGATGGCCACTGATCTTCTTGCCCTGTTAGGGGGAGTAAGCTGAATGAGGTCAGTTAGTGATGTAGAGGAGCATTTGTTAATGGCTTTATGGGTCATCGTCAATACTTTGAAGGCAATCCTACTTTGGATTGGGAGCCAATGTAGGTTTTTTAGGATGGGGGTTATATGGTCCCTCCTAGGTGCTCCAAGTAGAATTCTAGCAGCTGAGTTCATGGCTAGTTGCAGAGGGTTTATTGTGTTCTTTGGGAGGCCATGTAGTATGGCGTTTGCGTAATCGAAATGAGGGGTGACAAGAGCTTGATACACAATACGAAAGTCTTTCGGTTCAAGCAGCTGTCTCAAGTGACGAAGCGACCTTATTTTGTTGTATACGGACTTGACCATATTGCTTATCTGGGCCTTCATATTGAGCTGTCGGTCAAGTGTTCTTTCCTAGGTGCATAACTTTGCATTTGTCAACATTAAATTTCATCTGTCATTTGAACATCCAGTGTTCCAATTTATCAAGGTCCTCTTGCAATTTTCCACATTCCTCATGGGTTTTAACAACTTTTAAATAGTTTTGTGTCATCTGCAAATTTGATAACCTCGCTCGTTATTCGCATTTCCAGGTCATTTATGGATATGTTAAAAAGCAGCCGACCCAGCACAGATCCCTGGGATACTCCACTATTCACCTTTCTCCATTGGGAAAATTGGCCATTTAGCCCTACCCTCTGCTTTCTAACTTTTAACCAGTTCCTGATCCACAATAGTACACTGCCTCCTATCCCATGACTTTTTTAGTTTTGCCAAAAGTCTCTGATGAGGGAGCTTGTCAAAGGCTTTCTGAAAGTCTAGATACACTATATATCAGCCAACTCACTTTTGCATAACTGTTTATTCACACCTTCGAAAAACATAACAGATTAGTAAGACAAGATCTTCCTTGTCTGAAGCCATGTTGGCTGTCTCCCATTAAGCCATGACTATGTACATGTTCAGTAATTTTGTTCATTATGATGGTTTCTACCATTTTTCCTGGTACTGACGTCAGGATTACATGTCTGTAGTTTCCTGGATCACCATCCTCCAATCTTCAGATTGTTACAGATGATTTTAATGATAGTTCACAGATTATTAATAGCAGGTCTGCAAACTCATATTTCAGTTTTTTCAACACCCTTGGATGTATACCATCCAGTCCAAGTGATTTGCTACTCTTCAGTTTATCAAATAGCTGTAATACATCTTCCTGGTGTATCAATATTTCTTTCAATTCTTCCACAGTATCACTTTTAAATGCCACTTCAGTCATGGGTAACATCCCTACATCTTCCTAAGTAATGACCAAAGCAAAGAATTCATTCAGTCACTCCACTATGGCCTTGTCCCCTCTTAGTGCCCCTTTTACCCCTCTATCATCTAATAGTCCAACTGACTCTCTCACAGGTCTTTTGCTACGAATGTACTTGAAAAAGTCTTTATTACGTGTTTTTGCTTCCTCAGCAAGCTTCTTCTCAAATTCTCTCTTTGCCTGCCTTATCAATGCATTGCATTTAACTTGCCAGTGCTTGTGCTGTTTCCAGTTTTCGTCATTTGGCTCTTTTTTCCATTTCCTGAAAGATGCTTTTTTGGCAACAACAACCTCTGTGATCTCACCTTTAAACCATGCTGGCAGTTTTTTGGACTTCCTTCCACTTTTCTTAAAGCGTGGAATACAGCTGGTCTGGGCTTCCAAGATAGTATTTTTAAACAACACCCAAGCTTGATGTAAGTCTTTAACCTTTGCAACTGTTCCTTTTAGCTTTTTCTTAACTATTTTCTTCATTTTATCATAGTCTCCCTTTCAAAAGTTAAAAGGTAGTACTGTGGTTTTCCTTACCATCCCTCCTCCACTAATTACATCAAACGCGATCATGCTATGATCACTATTGCCAAGTGGCCCCCTATCTCTTGCACCATATCTGGTGTTCCCCTAAGGGCTAGTTCCAAAATGGCTTCCCCTCTGGTCGGTTCATGAACCAGCTACTCCAAGAAGCAGTCATTTATTTCATTTAGAAACTTTATCTCCCTAGTATGTCCTGCCGTGACACTGACCCAGTCAATACCGGGATAATTGAAATCGCCCATTATTATTACTGCATTGTAACGTTTGTTAGCTTCTCTGATTTCTTTGAGCATTTCATCATCCATTTGTTCATTCTGGCCAGGCGGTCAATAGTACATCCCCACTGCCATCGCCTTCCCCTTTTTACATGGAATTTCAATCCATAGAGATTCTACAGCAAATTTTGTTTCCTGCAAAACATTAATCCTTTGTGACTCAATGCCTATCAATGAGTGATCTAAAATTGACAGTAAGGATCGTATTTCCTGCCACAAATAGACGTAGGCTATCACTTTTATTGTTGCATATATAGCCTCATCCCCCAGTGTATCCAAAACAATTTTCTTGGCACCATGTCTTGAGGGTGGTGATATAATTAGGCCTTTTCTCTTCCACTTCATAAGGAAATGCTATGTTCTGTGCAAGGTGCCTAAGCTCATCCTCTTGATTTCTAGAAATTCTTAGTACAGTCCAGGCTTTGCTTCCTGGCAGGTGACTGGTCCCCACATGAACTTTACTCGGAGTTCTATTCTTTCTTCTCCAATAGCACAGAGAATCCGGCTTGTATTCCTCTTAGACGAAGATCCCAATAGGCACTTGAACTTTTTGAGTTTCTTGCAAAAATTCCCCCAACTAATGCCTTTGGGGTTTACAGGTGCCTAACTTAAGATGTTAGGAGCCTAGATCTGCACCCTTGAAAAAATTCAGATGCCTAAAAATGTACAAGGATAGCGTTGGGTTGGGGGAAAATGCCAAGCAGTTCACAGTGATCTTCGGCACTGGATGCCTAACTTATGCTCCTGCAATTCAGCAAGCAGGTGAATTTTCAGCAGAAAATTTAGGATTTTCAGCACTTTTTTTTTTAAATTGACTCCTTTGGTCATGGAGACCCTTGGGGAAAGAAGTTTTATGTTGTGGGATCCTTTAGTGCTGCTGCCTTTGGGATATAGTATAGAGTGAATGTCTCTTGCATAGTAGTTCAGAAACCTTATCATCTCTTTTCAAGGCTGTGAAGATAATTTGTGAGGCCATCGTTTGGGAGTTAGGAGATGTTCCTGTGTCACAGGTCTTATCCTATCGGAGCCCACTGTAACCGATCTGATCCTGGGTGTTATGGATTCTTTGTGGGAGTGAGGACAGATTTCTGGAAGCTCTGCATTGGATGGAGGGTGGAGGTCTTCTGCTGAGAGCATGGTATATGATGCTCTTGTGCGAATGGAAGGTTATGAGCAGACAGAGGATGGCATGGGGGTAGCTTCATGTTCAGGCAGGAGGTCAGCGTAGGGTTGCCCCGTGGAAAGACACATGCCAGAGTGTAGTGGGACTCCTTGTCCTCACTTCACTCCCTTCCTCTTTTCTCATCAGCAGCTAGACATCGGGAAAGAAACTCCACCACTTCCGCTTTCCAGCAGTGCCAAAATTTCTTTGCTTCTAATTCGGGCACTGACTGGCTCGAGAGGCTGAGATGAGATGGGTTTGTACATTCTGAAATGCATTTAGATAGCCATTTCCCATTAGGATTTTTGGCTTTGGGGGTGTCCAGCGTTGAGTCCGTCCAGGCTGCCCATCTGTCCACCTTCCCCCACCTCCTCATTCTAACACGGAGAGTTATTAGAGAGACATGCAACACTCTGGTTCACGAGCAGGGTCTGTAGGGGGCTGACTCCTTGCTTTTCCTTCATCCTACCCGCACATTCTCACTGTGGACAATGGGTTTGATTTTCAGCAGGACATCTGGGGTGTACATTGACCTGTCTGAATGAGCCATTTAAATTTTATTTAACGTCTTTTTTTATACCGTTGACATTCAGTGGTGCTATGTGTTTGCTTAGCGCTGACGAATATGGGTGCCTGGGTATGCAAAGAAGTACAGTAATTGCGCCATTTATTTGTCTGGGCAATAGCTAGATGTCTAGAATATGCATTTGGGCAGATGCACCAGGTTATACCTGGTTTTTGGCATCTGAGCCAAATGTATAGTCTATGCTTATTGGTGGCCCCACTCCGGAGAACCCCAAACCTGGCCTCCCCATGGAACACATAGCATTATGCATAAAGCAGCATAGTTAAATCCCACTGTATGCATAACAAGCTCCTAGATGTTCAGCATCGCACCAAATGTCCAGGTGCTCCTTAAATATTGGGGGAATAAGCAATGTGTGATGCACCACCTTCTGGCTACCATCTTGGGCTGAGTCCTCCTCCTGGCTCCTGGTGAAACTCCTCTGAGACTGTCAAGGTGAGCATTAAACATGCTGAGGTCCAGTGCAGAAATTCAAGCAAGCCCAGCAGAAGACTAGATATCCTTCAGCTTCGGGCAGGCTCGGAGGACCCCCCTGTGGCACGATGGCTCAAGGCACGTACCCTAGTTGGATCCCCTTAGCCCCAGCCCTGAAGACTGCTCCACTTTATATCTGGCATCATGTCCTCTCCATGTTGCCTGTGTTGTATCCAATCCTGCTCCCCTATGCCCACCACCTCCCCCTCCTCCTTTCTTCCGCTACTTTCTGACTGGTATGAAATATTCATAATTGAACACTGTCTTCTCTCGTAATGCAGCCTGCCGGGGCATCAGACGCTTGTGGTCTCATCAGAGCTCTGTAACGGAGGAGATGAACTGGGCAAAAACATGCTTGTCACAGAGAACAGACTGTGAGATAAACCTTGCAAAATGGACTGGACTCGGTGTGCAATGGAGATTTGTCTTTACCAAAAAGCAATGGGCTAAGAAGGCAGGGTTCAAACCCAATTCCCTCACTGACATTTCTTGTGAGTTTGGGCATGTCACATTATCTCTCCTTGCCTCAGATTCCCACTTAGTTTGTAAGCTCCTAGGGGAAGGCACTTATTGTACCCGAATTAGAAAAAATGCTGCTGTCCCACCTCTTTGAAAAGGCAATGCCAAAATCTGTCGGCATTATTATTAGAAGCAGGCCAAGTAGTTGAGCATGGCCTGGCCCCTTGGTGGGAGCAATAAGTACGGATAAGATGCTGATATTTAGGAAATGAGCAATTTTTTGAATGCGTGCACTGTGGTGGGCAGGTTCATTGTGGTCATCCGTGACACTAGTGCGTTGTAAGTGTTATGATCGGCAGCGAAAGCACTGCACACAGACAGGAAGACTCTAGTGTGCATGAATGTTTCTCCTGTCCGTCTGCTCATTTTCCCCAGCAGACCAAGGATCTCCCCTGGGGCCCTGGCTTTGACAGTTTAGGGCCCCATTTTATCTTGGCTGCGCGGATTCTTTGGCGTTACATGTTCCATCGCGGAGTCCTCGTGCGCAGACACCATGTGGGCTTGTGCTTTCTTTGGTGCATGCTGCTCGTTTAGAGTCTACCTGACGGTCTGCATTTTATTTTGGGGCCTCCTGGTTGTGGAATTCGGTTCTGGTGTATGTGCGCTAGGTGGAATAATTTTTGTGATTTGTTTTGTACGCCACTTTGATACATGTTGCTAAAGGCCGTTAATCAAGTATGTATTAAGCAATAAATGACAATAAAAATAATGCCTGAGTTCCTAAATTTAGGCTCCCAAGTTAGGCGCCTAAATTTGTCTTATTTTCAACCAAGCAAAGAAACATCCGTTTTTCTGCTGAAAATTCACCTAAATTTAGAAACCTAAAAATTATGCTTATAAATTTAGGCCTGTTTAATTATATACAAATTACTCCAAACGAAACTGACTACTGCAGTGAAAAACCGGAGGGTTTACTTACAAATTCAGTTTGAATGCCCGGAAATTGTCTCAGACTAGTCGGCTGCCTTGTGTTGGATATTGAATGCTCAAAAATAACCAACGGCGCCTATTGGCATCAATGACTCATTCCGGCATATTTTTTCACTATTCTTAACACCCTCTCTCCGTTGCTTATTCTTAACTTAATTTTTTCTCTCTGGTGATAGTGAAACAAACACTTAACTTTCATTCAATTTTCTGCACATTTCAGGATTTTGTCTCCCAATGATATTCACTTCTTTCTCCCAACGCCTCACTGACAACGTTGTGATCGCGTTTCTCCCAACATTTTGAGGTTCTTCAGGGGATGTGTTTACAATCAGCCAAGTGTTTAACCAGTATTGGCCGATGCTGTGTGCTGCTGTCTTAACCAGGCATTCTAACCTTTTCCAACTTTTGTTGAATGTTCTTCACTCCTTTGTTCGCTGAAAAGACGCCTAAATCTACCACTGTAGCCACCACATTTTAGGCTCCTAAATTTAGAAGTTTACCGACATTTTCAGCATAAATTTAGGAAAACTGCCCTCATAGATTTTCAAAGAGACTAATTAAGGAGCCAAACTCTCAAAGTTAGGAACATGAATCCTTTGAAGATGGGCCTCGTAATGTTATTTTGGGTGGTGTGTACAAGAAATAGTTTTGTGGTTTTTATATGAAGTCGGTGGTCATGGGGAGGGCGGAGGCAAGAGGTGACGAAACTTCCCCCTTTGTGATATCTTAACCACGCCCCCCCCCCCTTCTTGACCTTGCATGTCAATAAATCCTTCACATGAGACGCAAAGGTCTTGCTGTGGTCTAGTAAAGGCACCATGTTGCCATGACATTGGCAGGAGCCCTGCTGCTGAGATGGAGGTAAACAAGGGTATAGCCTGAGTGGGCCACTGCCTCTCCAGTTTGGAGTCGGGCCCAACCAGTCAGGAGACTTGGAGATGGCGTCAGCATCCACGCTGCTCTAGCCTGCCCATGCTTGGTTTATATTAGCTTCAGGCCCCACTGAAAATTCAGTTCTGGCTACACCACGGTGGCATGATACCCTGCCGCCCACAAGCAATGGGGGGGGGGGGGGTTAAAATCCAAGAGTGGCTGAGCTCATCTCCAACAGCTGCGGACCCTAGTGTGTTGCTGAGATGCCAACTCCCGTCTCCCTCCTAGCATGAATGCCAGTGACTGTCAGAACCAGAAGGAAAGGGGGCCTGAGCTCTGTGTTAGATAAAAGTGGCTTTGCCCTGGACACCATCTGCACTCCCTCCCCCCCCCCCCCCCCCACGGCTGAAACGCTTAATCTGGCATACTGAGATGCCTTTTTCCCCTGGGTGGTGTGGAGAGAGGTGGAGGAGACAGGGGGAAGAAAATTCCATAATCCCCTTTCCCCAGAACATCTTTTGTATTTATAAAAATGCTTAAAACCGCTGCTGATGGCATGTGCGTGCAGTATTAAAGGAGACCTGCCTTTTCCTGTATTCAGCCTATGTGTGGGATGACAAAGGAAACCTGCCCTTTCCTTTTCTGTAGAATGAAATCAATGTGGGTATGGGTGGTGATAAAGGAGACTTGCCCTTTTGCATAGGCTGGAAACAGGCAGGGATGTATCTAGTGGGAAAGGAGACCTGACCTATCCTTTCCTGTATGCTGGAATCAACCAGGGGGTGTAAAGTTCTAAAGGACACCTGCCATTTCTTGTAGGCTGGGATCTGTGCAAGTGTGTCTGGTGGTAAAGGAGACCTGTCCGTTCCTGTAGACTGGATTCAGCATGAGTGTGTCTTGTGGTAAAGGAAACCTGCCCTTTCCTCGTTATGGAAACATTTTTATTTTATTTATTTATTTAGCTGTATTTATATCCCGCTTTTCACCAGGTCAAAGCGGTCAATTGGGAGATACATTTAACACGAGGGGATATGGCACACATACGCTAATACTTACAGGGAACATGGGCAATGGAGGGTTAAGTGGTTTGCCCAAGACCACAAGGAGTGCCTATAGGACTAGAAATCCCAGTCCCTCCGGCCTGAGATTGCTGTCCCCAGGTGGGACTTGAACCCCCGGCCCTCTGGCCTGAAGTACCTTGTCCTAACCACTAGGCCACTCCTCCCTAGAGGAGTGGCCTAGTGGTAACCATGTTACCACTGGAGTAATGTGTATGGAAAAGACTGGTGGTGCTTTCTTGACTAACCAGTTTATTGAGGCCTGAGCTTCCGAGGGCAAGATAGCGTCTTAAGTGGAGCCTCGCCCTCAAAAGCTTAGCCTCCAATAAACTAGTTACTCCACAAGGTGCCACCAGCCTATCATTTTCTGCTCTTTCCTCAGACCCTGTCCCGCACACGCCATTGAGGCTTTTCCTCCATCTTAGGCTGCCTCATGCTAGTTTCTGAGGGTCCGTCGCACATCGAAAGCCAGAAGTATCCATTTACTCAGCACCTCCCAGAGCCTCAGGTCTTCCTACACACACAGACACGTCCGCAGGCCTGTAAAAGGCCACTGCTCTTGCCAGAGGGACAGCAGGGAGGCAGTGAAATCATCCAAAATCCTGGTGTCCTAGAAGAAGACCCTCTTTTGACCATAAGTATGGTTGTGCTTGTTGCTTTTCTGCACTCTCAGGTTGGCCTGGAGTTGGGGTAGGTGAGTATGGTTTGTCTCTGTATAGCAGAAGGGAGTGTGTGTGTGTGTGTGTGTTTAATGTTTCTTTAATTACACAGATGAATTACTGAATGGTGCTGATTTGCGCAGAGTGCGTGATCTTGATATCTCCCTGCGCGGAGCCTCTGTCTCTTTGCGGCTCCTCGGGCAGGGGACATTTCCTGCCCCAGGAGGATGTTAATCTTTTCATATGAAAGGGTTTTCATTGCTCAGACATGAGAGTACCAGGGAATGGGGAGGGAGGGGGACTGCTGATAAAGACAAGGCTGTTGCCATCACTCTCATCCCCCTCCCCCCACTGACAGACATAAGCCCTTATGTTTCCTATTAGACACAAAGGGGATAATTGTGAAAGAAGTCACCCAGGACCAGTTCCAGAGTTGCTTCAAGGTGTTGGCACCCTAGGAAAACCTTAAGCTTTAACCCCCCCCCCCTCCTCGGCTCTTAAAATATATTGTTTAGCTTTGAATGCCCAGTTCTTTGCTGCTCCCCAAAAGTTACCGCTCAAAGCAACTACCTATTTTGCCTAATGGTTGGGCTGGCCCTGGAGTCGCTTAAAGTTATGCACCATCAGTGTATGGAAATTGTGGAAGTTTAATGATTTACGTGTGTAAATGGTGAAGTTTTTGTTTTAGAAGTTCGCGTGCTTTCACTGTGGGCGTGCTCATGGGTGGAGTTTGCACAGAGCATGAGTAAAATGCACAAATCTAGGCATGAGCACTTATACCAGCTCCGGGGCTGGCCTAAGTGATCGTGCCTTAATTTAATATGTGCACTTGCGCCTTATTTTATAAAGTCAGGTGCACGTGACAGCGTGAGTTCACTAGGTTCCAGTTTATGAAGTTACTCTTAAAATGGGAGAAGCCCCTTCATTATGTACTCTGACCTCCTGTACCCCTAAGCTCGCATGCCTTCAGCTAGTGAGGAGAGATTCCAGCAGCCCAGGGGCTCCCCTATGAGACTAGTATTCAAAAAAAGCTGAGCTCCCAAATTAGGTACCTAAGATAGGTGCCATGAAGTTCAATTTTGCCTGGGTAATCTAGGTGGAAAAAAAGATGTTCAAACTTTGCAAAGACTTTTACAAAAGACTCACTGAATGCATATCCATGGGGAGCAGCTCTTTAAATAAGAAACATTTTTAAAAAGAGTGGGCACCATGTGGGGCTTTGAACGTGCCAGTGGCAGATTTTACAATCAAATGACCAGGGCGGGGGGGGGGGGGAGTAGCTCCAAAACAATTATTATAGGATTTTTGGAGTGTTTTAAAAAGCCACAGTGGTAAGAATGACTGCCCCCTCGATCTCACCTCCGAACTCCAGGACTGAGCACACGGTTTGCTGACACATGTGCCTCGGACCATCCGCACATGTCACCAGGGACATGTTTAGGAATATACAGGAGTTACTGTGACAAAATAGGAAAAGCACAGACTTTAAGGTCTGCTCGGACATGCCCAGAAAACACCCACCCCTCCCAAAAATGTGCATGTCACAGTGGAAGAAGCAGCTTTTCTAAAGTTAGTACTTAGATGCGCTGCACCATTTATGTGTCTACAAAAAATGCATTCTCAAATTGTCTCCTAAATTTTCCCCCTCTTTTGAACCAAGCCTCGGAGCCTAAAGGGGCCCTTTAACAAAAGCCGGCTAAGCTGTAGCACACGTTTTAGCCAGTGGTACCCATCTGCCTGGGTTTGACAGCAACGGCACGCTAATTCCCATGGTAACTGCACATGGAGGGGGCAGGTTAGGGGAGGAGAGTGGACCTAGAGTGCATTGAAATTAGTGCTGTGGCAGTTTGCTTGACACAGCCAACGATGCCTCGTGAGTAGTGTTAGCTGCACCCGTGCTTATTGCGAATGCAGTTGCCGTATATTAGGGTACCGTGTGCCAGCGCTAACTACTGGGAACATGCTGGGCACGTCTCTGACCGAGCAGAGCAGTCACACTTACTGCAGATTAGTTTTAGCACTAACCTAATGGGTTTCAGTAAAAGGGCCCCTAATTGTTCAGCTGAAAATCCTTCTTAATTTAGGATTTAAAAGTTGGTGCTTAAATGTAGGCCTGCTGTTCATTTCTCTAGATTTATGAGCTTAAACTCGGTGCCACGCTCCCAGGGGGAGAGGGCTTGTAAAGCGCATTACCATTGGCACTGAAGACTGACCCCGGATATTCAAGGCAAGGGTCATATCCGCCCATCAGCATTGAATATTTGGGATAGCTGAAGAACCTGGAAGCGGCTCAATACCAATGCTGCCCAGTTAATGTCTGCGGGTAAAGTTAGATCAGCATTTGCCCACTTTTCGCTAAATGGCATTACACAGATGGGCATAGTTTGCTTCATTTGGGGGGGACAAAGGGTAGGGTGACATATTTGCATGTTCATTTGCATATTCTTAATGGTTATCTTTAAAAAAAGCACTAGATGGATAGGAAGCCAGGATATCAGACAGAGGGATGAGTTGATACTCCAAGATACTCAAAGAGGGAGCTGAGGTTCTCACTCAGTGGCTATATAATTGAAATGCAGGAAAAATTGTAGCTGTTTTATTATTTAGTCTAAGATAAAAAATACTGACACCGAGAAATACATATTCTGCAAAGAAGAAAGGAGGTGTGAAGGTGCTCACATACCAAGGGACAAAAAGTAAAAGAGAACCACAGCACGGTTTCCAAAAGCAAAATAAAATTAGTTATAATTTAACAAATTTTATTTTGGTGTTAGAAACTGTGCTATGGTTCTCTGTTTCTTTCTCAACATGTCTTTGGCATCCAACAAAACCCCTCCTCCAACAATAGGTGCAGAACAGAACTGAGACATTTTGCCATGAACCCAACATACAAGAAAAATAATTCCAGTGTCATCTCATTAACAGCCTCTCCAGTACCAGGCAGATAGTGAACTAACACAAAACCCTACAAAAGTCACCCAAGACCTATAAAGCAAATCTACTATACCATAACGACACCAGCTTCTAAAATTAACACAATAAGGAGCCTACCCAGAAAAGAACAGCACCATAGATATTGCAGAGGGCCTTAGAGCATCCTTTCACCTATTTGGAAAACTGAATAAGCCAGATTACTGCAGATCCAGCATAGAAACTCCATGCTAACAGAACACTTGGTCTCAGTCACACAGGCAGAACCTAGTTAGATCCTCACCAAGTACAAAATAAATTATACCTAACTGAAAGGAGAAATATGTAGAAACCCCAGCAAGCTAGGCTCCACAAGCAGTGCAACGCAACAAAGAGAAACAGTGATGCATTTCCCCTGTACTGTGCATATATAAAATCCAACAACTGTCATGTTCCAGTCATTAAGATGAAAATAAATTCTTTATTACATTTTTTTTTTAACGGGGGCCAGTTCACCTTTGCAGGCAGAGAAAACGCAGCGGTAGCGAAAGTGGCGAGGGTGGGGGGACAGTGCTCCCCTAACCCCCCAAACCACACCCGTGTTTACACAATAAATGACTTTGAATATCCCCACTCCCACAATTTTTTCCCCACTCTAAATCCACCTCTGTGGCCACCACTTTTTTATGCTCCTAAATTGAAGTGAAATCTTTGAATATAAATTTAAGAACTCGGCCCTAGTAACTTTTCCAAGTGGCCAGTTTAGAAGCCGAACTCTCCAAGTTAGGTGCATAAACCCTTTGAGTAATGGCCTTCGTTTCTGCACTGCTGATTAATCTAAAGGTGTCACAAGGGCTGGGAGTGGAGGTCCTATGGGCTGTATATTTGCTTGTGTGGTGTCTAACCAGAGCTTATTGAGGCATTGGGGGGATCTCATTGCACTGCCGCTTCCCCGCAGCTGTCTTAAAGGATGTTGGTGACCCTAGGGGTCCGTATTTGACATGCAACGGAAGCATTAGGCCTTGGGTGGAATTGCAGGCCTGCGCTCCATATGAGAGAGAGGGATGTGTGTGGCACATGGAAGGATGGATATTTGGTTGTATGGATTCTGGTTTAGGCAGTTGCTAGTTTACATGTAGGGGTATGATGTGTGCAGTCAGAGATGGCACATATCACTCACAGAGAACATCTTTCCTTTGTGGCATCTTTCACCAGAGAGACCCTGCTTTGGAGACTGGGGCGTGTTGAGCTTTAATCAATAAGGAATTACCAATCCGCATTTTCTCCACGGTAGCCAGTGATGCTTTCTTGAATGCATTTCCTGCCCATTCCCTGCTAGTATGAAGGACCTCGGTCAAATGTCCTTAGGGGCATGGTGGGCGGTGAGGATACCACAGAATCCTTACCATAGAAAGTTCAATGACGCAGAAGACAGCAACTGTCTGAACAAGGTGGCGAGGCCACGCCCTCAGGGGTGGCCACAGAAGCGGCTACAGCCACGAGAGAGACCCAACGATTCTGCGCCAACATTATATCACACAAGAGAACCTCAGGAAACACGAAAACACCCCAAGAGAACCACCAACGCTATCTGCAAGACCCACATACAGCCAGCAGATACCAACAAGAACAGAACAGCCCACGGACTCCCAGGTATGCCACAAGCCATGCCACCATTCATAGCTCCGATATACCCTCAAACCCTAATCCCAATCCCAATTGGCTACTACCTCATTAGCACCAATACACACCCAAACCATCCCACACCAAGCAACACAACCACCCAACACACAAACACCCCTAACTCCTTGACTGCAAGGAGCACTAATATCCCCCCAACGCACACCCACCCCCCCATTCCCCCAATTGACAAACCTCTCACAATCACACTAACAAACGCATGCTCAGTCAGAAACAAACATCACATGCTCCACAACCTGATCACTACAGAAAAGATCGACATCCTCTGTATAACGGAAACAGTGCTAACAGACGCCGACACAGTAATCATATACCAACTAACACCCAATGGATACAGCCTTCACAACTGCTCCTGAACCAATGTCGGAGGAGGAGGGGTAGCCATCATTGCAAGATCTAACCTGCACCTCAGGATTCATGCGTCAGAAACAACCAAGGAAGCGGACATGCTCACTCTCACCAACAAACACATCTCCATATGCCTAATCTATCGGACACCCACACCAAGCACCGATCTGTCAGACATACTAAAACATATATTGGAGTTCCATCTCCACAAAAGAGCAACTAATTCTTGGAGATCTCAACCTTCCCTCAACAGGACAAATATGCCGAAGCCTTCATCAACGCCATGGAAGCAATGGACTTAACAAAGATTATACAAGACCCAACCCACGAAAAAGGGGACATACTTGATCTAATATTCTTGAATTCCCACAGCACCGCTACATCTACGAACCCAAAGATCACATGCGTACCATGGTCAGACCACCATCTCATCAACATTACCCATGCATACAAGCACACCAAAACCATAGAGAACAACCATCCCAAAAGAAGATTCAAACCATTCAACAAAGAAGACTTCCTAACACAAATATCACCCAAACTTCAATCAAACTCCTCCAACCTTGAAGACCTGATCAACAACTGGAATGCTACAATCGCCGTAGCATCCAATGCGACAACAACCAATCCCAAAACAAAAACTACCAGAACGAAAGCAAGATGGTACACCCCAATCCTACGCAAATTAAAGACACAACTCAGAAGAACTGAAAGGAAATGGAGAAAGACCAAAAAAGAAACAGACAAAGCGAAATGCACCAACAACCTCAACTCATACCACACAGAAACCGATAAAGCAAAAAGGTTTTACCAGTCAAAAATCATTCATTCCTCACTAAACAAGTCACGCGAGCTCTTTGAAATAGTCAAAAATCTCACCAAAGCACCCAGCCAACCTGATCAGCTACCAAACATACCAGCTGAGCTACTAGCACGCCAATATAAACAGCTCCAGCTACCAAACAGACCTCAACAACAAGCAACATCAACAACCCTCCAATACACCACCAAAGCCACGGATTGGAGCACATTTGAAACAATCACAACTGAACAAGTAGAATCCACTATCTCCCGACTAAATACCACCACCTCTCCACTAGACCCCTGCCCTGCTGAGTGGATAAAGAAATCAAAAGAAGACTTAAGCACACCCCTAACCCACATCATCAACAAATCCCTCAAGCAAGGACACATTCCAGACGCCCTTAAGACCTCTATCATTCGTCCAACCCTGAAAAAACCCAACCTGGACCCACTCAATCCAGCCTCCTACAGACCAATAGCAAGCCTCCCATTCACCACCAAAATTATAGAGAAGATCATTCAACAGCAACTCCAAGACCACCTGGACACCAACAAAATACTGGACTCGCAACAACATGGATTTCGCCCACACCATGGAGTTGAAACCCTCATGGCAACACTACTGAACACCCTCACCAAAGGCACACAGGCCAAACACTCGGGGTACATCATGCTCTTTCTAGACATATCTGCGGCCTTCGACACCATTTCCAACAACACTCTCCTACAAAGACTCCAGGATATAGGAATCAAAGACACCGTTCTGCAATGGTTCCGCCCCTACCTAACAAACAGACAACAACTGATCCGCACAAACACAGCAACCTCCCCCCCCCCCTTCCAACAACATCAAGGTGTGCCACAAGGCTCCACACTGTCTGCCATGCTCTTCAATGTCTATCTGCAACCACTCTGCTCGATCATACAGGACCACAGCATCAACTACCATATATACGCAGATGACATAATGCTCTACGACCCAATCACAACCACCAACCCGACATATAAGCAACTATCAGACTGCTTCACTGAGATCTCCGACTGGCTACAAAGAAACAATCTGACCATCAACATCAAGAAAACTGAAGCCCTTATAGTAACAAAGGACCCAGATTTCACCCCACCATCTCACATCACACTTGGAACCACCCAAATAAAGATTCAACCCCAAATAAAGTATCTGGGAAACACTATAGACCAAGCTCTCACATTTACCCCACAGATAAAAAAGACTGCAAGGACAATATTCCACAAAGCAAAAACAATACAACGGCTCAGACCATTTATAGATCCACAAGACTTCAGAACTGTCATGCAGGCCATGACACTCCCACACCTGGACTACTGCAACATAATTTATCATGGACTCCCTGCAACCCACATCAACCCTCTACGGACTGCCCTGAACACCACCGCAAGGATCATCCAGAAAGCAAAAAAAACACGACCACATCACCCCAGTACTAAAAGAACTACACATACTACCACTTCAAGCCAGGATCAAATACAAAGCTGCCCTGCTTATACACAAAGCCCTCCATCAACCACAGACCTCCCATCTCCGCTCCCTGCTACCCCAGCCCACCCACAACAGAACGACCCGACAAACCACCAACAACACCCTCACCATCCCCTATCAGCGAACAAAATATAACCAACGGACCTGCAACAGAGCCTTCGAACTATATGCACCCTCCCTCTGGAACTCACTACCAAGCTAAATCAGAAACACCGCTGATCCAACTGCGTTCCGAAGACAACTAAAAACCATCCTTTTCCTGGAATATCTTGGACCAGATCCAGGCAACCTCCACTGACAACCCCGCAACCGAAATCCCAATCTACCCTCTAAGAGACCCATGTCTATTCCCTAAGACTTCTCCACTTGTTTGCATCATCAATGTTGGCCCCCTGGTGAAGGCCCCCCCCACTTTTTATGTTACACCACTTTGACCCGGTGAAAAGCGGTATATAAATGCAGTTAAATAAATAAATAAATAAATTAAATTAGTTGCTCTCATACAGCAAAGAGAGAGATTATTCCACTCCTGTGACTGACCCACCCCCTTCTCACATGCTCTCCTTCTTGCCCCAGTCCTGGTGGTTTTTCGGCAGCACTGAGAGGCCGAATTGCACATCATGGGCCATTTAAACAGTGTGGATTAGGCTGAGATGCACTGACCTCAGTCACTTTACAACATGAATTAGCTTTAAACCCTGGTCCCAAGAGGTAAAGAGAACTGAGTGCATCGATCCCCTACACCTGCTCCCGCTCATTAAATCTTGACCTGAACGCCAACTCCAATTTGGAGAGACTGGAAATGCCTGCAGGGATACCTCTCAAACTAAGAGAGCGTGGATCAAGTGCGCCTTGCTAGGGAGACCATTCTCAGGTAAGCAGATACTGCCGCATCACTCGGGAATAGGCTACATAGTCCCTGTTTTACCCAACTGCACTCTGGGAGATGTCGTTCTCATTCTTCCTCCCCCTCCCCCTAAGAAAATCAGGAAATTTTAAGTGCATGAAGGCAACCGGGCAAAAGCAGGACTTATTAGGCCTGTAGTAGATGACACAATGTTCTGCTCACCCACTCCATCCCTGCTGTATGACGTGACACATGGGAAAAGCCAAAAACAAAAGCCGCTCTTCCCCCTTCCCGAAAAAGCCTTCAGGATCATATGCTCTGAGCTGAGCAACACTCTGTTTCCCTCCCAGGAGATCGGAAGGTTGGCTCCCAAAAGAATTTCTGGTAGGTTTGTTGTATTTTCTCAAGCAATGTTGCAATGGCCCAACGTTTGTGCAGCTATTCCATGTCCTGCCCCTTCTAGTAAAGAAAATGTTTTATGCAGAGATAAAGGTTTGTCCCTCCGCCCCGTGATGTTTGAAGTTCTGCAGATTCGCCCTGATCTCGGTGGATCTTTAGTTGAGAGGGAGGGAGGGGAAGAAAAGATCAGGGGATGTTTACAGATGAGAAAAATGTCGCTCGTGTTCATTTCTTTCCCAATTTCTCCCTATTTTTAGGTCTTTTTTTACAGTAAGAACAAATGTGTGGAACTAATAGGGAATTTTGAATGTGTGATAAATTGATTTTATATATACTAACTGATAGGTTCAAGGCGCGCTAAGGTGGTCATCTTCACATACGGGTGATGTACTTGTGTATACGGCAATTTCGGAATGCTGCGATTCACACACACAGGTCCGCGCCCTGCAGAAATCTTAAGGGGTTGTGGTCTGTGCCGGCCAAAAATCTAGATGTGAATTCCACATTTTACAAAGGAAACCCACATATATGGCAAGAAAATGTCCCCATTGGCTTGTGCGCCGGCTCAGAGGTGTGCATAGCTTCTTTTCTTAAAAGGTGCTCATTTTGGTAAAGCTTTTATACCTGGGATTAGAGGATTAATTCTTAATCCTGGCTGTTTATTGCCTTTTCTAAATTGTAACCCTCAAAAATTGTAGACTGTCTACTTAATGTGCATCACTTCTACATATAGTTTTCCAAAATGACCCAGATCCACACGGAAGGTGCCGTAATTTACACATGCAAATTGCGATCGCGCCATTTGCAGGTGGAAACTGCCAAGTTTGTGCTGTAGAGTTTTCCTGCATGCAGATTTGTAAACTAGCTCCTCCCACTGTGCATGGAGGCAAATCCACATGCGCTCGTACTTTCAGCAGAGGCTTTCCTAAAATACTGCACCCTGGATGTCTCGGTTCCGATCTCCACTTGCTATGTAAAATGCGTCTTCGCATCACTTACTGCATCTCAAATCAAGTTTGTGCACACGAAGGTGGGATTTTAGAAGGGGCATCCAGGGAGGATCTGGGACATCCAGAGCACAATGTCCAAAAATTTGGAGGAGTGGCAGCACTGAAGAGAGGCACATATAAGTGTCTTCTTAAATCACTCTGTCTCCACCCTGAAAAATGCACGTCCCATGCAGATTGCAAGGCTGGGAACGTGCATGGGAATAGACCATTTCACAAATATAGATGGCTCCAAATTCCATGGCCTCAGAACCGGGTACTAGGATCTGCTTGCAGGGGTATCCCAGAAGGGGGGCGACTAGTGGTTATGAGGCTTGCATATCCATTTCAGATACTCAGATGTGTGGCGCTGGGACTGTAACATATTTACATTCAGATTTCTTTAGCCAGGAAATATTAACCGTAGTGATGAAAGCACATTATACTCTCTTCCCTGCATGCATTGCAGCCATGAAACAAACACTTTTGACACATTATTGATGGTCAAGAGCAAGTATAAGAACATAAGATATGCCATACTGGGTCAGACCAAGGTCCATTAAGCCCAGTATCCTGTTTCCAACAGTGGCCAGTCTAGGTCATATGTACCTAGCAGTTTCCCCAAAAGACACAGGTTCTGCAATGCTTGTACTAGGTCAAGCATTGATATCCTGGGTCCCTTCTTAATAATGGTTTATGGACCTTTCCTCCAGGAACTTGTCCAAACCTTTTTTAAACCCAGCTACACTAACAGCCTTTACTACATCCTCCTGTAACAAATTCCAGAGTTTGATTACACATTGAGTGAAAACATATTTTCTTTTATTATTCTTAAATAGTTTACCCTGTAGCTTCATTGCATGTCCCCTAGTCTTTCTATATTCTGATAACGTAAACAATCGATCTACGTTTACCCGTTCCACTCCGTTCATTAATTTATAGACTTCTATCATATCTCCCCTCAGCCGTCTCTTTTCCAGGTTAAAGAGCCCTAACCTTTTTAGCCTTTCTTCATAGGGGTATCCTTCCATCCCCTTTACCATTTTGGTGGCTCTTCTCTGAACCTTTTCTAATAACGCTATATCCTTTTTAAGATAGGGTGACCAGAATTGCACACAATATTCAAGGTGCGGTCTCACCATGGAACGATGTAGAGGCATTATAATATCTTTTGTTTTATTTTCCATTCCTTTCCTTATGATACCTAGCATTCTATTTGCTCTCTTGGCTGCCGCTGCACACTGGGCCGAGGGTTTTAACATGTTATCCACAATGACTCCTAAATCTTTTTCCTGGGTGGTGGTTCCTAATGTGGAACCTTGCATCGTGTAACCATAGTTTGGGTTGTTCTTCCCTAGGTGCATAACTTTGAACTTGTCCACATTAAATTTCATCTGCCATTTTGATGCCCATTCTTCCAATTTATCAAGATCCTCTTGCAATTTTCCATAATCCTCTTGGGTTTTAACAACTTTAAATAGTTTTGTGTCATCTGCAAATTTGATAACCTCACTCGTTATTCCCTTTTCCAGGTCATTTATGAATAAGTCAAAAAGCAGCAGGCCCAGCACAGATCCCTGGGGTACACCACTATTCACCTTTCTCCTTTGGGAAAATTGGCCATTCAGCCCTACACTCTGCTTTCTATCTTTTAACCAGTTCCTGATCCACAATAGTATACTGCCTCCTATCCCATGACTCTTTAGTTTTGCCAAAAGTCTCTGATGAGGGACCTTGTCAAAGGCTTTCTGAAAGTCCAGATACACTATATCAACTGACTCACCTTTGTCCACCTGTTTATTCACACCTTCAAAAAAACACAACAGATTAGTAAGACAAGATCTTCCTTGTCTAAAGCCATGTTGGCTGTCTCTCATTAGGCCATGACTATCTACATGCTGAGTAATTTTGTTCTTTATGATGGTTTCTACCATTTTTCCGAAGTACTGACGTCAGGCTCACCGGTCTGTAGTTTCCCAGATCACCCCTGGAACCCTTTTTAAAAATTGGCGTTACATTGGCGATCCTCCAATCTTTAGGTCTTAGATGATTTTAATGAAAATTCACAGATTACCAATAGCAGGTCTGCAATCTCATATTTCAGTTCTTTCAACACCCTTGGATGTATACCATCCAGCCCAGGTGATTTGCTACTCCTCATTTTATCTAATAGTTTAATACATCTTCTTCCCGATGTATCGATATTTCCTTCAATTCTTCCGCACCTTCAAATACCACTTCAGTCATGGGTAACATTCCTACATCTTCCTCAGTAAAGACCGAAGCAAAGAATTCATTCAGTCTCTCCGCCTTCGCCTCTTAGTGCCCCTTTTACCCCTCTATCATCTAATGGACCAACTGACTCTCTCACAGGTTTTTTGCTACGAATGAAAAAGTCTTTATTACACATTTTTGTATAGACAGGGAACCTCCCAAGCCAGGGTTAGATGTGCTTGTGCTGTTCCGAAATCGCACTGCGATGTGCAGCTCCTGCCCACCCCTATGCTACATGGCTGTCCCAGCTTTTAAAATGGGTCCAGGGACATCTGAATGCCCATTTCAGACATCCAAATCACAAATAGAGCTTTTAAAATACCCTCTAAATGTTTTGAGGCACACTAACGACCTGAATGCACACTAACAAATGCATGCCCTTAAAACAGTAGGTCCAGGTCATAGAAACATAGGAACATAGAAATATGACGACAGAAAAAGTCCACATGGCCTATCTAGTCTGTCCTTCCATATCAACAGCTACAACAGTCTCCTTTTTTCCTTTAGAGATCCTCTGTGTTTGTCCCATGCTTTTTTGAATTCAGTTACTGTCCTCATCTCTACCACTTCCACTGGGAGACTATTCCACGGATCCACTACTCTTTCTGTAAAGAAATATTTCCACATATCACTCCTGAATCTATCTCCCTTCACCCTCATCCTGTGATCCCTCCTATCAGAACTTGCTTTCAATTGAAAGAGGCTCTTCCCCTGAACATTTATGCCACGGAGGTATTTAAACATCTCAATCATATCACCTCTATCCCGCCTTTCCTCTAAGGTGTACATATTAAGATCCTTAAGTCTGTCCTCATATTTTTTATAATGAAGACCACTAACCATTTTAGTAGCCATCCTCTGTACTGACTCCATCCTGTTCACATCCTTTTGAAGGTGCAGTCTCCAGAATTGCACACTATACTCCTAATGAGGTTGCACCAAAGACTTATACAGAGGCATTATCACCTCCTTTTTTCTGCTAGCCATTCCTCTCCCTATGCACCCAAGCATCCTTCTAGCTTTTGCTGTCGCCTTTTCTACCTGTTTAGCTACTTTAAGATCATCAGACACAACCACACCTAGGTCCCGCTCTTCTTTAGTGTACAGAAGTACTTCACCCCTATACTGTATTGCTCCCTTGGATTGCTGCAGCCCAAATGCATGACCTTGAATTTTTTAACATTAAATCCCAGCTTCCAAATTCTAGACCATTCTTCAAGCTTAGCTAGAACTCTCCTAATGCTATCTACACCTTCCTGGGTGTCTACTCTATTGCAGATTTTGGTATCATCCGAAAAGAGGCAAACCTTACCTGAGAGCCCTTCCGCTATATCACTAACAAAGATGTTAAAAAGAATTGGGTTGGGGTTGAGGCATTCCTAGAATTACAGTCCTTGCTAATAGAAGCAGCAGGTAATGGGTGGAAAGGAGTGTGGCTCAGACACCATGCCAAAAGCCATTTCAAGCCCAGTGGCTCCCATTCCTGTTCATGTCGTCCTATTGTGGAGATTGTGTAAGGGAGGGAGGAGAGTACAAAAGAGTGAAGTCTGTTGGTTGCGACTTGAGAACAAGTTTGGAAACCACTATTCTAAGACATCCCAATACCAAGATCGAGCATTGACATGCCTCTCCACTCCACCCAGCTCCTTAAAACATAAAATGCCCATGTTGACTTAAACACCTATCAAAGAGTCCCTGTGGTGTCACCACAGCTGGGAGAATGTTTTCCGTATTCTTCTCTGTAAGGCAGGGAGATGCTGGCGATCTAATAGCCATAGATCAGATCTCTCCTGATTGAGTTTCAAGGTTCGTTTCATGTTGCCACCATCTTTCCCTCTCTGCCGCTGCCTCCTCCCACCAACACTCATATGTCCCCCCCCCCCCCACTCTTACTTCTTTCCACTCATCAACAGAGCCATCAGCGTGAGATGAGGATATGCGGACTCTGCTATCGAGAGGGAAGGTGCAGATAGAAAATCAACATTTCTGTCCCCTAGTTTTCACGCCTTTTAATAGAAATGGAAGGAGGGTGGGGGGAGGTCAATTCCCTTCCCTCAGCTTAGTCATCTGCCCCCATGAATGGATTTCTTCTGGCAGATATCGGATGCAAAATCAGGAATGCAGGCCCATGTCCAGCTGAGAGGGAAACGTAGATTTTCATGGCATTTACCATTCATGCTGCCAATAAATTGTTCTGTCCATGAGGGTACCTTACCAAGAGAGCTTTGAGAATCAGGAAAGACTGAGGGGCTTTGAGGTATAGTGGTAGGATTGGATTCTGGATCCTTTTATTCCAGAACTCTCTATACTCTATACTATGCCCACCATCTCTACCAGTTCCTCTCAAACACCCAGAATTTCATTCTTCCTATTTCCCACTCCTCAGCAGTCACTATGGTACAGTGATTCTCTTCTCCCATTCTTTCCCTTCTCCTTGCCCCCTCTCCCCACACCAATCTTTTCCACCCTCGGTATTTCCACCTGCTAATCTCAATTTCCCCCTGCAATAGTCCTGAGCAGAGAAAGAAAGGGAAAGCCAAGACTTGCTGTGATGCATTTTATTGGGTTGACTTAATGCACTTGTGAGCAGCTCTCTTGGGTTAGACTCCCATCACTGATTCAGCGTAAGGTGTCAGACAGAAATAGTAGTCTACCTTGTGCTATAAAGTTTCCGACCCAAGTCTATGAAAGGAGATGTTCCCTTTGTGTGTCCCTTTAGTGGAATTCTTAATAAAAAGCAGGGGTCCTACAGCACTGGAGTGAAGTGCATGGGCAGAGCACAGTGTGTGCGTGAGGGTCTCAGTACTGGAACAGCAGGAGGTGCTGCAGGGCAGGAGTGAGGGGCATTGGCAGAGACGTGTGAGGGTCTCAGTACTGGAACAGCAGGAGGTGCTGCAGGGCAGGAGCGAGGGGCTTTGGCAGAGACGTGTGTGAGGGTCTCAGTACTGGAACAGCAGGAAGTGCTGCAGGGCAGGAGTGAGGGGCATTGGCAGAGATGTGTGTGAGGGTCTCAGTACTGGAACAGCAGGAGGTGCTGCAGGGCAGGAGTGAGGGGCATTGGCAGAGATGTGTGTGAGGGTCTCGGTACTGGAACAGCAGGAGGTGCTGCAGGGCAGGAGCGAGGGGCATTGGCAGAGACATGTGTGAGGGTCTCAGTACTGGAACAGCAGGAGGTGCTGCAGGGCAGGAGCGAGGGGCATTGGCAGAGACGTGTGTGAGGGTCTCAGTACTGGAACAGCAGGAGGTGCTGCAGGGCAGGAGTGAGGGGCATTGGCAGAGACGTGTGTGAGGGTCTCAGTACTGGAACAGCAGGAGGTGCTGCAGGGCAGGAGCGAGGGGCATTGGCAGAGACGTGTGTGAGGGTCTCAGTACTGGAACAGCAGGAGGTGCTGCAGGGCAGGAGTGAGGGGCATTGGCGGAGACGTGTGTGAGGGTCTCAGTTCTGGAACAGCAGGAGGTGCTGCAGGGCAGGAGCGAGGGGCATTGGCAGAGACATGTGTGAGGGTCTCAGTTCTGGAACAGCAGGAGGTGCTGCAGGGCAGGGGTGAGGTGCAATGACATAGCTCCGTGTGTGTGTGAGGGTCCCAGTACTGCAATAGCAGGAGGTGCTGCAGGGGTTGGGTGAGATGCAGTTCAGTCTTTCTCTGGTTACCCCTTTCTGCTGCCCCTTCCTCAGGTCTGGCATCTCTAGTTCCCACTGCAGCCTCCTGTATAGTGTAATAGATCCGTCCCTGTGTTTGCTAATGGATTATTTTGAGCTGTATCATGTTTTTAGAGAAGCCCTTTATCCAATATCCTTTGCAGCAGCTGTGCTACCTTTTCACCCCATCAGTCTCTGAGATTCATCACTACAGGGGTATTAGACAAATCTCACTCTTAGGGGAACTTTAGGATGCTGTATTTTGAGTTTTTGATCTTTGTTGGCTTTCTTTTGGGACCCTTGAGATGTACGACAGCCTAGAAAATTCAAGATGCGGCCTCTTCACGCTATATCTGGTCCTCCACATTCCCCCCAGTCTTATGCCCTGTCTTATTGTCTGACATATGTGGCATCCAGGTAGTGGAGTTGGCAGCAATGGTTGGCAGGGAACCCCGACACCCGACTTTTGTAAAGAATGACAAATTATCAAGTGATCAAGTTCTGTGTTAGTAGAAAAAAGATCCCTCACCTGTCCTCCTCAGCCTATCTCTCGCAAATTTCATCACATACTCTCTATTCTCCACTCCTCATCCTCCTCCCCCTGCCCTCCCTATTCCCCTATCCTCTAAATCTGAACCGTTGGCATATTCATTGGGATAGAGGAGTAGGAAGACTAAAAGACCTGAACATCCTGGTTTCATACTGGATGGTTTAGTTGAGTTGCAAAATGGGTATGATTGTCATGACAAATGGGAAAGGGGAAAGACGAGAGAGGTTCTCAGGAAGCAGAAAAGGCTGTGTATGGTGTGTGTACGGTGTGTGTGTGGTGGTGGTGGTGGTGGGGGGGGGGGAAGGGGGTAAAGAGATAATGGTTCTGATAGAAGAACTGAATGTTCTCTGAACGTGTAAGGGACAACTATCCCCACCCTAACTCTAATCTGAGCCCTAACCCTGAATCCAATCTCCCATCCAACCCTGACCATAACTCATACTCCTATATTCCATCCCCAGCCCTACATCTTAACACCTTGTAGGTCATGATTGGTCAGTGTATCGCATGGGTTGCTCAATCTGACCCATTGCTCTCTGGAGCCATGCCTGGCATTTTACAGCCAATGTGTTAGCAGAAAGATAATTAAACAATCCATATGGCACTTAAACTAAACCAAATCATTTATTTGCTTGAGGAGATATTAGTGTTTAACATTTTGAATGCTTCTCTTACTCAGCCACGCCCACTGCTATGAATTTAAGTCAATAGAAGCAATGAATACTAAAATACGTGGAAAATTAATTTCAAATGGGACTGTAAGAATCTTGATAGGAGGTGGGTTCTATGAGCACATCATGCCTTATTTACAAAATTTGCACTGCTAACTAGTCATGGGTTTTTGGAATGATTCATGAGGTCACTCCTTACTTGGGTTTTTGGCATGATTCTTGAGGTCACTCCTTATTTGTAGATGGGGTTATCCCTCCTGACCCTGTCTAATTTCCCCGCTCGTTGTATGGGGAAGTTAGATGGGGGCAGGGAAGGGGCGGATCGGGGGCAGCGTTCGGGTGGGCGGTGGGTGGTAGTCAGTCCCGGATGTACAGGGCTGATTCCAATGTTGGCCCTGTATTTCCAGTGCCGACGGCTTGGATGGGGAACTTATTCCACTTCTAAGGTAGAATAAGTTCCCCGATGTGGGAGGAACAGCAAGCCCAGGGCTGTAAAGGGGTAGCAGGGGGCAGAGGGCATTCCCCACAGCCGACCCTGGCCCTGGGAGGCCAGATATGAGGTCGGGCTGCAGGGAAAGCACTTTGGGAGCCAGTGGCCAGGGATTGCAGTTTTTCAATGGAGCTGCAGTGCCATGGCAACCGTGACTCCATTGAAAAGCCCTGACTGAGTTAGTCGGGCAAGGCCTGTACATGCAGGCCAGATGGAATTGGGGTCCTGGCCTGCACATACAGGCCAGTTCATGATTCTGATCCCGTGGGGCTAGACGTGCCCCGCGGGATCAGAATCGCAACACCCTCTGTGCATCCGATTCCGCCCAGGTGCGCAGAGGGCCTGGATGTCAGGGATGGAATCGGACTCAGAGTGTTTTGGAGCAATAGATAACTTGCACCCCCTGAAGTCTGTTGGTCAAACTTTGTTAAAGTTTTGCCAACAGTTAGTTTGGCTAAGATTGCAAGAGACTCGAGAGAGTCATCCTCTGTGACTTTCCCAGAATGGATTTTTGGAAAAAGCTAAAAGCTTGTGCTCTTTAGATAATCCTCTAGAGGGGTCATGAATGACTCTTCTAGTTATTTGTCTGTGTTTGATTATTGATTTTATATTTAGTTTTATTTCTTTTGCCTCAAGTTTTACTTGATGTATTTTTTTATTTTGATGATTTTCTATTTTCTTTTGTATACTGATTTTGTCATTTTGATCTATTTTTGTCTTTAGTTATTATAAACTGTTGAGAGATATAGTTTATTGATTAGTGGCATATAAATTTCTTTGTAAATATATAAAAATAAATTAAACAAGAGAAGAGAAACGGAATACAGGAGATCCAAAATGCTTTGGAGTTTGCTTTACGAGCTTCATGAGGCTTAACAGCTTCCTAGAGGAAGGGAGGAATTGGTTGGAGACAGTGAAATATCCTAAAAGTACAAGTGATAGACATGAAGCAAGACCTTTTTTTGATGGAAAGGAAGTTCTAGAGCAAGAGGACATGATATGAAAGGATGGATAATGCATGGAATGACCTGCAGGGAAAGCGTTGAAGGCAAGTCCAGTTGCAAAACTCAAGGAAGCCTTTCAAGTGCATAGAGAAGCCGTAACTGTGAAAAGGTGACCAGAAAGTCAGAGATGAATTAAGGCCTCTGTTTTTCTTTTTGTGCCGTTAACTCAATGCCAACTCCTGGCAACCCAGCAGTTTTCTTGGCAAGGTATGACCAGAAATAAATTGCCAGGACTTTTCTTCTGAGGCAATGGTGGGTAAAGTGAATTGCCCAAGACCATAAGGAGTGCCAGTGGGAATCAAAGCCAGATCTCTTGTGCTGAACCCTTTCATAGCTGCACACTGTCTGTAAGCTCCTTAATATTTCTTACAGATAATAATGGTCAGTGTTATTGAACTGCGGGCACACTGAAGCTGGCCCTGCTGGTGAGGGGAACCAAAAGTAAATCTGTTTATAGCTCTAAAATGCTCAATGGAGTTGGAATTCTGAAGCCTTGAAGCTGGTGGTGGGATTGGGTCCACTGAAAAGAGGCACCACTATCAGTGAAGCCCTTCCTAATAATAATTCTGCTGGAGGGATGCCCTTTCTGTTGGGATGTGTGCCTGAGTATATTTCATATCTATTTTTACTTATGTCCATTGAGGTATTAGTAGCCTAAAAGATTTGCTCACCCTTGCTGGTGTACTCCTTCCCATGGTTACACAGTTCTGTAATGCAAGACATGGCTGAACTGAATTCCAGGAGTTTCCCATTGTCTGTCTGCATCCCATGGCCATCTCAGCCATCTGAATGCAGCTGGAACAGAGGAGGCCTGAGCTCAAGGCAGGAGAGTTGAAATCTCAAGGGTGCAGGGAGAGGAGTGGTCTGGCACACTAGCTCAAGCTTAAGAGCGACACCTGGTGGTTGAATTCAGATCCAGGGATTGCAGGGTACTGGATGAAGCCCATGTGCATAGCTCTGACCCAAGATCATCACTGCAATGATCAGACTATATATGTTGTGGGGAAGGAGGATACAAAATAGGGGGGATAATCCCTAGAGTAGTCACAAATGAAGTCTCATAGCACTAGATCCTAGCCCTAATATAGATTGAATTGGGCATACCAAGGAACAGAAGTAAACTGCTGGATTTAAAAAAAGCTCAGATTGATATGAGCATTAACCTACAGAGTACAGCTGCTTTAAGGGGACTTGAAGTTGAATATTTGAGCAGAAGAATATTGTCTGCAATAATACTATTGTTGTTGTTCTTTTAATAGTGCCTCATATTTTTAGGGGACATTGTGCTGTTCGTTCATCCATGTATGAAAGGTGATCGTTGGTGTGTAAGACTTGGCTGAGGCTCTTCTTATTGAACAATGGTTGGTGTTTTGTAATACTGTAGAGGTCCTGATTTGGCAGACAAAGATTTTGATGCCCTCTATCAATCAAGTAGAAAGAATTGGGGCTAGTGGCATACTGTGAAAAGGGCTGATGTGCTCAATCTCAGGGTCATCGGTGATGATACTGAAGTACCAAAACTTTGGGGCATCTCATTCCTATTCCCTAGAAGGAGAAGGAAGTTGTCCCAAATCTCCCTTCCATGGGGTCCCTAAAAGAGAGAGAAGTTGGTGTAGCCTCATAGATTCACTACCTGGGGATTTGGGAGGACGGGTTTCATGCAGCTTCTGGGGACTTCCTCCCTGGGGCTCAAGAGGAGAAAGAAATTGGCTTGAGCCCTTGGGGATCTCAGATTTTTATTTTTATTTTTTTGCAGGTCATGTTTGGAATTTCTGGAGAGTTGGTGGAATGCAACAAACTTGGCCAGTTCTGTTGTTTCTATTTGCTTATCTCTGCTGCTACACTACAGAGGAAAAGAAATGTTAAACAGGTAGCTTGCTTCTGAAGCAATTGCTGAATAAAAACATTACTTTTGAATTAAAAATAGCATTAATTTGATTTCTGTGCTAATTAAATTCAATATCTGTGAAGTACATATGCTAAGAAAGAACTTAACAATTTATACCTTTGCTAAAATGTCCTGTTTTACATAATTTTCCCACTGTGGTGCATCAGAAATAGTATGCAAACCAAACAGTTTGATTGATAAATCTCACAGAGACCCTGTTGCTTCCGCATGTATATCGGTACTCATCTACTTCTCTGTAAACGGACCCCCCCCCCCTCTTAACAGCCCAGAGAGCAACTTTTTGAAAAGTAGTGTAGATTAATCACTGCTGCTCCTAAATGTAGCATTGGGGCTGGCCCTGTTACTTAAATGTAATACACCCCTGGAACATCTCCCTCTTTTATAGCTCTGAGATAGGAATGCTATGTAATATCAGCACAACTAATGTTAATGAAGCCATCTGTGCCAAGAAGCTGTCTTTAATGCCAATGCCGCCTGCGGTATCTGAAATGTCCCCATTACTGATACTGCCTCAAGTGTAAAAACTGTCCTTGATGGTGTTGACAGGGACTGGATTATGGGAGCTGTTCCTGGTACTAAGACTAACTGTAGCACAGGAGCTCTCCTTGGCAGGACACTGACCTTTGTGTAGGGGCTGGAATATGGGAGCTGTCCTTGGTGCTGATACAGGCTGTAGAACAGTTCTTCTCCCTGGCCTAGTGTTGTGTGGGAGCTGTCCTTGGTGCTGATACTGGTCTGTAGAGCAGTTCTCCCTGGCACTGAAACCTACTCTTGTGTGGGAGCTGTCCTTTGTGCTGACATGGGGGCTGGACTATGGGAGCTGTCCTTGGTGCTGATACTGGCTGGAGTGCAGGAGTTCTTCCTGGCACTGAAACCTACTGTTGTGCGAGAGCTGTCCTTGGTGCTCACAGAGACTGAAATTTGGGAGCTGTTTCTGGTGCTAACACTTAGGGGTATGTTTACTAATCAGCGGTAGCGGCTTCCATGCGATATCGAATCTGCGGCCCCATTGAATTCACAGAAGCCGCTACCGCTGATTAGTAAACATACTCCTTAATGTAGTGCAGGAATTCTTCCTGGCAATTAAGATGACCTTTTGTGTGGGATCTGTCTGTGGTGGCTACAGTGCAGATATTCCTGCTACTGGTACCACCTGTAGCATGCAAACTTCCCTGGCATTTAATGATTGTGTATGGTGATGTCTATAGTACTGATATGCTATTTATTTCTTTAACAAATTTTGATTCTGCAAATTTGAGTTAAAATCACATTATAACTGAATTACAATGGTAAGAACAAAATACCATGCTCTACTATGGGAGCTGTCCTTGGGTCTGAAACTGCTGACTGCACAGGCATCACCCCCGATATTGACATTAACACTGGCAGGGAGCTGACTGTAATCATAGGATGAGAGTTGTCCCTGGTTGGAACTCTAACTAGCACAAGAGATGTCTCTGGAGATGACATAGGTCAACTATAGGAGTTGTCTCTTCAATTGATGCTGATGATAAAGCAGGCAGTATCCCGGTCCTTACATTTTCTGTAGTGCTGTGGCTGTCTCTGGTGAAATTCTTGGTTTTGGAACGGTCTCTGGAAAGAATGGAAATGGGAGAAAACCTTGCCTCCATTAAAGATAAGGTGGTTGTTGCCAAGATAAAATGTTTTTACAGCTGCAGGAAGAGAACTTTGAGGCCCTGTGCAAATTAATCAAGCAGCGATGCAGTATCTTTGTGGCTGCTTGGGATGTTTATTATTTCCTTGTTACCATTGTTTATTTCACCTGATCCCCAAGAAGGAAAGATTCATACTTGATCTTACAGGAGTTGACATCATTGGACTGTAGGATAGTCACTGACTAATGGTGTCAAGCCCTTAAAAATTATTCTAGTGCCTGTCAGGGTTTTATTGTGAAGCCAGGGTGTAAAGAAGTGTTTCAAACCAATAAACTAAGAAGGAAATGATCAGAAAATCCCAGGGCGCTCAAAGCTCCCAATTTTAACAGTGCATTTTATTTTCAGAGCATCCGCTTCAAGTGAAGCCTACTGCCTGGATAGGTTGCTACAGCTTGTAGGATTTGTGTAACACTACGCAGGCAGCATCCCTTTGAACATTCACAGCAAGGTGTATGCCTAGCGAGTGTTCATGTGCTTTGCAGTTGCTACTTGTACAGATAACAGGTTGGGGATAAGATAGCATACGTATCCATGATTATTTTTCTCTCCCAACCTATATGTATCCCTCCCCCAGCAATACTGCTTCTGTGTTAGTTCATTGAGTTCCCTGTAAGCCACCTTGATTACATGGATGAAGCAGTATATAAAACACAGAAATAAAATTAAAAAATTAATAAAATAATCGGGCTAAAAGCGCATGAAAAGTGGAAGTCGGTGTATATTTTGGAGCCATTTTACTAAAAGGCATTAGCTGTTAGTGTGAGTTCTAGAATATGCTAAAGGCACGCTGGGACACACATTAATGTTAACATGGGGCCAGGACAGTCAACATGGATGGATTACAGCACTAGCGGTCCATGGTATGTTGAGAGTGTAAGCGGATGCATTAAGAACGAAGAGTGAGAGGGGTGAGCACCTTGCAGTTAGTACGGGTGCATGTTTTGCTACCTCCATAAGTAGAGGTAAGTACCCCCACACTAACTGTGGCCTGTGTTAGGGCAGAGTGCACTGCCTTACTGTCAGGAATATGCTTGCCACACCACTGAGTACCCCTCCTACCTGGTTTGTATGCCCCAACACTAACCACTTAGCACTGAGGTGTTCCGGAGGCGGCAACCAAAGTTAACCAGGCAGTGGTGATAATCAGCCACTGGCCAGTTATCCTTAACCAGCTAAAGTTAGGCTAAAAGAAAGCTGGACTAACCTTAGCTGGTTTAGCTATTCAGCCAGTGGATGAATATTGCCGCTGACCAGCTAGCTAACTTCCTATCCAGGCATATTGGCTAGTCTATGCCGGTGGCCGGATTCGGTCCTGGTATTGAATATCTGGGTCTAAATTAAAGTAGTGACAGCCAGCCACTTTACATATAACTGGCTACTGTCACTGAATGCTTCAGAACTATCGCTACACCTTACATCACCTAAGCAAATCTTCCTATTGCAGATGCAGCTCTGAGGGAAGAGAGCTCCACAGCGCAGCACCATAATAACGACATGGCCAGTTTCTCATAGAGGTACGTCTGATTTCACTCAGTGCAGAAACCCCAACAAGCCATGTTCCTAGCATCTCACTACCCTCCGAGGTATCTGCCTTTTCATATGAAATGCAAGATAAGGTGATTTTGTGCACGGCTTCGTTAGCGAATAGCTCAGGGCACTTTCATGAGACCCTACTTGAGCACATAAAGCACATCTTAAATATGAAGTCCATTGAAAAACTAACCCCTTATATCCATTCATAATTGTGTTACACTGGGAAGACACTGTATTTTACATAGATTAGAGTTTGTAACTGTATTTTATATATGCATGATGTAACCATTCTCTTGAACAATTTATTTTTCATGATACCAGCCCTGTAATATGATATTTATTAGGCGGGAGGCCTATTCCATTCAGGCCCTGCAACTCCTGTATGGCCGGGCAGAATTGGGCCGTGCAAAGTTAGACCCAATTTTGATCCTGTGGCCCCCATAGGATCAGAATTGGGTCTAGCATCTGGACGTGCAGGCCAGGACCCGATTCTTCCCGGCTGTATGTCCAGGCGACTACCTGGCTAACTCAGTGGGCTCGTGAATGGAGCCACAGTGCCATGGCATCCCATCGCTATGTCACTGAGGCTCAATTCACAAGCCAAAATTGCCAGATGCCCCAGAGCAACTCCCATTCCCCACAACTGGACCCCCAATCTGACCTTCCAAGGCCTGGGTTGGATTGCGAGGAACTCCCTGAGCCCCCTCACTTGCCTGCCCGTGTCCCACACCATGGTCCCCCACCATCCAGGGGGACTTATTCCACCTTTGAGGTGGAGTAAGTCCCCCGTCTATCCTGACGGCCCTGGACATACAGAGCCAACCTTGGAATCGGCCCTGGACGTCCAGGGTCAAGGGTTACCCACTTCATGCCCTCGTTCTGCCTCCAGAACGCCCCCTCCCACCTCCGTCTGGGCCTTGCCATATGGGGAGATTGGGGATGTGGACGGCAGGGGTATGAATAGCAGGGATGGACATCCCTACTATTCGCAGGACAGAATGACCCCCCATAGAGGATACGTATCAAAATATATCCATAGATCATAAAGAAACACATAAATCCTCTATCTGGGGGGAAATAACACTATTTGATTAAAGGATAGAGATAGTGACATTATTGCATTTTAGATCCACCATGATGTTTGTGAATTATTGTTATGCATTTAGGAGGAGCTAAACTGAAATGTTCATAGCGTGATTCTTTCTGCAATTTAAATACTGACTATATCTAGGGATAGATGGACATAGGAATTATAAACTGAATTATATCCAAATACTACACATTTCATAAAGAAAGTAAAAATTACATATTGGGGCTTGTTAGTTTTACAAATATCTTTTCTTCTTATGACTAAAGTCAGTTTACCTGAATGGGTACAAGGCATGAGACCTTTCATCTTGGTCGTCATTTCACTGAATGAAAGGGGGAATGAGGACTCCAAATCTTTCATTCAAGCAAATAACCTCCTTTCTCCTACCTCTCCTCTGCACCTTCTCTTTCCAATCAAGCCTACAAATGAGAATATTGCAGGCATTTGAGAATAAAATACAAAAGGCATTGATGGTGATATGCTTCCTATCCAATGGTAGAGCCACTTTGGTCATGGACATATCCACTCAACCAAACTACGGCTGCTCACAAGATTATCAGATTATGAGATGAGGTCCACCTCTTGCAGTGCCAGCAGCATTAACTTGTGTAAGAGCTGCAGAGTAGCAATTAAGCCTACTTACCCCTTGGATTAAGAGAGCACCCCAGCCTTCTTCATTTATGTGCTCAGACTGATGCATTCCCATTGCGCTTTTGGCAGTAGAGGCTGCCTTTGTATGTGTTTTTAGTGCTGTAGAAATTATCCCAGGAATTGGATGGAAAATTACTGCCTGTCTTTGTCTATGACTCCCACACATGGCCACAACACAGGGTATAGGTTAATTTGTCCTCTAAGTCCACCTCCCTTTATTCACCACTAATTAGCACAGTAGTGACTAAATGGTTAATGTCTTTCATTGATGGAATTAACCCTTGACTCAAAAGAGCATGGAAGTCTGCTTAAATGCTCAGTTACTGGCAGGGTTGCATTTGCCCTCATTAGGATGCTGTATCTTAACCCAATTAGTTCTTACTTCTCAAGCCCCTCTCTCAATAGGCATACACAATCTCTTGTTTATATTAGTTCCTCTCAGCTTCTGTGTGTTAGGCGTTTCTTTCTGCTCTCTCAACCTTCCTCTAGAGATCTCTGAGATTCTGTGCAAAATGGGTGAGCCTTACGATTATGATATTATACAAAATGGTGGTAATTTTAAAAGCCATTTATGTGCATGAAACAAAGGTTTATTTTAAAATTATATGATTAAGACCACTGAGAGGTGATTGAAGAAAGCGTGGGAATGATGGAGAGTATATTTTAGCAAAAGAAGTAGGGGATTTCATACAAACTGAAAAGTATACACTAGCAATGTGACACGATGGTGCATTTCTCCCCTTTCCAGAATAAGGCATGAGGGAGGGCGGCGTTCCATATGTGTCTCATAGGAAGTGTTGGGGGGGGGGGGGAAGTGCACATGTGTGCGTGTTATGGTGAGTATCAGAGGCTAAGTGGTAGTGTATTTAAGTGTGTCATGGTGAATGTCATAGGCTGCATTTGTGTATGTGTGTAAGAACATAAGATATGCCATACTGGGTCAGACCAAGGTCCATCAAGCCCAGTATGGCATATCTAGGTCACAAATACCTAGCAATTTCCCTAAAAGGCACAGGTTCTACAATGTTTGTATTGGGGCAAGCAGTGGATATCCCGGGTCCCCTTTAATAATGATTTATGGACCTTTCCTCCAGGAATTTGTCCAACCCTTTTTTAAACCCAGCTACACTAACAGTTTTAACTACATCCTCCGGTAACGAATTCCAGAGTTTGATTACAAATTGATTGAAAAAATATTTTCACTTATTAGTCTTAAATAGGTTACCTTGTAGCTTCATTGCATGTCCCTTAGTCCTTCTATATTTTGATGGTGTAAACAATCAATCTACTTTTACCCGTTCCACTCCATTCATTAATTTATAGACCTCTATCATATCTCCTCTCAGCCGTCTCTTTTCCAGGTTGAAGAGCCCTAACCATTTTAGCCTCTCTTCATAGAAGTATCCTTCCATCCCCTTTACCATTTTGGTTGCTCTTCACTGTACCTTTTCTAATAACGCTATATCCTTTTTAAGATATGGTGACCAGAATTTCACACAATATTCAAGGTGCAGTCACACCATGGAACGATAAGAGACATTATAATATCCTTTGGGGTTTTTTTCCATTCCTTTCCTTATGATACCTAGCGTTCTATTTGCTCTCTTGGCTGCCGCTGCACACTGGGCGGAGGGTTTCAACATATTATCCACGATGATGCCTAAAACGTTTTCCTAGGTGGTGGTTCCTAATGTGGAACCTTGCATCGTGTAACCATAGTTTGGATTGTACTCTCCTAGGTGCATAACTTTGCACTTGTCCACATTAAATTTCATCTGCCATTTGGATGCCCAGTCTTCTAATTTATCAAGGTCCTCTTGCAATTTTTCACAATCCTCATGGGTTTTAACAACTTTCAATAATTTTGTGTCATCTGAAAATTTGATTACCTCACTCGTTATTCCCATTTCCAGGTCATTTATAAATATGTTAAAAAGCAGCGGACCCAGCACAGATCCCTGGGATACTCCACTATTCACCTTTTCTCCATTGGGAAAATTGGCCATTTAGCCCTACCCTCTGCTTTCTATCTTTTAACCAGTTCCTGATCCACAGTAGTACACTGCCTCCTATCCCATGACTTTTTAATTTTGCCAAAAGTCTCTCCTACGGGATCTTGTCAAAGGCTTTCTGAAAATCCAGATACACTATACCAACTGACTCACCTTTGTCTTCCTGTTTATTCACACCTTCAGAAAAACATAACAGATTAGTAAGACAAGACCTTCCTTGGCTAACGCCATGTTGGCTGTCTCCCAGTAAGCCTTGACTATCTACATGTTCAGTAATTTTGTTTTTTTTATGATGGTTTCTACCATTTTTCCCAGTACTGACGTCAGGCTCACCAGTCTGTAACTTCCCGGATCACCCCTGGATTGCATTGCACTGGCCATTCTCCAATCTTCAGGTATTACAGATGATTTTAATGATAGTTTACAGATTACTAATAGTAGGTCTGCAATATCATATTTCTGTTTTTCAACATCCTTGGATGTATACCATCCAATCCTAGTGATTTGCTATTGTTCAGTTTATCAAATAGTTATAATATATCTTCCCGGTGTATTGATATTTCTTACAATTCTTCTGTGGCATCACCTTTAAATACCATTTCAGTTATGGGTAACATCCCTACATCTTCCTCAGTGGAGACTGAAGCAAAGAATTCATTCAGTCTCTCTGCTATGGCCTTGTCACCTCTTAGTGCCCCTTTTACCCCTCTATCATCTAATGGTCCAACTGACTCTCTCACAGGTTTTTTGCTATGAATGTACTTGAAAAAAGTCTTTATTATGCATTTTTGCTTCCACAGCAAGCTTCTTCTCAAATTCTCTCTTTGCCTGCCTTATCAATGCCTAGCATCTAACTTGTCAGTGCTTATATTGTCTCCAGTTTTTGTCATTTGGCCCCTTTTTTCCATTTCCTGAAAGATGCTTTTTTGGCAACAACAGCCTCTCTGACCTCACCTTTAAACAATGCTGGCAGTTTTTTGGACTTCCTTCCACTTTTCTTAAAGCGTGGAATACAGCTGGTCTGGGCTTCCAAGATAGTATTTTTAAACAACATCCATGCTTGATGTAACTCTTTAACCTTTGCAGCTGATCCTTTTAGTTTTTTATTAGCTATTTTCCTTATTTTATCATAGTCTCCCTTTTGAAAGTTAAAAGGTAGTACTGTGGATTTCCTTACCATCCTTCCTCCATTTATTAAATCAAACACGATCATGCTATGATCACTGTTGCCAAGTGGCCCCAACACCCTTATCTCTTGTATCAGATCTTGTGTTCCACTATGGACTAGGTCCAAAATGACTTCCCCTCTTGTCGGTTCATGAACCATCTGCTCCAAGAAGCAGTCATTTATTTCATCTAGAAACTTTATCTCCCTGGCATGTCCTGCTGTGACATTGACCTAGTCGATACTGGGGTAATTGAAATTGCCCAATATTATTACTGTACTGTATGCCATTGGGAGTGTTGAGGTGCGTGCATCTATGTATGCATCTACAACAGCCCTTCTCTACCTCCTCAGTGTCTAGGGATCTATTAAACACGTTTTTAAAGGTCCTGCGAAAACTTCCCTGAACTCCTTCAGTATCCTGGGATGTATCTGATCTGGTCCCATGGATTTGTCCACTTTCAGTTTTGCAAGCTGTTCAGACATCTTATTCTGTGAATGGTGTTACATCTATTCACAGAAGAAGAGGTTTGTGAACAGCTTGCAAAACTGAAAGTGAACAAGGCCATGCGACCAGATCAGATACATCCAAGGATACTGAAGGAGCTTTTTGTCAGGACTTTTAAAAGATATGTTTAATAGTCCCTGGATACTGGGGAGGTGCTGCAGAATTGGAGAAGGGCTGACATGGTCCCTCTTCATAAATGTGGCAACAGAGAAGAGGTGGCAAACTACAGGCCAGTAAGCCTTACCTCGGTGGTGGGAAAAGTAATTGAGTCGCTGCTGAAAGAAAAGATAGTGTTTTTTCTGGAAGCCAATGGGTTGTGAGATCCGAGACAACATGGATTTCCCAAGGGAAGATCATGCCAAATAAATCTGATTGATTTTTTGACTGGGTGACCACAGAACTAGATCAAGGGCATGCAATGGATGTGGTCTACTTAGATTTCAGCAAAGCCTTTGATGATGTTCCTCATAGGAGGCTTGAGAATAAACTGAGCACCCTGAGAATGGATCACAAGGTGGTGAACTGGATCAAGCATTGGTTGACTGACAGGCTACAGAGGGCAGTAGTGAAGGAACTCAATCCAAAAAAAGGAGGGTGAGTAGTGGAGTGGCTCAGGGATCAGTCATGGGATTGTTTCTGTTCAATGTTTTTGTGGGTGATATTGCTGAAGGATTAAAAGGTAAAGTTTGCCTTTCTGCAGATGATACAAAGATATGCAACAGAGTGGACACTTCAATGGAAGAAGACAACATGAGAAAAGATCTACAAAAATTAGAAGAATGGTCAAATGCTTGGCAATTGAGATTTATTGCAAACAAGTGCAGAGTTGTGCACTTGAAATGAAGAAACCCAAAGTAACTGTATGTGATTGGGACAAGAGGCTGATGTATACATACCAAGAGAGGGACCTTGGGGTTATGGTATCTGAAGATCTCAAGGTGGTGAAACAGCGTAAGAACGTAGAAGCCAAAGCCAGAAGGATGCTGAGTTGCATACAGAGAGGAATGACCAGCAGGAAGGAGGAGGAATTAGTGCCTCACTTAGAGTATTGTATTCAGTTTTATAGGCTGTACCTTTTGAAGGATAGAAAAAGACTTGAAATGATTCAGAAGAAGGCAACCAAGATGATTTAGGGCCTGTGCCAAAAGGGATATGAGAAAAGACTTGAAGACCTAAATACGTATACCCTAGAAGAAAGGAAAGATGGGGGGGGGGGGGATATGATACAGGCATTTAAATACTTAAAGGGTATTAATGAACAAACAAACAAACCTTTTTCAAAGACAGGGAAGCTGAACTAGAAGACATGAAATGAAGCTGCAAGGAGGTAAATTTAAAAGCAACATCAGGAAATACTTTTCATGGAAAGGGTGGTGGATACCTGGAATGCCCTCCTGAAGGAGGTGGCTGGAGTTCAAAAAGGTACAGGACAGACACAGAGGATCACTATATAACAGGGGGTTGGAATCAAAACAAATGCAAATAACTTCTAAATGGAGAGGGGTAACCTTCCTGGAACGGCATGTACAGCTCTACAATTCCGGCGCCTTACCGGGCAGGCTAGATGGACCATGTTGGTCTTTATTTGCCATTACTTACTATGGACCTCGTATTCATTTGGGCAGGCTATGTGCCACTACAGCGCATAGCCATATCTGCTGACTCTTAACCCTGGATGTTCAGTGCTGGGGTCATATGCAGTCCCGGCATTGGATATCTGGGTTTGAAGCACATGCCCAGAAGCTGCAGTAGCTAACCAGACAGCAGCAATATTGCATGTTGCCCAACTAACTCCTGAGGCTTGAAGATAGGCGAGGCTTTTCCTCACCTATCTTTTAGCTGCAGGTCTCTAACAGGGCAGCATGCAATATTGCTGCTCACCACCTTCGATCTTCCCAGGAATGCTCCTGGCACGCCCCGTAGCTAAACGGTTAGCATCATGGCCTGTAAGGGAGCAGAGTGGGGATCCTGACTTCTATCCTTATCTTATCTTAACCCCCGTCAACTCCCATGACCAAATTGTATTGACCACACTGTGCCTTGCACTAATCCAACCCATGCACTAATCCGACCCATGCACTAATCCAACCCATGCACTAATCCGACCCATGCACTAATCCGACCCATGCACTAATCAGACCCATGCACTAATCAGACCCATGCATTAATCCGACCCATGCACTAATCCGACCCATGCACTAATCAGACCCATGCATTAATCTGACCCATGCACTAATCCGACCCATGCACTAATCCAACCCATGCATTAATCCGACCAGTGTTCTGTAATGTTCTGACTAGATTGTAAGCTCCGATGAGCATGACTCTGACAGGCAGGTACTGTCTCTTGTATTCTGGCTGACTCTTGTTGGTTAGTTGTACAGCGCTGCATGTATGGTGCTCTATAAGTGTTAAATAGTAGTAGTAATAGTAGTAGTAGGATATTCACTGGTACTAACCATGTTAGTGCCATGAATATCCTGATTAGAGACATTAACACGGTTTACTGGGCTGTAAACCATGTAAATGCCTCTTGAATATCGGGTCCTATGTTCCTATGTGTGTCATGGGGATTGTTGTGTGTGTGTGTATGTGTATGTCAGGGGCTATGTACATGCATGTGTGCATGTATCATAGGGAGAATCAGGGGCTGTGTGTGTGTGTGTGTGTGTGTATGTGTCTTTCTTTCTTTTGCTCTCTCTCATGACCTCCCCCCCCCCCCACGCCTTCCCCCAGATTCTTTCTCATGATCCCTCCACGAACTCTGTGGTGCGGAAACTTTGGGCTGATCTAAATGGTGGAAATGCGAAGCGCTACATTTTCCTGGGCTAGCATATGCATTTCTGCTTGTGGATGCTTACACATGCGTATGGATAGACGCAATTTCTATCCCACCTGAACCTTCAACAATAGGCACTACCCCAAGCAAAATACAATCTAAAAAGCATTCAGCATTCATTGTTCCCCCTATTTTTCTCTGTAGAAAGCAAAGGCATTCCTGGGAGGGCAGCTTGGGTGGGGTTTGGGCGTATGTACTGTGCACACTTTCAGATTTTGAAAAGTGTGCACATAAATGTTAAAAAAAAATCTCTGTGCATTAAAGAATAGGTGTAAAAATGTGGGATCATTATCCAAAGGAGAATATGAGAGGACTTTCCCTCAGTGTAGCGTGTACGTCTACTAGATTCACATGTTATTTGGGCTGTTATAAAATGACCCTCCATATGTATATTGGTAAAAACCAAACTAGCATAGGATGCAGCATGGCAGGAGCTGTAGGACTGGGTCCCGGGGTTGCTTTGCCAGAATGGACTCACTATTGCAATATGGTGTTAGATTATAGGAGCGATGCGCTCATCTTATATCTACCCTGTGCCTGGTTGAAGGTGTGAATAAACAGGTAGACAAAGGTGAGTCGGGTGATATAGTGTATCTGGACTTTCAGAAAGCCTTTGACAAGGTCCCTCATCAGAGACTTTTGGCAAAACTAAAGAGTCATGGGATAGGAGGCAGTGTACTATTGTGGATCAGGAACTGGTTAAAAGCTAGAAAGCAGAGGGTAGGGCTAAATGGCCAATTTTCCCAATGGAAAAAGGCGAATAGTGGAGTACCCCAGGGATATGTGCTGGGTCCTCTGCTTTTTGACATATTCATAAATGACCTGCAATGACAAGTGAGGTTATCAAATTTGCAGATGACACAAAACTATTTAAAGTTGTTAAAACCCAAGAGGATTGTGGAAAATTGCAAGAGGATCTTGATAAATTGGAAGACTGGGCATCAAAATGGCAGATGAAATTTAATCTGGACAAATGCAAAGTTATGCACCTAGGGAAGAACTACCCAAACTATGGTTACACGATGCAAGGTTCCACATTAGGAACTACCATCCAGGAAAAAGATTTAGGCGTCATCGTGGATGACATGTTAAAACCCTCTGCCTAGTGTGCAGAGGAGGCCAAGAGAGAAAATAGAATGCTAGGTATCCTAAGGAAAGGAATGGAAAATAAAACAAAGGATATTATAATGCCTCTATATCGTTCCATGGTGTGACCGCACCTTGAATATTGTGTGCAATTCTGGTCACTGTATCTTTAAAAAGATATAGCGTTATTAGAAAAGGTACAGAGAAGAGCCACCAAAGGTAAAGGGGATGGAAGGATACTCCTATGAAGAGAGGCTAAAAAGATTAAGGCTTTTCAACCTGGAAAAGAGACGGATGAGGGGAAATATGATAGAGGTCTATAAATTAATGAATGGAGTGGAACGGGTAAACTAGATTGGTTGTTTATGTCATCAGAATATAAAAAGACTAAGGGACATGCAATGAAGCTACAGGGTAAACTATTTAAGAGTAATAAGAGAAAATATTTTTTCACTCAACATGTAATCAAACTCTGGAATTTGTTATCGGAGGATGTAGTAAAGGCTGTTAGTGTAGCTGGGTATAAAAAAGGTTTGGACAAGTTCCTGGAGGAAAGGTCCATAAACCATTATTAAAAGGGACCCGGTATATCGATGCTTGACCCAATACAAGCATTGTGGAACCTGTGTCTTTTGGGGAAACTGCTAGGTACGTATGACCTAGATTGGCCACTGTTGTTCTTATGGTTATTCCTAGGGCCATTGGTATCACGTTCTCTCTTTGGGCTAGATTTACTAAAGTGTGCAACTGTGTTAGTGAAAGCTAACATCATTCATGTGCTTTATTAGGAAATACAGTCCATTGCATAAAATGCTTTAATGCATATTGGCACACAGTAATGCATTAGTGCCTTTTAGGAAATTCAGCTCTTTAGAAAATAAGATCATAAGATATGCCATATTGAGTCAGACCAAAGGTCCATCAAGCCCAGTATCCTGTTGCCAGCAGTGGCCAATCTAGGTCAGGCAATGATGGCATTCAGCCGGTTCAGCCCAGTTCGTGTGAACCAGTTTCTGCTATGGCCCGTGTTCATCAAACCGGGCCGAACATGGCATTGCAGTACCAGCCCTGCACTGGCAGGAATCCCCCTGCCTGACAATGTTTGACAGCATCGGAGGATTGTGATATTGGGAGAAGCCCCCGATGCTGTTAGAACCTTGTCAGATGAGGGATTGGGCCCTTGTGTACCCTTGGCAGAGAGCAGCAGCCCAAACGTACGCTGCTGGAATTCCTCCATGTGGGAAGGAGCAACCTGGCAGGTGAACATAAGAACATAAGACATGCCATACTGGGTCAGACCGAGGTCCATCGAGCCCAGTATCCTGTTTCCAACAGTGGCCAATCTAGGTCATACGTACCTAGCAATATCCCCAAAAGAAACAGGTTCCACAATGCTTGTACTGGGTCAAGCATTGATATCCTGGGTCCCTTTTTAATAGTGGTTTATGGACCTTTCCTCCAGGAACTTGTCCAAACCTTTTTTAAACCCAGCTATACTAACAGCCCTTACTACATCCTCCGGTAACAGATTCCAGAGTTTGATTACACGTTGAGTGAAAAAATATTTTCTCTTATTTGTCTTAAATAGTTTACCCTGTAGCTTCATTACATGTCCCCTAGTCTTTCTATATTCTGATAGCGTAAACAATTGATCCACGTTTATCAATTCCACTCCATTCATTAATTTATAGACCTCTATCATATCTCCCCTCAGCCGTCTCTTTTCCAGGTTAAAGAGCCCTAACCTTTTTAGCCTCTCTTCATAGGAGTAGCCTTCCATCCCCTTCACCAATTTGGTGGATCTTCTCTGTACTTTTTCTAATAACGCTATGTCCTTTTTAAGATACGGTGACCAGAATTGCACACAATATTCAAGGTGCGGTCGTACCATGGAGCGATACAGAGGCATTATAATATCCTTTGTTTTATTCTCCATCCCTTTCCTTATGATACCTAGCATTCTATTTGCTTTCTTGGCCGCTGCTGCACACTGGGCAGAGGGTTTTAACATGTTATCCACGATGACTCCTAAATCTTTTTCCTGGGTGGTGGTTTCTAATGTGGAGCCTTGCATCGTGTAACTATAGTGTGGGTTGTTCTTTCCTAGGTGCATAACTTTGCACTTGTCCACATTAAATTTCATCTGCCATTTGGATGCCCAGTCTTCCAATTTATCCAGATCCTCCTGCAGTTTTCCACAATCCTCTTGGGTTTTAACAACTTTAAACAGTTTTGTGTCATCTGCAAATTTGATAACCTCACTAGTTATTCCCTTTTCCAGGTCATTTATGAATATGTCAAAAAGTAGCGGACCCAGTACAGATCCCTGGGGTACTCCACTATTCACCTTTTTCCATTGGGAATATTGGCCATTTAGCCCTACCCTCTGCTTTCTATCTTTTAACCAGTTCCCGATCCACAATAGTACACTGCCTCCTATCCCATGACTTTTTAGCTTCGCCAAAAGTCTCTGATGGGGGACCTTGTCAAAAGCTTTCTGAAAGTCCATATACACTATATCAACCGACTCACCTTTGTCTACCTGTTTATGCACACCTTCAAAAAAACAGATCAGATTAGTAAGACAAGATCTTCCTTGTCTAAAGCCATGTTGGCTGTCTCCCATTAGGCCATGACTAACTACATGCTGTGTAATTTTGTTCTTTATGATGGTTTCTACCATTTTCCCTGGTACTGACGTCAGGCTCACCGGTCTGTAATTTCCAGGGTCACCCCTGGAACCCTTTTTAAAAATTGGTGTTACGTTGGCGACCCTCCAATCTTCAGGTATTACAGATGATTTTAATGAAAGTTCACAGATTACCAATAGCAGGTCTGCAATCTCATATTTCAGTTCTTTCAACACTCTGGGATGTATACCATCCGGTCCAGGTGATTTGCTACTATTCAGGTGCACACGTAGGGTGGGGGGGGGGGAGCTGGGATCGAACCAATTTCTTGTCAGTTCGGATCCCACCAATGCTGTCAGGATCTCAAAAATGTAGACAGATTTCATGCTGCATATCCCAGGGGTAAGCAGTGGATTTCCCCAGTCTGCTTTAATAACGGTTTATAGACTTTTCCTCTAGGATCTTGTCCAAACATCCTTTTTAAACTCCCTCACACTAAGAGCTTTTACTACATCCTCCAGCAATGAATTCCAGAGTTTGACTGCCAATAGGAGAGGCAGAAGTAGGCAAAGGAAGTAGAATAAATCAGGCAGTACAAAAGCACAGGGGATAGGGGAGAAGCTCAGAAAAGTAAGAGACATTTTACATTCACTGGTAGCAATAACTTATTATTTAATTATCAAAATATATGACTTCTGAAAGTTTAATTTATTATGTCTTGCATGTGTATATCAGTATTTTCAAGACAGATATACACACGCAGATTCATGACAATAATAAATTAATCATTAAATTGATCATTTTATTTATATATAAATAGTTTAATATTGACTGTTAATGGTGCTCTACCTTGGAGGTCAGACCAGAATCAGACTGTATATGAATCTGGACGAGAGGCTGGAGTGTGCACTTTGGCTATCCAACTCTAAAGGTTGTACCAGGAAAATGTGTACCTGACTCTGGAAGTAGCCTCCATTTTCTAACGCCATGTGGAGTGATACCATTAATGGTGCTCCGGAGAGCAGAACTCATCTGGCTGTTTTCTTTCTCTCTCGATTGATCTTATTGACTCAAAAAGAAATGTAATAATCCTGAGAAAATGATTTACTTAGAACACTTAGGATTTATAGCGTCAATTCGTTGAATTTATGGCACATTATTGAATTCGTTCAATCTGCTTCCCATTGACGTACATGGCACTATTACACAGAGCACAAAAGTCAGCCAAGAAAGCACTGGAGCCTGCAGCCCAGAGAGATCAGTGTGAGAAATAGAGATGGAGGTTCCCCAGAGTGGTGAAGGAGACTTTGCAGTTTGTATGTGTGTGTGAGAGAATGAGATGGAAACAGCACAGAACATTGTAAGGTGATTAAACAGAGAGGTGGGAGAAACATGATAGCATGGAGAGTGCAGGGGATACCAACAGAACAAGATCATTGAGAGGTGATTGAAGAAAGAGTGGAGATGGTGGATAGTATATTTTAGCAAAAGAAGCAGGGGATTTCATAAAAGCATTCAGCATTCATATCTCCACAACAATAAGAACATAAGAAATGCCATACTGAGTCAGACCAAGGTCCATAAGGCCCACTATCCTGTTTCCAACAGTGGCCAATCCAGGTCACAAGTACCTGGCAGATTCCCAAAGAGGCACACAGGTTCCATAATGCTTGTCCCGGGGCAAACAGTGAATTTCCCGGGTCCTCTTTAATAATAGTTTATGGACTTTTCCACAAGGAATATGCCCAAACCTTTTTTAAACCCAGCTACACTGACATCTTTTACTACACCCTCCAGTAATGAATTCCAGAGTTTGATTATGCGTTGTGAAAAAATATTTTCTCTTATTAGTCTTACTATAAATGGGTTACATTGTAGCTTCATTGCATTTTCCCCTAATCTTTCTACTTTTTGATGGCGTAAATAACCAACCAATGTTTACCCATTCCATTCCAATCATTAATTTGTAGACCTCTATCATATCTCCCCTCAGCCATCTCTTTTCCAATGATCTGAAGAAAGCCACATTCACAAAGAAAAAGAGGGCTTAAGAGTTTTATTTATTTTTCAACAGCAATTGAAATTATTTGGAATTAAAATGGACTTGTATCTCAGGTTTAGGATGGTTCCAAGTCAAAGAGGTTGGTTTCAGCACCGTGGACAGTTCCCCCTAGTGCCTGTATGCATTTCAGCACTAGAGAAAGGGAGAGCACCCACCTTGGAACCAAGCCAGCATGCACTTCAGCTCCAAGGAAAGAGATGGCATCAGTCAAAACACAGGGCCTGCACCCTGGACAGATGCACCACTGCTTTACCATAGGGCTTCTGAAGTGAAGGAGGAAGGGAACCTGAGAAATGATAAAGCCAGGCTAACCCCAGAGAGAGAGAGAGTCACAGCTGCATGCTGTTCACTTCTAGATAGTAGGCATGTTTTCTATCGCATGTATGTGCACTGGTTAACTCCCTTGACCTAAACATACCCTCGGGAATGCTTCCTTTTAAACTGCACTGTGGAAGCCTCTTTGAAATTTCCCTTCTAAAAAGATGGGGGGGGGGTAGGGGAGGGAGGGAGAGAGAGAGAGAAGGAAAGCAGCAAATGAGAGTGAGGGAGGGAGAGAGACAGATGAATGCAACACACAGCACATTAAAGGGTGATTGGAAAGAATGTGTGTGGGAGGGAGGAAAGGGGAGAGAGATGAATGCAGTACCGAAAACATTAAAAAGTGATCGTGTATATTACAGAAAGCGAGAGATGAATGCAACAGTGTGGGGAGAGGGAGCAGGGAAGGGGGATGGGGGAGGGACGGCTGCAACACGGAGAGCTGGGGAATGCGCATTTTCCAGGCCCGATTAAGCATGCACTTCACAGAGTGAAAGAGCGATGGAGGCAGCGCAGAGCGTGGAGGGAATAGCACAGTGAGAAAGAGAGAGGGGGGATGGATAGCAAACAGATTGTGTGAGCAGTTATTACAGACAGACAGACAAGAGGAGGAAATTGTGGATGTGGTATGTATAGATTGAGACAGGCAGGCAGATGCAAAGCAAAAAGACTTCAGGTTATTGCAAAAACAAGCCAGAGCTACAGACGGATCGGAGAAGGTATTGGATGTTATTGTGGAGGGAGGGGGATGGGTACAAAATATTGAGCAGGAAGAGGTTATTAGAGAGAGGGAAAGTGGCAGAGAGAGAGAGAGAAAGATATAAGCAGGAGAGCATGGAAAGGTTATTAGGAAGGGAGAGAGTGTGCGATCTGAATGTAAAGCAGAGAGGGAGTGAAGATACTGGAGGAAGAAGGACATAAGGCAAAGCAGAAAAGAGAGAGAATAGAAAGGCAGGGGACAGAAGAAAGATATCAAGCAATTTAGATGAATGTTGATTAAATCATAAGCAGCCTGCTACACTGGGACGTGCACAAAGGGGTGGACTCCAGGAAAGACAATGGGATGGCTTGGAGGCTGATCTGTAAGGCAAATGTCAAGTAAAATGAATCAAAAGGGGGCTCAGGGTGGAGGTGGAGGGAAGAGAGCAGCATTGCAACCCTTTTCTGCCTGTAAACGTGAAATATGTTCCTGGGCTGGAGTCATGGGTGAGGTGGCTATCTGTTTTTTGAGTCAAAATACATAACACAGACTTTGATCTGCCAGAGAGGTCCCAGGGAAAGCTAAATTCCTTGTCAACCATGATCTTTTTCACCTTTGTGATTTCCCAAGACCACATAGGTTCCATGTCTTGGATTGTAGAAAGATGGCATATAAAAGCTGTTAAATAAATAAATGTCTTAAAGAGGAAGACGCCTGTGTGTACCCTCCAAAGCTCACAGACCCTTGACATCTTTAGGGGCCAGTCTTATTCTGGTCCAAAAAAACTGTCACCACTTGTGTAGCCATCTGGGAGAACATGTCAAGTTAGCACCCCCACATGGGAAGCCATTAGTTTGCATGATGGCCATTCCTTGAGGCTGGGTATTCTGTGACGTGGAGAACATTTGTAGGCAAGCAAAATTATAGAATGATTTGTGAAAATGCTGAGATTCAGGGTTAACTATTGCTATCAATAATGGAAGGAATAGTGCAGCATATTGTAGGCAGGTTATCCTATTGGTGCTCTACAGGCCGCCTTTTGAGTCTGCAAAATACAATAAATTTTCTAACCCAAGGTACTCTTGTAAACTGTGTTCACATGCTGGCTTTTCTGTGTGGCTAAAATAATGCCCATTGCAAAAGTGACCCCCTACTTTCCGCCCGCTATGTTGCCCATGTGAGATGCCAATACCTTATACATCCTGATGTTCACATTTAGACCTGCTCTGAAGTTGGTATAAGTAAGCCTAAGCCCATGTATTTTATAAAGTGGGGGCATAAGTGGTGAGATACGCATGGTGAATCTAGGTGCAACCCTAGGGCTGTTGTAATAGCCCACCCCTAGGTTTGTAAATAATGCACATAACATAGTATTTTATAACTCACATACATAACTTTGCACTCTGCCCAGACTCTGCCCACATTCCACCCCTGACCATGTCCACACTGAAAATGCGCACTATCAGCCTTTCATGGTACTTACAGAAAAGTGCTCAACTAAACTATACCCCATAAAGGCCCATCCACATGTATAAGTCAAGAAAAATACATGACCTATGTATGATGGTGAGTAACTTTATGCAGCTCTTTATAAAATGGCCTCCTAAAAGTCTATGAAGCTCCAGAGGGCTGGTTCACATGGACCAACCCTTGTTTATGCACATAAAAAGCATGTGAGTCTTTTAAATGCACTCCGTTATTCTTCAGAGAAAGGGGAAGGGAGAGATGGTGAGAGCGCTTTGTTGAAATAGGATGGATAGGTGATGGGAATGGAAGGGTGGAGAGAAGTGTTGAGGGCAAAGCAGAGGGGATGCCAAGATGGATGAAGACACTGATTTGCCAATAACGGAAACTGATGAGGTCGTGAAGATGGATGGAGAGGGAGAGGCGCGTGAAGGGATAAAGGGAGAGACAGATGGGCACAAGCAGGGCAATGCAGAGAGGAGTGAGAAAGAGAGGAAGCATGTTTCTTGGTCCAGAAGTCAATCTAGTTGTAGAACTTCCAGAAGAGGAGTAACCTAGTGGATAGGGGTGATGACCAGAAAAGCCAAAGTTCCATAGCTGCTTGTGATCTTGGGCAAGTCACTTAGCCCTCTGTTCCCTCAGGTACAAGGCTGTATGCCCTCTGAGGATGGGGGTACCTGAATGTAAGTCACCTTGAGCTATTACTGGAAAGGCAGGAGCTAAATCCTTTTTTATAATGCTAGTCCAGAGCTCACCATTATACCATTATCTTTAAAAGCCTTCGTGCCACCTTCTCCCATTCCCTGAGCTGATAGATGCAGATGCATAAGTCACCTTTTGTGCATTTGATCTTGAGTAGTGTCATGAGATGGCTTCATCAGACCTAGGAGAGGGTGAAGCTCCTCCCTTCCCTGTTACCTGCATGGAAGGGGAAAGTTACAAGTTCATGCACGTGGTGGGATGGTGATGGGGAATCCGCCCTAGGCGACTTCTAATAGTCCTGGCAATAGGTCTGTGTTGACCATGCATAAAAGAGATGTACAGTCTCTCTTCCTCACCATGAACCAATCGTAGACTATTTATTTATCAGACATAAAGCCCCATTGTGCATGGTACATCCAGAGAGGAACTGAGACATCCAGGGCAGGATTTGCTTCATCCCCCTGCCAAATGCTGAGCCTCTCTTAAAAGATGCATCAGAATGTGTAGGCCGGTACACGAGGCAGGAGCAACAGCTTTAAAAAGAATGCCCCAGCTCTGTTAGGCTCCTGGTTCAAGATGGAGTCTCTGATCATCTAGTAACAGTCTCAAGTGCTTCCACTAGGGGTCCAGCTTCCAAATAAGGCGCCACTTCCTAAAACTTCCATGTGCATGTGTGTGAGATCTAGACATATAAATGCTACTAGTTATATATCTAGATATTTCTGAAATGACCTCCTTAATGCATAGGTATGAGTTCTGTGGGTGCAGTGGTTGCTAAGCACCCCCAATATTCAGCAAATGCAGAGCGGTAATGTGTGTTGTGTTTAGCGCCCCCGATCATTTTGAAAAGCTGGTTCCTATGCCTCCGTGTGAAATCGTGTTTTAGAAAGGCCACGTAGGTGAAATCTGAGATGCCAAGTCAAACATCGGAATTTTTGTGGGAGGAGTAGCAATGAAGGTGAGCCCATGTAAGTGCTTTGTAAAATAGATACGCCTCCATCCCAAAACATTAAGAGAGTGAGGAGGCACAGAAAACCTGCCAATTTCAGAAACATGGATGTGGGAGATCAGTACTGGCCACACAGATGTGCCAGCGCCAGTATCTCAGAACATGCGCATAGATGTCACCTCATACATGTTCCGGGCTTCCATTTTGGAAATGGAGGTGTGCAACAGAAGACAATAAGGCCTCAAGATTTACCTGCGATGCTTTTTGAGTTGGCAAAAAATATTGAGGGACTGAGGGGACCTTCTCCCCTTGCCCATACTGTTATTAGCTGGCCGAAATGAGCATTTTTCTAATGTCTATTCATGCCCAGGAGATGGGGTAGATATGGAGATGTCCGCCAGCAGATTTAAACATGTGGCGGTAATCTGAAATCGACCACACGTGTATCTTTTTTCAGAACCCCCTGCATACGCTTTTGGCATGCTTCTGGGCAACATAGATTTTTTTTTTTTTTTTTTATTTATGCAATTTTCAAAATACAACAAGCACAACAACTTGTAAAGAAAAGGACCCTTGGGTCCACAAGTCCACCATTTTACAGACAAGATGGGTCACAAAACAAAGGAAAATTCGTAACTAGCAATTGTAAACAGGCAAAACGGATGCAGAGCAACATAGATTTGATCACACTGGACATGAATACATTTGGGGCATTCTAAAATGGCTCTTGGGACAAGGATATCGTTGAGTTGTCTGGTCATTTTCAGACATCCAAGCCTATGGCAGAAAAACTCTAAGGTGATCTGAAGCTGAGGGGTCAGTTTTCAAAAGCTCTTATCTGGATAACTATGGAAGTTATCCGGAGAAGGGCAGAGAGAGAGAGAGAGAGAGAGACCAAATATCTCCATAGACCACCTTGACACCATCTAGTTAGGGCAGGGATGGTCCATGAGTGCCGCGACAGTTCTGGATCATGGCGATTTTCAGCTGTAATCTGGATAGCTGGGGCCTCCGAAAAAGTTGGGCTAAATTGCTATCCAGATAACTTACCTGAATAGCAGGTGCCACGGTCCAGATACTACCAGTGAATATCCGCCACGGCATTTAAATATACAACCTTTTGAAAACTGATAGCTGAGCCGCTCAATTTAGACTCCTAAATGTGCTTTCTATCTTCAGCCAAACTTAGGAGCCTGTGTTTTCTGCTGAAAATTCACCTAAATTTAGAAGATTAATAATTATGCTCTTAAGAGATGCTTTCAATCACCCCTTAAGAGCATTATAGGACAGAGAGCTATTTTCGATCTGGTCCTTAGTGGAATGCAGGACTTGGTGCAAGAGGTAACGGTGTTGGAGCCTTGGCAACGGTGATCATAATATGATCAAATCTGAGTTATTAACTAGAGTGAAGACACTAAGGAAATCTGCTGCATTAGCATTCAACTTTCAAAAGGGCAACTATAATTAATGAGGAAAATGGTAAAAAAAAGAGTTAAAAGGAACAGCTGAAAAGGTTAAGAGATTAAATCAGGCATGGATATTGTTTAAAATACTTTCTTGGAAGCCCAGACTAGATATATTCCATGTATTGAAAAAGATGGAAGGAAAGCCAAACTACAGTCAGTGTAGTTAAAAAGTAAGGTGAAAGAGGCTAATATAGCCAAAAAACAGCTTTCAAAAGATGGAAAAGGGATACAAATGAAGAAAACGGGAAACAGCATACACTACCACTGGCAAGTTAGTTTCAAACCATTGATAAGAAAGACAAAAATAATTTCCATGGAAGCACAAACTCATAAAAACATTTTCAGATACTTTCACAGCAGGAAGCCTGTAAGGGAGACAGTTGGACCATTAGATATGGTAAAAGGGACACTCAGGGAGTACAAGGTCATAGCTGAAAGACCAAATTATTTTTTTGCTTTGCTTTTTATTGGAAGGAAGCTACCCATTCCAGAAAGGTATTTAATGGTGACTATTCAGAGGAACTGAAACAAATCTTGGTGAACCTGGAAGATGTAATGGACCATACTGACAAACTAAAGAGTAGTCAACCCCTGGACCAGATGGTAGACATCCCAGAGTGATGGAAGAACTGAAAAATGAAATTGCAGATCTACTATTAGTAATATGTAACATCATTAAAATCATCTATGGTACCTGAAGATTGGAGAGTGGTCAACATAACACTATCTTTTTAAAAGGGTTCCAAGTGTGATCCAGGAAACTACAAACCAAAGCTTGTCATGTCAATGCTGGGCAAAATGGTAGAAACTATTATAAAGAACAAAATTACTGAACACATAAATAGACATGGTTTGATGGGACAAAGTCAACATAGATTTAACAAAGGGAAGTCTTGCCTCACCAATCTGTTACATTTATTTGAAGACATGAAAATGTGGATAAAGATGGGCCACTTCATGCGAAGTGACCTTTTATAAAGAGTGTCCAAGTACAATCTCGGATGTCCAGGATAAAACATACAGGAAAACACCAGGAATGTCTACCTTTCAGCATGATTTTAGAAACATAGATGCCCCAATGTGGACACCCATGCTGGCATCCACATAGACATCCCTGCTACTAACACTCATAGCTGGGATGTCAATCTCATGCTAGTCTTTATATGGCGATGTCCATCGGCATGACAAAATGTGGCCTAGTGGTTGGGGCAAGGTACTTCAGGCCGGAAGGTCGGGGGTTCAAATCCCATTAGAGGACAGCAACCTTGGGCCGGAAGGACTGGGGTTTCTAGTCCCACAGGTGCTCCTTGTGGTCTTGGGCAAGCCACTTAACCCTCCATAGCCCATGTTCCCTGTAAAATAGTTATCTCCAAGTTATAATGCCCTGTTCAATGTAATTTCAGTTTGTTCAATGTAAACCGCACTGATGCAGAATAGCGCGGTATATAAGAGAATGTAAATAAATAAAATAAATAAATAAAAATGAAAACGAGACCCCTCATTCCCTGTCAGTGTTTGTTGTCAACGTGGAAAATATTGGGGATGTGAATGTACCTCTTTCTCCACACTCTCTGGATGTTTGGTTGGAAAACTGAGCACTTTAACTGTGCCGATCCATGCCTGCAACAGATATAAACTTGGAAGTGGCTTGGGATGTGCAAGGCATTTCTGAAATCAGATGAGGTCATGCAGGATCTTGGAAATGCCCTGGAAATACCTACACCATGTCCTCCTTCCTTGGGCTTTCTAAAACGGCTTCAGGGACATCGCCATGCGTTGGATGTCTATATACCTGTTTTCAGACATCCAAAGCATGAATAGGGTTCCTAAAATGACTCCCATAGCCTCTCTGGGTTTTCAGAAAGTCTCTGAGAAGGTTAGAAAGCCATGGGATTGGAGGTAATGTGCTGTTGTGGGCTGGGAACCAGTTAAAAGATAGAAAACAGAGAGTAGGGCAAAATAGTCAATTTTCTGTAGAACTAGAGGGCACGAAACGAAGCTGCAGGGAGATAATTTAAAAGCAATACTTTTTCATGGAAAGGGTGATGGATACCTGGGAATGCTCTCTTGATGGAGGAGGTGGGAGCAGAAATAGTGACAGAATTCAAAAAGGCATGAGACATATACAGAGGATTCCTAAAGCAAACTTAGCTAAATTTTACACTTCAACGAATAGAGGGGGAGTAACCTGCACGGGGCGATGGTTACAACTCACTGGGCAGACTAAATGGACCATACTGGTCTTTATCTGTTGTCATTTACTATGTTGGAGTATATCTCAATGGGATCTGTACTGGGATCAATACTTTAAAACATATTTAGAAATGATCGGAAATGAGAACATTGAGTGAGGTGATCAAATCTAAAGGTGACACAAAATTATCCAAAGTTGTTAAATCACATGCAGATTGTGAGAAATTGCAGGAGGACTCTGGGAGACTGGAGGACTGGGCATTGAAATAGCAGATGAAATTTAATGTGGAAAATACAACTTGAGACGCATAGGGAAGAATAACCAAAATTATAGGGACATGATGCTGGGTTAGGCATTGTCATGGTCAATACGTTGAAATCTGCTCAGTGTGCAGCGGCTGAAAAAGCAAACAGAATGTTAAGAATTATTAGGAAATAAATTCAAAATGAAAACAAAGAATTTCATAACCCCTCTATATAGGTCCATGGCGTGACCACACCTTGAGTATTGTGTGCAATTCTGGTCACCTCATCTCAAAAAAGATATACCAGAATTAGAAAAGGTACAGAGAAGGACACCCAAAATGGTAAAGGGAATGGGATGACTCCCCTGTTAGAAAAGGCTAAAGGGGTTGGGGCTCTCCAGCCTTGAGAAGAGATGGCTCAGGGGAGATATGATAGAGGTTTATAAAATCCTGAGTGGAGTGGAAAGTCTAAGAGACACATCATGAAGTTACCAAGTAGTATATTTGAAACAAATTGGAGACAATTTTTTTTTTTTTTACTGAATGCTTAGTTAAGCTCTGGAGCTTGTTGCTGGAGGATGCGGTAACAGCTGTTAGTGTAGCTGGGTTTAAAAAAGGTTTGGACAAGTTCCTGGAGGAAAAGTCAATAAATTATTATTAAGGTAGTCTAAGAGAAAACCACTGTGTATCCCTGGGAGTAAACATCATGGCATTTGGCCACTTTTTGGATCCTGCCAGGTACTTGTGCCTTGGATTGGCCACCGTTGGAAACCGTTTACCATTTATTCACTATTTGATATACCGCCCAGATTCTAGGCTTGATAGACTTTTCGTCTGACCCAGTATGGAAGTTCTTATGTTCTTATTTAGTCATTTGCCTGGATTTAGAAGCCTAGTTTAGATGCTTGGTGCTGCAAATTGATGCTAAGCTCCTAACTTTTATCCCCACCCTAAATCTGCCGCAGTTGCTATCAGCTTTTTAGGCCCTTAAATGTATTTGTTTACTGAGATTCTGAGCGTAAATTTAGGCCCTCAGCCATAGTGAGTTTTCAAAGATGCCAATTTAGAGCGTGAGGAGGGCATTTTAGAAGCCTTATTTGTGATTTGGATGTCCAAAAACTGGCATGTGGACATTCAGATCACAAAGACATCCCCAGAGCCATTTCGGAAACGATGTTTAAAGATGTCCCCAGTGCGGGGATGTTCACATAGGCAGAGGGTGTGGTGGAGGCTTCTCCAGGATGGGGAGAAGGATTTAGATGTCCTCGAGTTCAGAAATGTCGGGAACATCTGTGACCCCATCCAAGTTTAGACCTGTTTGAGGCACAAATAGGCATCAGGAAAAGTGCTCGTTTGAGCTGTTAAACATCCAGAGGATATAGAGAAGATAGCACTCCACCATCCCCAGTACTGTGCACAATTGCAATGATATTTTGGGGGTAATTGGGAAACTTGTTTTGTGTTTGAACCAATGCTGAATGTCTCTGAGACATCCCCATCTTGGATACTATTCCAGGGACATCTATATAGACGACCCCACAGACATTCCTATCATGCACTCCCATGTTTGTGAAATAGTGCCCGAACGTGGATGTGCCGGCCTTTTTTCCTGACAGTCTGGCTTGGGCATCCCACATTGCACTTGGATGTCATTTTTAAAATGGGCTTTCACCTCTCAAAGTTGCTGCATTAATTACTTTACAGCAATACAAAGAGGAAATAATATATGCATAAAAACAAACCTATTTTTTGCCTTTCTTTCAAAAATGAGAACTTCTAGGGAAGTATCTTCAAGACACTGCAAATGAGATTTCTAGAGCAATGCTGTTCAACCGGGTGTAAGGCGCTGCTAGTTGCTTGCTGTACCTCTGAACACAGAATGCGGGAAATGTTCTAATAGAAAAGTACGAAAAGGTACAGACCTGAACAACCTATTTCAGTTTGCTGGCACTTCTTATGTTCTTACTGCATGTGGCAAAGTTGGAGGTCGCGGAGTTTGAACATATAAGCAGATCCACTGCTCACAATGTGGGCCATGGAATGCATGAGAGGCTTGGGGATTTTAAGTTCATTTTAAGAAACTGTTATCTAGTGTATTTTCCTTAGCAACCCTAAGAGATTTTATGAGATAACAGGTTCATTTTAGAGGCCCTGGATGAGTTACTTGCATAGATGCCCGTTGGCTGGTTTACAAGAAGACCTAACGCTCCATTGGGACCAGGCTTCTACTGATTTCCTGACAGCTCCCTCTCGCTTGACGCAGCGATGCAAAGAAGGGCTTTGCACCCGGAACAATTCTGGTGCAAGGTCAAGGGGAAAATGTTCCTTCCCCAGCCCCCAAATCTGGTGAATGGCTCAGAATTGCTGATCCAGCGCTTTTTACTTCGGAACTTGGTTATACGGTGACATCTGCCAGGTGACTGTCCACCCAACTTGTATTAACTCAAGGAGGCAGGCAGGGAATCGATGCAGAGGCTGCATGAAAAAACAAAGTGCAGATATTTCACAGCCTTTTTAGAAGGTGGCTGAAATCCTCTGTGTTCTTGTGTGTATTGTTTCCAAGTGTGCACAGGTCTACATTGAGATGTCATCCCTACCCTATGAAGTCAGAACTTGAGGGATGTGTCTGGGGTGCACACACCATTTGTGCGTGTGTGTGTGTGTGTGTGTGTGTGTATATTTGTGCACAATGCATCCTTGCTCAGTAGCATCTCCAACTCTTTGTCTCACACGACTTGCTATTCTCCTGGAGATATAGGAACACATGTTCTGAGGTTTAATATAGAATGTGCATCCCAGGAGGCTCTACAGCCCTAGACGTAAAGGGACAGGCCTGCTCCCTGACAGCCCGAGCAGCACACACTCTGGCCCACACACCCCGCAGCGTCCTCAAGACTTTGTCTTTTCACTTATCCTGCTAAATTTATGAGCCAGCATGCAAAGCCCGGAACAAGACCTGATTTAATGTGGCTGACAAGTCTCCAAAAGGAGCTTTCTCAGTTGGAAATACGGTATTGTTAGTTTCGCTCCCACCCAGGGAAAGGGAGCAGGAAGGGAAACGTTGATCAATTCACAGAACCAGACTAGGAATGGAGCTAAGGAAGACCCTATCCTCAACCTGACTTTGACTCATGACCACCTCTGACTGACCCATTCCTGGAGGTAACCAGGTTTGGAAAAATACCATATATGGAACAGTGCATATATTTATATTTGGGCTGGTATTGAACGTTTTACACATGTAAATGGCCTGGATAAGCACACTGAGAGTGAAAGTGCCACTGAATAGTGCCGGGTTGGTCCAGGAGCAAAGCAAGAACTGAGGGTAACTCTTTCCAGTGTCACTATATGGAAGCAAGCCGGACAGCTTAGGACAGCAAAAAACAGTCCTAAATGGCTATCCGGTGATCTACCTGGAAAAATGCCGCTCTACCAATTGCACTGATCAGAGGATATTCAGTGTCGGTCACTATTCAGATACCAGCAATGAATATCTGCTTTCAATTTAGCTTTAGCAGTCAGAGTGTAAGAGAATACCGACTGACTGCCGCAGATAAATATTAACCTGAATAATTTTAGGTCCATGTTCCCAAAGGGTGCTGAAGGTGGTTTACAGAATTTTTAGTAATTTAGGTGCAATGAGTCCCTTCTCTGAAGAGCTTACTAAGCTAAAGAATGCAGGGTCATGCACTTGGGCTGAAATACCCCTCCTCTTTCAAGATCATTTCCGCAAAGTCTGTCAGGCACTAATAACTCCCATCCTAGACTTCCGCAACCCAATCTATCTTGGCCTAACAAAGCAGATACTCCGGCCACTGCAAATGTCAGAAAACACAGCAGCCCACATAATATCTGGCTCATCAAGACAAGATCACATCCCCCCCCCCCTTCTAACACATCTCCACTGGCTCCCAATTAGCTCCCGCATCAGATATAAGACAGTCCTAAACATATTCAAAATCAAGCACCGGACCTCAGCACTCAGCCTACAACCACTCATACAACCCAACATCAGCACAAGACCGAGGAGGAGAGGCACCTCCGACATTATCAATACACCAAAAGACTTCACCAGAGTCCGCAAGGACACCGCAAGAGCAGCTCTATCACTGGCGGCACCTGCAATATGGAACGCCCTCCCTGATGACCTACGATCAACAGAGGACATCAAGGACTTTTGGAAACAGCTCAAGACAACGCTCTTCATTGAGCACTACGGTGATATCACATAAATCTGCCTGCCAGCTCCAGGGCTACATACCAACCCCCCCTCCCTTTCTCACTCATGTACATAGCATTGTAAAGTAGCGCACGCTGTAAATAGCCCACCACGAATCAACGCCAACTTACACACACACTCATTCACTGTATCACACTGCATGTACACACAAATGTCAAGATAATTGGATTGGTTGCTGTGTACACCGCCTTGAGTACAGGAGAAGGCGGTATATAAATCCTTTTAAATAAATAAATAATCCAAGGGAGCGGTACAGTGTAGGGGGTGAAGTACTTTTGTCCACAAAAGAAGAGCGGGACCTAGGCGTGATTGTGTCTGACAATCTTAAAGTAGATAAACAGCTAGAAAAGGCGATGGTGAAAGCCAGAAGGATGCTTTGGTGCATAGTGAGAGGAATTGCCAGCAGAAGAAAGGAGGTGATACTGCCTGAATAAGTCTCTGGTGTGACCTCATTTGGAGTATTGTGTGCAATTCTGGAAACCGCACCTTCAAAAGGATATAAACAGGTTGGAGTCGGTGTAGAGGGTGGCTACTAAAATGTTTAGTGGTTTTCATTATAAAGCATATAAGGATAGAATTAAAGACCTTAATATGCATACGTTAGAGGAAAGGCAGGATACAGAAGATATGATAGAGATGTTTAAATACCTCTGTGGCATAAATGCATAGGCGGAGAGCCTCTTTCGATTGAAAGCAAGCTCTGCTATGAGGGGACATAGGATGAGGTTGAAAGGGGATAGACTCAGGAGTAATATGCAGAAAAATTCCTTTATGGAAAGAATGGTAGATGCATGGAATAGTTTCTCTGTGGAGGTGGGAGAGATGAGGACAGTATCTGAATTCAAAAAAGCATGGGACAAACAGAGTGTCTCAAAAGGAAAAAAGGGGACTATTGTAATAGTTGATATGGAAGGGAAGATTAGATAGGCCATGTGGTCTTTTTCTGCCATCATGTTTCTATGTTACATATGGCAATGGGAAATAAAGAATCTTGCTCAAGGTCACATCAGTGGGATTTGAACCCTGGTCCCTCTGGTTTTCTGCCCATTGTGCTAACCCCTAGACCACATTTATACAATGCTTTGTTAGCTAATTACAGTACAGAGGGTAATATGTAACTCTCTGACCCTCTCCCAACTCCCTTATCCCAAGAAACTGAAGAGTTAGATGACTAAGGAGGTGATTTTGGAAGGGTCATATATTTGCTGTAAAAAGCAAATTAACCTAGGTAACTTGGCATGCAGATATAAGTAGGAATTTTAGGAAAGGCACGCCCTATACAGGTAAATGGTAGCATGCAGAAATGTTAAGGGGAGGGGGTATTCAGGGAAGTCTTCCATGTATTTTTAAGTTTTCAATGATCATATAGATGTGCTTCGAGGCAGGCATAACCCCTGTCTACATGCTTGTGTTGTAGCAGCAAAGCGCAGACAAACCAATGATACCAGGAGTCTGTTCAGAAGGTCCAAATCATTTATTTGTGCACAAGTCTCAAGCAAGGCAATTTCAAAATGGCTGAGCAAAGTTTTCAAGCATTACAACAACTTTTATAGACTTCTGTTCCATTCTAGGTATAGAAAAACATTTCATTGGTCCCGGTACGCTCCCGTACCTCCCGTAGCCCTCTATTGGTCCCGGTACTGATAAGTTTCTCCAATTATGTTCCTTCTGTGGGCTTCTGTAGGCATGACACCTGCCTGCCCCCCTTCTAGTCCCAATTACAATGGTCAGTTCATCAACTTGTTACTTTCACACTTTCAAGGCTATGGGACCATTTGTGCGTGCAGAAGAGCAAGGTTCTGTAACTCATCTGTCAGCACTCCTCAATATTTCTCTGCAAATGTACTTTTTCTTATCAGTAACTTTAAAACACATCTTTTCTGTATTTTTCCATTTCTTAATTCTGCAATTCTGCTTATCTAAGCTAATTCAATATTTCTACTGAGTTCTTTCTTACAATAGCAGCATGTTGGGGGATGTGCAATCCTATATGCCTCTCCACAGGCCTCATTTACAGGTCAAGCTAGCCATGCTGGCCTGCCTATGTCAGACACCGTAGGTCACAGGCCTGCACCTGCCACATTCCCCCCTTTGATTAATCTCACCCTATTACTTAATAAGGTGTGAGAATTAAATCACTTTCCAGAAAATTCACATCCTGATTAAAGGATTCTTACTATTTCCACTAGGGCTGACTTTGTATAAAGCCATTATTCTAGTTGCGGTCTTCCGCTCTACTGTACTATCAATAGCACTATGAAGGGAACGCATACAACATGGGATTAAACATGGTAAACAGAGGACTACAGCAACAAGGATTAGTACTAAGATAACGAAAGTCTTAAATCCTCCCAGCCAAGAGAAAAGGTTAGCAAACCAATTAGGAAATTTCAGGGCGTGCCAAGTCTGTACTGGCACATAAGCATGTCTTTGCATATCTTTAGCAATTTCTTCAACTACTTGACCTTTATCATCTATTTTTAAACAGCAATTGGTTAAATTCAGTTTACCACATACTCCTCCTTCAGCTGCTAGCAAATAATCTAGTGCTAAACGATTTTGGTATATGGCAGTGCGCATCTGAGTACTTTGTCTAGCTAAGAGCGTAAGAGCATGACTAGTTTCATTGGTTATTATTTCAACTACTGCTTGTAAGCGAATAATACGATTAATCATATAAATTGGGGTACGATAACCATACATACCATCATCATTCCAAGTGGCAGGTCCATAATACTCAATAATTCTTTCTGGTGGCCAATCATCACCTTGCCATTTCTCCCACTTGCCTATCTGTAGGGCCTCTCTTTTCTGTCTAGATGCTCCTTTGTGTTTGTGGGTAGTATATACAGGGTATCCTAATTGTTCTCCATGTTCAGTGTTCAACAGGAAGAAAGAAGGTCTGATGGTTCCTAAGACACATGCTCCTCCCCATTGTGGTGGGAGTTGCGCATATGCTCGGTTTCCACAGATCCAATATAGGCCAGGTGGGGCTTGCCAGGCTTGGACTTTGGCAAGGTTAGTCCATAGACCTGCAAGTTCAGGAAATCTGGCTAATGGGTTAGGAGGTTCAGGATGTCTGATTCCTGACCACCATGCTACCTTCTTGGTCGTGGCATTATAGTATTTCTGGCTAAGACAGACCAGCTGTCCTACCTTTTGAGTGAACTGGGATCCAGTTCTGGCAAAGCAAAGACGTCCAACGATTGAGTGCGCTAACACCCATTCACTGGTTGTCTTGTGTAATTCAGTCTGATTGTAAATCATGGAATAATTCAATTCTTGGGCTTCCCAGGGCCATTGGTCTCCCATTTGGGTTCCGCCACAGAAATAACAATCTGTGATCTTAAGACTAGATACTACTGCTCCGGCTAATTCTAGAAACAAATTCTGTGAAGGGTGAGGGATCTCAAACTTATTTACATGCATAGCTTCATAAAAGGTATTATGAATATGATATTTAGATGACTTGTGCGCTTGGGTATTCAATCTAATATACACAATGGTCCCTGGATCTGTTCCTCCTCCTGCAATACGTAAACCAAACTTATATCCTTGTTTCCATGCATGGGGGTTATGTACACGCAAATGTATGGGGTTACAAGCATCTTTCTGACATTTATCATTCGTGGTTGGCTTGGTTAGAGTAGCCATCCGCTTATCTATTTTCTCATCAGTTATACCAGTGTTCCAGGTAGCATAAAAAACACATTCCCAATACGGGCAATAGTAGTCTGCCGCTGTAGCCGTACTATACCCTGGTTCCTTTTTACCTGTACACTTCCTCCATCCCGTGGCTCCTTCTGGACACATATACTTATGGTCATTTCGATACGCTTTCTCCCATGTACCACAGGTGGACTGACTATCTCTATTAATAGCATTACATGCATCAAAATTCAAAACAGCAGGTTTAGTAATGTCCTTAAGTGGTGGTGTAGCAGCTAATATAGGTCCATCTGCATCCTTCCATCTTATTTCCAACGTGTAATAGGATGGATTCTGATGCGGATTATAGCATGCTTTAATTTTGCCATGAGTGCAAACATTTAGTTCAGTGGTGTTATAGATACACCGAGTTATTGTTCCCTTGCAGGTATAGTAAGAATGATAAAGCAAAGTCTGAGTTACTTTCAGTCCAGTTCTAGTAGAAGTAATGCAAGCTGTGCATGGAGGTAGAGCATAAGTCTGTTCAAAACCTCCAAAGAAGGCAACCAAGGCAAAGCAGAAGCAAAGATACATGTTGATGTTGATTGGAGTTCTTCTGAATCCTCAGCTTGCTGATCTTGATCACGACGGTCTATTATTCTTCGTCCCGTTTGCTAATGAAGCAATTTAACGGGTGCTGAGTGTTGATTGGAGATCCTCAAGATGTCCAGCACACATTAACCAACTTAGCAATTCAGTTGGCTTGTGAAGTCTGGCTTAGTCAATGTAGTCTCAAAGTAGTGTGTCAAATCACACATGCAAATTGGGTTCGTTGAAACAAAGCTGTTGCTGCATGGAAAACAGCAATCCTCTTCGAAAGACTTGGCTACTGCAAAGCACTTGTGATGAAGTGTCTATACTGCTGGTTGCCGTCTCAGAGTAACTCGCAAGGGTACATCAGGGTGCTGCTCTGCTGTCCACCGCTCTGGTTCAGGATCGGCGGCGGGCTTGACTCGGCTGTGGTGGATCCAGGCGTCGATCTCGGCTACCTTTACTGCAGTTGGGGTAGACAGGATGACGGTGTACGGTCCCTTCCAATGGGGTTCCAACGGTATCTTCTTCCAATCTTTGATCCACACCGAAGTTCCAGGCTGGTAGGGATGCAAGGGTTCCGTCAAGTTGATAGGCAACTGGTCTTGGATCCACGTATGGAGAGTCTGCAGAACAAAACTAAGAGCTAGGAGTTCTTGTCTGGTTACTTCTGAACCAATCTGGGCTAGATTTCCTTTGACTCCCTGCACTATTGGTGGGGGTTTACCATACAAAACTTCAAAAGGGGAAAATCCTGTTGACTTTACAGGGGCTGAGCGTATTCTGAGTAAAGCTATGGGGAGCACTTGGGGCCATTTCAAGTGTGTCTCCTGACAAAGCTTAGATATTTGGGCTTTCAAGGTACGATTCATTCGCTCAACTTTCCCTGAACTCTGGGGTCTGTATGCAGTGTGGAGCTTCCACTGTATCTGCAAAGCTTTTGCTAACTGCTGAGTAACTTGAGAGACAAATGAGGGTCCATTGTCTGACCCTATTACTGCTGGGATTCCAAATCTGGGGACAATCTCTCTCATTAAGGCTTTGGTAACTTCTCGGGCTTTCTCAGTTCTGGTTGGGAATGCTTCTACCCACCCAGAGAAAGTACAAACTAATACTAGTAGATAATGGTATCCATTGGCTTTTGGCATTTCGGTGAAATCAACTTGGAGGTTGTGCATGGGGGTCACACCTCTTGACTGAACTCGGGGTGCTGTAATAAGGCCTTGCTTGGCATTATTCTTGGCACAGATTTGACATTGTCGGGCTACTGAGGCTGATATGGTTGTCATCAGAGGAATGTAGAAATGTGGTCTGAGTGCTTTCTCCATAGCACTCTTTCCATAGTGGGTGGCTTCATGGAAAGCTTTAACAAAGGCTGGTCCTAACAGTTCAGGAATTACTATTCTTCCCGGAGGTTGACTACCTTCTTCTGGTGGCAGCTCAATCCATCCATCTTTCAATACTCCCTCTTCTTTGTCACAATAGTAATCCAATTCTTTGGTGGTATATCGTGGGGTCCATAAATTCAAGGGTACTGGAAACAATGCTGCTTGCATTGGCATAGCTTGTGGGGCAATTTGTCCTGTCATAGCTGCTTGTCGTGCTGAGGCATCTGCGAATCTATTCCCTCGAGCAACTTCTCCTTTTCCTGCTTGATGTCCTCTACAATGCATGACAGCTACACGTGTTGGGGCCCAGACTGCATCAAGTAACATCAATATCTCGGGACCATATTTGACTGATTTTCCTCCGGATGTGATGAGTCCTCTTTCTTTGTAGAGAGCTCCATGGGCATGCAAGGTAGTGAAAGCATATTTGGAATCTGTATATACATTTAGCACAAGTTTTTCTCCTAATAGCAATGCTCTGGTGAGTGCTATCAATTCGGCTTTCTGGGCTGATGTGCCTGAGGCTAGGGCTGATGATTCAACTACTTCGTGTTGAGTGACGACTGCATATCCGGCACAGCGTCGTCCGTCAAGGATGAGACTGCTCCCATCTACATAATAGATCTGGTCGGGATTGTCTATGGGCACATCTGTTAAGTCAGGTCGACTGGAGAACACAGTTTCCATGACTTCGATACAGTCATGTTCTGGGAGTTCTTCACTGATGGGTATCAAGGTAGCTGGGTTCAGGGCATGGCTCACTTCAAGTTGTATCTGTGGGTTCTCGCATAACATGCTCTGGTACTTTAGCATTCGGGAATTGGTGAGCCAATAATTTGCTTTCTGTTCCATAAGGGCAAGGACTGCATGTGGCACAGTGACTCGTATGTTCTGTCCTAATGTGAGTTTGTCTGCTTCACTCACTAATAGCGCTGTAGCTGCAACTGCTCTCAAGCAGGGTGGCCATCCTTTGGCCACAGGGTCCAATTGTTTTGATAGGTAGGCTACAGGTCGTTCCCAATTTCCTAATTTCTGAGTCAACATGCCTAAGGCATTTCCCTGTGCTTCATGTACAAACAAGTGGAAAGGTTTGTGGACATCTGGTAGTCCAAGTGCTGGTGATGACATCAATTCTTCTTTTAACTTCTGGAAGGCTGTATCCTGCTCAAGTCCCCACTCCAGTGGTGACTTCTCTTCTCCTTTTGTGGCTTCATACAGTGGTTTGGCAATTTGGGCAAAGTTGGGTATCCAGATTCGGCAATATCCTGCTGCTCCCAGAAAGGCTCTGACTTGCTTTCTGGTTGTTGGAGTTGGAATTCTGCATACTGCTTCTTTTCTTTCTCTGCCTAATCTTCTGCTTCCTTGGGTAATACGAAAACCCAAGTATTTCACTTCTGTTTGGCATAGTTGTGCTTTGGCTCTGGAAACTTTATATCCAGCTTCATTTAGTAACTGCAAGAGATCTTGGGTGGCTAATATACATTCTTTTTCTGATACGGCAGCTATCAACAGATCATCCACGTACTGGAGAAGTACTCTCTTCCCCGGGGCTACTGGATAGCTTGAAAGGTCTTGATTTAGTGCAGCACTAAAGATGGTAGGTGAATTCTTGAATCCTTGGGGTAATCTTGTCCAGGTAAGTTGGCCCCCTCTTCCAGAGATGGGGTCTTGCCATTCAAATGCAAACAATATTTGGCTTACAGGGGCTAATCTTATGCAAAAGAATGCATCTTTTAAATCTAGTACAGTGAAATGGGTAGCTTCAGCGGGTATCAATCCTAGTAGAGTGTAAGGATTGGGTACAACTGGGTGTATAGTTTCAACTGCATCATTTACTCTTCTCAAATCTTGCACTGGGCGATAATCATCTGTCTCAGGCTTCTTTACTGGCAAAAGTGGGGTGTTCCATGGGGATTGACATACTTTCAGTAGGCCATACTCAAGTAATCTCTGTAGGTGGCGATGAATGCCTTCAATTGCGGCTCTTGGGAGAGGGTACTGTTTGACGTGCACTGGTGTAGCGCTAGGCTTGAGGGTTACAATCACTGGAGCTATATGTTTGGCTAGGCCTGGGGGACTGCCTTCTGCCCATACTTCAAGTGGTGCATGAATGTTCTTTAAAGTTTGTTCAAAATAGGTATCTTGAATCGAATCATCAATGTAGTATCTCCATTCTTCTTCTCGGGGTACTGTCAGCAGCATTATTCCTGCTGGTTTGGCTTGAGAATTCACTGTCATTTGCATTTCTCCTTGCTCAGAGAAAGATATTTGGGCTTGAAGCTTGGCTAGCATGTCTCGTCCCAGTAATGGTACTGGACATTCGGGCATGTAAAGAAATTGATGCGTTACTTGCTGTCCTCCTAGACTGCATATTCGGTTTTGTAGAAAAGACTTTGTGGCTTTGGCACCAGTTGCTCCTATAATGGTGACTGCTTTCTTGGTGAATGGGGCTATCTTTTGTCTATTACTGAATGTTCTGCTCCAGTATCAACCATAAAGTTCATAAATTGGTCTCCTATTTGTATTTCGACCATAGGCTCCTGGAGACCTAAAGCAAACTTGGAGCCCTGTCTGTCCTAATCCACGTCATCCTCATCATGGGCCTGTGTGGCCAATGCTTGGATGGCTCCTCCTCCCCTCTCTCGCTGGAATTGTTCTCGATTGGCTCCTCCTCGGCCTCGGGGACGGCCTCGTCTTTCTTCTCGCCACTGATGATCGTATTCGTCATCTTGCTGGGCGTCTTCGAGTTGCGGGCAAGTATCTCTCCAATGTCCTTCTTCTTTGCAATAGGCGCATTGGTTCACGCCTAGTCTCTGGGTCCGGCCTCCGCCTTGACCCCGCCCTCTTCCTCTGCTCCTTCGATTAGGGACACCTCCCCTTTTCTTTTCAACTATGGCCGCAGCCAAAAAATCAGCTTTCTTCTTCATCTTTCTATCACATTCTCTCTGTCTTTCAGTATCACGATTCACATACACTTTATGAGCGACTTCCAATAACTGTGTTGCATTCATGCCCGCAAACCCTTCTAATTTCTGTAATTTACGTCTAATGTCTGGTTGAGACTGGTTTACAAAAGCAGAATTCACCATGCATAAACTTCCTGGTGCCTCGGGATCATAGGGAGTATACATTCTATAAGCTTCAGTTAATCTTTCATAATAATCTGCTGGGCTCTCATCTATTCCTTGGATAACTCCTGCTACTTTGGAAAGGTTCATAGCTTTTTGGCCTCCTCTTCGCAGGCCTTGTAAAAAGCCTTGGCGAAAACGGGCTAGGGCGGTGGATCCTTCATCTGTATTTGGATCCCATTGGGGGTCTTCATTTGGGAATTCTCTCTGAGCTGCTTCTCTACGATCTATTATATTCTGCCCCTGCGCTGGAGCTGCAGGGTTTTTCTGCCATCCATTCGATAGCTGCTTTTCTAATTCTCGCTCGTTCTTCTGTAGTGAATAGGGTGGTCAGGAGCTGACGGCAATCTGGCCAAGTGGGTTGGTGAGTTTCCATAATACTAGTTACTAATTCTGTCAGCTCCTGGGGCTTGCTAGTATAGGAGGCATAATGCGACCTCCAATTTAATAAATCCGTTGTAGAGAACGGGATATACACATAAGTTAGGGGTCCCGCTACCACTTCATCATTATCATTCTTTACGGGCACCCCCGGGACTTGCCTTAAGGGAAACAGTTTGGCTGTCCTCGGCGTCATTTGAGTCTGGGATCTAAGGGCTATTGTCGTTGTCTTTGCAGGAGTTGCTGTCTTTTTCTCAACTGGTTTTGCTTTGGGTTTTTCTTTCACTGGCTTGCTAGTGCTAGCGCTGGCTTTCTCAATTATTTGTACACTTTCCTCTTCTTCTTCTTCTGGGGGATCCTCACTTTCCTCTTCTTCTAGCTCCGCTTCTGGCTCACTTTTTACATCCTCCTCTCTTCTCTCCGCTAATTCTCTCTCTTCCTCTTCTCCAGGAGGAGGGAGGTCAGGGGTTGGGTCTCGCCTCGGCTCCGGCGGTCTCTGGGGATCTGGGGCAGGACGCCGCCGGGCTATTCTTACTGGACCTGGGGTTCGGGGCTGCCTGAGGACTACTTCTGGGGAATCGGGATCTGCCAAGATGGGTTTCTTCTTGGCTTTCTTATCCTGCTCTTTCATTCTAGGCTGTTCCTTTCTCTGTCTAGAATCTGTTTTAGCTAACATTATTCTGCACTGTTCCTCATAACAGCGCTGCGCCCAGGAGGGCGGATCTTCACAAATACTTAACCAGGAATCTATATAGGGGTACTGATCTGGGTGCGCTACTCGCACTCTACGGTGTATTGACTGAATAATCTCTACGGTGAACGTTCCCTCTCGGGGCCAGATGGGGTCTAGATCGGGCCACTCCCTAGTACACAAAATCTGCAAACGGGCTGCTGTCATTTTAATACCATAATCTCCTGAATATCCCTCTTTAAAATGTGCGATCATACATTCTAATGGAGTGTTCCTAGTAGACTCCGCCCCTCCCATTTCGATGGGTGCGCGCAACAACAGACAGAAGGGAAAAGGTGGGCGGACCGTGGGTAAGGGGTCCTCACGGCCCTGGAAACATACAGGGAATACAAATAACAAGACAAGACGACAATCGCTTCCCCCTTTTCGCGACCTGAACGCGGTCGCCCGGTCAGGAAATGCGCTAATCAGGGGTCCGCTTTCACTTGGTCCGTGCTGCCAGACCTCTCAATCACACTTCGTTCACACAATCATGCTAGCAACGTATTCCCAGAATGCATTCGTTTCTATCTGTTCTGACTAGTCTTTTTTCCAAATTACAAAAAGGATGAGGGTTTCACCTAGCGCATTCCCATGCCAGGCTACTCGGCTCTTCCTTGAGAGTTGATCAAGCTCTCTTACCAATTCCCAATATCTCGAGATTACAAATTCCAAATTCCAAGTTTCAATGGCAGTACTGCTCTTTCTATTTCTGTCTAGACCCAAAATCAAAACTATACTCACCGGATCCGGTCCTCAAAACTTCCCAAGCAGGCGCATGAGTTGGACCTCGGACTCCCCTCACTCGGGTTCGAGGCGTTGACTCCAGCCGGGCTCGTCACCCGCCGAGGTCCGACCAGCTCCCTCCGATACAAGGGACCGGCGGCGCCAGGGAGCGGCCCTCGTCGGAAGGGCGCGATCCCGGCAGGACCAAGCCTATAGAGGCGGAAAGTCGTGGTATATTGCCCTATATACACTTTGATTCCACAACTTCCCGGCCAACGCACCAAGGAATATGTAGCAGCAAAGCGCAGACAAACCAATGATACCAGGAGTCTGTTCAGAAGGTCCAAATCATTTATTTGTGCACAAGTCTCAAGCAAGGCAATTTCAAAATGGCTGAGCAAAGTTTTCAAGCATTACAACAACTTTTATAGACTTCTGTTCCATTCTAGGTATAGAAAAACATTTCATTGGTCCCGGTACGCTCCCGTACCTCCCGTAGCCCCTCTATTGGTCCCGGTACTGATAAGTTTCTCCAATTATGTTCCTTCTGTGGGCTTCTGTAGGCATGACACCTGCCTGCCCCCCTTCTAGTCCCAATTACAATGGTCAGTTCATCAACTTGTTACTTTCACACTTTCAAGGCTATGGGACCATTTGTGCGTGCAGAAGAGCAAGGTTCTGTAACTCATCTGTCAGCACTCCTCAATATTTCTCTGCAAATGTACTTTTTCTTATCAGTAACTTTAAAACACATCTTTTCTGTATTTTTCCATTTCTTAATTCTGCAATTCTGCTTATCTAAGCTAATTCAATATTTCTACTGAGTTCTTTCTTACAATAGCAGCATGTTGGGGGATGTGCAATCCTATATGCCTCTCCACAGGCCTCATTTACAGGTCAAGCTAGCCATGCTGGCCTGCCTATGTCAGACACCGTAGGTCACAGGCCTGCACCTGCCACAGTGTGGAGGGGGAATGAGCGCTTACGTCTCTGGTGTTCAAAGCCACCTCGCAAAACTGAAAGTTTGAGTTCAAAGCTTGGCTCCTCTTAGATGTACATTTTAACAAAATTTGACACCTACAGTAGCAAGATCACCTCTTCAATATGTACATGCGCTACTTGATATGTTCAAAGCCCTGAACGCGGCCTGTTCTTTGTAAAATGGCTACTTCTGTCATGCCTGCTGCGAAATATATGTTGTATATTTGGCAGCTCTATGTGCTTTTTATAAAAGGCTTCAGATCCCTGCAAGCCTTTTCTAAAATACTAGGGTGTTCTGAACACACAGACTTAAACATCCATTTTCCACCCTAGAAGCTCCCCATACATAGTCATCTTCTTTGTTATCTGACATCAGGCTGCCGTTTGTGATGTCATAAACAAGATGGGTCAATCAATTCTGGTGGTTCCATAAGGTCAACTCTGACTTCAGTCCTTCCCTCCACCCAGCTGACACTGTCTTCCCTCCTGGTGGGGGGTTTCCCCCGAGAGCTCAGCTCAAAGAATATCTAAAATGGGATGAGCGGGTGAAAATAGGGATCTGTGTGTGGTCCGAAATGATGATAGCTGCCTCCCTAGTGAACTTTGGAAAGCTGGCACAGGAAGAAAATGGAGAGAAGAGCCCTTCTGGGGGCATATGTGGTGCATGTCTTTTGTATACTGGGAAGTCAAATGAGGCTGTGAAATTCTGGTCATTGGGGAAGGACAAAAACTTTAGTAGACCTGGTATGTTTTGGCTGAAATTGATGACATGTGGATGTGTGTTTTTTGTTTTTTCTCAGATCTGCATATTAAAAGAACATCTTCCTTCTCTTCGCCCCTCACCTTCCTCCAAACCCTTTGGACCTGTGATGTTACAGTGGGCGATAAAGACTCACCACTGACCAACACTCCCTTCAGAACACACCAGGATGACTCGAAATATCAGGATATTATGGACCCTCTGCGTGTCCGCGGCATTCCTCACCTCGGCTACGCAAGGTAAGATGCACGCTGGATGATAGGTACATGATTTTGTTGCTGTGAAAGCGGGGATGCTTCAGGGGGCCTCTACACACATTTTTGCCTTTAAAGTGAATGCTCTGTCTTTGCAGTTAGATAAGGAGGAAGAGGTGAGATAAAAGAAGGAGAGCTGGTCTTTCCCTCTTCCCTTCAGGCAGGATCCTCTGTTCCTAAAGCATCCTAGATTTGTATGTAGGTGAAATCTGGGACATCCAAGTTAAGATGCCTGAAATTCCAGGCAAGGGACAGCAGTGACGTTGGGCACCTAGTGTAAGTGCCTTCTCAAATCGACCATTCTGCACCCGAAAAGATAAACGCCTCCATCAAAACAAAGAAATGGGGGCGTGCTGAATAAGGGGCCGGACACGTGCAAGTTGTTGGCTGATTTTAGAAACTTGTATCGACAGCGGGCGCTTGTTTCCATTGCCCTATTTACCTTCCGGTCTGCCATTTTGCACACGGAGGCATGCAATGGTGTGGCAGCCAGGACAAAGTCTGTTTTATTCATCTGCAGTTGTAGTTTCAAATAGCAAAATTTATTGGGGGCATGTGAGGGCTTTCTCCTCTTCTGTTAGCAGGCACTGGATTGCCAAAATGAGCACTTCTTTGGTGCCTATTCATGTTCGGGAGCAGGGTTAGCCTTGGATGTGTCCATTGGCGATTTTCAGATGTGCAATGCTATTCTAAAATTGGGCACACAGCTTTTATATTTGTAGGAACACCATGGATACACCTCTGGGACGTGCAGCCCCATCCAGACCCTATTCCCCCTCCTGCTCTCTTCGCACAGCTAGAGCCGTGGGAGGGGGCGGGATCTGGGCGGAGCGGGGGTGGGCTGAGCTGGCAGGGCATACAGGATCGATTCCATTGTCGGCCCTGTACGTCCTGCGGGGTCATAGGGGACGGCCTGCTACCTCAGAGGTGGAATAAGAACAGGCCGCTCCCTCGATCCCGCCCGCCAGCCCCCTTCCCTGGGTCAGCCCAGGGCACATGTGGATCCCTGCCACCCGATCAGGGCACGGGCAGTGGGCAATCGGGGTCCTAGGGTGTGTCGCACATGTGCTACCATGGGGAGGACGTCCCAACAGCACTGGAAGGGGCATTCCGGGATATCATTGGGCCCTATTCTGTGTGCCGTGGCAACGTTTTGTTCCCATGGTACAGAATCAGCTCCAAACAGGTCCATCTTGCTAAGGGCTATCCAGATGGCCTGAACCTGCCCCTTCGTGACTCAGGCTTCATATCTACAAGTCTAAGTGGTTTACATAAGAACATGGTGGCCTTTATGGCTTTACATGTAACTGTATAACATGAAACATAAATAATGATTTCAAAGCATAGAACGTCAAAACAAACTGGTACCAACTGTTATAATAATAGTAGTAATAGAAGTAGGGGTTCCCTCCCCCACCCCACCCCAGACTTGGACATTTCTGTTGTGTGGAGGTGAAGAGGGAAGGGGGTGAAGAATAAACCCAGTAAGAAATTTGCATTGGCTCTTCCAGGAAGTGACCAGATTGATCTCAGACATCAGGGGAAAGCTAAGTCCTCTTTCAGCCCCTTTTGAAACCATAGCCCTCAGATTCATTACTCTCTTTAGATGAACTGGAATTCCCAGTCCCGTAGATGGACAGCAAACTGGGCCAGGCACAGCCTGTCCCCAGTCAATTGGACAAATCCAGTAATGGTCGTCTTCTTCAGAGTCGTATATGTCAATAATTATGTCGTGTACTCTGAACCTATACCTGAAAGTGATATGTATCTCTCAACTTGTATGTACAAACTTATAACGATTAATTATTGTTATTACTTATGGCGGCTATACAGGTCTCAGACTCTGGGCACCCAAAACATTAAAATATGACTCTGGGATTAAAGCCCTTATCGCATCAATGACCCATGGATCTTATAGCCACCTTTTTGTAACAATTATTTAAATGATATTTAGACAGTGCTTAGCTTATCAGTGCTTTGTTTAGGCATTGTCCCCAACGCTATCAGCCGCGCTTCTTCTGCGTTTCACCTGCGATGGTTTCATCAGGGGGTAGCCTCGACAATACCTGATGTTAACGGTCGTTTCTCCAACCGCATTCAAACGTTATCTGGGGGCACTGTTTCAAGTCTGTTGGTAGTTAGTCAATTGGAACCATGACTTCTCTGAATGGTGCTAGTTACGTCCTGCGGCCATGAGATTTTAGAAGGCCCAGAGCCAGTGATCTCATACTAAAGCTCTACGGTGAATTCCTCTCCATATCACCCGCCCTCTGCCAAGGAGACAAGGGGATCCTGAAAAGCGTTTGCCACGCCGTGACGAGAGGCGCGTAATCCCCCTTTTTCCCCTGTCATCTTCCCTTATTAAATAACACCACACCTTTCACTTCTAAGACTTAATTAAAGTGTGCCGACAGTTTATTTAAAAACAACTAATTACCCCGGCGCCTCGCTGCACGTCTCCATTAAATCCTCCCCTCTAAACCCCGCACACGGCAATTAAAACTACAAAGCCGGCTGTAGCCAATGTCTGCACTGATGTGGGCTTCCGTTATTAAATGGCTTCTGTTGGAGCGGGCCAAAACAGAGAATGATTTGTCCCTTGAAAAAGAGCACAAAGAAAGGAGTTGGAAGAAAGAGAGGGAAGGAGGGAGAGAGATTCAGATTCAGCTCTCTATCTCACACACAGTTTTCAAACCGTGTTTTACAGAAAAATGACATTTATACAACACATCGGTGGATTTTTCCAGATGCTTTTTGTGTACGAGCAGATTTTCCATCTAAAATAGCACACAGAGACTTGGAAAAATACCATCGAGATACATCATTTTCCAATCCTGCCTAAAATATATACCTCTGGAAGACCCTTCTTTTTAGGCAGCTAAAAGCCTGTATATTGTGAAAATCTGTTATACCAAGGGGAATAACGCTGTCATAAATGCTTTTGAAAATTTCCCGTATCTGGGGAAGGGAAATTAAAGGGTGTAGATGGCAAATTTGTGAGCTAGATGTCTCAACCTCTGCTCTCCACCCCCCCCCCCCTTGCTACCTAAAAAGACAGTATGGGTTTAGAACATGAAAAAGAAAGTTGGTCGTGCAGTGTTGAGTTTCAGTGCTAGCTAGCTAAATTGGGAGCCCCAATTTAAGTGAATCAATTGCAAGCTTTAATCTTGCCAGTCACATTCAAGCTTGTTTTCAGCTGTAACCTAGCCAGGTGTAGCTAATGGCTGAAAGCAGACTTAATAGCAGGCTAAAATCTAGTGAAATGAGGGTTAGCTGGGCTTTGATAGTGTACCCAACAGGCTCAGACCACTATGGATAGAACGGCCATGCTGAGTCCCACTCACATGGGCACACACTTCTTTCCTCTATAGAAATCAGAGATCATTTGAATGGCGTTTTCCCGTCTAGATTTTGTCAGTCCTACATTCTGTAAATCTCACGTTTATTTATGTCTCCTGCAGATTTTTTCTGTAATACTAATGGTGTTTTTTGATTAGCTGGGACATGTCTGATTTTGTTCTGAGAACTAATTAAGCTGTGCAAATGTATTAATTTCCCTCCCACTGTGAAGGAGGTCCCCAGGGGGTCCTTCTACTCCTGGCGAAACTACCCTTCTATCCAGATGAGTGCGGACCCAGACTAACCTCTGGAATGCATTTTGGTGCTTATGATCTCCCCCTCTGGTGATTTAAAAGCCTTTGAGACCAGATGATGTCTGTGCCAACTTATTCCATGACTCCCACCTGACATCTGTTCAGTGCACTGTGTCCTTGGACATCTTAGGTACTGCAGTGTAGCAATGGAGAGGAAAGAGCTGAATGTGTTCTCTGCTGAGCTAAAGTTGTCCCTACAACTGTGGAAATGGAACATTTCTGCAGGGAAGTCTAGATCCTGCGAGTGAGACACCCAGAGGACAAAAAGAAAGAGAGACAGGGCCAGAGAGAGACATGTGGGGGCACATGGGAAGGGGGAAGAGAGGGAGACAGAACAACGATACGCATCCAAGGTGTGGGGGAGGGTGGGGGCATATGGAGAGGCAATAGAAAGGGAGACAGCCAGACATAGAGCCCAAGACACCTAGGGATAGATGGGGAGGAGGCAGAGACAACATCTCAGAGCCTAAGACTGAGACAGATTGACAGAGCTAGTGCAAAGGTATTGGGCGCCTTAGGTGACTTCACCCTCATGCCCTGGCTCCTCCCCCTCCGATTCTGCTAATTGATCTCAACAATCATCCCTACAGCACCAATCCCACAACAGTCCTGTAAAACTGCATAATTAGACAGCATTCCTTTAAATATTAAACTATGTATGTGGGTGCCCGCCCACTCTACCTGCAGATGAAAGAATGTGCTGAGGGCTCTTTGACTTTGTCTGGCCGTCCCTGAGAAGCTGCTGACCTGGGCAACCGCCTAGTCTTACCTAAAGGTTGGGCCAGCCCTGCATGTTGGAGAGGCAGAGAGAGGACCACAGAGCGCGCTGCCCAAGGCACATGAGCAAGGAGCAGAGAGAGACAGAGAAGGCACACGGGTGAGGTAGAATCATTATGAATCTGGAATCGGAGAAGCGCTTCCTCTTTAGGCGGTGTGTAGCATGTGTGTGTGTGGTGGGGGGGAGGGGGTGTTTGAGCTAATGGTGAATGCCCTTGTGTGTGCTTGAGGGAGTTTTTCTGAGATGCTGTCTCTCTGGCGCTGATGAGCCCTTGAAGACAGCGGCAGTAAATTGACAGTTAAGAGGCTTCTTGAAGCCTGAGTCTCTGTAGGTTCAGGAGATGGAGAGAAAGCCGGGTTCACTGCATGTGGGGGGGCGGGGCGGGGGGGATCTTAGTATTGGAATAGCACTGGTTGCTGCTAGGCAGGTGAATTGGCACAGCTGTGTGTGTATAGGAGGGGGGCAGTTACTGGAATAGCAGGGGGGTGCTGCAGAACATGACTGAGATGCACGGGGGGGGGGGGGGGAATGGGGATTGGTGGATAGAGATACTGCAGTCATTACTGTACTATGTACGTGCCTATCACTTCTGTGACTGTTAGTCCAGACCCAGTGCTCAGGCTTTATCTGTCTACCAGAGTCCAAAGGCCAGGATTTACAAAAGACCTCCTGCTCCTCTTCCCCTCCAGCCAGGAATGGTGCCTGGTTGAAGATGGTCCGTGAGGTCATCTCGCTCTCATCTGGTTTTCAAGACAAGCATTTGGGCACATATGGATGGTATTAAATCAGCTAAAATAAAAAAAATACAGCAGGGTAATAGAGGAATATAAATAACTGACCTGGGGCTAAAGTACTGACAGGAGTAGAAAGGGAATTGGTGAACAGAGAGACAATGAGTAGGGGGAAGGACAGGAACGGAAGGAAGAAGAAATTAAAGAATGAGAGAAGTGAAATAGCAATCACTATACCCTTATCTCCAGACTAGCACAAATCGGAGTAGGCGGTACAGTTCTCCAGTGGTTTAAATCATACATTTCAAACCGTAGACTAAGCATCCAACTAGGAAACACCAGTCACATTCCCACAAGGCCAAGGCATCCCCCAAGGGTCCGCCCTCTCGGCCCTCTTATTTAACCTTTACCTACAGCCAGTTACGGACATATTCAAAAAGTTCAATATAAACTACTATATCTACGTGGATGATATTATGTTATCCATCTCCATACACACAGATAATCCTTCATTCAATAACATTTCCAACTGCATTAGTGAAACAGAAGCATGGCTACAATCTAACAATCTCAGTATTAATTTCAAAAAGATGGAAGTCATGTATGTCACTAAAAGCCAAAGCCACACACTCCCCAAAAGCATCACCCTAAACTCCACCACCCTCCCAATCGAAAACAAAGTCAAATACCTTGGCATCATCCTGGATCAAACCCTCAGCATGCTCCCCCACCTAAAGCAAACAGCAAAAACAATATTTTACAAACTAAAGGCAATCTAACACATACGCCCATTCTTAAAAGAAAACGACTTCCGAACAGTGGTCCATTCAATTGTCACCCCACACTTCGACTACTGTAACAGTCTGTTACAGGGTCTACTTGCTAAAAACCTCCATGTCCTCCAAAGAGCGCAAAACATCACAGCGAGGATTATCTGTAAAGCACCGCTAACTGACCACATTGCACCCGTATTAGCTAATCTCCATTGGCTCCCAATAATGAATCGAATAAAATTCAAAATAATCATGACAACTTTTAAGCTCATCAATGATATCACCCCATCCATACTCACAACACTCATACAGACCCACACACAATCAAGAACCAGAAGAGAAAATGCCCCTCACTCACTTGTAACCCCCAACACAAGCAGGAAAACAAAGCAGGTCACAAGCTCAAGGGCCTTCACATACACAGCTTCACTATGGAACACCCTACCCCTATCAATACGCACAACTAAAGACCTACAACAATTCAAAAAAGCCCTAAAAACATACCTATTTCTAGAACATTACGGAACACAAAACACAACCCAACCCAAACCCACAGACAAACCATGCACCCACATAACCCCAACCGGAATAAAGACTGCATATAGCACAGATGCTATACTGTAAAAAGACCACACTGTGCTAACGTATCAAGCTTGAAGGAAAGAAGTCAAATGTCAAAATGCAGAAACTCACGAGAAAAAGCTCAAATGTTATAATGTATAAAGTTACAAGGAAAAAAGTTCAAATGTTATAATGTATAAAGTTATATTGTGCGAGGCCAAATGTATATTGTATGAAGTTATAATGTGCGAGGCCAAATGTTATAATATATAAAGTTATAATGTTCAAGGTTAAATGTTATAATGTAAAGCTACAAATAATCTTTGTAACATGTTAAGTTTTAGGTAAACCGCCCCTGATCTCTGGAAGGGGTGGTATAGAAAAACACAACAAATAAATAAATAAATAAAGAGTGAAGGATAGCAGAGGGCAGGGGAAGAAAGTGCTAGAGAGAGAGATACCTAAAGAGACAGACAGAAGGGAATTCACTACATCAGGCAAGATGGCCGGGATTGTCTTCCACGGCTCCTTCCTGGTAGTAGAGGAGGCATGGAGGGAAGGACCACTTTCACTATGGTTGAATTTAGGGGAAACCTTTTCCCCTTATCATCGAAGGTCTCAACTCTCACACCAAAGGCTGAACGGCTGCTGGATACAGCTGCTGGTAAGGCAAACAATGCAGTTGCCCCTTGTCATGTGGTTCCAGAGATGTCGATGGGGTCACCCTCTTAAATGTCTCTTCACCCCATCATTCACCTCCACAGACTTCAATAGCTTCACCCTCTTAAATATCTCTTTACCCCTATCATTTACTTCCATAGATTTCAATTGCATCGCTCTCTTTCTATCTTTTCCCCATGCCTTTCACCCCCATAGACTTCAGTGGCTTCACCCTCCTAAATATCTTTTCACCCCCATCATTTACCTCCTTAGACTTCAATGGCTTCACCCTCCTTCTATCTCTTTCCCATGCCATTCACTCCCATAGACTTCAATGGCGTCATCTTCTTAAATGTCGTTATCATTCACTCCCATAGACTTCAATGGCGTCATCTTCTTAAATGTCGTTATCATTCACTCCCATAGACCTCAATGGCATCACCCTCTTAAATATCTCTTCCCCATATCATTCACCCTCCCATAGAATTCAATGGTCTCAATCTCTTAGATATAATTTCTCCATGTCATTCTCCTCCATGGACTTCGTAGAATCTCCTTAGTCCTATAGGGAATGCTCTTGAGCTTTGGAAAAGAAAGAAAGGATTAGGGCCATACCAAGGGCTATGCAAGCGGTGTGGCTGCATAGGGCACAAGCTCAGAAGAGGGTACTAATATCATCACTGGGCTTCCAGGAAGCTCATAAAGAGGGAGTTACTGAAGATGGCTGGGGGGGTGGGGGGTGGGGAGGGGATGCACCAGATTTGTTAGTCGCACAGGACACTTTTCTAGCTTGGTACATTCCTAGAAAAGATGGTTACCATTGCCTGGACAACCCTTGCGTGCACATGATTATTGACTCTATAAAAGCTCTCCCCTGCCATCATCCTCCCTCCCAGATCATTCAGGACTACAGCTCCCAGAATTCCTTCATCTGGGAGCTTAATAAGAATTTTTAAAGGCCACAGAATGGACTCAGAATCTATAAGCCCATTGGATAGCTGCACGCGGCCAGCTTATAACTGCTTATTTAGTATGCATTTATAACCTCCCTTCTAATCCAGTTCTGGGCAGTGTGCGTAAACAGTAACACAACATGCAATATAAATATAATTATAATTACCAATGAAACACACAATAGCATCTAACGATGAAAACAGAGGCCAACAATGGTGGCAATCCCTGTTCTCAGAGCACTGGGGCAAATCCATATCTCACCTCTGCCACTGTCCCAACACACGCCTTTAAATCAAGAAAAAAGGAAGGAATAAAGGCACCACAAGATGCAATGTGTAGCATCATCAGCTGAATCTATTCGTTTGTCATAGGTTTCAATCCAGCTATGGTTTTATTTCAATGCAGAAGAGGTTCCTGGGTAAAAGGGGAGGGAAAGGAGGGGGCAAAACCAGGCATGGCTATTGCTGCGCGGTCACCTTAGACCAGCATTCAATCAACATACACACACTTCTCTAGCGAGAGGGAGGCCAAAAGCCTGCGTTTCTCTTCCACCGATGTCAAAATACATTCTCTCCTCTGTTTTGTCTTACTGTTTGCTCAGAATATTTTCCTTGATCTTGTTGAAGGGCTTTCTATCCTATTGTGTTTGGCATGCCTACGTTTGTCTTTATTTTCTGTTATGACGATGCTTTATGCATACAGGCATGTATCTGTATGTGTCCGTTCTGAGCCTCTAGAGGTAAAAAAAAAGCCGTTTGAAAGAATATATATTGCCGTTTTTCAAGAGCTGCCTAAGCATTTCCTGAAACAGAGAGAATTTTTTTTTTAAAATCTGAGTGAAGGTGACACAAAGAAGGAAGAGAGGTAGAAAAAAAATGGCCTCTGCTAGGCCGAAGCCTGGGCCTTGCCTAGCCCACTGCTGCTTCATTAGAGCAGACTTGAAAGGGATGGAGAATTCAAGTCGGGGGAGCGCATAAAATGTCTTTCACAGGGATTCCAGAAAGAGGAAAGATCAATAAATTCTCTTTGTAGCCAGAACCAGACAGAGCTAGAAAGGATTTTTTTTTCTTTTGTTCCTTCTTGTGTGCTCAAGAATGATAGACAGTAATGTGTGGTAATAAGCCAGGTCTGCTAACCTTTCGGCTCTTCCTGGTTTTTTGGGGTTTTTTTAAACCTGAGAAGATAAGACTCTCTTTTTAGGTTGTTATACCTCAATGCTGGGGGAAATGGGGGTAACGGATTCAGTAGCAGAGCTTAGAAATTTCCACAGCTCTGGTTTCGAAATTCTAAACACATTTGCATGCATTGAGCCTACATTCATTAGCCTTCACTACTTTCAGACATTTGTAATTATCTGGATTTGATTCATAAGAACATTAGATATGCCATACTGGGTCAAACCAAGGTCCATCAAGCTCAGTATCTTGTTTTCAACAACAGCCAATCCAGGTCACAAGTACCTTTTGGGTTCCCAAAAAGGTACATAGATTCCACGTTGCTTATCTTGGGACCTTTCCTCCAGGAACTTGTCCAAACCTTTTATAAACCCAGCTACACTAACAGCTTTTACTATATCCTCCGGTAATGAATTCCAGAGTTTGATTACACGTTGAGTGAAAAAAAATATTTTCTCCTATTAGTCTTAATTGGGCTATATTGTAGCTTTATTGCATGTCCCCTAATCTTTCTACTTTCTGAAGGAGTAAACTGATCTACTGTATGTTTACCCATTCCACTCCATGCAATATTTTATAGACCTCTATCATGTCTCCCCTCAGCCATCTTTTTTCCAAGTTGAAGAGCCCTAATCTTCAACTTGGAAATTTTTCTTTCCTTTTCTCTTCACTTTCTTTTTCTCTCTTTTCTTTACTTTTTACTCTTGATTAGGTTCTTCTCATTCCTCTGACCCCTGCAACCATTTCAGTACAGTCTATATCCCACTCGGCTCCACTCTCTCCTAAAGATTCTACTCCTTTCCTCTCATCTCTTTGAGTCTATCTTCTCTCTCCTTTCACTCTCTTCTTGTCTGTTCTCCTCTTCATTGTCTCTCTCACTTCATGAATCTTCTTATTTCCCCTCTTCTTGTTTTTCTCCTCATTTGAGGAATATTCCAACTTCTCCTACCTTATCTAGCTTCGTTCCTTCCCTGTCTGTTTCTCCGGTCATCCCTCCATTCAATCCATCTACATGATCTCCCACCATGCATCTCCTCTTTTTCTTCTTGCTTCATTTATCTCCTCTCCTCTTTCCATTTAGCTTGACCCCCACCATAGATCCTCTTTTTTACTCCTTCCTTTGGTCTTTTTGTCTTTTTTTCTATCAACCTTCTTCTGTGTCTCCTCTTGTCTTCCTTCACTTCTCCTTTTTTGTCAATCAACACCATCAACGCCAGCTCTACCAATCTCCAACCACCCAGAGTCAATACCACAAAGCAGCGGAGAAATGCATGTGGGATGGGAGGCATAGAAGTGGTGTATGTTTTGGCTCCATGGCAACAGGTGAATTTTGCAATAATTTCTTTGGAATTATGGCTGAATAGAGGCCTTGTAAGAAGAAAGCATTCTATCTAGAGAATGTAGGGAGGTGGAAGTTCCAATAATAGAGATAATCAGGAAGTGTTGAGTGGAGACTGAATTAGCATAAAATAGAAACAATTAGCAGAATTGATACTGAAGTTTGATAGAAAGGATAACATCTCAGAGACAGAGCAAGAGAGAGTTCTGGGGATTAGTATACTGGTACCCCTTTCTATCTAAAAGGGATGGTCCCTCTTCCCACTATGCCTGCCACAATCTGGCTTGTTACTAAAATTAATCCTGGCAATTAGTCATATTTAATCTGATTAGATTTTACAAATGGGGATTATAAAAGGAAATTACATTTTAGAAAAATGGTCTGAATGACTACTTGGAATTATTATACTGGGGTGACAATAACAAAATTTGCCTATTCGTCTTAAGATGAACACACAAAACAGAGATTTCATTTTTTTCCTTTTTTCTTGTCTTTTTTCCATTTTTATCTTTATTTTTCTCATTCTCTATTTTTTCAACATTTTCTTTTTTTGTTTTCTCCATTTTTTCCACTTTTTAACTTTTTTTTCTTTTTATGTCACGTTTGTTTCCTTTTTTTTTTACTTCTCTTTTTTTCATTGTATTTTTTCCTACCTCTTTTTTTTCTTTCACTTTTTTACCTTATCTTTTTTTTTCTTGGTATAGTTTTTGCTATTTTCCTTTTTAAAATCTTTTTCTTTCCTTATCTCCATTATCTCATGTCTTCTTTCTATCATTTCTCTTTCTATCCTCTTATCTTAATGTTTTACTTTCCTTTATTTTCTTTTCTGGTCTTTTTATCTCCTTTTCATTTTCCTTTTTTATTCTCCTGTTTACCTTTCATTTTTATCCTTTCTCCATATTTTCTTTACTTTTTTCTTCTTTTATCTGTTTTGTCTTCATCTATTTTTATGTTATCTTTTTTTCTTCTGTTTTCTTTTCTCTTGTCTTTTTCTTGTCTTTTCATTATTTTAACCCTTATCTCTTTTTCTGTCTTTTCAGTCATACTATTGGGATTGTCTGTTATTCCCACTCTTCCCCAATGAATTTACTCAACCTCATATACCCTTAAAGTCTAGCACCTCTCGTTGCTGTAGAATGGCAATTTGGAAAAGGTACGAGGCTGAGAGAAAGGGGAATGGAAGAAGGAATAAGAAATAAATACATCACTCTCTGTGCATCTTGATAAAAAATGGAAAATTAGAGTAAAAAATAAAGTGAATGATATTAGAGAACTCTGAGAATACACCAAGAAACCAGATGCCTCATATCCTTCCTTCCTTCCTCTAACTTTATTCTCTGGGATTTGTCCTGTGCTCGAGCTATATACTGCTCTTTCTCGTTCCTCTGTTCTCTTCTCTTGTCCTCTTTCCTTCAAAGGGCAGAGGCGGCTCGGGGAAAGGCTAGCCAAATGATACAGAGCCTGTAGCCCAAATCTAACAGAAATGATTTCAGCACTCAGAGAGAGAAAATGACAGAAACATCTGAATATTTGTCAGAATTACTAAAATGCAGGAAAGAGTAAAACGAAATTCAAGAAACAAGGGTGAAAGCATGAAGAGAGATTTCAGGGAAATATGAGGCAATCCCTTCCTTACTGAGGAAGTGGCAGATACTTGGCATCACCGCCAGCAGAGATGGTGGTAACCAAAAGCCCGACACAGCTCAGGTATGCTTGGGACGGATACGAAGAGTGGTGAATACAAGCAGCCTGTATAAAGCAAACGGAAGGCCTGGGTGCTGGTCTAGGAATGGGGAAACCCCAAACCAGAGGAGTGGCAATAAAACTAAGGTATGATCTGCTGCAGGTGGGCAAGCTTGTACGGCTGATAGTCAGAAGATATCATCAGCTAGAGGCAAACAAACAAGCTCGTTGCATGCTCACATCTACCACCTTGCAATGCGTCTCCTCCTTTTTTCCTGCCCGTCTCTCATTCCTTTTTCTCTCCTCTTTTGGTCTCTGTCCTCCTTACCGCATTCTCTTTCCCTCTCTCCCTCTCCTATACTATCAATTTCTTTTTTCATGGTGCTCCTTCTGCCCCTCCCCCAAATCCGGCTGTATGTTTTCCTCTGTTATGAAGGTTTTGTGAATATTTGGACATGAAAACCTCTCAGTCAGCCCCTACCCCCATCCCTGTAAGACTCAATGGGCCAGAGAAAGTGGCAGCAGCAGATCAGCGAGGGGCCCCGTCTGCCTTCCCAGCGGCGGGGCATCACACAATAAAAATTAAAGATTAATAATGCATTTCATTTCATTTATTGGACAAGAGGGCAGCGGGGAGAGCAAATAATGGTAACAGCTCCCCTTTCTTCCTCGCACACAAAGCTTTCCAGCACCATTCACGTTTCCCGACAAAAGGAAATATCTTTATACTTTATCCTTTCCAACTGTTCTCTTTTGGTGCATATACATTTTTTTCTTCCCGTTTCCCCCTCTTTTCTTTTCACCTTCCAAAACTCTGATGATTACATTCCAAGGCTTCCCCATGTCCTATCCCTTGGATCCGGAGTGTGTTGGGAAAGAGATAAATTCGATTTTCCTTTCAATTTCCATTTTTGCTTGCTTCTGGAGGAAACGTGTATTTATCTATTAGGTGCAACACCGTGCCATTGCTTGGTGGTCCTTGTACTTGGAACGCCTTGCTTCAGGAATGGCAGACACAAGCAACTCCATGGCTTCGTAGCAAACCCTTAAAGACTTTGCTGTTTTTCTAAACCTTTGGAATAGGATTCTGCAGGCTTTTCTGCTAGCATGGAATCATTGTTCTGAATTTGTGAGTGCAGGTGAGGTATAAGTTTTATTGTACGTATTTTATTTTTTGTTTTAATTTTTCCGTTTATCTCTGTAATCTGTCCAGTACAATTTTGAATAGTACGGAATACAGTATATGTAAATAAATTGAAGGAGTGAGGCGTGGTGGGAGGAAGGAGGAAGGAACATGGGGCAGTTCCTGTCTCTTTTTCCTTTCCAGAATCTATGGGGCCCCAAGTCATCCTCCTTAGAAATGACAAAAGACAAAACTGCAGTTGAGAAGGCGACATGGCCCTTATGAGCCACACCCTGTCCCTAGTTTCCAGAAGTCAGAACTGCAGCTGATGCACCTGGTGGACAAAACCTCAGCTGAGAAAATAATGTGGCTCCTAATGGTCATATCCTGCCCCTAGTGTCCAGAGGTCAGAACTGCAACTAAGAAGACGACTCCTACTGGAGAGGGACTGCTCCTAGAGTCCACAGGTCAAAGCCTCAGCTGAGAAAGTGACGCAGCTCCTAATGGTCACATCCTGCCCCTAGTGTCCAGAGGTCAGAACTGCAACTAAGAAGACGACTCCTACTGGAGAGGGACTGCTCCTAGAGTCCACAGGTCAAAGCCTCAGCTGAGAAAGTGACGCAGCTCCTAATGGTCACATCCTGCCCCTAGTGTCCAGAGGTCAGAACTGCAACTAAGAAGACGACTCCTACTGGAGAGGGACTGCTCCTAGAGTCCACAGGTCAAAGCCTCAGCTGAGAAAGTGACGCAGCTCCTAATGGTCACATCCTGCCCCTAGTGTCCAGAGGTCAGAACTGCAACTAAGAAGATGACTCCTACTGGTGAGGGACTGCTCCTAGAGTCCACAGGTCAAAGCCTCAGCTGAGAAAGTGACGCAGCTCCTAATGGTCACATCCTGCCCCTAGTGTCCAGAGATCAGAACTGCAACTGAGTAGATAATGCGTCTTCTACTGGTCACATCCTGAATCTTGTACCCTTCCCAGAACCTTGTCTTCCCAACCCAAACATTTACTGCATTTTATGGCCCTGTCCACAGGGAATTATTCATGCTTAAAACAATTATAGGATGGTATTACCCCATTCAACGTGATAAGATTTCTTCTGCTATTTGTATATGTATAGAAAAAATGCCTTCTCTTCGTGCTCTAACAGAAACATGTTCTCTGAACCTCCTTTGACGATTTTTCCTTTTAATCAGTTGCACACTGAGCTCGCCCCAGTGTCCTGGGTGTTATTTTATTTTACTTTCTATTTTAAAGGCTTTCAGTTCACTCTCGCCCTCCTTCAAAGCCTTTGCTCTCTTTCCTGAGAGCTCATTCACGCCTCCATTTGGCCTCCGGTCTTGAAACCTCTATCTGCATCAGAGATGTGAGGGCTCATTGCAGCCTCTTGGTTCTCAAGCTGAAAACAGATTGACAGAAATTTTTAAAACATATATCTCTTTTTTGTTCTTTTAAAGACATCTGTCCTCATTTGAAGCCTCTGGACTTACATCCACATCCCCTCCTGTGCCTCCATCTTTCTCTCCCTCTCTCTCCCTGCCTTTGCTGCCTGGCCAGACTGACCCCTCTCAAGCCCTAATGGTCTAAAATCCATCATTAAAGCATTGCTTCCAATGATAAAAGCCCTCTGTCTGGAAATAAAACAAAACCAACTCTCCCTCCACCACCACTGAGCTCTTCAGATGATGTCTGTCTGTGTGTGTGGCTGCCTTGTGATTCCCAGTTGAAATCTGCACTTTTCACTTGATTAAAAAGTATCTTTATTTTTATATATATGCACAATTTGTTAATGCAGAGGGAAACTGGAATGTGAACCTTAGGGATGTGTTCTGATGTCTCGTATATGATCAGAAGGGCTTTCATTTAATGAGTTTTTGCTAGAGTAGGGAAAATCTTTTTTTTTTTTCAGGAAAATGGAGGAACACTACGGATGCTTTTCCTTGGATTGCCTTTTTAATGCTTTGTGTTCCTCTTATCTTTTCCATCACCACCCTTCTAGGTCTCAGCCGTGCTGCTCTCCCATTTGGATTGATGCGGCGGGAGTTGGCATGTGAGGGCTACCCCATCGAGCTGCGCTGCCCGGGCAGTGATGTCATCATGGTAGAAAATGCCAACTACGGGCGAACAGATGACAAAATATGTGATGCGGATCCCTTCCAGATGGAGAATGTGCAATGCTACCTCCCAGATGCTTTCAAGATCATGTCTCAGAGGTAAGAGCCCCCCTCGGTCTTGCCTCTTCTCTGTCCCTCCTGAGACTGGGAGGAGAAATTCTGTTTCAGTTCACCTAGTATTTCCTGTCCACAATGCCAAAGATTTATCCTAGATACTGACCAGAGAGCCTGGAGGATCTCACTCCTTCCCCAAGCCAGGTTTTGTGGTCTTCCTCTATTTTAGTCATCTTCTGGGTAGCTGAGCAAACAAGGCCCCTATTTAGTTCATTCACTGAACCTCTCCCCTCTGTTGTCCCAACACGTGATCCCACAGTAATCCAACAGACCCCAACTCCAGCATAGCTGTTCCCAGACATCCAGCCTCCCACATCCCCAAAGTCTTACCAGATGGTATCTGCCACCACTTACTCGCCACACTGAGTTTGCCAATAGGAGGAACATGTAGCCTGCTAGATTGATCTCTAAATTGTACTGTACTTATCCTCTGTGCTTATACAGTTCTCTTCCTGAAATGTTACCATTTTAGCCTATACCATCCACCATTCTTCCTTCCTGATTTTGACCCTGAACCAACCCCCTTGAAGCATCTCAGGATTCCTTGTTCTAGAACTTCCCCTCCATTAAAGATTTGCTCCTCATTTTACTCTCTTCTAAGGTAGTCATCCTTAAAATCTCTTAAGGTTTTGATGCAAACCCTGCACCATTTTGGTAGCCCTTTTCTGAAGTACCTTCATTCCATCTGTATTCTTCTGTAGGCATGACCTCAATTACTGGACTCCGTGTTCCAGGAAATGTCTCACCAAGGATTGGACAACCCTTCTTAGTAGGGTTGACCAATAAACTCCATGAGACTATGGTCTTCCAGAGGATCTCCCTAGTAGGACAGGACAAAGGTTCCATGTCATTAGGAACATATTGAGGTTGCTCTGGCTTTATCCATGACCCAGTCCTGAATTTAGGGATAGGCAACACAGGAAAAACTGACTGTGACATGAAATGTTGATTGGTGCCAGAGTGTTGTCACTGCTGCCATGATATCTTCCACTGGACCTTCTGCTTGTCCAGTAGAGGGGTACTAGCCCCTCATACACTGTTGCCCTATCCCTTGCATCTGTTTCCATTGTAATGAACTCATTCGGGAAGAGAGAGAGGCATTATGACAGGTCTGCCAGTGTGCAAGGGCCACAGACCCAACGTTGCATTTTCATTTCAAAGTTGCTGCTGGGGGACACACATCCCTTGAGGACAAGCTGCACAGAGGAAAGAGAGGAGGATCTAGGCAGGGGCTGTCGGGTAGGGGGAAGCCTTGCCCCCTCCCCTACTGCCTATAGGTATCTACAATTAAAATCCAGCCTTGCTTTGGCCATCCACCCTTTGTATTTCTCAACAGAACTAGCAAAAATCATGGTAAGAGAATTCTTAGTGCAAGCAATAATGATTTAGGTACATCTTCACATTCCTTCGTGTTTTTTTGAACTGTTTAATTTAAGTTTTCTAATGGAAACAGCACAGTCCTAGGGCTGTCAGCATATAAAAGTGCCATGGCTCACAGATCCTTCATACCCTTGGTGCACATCACAGGAGCTCAGTAGGATGGGTTTGTTCAGTGGTGCATATCCCGTCCTGGTGCATCAGAGGCAGTGGGTACCAGAGGGAGGGAGATGGGGAGAGAGAAGCCAAGAGAATCAGTGTGTGAAGGAGAGAGACAATTTGAAAGAGAGAGCTTGAGAAAAGGTGAGAGGCAGGAAAGAAAAGCAGTATGGAGGAGAGACCAGACAGAGGAGGGAGGAGAGAGGAGAGGCAGAGTGTGTGTGAGGAGGGGAGAGCACATCAGACCGAAGGAGACATGGGGAGAGAGAGAGTATGAGAGAGGAGAGACATGAAAAAGGGTGAGAGTACAAGGAAGAGAGAAGTGGAAACGGAGAACAGAACCAGGGGCCGGGGTCAGACGTAATGGGGGTCTTGTCCATGGCCACAGCCTTGGCAGAAGGAACGTTTCCATTAAGTGCAGGAAAAGACGGGTAAATGCCGCAGACAGAGAGGGGGGGGGGGGCAGCAAATCAATGCACTCAGCAGCCCTGAAGACAGAGCATCTGCTGTTTGGGGGGGGGGGGGAGGCAGCAGCCCTGCTGCCTTCCTGGTACAGTGGAAAGCACAGGCACAGGGCTGGGTCGTCTGCAGCTTGTGGTACGAGCACAGTCTGCAAATCCATGGTGATTTGTCCATCGGAAAGCACATTCCCCTTTCCAGTAAAGTGCGCATGGAGTTCCTGTAAGAGGATCTCAGGCACTTTGACAGGCTGCCCTCCCCCACCCTTATCCACCGATATCTCCGGGAAGGAGAACGCAGAAGCACAGGATCACAGCAGCTGTGCTGCTGGGGAAGGTGAGGGGGGGGGGGGAGTGCATGTTTGCAGTTAGCTTGCATGGTCACACATGATATATGGGAGTGTGTAAGCCGGGGGAGGTGAATGTGTAAAGTGAGTTTGCACACGCACTCACACACACACACACACACCCTCCATGATCCCGTGCCTTAGCTAGCTAGCTGCTCCTTACCTGTTTGAGACAGAACCAGGACCCTCAGTCTCTCTGAAAGAGATGGGGGATGCAGAGTTAGAGAGTTGCCTGTCCTTGGCAGGGGACACTAATTCTCCACGTCAGTTTACAGAGGGTATGTAGGCTGAAGAAAAATGTAGGTAACCCCTCCAAGTATCAACCGTTATATTCTCTAATATTGGTCACTATTCAACACCATATATAAGTTATAATACAACATCCACAAGCTTTATCGCAAGATTGAAATGTGTGTCGCTTCTTAATCAATTGAAATGTGTGTCGCTTCTTAATCAATTGATTAAGAAGCGACACATGTTTCAATCTTTCGATAAAGCTTGTGGATGTTGTATTATAACTTATATATGGTGTTGAATAGTGACCAATATTAGAGAATATAACGTTTGATGCTTGGCAGGGGACAAGCAGACAGAACACCTTAGTGCATTTCTCCGCTGAGTTGTGTCTTTAAGAAGAGCCCCTGCGGGCCACGCTCCACACTTCAGGTATGTCTTTTGTTAACTCCTGGCCACCTGTGCTCCAATACTGGATGATGCAAGAGTACAAGGGGGAAGGGGAGAAAGGCTGTTCTCCAAGGCCTCAAGGCACCAGCCAAACAAGCACTCTGATGTCATCAGGCTCCAAGTGGGTCCCAGGGGTGCCCATCATGGCTTGGCCTGCATATTATTAGATCGCACAGGTATGCCACCAGCCTGAGGCTTCTCGTTGTTTTCTGAACTGTGTGCCACGGTCCACTGCTGTTTCCAGGCTTGCAAGAATTGACTACCAGGGGAGGATGGCAGGGGGGCTCTTTTTCACACATCAGAGATGCCACGGTATGGGAGGTGGCGTGGCCATAGCATCGAAAGCCTGAAAAGGCGCTGGTTCATGAGATCAGATCCCAGCTCTGTCAGCAACTCTCTGTATCCAATATCATGGCCAAGTCATGAGGCAGTCGCCTACTTGGGACAAAATCTATGGATACTTCCTCACTATGGAGGTTTCACATGTATGTTTTCATGTTGAGAATCGTCATACTTGTGAAGGCCAGCACCTGTTTTGTGTGCAAACTGGGTCCCCTGGAAAGTAAGCCAGTCTACACATTTTAAGTCTGATGTTGCATAATAAGCCATCTAGGTAGGAGAAACGGTGTCCAAGTTGGGACATTCACAATCTGAACTGTATTTACAAGAAGCACACTGGACGTGGAGTCTTATGTAAAACACCAATAGAATCATGGGGAAACATGTATGTGGTGGGATGTGAAGCGGAAGTTACCATTTTACAAAGAACCATGTTGAAAAAGAGAGCGCCATTTACACCTGTAGAGATGGCGATTTTGGAACCTACGGGTGTAAGAGCTGTTGCGCACATAAATTCTGGATTTTACAAAACTGGATATTCAGGGGGAAACCAATTAGCAGGGAGCTGGCGCTTAGGCCTGTCTCAGAGCAATTGGAAAGGCCGACATTGAGATTTTTCTGAAGCAGACCCAGGGCTGGCGCTTCCCATTAGGCGAACTAGGTAGTTGCCTAGAGCGCCAATGTTCTTGAGATGGAAAATACAGCAGCAGGCCAACAGCTCAGGCCCTGGCACCACGGCCAGAATGAGAAAGGTGCTTAAGACCATGCCTGTTTCCTCTGGGCTTGGGATCGCTCTCAAAGATCACCTCATGAGACCATCTCCACGCTGCACAGGAATCTGACACCTTCTTAAGCTCCTTGTCTCATGCATGTTGGCGGCAGGGAAATTGATGCTGAGCTGTGGCCGTTAGGTAGGTGTACAGTGGAGGGGGGAGGGGAGCAGACACCATAAGAGAGAGGTTTTTGGCAGCAGTGGCGACAGTAGGACACGAGAAGAGAGCTTTTCTGAGGCAGCAGGGGGGGGGGGAAAGAGGGTGCCAGAAGGAGGTTTTGCCTAGGGTACCTGATATCCTTGCACTGGTCCTGAGCAGACATATAGGGCCTGATATTGAGCTAGGCTCATTTTCGAAGGGCTATACACCTCAGTGGCGCATAGCCCTCCCCGCCAACCTCTAACCCAGATATTCAGTGCCGCAGAAATTCCATTGAATATCCAGGGATTACCCCACACACTAGAAGCTGCCAAATCAACCAGGCAGCAGCGATATTGCACGCTGCCTGGTTAGCACCTGAGCATTAAAGATAGGCAAGGGTTTTCCTCGCTTATCTTTTCGGCGCAGATCGCTAACCAGACAGCGTGCAATATCACTTGTTGCCAACTCCGCTCCGCCCTGGAAAGCCCCCATCATGGCCCGATGCTAAGCGGATAGCATCCGGGGGCGTAGGGGAGTTAGAAGGGGATATTACGGGGGGATTAAGGGGATATGAAAATAGCGCGGTATATAAGAAAATGTAAATAAATAAATAAATAATAAATATTAAATGTCACTAACCCTGTAAGTGTCTTTGAATATCCTGATTTAAGGCATTTATGCAGTTTACTGGGCTATAAACCGTGTAAATGCTTTTTGAAAATCGGGCCCATAGTTTCTTCACAAAATAGGAAATACATACATTCCTGTATGGAATAGTCTCCCAGTGGAGGTGGTAGAGATGAGGACAGTATCTGAATTCTAAAAAGCATGGGACAGACACAGAGCATCTCTAAAGGAAAAGAGGGGACTGTTGTAGTGGATGATATAGAAGGGCGGACTAGATAGGCCATGTGATCTTTTTCTGTCATCATGTTTCTCTGTTTCTGTTCCTCTGAGGTTTGTACTTTACTTTCTAAATTACGGTATCACGCGAACTAGGTGTCAGCACTTACGCTTGCCCCACAGCAGGCGTTAATGTCCATGCCTAGATTTTTCACGCATGAGCATAAATTATGCTCTGCCCAAACTCTGTCGCTGGGCGCACCCACACCTAGAGACGTGCCTTCGTTTTGGAATGAGAGAGGCAATAGGTGCAATATTAAAACAAAACAAAATGACCATGAAAAATCCCTGAAACCCAAATGAAACAAAACATTTTCCCCCTGCATACCACTAACCCACAGTGCAAGTCTGCAAGATCAGACATACATGTGTGCTTCCAAAGTAGCATCCACCTAAAGTACGCACATAAGTCCTTAAAAATAAAATCATTTCCTCAAGGTCTGTGTTTCGTGGGCCACTGCTTGTTGTTTCAGCTGCGTTGAAGGAGGGCCATTTTCAGACAGCTGCTTTCCATGAGTAAATTACTTTAATAATCCTCCTCAAGACAAATCCTAACAGAGAGAGGGTTATCAGTCTGGGTTTTTTTTTATTTTTATTTATTTATTTCAATTTTTTATATACCGCGCTATTTACAATCAGCGCGGTTTACAGAGAACCAAAGACCAGAACAACAGGCTGTTCGGTATTACATAAAACAGGAAAATAAATTTGGATAAGATAAACATGGATAATATGGGGGTAAAACTATATAAATTGATGTATAAGCTCATACTTTTTGAAAATGTAGCCTCTGAGCGTTCTGTCAAATCTTTTATGTAGTCGGGTTTGTGCTTGTTAGGATAGTTCAAGGGTCATTTTAGGCAACTGAAAATCCACAGTTGAGAATTGCATTTTTAGCCATGGAACAGGTAGTAAGTGATGAGAATATTCCTTTTATCTCCCTGCGCCTCAGTTCTAATCCTCGACTCTGTCCCCTATCTGTGTGACCTCAGGGCGAGTCACTTTTATTTCCCTGGGCTTCAATTCTAAGTTTTGTGTTCTCCCCTGTTTTCTTTGATCTCCCCTTGAACAAAAATTATTATGAGGATATTTCCCCCTAGGGATGACCTGGAAACCTGGATCAGCTGCACTCAAAGCAAGACATCCTAAATCATACTCCAGGGAAACAGCATCAGCAGTTTCATTGCCTCAGCACCCAAGCCAGAGCAGCTGCTCCAGTCCTGGGTTCATGATCCACTGCAGAGGGAGATGATGTTTTAATTCTCCTATAAAGAATCTATAGGTGCAGGCATGCAGTGGGGAGTGGGGCTAGAAACCAGGTCTCGCATCTGCTAGGTGACATGGAAACCAAGCGAAATTCCAGCTCGTAGCTTTGACATCTGTAACTTTATTACAGACACCTGTGGAACACAAGCTAATTCTTATTTTGGAGAATTTCACGGTTATTGTTCTTGGGCATTACCCCACCCTGGAAATTTTTCACAAGCGGCCCATCTCAGGCTCCTTCTCAGGGCACAGCTCCGCCTCACCTCTAAAAGCCCAGATGCCGCCAGAGTTCTCTAAGATCCCGTCATTTCTTTCTCTATAACATCAGCAAAAATCGTTCCTTCTCTTCTGAACATGTTACTAAGACCCTTATCCACTCTCTAACCACCTGCCATCTAGGCTATTGCAAGCTGCTCCTTGCTGGTCTCCCTCTGAATCATCTCTCTTCCCTTCAATCTACTCAAAACTCAGCTGCAGGGCTAATCTTCCGCCAGTGTCGCTATGCTCACGTAACCCCTCTTCTCAAGTCACTTCACTGGCTCCCTATCTGTTTCCTCATCCAGTTCAAACTTCTACTACTTAACCTACAAGAGCATTCACTCTGCGGCTCCTCACTACCTTTCCTCTCCTATCACTCCCTACACCCCTCCTCGGGAACTCTGCTCCTCTGGCGGATCCCTTTTACCTGCGCCCTTCTCTGCCACTGCCAACTCCAGACTTTGCTCCTTCCACCTTGCTGCTCCATATGCCTGGAACAAATTACCTGAGTCAGTGTGTCAGGCTCCATCTCGGGCCCTTTCCAAATCCAGGCTAAAAATTCACCTCTTCAAGGCTGCTTTTGGATCTTGATCCCCCTTAGTCTCCTATTCATCACCTGTGTGTATCTTTACTATTCCTCAGGTTTTTGTGCTGTTCTTCATCTTGATTAGCCTGTAAGCTCTACTGAGCAGGAGCTGTCTCTTACATGTATACGCACAGTGCCGTGTACACCTTATAGCGCTATAGAAATGATAAGTACTAGTAGTGGAAATATTGCTACCACTCCTGTGTTATAGGCTTCTCAGAGTCACAGGACTTACTCACAGACACTTTACCCACCATTGAGGCAAAGAGTAGACAAAGGCGCGCCATGGTTGTATTTTGGTAACTTGCTCTCCTGTAACCTGTGGCTCCCTGTCTTCTGCCTTCCAGGTGTAACAACCGGACCCAGTGTGTGGTAGTGGCCGGCTCTGATGCCTTTCCAGATCCATGTCCCGGCACTTACAAGTACCTGGAGGTCCAGTATGACTGTGTACCCTACAGTAAGTTTCTGTTTCCCTTGATCTTTCCAACATGCATGTGAAACTATTAAAGTGCCAGTGTCAAAACGAGGAGAGGAGAGCCCCAAATGTAACCCCAGTCCTGCTTTCCAGTGAGGCCTTTAATACTGCCATGGAGTAAGGGATCCATTCCCAGCAGCAGTCAACCTCTACAAAGGGCCAAAGACTCTTGGTCTCCTATAGATGCTTCAAGGGAAAGAATCAAAGCCAAAGACTTATCAATGCACAGGTATTAACAGAGCCCTTCCTTCAGTGACTAGAAAGCCAGGGCTCCATCCCTGAATAGCTGCATTAGGTGAGAAGACATGCAATGATGGGATGCATAGGGGTGAATGCAAGGCCAGTACGTACAGTCCTAGACACCTCGTGATTCTCCAGTCCTATCCACCTTATCCTAACCTGACCCCATATTCTAGTACTCTCTGCTACCATTCTTTTCCTGGCCTTAGCTCTGTACATGCCTTTCCTAAAGCCATGCTCTATCCTATCCAAATTTCACCATATCCCCTCGTCTAGTTCCAACCATCCTCGCCATATCCTATATTCCAGTTCCATCCAACTCTCTTCCTATCCCATCCTTCTGTCATATCCACATTCATCCTATCCCAATCGCCAATCGTATCCACTCATATTATCCCATTCTCCAGTCCTATCCATCATCCAGTCCCATTCTCCAATTCTCACCCTAGTCCTAATTCCTGTTTCATCCTCATCCTATCCCATCCTCCTGTCATATCCAATTTCATCCTATCCCATTCTCCAATCCTATCCAACTCATTTTTTCCATTCTACAATCCTATCCATTATCCGGTCTCATCCTCTAGTCCTCACCCTGTCCCTTCTTCCACTTCATATCCAACTCTCATCCTATCTCACCCTCTCAATCCTATCCAACTTCACACTGTCTCATCAGCCAGTCCATGCCCTATGCCTTCTTCCATTCTATCCAATTCTCATTCTATCACACCCTCCAGCTGAAGTCAGCCCTCACCCTATTACATCTTTCCAACCCAGTCAACCTCATTCCATCCATCATCTAGTCCTAACCAACCGTCCTCGTATCCTAGCTTGCAATATCTCTTCTCCTAGTGCAGTTGTTGTCAGTCAGTCGGTCCTGTCCTGGGAGAGTGCCAGCCAGTCAGGTTTTCACGATATCCACAATGAATATGCATGAGATATATTTGCATACGTTCTCTTTTGTGGACCAATGTGTATCATGCATATTTGTTTCCCGATTTTCTTAAAACCTGAACAGCTGACCCCAGGACAGGTTAGAGAATCATTGTGTAGGGGTCGCCAGTTCCACTGCTCAAGGACCACAAACCTGTCTGGTTTTCAGGATTTATACAGTGAATATCCTTGAGTTGTATTTACATGTGTTTCCTCTATGGTCTACAGATACATCTCATACATATTCATTGTGATCCTCAAGGAGCAGATTTGGAGGATCTGCGTCCTCAAGGATCACAGAAAAGAAGCAGTGGATGTGGAGGGATCTGTTTTTATTTTTAATTTATTTTATACATATTTATAGGTTGCACATTCAGTAAAAGCTTATCTGAGCGATTAACAAATGTACATGCACGCAAACAGTGCACTCTACAGAGTAAAATAAGGGAATGAACTGAGCATCTTGCATCAATCAATACAGATTGTTTTTGAGGAAGGTTTCTGGTGAAAACATGACTTGGGTGAACTTTGAGGATCTCTCTCTTCATACCTTCAGAACCTAGCATCATGTAGCCCATAGAGACAGTTTGGACTGTGCAAACATTTGGAGGGATGAGAAGAGTCTCACCATGGTGGATGTAAATAGGTTGGTGAGATGGATTGTTGGTCATGGGGGGAGGGCAATGGAAGAAGCTCCTTCTTGGATAACTCCCTCCCCCCCCCCCCTTCTTGATTTCTCCTCACAGGTGGAGCTGAACTGTGGAAATCCCATCTCGTTAACGTTTAACTTTCCCTTCCATCCCTCCCCTTTTCCTTACAGTTTCTTCGGGCACAGAGGACCAGGATGGACCACAACTGCCCTTTCCCTATGTACCTCTGAGAAATTTGAATTGTTTCCAATGTGGATGTAATGTGTTAACAAGTTCAGGGCTCGAAATCAGCAGGCAGACCCACTGTTCTCACTTCCTTGACTTGCTGGTGCAGGAAGGGGTAAAAAGCAGGTGCCTTACCCCCTCTCCTACTCCACCCCACCCTAAAGTCAAACCTTAGTTTGCAGAAGGGATGCAAAAGCAGGTTCAGAACAGGAGGGAGTTATTTTACTCTTTTTCTCTTCCCTACTGTTTTTTTCAGACCTGAAAAACAGAAAAAAAATCCTATTATTTTTCAGTAATTCAATTTTTTCAATTTTTTTTGTTTTTAATTTTCTCATGTATCACTCTCCTGGCTGTCCTTCATAGGAGCCATCTTGTCCAAGGATGAAGGATCCAGTTTGTATGAAATTCAAGCCTCCAGCCCTTTATTTCCAAACTTTAGAAATGCATAGGGTTGGAACCCAAGGTGGTAGGTCAGAGTTGGAACATGAGTAAGGATTAGGGTTTAGAGTGACTTGTAAGAGGGGTTTCATTTAAAGATAGAGGCTAAAGTTGAGAATCATCTTTGTGAATTACGGTGAGGGACAAATATAAAAAGATTAGGGTTAGTATTATAGTTTCAGAACAGAAAACACAGGAAAGGGTGAGGGACTAGGAGCGCAGAAAAGAATCTGGGTTAGGATCGGGAGCAAAGGAAAAGGTTAAGGATAAGGGTGAAGAACCACAAAGAATTTTTAGAATCAAAGTTGCACTACCCATTTCTCATTTTGTCATTTACAAAGAGAAAGCAGAGACCAAATAAAGGCTCTACTTAAACCTCAATTGGAGGTCTCTCAAAAGTTATCTGATAATTAAAAAATATTACTATTATTTTGATTTCCAAAAATACAAACTTGGAAAATGTTTCTAAAGTCAGACTAAGCAAGAAAATTGTTTTGACTTCCAAATCTTAACATCTCTGGCCTTGAACATTCATGCTCGAAAAGGGATTATTGGGCTCTTCAAAATAGGATGGACAAGATGACCACCATGAGGAACAAGCTAGGATTGTGATGGGTAGACAAACAAGTAAAGAGATGGAACTTTTCCTTATGAACCTAAACAATGACACATGCTTTGTTAGCCTTCAAGGGTGAAGCTGTTGCAAGATCCAGGAAGAACAACTTGTTACACATTTGATGATGTTGTGTTTCTCCATTGCTTTTCATTGGATGATAGAAACCATGACATTATCAGTATGTGATGGTCTCTTCTCTCCTGGGTGGTTCTGTATTTCAGACTGCATTATGACAAGTTTGTGTTGTTTTGGGAGAATTTTGGTGGTGGCGAAGATAGTGGTGGGGGTTGTTAATGGAATGTAAACACTATGTAGAAATGAAAAACAGGCTGGGAGGGGGGTGGTGACCAGAGTGGTTAAAATGCTCCATATTTTGGGGTTTTCTGGAGTATTCTTTGAAAGGATTAAGTCTCCACTCTTGGCTGCCAATGGGTGCATCACCATGATCCACCTACCCATTTCCTAGTTTATTCTCCAAGGTGAAGGGGTGAAGCAAAAACATAGCCAGCCATTAAAGATATATTGCAGTGTCAGCAAATTCAGGTGCCACCTCTCTTCCTTATTTCTCGACCCTATCTCCTCCTTCCCCACCTTCTCTCTCTCCATTCCTCCCTTCATTTTCTCTCCGAGAATTCAAGACTGAGGGATGATACAGGCTTAGGGTTTTTAAAGTATATGCCTATGAATGCTCATCGATGGTCAGGTCAGCCTGTCAGTAGATCCAAATGCCTTTCGAGGGCAGTAGAGTGCTTTGTAGCCTGAAGGTGTAATTAAAGATTGAGGGTGAGGTGGCGAAGAGCAACTAAATAGCCCAAGTCCATTCTCAGATGGGCAGAGAGCCTACTGCCAGTTCTTGCAGAGAGTAGCAGGAGGAACTGTTACATGATATCAGGGAGACTCTATCAGGAAGGGCTTTTTTACTCCACTCAAAGACAACGGAGGGTCACAGTGAATATTAAGTCTAGCCACGTTGCCCTATGACATTACTCTATAGAAGAAAGGAGTTGACTTCCTTTGGATCAAGTCATGCTAATGAGGGAGCCATGAGTTTAAAAGATATCCTACAAACCCAGCACTGGGCTGTGGTGTCAGATCATCAGGGACATGCTTGGCCAATCATGGTTCTATTCCCACCTGCATCTTTGGACTTAAGGTTCTCATATTTCTCAGACTGCAGAAATCTACAGGACCACAGATGCAAAGGGCAAAAACCAACCAGAGTAATCTTAGCCTGACCCTGATAAACTGACGACCTAACCAAATACCTACTGTAATCTTTCAGAGATCCCACCGGCTCTGTAGCTCCCATAATTTCACTCTCTCTCACAACCCTAGAGGAAAACCGAATTGTACGTATGGCCGCTCTTGAAATGAACAATGCATCCAACTCATAGCCAAGCCTCTTCCTTTTCCATTTTAGAGTGCAAGTTCCCTGTTGGCTATTGAGCAAGAAGGTGAGACCTAGGGACTTCAGGGGATGAGACAGCGCCGACCAGATACTCTCCCAAATAAAAAACAGAGCATGAAGAGAGACTGTAAAGGAGAAAAGAGCAGCACGTTAGACATCTGAAGTATGAACACGACATAGACCCCTGGAAAGAGACCTCAACAGCCCCAGCATGAATACAACACAGACTACTGAAGGGAGACCTCAGCAGAAGATAGCATCACCCCGAGACAGTCAGCTGAAGAGTGACCTCAGAAGAGGAGAGAGACATGCCCCCAGCCTGAGCGCTACATAAGCAGATGGAGAGACACTTTAAAGGAGGAGACTGTAGTACCCTGAGACACCTAAACTATAAATACAACATGAGCAACTGAGAGTGCAGGAGAGAAGAAGGTCTCACCTTGAGACTCCAAAAGATGAACACAGCACAAACAGATACAGAGAGATCTCAGGGGAGAGGAGAAAACAAAACCCATCACATAAAGACAGCACAAACTACTGAGTAGAGACCTTAGGGAAGAAAACACCAAAAGGATGAATACAGCACAAACAGCTGCAGAGAAACCTCTTGGGAGAGCAGACAGCAACACTCATAGCATGAATACATCACAAACTACTGAAGAGAGACCTCAGGGGAGAAGAAAACCGCATCCTGAGACACCTAGAGTATAAATTTAACATAACAAACTGAAAAAAGATCTCAGGGGAGGAGATGGCAAAACCAGAACTAATTTTTGTTCATTATCTCCTTCCCCCAATAAGCAAAATAAGAAATATTTCAGGCGAAAGTGAAAAAAAAAGAAAGAAAAAGAAGCTGTAGATAAGACCAGTAAAATCATGATGGTGCCCAGCAGGAAGTGACTGCCCTGTGGTGTCTATATGAGAAGCGCTTTTTCCCTATGCAGCTAGATGGTATTTCCAGCCCAGCCTCACCTTCTAGATAAGAGGCAGCTTTAGGAAGATGGTTGCAAGGTCCCATTACTAATCTTGGAGAGAATTAAGCCCAAACAGCTTCCTTTATCCCCCTCACAGGTATCTGTGCACACCCAGGCATGCTTAGGCCAACCGTAATACTTTTAAAAGCACGGATATTCCGAAAAGTGAGCAATCTGCCCAGCATGCTGGTTTGTAACTAGAGCAGTCTGTATGATACAGCAGATGCCAAATGACCCCCCGACCCCTTCCCCTCACACACACTCTAGTCCTACAGTTTTAAAAGGGTTACCAGATGGCATCAGGTCATAAGACTAGCTGATCCATTCCTGGTCTGTGGTCATTGCATCCTGGGAGATGTAGTTCCTGCAGTCTACAAGGAAACTATGCTTACCCCCTCCCCACCACCAAGTGAAAGCCTGGACTCAATGCACAGGGCATCCAGCAACCCTGACTGCACCTTTGTATGCTTCTCCCCACCCTAAAATTAAGAGTCTCTTTGCTAAGGAGTAGTGGTGTGAAGGTGGAAGGGGGAATGAGATGAGATAGCCACTCATGGGTATGTGCAAATTCAGCCTCTGAAATGACTCGTCTCTCTGAGGATGGGGGAAGACGAGAGCCAGCCTCACTATTGCAGCATCCATCATATGGAGCTATAATTTCCCCTAAGAATCAGGAACTACATTTCCATGCATGAAATGTTTGGGGGAAGAGGGGGAGGGGTTTACAAACCCAAGAACTGGACCATCCTCTTTGAGTTTACCCAGGCAGACTGATGACCAGCTTCCCCCTTCCCCCTTAGCATCAACCAAGCCAAGTGGTCTCACCCTCTTAACCTAAATCCCCTTTTCATCATCCCTCCGGGGCACCCTTCCCTTCCAGCTGGGTCAGTGGCTAATGCTGAAGGGAGGGGGGGGGTAAGGGCAACAGAAGCTGGGACAAGAGGGAGGGGTACTGCCGTCTCCTCTACGCTTGTGCACCACCTCAAACGCTTTAACTTTTCTTTCCAGTTGCTTCTGTCAGAACTAACAACCCTTTTCCTTCCCCAGGGACCAATTTAATGTGGAAAATGCTTTTTTAAATTTTTTAATTTCAAATATAATCATTGTATAAGTTAAAGAACTCTTTTTGCTTGATCCTGTTTTCTCTTCTATGTCTCCTCTTCCCTCCCCTTCCTCTTTCTCTGTGTGTCAGTAATCTCTTTTTATTGCCCCTCCCTTTTATTTTTGATGGGATCTCCATTTTCTTCCTTCGTATGTGTGTCCAGAGTTAGTACTGGGAAAACTGGGTTCTTAAAGGAGACCTGACTCCTGCTTTGTTTGGGATCTTGTGCCCTGAGTGAAGGAGCTGTAGGCAGCACAGAAAAACTAAAACTTTCTTTTAAAGTCAATTTTAGTGAAACAACGTAACCTCATTCTAATTAATGTCTGGGTCTAGTTACCAGGTGGCTCCAGATCATCAAGGCAGGCTGAACCAGTCCTGGATTTACCCCTCACTGCACTGGGAAACCTGGAACTACAGGTACATTGAAGTACTGGGGCTGGGTGTAAAAACAGGACTGGAGCAGTTTGTGTCCAATAAGATGGATTTCCATGCCTATTGTGAAGACTTTTTTTATAGCAGTGTGGGCACCTGTCCGCTGGGACCGAGGTTAAAAACCAACAACTCATTCCAGGCGGAAAGCCATCGAATATCTTTCCCTTGGCGTTGAGTAGTGATATACAATTAACTTCTTGAAGCCATGTCTGTGTTTTGGGTAACCAAGCTATGTAGATTGGGTGTAAGAACGAGGCTAATCTGTGTAGATGTGCCTCATGAAGAATCATGCTGTATGCCCTGGAAGCAGTCTGTTTCCTGCCCCCACCCCCACTACCGAGGGATGCGTACCCCAGGTACTGACAGTTCTCCATAAACTAGCAGGAGCAGGGGTCAGCAACTCGGGGCTGCTCACCCTTATCCCCACCACCACCACTGAAAAACCTAGGCCTCTAAAAAGGGCCTTTTCCCAATACCCCTGCCAAGGCAGACCCCCTCACTCCCTAGCTTACCCGCAATGTTAAATGTTTCAGGCCAGTTTCTTCATAGTAACATAGTAAATGACAGCAGATAAAGACCAGCATGGTCCATCTAGTCTGCCCAGAAAGATGGCAAGAGTAGGTGCACCTGACGCTCCGTGCAGGCCACCCCTCCCCATGTCTTTGTTTAGGGGTGAACCCACCACTCCATGTAGAACACCCCTATTTGTTGAGACGTTAGATGGTTCTTCAAATGGGTTAGTTGTGTGCATCCCATTGGGGTAGGAACGATGCCTCGTCCTACCGGCCCACTCTCAGTTCACTGTTCAAAATGGTGCTGGTTGACCCCCCCCCCCCCCAATGGCACCAGTTTGTTGCTTTGCAAAGAGAGAAGGGGTAGAGGTGAAACGGGGACAGCAGTGAAGTCAAGAGAGGAGTGAAGAAATGGAGATAAGAATGGGAGGGGCAAAGATAACGAAGACTGTAGGAAGCAGAAGGAAATAGTGGGGGGAGGGGATAATGTGGTGGTCAGGGGCAAGAAGGCAGGGAAGAAGAGAGGGCTGTTGGCCTCTGTCTTCGAGCATTTGATGAAGTTTTACAAATTCTGTTTTTATGTTTTTACCAGCCATCTGGACAGAGTGGCAGGCGGTGAAGGATTTCACTTTACAAGCCAGTGATTAATCTTGGCTATGAACAGCTGTCACTGGGTGGGGGCACAGCCTCCTGATTGGCCAGCATCTTCTTGCATTTGCATATCATTCTCTTCAGCAGCCTAAACATACCATAAGAGGCACATTAGAGCCCTTATCCACAACATTCAATCCCATCAAGACTGGGGGAGGCAGGAACACTTTGAAGGCGATTATACTCAACGCATTGCTTCAGGTCAGTTGAGACAGCTTGAGTCGGTCTAGGTTCCCCACTGTATGCATGGGCTTATCATTCTGAATTTCCTCTCCCTAAATTGGCCTCTCTAGGTTGACTTGGATGAGTGTCAACCCTACATACTGCCCTGGTATTTTCACTAGGCACTCCCACATGGCGCTTTCAGTTCAGATACACCCTGACTCCCAGTCGCCCTGCTGCACTCACCAGCCTACTTCACCGCTGAGCCTTGCTTCCTTTGCTCCTTTGTAAGACCCTGTTACTCCCTGAGATGCATGACGCCCGAATCACTGAGTAATACGATTATGCCTTTGCTTGGTTGACTCTTGACAGAGGTTGGCTTCTCTTGGTTAACTTGACCACCAAAAGACGTAACGGAACCACTCTGCTTGTCTAAAGGAGAAAATAACACAGAGCGGCGGAGAAACCAGGCCAAGAAATCCAAGTTGTAGAAGAATAAACTTTATTAGCGACCCAATACGGCCATGTTTTGGTTAATTGCCTGCATCTGGGGTCATAGGGCCAGTAGAGAGTGTTCAATGCTGGTGATTAGCCCTTCCCAAGCTGATAATTTTGCTGTTTATGATGCACTCGTTGTTTTTTGCAGAAAGAGGTTGCAAGAGAATCCTTTTTGACTAATTTGAATGTACCTATGACCCATGGCACAGGCTATTAGCCAAAATATGGTCGTGTTGGGTTGCTAATAAAGTTTACTCATCTACAACTTGGCTGGTTTGTCCTCTGCTCACTTTTTCTTTTTCTAACTTAACCTCCAGCTAGAGGAGCTGGTTGATAGATGGTGGAAAGTGTGGTTGAGGAAGAGAGTTGGACGAGTAGAGAAGAGGTTGGGTGAGGCAGAGAGAGAGACATGAGAGAGAAATGGGGGGAAGGGGCATGAAAGAGAGGAAAGAGAAGTGGAGCAGAGAAAGGAGGCCCAGATACTAAATAAGAAAAATATGTAAGGGTTTCTATGTTCCTAAATTAGCAACAACACATAATTGCTGGTTCCCATTTTGCTCCACGTGACCATGCAGATCAGCCAATTGGGTTTCCAGGATACCCAGAACACAGCTGTGTCAGATATTTAAATGTTATATTTACTAAGTTTTCAGAATAAGCAAGACAGTACTTAGCCTTCAAGATGTCTCAGAGTCGCACAAAGGAGCTCTGATTTCAGATACTCCACATTGCACAAGTCCATCCACCGGAGAGAGAAGAAACCAAACAATTAATAACCAGTAGAGATAAAAGAGAAAAGAACGATCAATCATATATAGGGGTCTGTTTTCTAAAGTGCGGTAAAGTTTTCTGCAGGTCAAATGTGAAATTAACACACAGCAAGTGTCAAGGCTGCGTCCTAACTAGTGGGGGCCTTCCCATACAGTCGCCTCACAGAAAATCACATTTCAGAAAAGACGGAGCAACGAGAATACAGATGTAGAGATTGCGAAGTTCACAATTCCAGCAGTAGTTTAGAAAACGCTCTGTTAAGGAGGAGCAGGAGGGCACATGTAGGCACTGTTATGTAAGTCAGAGGAGTCATTTTGCAAATCCACACGTAGGAAAAATCACTGTGGTAACCATGGCCCCATACACATATAAGTGCTGGATTTCACAGCCGACACGTGTATGGCAACTATTTTCCAGTCCTACCCATAGAAATGCTGCCAGTTAACAACTACCTCTATTTAATTTAACTTTTCTGGAGGACATAAACAATGGGGGAGGATAACCCTCCTTAATTCTTCCTTTAAGACTGGCAAAACCTGAATATGCCAGGGATCGGGGTAAATCCCAAAGTGGACAACTGCAGTCATACACGTGTATTACCTTTGCAGGGCAGGCTCAACCATCAGGCAAGACTAGGTGGATGCCTAGAGATGCAGTTTCTAGGGGGGGTGGCAAAGTTCAGCAGCAGTCAAAGCAAAACAATAGATCCTGACAACTGCACAACGTCATAGAGAGACTGACACATTCTTGTACCTGCGGGAAGAGTAGGAGCACACATACATGTAAAGAAGAGTTCATTATTTATTCTATGTTGCCCAATTTGGCATTTTTATGGGACTCTTTGGGAGGGATGGTGTTGCCAACAATGTTGCCTTTGAGTCAATACTGACTCCTGGTGACCCAGCAGCTCCTGGGTTTTCTTGGCAGTGTGACCGGAAGTAGATTGCTAGGCCTTTCTTTCAAGGCAATGGAGGGTTAAGTGACTTGCTCAAGGCCAAAACAGATGCTAGTGCAACTCGAACCCTGGTCTCTTGGCTATCAAGCCAGTGCTTTAACCACTAGGCTATTCCTCTACTACTAGATCCAAGGATGATCATTATTGTGCTTTAAAGTTGAAGGTTGTCTAGGGAGCCCAATATGCTTGTGCTGGCCCTGTGTCAATATGAAATAGGGAATACACCTGTAGATATTTGACCCACCCAGATCACACCCAAACCACGTTCCGCCATGACCCCTTGCAATTCCTACATACTAAGGACATCTGTATATAGTGAAGTACCCCAGGGATTTATGTTGAGTCCGCTGCTTTTTTAACATATTCATAAATGACTTGGAAATGGGAATTACAAGTGAGGTGATCATATTTGCAGATGACATAAAATTATTCAGAGTTGTTAAAACCTAAGAGGATTGTGAAAAATTGCAAGAGGACCTTGATAAATTGGAAGACTGGACATTAAAATGGCAGATGAAATTTAATGTGGACAAGTGCAAAGTTATGCACCTAGGAAAGAACAACCCAAACTATAGTTACACGATGAAAAGTACCACCTTAGAAACCACAACCCAGGAAAAAGATTTAGGCGTTATCTTGGATAATATATTGAAACCCTCCGCCCAGTGTGCAGCAGCGGCCAAGAAAGCAAATAGAATGCTAGGTATCATAAGGAAAGGGATGGAGAATAAAACAAAGGATATTATAATGCCTCTGTATCGTTCCATGATGTGACCGCACTTTGAATATTGCATGAAATTCTGGTTGCTGTATCTTAAAAAGGATATAGCAGAATTAGAAAAGGTACAGAGAAGAGCTGCCGAAATGGTAAAGGGGATGAAAGGATACTCCTATGAGGAAAGGCTTAAAAGGTTAGGGCTCTTCAACCTGGAAAAGAGACGGCTGAGGGGAGATATGATACAGGTCTATAAATTAATGAACGGAGTGGAACGGGTAAACGTAGATCGATTGTTTACAACATCAAAATATAGAAAGACTAGGGGACATGCAATGAAGCTACAATACAACCTATTTAAAACTAATAAGAGAAAATATTTTTTCACTCAATGCATAATCAAAATCTGGAATTTGTTAGCAGAGGATATAGTAAAAGATGTTAGTGTAGTTGGGTTTAAAAAAAGGTTTGGTCAAATTCCTGGAGGAAAAGTCCATAAACAATTATTAAAAATTACCCAGGAAATCCACTGCTTGCCCCAATACAAGCATTGTGGAACCTGTGTCTCTTTTTGGGAACCTGCCAGGTACTTGTGACCTGGATTGGTCACTGTTGGAAACAGGATACTGGGCTTGATGGACCTTGGTCTGACCCAGGAAGGCAGTTCTTAAGTTCTTATGTATGTAAACTGAATCCTTTCTAAGATCTCCATTTACACATGCATGCCATTTATGCCTGGAAATTGTGAATAGGTCAATTAGTCACAATCAGTCCGATGCACTTACCCCTCCTGCTTAGGAGAAGAGGAGCTGCCTAATGAACAGTGGGCTGAATACTGCAAAAGCTCAGGGTTCAAGTTCCACTGACACTTTTTGTGGTCTTCTGTACCAGTGGAAAGATAAGAAAGGCCGTTGGGGATAGGACAATCCCTGAATGTAACTCACCTTGAGCTGCTACTGAGCTAAATCCTAAATCCCCTATCCCCAATAACCGTGACAACATACAGTAAAGTCTGACGCACTAATCGCCACACCCATTCTCTACCCACAACACACTATGCAGTTTGGAGCATGCTTACTATGACCTGTGCTAACCTCATGGGCTGTGTGCATCCATCCCTCTGCAGTTGGAGCGGTCCCAAGACTCTGCACTACACAAGCTGGCACACTTACACTAGCCGTTGAAGTGGCGTTAAGGGCACACATATTAACAGTGCCAAGTATGGCTAGCATGGGACACCAGCAACACCTGCCTTTCTTCCCCGTCCCACTCATTTTCCACCCTGGATAGTGCAAGATATTTGGGCGCTGGTGCCTGCTCTACTCTATAGCACTGTGCTCAAACCACACACTAACTCCATGCAGCTCTGTTTAGGAAGCATGTCCCTTAGCGTGTGCTAACCGTAATGCTACTACAATCGCGGTAACTGCACCCATGCATGCTAATTCACATGCTAACTGCTTGGTACACTTTAGTAAATATGACCCATTGTACAACTTCAGATCAGAAATACAAGCCTAGATGTTAATCTAAATAATTTCAACATTTCATCTCGTTTCGAAGAAGTGAAAATATTTGGTTCTTATCTCAAAAAATATAATTGGTTACCTGCGGCTTATAAGTCGACATTTACAGGACAAAACAGTTTAAATTCAGCTCCCAAAGGTTATCATCTCAACTTTTAATTCCAAAAATTTCTTGCAACTAATCTGAATAAATCTTAAGGCCTCGGGACGTATATGAATGTCTCAGAACTAATGCACTGATTTTTCTTGAAAAACAGCTTCAATACCCAGTCCTGGTCTGAATCAAAGACCACAAGGAAAATTCTCTTTTTAACTTGATATTCAGGTATTTCCAGCTCCATAAAAAGATCTGAAGCCAATCCTTCCACTTGCTGATCTGATTCCTCTTTTTGCAGAAGGTAATAAACGTTTGATGCAGGTGGAATGATTCTTTCGAGATGAAAGGACAATCACATTTTTGCTCATTGCCTGATACATTCCTAACCACTGGGAAATTTATAACGCTTTGCTTATTAAATGTCCTGGAAATCTCCATATTTTCCAGCCTTCTATGAATTCCCAGTGTATCTTGCGTAAGCTTGGAATTGAGCGCCTTTACTAACTCAACTCTGCTTTTTTTATTCAGCTCTAGATAAGCAGACTGAACTTTGAAATGAAAACTCTTCCTTAAGGTCACTTGGAAATTTTTCCAACCAAACATCCTTGGGAACCTAGGCTTGTTTTATTTTTAATATAATCTTTCAAATTAAAGTTATCTGTCCCAAGACTGAAAGAAGCTTGATCAAAGCCTCTACTATTCCCAAAGACTTACCTACTACTACTAAACATTTGTTATAGCGCTTCAAGATGTATGCAGCGCTGCACAGACACATGTAAGAGACAGTCCCTCCTCACTAGAGCTTACAATCTAGTCAAGACAGTCAACACAGTAGCTGTAGACATGGGAGACATCTAGGGGGAATGATAAGGAAACACAAAGGAGATCAGGTGAGTCAAGATCCGAAAGCGACAGCGAAGAGGTGAGTTTCAGCCTGGATTTCAAAAGGGCCAGAGATGAAGCCTGATGCACAGACTCAGTTAGTTTGTTCCAGGCATAAGGAGCAGCAAGGTGAAAGGAGCAAAGTCTAGAGTTAACAATAGAAGAGAAGGGCACAGATAGAAACAATTTGCCAGAAGAGCAGAGTTCCCGAAGAGGGGTGTAGGGAGAGATAAGAGATGAAAGGTAGTGAGGAGCTGCAGAGTGAATGCACTTATAGGTCAGCAAGAGAAGTTTGAACTGGATGTGGAAACGGATAGGGAGCCAATGAAGTGACTTGAGAAGAGGGGTAATATGGGCATGATGAGGCTGGTGGAAGATTAGCCACGCAGCAGAGTGTTGAACAGATTAAAGGGCAGAGAGATGATTCAGAGAGAGACCAGCAAGGAATAGGTTACAATAGTCTAGGCAGGAGGTGACTAAGGAGTGGTTAAGTGTCTTAGTAGTTTGTTCAGAAAGGAATGGGCAAATTTTGATGGTGATCTAGAGAAAGAAACGGCAAGTTTTAGCTATCAGTAGGATGTGTGTGGAGAGGGAGAGAGGGGAGTCGAAGACGACCCCAAGGTTGCGAGCTGTGGAAACAGGGAAGAGTAGAAAGTTATCCACAGAGACTGAGAAAGGAGGAAGGGGAGAGGAGGGTTTAGGGGGAAAAATAAGAAGCTCAGTTTTGGCTATGTTCAATTTCAAGCAGCGGTGAGATATCCAAGCAGTAATGTCAGAAAGGCAGGCAGAGATCCTGGCCTGGATTGCCAGAGAGATTTCAGGTGTAGAGAGGTAGATCTGGGAGTCATCGGCATAAAGATGGTACTGAAAGCCCTGGGAAGAGATGAGTGCATCGAGGGACTGGGTATAGAGAGAGAAAAGGAGAGGACCCAAGACAGATCCTTCTGGTACACCAACTGAGAGCGGGATAGCAGTAGAGGAGGATCCATGAGAACAAACATTGAACCAGCAATGGGAGAGATAAGAAGAGAACCGGGATAGCACAGAGCCCTTAAAACCAAGCGAGGACAAGTATCAAGGAGAAGCTTGCAGTCAACAGTGTCAAAAGCAGCAGAAAGGTCAAGAAGGATGAGAATTGAGTAAAGGCCACTGGAGACTTTGACAAGAGCCGTTTCGGTGGAATGTAAAGGACGAAAGCCAGATTGTAGAGGATCCAGAAGGGCTTGAGAGGGGAAAAGGTTTAGGCAACAGCAGTGAACCACACTTTCAAGTAGCTTAGAAACTAAGGGGAGGAGGGAGATGGATCGATAGTTACAGTAGGTTAGGTAGGGTCTAGTGAGGGTTTTTTGAGGAGCAAAGCCTGAAAAAATTGCAACCAACAGACAGACTTTTTCACACCACTGGTATCCGCTGTCCCCACTGCTCTTTCTGGCCACAAGTCCAAGCTCTGTTCAGCCCACATCTTGATGCTTGAATTTGGTGACAACTGAAGTCTCTGCATTGGCTTCCAATAGAATATCACTTACAATTTACAGTCCTCTGTCTTGTGTTTACATTGCTATATAATTTGGGGGCTGGCTATCTTTGGAAAAATTTAAAGAGTCAATATTCGGCCGTTGCTGTCAGAGTCTATTTAAATGGCAGCCACGGTGGCCCAAAAGAGTCCTGGATATTCATTAATGCTATCCAGATAGTGGCCGGTGCTGAGTATCTACAGAGAGTGGATAGTACCGGTGCTGTCTGGATAGGAGCAATATTGGGTTTACGTATCCACATAAAGTTAGGACCGCCTATTTTGCTGTCTTAAGTTATCTGGTTGGTTTATGTGGATAATGGGCTGAATACCGCTGCTCTCCAGATAAATTGCTGTTCCGCTCACAGACCGCCCTGGTGCTATCCAGACCATGCTGAGGCAGTCCAGTCTGTAAGATATTCAGTGGCACTTATCTGGATGGGCTGGGTTATTCTTTAGCCTTCTCTCAAGGGCTGTTATTAGTGGAGTCTTCTTTGGAAACTGTGTGTTAGGCAGGCATAAGGAAGCGGCCTTTCTGTCAGGACCAAGCTGCCATGTGAACGTAGGGCTATCAACCAGTTTTCCTTGGTTCCATAAACATTTGAAAGCATTGTTATTTTCCTGCTTTTATGACTTAACAAAGAAACGGATTTCAGTTCAATGGCCATCCTATCTGACATTAGGCACTTCTCCTGGGAGCCCCTTGGCCACTGCTATGATCTCCCCTCCCCTTTTCACCGAGCTGTAGCTTCATTAAACCTTCCTCTCCTCATGACCCCTGCATTTAACGGTGGTTCCCAAACCAGACTTGGGGATCCCCCACCGTTGGTCTGCTTGGCAGGGTATTCACCCTTTATATGCATGCAATAATGACGTGAGTTGCAATTTCTCCTAGCCCATTAGTTGGCTGGTGCAAGTGGAGAGATTCCTGGGTCTCTGGAATTTATTTATAAATAAATACATTTTTTCAAATGTATTACTTACCCATAGACTGAAGCCCCCTCAGTGAAGGACCATATTAGGATGACGGTCTAAGACATCCGAAATCCTAAGAACGCACGTGGAAAAGAAATACATTAAAGGTAAAATAAATAAGAAAATAAGTGTATTGGTGTTAATTGCAAATGCCACTGTGGCCCATCAGGGTACTTAGATAATAGAGTTAGGAGGACCAACATGTCAAACACACTCACCATCCCTGCTTCCAAACTGCTATAACAGAGCCTTCACCCTATATGCGCCATCACTCTGGAACTGTCTCCCTGCCCAATCCACACCATCTCCGACCCGCCTACCTTCAGAAAGGCAATAAAGACACATCTCTTCCAACTATACTATGAACATGCAGCATAGCCCACACTTGACCCACCTCCTTGCCATAGTCCAGACCCACCTACACATCGTAGTCCTCCAATCATCTTGTAAATAGTTTGCCCAGGTTCTACCCAAGTTGACTCCCCTATTGTAATATTAAAGGTTTAATGTTCACTGTGTTATAAAAGGGTTCTGTTCACTGTAATTCTTGTTCTATGATTACCTGTTCTATGTAATGAGTTGCTTGCTGTAAACCGCGCTGATTTAAAATAGTGCGGTACATAAAACCAAATAAATAAATAAATGCTTTTCAGTGCAGTGACCGCTAAGAACATTCTGGCCATGTCCCCAACAGCGAAAAACCTCTGCACTTACCATGCATTAATTCTATCTCAAAATAGACGGTAAGTGCAAAAACTTACCGCACATTAGTTAAAAGGCCCCTAAGTCTCTAAAATATGCTAATACGATTTACCAGATATGTACAGTAGTAAAGTCTAGATGAGTCACTAAACATCTGGGCGGACGGACCAGACCAATAATTCCTATGGGAGCTCATCCGCATCCCAGACACTTAGCTGTGGATTTTCATGTCTGCCAGAAGACGGTGACATTCATGGATTCTCTAAGGTTTTCTAAGAGTCACCAGCATTTTTGAGAGGATTGAGAGAGGGCAAGCTTGGGATTAGGGTTCGAGGGTGAGCGGGAGAGTGAGGCCAGAATTAGGGGATGACCATGAGACAGAAGAAGTTAGGGGTAGGGCTTCGGACTTTGATATTCACTCCCAGTCCTCGAGGGCCACCAGCGGGCCATATGTTCAGAATACCCTAATGAGAAAGCTTTGCATGCCTCTTACCTCCAGTGTATGCAGATTTCTCTCATGCATATTCATAAGGGATGTCCTGGAATCCTGACAATTGATGGCCCTCAAGGACTGGGGCTAAATAGATATCATGAAGAGCATGGTTAGGGGATGACTGGGGATGAGAGGGGGTGGCACAGTCTCTATGGAGATCCCATTGCGTTTATCCCAAATTGTCTTTCTCTTTTCTCTGAAATCTTTCTACTGTCTTTGCTGCAAAGTCTTTTCATTTTCTACCAATATTTCTCTGTTTAAGTATTGTTTGCGGAGGGAGTTTATTTAATTTATTTGCTTTAGGAGAGGCGTCTTTGACGATTACGTTTATTTTAATACAAGGAAATCGGTATTTTTTTTTAAACCTCACCTAGAGATTGAAAACAAAAGGTTGGTTTTTGAATCAAGGGGAAGACATGAAGGGGAAAAAACCCTAACCATTAAGAAAAAAAAAGAAGAAAAAGGTTTTACAGAGCAAAGAACAAAACAAAATTAACCTTCTTAATCTCTTTTTTTTCCCTTGCGCTTTTTTTTCAATCAATGTTTTCTCTCTCTCTTCCGATGCTTAAATAGAAGTGGAGCAGAAAGGTAAAAGAACCATATAAGTTAAATTTAAATCACATTTAAACACTGCCCACCCCACCTGGTGCCTTGTTTTCTGTCCCATATTAAATGTGAACGCCCTCTTCCCCTTCCCCTTCTCTCCTTTTCACCTCCCTTCCTCATGGTGGTGGTAGTGTGGGCTTGTGAAATTTAGGTGAGTAGGGGGGGCAATATGGGGGCTCCCAATCTCTTTAATGTTCCACAAATTAAGGCAGTGAGCCTGAACTGTCTCCCGGAAGCACACCGAGCCAGTTGGGTTTTCCAGATTACCACTATGAATATGAATGAGAGAAATTCACATTGATTGGAAGCCCATTATAAGCAAATCTATCCCTTGTATATTCATTAAGGTAATCCTGGAAACCTGACTGGCTAGGTATGCCTCTGGGAGAGGGTTCAGGCACACTGAATTAAGGGGTCAATTTTCAACGATGACGTTCAGCATGTTTTTTTTTAAACACCAGCCATGGCATTTAAAAACTATTTGTCCCTGGCTGCTGGCCACTATCTATGTATGTAGTGGTTATATTCAGCTGCTATAAATATAATTTATGAGTTTATTCTAGGCCCAAATATCATCACTATATGGATAATATATGATCCCAGCCTCATACCACCCCAGCCCCATATGGAGAGTGGGGGGCAGATAAACAGATATTCAGCCCCCACTAGCTATCTATGGAGAGTGGCTTTATTGGGACACCAGGTGCTAGTATCCTTTTAAATTAGTTTGGAAATTGGCCCCTAACGCCCGAGCAAAACGATAGCTCATTGTTACACTTTTTAATTCTCTCTCCCCTCATCTCTCCTTTCTGAATTCCTTTCTAATTTTATTTTATAGTTTTTGTATTTTTCGGTGCTTTGCAATCAGCTCTGCTCGCTGAACACCCCCGTTCCTCCCTAGTGGGCAGGGTTAACAGGTGGTTCACCTAGGACAGGGTGAGTCAGTCCTGGGATTAGCAAACCTCCAGATCTCCCCCTCCCCCCCCCCTGCATGTGTGGAAATGGCGCTCAGATTTCCCTTGACTGCCTGCTCACCTCACAGGCCAATCGAACAAGCTGATGCAGTCCTGGCTTCCCCTATGGCATACACGGACCTGTGGCTTTGAGTTTACCTTGGGAAAGGCAGGACTTTAATCTTGCTGCATGAGATGCTGGAGAAGACCAGCACTGGCTTAGCCTGGGTTTTGAGACATGGACTTCTCAGGAGCTCGATCTATAGGCTGTATGGAGAATTCACAGGTTCTCTATGACGATGGGTTTTCAGGATAACCCTAATGAATATGCTTTCTACCTCCATTGTATGCAAATCTTTCTCATGCACATTCATAAGGATATACTATATATCTGCCTGAAATCGCTCTGCGCACTTTGCCTACAGACAGGTTCCTCTGAGCCATCCTGGGCATTTCAGGCCCGATTATATTTCCCTGCAAATGTTGAATTAATTATTTTATTGTTCTCCCTCCCCTGACTAACTCAGACCCAGCTAAGCCCTTGGCCTTGGGTCATCTGGTTTTTCAACTAGCCGCAAGGCCCCTCTGGTCTTCCCTCTTTCCTCTTCCCTCCCTTCAAGGGCAAGCGGTCACATGAGGCCAAAGCAGCCCATATCAGCTGTGATGACATATGCTGGTGGCATCATCATTCCAAACGTCGCTGCCAGGAGGGGTGTGGGGGGGGGGATATTCCTAGGTTTTCCTACAAGTGGCCATAGAAAGAACTGAATACAGAGGGCGCAGCTCCCTTTTACTGGGGGAGGGAGCCTAAAGGCAGAAGTAGTTGCACAAACAGTAAAGCCCTCTTGTTGATAGAAAGAAGTGAGAAGTGGGAGTCTTTAGCACACGCTATGCTCAGGGCTGTGTGGGTGGTGTGACTTGCGAGGCACAAGGGGCGCTGATGTCACCACTGGACTTCCAGGAAGCCCAACAAGAGCAAGTTCATGTGCATGGCTGGTGGAGGGGGCGACAGGTTCACAAGTCACACAGGGCACATTTCCAGCTTGGTACAGTCCCAACCCACACTATGGTTACCCGATGCAAGGTTCCACATTGGGAACCACCACCCAGAAAAAAGATTTAGATGTCATTGTGGATAACATGTTAAAACCCTCGGCCCAGTGTGCAGCGGCGGCCAAGAAAGCAAATAGAATGCTAGGTATCATAAGGAAAGGAATGGAGAATAGAACAAAGGATGACATCATAATGCCTCTGTATCGTTCCATGGTGAGACTGCACCTGGAATATTGTGTGCAATTCTGGTCACCGTATCTTATAAAGGATATAGCGTTATTAGAAAAGGTTCAGAAAAGAGCCACCAAAATGGTAAAGGGGATGGAAGGCTACTCCTATGAAGAGAGGCTACAAAGGTTAGGGCTCTTCAACCTGGAAAAGAGACGGCTGAGGGGAGATATGATAGAGGTCTATAAATTAATGAACGGAGTGGAACGGGTAAACGTAGATCGATTGTTTATGCTATCAGAATATAGAAAGACTAGGGGACATGTAATGAAGCTACAGAGTAAACTATTTAAGACAAATAAGAGAAAATATTTTTTCACTCAATGTGTAATCAAACTCTGGAATTTGTTGCCGGAGGATGTAGTAAGAGCTATTAGTGTAGCTGGGTTTAAAAAAGGTTTGGACAAGTTCCTGGAGGAAAGGTCCATAAACCATTATTAAAAAGGGACCCAGGATATCAATGCTTGACCCAATACAAGCATTGTGGAACCTGTGTCTTTTGGGGAAACTGCTTGGTACGTATGACCTAGATTGGCCACTGTTGGAAAAGGATACTGGGCTTGATGGACCTTGGTCTGACCCAGTATGGCATATCTTATGTTCTTATGACTACACTGATTCCTGACCCAAGTCATTATTTTGGATCCTAGTGCTTCTGAGGGCCAGCCTTTATCATTTTAATAAATATTATGCCAGCCCTTAAGGAGAGATAATGTCTTCGCTCAAGGAAGTCACCTGACTGCATTTCAAAAGAGGCAGGTTAATCCAGTCCTGGTTTTACCCTTAGCACACATCAGCCTCCTGTTTCCTCCCCTCAGAAATTCAGAAACACAAGTCCGGTCATGCATTTTGGGAAAGCCAGGACCGAATTAGATTGTTCCTCTGCATGAGTAATCAGCTGTCTCCCAGTCAGTTTCGAGTAGGCCGAGTCAGCCATGATTTTATTCCATCCCTCCCAACACCATTGTATCCAGATTTTCATGAGGACGTATCATAACTAAAACTCCCTGCATGCAGTGGGGGAAAATCCAGGACTGGCTGAACCTTTCTGAAGTGACATGGGCCCAGAGCCTTCCCACCTCACTTTCTTCAACCCACACCACCACCACCCCCCTTCCTTCCTTTTACCTGCCCCAACCCGATCAGTTCACCAGTTTTCCACCCTCTTCCTGTCACTTGTAACCAGTAATCACCCTCTCCCTCTTCCTCTTCAACCCCCTTCCCACCACCACAACCACTACCACCGCCACAATAAAAACAAAGAGAAAACAGAAAAAGGAAAACTCTTTTACTTCCCAGTCCAAAACCTCCAAAAACTTCTAAAAGAGAAACAAAATTTTATTAAAACAGACTGAGCCAACGTTTTATAGCAAACGAGAGATAAAACCTGGAACTGTTGTTGCCTTTCATACGTTTCTCTCTTTCTGCCTTGTGTTTTGTTCAGTTACCACTTCCCCCTTACCTCCCTCCACCTGAGGAAAAGGGGGTGTGGGGAGCAGCAGGACAGGGCAGTGGGAATGGGTATCCATCATTCCTGAGTTACCCCCACCCCCTTTCCCTGGGGATGTTTGTCATTGCCTGACATTTTTTTGGAAAATTTCTCTCTGTTATTTATGCTTTTTGTGGGAGGGGAGGGGTATTTTTCCCCTTTTCCTTTTACAGGGGGAGGGGGAACGTGTTGATCTGCTCTATATATGTATATACATATATACACACACGCACATATATGTAAAACCTGCTTTGTCATTTGTCTCATAGGTGCCTCGGTGTGTTGAATCTGCCATTCCCAAACCTGATTTATAGATTTCCTTCTTCTCTTCCATGTTTCCATAGCAACCAACTAACTGGGTACCAACCTCGGCCTACCTCACTCGCTGCCTCCTTAAAATTAGTTATCTTTTATTTTTTCACCTGTTTAATTTGAAACGGATTTCTCCTCTCCTGTCCAGTTTTTGTTATTGCTCCTGTTTGTCTTTTTGATTCCAATGGATTTCCTTTTCCTCTCTCTCCTATATTTTTTATTTTTAAAAGCAAAAAAAAAGCCCTTTTATTTTCTTTTTAATTCTAAATGCAAATTTTGATTTACACATTTCTTTATATATTTTGCCTGATGATGAAAGCAGTCCCTTCCCTTAAAAAGACCCTCCCCCAATAACATGAAATACCAAACTTCTGTCTAAAAATGAAACATGCATCAGCCCTACATAGACGTTGAGAATTTTTCAGCTTACTAACCTGTTTCACACACGTCACTGTGTACATATATTTCTCTCTGTTTCTAGTATGTTTACTCTGCAAAGCTGCGGTCATGAGTACATTTCTGTCTGTTATTGCAAGAATAAAGTATGCCACGACCCTCAAAGACAACCCTGACCCTACCCACCATTTTCAGTCCCTGTGCTTTGCATTTTACCAGTGTCTTTGGGCTCTTTCAGGCCCTGTGCTCTCTGCATTTTACCAGGGTCTCCTGCCACTGATAATCGGAGGCAGAGACCCCCTTGGTGGTTGTCGGCCAGCCATACATGTTGCCAACTAGGCCTGTTCCTCTCTCTTAACACAATCTTGTTCTTGGGTTTGCATTAACAGAAGCTCTCCACTGTGGCTAAGGGCTGCATCATCTCATCTCTCATGCTTTAGTCAAACCAGCCACAGCATCTACAGGTCAAAGTGAGGTTGTCGAGTGCCATCTTTCTAATATTGTCAATACCACATGTAATCCTTAGGCATAGACTGCTTTTCAGTGTGGAGGGCAGGAGACTGGGGAAGAGAAGAGGGCAGAGGCCACACAGACGATGAGGTGAGAATCTATACTCTCCTCTCCCCCATCCTTCCGCTGTTTGCCTCTCTTCCTCGCTCAGGCTCCTTCCTGCAGTCCCCACCTGCCAGTCAAAGGCTGCCAGCTCTCATTATCTGTGCACTAATTCACTTGTGATCACACAGATCCATCTCATCATTTCACAGTAAGACATCCCCCTCTCTCCTTTCTTTGTTTCAGAAACCTTGGAACCCAGTGGGGGATAACGCATCTCTCCCACCTGCCATTGCTATCCCCAGATGCTTCACTTTTCATCACTGATTTTCATTTATTTTAAGGTCTTTTTTTCTCAAAAGCTTGGTCAAGGTTTCCAGATCTGTTCCCTTCTGCAGACTTGTGGTGACAGTGACGCTGCCTACAGCTATGCCTCGCCTAGTGAAAACCTGCATGGGGTTGTAAAACTAGAACCATGTCTGCAGATCCCCCCCTTTTTATAAAGAGCTTACTGATTTCCTTTAATAATCCAAATAGAGGTTAAGTAACTTGCCTGGAAGTCGCACGGTGAGAGGGGAGTTAATGGGGTGGCTTGATGTCCACATTCCTATTTGTTTGCTCCATCCATGACCAAACTCTGCCAAAACAATTTATAGCAACTGAAATGTGTTAGATGGCACTTGAAGTGCTTGGGATAGGAAAATGCATGCTGCTTGGACTTAAAGGATGATCGCCTGAACAGTTTGGGATGAAATCTCGTTCACATTATAAGAGACATCCCTTCTAAAGCCTACTGGCTTCTGTGATGCACCTTAAGGGATATCTCTACCACTGTCTCTGCGTGACCTTGGGCGAGTTACTTTATCACCTTGTTACCGCACTAATAGTGGATAATAATAACTAGATCATTACTCTCTCTTCCGGGAGTGCCTGGACCTTGCTGGAGACTAGCAACGTACCCCCAGGAACGGTTGCTTATCACGCTGCGGCACCATTGAGACTAAAGGTGTCAAGCAAAACCCATACACTGGGACTTAAGGATGAGTACTCTTAGAGCGCATCCCACAACCTTGCTCCAAGAGGTCTGTGCTGGTTGCAATATCCTAAATCCATGAATCCTTCAGATACCACTCCGTGCAGGGGGATCCTGTGATTCAGACGCTCCGTGGGCAGCAGCGTGAATGTGGCTCCAGGAATTCCACCAGTCAGCGCATGGCAGGTTTATTTACTAGATGGGTGGCTGTGCAACAGAGGATCTAACCCTGATTTGTGAGTAAAAGATCCCAATGGCTGCCTTACTTCCTCCTGTGCCAAGACTGATAAAATTATAGGTTGGGAGGGTTCTTATTTTAGGGGTCGATATTCAAAACAGTTTATGCTGTTTGCCAGATTTTCTGTGCTTTGCAGGTTCTGCAATCTCAATATTTAGTGGGAATAACCAGTGAATATCCCCACAGATCACCTTGAAAACGTCCATTTATTTTGGGGGCGGAGCAGGGAAAGTCCTGGCAGCTGTCCATTAAGCAGCGATATCCAGCCACTAACCCAATAGTTAAACCACATAAAGCTACAACAATGACTGTCCTAACGTTGTGCAGTTTTGCTATCCAGTGAATGGCTGAATATCATTGCTGACCAGACAGCAATTCCCCTCCTTGACGAAACCAGATATTCGATGCCAGATAGGCTCCTTCCCTGAATATCCAGGTTTAATTTCACTGGCAGTGCCGAGGGGCTTTAAAAACTCTGAATGCTGCTGCTGAATATCGACTCCTTAGTTTTCAACCGATAAACACTAACAAAACACCCTCAATGCAAAACAGAAGAGGAGTCTATTGGATAAACACTGGAAAAACACCAGTTCCTCTGGTATTTTTTCACCCCATCTTTGACTTGTCTTGTATTCTCCACTCAGTTTTAGTGTCTTTTCTGCGTTAACGACTCCTAAGTGACACAAACATACATGTTTGATTCATCTGGAACAGGTACTCAGAAATAGTACATCAGGTGCAAAAACACCCCTACACACTGACTTTTCTGTACCCTCAAAAAGCTATTTAGCGGGAAAATAAACACCTGAATTTACCGTTTTAACCCCCCAGGAACAGAAGCCCTAATTGTACAGCACCTATCGCAACCATGGAGTAACCCAATGGTTCCCAAACCTATCCTGGGGGCCTCCCAGTCAGTCGGGTTTTCAGGCTATCCACAATGAATATGCAGGAGGTGGATTTGCATGCAGTTGAGGCAATGTATGCAAATCTCTCTATGAATATTCATGTTGGATAGTCTGAAAACCCGACTGGCTGGGGAGCCCCCAGGACAGGTTTGGGAATCACTGCCGTAACATATACCTTCTGTAACTCAAAGATACCAGATGCAGGAATAGCAGAGCACATGCAACAACATGCCAGGCCATACGACACATGCAGAAACATCCCCACTGCACACACAGAACAATCCCAAAGACATGCAGTCACACCAGTCAGGAGCTCAGGCAGTGTACGCACAGGATGAAGTGAGACAGTCTGATGGGTACAGGGGCCCCCTGGTGGCCAAGAAAAGAAGTGACATGGGGGCTGTGGCACCATGCCAGCATATAAACGGGCAGGGGCTCCTGGTCGTCGTCCGCCATCAGGTGAACTCATGTGTACTGTCGCTTTCTCTCCACAGGGTTAACGTGTCTTTTCATACTCATCTTCTCTCAGCAGGTCAGGGGCTTCAGGATGACTGCTAGGTCGGAGATGAACATCTTCCCACTTGGGTCACACTCTTATTTTGTATTTTCCCTCTAGCCATTTGCTCTGTGTAACAGCCCTCTTGCAGGGTACCACAGGATGCTGAGTGGCGTCTAGTCTTCCTCTACCACCAGAGATCCAGAGGGGGTACAGGAGAGGCAGAGCAGTGGTACAATCTGAAAATACTAACTGTACCTCCAAATACCTGGTCCCAGGTAATGCAGTAACCTTTGTTATGGGCCAACAGGGTCACAGCTGACTTTCATGTCTTTAAATGGCAGATATGATCACACCTTGCACTAACACTGAATATGGACTCCTCTTCCACATAACTTATACAAAGCCAGGCTGATGAATACCCCCCCCCCCCTCCAAGGGGCTATCCTGAACTAATAATGATCCTCCTCCCCCCTACACCCTCACTTTCATTAAATAATGTCCCCACTGCAGCTCCAATACTGAATGATGACATCCTCCCCTGCACTACTACTGATGACTGCACTCCTGCAGTATACCCTACACCGACTGATGAGCCAATTGAAGTATGGCTGTGACTCCCTCCCCCCTATTCACTCACAAGGTACCCTGCACTAATACTGATTCATGGACCCCCCCCCCCACACACACACAGCATACCCTGCACTAACACTGACTTATAATGTCTTCTCATCCCCCCTCCCACCGTAGTGCACCCTACTTTATCACTGGCAATTACAGCCTCCATTTACACTGAGTGATGAATTCCCCATTAGTATACCCAGCCCTTAACAATGAATGGTGAGTCCCTCTGCAGCCTACTTTGTACTAAACACAATGATGACTCTCCCTTGCATTGCCAATGCCCTTACACTGAAATTAGCTCTTCCTGCCGATTACCCTAAACTGGGGATTCTCAACCCAACCCTTAAAACACACCTAGCCAGTCAGGTCTTCAGATGGACCACAATGAATATGCATGAGAGGCAGGACATGCACTTCTCTCTCGTACATTTTCACTGTGATTATCCTGAAAACCTGACTGGCTAGATGCATCCCTAGGACTGGCTTGAGAACCACTGCCCTATATTAACATTGAAGGATAACCTGAAGTTGATAGCTGAAGGATAGACTAAGATTGGCGTAAAAATATACAGAACGATGATAAAATGAATGATATTGAGGACAGATGACAGACACTGTGAGATGGTCAACCAGTGGATGTAGAGTTGGATAAACTGGTGATTGGCTAGATGGACAATACTTTGGTAAGGAATCAATGAGTTGATACAGTTGATCCCATAAAATGGACAGACAGACATTATAGGATGGAAAGACACAGGAAAGCTTTGTTTAGTTTATTAGCCACCAATTCCCAGCAATGATGCATATCCTGGACAAATGGATTGGAAAGGCATCACCACATCTGGAGTTAAGTGACTCTACTGAGATGGGGTTCCACCTAACTTTCCTCTACACCCAGAGGGTTTCTCATTCAGCTCTTTTAATAGCAGGAGCTTGCCTTGGCTACAGCTCAGTCTGCTATCACAACCATTCACTGACCAAAAGCTTCTGCCATCACTTTAACTTACAACACTGTATCCCAGCCCTCTCCTGGAAGGACACCTAATGGGTCAGGTTTTCAAGATAACCACGATGAATATGCATGAGAGAGATTTGCAAAGACAATGTCTTAACCTATGCAAATCTATCTCATGTATAGTCAATACGGGTATCCTGAAATGCAGATTGTTCCTCCAGGAGGTAAGGATTTGAACACGACCTACATCAACCTAGAAGGGACATTGCTCTCGGAGGGTCTTAGGGGACTGACTTTCTGTGGAATTTGAACCTTTTCTGAGTACCCCCTTCACCTTCCATTGTAAGTAAATGAATTTTCATTTGGAGAGCGAGGGAGGTATCCCGTGGAAAAGGAGATCACGTGTTCCTTCTCATCCCCCTCCCCCACTACACACATACTGCTGCCAATTATAGACTCAATATTACAAAAGTGAAAGAAAATCCCCTTCTCAATCCTCTCTCAACTTCACCCAATTAAAGCAAACCTCTGAATCAGCTGCTGTACGAGAGTTTTCAGACTCAGCACCCTGTGATATCATTAACCATTTTGGGGGGAGGGCGGACTAACCACACTGCAGCTTTTCTCCATCCCAGAATACTCTCCCAAAGGCACCATTTTAATCTTAACTATGATTATTTTTCCCCTCTGCTTTTACAGTACCGATGGGGCGACGACCATCGGGAGAGCTTGTGGCCACATCTTGTGTCTCTAGGATGCATCAGCATTCTCCTCCCTCCACCCATGTTCCTGCACACCACCATTCCCCTGTCCTCCTCCTCCTGCCCCCTTTATCTCTGCAATGATCTTTCATATTAACCCTGAAATGTACACACTATTTTCTTTGTACACATTGTCTCCAGGCACCCTTCCTAAGCAACAAGGCACCCCCCCCCCCCCCGTGCACTGTGGGATATCTGTTGTGCTTCTTGAGTCGAGGCACCGATAGTCCCGTAAAAGCATGTAGCCCTTCTCCTGCTTAAATGAAGGACATGCTTTACTCTCCTAGTACAGTGTCATTTGAAGGAGTTCCTTCATATGCTTATGTGTATAACCTTCCATCATTTTCTGGGTTGACTAACCAAAGATTTGGTTCTTGTGTGAAGAAAGGATGCAATCAAAATGACCAAGTGAGCTGCTCTCTCTAACATGACCAGAGGTCAATGGGAAGAAATAGCCAAGAATTTCATACATATATTAACATATTCGCCATTGTTGCTGTAGTGTCAGTTGTGTAAGCCGCCCTATACAAAATGGCTCAGATAAATGCAGAGTCTCCTGTCTAAAGGAGCTTATAGTCTCAGCTTAAATGTCTTGCATGGGATCAGGTGGCAAAAGGTGGACAGAGAGGAGTAGCGTTGAGGTCTCCAGGTTGATGAGGTCTAAGTGCCAAGCAAATTGTCAGCCCCTCTTGCCCCACTCCATGGCTGAGGGAAAAGTAGCATGTCAAAAGTAAATTAAGCCAAGTCTTAAGACCCATGGACTTCCAGAGTGAACTCCCTAGTAAGCTTGGCCAACAGGCTGAGTTATTCCTAAGTTTGACACCATTGCAGATGTGGAAGTAAAGTTCAAATTTTGTTAAAACCAGATCTGGTGTGCCTGTTTTATTGGCCACTCTAGTAGGGAAGTTCTCTGAAAGTCTGTTGATCTCCCAGGTGCTTGTTGGTTACCTTATGCCCTAATCTACTTTATTAACTCCCGGTCTTATTTACAGTCCCATACATAACATGGGTAACCAATATAGAGTCAATTAACTCATAAGGTCTTTCTCTTGATCTAACCAATCTTCCCTCCCCCCTCCCCTCTGGTCACTCATTATGAACATGAGCAGTTTATATCAATGAAATATAGGCAAGCCATTCAATAGTTAAAATTTAAGCTTCGGGAATCCTCTCCTCAGTGTAATTCTCCCTATCACCTCCCTTTTCTCCCATCTCATCCCAGTACAAAGAATTAGCCAAGGGAGCACTTCAGTTAATTCTTCCTTTTTCAGAAGTCAAATAGTTTATGGAGTCCCAACTGGAAAAGATTCTCTTCAGACTCTCTAAGATGGCAGTAGTTTCAGTATCTGCACTCTCTGCATTTGACTGGAGTCTCCTCCAGTATTTTCAGCCTCTCAGAATCCAACCAAATCTCCAGTAAACATCCTTTCTGTTGGCCATCGGTAGATAGCAGTCTTCTCCTGTTGAAGCCAACATAACCAAACTCCAACTTTTGCAGAAGGAAGCTTGTAGGTCCAGTCCAGAGGCAGCACTGTGCACTGCCGTGTTGAAGGTCAGGTCACCCATACCATGGATTGGCTGGAACCAGGAATAGTATAGAGGTAATCTTCATTGCCCCTGGGTGGGTGGAGAGAGGTGGTAGTGGTCATGGTTAAGTGAAGGAGCTGGATTCTGAGCCCATGTCACGGAATTCTGGGAGAAGCCTTGGTGCATGGCTTCCAGCCTCAGGATTATTCCTGTAATTGACCATATTAGAAACAGCAGAAGGGTCGGTCTATTAAAACAGGGAAAAATTCCTGAATGATTGTGAATGAAGGCTCATGGTAGCAGAATCCCAGCACTGATTCTGGCTGAACTGGAATTAAAAAGGAAAATAGGAGACCTACTAGACCACAAAAGAAAAAGCATAGAGTTTGGAACGTCTTTACACCCTCCTTTTTATGTTTGCAAAATACTTTCAGATAGAGAGAAAGAAAAATCTTTCTTCTGCATCCTGTCCCTCTGTCTCCCATTTTTCTGGGAAAGATTCCACACGCTTAGCACAGTAGCACGTAGGAAGATGTGCTCGTAGTAAACTTTCCAAGCTGCATACCTGAGGGGGACCACAACAAGCGACAAAGTTTGGTTCAGGCAAAGAATAGGACTCAATTTTTAACTGGCATGGAATGTCTAGAAGCACAAGAAGCTTAAATGCTGGGTGCCTCGGATGCCTAGTTTCTCGGCATAGTAAACAGAGCCACTTTCCTGGGAAGACTAGAGAGGCCATTTTGATCTTTATCTGCCATTATTTACCATGTTACTACGGCAGCAGATTTAGACATCTTGAAGATCATTGCTTCCAGCTGAAAGCCCCCCCCCCCACCCCAGCATTCTGAACTGTCCGTGCTCTTTCAGATGCCTATACTTCCTGTACTCAAACACTCAACTTGTATTTTAAACATGTCTTGGATGCTGAGCAGCGTCCTTTAGCACATGAATATGGCGATTTTACTTGCCTTGCCTTAAAAACATAGTCCACTCTGAAATATATTCATTGAGCCCACAGGTTTCTTGAGGAAGACTCGACGCCGATCCATTATTTCTCAGCTCAATCATAGATTTTCAAGAAAGCAGCAACACAGCTAAATCCCTTAACCACAGTCAGGTGAGGCTCTGGGACATCTTGGAATTCGTTCCATTCCATCCTCCTTTGCCTTGCAAAACAACCCAACTCCTCTATTGAGGGCACTGATGGGTCGCCATGGCATATTTTCATACTTTCAGTCCAAAAAGCCAGTTAATTGGCCTGCACTGTTGGCCTTGAAAACCAGGGCTGTGTGTGGCCCTCCAGCCAACAGCCTCCATCCTATGGGAAAATGCAGAAAGACGAGGCGAAAAGAGTCAGAAAGTACAACACATCAACTTTTCTACAGTTGCCTCTCAAGCAGCTCCCCTGTAGATGTCTTTCTTGCAAATCATGCTTCAATTCACTTACAGTAATATGCAAAGTCCCACAAGCTCATTCATTCACTGTTAGGATATTCTCACCCCCAAGAACGTAGCAGCCTTAAGTTTTAAAAGCAGACATGACTGTGGCTGACCCAAAGGTTGCATAGGGGAGGAAGAAGTATTTCTTTAAAACTGCCAACCCTGCAAACCCACCATCCTGCCATGTCCTGTCCATCTTCTCAACCTCCTCTCTCTCCACCTCCCACCCTGAGCTCTGCAGTAAATGTGCTCCCTGGCAAGAGAGAACAGCCCCCTTTGGTCAACGGTGGCCCTGAAGGAACACCACCCAGCTTGCAAGCACCATGAGAGATGTCCCATGATATGTAAGGAGAGATAGTTTTAGGATAGATGTGATGGTCTGAGAGAGAGATGGGAGAGGAATGGCAAATCCTAAGAATTCAGCACTTAATCTTCATTTCCAATCATCTTCCCATGCCCCTCCATTCCACCCCCCAATCATCCTCCACCAAAAAAAGAATGACAAACTTCTCTTGCCAATAACAGTACTATGAGATCATGGTAGCAGCTTGCAGATGGTGGACATTCTGCACTAACCCTATATTATCACAAAATGTTCTTTCTTTTTCTCTCTCTTTTTTTTTACATTTTTTTTATTTTTCCTTATTTTTCCTTTTAATTTTTTTCTTTTCACTTGGGGGTGTTACCCACCAGTATTTGTTTGCCCGGGGACATTACAGAAGGTTCTGGAAGCCACATCTACACATGAGTCGGACCATCAGTCAGGGGCTTGGTGCAAGGACCCCTTGCAGGCGGGGGACCGCATCTATGTCATGCCCTGGATTCCATATCGGACAGACACCTTGACAGAATATGCCTCCTGGGAGGACTATGTAGCTGGGCGTCACACCACCACCTACCGCCTACCCAACCGTGTGGACGGGACAGGCTTTGTTGTCTATGATGGGGCGGTCTTCTACAACAAGGAACGGACACGCAACATCGTCAAATATGACCTGCGTACACGGATTAAGAGTGGTGAGGCCATCATTTCCACTGCTAACTACCATGACACTTCACCCTACCGCTGGGGTGGCAAGACAGACATTGATCTGGCAGTGGATGAGAATGGACTCTGGGTGATCTATGCCACAGAAGCCAATAATGGGCGCCTGGTGGTAAGTCAGCTCAACCCCTATACGTTGCGCTTTGAGGGCACCTGGGAGACAGGCTATGACAAGCGCACAGCATCTAATGCCTTCATGGCCTGTGGTGTGCTCTATGTGGTACGCTCTGTCTATGTGGATGATGACAGTGAAGCGGCTGGCAACCGAGTGGACTATGCCTTCAACACAAATGTCAACCGGGAGGAACCAGTGTCCCTGATCTTCCCCAACCCGTACCAATATGTTTCTTCTGTTGACTACAATCCCCGGGACAACCAGCTCTATGTCTGGAACAATTTCTTTGTAGTACGCTATGCCCTGGAGTTTGGGCCTCCGGATCCCAGCACAGGTACTGTGTAATCTTCCTTTGCTTATCCGGTGCCAATGTGGGGGAACAGTATAGGGTGCACCACAGTCCAAGGGCCTGCCTTAGCATCCAGAGCTGAGAAGGTTAGTGGGTCCTGCTGACTACACCTGTCCAGGCATCCAGAGCTCTGAACTACAGTTGAAAAGGTAGCATGACTTGTTCCAGCCACTCTCTGCCCCTAACGTCTGGAGGTAAGAACGACAGCTGAGACTGTGAGGCAGCTCCTACTGGATATGTGCAGTCCCCAGTGATCAGAGGTTAGAACTGTAGTCCAGAAAGTGACAGATATGGACCCGCCAAGTCCACGTATGCAAAGAGTAGAGAATCGTGCTTGTCTAAGCTCACACAGATTCATCTGGTAGTCCCATCACCCTAAAGAGCATTAACATCAAACACTAAAAATATGAAACAAACCCTCGACATATTTGCCTTGGGAGCATTCTCAAACCATGGCAGACGTGAAGCACTCCAGGGGCACAACCTCATCATTCGGTAATTAATTGAAAATAATGTGGGCCTGCAATTCAGGAGAAGAGAGAAAGCCCCAGACTAGCCCATGTTCTGCTCCTGATGAAGGGGAGGGGAGGTCACTAATGCAATATTCGGAGCAATTGTCACTGCTATACCCAGAGCCAGCTCAAGAGTTTCTGCTGCCCAAGGCAGAAATCCCGGCCGCGCCACTGTCCCCGCTGCTGCTGATTCCATATATGGGGGAGGGGGAGAGGTGGCGGCGGTGGCAGCAGCGGTATTTTGAAAGCAGGGGCTTTGTGCCACAGCTTTGTTGCCTGTTGCTTCTGACCCCTCTCCAACAGTAAGTTGCATCGGAGGGTGATCAGAAGCAGCAGGTTATATGTGCCGAAGCACATGGCCTGCCACAGGCAACAAAGCCGCCCTCCCAGGTTGGCTGCCCTAGGCAGCTGCCTTGCTTGCCTAGTGGATGGTCTGGCCCTGGCTACACCCGCTGCAGGTGGGAGTTGTCTTTTAATTAACCCCCAGAGGATCTATCCATCCACCTCTTCTAAAGATCCTCCAGATGACTCCACGTCTCCTGGGAAAGCCACACACCCCCATCTGCATGCATGAATTTATGGGTCTGGGATCCCAGCAGTGGCTGTGAAATAGTCCTGCCCTTTCAGCAAGCTGGTATTACGGGGTGGTAACCATAGAATGAGCCCAAGAAGACAGCTGATTTACTTCAGTAGTAGAAGGGAAGGACAAACTGCAGGAGCAGCACTGGATCTTTGAAACATAGTCTGCTTTTTTCATTGGATTTATTTCAAGGCAGGGTCCCCTTGGAAGCCGTGAAGCATTAGTATAATTCATCTGGATGCCCCCTATGCAATGTGCCAGCATAGTCTTACTAGACAGGAACCACTGGTCATGAAAATAATCTTATCTAGCTGTCTCTGCCGTGGCAGGATTACTAGGGACCTACACACGAGAAACATAAAAAAGGATCTTGCCTAAATACACAGCACCTTTCATACAAACTGTACCCTAACGTGCTTTGATCAGAAATACCAACACCTTTCTTTCCAAGCCACTGATAGATGGTTTTAAATTCTGTTTGTGTGTTTGCATTTTCCTGCAGATCCAGCCACAGCTACGCCGCTCAGTACATCATCCACGGCGAAACCTACCTTAGCCACTACCACCACCAGCACCTCATCCCCAGCTGCGTCCACCACCATCCGTAGAGCCCCTCTCACCACTCACCCCATTGGTGCCATTAATCAGATGGGCCCTGACATTCACCCCATCACTGCCTCCCTCCCTAGCACCCGGAAGCCCCCCTCCTCCAATCAGCATGTCTCCCCAGAGCTGTTCTGTGAAGCCAAGGAGGAAAGAAAGGTGCAATGGCCTGCCACACAGCAAGGCATGCTGGTAGAGAGACCGTGCCCCAAGGGAACCAGAGGTAAGGGGCAGGGCACAGATGCACAACATGGCAGGGCATGCAGGCGTAGAAACTGCATGATGAGAGTTCTGATTACCACCATAAGACCGTTTAATGGAATGCGAGGTTTTGATGTTCAAAATACTGTTTTTGATTGGCTTTAGTGCTATCGGCAAGATAAGAATGTAATCTTGGAAGGGGGGGAGGAAGGGGGAAGAGGTAGATGCACCTTGATGTTTCAAATTCAACCTGCAGGCATCATAGCATCTGCCTAATTCCAATATGATAATAGTGCAGGTGGGCCTGGGAAACCAAACTCCAGAGGGGGAACCCCAGTCAAGTCTTGGCTCCAGTAAAGGACATTTATGCTTGAAAGACCTATAGATTCCTCGTCAAGCTGAGAGCCACTCAAATTTCAAACTCAGACATGTTGGACTGGTGACTGGTAAATATAGGGCAACCATATCAAGTGATTCAGTAGTCCACAGTCTGCTCATTATCTTCTGTTTCCTTTCCTCTCTGTCTTACTAAAGAATGAGCCCCTTTGATTGCTCTCTGTCCTTCTCCTCCATCCTTCCCTCCTATAGCTTTGCTTTCCTTCTCTCCCTTTCTTTCTCTCTCATTCCCTCCACCACCACCACCACCACCCCTCTCTTGCACACCTATACTTCTCTCACACACTCTCCCTCCATGTCTCTCTTCCTTCCTGTAGGCATCGCATCCTTTCAGTGTCTACCTTTGCTGGGCGTATGGAACCCAAGGGGACCGGACCTCAGTAACTGCACTTCACCCTGGGTGAACCAGGTAGCTCAAAAGGTATTTCTCCCCCACCTCCACTGCAGAGGGTCATCCAAACATCCTTAGAGAAGATCTAAATGATCTCTCCTGGGGATTCTCAGTCAACAGCAGGATAAATTTTTTTATTTTTTTTTTTATTTTTTTTTTTTTGTTGAATGTAAATAGTCAAACTTAACCGTTCATTGTAAATAGTTGAATCTGATTGTTCAATGTAAATGTATACATCGGTGTACAATTGTTAAAATGTTCCTTGTAAACCGCCCTTGATCGCTGGAAGGGGCGGTATAGAAAAAATATAGATAAATAAATAAATAAATAAATAAATAAATCAGACATATAAGTAGGTGAGATCAGCTGACGGCGTAATTCTCTGAGCTCAGACTTAGCTTTGAAGCTTCAGAGCATGTGCTCATCTTGCTATGTCTAACCACCTCCTCTCTGGTATCTCAGGAGGTAGGTGAGATTTGATCTCTGATTTATGCTGCCATCTATAGAGAAACCTGCCCCCCTCCCCCATTATAGGTAAGCAGGATGAATCAGCCACACAAGTGGGATCTCATGAGAATTTTTTGGAGACTTTAAAATGCTTTGCAAGGAGCCATTTTTGATATGTGATGCATAACAGTTAGTAGTTCTGAACAACCCAAATGTTCTCTTATTTCATTGTTGAGAATTGAGATAATTAGCAAAAAGGTTCCTTAATACTGCTTGGTCTCTCCTGGATGGATAGTGAAGGCGACAGTAAGATGGGGAAATGACCATGTTGCTGTTTTGCAGTGTCTTCTAGTAGTATTGCTTTTAGGTGAGCCGATGTTGTTTCTCTCCTTATTTTGTGGGCCTTTATGCTATCTTGGGTCAAAGGCCAGCTCGTTGGAAGCAAAACCAGGCCCTTGTTTATGGGCTTCAAAATATTAAATCTGGCTCTGAGGAAAACTGAGGACATTCCACCAATCAGTTGGCGATTGTTCTCTTTGAAATCGCTACCCCAAGGGGGTTAAGGTCACAAGACATAAAAAATTATTTCTAAATTGAATGCAAGTACCTTTCTACAGTCTAGTGTATTAAGAGAATTTTCTCCTGGGAGAGTGTGGGGCTTAGGGTAGAACAGTGGCAAGGCAATATTGATTGGCTGATGGGAAAAGTCAAAACCACCTTTGGCGGAAACATGGGACGTGTTCTAAGTACTATCTTTGTGGAAAGAACTGGGTATATGGAGCATATGATCTCAGTTTTTGTAACTCACTGACTCTTCTAGTAGAGTTACCACTATGGGGAAAGCAATCTTCCAGGAAAGGTACTTAAGTGTTGAGGAATCCATTGATTTGAAGAGTGGTTTCAGCAACTACATTAACAGCTCACAGCACTGGTGTGTTTTGTGTTGACGTTTTTTGTATGAAGAAGTCCTCTCAAAAACCAGAAGACTACAGGGTAAAAAAGCATAAAGGGCATCATTAATCATATTGTGATGGGCTAATAGGGTGCAAATGTGCTCCTTTACTTTTGATGTCTTTAGACCTACTCGAGACAGGGCACTTCAAATGGATCACTGGAGGATACCCGAACATATCTTGATTATTTGCTGTACTTTGACACATACTGTAGGATTATCTTGTGAAAGGTTTTCTTGTAGAAACAAAGACATTTTTGGCATGGAAGGTTTAGGTGTCATTTTAGAAACTCTAGCTGTGATTTCCACATCTAGAAATGCCCAGACATGCAAATCATATTGATGGCCCAAGAGCCGTTTTAGAAAACTCTGAATTTACATGCATCTGGCAAGATCAAGTCCATGCCACATGCAGGCATGGTGGTTACTAAAAAGATACCCATGTGTACCCAATTTTAGAATGACGCTGCACGTTGGAATGTGCTGGCACACACATCCAAGACTATATCCACCCCTGGGCATGAATAGGCATCAGAAAAGTGCTTGTTTTGGCCACCTAACATCTGTGGAGAGAAGAGGAGAAACCCCTCTCATTCCCCCAATACTTTTCACTCTGCCACAAAAGTGTGCAGGTAAATAGAGAGATCAGTTTTGTGGCTGATGCACGCAGGCCAGGAAGTGTATATGGCGTCAGGTAGACGAGCCCATTGTGAGATACCATTGCAGGAATGTCTGTGGTACCCAAGCCACCATCATCCATATCGGACACATGCCCGTTTCTAAAATCTATCGGAAACTTGCCTGTGCTGGGTCCATTATTTTACACATTCACGTTTATTTTGGGTTTCCCAGAGACATTAATATTTTAGGGTGGAGACAGCAATTTTAAAAGGCACTTACACGTGTCCACCTTCTCTGCAGCCCCTCCCACGGAATTTCAGATGTTTGGAGATCCCAGATTGCACCTAGACGGCCTTTTTAAAATTTGCCTTTTAAGGTCAACACTAGTTGGTATGCAACATCCAAGCTATCGAGGCTACAGACTGCAGGCTGGGACGTAGTAGAGTTCCGTAGAGTAGGTTTGCTGCCATTCTCAAGGGAAGAACTACATTAAGGGTTGATCTTATGGACCGATAAGGAACTCAAAAGATAGCACTGCTCAATACCCAGTTGTCCACAGTAATCTGCTACGACTGGGTTATGAGACTGGCTATACGTCGACTCTGCTGCCGATTGTTTAGTTTGGTCCAATGCTGGAGGCTTTTGTCGTCTTCTTTTGTTTTGGGCTATCAAACTGTTGTTGAGGCGTTTGCTCCTTTGTCTGAGAAATTACTGATACCATCTTCTCGAATACAAATATTGTGTTGATGAGATTTCTGAGGTGTCAGTGAGGTGAAAAATGGGAATAAAATGTTTAGGAATAAGAGAACTATTTTCACATCTAGTCTGTTGAATGGAATAAAACTAACGGGCCAATATTCAGCCATCATGGGGGCCATTTTTTTTAAAATGCCGGCTGCAGTGGTATCCAGAGAGTGATTAATGCTGAATATTGCGATAATGTGGTGACTGTTGCCGCTATATAGAGAGCAGCGATATTCAGTCCAGATAGCCATCCATATAAAGTTAGGACAACTAAAAGGCTAGTCTAACTTTCAGGGATGAGCAGGTCAAAAATTTTAGTTTTGATTTTTCTGACTTTGTATTGATTTTTTTTCAATAGTGCGCCCTATTGCGCAAGAGTGTGTATGTACGAACGGTGTACCCTTAATAATACATGCTCTTGAGAACAGTGCACTCTACTGTTCAATAGTGTGCTCTCTCGTGCAATAGGCACTATTGACGACAAACAGAAAATGACGATGTCATCATCATTTCCTGTTCCATGGTGATCCTGGCTTTGGTTTAGAAGAAAAGCACACCCCTACTAACTGAATCTGGGTAGCTCTCCAGACAGTGGCCGGCTGTCTCTGTTATCTGGATAATTCATCCCTCTGCCGATGGACCAACCAGCGGCACTTCTCCAGATAGCAGATGCTTTGACTATTTACCTCTCGGGTTCGAGCAGAGGGACAGCCAGCATGGAAATTACCCCTGGCATGCTCAGAAGCTTAAATGTAAACCTACATCTGTATTCTGCTTAATAGGGTTTAAAGCAGAATATAGCCAAAAAAAATCACCCATTCTAAAAACAAAAAACAAGAAATACAATAGAAACAGAATGAAAACGTGATCATAAAGCAAACCTTCATGACTAAAATCAAGAAAGAAACTACGTCTTCACTGTCTTCCAAAACTATAAATAATTAGACTTGCATTTCAAGTCAGAAATCGGGTTATTCCACAGTTGGGGAATTCTTCTAAGCAGAGCTTGTCCCCGAGTAGGGACTAACCTTATCTCGCAAACTGAGGCGTATTTTAAAACAAATATCTCGACTCAAACATAAGGTCCTTGCTGGAGTATATCATTGGAACCTTTCACCCAGATAGTAAGGCGCAAGACCCCCAAAGACTGTAAAAGCAAAAGTCACAATTTTTAAATGAATTCTCAAAGACAAAAGGAGGCATTCAAGAGAATCAAGCAGTGCAGTGACTCCGTCCCATCTTCTACTATGGCCCCTAAACTGCATTATCTGCTTATTGCAGGAATTACTGCGTGCAAAAGATGAAGACTCATGCTAACAGCTAAAATGGCACCTTAATGGCTTCCGGCAATTTCCATGTTAACCACACAGGGAGGAGACTGTGCCTCACAGTTAATCCAGAGGTGAATGGAATGGAGAATAGAACAAAGGATGACATCATAATGCCTCTGTATCGTTCCATGGTGCGACCGCACCTTGAATATTGTGTGCAAGTCTGGTCGCCATATCTTAAAAAGGATATAGTGTTATTAGAAAAGGTGCAGAGAAGAGCCACCAAAATGGTAAAGGGGTGGAAGGCTACTCCTATGAAGAGAGGCTAAAAAAGGTTAGGACTCTTCAACCTGGAAAACAGACGGCTGAGGGGAGATATGATAGAGGTCTATAAGTTAGTGAATGGAGTGTAACAAGTAAACATAGATCAATTGTTTACGCCATCAAAATATAGAAAGACTAGGGGGACATGCAATGAAGATACAGTGTAACCTATTTAAGATTAATAAGAGAAAATATTTTTTCACTCAACGTGTAATCAAACTCTGGAATTTGTTACCAGAGCATGTAGTAAAAGCTGTTAGTGTAGCTGGGTTTTAAAAAGGTTTGGACAAGTTCCTGGAAGAAAGGTCCATGAACCATTATTAAAGGAGACCCAGGATATCACTGCTTACCCCAATACAAGCATTGAGGAACCTGTGTTTTTGGGGAAACTGTTAGGTACTTGTGACCTAGATTGGCCACTGTTGGAAACGGGATACTGGGCTTGATGGAGTTTGGTCTGACCCAGTATGGCATATTTTATGTTCTTATATTCTTAGTTCCCTCACGTTAACTGCTAATGAGGCAAAACGTGCAGAGCCATTATTGCTGCCTCAGAAGGGGTAGCTAAGTGCATGCAGTTACGACGTTAAACAATTTTTCTCTGCGTTAACTTAATGGGAAATTTCTGAGGCAGCCCCTCCAAGAGTTAATGCACAGGTTGTGTTCGTTAACTCTGGCAATTACCATGTGGTAACTGCAAAACCTTAAGAGGGGCAGAAGTGTATCTATTTTTGCTGCAGTACTTCGAATCAGCTGCAGTCCATTGAAACATTTTCATGATAAAATAGAGTTGCGGTAGTCTATGTGGAATGAAATCACAACCTGCCAAAGTCTTGGATCTGAATGGCAAATGAGTATTTATTTACAACTCTTATATACTGTATCTTCAATACTGTTGATTGCGGTGGTGAACAATAATCAAAGATTCAGAAATGTCTGTTTTACAACGGAATTAATTCACTCATCAAGAGTGAACAGTCAATAAGTCTCCAACTTGGAAGTTCAGAAGGCAGGGCTATTCTGTCGCTTCCCAGGCAAAGGCCTACAGATGGGAGGTCAGTCTTTTCTGGGTCAACCTATGGTTTGCTGGCCTGAAGCCAGTTCCAAACCTTTAGACAGACCCTCTCTACTATAATTGCAGTGGACGCCACAGAATCTTCAACTGGAAAAAGTAATTGTATGTCATCTGCATACACAAAATGCATCAAGGTTGTAAATCACATTAAGACGGGGGGGGGGGGGAGAGATAATGTGGTCCTTCAGGAAGTCTACACACCCCTGGCCAGTGGCATAAAAACAGCTGGTCCATCTTCACCATATAATGAGGAAGAAAACCACGGTGCAACCTTACCTGTGATGCCCAACTAAGGTTGACCAGCCAAATGAAAAGCAGATGTGAAATCCACTGCGTTAGAATTTGGGACTGCCTCGGTCCAGCAACAGTCTCATGTCTTCCAGCATGGCAGCCGGTACTGTTTCAATATTGAATCCTTTCCTAACTCCCAATGGGGCGTGATTGAGAAGGTCAAAGGGAGCATAAAAGCTAAATTTCAGATAGCTCATCTCGGTGGCGTCAAATGACATCTCCTGCTTGTGTGGCTGACTTGTCCTGCTTGTCAACAGAAAATGGACATTTCAAAGTGAAAATGCAAAAGCATTTCCTCTTTGAAAACTTGTGCAAAATCCACAGGTGAAAAACATACAATACAGACACTTGGAAAATTACTTCCAAAGTGACTAACTCTGAAGTCACATATTTAGAGCCTGTGACAGAGCCAGGAATTAGAATTAAGGCACAAGGACATAATGGGGGTTATTCTGAGACACAAATAGTGGAGATGGATGTCCCATCTACCGTCCCCACGTCTTGTATGGGTAAGGTAGACGGAGCCAGGAAAGGGGTGAATTGGGGGCAGTGTTAGGGCGGGCAGTGGGCGGTCGTTGGCCCCGGACATATAGGGATGATTCTAATGTCGGCCCTGTACGTCCTGGGCCAGCGACTTGCACGGGGAACTTATTCCACCTCAGAGGTGGAATAAGTTCCCCTAGTCGCCAGGGATTGGTGGGCCTGGGGTGCGAATCGGGCGGGGGGGGGAGCGAGGACAGTCCCCGCAGCCTGACCTTGGCCTTAGGAGGCCAGATCAGGGGTCGGGCTGTAGGGAAATCACTGCTGGAGCCGCCGGTCGTTGATCGTGGCTCTTCAATGGAGCCACAGTGCCATGGTAACCACGGCTCTATTGAAGATCCCTGACAGTATTAGCCAGGGAAAGTCTGTACGTCTGCACATACAAGCCTGTTCGTGATTCTGATCCCACGGGGCTAGATGTATCATATGGGATCAGAATCGCAACTCCCTCTGTGCGTCTGGTTCTGGAAGGATGCACAGAGGGCCCGGACATGTGGGATGGAATTGGGCTCAATGAGGATAATTCAATAAGACAACGCCAACTTTAAGCATGCAAGCAGGTGCCTATGTGGGCACTCTCTTATAAGGAAAAGTAGGTGTCTACCTTTCACTATAAAATACTGACATAGGTGGCCAAGACTGTGCTTTAACTTAAGGAGCGATGTAAATGACCACGCCAAGAAGGTTGCACAAATGTGCGTAAATTGTAGAATTTTATGATCTATGTACACTACATACCACTGCCGCACTGAGGTAAACACTAAATCACCTATCAAAACCTCAGCTTTCCACTAATTACCAAAATATGCTCTCTCAATGGATCTCCTTGAGAATAAGGCAAAACTCACAATGCCTATATACATATAGAAACTACGCAGCAGTTATTCACCGCCTCAAGGGGAACTGCTTCCTCTGTCATCATGGGTCAGAAAAGCTCCTTTCTATTATTCATTTTATCCTAACAATTATAATCTCTTTAAAATTGAAATGAAGTGTGATAAGAGAATGATTCACTTTTTGGACGTGAGAGTGGAAAAGAAGAGGGAAGATTTTCTAACTACGGTGGATTCAAAGCCGACAGATCGGAATACACTATTAGAATATAACAGTTTTCGCCAGCACCGTTAAAGAATAGTCTACCTTATTCACAATTCTTGCAGTATTGGCGGATTTGTTCCTCGATTTGAAGATTTTCATTTTCAAACAAGGGGGCTGGAAGCAAAGTTTCAAACCCGGGGGTATCCAGTTTGAGTCTTGCGGCAGCTTATAAGTGTGTGACCTAAAATCATCGCAAATGGCTTTTGGATCCAGGGGTGAATGAGTTACAGGCAGCAGGGACTGTCTCAGGAGGAGTGTATTAATTGTATTTTGCCTTAGTCATTTCACTCCTCTAAGAAAGCAGCACCCATAAAAAGGTGGTCTTTGCTTCAAGCTCTTCCTTGCTTTGAGGGACGTACAGCAGAAATAGCTTACCGACAGGGCCAGAATTTAAAAGACTATTTGTGTCCTGCAGTTCAGCGGGAAGAGCTTGAGGAAAGTTCAGGTCATGTTCGATGTGGCCATTGTCAGTGTTACCCTCTGATGGAAGAAGGGGTCTGCATGACAATAGGATCTACCATGGTCCATTTTCGGACGGCGACTTCTTGGACCGCCAACCATGTAGTGTATTTATTTATTTTATTTTATTTATTTATTTACAGTCTCTTTTATACCGCGCTATTCAACATCAGTGCGGTTTACATGAAACAGAATGACTAGCACAGTGCAGCAAGCTGATCTGTATTTACAAAGAGCAGGTACTAAAACTTGGATAAAACTGGGGTAACTATTTACATCTAGGCGACACGTCATGTCGTGTCAAAAGTAATCATAGTCATGGATGGCTTGCAGGTATGTTGCTGTGGCTGTACTAGATGGGGGAGGGGGCTATTGGAGCACTGTCTTCCGGGTAGTATTTGAGGAAGAGGTGGTGCTTCAATGCCTTCCTAAACTGGGTTAGGTCAGGGATTGCCCAGATGCTGGGTGGTAGGGTGTTCCAGCATCTGGGTGCACAGAATCTGAAAGCCCTTTTTGCTGTTGCATGGGTGCATTGGGTTATTTCCTTCAGGATTACCAGTGTGTTGACTGCTGCAGATCTTCTGGACCTATTGGGGGACATGGTTTGGATAAGCTCTGCTATTGATGTGGAGGAGAGCCCATTGATGGCCTTGAAAGTCAGCAGTAGGGTTTTGAAAGCGAGTTTGCCATGTATAGGGAGCCAGTGGAGATGTTTCAGGATGGGTGTAACATGGTCGCTCCTAGAAGCCCCGTGTAGAACTCTCACCGTGGCATTCATCGCGAGTTGGAGCGGGTTCAGGGTGGATTGTGGGAGCCCTTGTAGGATTGCATTAGCGTAATCAAAGTGTGGTATAATCAATGCTTGATAGATTGTCCGGAAGTCATCGGCTCTATTAGGAAGCGTAAGTGCCTGAGTGTTCGTATTTTGTGGTATATTGCTCTTGCTATGTTGCTTATGTGCACCTTCATGTCCAGTCGTTGGTCTAACGTGACTCCAAGGTATCGGACTGTGGATTTGGTTTGTAGCTCTGCTTCCTTAACCTTTAAGTGGGGTGGCGGGGTGAAGTTTTGGTTCCTCGTAATGAAAAGGACCTCTGTTTTCTTGTGCTGTATTCTGAGGTTTTGAGATTCGAGCCAGTTGGATACTGCATCAAAGCATTCTATCAGTGGGGAGAGGTCCACCTGCTCTGTTGAGAATGGCATGTAGAGCAGTACATTATCTGCATATATCAAGCAGTTGACATTGAATGATCGGATGAGGTTACAGATGGGCTGCATGTATATGTTGAACATCAGGGTGGAGAGGGAGGATCCTTGTGGCACGCCTTGCCTCTGGTGGAAAGGTTCTGATGTTGAGGCCCCGGATCGTATGTGCTGCCATCTGTCAGACAAGTATGACTTGCACCATTCTAGTCCTGTGTCACGGATACCCTTCTCCTTGAGGCGGCCCAGGAGAAGCTCGTGGCTTACTGAGACAAATGCAGCAGCTATATCCATGAAGATGAGGACAAACCCTTGATGGATGTTATCAATTCCAGCAATTATGTTACTGTAGAGGGTGGTGAGGAGTGTTTCGACACCATGGGACTCTCTAAATCCGTGTTGGCAGGGGTCCAGCGGGAACGGCAGTTTCGATGTGCTCTTGTATTTGTCTTTGGTCTTCTTTTTCAATTATCTTGGCCAGAAGTGGTATACTGGATATAGGTCTGTACAAGTCCACCTTCTGGGGGACGAGCTTGCTGTTTTTCAGCAGAGGCCTGATGGACGTATGTTTGAGGCATTGAGGGAACGAGCCTGTATGCTTTATGCTGTCCAGCTGACAAGATCTACATAGGAAAAACAACGTGTCCATTGAGGGTTCACCTAACAGGGCATAAATACTGTTTGTCAAAAGGTGAAATTAGAAGCACCTATAGTCAATCATTGTCAAGAACAGAAACACGGCTTTTTTGATTTGCGGTGTATGGCACTCGATCACATACCTGTAACATACGGGGTGATGATCGGGAAGGTATTCTTCTGCAACATGAGCAGCGATGGATCTTTAAATTAAACATCTTTGAGCCATTTGGCTTAAATACTTCCATTGAATGGGGAATATTTATGTAGAAGAAGCAGTTTTGGTCATGGCATCGTCTGTCTCCGCCCACTTCCACTTGATTGGTGCAGTTTCCACCCATCCATTTTGATTGGTTAAACCTCCTGGCATAGTACATTCTTTAGAACCAGGAAAGTCCTCATGTATTGGTCAAGAGAATAGCCCCTGATGAAGTAGAGCCTGCGAAACAAAGGCCTTCCTAGGGCCTTTTGACTGGGGATCTCCTGAGGGCATCTCAAGCTAAGTGGCTGATATAAGTGGTTTTGCTGTATTTTGAGAGCTATTTTTTAGCCTCTTTCTCTGATTCATTACAGATTTGTTAGAAGCATAACAGACATGTTCGGACAGTGGTTGAAGCTGTAGTTTGAAAACAAGTTTATACGCTGCTGTTTATTGGGTCAAATGGTTTGTGCTATATAAACAAATAATGTTAATGAATATTTATAAAGAGATTTAAAATTCTTAGGATAAAAGTAATAATCGAAAGGAGTTTTTCAGACCTGTGATGGCAGTATAAAGCAGTTCTCCTTGAGTCGGTGAATAACTGCCAAGTAGTGGGACAGCCTAGTTACTGAGGTCTTTTCTCCTTTCTGTATATATATATATATATATATAGGCTTTGTGAGTTTTGCGTTATTCTCAAGGAGATCCATTGAGAAAAATGGCTTGAGAAAGTATATTTTGGTAATTTATTTATTTATTTTATTTATTTATTGCTTTTATATACCGTGCTATTTAAAATCAGTGCGGTTTACATACAACAAAATTGTGCATAACAGTCGCCTGCTGAGCATTTACAGTAAAACAGGAAAATATAACTTGGGCTTCAACTGGGGAAACTATCTACATCTATATACATTTATCTGCAACATTTACAAGAGGAGATTGAGACTTACTGATTTCTGGCAGGGTGTGTGGTGGGTGTGGCTGAGATACTGGGTTTGGAGTAGTGTAGGAGAAAGAGGTGGTGTTTTAGTGCTTTTCTAAACTGAGCAAGGTCTGTGATTGCTTGGATGGTAGTTAGGAGTGCGTTCCAGACACTGGGAGCGTAGAACTTGAAGGCTCTGTTCTTTGTTGCCTAGTTGCATTTTGTTATCTCATTGTGGACCCGTAGAGTATTAGAGGTGAATGCTCTCCTTGCCCTGTTTGCTGGGGTAGGGTGGAGGAGACCTGTTAGTGCAGTAGGGGATATTTTGTTGATGGCTTTGAAGGTCATCAGGACTACTTTATATGTGATACAACAGTAGATTGGTAGCCATTGTAAGTCCTTTAATATTGGGGTGATGTGGTCCCTCTTGGAGGCTCCGTGTAAGAAACGGGCGGCAGTGTTCATTGCAAGCTGTAGTGGGTTTAGTGGGTTTTTGGGTAGGCCTTGTAGGATCACATTAGCATAATCAAAGTGGGGGGTCACCATTGCCTGAAAAACTGATCTGAAATCATCTGGTTGCAGCAAGGGTCGGAGGTGTCGTAGTGTCCGTAGTTTGTGGTAGATCTGTTTGGTGATGTTGCTGATATGTGCTTTGAAGTCGAGTTGTTGGTCTAATGTCACACCTTAGTAGAGGATGCTAGGTTTAATTGGGAGTCCTGCATCTCTTGTCTTTACAGACGGTGGTGGTGAGAAAGCTTGATTTCTGGTTATGAACAGAACGCCCGTCTTGTTGACATTTATTTTGAGGCTCTGTGAGTGTAGCCAGTCTGTTACAGCATCGAAGCATTTTACTAGTTGGGATAAGTCTGGCTGCTCAATCATGAATGGGGTGAATAGTAGTACATCGTCTGCGTAGACCAGGCATGATATGTTGAATGAACGGATTAATTCACATATAGTGAATTAATAATTAGTGGAAAGCTGAGGTTTTGATAGGTGATTCTATGTACACTACACCCATGCTGTGCCTAAACTCCACCCATATGCACGCCCATTGACAAAGGACGTGCCATCACATAACGTGAGTATTTTTATGCTGGTCAGTAGTCATTAACATGCATATAAGGCCACATACAAGCACTAATGACTAAACTAACCCCCAGATAGGTGTGTACTTAGTGCCTAAAAGGATATCCCCCTTATGAAAGCACCCCCAATCTGACTAGCGCTGAGTTGACAGTTCTGACCTCATGTCCCATGACATCTCTCGTTCTGCAACCACTACACAATGGCCCCTCCCAAATCCATGTGTATGTCTCTACATGTGTACATGTGTGTGCATAGACAAGTATGTGTATGTGCGCACATGTAACAGGAAAGGACTGAGTGCTTCTCATGGTCTTCTCTTCACTTGCCTCAGATCAAGAGTGGCGAGAATGCGGCAAACATTGCCAGTGAGCTTGTTCGGCACACACGAAACCCCATCTATGCCGGGGATGTGAGCTCCTCTGTGAAACTGATGGAACAGCTGCTAGACATCCTAGATGCCCAGCTGCAGACTCTGAGGCCCATTGAGCGGGAGTCCGCTGGCAAGAACTACAACAAGGTAAGCCTAAGGAAGCTGTGAGGGAAGATTGCACTGCTCTTTGACTGGGGTCCTGAAATATTCCCCGAAGGAGAAGTACAGGGTAACAGAGGAGAGTGAACCTGACTCCATTCTTGAGTGATCTAAGAAATCTCCAGAAGAGTCAAGTGTTTAGTAGCCAATATTTAATGCCAGCTCTTTGGTCCTAAGAGAGGAGCTGACCTTCCATAGTTGGTGGGACAGAAGATGTTGACTGGGGGACAGGAAACTGGTTGGGAAGCTGTGAAATACTCTGTGAAATTCGATCTTCAGAAGCCCAGGGTCTGACAGTCTCAAGGGACAGGTCAAGGGGCCTGGGGCATCTCCAGGGATGGGGGGGGGGGGGGCAGAAATGTTGTGATTGCTGGCTGTAGCTCCCTGGTGTCTCACCTTCTCTCTTGTGCTTTCCCCTCAGATGCACAAGAGAGAGCGCACCTGTAAGGAATTTGTCAAGGTAAGGAAGGGCTGGGTGGAAGGAGGCACAAAAGAGCAGCTGCATAAAGATGTACATGTACCCCAGAGGAAGAGAGGAACCCACAAGGCCAGATATATGTATATCCATTTACTTATTATATTTACATGCCGCCTAATTTAAAAACTCTAGGAAGCACATAAAATAACAGACACATGGTTCTCATACAGCATAACACAAGCATTGAAGCATAATGTCACGGTCAATAAAATTATGAGACTGTATTGTACACAGACCACTGAGATGGGGAGAGGAATCTGCAAGGCCTGGCATGTACATCTACACACATGCGCATGGCCGCCCACAATCCCACCCCTTCCCCTCTGGCCTTCACCCCCTCTCTCCTCCACCCACTGCTTATTCAACGCCACCTGACAAAGCGTGCCCTCTAAACATTATTGGGGCAATATTTAATCGTGATGCCCAGTGGGTTTTAGATGTCAGCCACTTTGGTTAAATAAAAATCCAGATGTCCAGACAGTGGCTGGTGCCAGATAACTGGATTCGGCGCTGGTCACCAGCACTGTTCAGAAACTGGTCCTATCGCCTCTTTGCTGTCCTAACATATGTGAATAATTATCCGGACAGCAATGCTGAATATCGCTGCTCTCCGGATAATGTCCCGCTATGTCCCGACTCTAGCACTATCCAGGCCTTGCCAAAATGATCTGTGGTGATATTCAATCCCGCTAATCAGATCGGTGCTGCTGAATTTTATGTCCTATGGATTAAGGTCCCTATTTACCTCTGGAGGCGGAGCTAACTGCATCACCTTATCTGCCGTGTCAGTCACGTTAACTGCAAGGCTCAATGCCAGCCCTTACCACACAAATTCCCTGCTCCAAAATGGAGTCTTCCACGCCAGCTGTTTAACGCAGCACAGCACTATCAAGGTGTGATGTTTATATTTATTCAAATTTGCTAAACCACCTTTCGGCATTACAGCAAAGCGGTGATTCAACCAATTAAAAATACTTAACAACAGAATACAAATGAAAAGAGCACAAAATGTCTGAAAAAAGGGGAAAAATACAATACAAATTAATGCAATACAAAACAACTATAAATAAACAAAAAGAATTCCAAGAATACAAACTTATCTTGGAAATACATTTAGAAAAAGAAATAAAAATTAAAAACATTTTGAAAAATTGTCACTATGTGCCCCCCTAAGAGTGTCTTCCTATGCTAGCTCAAAGTAACAGGCCCCGCGCTAAACTGCAAATGCTGCTTAGTAAATAGGACCTAAATATAACACAGTTTAATGCATTTTACCTATAAACAGATAGCACGGAGGTTGAAGCACTGACAGATCTGGGAGAAGCGCGGCCTGCGGAAGCTATGGGAGGGTAGTGAGGATACAGGCAGCAGGACCTCCCCCAGGGGGTGATGGAGGGGGGGTATTGGGGTACGATGGTGGTTGGGAGGGAGGTGCAGGAATCTCCTGACTGCTCTTTTGCTCCCTCCCAGGCCGTAGTGGAGACAGTGGACAACCTCTTGAGGCCAGAAGCGCTGGAGTCCTGGAAGGATATGAACGCCACGGAACAGGTGCACACAGCCACCATGCTGCTGGATATCCTGGAGGAGGGAGCCTTTCTACTAGCAGACAACATGAAAGAGCCAGTCCGCTTCATCACCGCCAAGCCCAACGTGGGTAAGGGACTGGCCGCATGCTTCAGACAGGGCCCAGTGCCACTGCGCACTGTATCTACTCAGGAGCCAAAAGCAGATGGTTCCTGCTCGAGGTCAGTACAGTTCTGCTCTTTCACTCTTAGACAGCGGCATGCGACTGTCCCATGCTCTGGGTGAAAAGTTACTGAGACGTCTCCTCCTTCTGCCCCACCCACGGCGAATAGAACTAAACTGGGACGGGAGGGTGATGTTGCTGTGCTGATTGTCATCAGAGTTTCATCCACCGTGGAAGCACAGCACTGACATATGTAAATGTGACTACAGCACAAACGGTGGATCTGCAGGAATGACTTCTCCATGCATGCAGTGGAAGAACAACATGATTGGCTTAGCCTGTCCCTCATGATGTGAAGCAAGGGAGGGGGCAACTTGATAACCATACTCTGCCTCACGAATGTCCTCTTTCTTCTATCTCTCACAGTCCTGGATGTGACCGTGCTGAACACTGAGGGACAGGTACAGGAACTTGTGTTCCCACAGGAAAACCTGAGTGAAAGTTCTATCCAGCTGTCTGCCAACACCATCAAACAGAACAGCCGCAACGGTGAGTCCTCGACACTGTTCTCTAGGGCCATCAGATTCACTACCAAACAGCGAGACAGTGTGTTTGGCATTATTCTCACAGGCCCCTCTGTCCTTCCATCTTCAAGCTGCCTTTGTCCTCCTGTGTTCCTTCTTGAGTGCCACACTAAGGGGATGGGTCCTGCACACGTAAAAGGATCATGCTGCAGGCAAGGGACTCTCTTTACCCCCGATCTCCCCGGACGGCATACCGCACTCGCATCCCTCACTCGATCCCCAGAGCACAGCGATTCTGGAACACCCAGCTCTCACATGGTAAGCTCCACCTCCGGCTCAGCGTCACATTAAGGGGTCGGGATCTACGCACTTAAAAGGATCGTGCTGTAGGCGCACCCGTGCCTAAGGGACACACCAAAGGGCCCTTAGGTGTGGCCCTTGGGAGAGGCCCGGGGAGTACCTACACCAGAGACCTGCTACATTGTCCAGCAAAAGATTTATTGGGTGAGTCACAAATACCTCGACACCTCACCATGCTCTACAAACTTTCAACATGCTCTGTGCTGATACTGACCCTTCTCTCCCTACTTCTACCCCCACAACTGACAACAATCTACAATGACAACATTTCAATCCTTTCCCAACCAAGACCCCACACTCCAGACACACGCAACAATAAACGCACAATAGACCTCTATGTCGACTAATAGAAATTAACACCAGCCAGCAACCAAAAATACAACACTGACAGCATTGATCCAACCCCCTATTAAACACTCACTAATCAACACTTGCTCCATACAGAGAGGAGGAGTAGCCTAATGGTTAAGAACACTAGCTTGGGAACCCAGAGACCAGGGTTCGATTCCCACTAGCACTTGTTGTGGTCTTGGGTAATTTACTTAACCCTCCATTGTCTCAGAAAAATCAAAGTTATCAATGTCCCTGTTTAATGTATATTACCAAGTTTAAGTTTCAGTGTAAACCGCTTTGATTGAAATGATAAAGCAGTATATAAAACCTGTTAAACAAATAAATACACAACAAAATTCCCATAATAGCAGATTACATACTTCACAGCAACACTGACCTTACATACATCACAGAATCCTGGATTTCTACATCTGATAATGCACTCCTCAACCAACTGTTGCCTCCCAACTGCAACCTTTTCAACTGCCCCAGAACAAGCAGAAGAGGAGGTGTTTTATTCATCCCAAAAGAACACCTACACTTCACCATGCTCAATTCTCACTCCTCAGAAACGCTGGACTTCCTTACAATGACCAATAGCAACTGCACTATTTGCCTAAAATAACGAACACCATCTTCCAAGACTGAAGACTTATCAGACCTACTAGAGGAAGCAGGTGCACATTCAACAACCAATAAACACTTCCTTCTCCTTGGTGATATAAACCTTGCTTCCACCTCTACTAAACAAGCTCATGACTTCACCAATGCTATGGAAGCACTTCATCTACACCAGCTCATAACAGAGCCTACCCACACGAAAGGAGCAACACTCAATCTTGTATTAGCAGCCAAATATCTCTCAACAACCCAATTCAACACCCACATAGACCCTGTTCCATGGTCTGACCACACCATGATCTCCTTCACCCTACTAGCCAGAGTCCAGAGCCCACCCTTCCCCCAGTAGCAGTCTAGCAAACGCCGCGTCAAGCCATTCAACAAACAATCCTTTCTTGATGACGTCTCCTCACACCTAAACACCAACATACATGATCTGGACAGCATAATACACACATGGAACAAAGTGATGACTAACACCACTACCTTTACACCTCGAAACAACACTGCTGCCTCCTCTAACCACACGCAACCACCCTGGTATTCCAGTAAACTCAGAGACATCAGACGACAACTCAGGTACAACAAAAGAAGATGGAAAAAAATGCAGGACGGATCCCTCAAGGACCAATTCATCTCCAAACAGATTGAATATTGCAGCCTCCTTAACAATTGCAAAAAAGAATACTATTCCAACATCATAATGAAATTCCTCAATCGGCCCAGAGAGCTATTCTTGATTTTCCTCCCTCATGAAGGATCCCTTATCGACGTCCTCTATGAAAAGGAAGACACAACTTGATCCATAGATCATGGCAGATTACCTATACACCAAGCACTCCCTCACAACATACCTCCCCAAAGCCTCACCAAACACACTGGATAAGCCAACCCAAGTACACAGCTGGGATGCCTTCAGAATGATCTCACTACTTGAGCTCACAGATATCATCATAGACATCAATACCACTATCTCACCATTTGACCCATGTTCACACCTCCCTCTCTCAAGGATACCTACCCCCTGCCTTGAAACAAGCCTAAATAAACCCCATCCTAAAGAAGCCATCACTCGACCAATCATCCCCAAGCTCATACCGCCCTATAGGAAGCATCCCTTTCCTAGCCAAAGTAATAGAAAAAGCAGTGCAGCACCAACTCGAAGAATACGTCAACACACACGTTGCACCCTTGGACCGCCAACATGGTTTCTGCTCCTAACATGGTGTAGATACTCTTTTCATTTCACTTTTTGGCACTCTCATCAAAGGCCTTGACAAACCACACCAGGGTTTTGCAATGATATTCCTCGACATCAGTACTGTCTTCGACTCCATTTCTCACTGCACTCTCCTCCCTAGACTCAGAGACATAGGTCTTCACAATATCACATTGGACTGGTTTACATCCTACCTCTCTGATAGATAACAACCCCTTAACCTTTTCATTCTAAGACAGGGCATATCACAAAGATCAGCCTTATCGGCACTCCTCTTTAATATATACATCCAACCCATCTGCAACCTGCTCAGAAAATTCAACATGCACTTTCAGATATACGCCAATGATATTATGTTCTACACGCCCTTCCACACCCAAACTCCAGACTTCTCTACTGTCTCAGTCTGTTTCACAGCCATCACAGACCTCCTTGCTAAACTCAACCTCGTAGTGAACAGCACCAAATCCGAAGTAATACTGGTCACAAGAGATGCCACCTACATTCCTCCAGCAAAGCTTACTTTCCAACACACTGAAATCATGGTAAAAGAGGAAGTCAAATAGCTGGGTATAACCCTTGACAAGAGCCTCAACATGCTCTCCCAAATCAAGAATTCAGCTAACACTGCATACTTCAAGATGAAATTGCTCCAGCATCTACTGCCACTATATCACCATAATGACTTCAGAACTGTATTCCAATCCATCATAACACCCTACCTGGATTATGGCAACATACTGTACCAGGGTCTACCAAAGCATGCACTTTATGTGCTTCAACTCATTCAAAATACTGCTACCAGAATTTTAACGGACACCTCGAGTGCTTTTTGCATCCAGAAACTCTGACTTCGCCCCCGCCCCCTTCAGTTGTTAAGCTGAGGAACATCATCCTCCTAGTCAAATCTGAGGTAAAATATCTAGGAGTTACCCTTGAAAGGACACTCAGCCTAACTTCCCATATAAAACATACTGCTAAAACTATATTCTTCAAACTTAGGACCATTCAGCAGCTCAGACCCCTCATTGACATAGACGATTTCAGAACCGTTGTCCAAGCGCTTATTACACCACACCTAGACTACTGCAACGGTATACTACAAGGCATAACCAAGAAAAATCTACATATACTACAAATGGCCCAAAATGTCACTGCCCAGATTATTTTCAAAGCCAAACTATCCGACCACATCTCTCCCCTTCTATACTCTCTCCACTGGCTCCATGTTGCCAGTAGGATTCAATATAAATCCATAGTGACCACTTTCAAACTCATTAACAAAATAGCCCCCTCTCATTCAACCTTAATCCAGACCCCACCCCACCCAGAAAACAGAACGAGAAGAAGAGTGAATCTTAACATGCTTCTAATCCCTGACTCTATACGGAAAATGAAGCAGATAACAGGCAATTCTGCTTTTTCATACTATGCACCCAGTCAAAGGAACAATCTACCAGCCAACCTAAGAGAGATTAAAGACCTCCTAACCTTCAGAAAAGAGCTTAAAACATACCTTTTCATCCAGCGCTTCAACAACATGCAGCACACCACTGATCAGATATCACAAGAGCATGCTGATCATCAAACACAAGTTGACCCTACCTAATACATGCATCATTTTCCCCTTGCTCCAGCCTACTCACTCCCATAGGCCATACCATTTTCACACAATTCACTCGAAATCAAAGCTATATGTACATGCTGTAATATGTAAACCTGTATAAAACTGATATATTCCTGTTTGGTGTAAATAGTTATTATGAATTCATTGAACTATAAGTTTGGTCTGTTCATTGTAAATAGTTAATATGTTCTCAAAATGTTCTATGTCATTGATGTTTTCTTTGTTCTCTGTAAACTGCCCCTGATCTCTGGAAGGGGAGGTATAGAAAAAGCACACAAATAAATAAATAAAAATAAATAAGACAACACATTACTCCCACCCTCAAGAGTCTACACTGACTACCAATAGCCCAAAGGATAAAACATATGGTCGTAATTACCACTTACAAAATCTTGCACAACTTATCAGCCCCCTGCTTTGACACCCTAATCTGAAGAGCTCCCAAAACAAGAAAAAGAAGATCAGTGAACCAAAACCTACTAATCATACCACCCCTTAGGATGAAATGCACCCAACAAACCAACAACAGGACCTTCACCCTCTTCACCCCTCAGTCTAGAACTCACTCACAGAACCCATAAGATCAGCGCAGACAACTCAGGAACTGAAGAAGCTACTAATGACTCACCTCTTCATTGAACATTACGGATCTAACGAAATTACATAACATCACACAATATAACTCATACCACCCCTTGAAACATGCTAATCCCTCCCTATTTGTTAACTGCAAGTTGAATCGCCCTTAAGTTCTATGTAATTGCAATTCAGTAGAGCATGTTTATTGTTCTTCGTAAACCACTTTGGCTTAAAAGTGGTATAGAACACCTGTTTATTAATTAATTAATTATTCATACAGGGGGTACATTTTAAAAGGGATTTAGCTGCTGAAACGCAGAATTAGCTGAATAGATCCCTGTGTGTAAAATGACACACTTTAAGGGCCCAATTTTATAACAAGACACTTCTGAGTCCAAAAAGGCACCTACAGCCTTTATCAAACTGGCTTCCAAAACCAGCCCCCATGGCATGAAAATGGTGCCGCACACATTTGGATGTGCATTGACGTTGGTATAAATGCATGTATGTACTCTATGGGGCTGATGCCATACAGGGAGCACAAGGCGATACGCGCGCAAAATCCATGCAAGTCCCTCTTTTAAGGTACCTACGTATGTGGCTGGGTGCTTACACACACATTTTAGTTGGGCACTCTTCTGTAAGTGCGCGCATAAATCCAGTCACACGTACCTGCAGTTGGGTTGTGCAGGGGCGGAGCTTCAGCAGAGCATAGACAGCACCTGTATCTATGTGCATAAATTATACAATAATAGACCTTATGTGCACCACTGCGCCAATCCAGGGGCAGGCAGTTACGCCTGCAGTAGAACAGATGTAACCACGGTGCCTAGGTTAAGGGGCATGCTTTAGTTTGCAGAACCGGCTTCCAATACGCATGCAGGAACGTGCTTTCTGTATAATATTACAGAATTACCCTCTACACGCACACTCCCATTTTATAAAATGTATGGGCACACGGCAAACCGGCCTTGCTTCAACCAAACTAAATCCCCAGGAAGGACTAGAAAAAATTAAAATTACCCCCCACATGTTCACAGGGATGGCAAAAAACTACATGGAGCATATTCAAAGCTATTTAGACAGTTTGCAGACCAGTGGGGTACTCTGAGGCTAGCCAGCTAGTGTTGGGGAATTCCGGGGGTGGAGTAAAGGTGGCATTCAAGGATGGCCGGTTATCCTTTCACAGCTAAAGTTAGACACTTGAAAGGCTCACCTAACTTTAGCCGCTCTAGCGCAGCTAAATATCCCCCCTACATACATATATTGAACATTTCAGTGGACTTGTCTGGGTTTTGCCTCTTAACTCCATCCACAGATGTAGCAAGTTCAAAGTACACGTATGTGTTAGCAGATTTTCAAAGATAAACCCATCGTTGAGAATCTGTAACACTAGTACAAAAGTGCTTGGATACTTTGTGAAATCCCCCTTTTGTCTAGAGGTTAGCTTCAGGCTCACAGATCTAGCCATATTAAAACAGGCGTGGTGCTCACAGGATTCTCTCTCTCTCTTCCACAGGGGTGGTGAAGGTGGTCTTCATTCTTTATAACAACCTGGGCCTCTTTCTGTCCACGGAGAATGCCACAGTGAAGAGTGGGGGGGAGTCCAGCTCCCCCAGCCCAGCCCTCGTGGTCAACTCTCAGGTCATCGCGGCCTCTATCAACAAAGAGTCCAGCCGTGTCTTTCTCATGGACCCCGTCATCTTCACCCTCCCTCACCTAGAGGTAAGATTTTGACCCACTCTAGATAGCAAAGTTTCTAGTTGATGCTGCCCCTTCTCTGAGTTTTGAAGGAGGTGGTGATGGGATGCTGGACACATCTTATGCTCTTAAGGTGAATGCTGAGCTGCTGGAGGTATCGCAGCCCAACACCCCCAGGGGGCACTATGCTGCTAGGGATCCTGTCTTTCATACCTGGGAAATGCTCCATCACCTAGCACCAAAATGTCATGCACAACAAATGAGTGACAGAGCCGGGGATTAGAACTGATACATCAGGGATAAAGCAACTGATTATGAGGTCATAACAGAGACTGGAACTGATGTACATGGAGAGAGGATAGCTCTCCCTGAGGTTATATGTATATAGCCAGTGACAGAGCGGGGATTAGAACTGATACATCAGGGATAAAGCAACTGATTATGAGGTCATAACAGAGACTGGAACTGATGTACACAGAGAGAGGATAGCTCTCCCTGAGGTCATATACGTATAGCCAGTGACAGAGCGGGGATTAGAACTGATAAATCAGGGAGATAAAATGTCTCGCACAAGGTCACACACACAGTCAGTGGCAGAGGTGGGTTCTGAAATTGGTCTCATCCCTCACATCTTCCCATCTTTCCCCCCCTTTCCCTACAGACTAAGAACCACTTCAACGCAAATTGTTCCTTTTGGAATTACTCAGAGAGGACCATGATGGGCTACTGGTCTACCCAGGGCTGCCGACTCTTGGACACCAACAAGACCCACACGACATGTTCCTGCAGTCACCTGACCAACTTTGCTTTGTTGATGACGCACCGAGAGATAGTAAGCAAGGCCTCTTGGGGGAGGGGATATTATTGCCTCTGACTGCCTGCCTGGGCTTGATAAAAGAGTGGTTGGCACCTGGTGGAGGAGGAATAGCTCTTAGACAGATTTCCCCCATGAATAAATTTACTATTGGATCTTTTGGAAAGAAAGCTGAAGGAGATGCATTCCATAAAATTGAATGTCTTGTACTGATGACATCATTAGAGTTGTGTCTGCATGAAAGCCACTGCCCAAAAATAAAGCATTAAAGTCCTGGTCTTTCACTGAGCAATTAATAATGCAAAAATGTAACTCAAATGCCCAATTTTATCAATACGGAACCAAAATCTTCTATTATCCTTCTTGGTTATTCTGAAACATATATTTACATTCTTACTTTCGTTGAAGGTCTCAGACTTTTATTGGCACTCCTTTTCAGACTTATAACATGTCTAATACCAGTGCCTATTAGCATCAATGACCTTCAGCGAACCTTTTCTAGTGATTAAGAAAATGGATGGAGCTCTTTTCTCATTCCATAATATTACGCCACAAAAGCTGCTATGAAGATTTAATCCTAACTCTACTGATGTTATCATCAAACATCAGCAAACACTTAGCTTATAGTGAAATGCTCTTCAATATGCTCCCATCACGCTCTCTGATCCCAACGCCTTCCTCAGGCGCCCCTGTCACGTTTCACTATCATTTCTTCAGGGGATCAATATTCACTGTTATTTCTAAAAAATAAAACCCAATGTTATAACCACGCCAATCTACTAATATCATATACTAAGTTCCTCCTCCCTACTACTCATTTATCCCACGAACTATATAGATCTAAATCACTTATCAAAGGAATAAACGTCGCTTACCAAAGAGATATAAATGATGCTGCACACGTTTCATTTCAATTATATAAGAGCAAAGTGAATACTCTTCAAACTTCCTTCATCCCGCTCATGAAAAACGCCGCGCATGCGGACTACCGATCACTAATCCTTATTTAAAGACCATCATCTATCATTTCATTGGAGGTTCTAATCCCTCCCCCACAGGATGTTCAATTCACCGTCAACACAAAAGGCATTTCCTCCACATCTATAGTAATCACTGGTCTTCTCCTATCCTGACCAGCAACAAAATATTCCTAAAACTAACTTCTACTTTCTCCCTACGTTTAAAACGACTTCTAGTCTAACGTTACGTTCCCTAACCCAAAAATGAGGATGAAAATAAGAATACAATCATACTAATAAAAATCCCAACATCACGACTACACTTAGGTCAAATTGATAGATGTGCCTACTCAGTTCAATTCCTCTGGACAGCGAATGATATCCTAACACTACAATGTCATCTACAATTTCTATATACATGATGACCAATCTATAGTGGCATTAAGACCTGTAGGTGTTACCGATTGCAAGGTAAAAATCCATTTCTGTTCTCTAATCAACAGGCAAAATGGGGAGACTCTGCCAAAACTGCAACTGTGGTGAAAGGCAGCATTTTTGTTCTGTCTGAGGACAACTCCTACATGGTGCAGGATGCTGTCCAGCCCTTCTCCATGGTGGAAGGAAATATGAATTGGGTGGATAGTCATGAAAACAAGAAAAGACATTGTGGGATTATGGTTCCCAGTTTCTCTGAACTGAGCAGGCCAGAGTTGCACTGATGTTGAAACAAGGTCCAGCTTAGCCTGATCCCAATGATCTGGAGCCTCTTAGCAATGACCAGAAATACCACAATTCTGCCTCACTAGCTCAGTATAAACCAGTCCTGCTTTTGATTCAGGAACAGAAGAGAATTCTGATTTCCCGTAAAGGCAGAAAGGCATAAAGCCGGGATTGGGGCAGAGGTAAAACTGTGCCGATTGCATGCCAGGCGCCACATTCCTAAGTGCCACTGATGCGAGAGGGAAGCCCAATGCAGGCAGGGCCTGTGAAACTCCAGATATAACATGGTTTCCCAGAAGTGTAAGACACCCCCCCCCCCCCTTGCAAGATGCAGAGTGCAGCTACGGTACAGGAGAGATGAGGCTAGCAGCAGCAATTCTGCAACATCCATTGTAAGCCTCAAACTAAATAAGGAAAGCGTGGAGCTAAAAAATTCAGTCATAATACAGAAGTGCAGAAATGCCTGGGGATGGTCTTTAATCCCTGCAGTGTGCGATACAGTGAGATGGAAGGCATGGAAATACCTGGGGATGGTCTTTATTTCCTGCAGTGTGTGATACAGTCAGAGAGAGGGGATAGAAATGTCTGGGGATGATCTTTATTCCCTGCAGTGTGTGATACAGTGAGAGAGAAGGGATAGAAATGCCTGGGGATGGTCTTTGTTTCCTGCAGTGTGTGATACAGTGAGATGGAAGGCATGGAAATACCTGGGGATGGTCTTTAATCCCTGCAGTGTGTGATACAGTGAGAGAGAAGAGATAGAAATGCCTGGGGATGGTCTTTATTCCCTGCAGTGTGTGATACAGTGAGATGGAAGGGATGGAACTGGCTGGGATGGTCTTTATTCCCTGCAGTGTGTGATACAGTGAGAGAGAAGGGATAGAAATGCCTGGGGATGGTCTTTATTCCCTGCAGTGTGTGATGCAGTGAGATAGAAGGGCTGGAAATGCCTGGGATGGTCTTTATTCCCTGCAGTGTGTGATACAGTGAGAGAGAAGGGATAGAAATGCCTGGGGATGGTCTTTATTCCCTGCAGTGTGTGATACAGTCAGAGAGAGGGGATAGAAATGTCTGGGGATGGTCTTTATTCCCTGCAGTGTGTGATACAGTGAGAGAGAAGGGATAGAAATGCCTGGGGATGGTCTTTATTCCCTGCAGTGTGTGATACAGTCAGAGAGAGGGGATAGAAATGTCTGGGGATGGTCTTTATTTCCTGCAGTGTGTGATACAGTGAGAGAGAAGGGATAGAAATGCCTGGGGATGGTCTTTATTTCCTGCAGTGTGTGATACAGTGAGAGAGAAGGGATAGAAATGTCTGGGGATGGTCTTTATTTCCTGCAGTGTGTGATACAGTGAGAGAGAAGGGATAGAAATGCCTGGGGATGGTCTTTATTTCCTGCAGTGTGTGATACAGTCAGAGAGAAGGGATAGGAATCCCTGGGGATAGTCTTTAATCCCTGCAGTGTGTGATACAGTGAGATAGAAGTGATAGAAATATCTGTGAATGGTCTTTATTCCTTGCAGTGTGTGATACAGTGACATAGAAGGGATGGAAATGCCTGGGGATGGTATTTATTTCCTGCAGTGGGCAATACAGTGAGAGAGAAGGGATAGAAATGGCTGGGAATGGTCTTTATTCCCTTCAGTGTGTGATACAATGTGATAGAAGGGATAGAAATGCCTGGTGATGGTCTTTATTTCCTGCAGTGTGTGATGCAGTGAGATAGAAGTGATAGAAATATCTGTGAATGGTCTTTATTCCTTGCAGTGTGTGATACAGTGACATAGAAGGGATGGAAATGCCTGGGGATGGTCTTTATTCCCTGCCATGTGTGATACAGTGAGAGAGAAGGGATAGAAATGCCTGGGGATGGTCTTTATTCCCTGCAGTGTGTGATACAGTCAGAGAGAGGGGATAGAAATGTCTGGGGATGATCTTTATTCCCTGCAGTGTGTGATACAGTGAGAGAGAAGGGATAGGAATCCCTGGGGATAGTCTTTAATCCCTGCAATGTGTGATACAGTGAGAGAGAAGGGATAGAAATGGCTGGGAATGGTCTTTATTCCCTTCAGTGTGTGATACAATGTGATAGAAGGGATAGAAATGCCTGGTGATGGTCTTTATTTCCTGCAGTGTGTGATGCAGTGAGATAGAAGTGATAGAAATATCTGTGAATGGTCTTTATTCCTTGCAGTGTGTGATACAGTGACATAGAAGGGATGGAAATGCCTGGGGATGGTATTTATTTCCTGCAGTGGGCAATACAGTGAGAGAGAAGGGATAGAAATGTCTGGGGATGGTCTATATTCCTTTCAATGTGTGATACAGTGAGATAGAAGGGATGAAATGCCTGGGAATGGACTTTATTCCCTGCAGTGTGTGATACAGTGAGATAGAGGTGAAAGAAATGCCTGGGGATGGTCTTTATTCCCTGCAGTGTGTGTGATGTAGTGAGATAGAAGGAATGGAAATGTCTGGGGATGGTCTTTATTCCCTGCCATGTGTGATACAGTGAGAGAAAAGGGATAGAAATGTCTAGGTATGGTCTTTACTCGAGGCAGGGTATTATACAGTGAGATAGATGTGATAGAAATTCCTGGCAATGGCCTTAATTCCCTGCAGTGTGTGATACAGTGAGATAGAAGGGATGGAAATGCCTGGGGATGGTCTTTATTCTGACCAGTGTGTGATGCAGTGAGAGTGAAGGGATAGAAATGCCTGGGGATGGTCTTTATTCCCTGCAGTGTGTGATACAGTGAGAGAGAAGGGATAGATGTGCCTGAGGATGGTCTTTATTCCCTGCATTGTGTGATACAGTGAGAGAGAAGGGATAGAAATGCCTGGGGATGGTCTTTATTCCCTGCATTGTGTGATACAGTGAGAGAAAAGGGATAGAAATATCCGGGGATGGTCTTTACTCGTGAGATAGAAGGGATAGAAATGCCTGGGGATGGATGTTACTCATGGCAGGGTATGATACAGTGAGATAGAAGGGCTAGAAATGCCTGGGGATGGCCTTTATTCCCTGCAGTGTGTGATACAGTGAGGAAGGGATGGAAACGCCTAGGGACAGCATTTATTCCCTGCAGTGTGTGATACAGTGAGATAGAGGTGAAAGAAATGCCTGGGGATGGTATTTATTCCCTGCAGTGTGTGTGATGCCGTGAGAGAGAAGGAATGGAAATGTCTGGGGATGTTCTTTATTCCCTACAGTGTGCGATACAGTGAGAGAGAAGGGGTAGAAATGTCTAGGGATGGTCTTTACTCACTGCAGGTATGATACAGTGAGATAGAATTGATAGAAATACCTGGATATGGTCTTTAATCCCTGCAATGTGTGATACAGTGAGGTGGAAGGGATGGAAATGCCTTGGGATGGTCTTTATTCCTTGCAGTGTGTGATGCAGTGAGAGAGAATGGATAGAAATGTCTGGGATTGTCTTTATTCCATGCAGTGTGTGATACAGTGAGATAGAAGTGATAGAAATGCCTGTGGATGATCTTTATTCACTGCAGTTGGGATACAATGAGATAGAGGTGAAAGAAATGCCTAGGGATGGTCTTTATTCCCTGCAGTGTGTGATATAGTGAGAGAGAAGGGATATAAATGTCTTGGGATGGTCTTTACTCACTGCAGGGAATGATACAGTAAGATAGAAGGACTAGAAATGCCTGGCAATAGTCTTTATTCCCCGCAGTGTGTGATACAGTGAGATAAAAGTGATAGAAATGCCTGGGGATGGTCTATATCCCTGCAGTGTTTGATACAGTGAGCTAGAAGAGATGGAAATGCCTAGGAACCTCCTTTATTTCCTGCAGTATGTGATACAGTGAGCTAGAAGGGATAGAAATGCCTGGCAATGGTCTTTGTTCTTTGCAGTGTGTGATACAGTGAGATAGTAGGGATGGAAATGCCTGGGGAAAGTCTTTATTCCCTGCAGTGTGTGATACAGTGAGATTGAAGGGATAGAAATGCCTGAGGATAGTCTTTATTCCGTGCAGTGTGTGATACAGTGAGATAGAAGGGATAGAAATGCCTGGCAATGGTCTTTGTTCTTTGCAGTGTGTGATACAGTGAGATAGTAGGGATGGAAATGCCTGGGGAAAGTCTTTATTCCCTGCAGTGTGTGATACAGTGAGATTGAAGGGATAGAAATGCCTGAGGATAGTCTTTATTCCGTGCAGTGTGTGATACAGTGAGATAGAAGGGATAGAAATGCCTGGCAATGGTCTTTGTTCTTTGCAGTATGTGATACAGTGAGATAGTAGGGATGGAAATGCCTGGGGATGGTCTTTATTCCCTGCAGTGTGTGATACAGTGAGAGAGGATAGAAATGTCTAAGGATGGTCTTTACTCTCGCAGGGTATAATACAGTGAGATAGAAGTGATAGAAATGCCTGGCAATGGTCTTTGTTCTTTGCAGTGTGTGATACAGTGAGATAGTAGGGATGGAAATGCCTGGGGAAAGTCTTTATTCCCTGCAGTGTGTGATACAGTGAGATTGAAGGGATAGAAATGCCTGAGGATAGTCTTTATTCCCTGCAGTGTGTGATACAGTGAGATTGAAAGGATAGAAATGCCTGAGGATAGTCTTTATTCCCTGCAGTGTGTGATACAGTGAGATTGAAGGGATAGAAATGCCTGAGGATAGTCTTTATTCCCTGCAGTGTGTGATACAGTGAGATTGAAAGGATAGAAATGCCTGAGGATAGTCTTTATTCCCTGCAGTGTGTGATACATTGAGAGAGAAGGGATAGATATGCCTGGGGATGATCTTTAATCCCTGCAATGTGTGATACAGTGAGATGGAAGGGATGGATCTGGCTGGGGATGGTCTTTATTCCCTGCAGTGTGTGATACAGTGAGATTGAAAGGATAGAAATACCTGAGGATAGTCTTTATTCCCTGCAGTGTGTGATACAGTGAGATTGAAGGGATAGAAATGCCTGAGGATAGTCTTTATTCCCTGCAGTGTGATACAGTGAGATAGAAGGGATAGAAATGTCTGGGGATAGTCTTTATTCCCTGCAATGTGTGATACAGTGAGATGGAAGGGATAGAAATGTCTGGGGATAGTCTTTATTCCCTGCAGTGTGTGATACAGTGAGATAGAAGGGATAGAAATGTCTGGGATTGTCTTTATTCCCTGCAATGTGTGATACAGTGAGAGAGAAGGGATAGAAATGCCTGGGGATGGTCTTTATTCCCCGCAGTGTGTGATACAGTGAGAGAGAAGGGATAGAAATGCCTGGGGATGATCTTTATTCCCTGCAGTGTGTGATACAGTGAGAGAGAAGGGATAGAAATGCCTGAGGATAGTCTTTATTCCCTGCAGTGTGTGATACATTGAGAGAGAAGGGATAGATATGCCTGGGGATGATCTTTAATCCCTGCAATGTGTGATACAGTGAGATGGAAGGGATGGATCTGGCTGGGGATGGTCTTTATTCCCTGCAGTGTGTGATACAGTGAGATTGAAAGGATAGAAATGCCTGAGGATAGTCTTTATTCCCTGCAGTGTGTGATACATTGAGAGAGAAGGGATAGATATGCCTGGGGATGATCTTTAATCCCTGCAATGTGTGATACAGTGAGATGGAAGGGATGGAACTGGCTGGGGATGGTCTTTATTCCCTGCAGTGTGTGATACAGTGAGAGAGAAGGGATAGAAATGTCTGGAGATGGTCTTTATTCCCTACAATGTGTGATTTAGTGAGAGAGAAGGGATAGAAATGTCTGGAGATGGCTGTTACTCATGGTAGGGTATGATACAGTGAGATAGAAGGGATAGAAATGCCTGGGGATGTTCTTTATTCCCTGCAGTGTGATACAGTGAGATAGAAGGGATAGAAATGTCTGGGGATAGTCTTTATTCCCTGCAGTGTGTGATACAGTGAGAGAGAAGGGATAGAAATGTCTGGGGATAGTCTTTATTCCCTGCAGTGTGTGATACAGTGAGAGAGAAGGAATAGAAATGTCTGGGGATAGTCTTTATTCCCTGCAGTGTGTGATACAGTGAGATAGAAGGGATAGAAATGTCTGGGGATAGTCTTTATTCCCTGCAATGTGTGATACAGTGAGATGGAAGGGATAGAAATGTCTGGGGATAGTCTTTATTCCGTGCAGTGTGTGATACAGTGAGATAGAAGGGATAGAAATGTCTGGGATTGTCTTTATTCCCTGCAATGTGTGATACAGTGAGAGAGAAGGGATAGAAATGCCTGGGGATGGTCTTTATTCCCCGCAGTGTGTGATACAGTGAGAGAGAAGGGATAGAAATGCCTGGGGATAGTCTTTATTCCCTGCAGTGTGTGATACAGTGAGAGAGAAGGGATAGAAATGCCTGGGGATGGTCTTTATTCCCTGCAGTGTGTGATACAGTGAGATGGAAGGGATGGAACTGGCTGGGGATGGTCTTTATTCCCTGCAGTGTGTGATACAGTGAGAGAGAAGGGATAGAAATGCCTGGGGATGATCTTTATTCCCTGCAGTGTGTGATACAGTGAGAGAGAAGGGATAGAAATGCCTGGGGATGGTCTTTATTCCCTGCAGTGTGTGATACAGTGAGAGAGAAGGGATAGAAATGCCTGAGGATAGTCTTTATTCCCTGCAGTGTGTGATACAGTGAGAGAGAAGGGATAGAAATGTCTGGGGATAGTCTTTATTCCCTGCAATGTGTGATACAGTGAGATGGAAGGGATAGAAATGTCTGGGGATAGTCTTTATTCCGTGCAGTGTGTGATACAGTGAGATAGAAGGGATAGAAATGTCTGGGATTGTCTTTATTCCCTGCAATGTGTGATACAGTGAGAGAGAAGGGATAGAAATGCCTGGGGATGGTCTTTATTCCCCGCAGTGTGTGATACAGTGAGAGAGAAGGGATAGAAATGCCTGGGGATAGTCTTTATTCCCTGCAGTGTGTGATACAGTGAGAGAGAAGGGATAGAAATGCCTGGGGATGGTCTTTATTCCCTGCAGTGTGTGATACAGTGAGATGGAAGGGATGGAACTGGCTGGGGATGGTCTTTATTCCCTGCAGTGTGTGATACAGTGAGAGAGAAGGGATAGAAATGCCTGGGGATGATCTTTATTCCCTGCAGTGTGTGATACAGTGAGAAAGAAGGGATAGAAATGCCTGGGGATGGTCTTTATTCCCTGCAGTGTGTGATACAGTGAGAGAGAAGGGATAGAAATGCCTGAGGATAGTCTTTATTCCCTGCAGTGTGTGATACAGTGAGAGAGAAGGGATAGAAATGCCTGGGGATGGTCTTTATTCCCTGCAGTGTGTGACACAGTGAGAGAAGGGATAGAAATGTCTGGGAATGGTCTTTATTCCCTGCCGTGTGTGATACAGTGAGATAGAAGGGATAGAAATGTCTGGGGATGGTCTTTATTCCCTGTAGTGTGTGATACAGTGAGATAGAAGGGATAGAAATGCCTGGGGATGGTCTTTATTCCCTGCAATGTGTGATACAGTGAGATAGAAGGGATAGAAATGCCTGGGGATGGACTTTATCCCCTGCAGTGTGTGATACAGTGAGATATAATGTATGGAAATGCCTGGAGATTGTCTTTATTCCCTGCAGTGTGTGATACAGTAAGAGAGAAGTGGTAGAAATGCCTGGGGATGGTCTTTATTCACTGCAGTGTGTGATACAGTAAGAGAGAAGTGATAGAAATGCCTGTGGATGGTCTTTATTCCCTGCAGTGTGTGATATAGTGAGATAGAAGTGATGGAAATGTCTGTGGATGTTCTTTATTCTTTGCAGTGTGTGATACAGTGAGGTAGATGGGATAGAAATGTCTGGGGTTGTCTTTATTCCCTGCAATGTGTGATATAATGATAAAGAAGGGATACAAATGCCTGGATATGGTCTTTATTCCCTGCAGTGTGTGATACAGTGAGATAGAAGGGATAGAAATGTCTGAGGATGGTCTTTATTTCCTGCAGTGTGTGAATAGAGTAAGATGGAGTGAATAGAAATTACTTTAGATGGTCTTTATTCCCTGCAGTGTGTGATGCAGTGAGATAGAAGGGCTGGAAATGCCTGGGATGGTCTTTATTCCCTGCAGTGTGTGATGCAGTGAGATAGAAGGGCTGGAATTGCTTGGGATGGTCTTTATTTCCTGCAGTGTGTGATACAGTGAGATAGAAGGGATAGAAATGCCTGGGGATGGTCTTTATTCCCTGCAATGTGTGATACAGTGAGAGAGAAGGGATAGAAATGCCTGAGGATAGTCTTTATTCCCTGCAGTGTGTGATACAGTGAGAGAGAAGGGATAGAAATGCCTGGGGATGGTCTTTATTCCCTGCAGTGTGTGACACAGTGAGAGAAGGGATAGAAATGTCTGGGAATGGTCTTTATTCCCTGCCGTGTGTGATACAGTGAGATAGAAGGGATAGAAATGTCTGGGGATGGTCTTTATTCCCTGCAGTGTGTGATACAGTGAGATAGAAGGGATAGAAATGTCTGAGGATGGTCTTTATTTCCTGCAGTGTGTGAATACAGTAAGATGGAGTGAATAGAAATTACTTTAGATGATCTTTATTCCCTGCAGTGTGTGATGCAGTGAGATAGAAGGGATGGAAATGCCTGGGATGGTCTTTATTCCCTGCAGTGTGTGATGCAGTGAGATAGAAGGGCTGGAAATGCCTGGGATGGTCTTTATTTCCTGCAGTGTGTGAATACAGTAAGATAGAGTGAATAGAAATTACTTTGGATGATCTTTATTCCCTGCAGTGTGTGATGCAGTGAGATAGAAGGGCTGGAAATGCCTGGGATGGTCTTTATTCCCTGCAGTGTGTGATGCAGTGAGATAGAAGGGCTGGAAATGCCTGGGATGGTCTTTATTTCCTGCAGTGTGTGAATACAGTGAGATAGAGTGAATAGAAATTACTTTGGATGGTCTTTATTCCCTGCAGTGTGTGATGCAGTGAGATAGAAGGGATGGAAATGCCTGGGATGGTCTTTAATCTGTGTATTCCAGCTCTTTGTGAACTGTTTTATGGTACAATCATTTCCAGGCTATAGTACCTCCAGGAGGCTTCTTGATGGCGGGCACTGATGGAGGATCTCATTGTTCAGCTTCTGATGGGGTGGGGTATGCCAATATGGGGGCTCTGGTAAGATCTCTCATGAAGGGGTCTCTTTTTTTCTGATTAATTTTCAGGTTTGGTTTCTGTCAGACTCAGCACTCAGGGCGGCTGGCAGTCAATGAGCAGATTAAAAGCTCTCTGCTAGGAGAAGGTTATAGGCAAATTAGTGACTGTGTTAATTACAGCCCCCTGCCCTGCATGGTCTGTGGTCTCATCTAACTCGGCAGTGTGTGAGGCGTGCTAAAGGCGAGCTGCCCATAGAATGCTATTATCCAGGTTACCAGTCACAGATTAAGGCATTGCAGACCTAGAAGTCCCTGCAGGTAACGAGTTTAAATCCAGATGTACCTGTCTAGACTGGAGTAAGGAGCTAGCTAACTGGAAAATCCCTCCTTTACCTTGCATAGCTTCAGGGTTGCCAGTCTGCCTCATGCCCTAGTGCATGCTGGAGCTGGTTGTCCTGTGGGTCAACAGGGGTGGGTGAATTGGCAACCCAGGAGCAAGTTAGCACAATGATTGTTTTCTAACAGTGAGTTCCTCTCTCCTTCTGCCAGTACCAGGGCCGGATTAATGAACTCCTCCTGTCCGTGATCACCTGGGTGGGCATTGTGATCTCTCTGGTTTGTCTGGCTATCTGCATCTCCACCTTCTGCTTCCTGCGAGGCCTCCAGACAGACCGGAATACCATCCATAAGAACTTGTGTATCAATCTGTTTGTAGCTGAGCTCCTTTTCCTGGTCGGCATCGATAAAACACAATATGAGGTGAGCATGACTGGACAGATGAGTAAGAGAGAAGGCCGCTGGGATTTTCTGGATACTTCCATGGGTCCCAGATTAGCCACTGTCGGAAACAAGATGCTGGGTTTGATAGGTCATTGGTCTGACCCAGCACAGAATGTTCTTATGGGACTGCGGTTCCATGTCTAATGTTTGGGCATAGCTGATCCTGATTTCAGCTCTCCCTCTTCCTCGCATGCAGCAACTTGGGGTGAATGGGGGATATAATACCAGGACTGGATCAGTGTGCCCCCACTAATGACCCGGAGTTCACTGGCAAACCTGGACTTGCTTGGCCCTCTCTGATTGCCTTCCTTCTCCTCTGTGTCTCTTTCACACCATGCCCCCCCCCTCTCTCTTATTTATTGGACCCCTCTGTCTCTTTCAGATTGCCTGTCCCGTCTTTGCTGGTCTATTACACTATTTCTTTCTGGCGGCCTTCTCCTGGATGTGTCTGGAGGGCGTCCATCTCTACCTGATGCTGGTGGAAGTCTTCGAGAGCGAATACTCCCGCAAAATTTACTACTATCTCTGGGGCTACTTTTTCCCGGCGCTGGTGGTTGGGATTGCAGCTGCAATTGACTACCGTGGCTATGGCACCGACAAGGCGTAAGTACTAGCTCCAACTGGGCCACTCTACTGGTGACAGGTCTTTGAGGTGACCAACATCCAACAGATCCTAAGTTTTGATCAATGGCTGAACTGTAACCCCACACTGAAGACTAATTCTGTCTTCTGCATTATCAGATTCTGCAGGCGTCTGTAATGAAATCAAAGTTTGCCCTCTGATTTTGTTCTCCTATTTTATTTCCCTGAATCTGCCCCTCAAAACTGTTTCCTAAAGTGATGCCCCCTCCCCCCCCAAAAAAGAAACATGCTAATGCCTCCAGTGATCCCCTTTGTCCTTCTTGACAGCTGCTGGCTTCGGGTGGATAACTATTTTATCTGGAGTTTCATTGGACCGGTTTCCCTCGTCATCTTGGTAAGGTTAACATCTGGGGTAATTCGATTGTGGCCTCTTTGCCCTCGGAATATGCACAGTGCATCTCAATCCTGCCTTCCAGAGCTAAGATGTACACAGAGAGCTCTGTTGGCCTTCCTGGGAATGTTATAGTGCTGCATTACATTTTCCAAAATAGATCAGAGGCCATCCCAGAGTCCTCCAGTGCCACTTTTTCCTTCAAACCTGGCCTTCAGTGGTTGCTACTGACGTTCCTCACATCTGCAGTGCCCTGCTAATCTAGCCAGTTCGTGTCACAGTAATCATTATCCACCCTTGTTCCCCTGGCCTGTCTGCTGTCTTCCATCTCCCAATGAGAAATCAATGGCTGATTTAATCAGTATATCTGTTACAGAAAGTGGGTCTGCAATAAGGAGCAATCTTAGCCAGGTCGATGGAGTGCAAAGTGCTGGGAGATTCTCTTTGATTGCAACTGCTGTTGGGGGGGGGGGGCGGGGGGAGGGACAGTAACTGTCCACAGTGCTGGAAGCTCTCGGCCCCTGGCATTGATTCTCTCTCCACTACCCAACAACTCCCCTCCTGCTTCCCAGAGAGAAATCCACAGAGAATAAATAACTAGCACATCAGAGTGAGAGAAAGGGAGGGAGATGGTGCCCTCCTAGTGTGGGACAGAAGGAGCTTTGGGAATGATAGGGAGGGAGATGGTCCTTTCCCAGTGTGGAGCACTAGGAGATCTGGGGATGAGAGGGAGGGAGATGGTGCCCTCCTAGTGTGGGACAGAAGGAGCTTTGGGAATGAGAGGGAGGGAGATGGTGCCTCCTAGTGTGGGACAGAAGGAGCTTTGGGAATGACAGGGAGGGAGATGGTCCTTTCCCAGTGTGGAGCACTAGGAGATCTGGGGATGAGAGGGAGGGAGATAGTCCTTTCCCAGTGTGGAGCACTAGGAGCTTTGGGAATGAGAGGGAGGGAGATGGTGCCCTCCTAGTGTGGGACAGAAGGAGCTTTGGGAATGAGAGGGAGGGAGATGGTGCCCTCCTAGTGTGGGACAGAAGGAGCTTTGGGAATGAGAGGGAGGGAGATGGTGCCCTCCTAGTGTGGGACAGAAGGAGCTTTGGGAATGAGAGGGAGGGAGATGGTGCCCTCCTAGTGTGGGACAGAAGGCGCTTTGGGAATGAGAGGGAGGGAGATGGTGCCCTCCTAGTGTGGGACAGAAGGAGCTTTGGGAATGAGAGGGAGGGAGATGGTGCCCTCCTAGTGTGTGGCAGAAGGAGCTTTGGGAATGAGAGGGAGGGAGATGGTGCCTCCTAGTGTGGGACAGAAGGCGCTTTGGGAATGAGAGGGAGGGAGATTGTGCCCTCCTAGTGTGTGGCAGAAGGAACTTTGGGAATGAGAGGGAGGGAGATGGTGCCCTCCTAGTGTGGGACAGAAGGAGCTTTGGGAATGAACGGGAGGGAGATGGTGCCTTCTAGTGTGGGACAGAAGGTGCTTTGGGAATGAGAGGGGGAGGGAGATGGTGCCCTCTTAGTGTGTGGCAGAAGGAGCTTTGGGAATGAGAGGGAGGGAGATGGTGCCCTCCTAGTGTGGGACAGAAGGAGCTTTAGGAATGAGAAAGAGGGAGATGGTGCCTCCTAGTGTGGGACAGAAGGAGCTTTGGGAATGAGAGGGAGGGAGATGGTGCCTCCTAGTGAGGGACAGAAGGCGCTTTCGGAATGAGAGGGAGGGAGATGGTGCCTCCTAGTGTGGGACAGAAGGCGCTTTCGGAATGAGAGGGAGGGAGATGGTGCCTCCTAGTGTGGGACAGAAGGCGCTTTGGGAATGAGAGGGAGGGAGATGGTGCCCTCCTAGTGTGGGAGAAAAGGAACTTTGGGAATGAGAGGGAGGGAGATGGTGCCTCCTAGTGTGGGACAGAAGGAGCTTTGGGAATGAGAGGGAGGGAGACGGTGCCCTCCTAGTGTGGGAGAAAAGGAGCTTTGGGAATGAGAGGGAGGGAGATGGTGCCTCCTAGTGTGGGACAGAAGGAGCTTTGGGAATGAGAGGGAGGGATATGGTGCCCTCCTAGTGTGGGACAGAAGGAGCTTTGGGAATGAGAGGGAGGGAGATGGTGCCTCCTAGTGTGGGACAGAAAGCGCTTTGGGAATGAGAGGGAGGGAGATGGTGCCTCCTAGTGTGGGACAGAAGGCGCTTTGGGAATGAGAGGGAGGGAGATGGTGCCTCCTAGTGTGGGACAGAAGGCGCTTTGGGAATGAGAGGGAGGGAGATGGTGCCTCCTAGTGTGGGACAGAAAGCGCTTTGGGAATGAGAGGGAGGGAGATGGTGCCTCCTAGTGTGGGACAGAAGGAGCTTTGGGAATGAGAGGGAGGGAGATGGTCCTTTCCCAGTGTGGAGCACTAGGAGATCTGGGGGTGAGAAGGAGGGAGATGATGCCTCCTAGTGTGGGACAGAAGGTGCTTTGGGAATGAGAGGGAGGGAGATGGTGCCCTCCTAGTGTGGGACAGAAGGAGCTTTAGGAATGACAGGGAGGGAGATGGTCCTTTCCCAGTGTGGAGCACTAGGAGATCTGGGGGTGAGAAGGAGGGAGATGATGCCTCCTAGTGTGGGACAGAAGGTGCTTTGGGAATGAGAGGGAGGGAGATGGTGCCCTCCTAGTGTGTGGCAGAAGGAGCTTTGGGAATGAGAGGGTGGGAGATGGTGCCCTCCTAGTGTGGGACAGAAGGAGCTTTAGGAATGAAAGGGAGGGAGATGGCCCTTTCCCGGTGTGGAGCACTAGGAGATCTGGGGGTGAGAGGGAGGGAGATGGTGCCTCCTAGTGTGGGACAGAAGGCACTTTGGGAATGAGAGGGAGGGAGATGGTGCCTCCTAGTGTGGGACAGAAGGCGCTTTGGGAATGAGAGGGAGGGAGATGGTGCCTCCTAGTGTGGGACAGAAGGAGCTTTGGGAATTAGAGGGAGGGAGATGGTGCCCTCCTAGAGTGGGACAGAAGGCGCTTTGGGAATGAGAGGGAGGGAGATGGTGCCCTTCTAGTGTGGGACAGAAGGAACTTTAGGAATGACAGGGAGGGAGATGGTCCTTTCCCAGTGTGGAGCCCTAGGAGATCTGGGGGTGAGAGGGAGGGAGATGGTGCCCTCCTAGTGTGTGGCAGAAGGAGCTTTGGGAATGAGAGGGAGGGAGATGGTGCCCTCCTAGTGTGGGACAGAAGGAGCTTTAGGAATGACAGGGAGGGAGATGGTCCTTTCCCAGTGTGGAGCACTAGGAGATCTGGGGGTGAGAAGGAGGGAGATGATGCCTCCTAGTGTGGGACAGAAGGTGCTTTGGGAATGAGAGGGAGGGAGATGGTGCCCTCCTAGTGTGTGGCAGAAGGAGCTTTGGGAATGAGAGGGTGGGAGATGGTGCCCTCCTAGTGTGGGACAGAAGGAGCTTTAGGAATGAAAGGGAGGGAGATGGCCCTTTCCCGGTGTGGAGCACTAGGAGATCTGGGGGTGAGAGGGAGGGAGATGGTGCCTCCTAGTGTGGGACAGAAGGCACTTTGGGAATGAGAGGGAGGGAGATGGTGCCTCCTAGTGTGGGACAGAAGGCGCTTTGGGAATGAGAGGGAGGGAGATGGTGCCTCCTAGTGTGGGACAGAAGGAGCTTTGGGAATTAGAGGGAGGGAGATGGTGCCCTCCTAGAGTGGGACAGAAGGCGCTTTGGGAATGAGAGGGAGGGAGATGGTGCCCTTCTAGTGTGGGACAGAAGGAACTTTAGGAATGACAGGGAGGGAGATGGTCCTTTCCCAGTGTGGAGCCCTAGGAGATCTGGGGGTGAGAGGGAGGGAGATGGTGCCCTCCTAGTGTGTGGCAGAAGGAGCTTTGGGAATGAGAGGGAGGGAGATGGTGCCCTCCTAGTGTGGGACAGAAGGAGCTTTAGGAATGAGAGGGAGGGAGATGGCCCTTTCCCGGTGTGGAGCACTAGGAGATCTGGGGGTGAGAGGGAGGGAGATGGTGCCCTCCTAGTGTGTGGCAGAAGGAGCTTTGGGAATGAGAGGGAGGGAGATGCTGCCTCCTAGTGTGGGACAGAAGGCACTTTGGGAATGAGAGGGAGGGAGATGGTGCCTCCTAGTGTGGGACAGAAGGAGCTTTGGGAATGAGAGGGAGGGAGATGGTGCCTCCTAGTGTGGGACAGAAGGCGCTTTGGGAATGAGAGGGAGGGAGATGGTGCCTCCTAGTGTGGGATAGAAGGAGCTTTGGGAATGAGAGGGAGGGAGATGGTGCCCTCCTAGTGTGGGACAGAAGGAGCTTTGGGAATGAGAGGGAGGGAGATGGTGCCTCCTAGTGTGGGACAGAAGGCGCTTTGGGAATGAGAGGGAGGGATATGGTGCCCTCCTAGTATGTGGCAGAAGGAGCTTTGGGAATGAGAGGGAGGGAGATGGTGCCTCCTAGTGTGGGACAGAAGGCGCTTTGGGAATGAGAGGGAGGGAGATGGTGCCTCCTAGTGTGGGACAGAAGGCACTTTCGGAATGAGAGGGAGGGAGATGGTGCCCTCCTAGTTTGTGGCAGAAGGAGCTTTGGGAATGAGAGGGAGGGAGATGGTGCCCTCCTAGTGTGGGAGAAAAGGAGCTTTGGAAATGAGAGGGAGGGAGATGGTGCCTCCTAGTGTGTGGCAGAAGGAGCTTTGGGAATGAGAGGGAGGGAGATGGTGCCTCCTATTGTGGGACAGAAGGCGCTTTCGTAATGAGAGGGAGGGAGATGGTGCCTTCTAGTGTGGGACAGAAGGCGCTTTCGGAATGAGAGGGAGGGAGATGGTGCCTCCTAGTGTGGGATAGAAGGCGCTTTCGGAATGAGAGGGAGGGAGATGGTGCCCTCCTAGTGTGGCAGAAGGAGCTTTGGGAATGAGAGGGAGGGAGTTGGTGCCTCCTAGTGTGGGACAGAAGGAGCTTTGGGAATGAGAGGGAGGGAGATGGTGCCTCCTAGTGTGGGACAGAAGGCGCTTTGGGAATGAGAGGGAGGGAGATGGTGCCCTCCTAGTGTGTGGCAGAAGGAGCTTTGGGAATGAGAGGGAGGGAGATGGTGCCCTCCTAGTGTGGGAGAAAAGGAGCTTTGGAAATGAGAGGGAGGGAGATGGTGCCTCCTAGTGTGTGGCAGAAGGAGCTTTGGGAATGAGAGGGAGGGAGATGGTGCCGCCTAGTGTGGGACAGAAGGCGCTTTCGTAATGAGAGGGAGGGAGATGGTGCCTCCTAGTGTGGGACAGAAGGTGCTTTCGGAATGAGAGGGAGGGAGATGGTGCCTCCTAGTGTGGGATAGAAGGCGCTTTCGGAATGAGAGGGAGGGAGATGGTGCCCTCCTAGTGTGTGGCAGACGGAGCTTTGGGAATGAGAGGGAGGGAGATGGTGCCCTCCTAGTGTGTGGCAGAAGGAGCTTTGGGAATGAGAGGGAGGGAGATGGTGCCCTCCTAGTGTGGGACAGAAGGAGCTTTGGGAATGAGAGGGAGGGAGATGGTGCCCTCCTAGTGTGGGACAGAAGGAGCTTTGGGAATGAGAGGGAGGGAGATGGTGCCCTCCTAGTTTTGGAGAAAAGGAGCTTTGGGAATGAGAGGGAGGGAGATGGTGCCTCCTAGTGTGGGACAGAAGGCGCTTTGGGAATGGGAGGGAGGGAGATGGCCCTTTCCCGGTGTGGAGCACTAGGAGATCTGGGGGTGAGAGGGAGGGAGATGGTACCCTCCTGGTGTGGGACAGAAGGAGCTTTGGGAATGAGGGGGAGGGAGATGGTGCCTCCTAGTGTGGGACAGAAGGCGCTTTGGGAATGAGAGGGAGGGAGATGGCCCTTTCCCGGTGTGGAGCACTAGGAGATCTGGCGGTGAGAGGGAGGGAGATGGTACCCTCCTGGTGTGGGACAGAAGGAGCTTTGGGAATGAGGGGGAGGGAGATGGTGCCTCCTAGTGTGGGACAGAAGGTGCTTTGGGAATGAGAGGGAGGGAGATGGCCCTTTCCCGGTGTGGAGCACTAGGAGATCTGGGGGTGAGAGGGAGGGAGATGGTACCCTCCTGGTGTGGGACAGAAGGAGCTTTGGGAATGAGAGGGAGGGAGGTGGCCCTTTCCCGGTGTGGGGCACTAGGAGATCTGGGGATGAGACATAAGCCCAAAAGACTGTTCTGACAGATTTTGCTTTACTTCTGTTTTTTAGATTAACCTGGTGTTTCTCATGATCACCCTACATAAGATGATCCGAAACACATCAGTGCTGAAACCTGACTCCAGTCGTCTCGATAACATCAAGTGAGTTAAGAGAAGGCTGAACCAGTCTTGCTTTTACCTTCAAAGTATTTGTTGGGTTTGAGTTGCAGTTTGTCTTAGAAAAGCAGGAAACCACATCCCAGCCTGGACTGTCGCTAGCAGTAGATGGACAAGGCGCCCACCAGGGCAGCAGTATTTTGGGGATGGCAATGGTGAATCAGCAGCAATGCAAGATGCGAGCAATCCTTGGGCACGGGACAATTTGAAGTAGTCACTCAGTGAATCAAAGTGTTGGCACTGGTGCATCATGGCAGCCATGATCCTAAGCTCCATCCTTGGCATGCTCCAGGTCATCGGACTGACTCCCAAACTGCCGCAGGCATCCAGCCCCGCCCTCCCCCAAGCTAAACCTTACCCAGCCAACACGGCACCCTCATTCCAGTGTTGCCTTCTATCTCCTCCCGCACAGGAAATAGCCTCATGCATAGCCAGGCGTCAGTAGAGCGAATGCGGCCAGCATTTGGCCGCGTGCAGTGTGACATCTAGGGATTGGCACAGGGTTATGGCAGCAGTAAAGCGGTCAGTGCGCTTTGGGTGATGTGGAGGCACACGGCTGAGGATTTCCCCACAGTGTCAGACTGTGGTCCCAGCATGTTCGGAGTGTGTGGCATGGCTGAGGACTGTGTGTGTGTGTGTCGGGCGTGTGTTACAGAAGGAAGCGAGGATTAGATGCTTGCTTGGGAGTGTTCAACTCGACTCCCTCGTGCGTCACATTCTGAAGTTTAGGTAGCAAGATGAGCCCAGTGCTCATGCTATGGTCCTGCATTCTCCATCCCCGATTCCCTTCCTGCTCCTCCCTGCATTCTCCACCTTTTCATCACCAAATTCCTTTCTCTATGTGACTTGCAGTGGAGGAGTAGCCTAATGTTTAGAGCAGTGACTTGGTAACCAAGAGACCAGCGTTTGATTCCCACTAGCACTCCTTGTGGCCTTGGGTAAGTCACTTAACCTTCCATTGCCTTGGAAGAAAGGCCTGGCAATCTACTTCTAGTGACACTGCCAAGAAAACTCAGGAGTCAGCATTGACTCAAAGACACACATTGCATTTGCATTTGACTTGCATTCTCGCCTCCTCCTTCCTGTCATGTCTCCTATTTTCTATTTCCATATCCCTTCAGACCCGTAAATCTGATGTCAGGGTAGAAACTATAATAAAGGACAAAATTACTGTACACATGGTTTAATGGGACAAAGTCCACATGGATTTAATCAAGGGAAGTCTGGCTTCTCCAATCTGCTACACTTCTTTTGAAGGTGGCAACAAACAGGTAGATAGAGATGAGTCGGTTGACATAGAGTATCTGGATATTCAGAAAGCCTTTGACAAACTCCCTGATGACAGACTCTTGAGGAAATTAAGAAGACAATGTCCTCTTGTGGACTGGCTTTTCTGGTGCGCCTTCCACCAGGCCTTGCTCTCCTGACCTCTTGTTCTCCTTCCAAGGGTCTGCCATGCTTTTCACTCCCCTTCCACTTCTGATTCCTACATATTTGTACATTACCCTCTTCCTCTCATTTTGACTCTTTCCCCTTTGTCACTCTTTTCAATTTGACTTTGAAAACCGCTATGATGACCTTTTGGCCATTGGTGGTATAGCAAAAAAAAAAAAAAAATGGAAATGAATAAATAAATAGAAGATAGAAAACAGAGAGTTAGGGTTAAATGGACAATTTTCTCAAAGGAGAAACGCGTAATCAAACTCTGGAATTCGTTACCGGAGGATGTAGTAAAAGCTGTTTGTGTAGCTGGGTTTAAAAAAGGTTTGGACAAGTTCCTGGAGGAAAGGTCCATAAACCATTATTAAACAGGACCCAGGAAAACCACTGCGTACCCCACGATGAGCATTGTGGAACCTGTGTGTCTTTTTGGGAACCTGCCAGGTACTTATGACCTGGATTGGCAACTGTTGGAAACAGGATACTGGGCTTGATGGTGGTATAGCAATGTTCTAATAGTGGAGTACCCAAGGGATCTGTGTTGGGCCCATGGCTTTTTAACATATTCATAAATGATCTGGAAATGGGAACAACAAGTGAAGTGATCAAATTTGCAGATGACACCCGATTATTCAAAGTTGTTAAATTGCATGCGGATTGTGAGAACTTGCAGGAGGACCTTGCAAGACCAAGAGACTGACTATCCTGAGGACAGATGAAATTGAATGTGGACAAGTGCAAAGTGATGCACATAGGTAAGGAAAACCCAAACTATAGCTACATGATGCTAGGCACGAGGTTATTGACAAGGACATCAAGCGCGTATTTGAAGAAGTGCATGAAGTTTCCATTGATAAGGGGCTGAGAGATGCGAATCGAACCGCAGCACCTCTGTTTTGTACTGCGGTTAAAAGACACAAGATGGAGTTGACACAAGCTGAACTCAATGGCCATGGTCAGAGAGAAAGGGGCACCTGGGTACATTTAGTTTTCCATTGCCAGTAGTTACGTCTCTTCTGGAAGTTGGTACAAGAAGAAATTACTAAATGTTCAGCCTTGGAGATGCCATGCAAGGCAAAGTAAATCTTCTGGGGGCTTATGGGAGTTTCAGAGAGGAGGAAGAGGGGTGAAGAATATTGTCAGACTGGTCTTCTTGCTGACGAAAAAATGTGTGATCATAAAATAAAGGAGAACCCCCCCCCCCCCTCCATCCCCTAGACGTGACAGCTGGGGCAGATGAGGTGCAGAGGAAGGTTGGTGAGTGATATGTAGGAGTCTGAAGCATTGCCCACATACAACCAAGGTATGTTGGCAAGCCACTTAGCCCTCCATTGCCTCAGGTACACTTAGATTGTGAGCCCTTCGGGGACAAGAGAATAAAAGGTACCTGTTTGTATATACATAAACCTCTCTGGTGTGCATAGTAAAGGGCGGTATATCAAGTGCCTAAACCATAAACCATATGATGAATTAGTGAGGAGAAGATAAATGTTAGTTGGCAGGGGTTAGGGAGGAAGGGAAGGGCGGAGGGGATGAATGAATGATGGGGTAATGAGTATAAATGAGCATGTATGTACAAATCTGGGGAAGGGCAGGTGGGGGAGGGCAGGGAGGGAAAGTAAATGCTAAATGGCCTGGATTGACCATTGTTGGAGACAGGATATTGGACTTGATGTGGGGGTTCTTGAACAGGGAGTCTCGGGAGGGAGGGGGAGTTGCTCCAGCTTGGGTGTTTATAATCGGGGAGGGTTGTGATTAGTGTGGTGGGGGATGTTTGCGGGGGAGTAATTTGGGGGGATGATTAGGAGTGTTTCTGGCAAGGGGGGTCTGATCGGAATGGGGCCAAGGATTGCAGCTACTGTTGCCTGGCTGTCTGAGGTGCAGGGTTGTGCTGCTTGCTGAGACAGGCAACATGGCTCCTCCTCTCTTGTCACTCCCTACTCCCCTCCTCGGGAACTCCAGTCTTCTGGCAGATCCCTTTTACCTGTGCCCTTCTCTGCCACTGCCAAATCTAGACTTCGTCTATTCCACCTTACTGCTCCATATGCCTGGAACAAACTATGCCAGGCGTCTTCTCTGGCCTTATTCAAATCCAGGATAAAACCCCACCTCTTCGAGGCTAAGTTTGCATCCTGATCGCCTTATTCTCCTGCTTATCAGCTCTCTGTATCTTGCCTTTCCCCTTGCTATACCCTAGTCCACAGTTGTGTGGTCTGTCTTGACTAGATGGTAAGTTCTGATGAGCAGGGACAGTCTCTTACTTGTCTGTGCAGCGCTGCGTATGACTTGTAATGCTATAGAAATGATAAGTAGTAGTAATACTATGACAATTTCTTATGTTCTTATGTTCATACCCATTTCCAAACTGCCCCCCCCCCCCCATGTTCTTTTTCATTTCATCCTCCCCTGCCTTCATTCTCTTTCCATCCCGGGCCTTTACCTTCTCCCATACTTTCACCTACTTCCTTTCACCCTTTCTCCTACCACTTTTCTCTCCCCCACTCTCTCTCAAACTTACTCTTTTCACGCCTCCTATATCCCTCTTTTCCTTCGGTCATTCCACCTTCCTACCTCATCTGCCAGTCTTCTCTTTGTCCCACTTTATTTTCTGCCCTTCCTCTTCTTCTCTTATATTCATATTTCCTCCACACATCATCCTGTCTCTCGTTCTTCTCCACTGTCTGTCCTACTTCTTCCCTCTCACTGACTGTCCCCACCCCTTCCTTTCACATGTCTTTATTTCTGCTGTGTTTGGGTTACAGGTCCTGGGCTCTAGGTGCTATTGCCCTTCTCTTCCTCCTTGGACTCACCTGGGCCTTTGGCCTCCTCTTCATCAACAAGGAGTCCATTGTCATGGCCTACCTGTTCACCACCTTCAATGCCTTCCAAGGGATGTTCATATTCATCTTCCACTGTGCCCTGCAGAAGAAGGTAAGAACCCCACTTCTTCCATTCCATGTTCATTCCAAAAGGTCTTCCTCAATCCTCACCCCCCAACGTTCCTCCTCTAACTTCAGCTCCCCACAGAGTGATGTGTTCTGTCCTCAAACCCCAACTTGACACCTTCTAACCTCATTCCCTAGCACATCTTCTTACCTCAACCCTATCACATCCTCATCTATCCTCAACCTCCAACACACATCTTCAGCTCATCACACTCCCTATTGCCTCCTTCAAAATACTGCATCTAGGCTGATAACTAGAACAAGAATTCAGGATCAGATTTAGCCTGTGCTCAAAAGTTTGCATTGACTCACGGTTAAGCAGAAAATTAATTTTAAAACCATAATGTTGATATTTAGGATATTGCATGGGATGGTTCCTCTATATATATTCACATGTGTCTGAAGTATATACCGTGATGTTGCCTTCCATTAGATATACCCTCTGGGATTAAGTTGAGAGAAACTATGAATCATACCTTGTCATGTAAGGGTCCTGCAAGCTGGAACTACTTACCAGAAGAGTTGAAGACTATTGGCGATGTTGTAGTATTTTGTAAGAAGTATAAGACCTTGTTATTTATTGTGACTTTTAACTGAGAATTTTATTGAGTTGTGACTCTCTATGTGGATGGTTATTATATGATATGTATTCTTATTTTATGATTTTGCAAACCATTTTGTAGCCCTTAATTAGGGGAAGAGGTGATTAAAAAAGTGATTAAATAAATAACCTCAACACCCAACACAGTGTAAAATCCTCAACCTCCAACTTATCTCCCTGTAACCTCATCTTCCAATACTCTCAACACATCTCCTTCTAACCTCAACCTCCAACAAATCCCCATCTATCCTCACCTCAGCACATCTCTCTCTACCCTCAATCCCCAACACATCCCCATCTATCCTCACCTCAACACATCTCTCTCTACCCTCAACCTCCAACACATCCCCATCTATCCTCACCTCAGCACATCTCTCTCTAACCTCAACCTCCAACACATCCCCATCTATCCTCACCTCAACACATCTCTCTCTAACCTTAATCCCCAACACATCCCCATCTATCCTCACCTCAACACATCTCTCTCTAACCTCAACCTCCAACACATCCCCATCTATCCTCACCTCAGCACATCTCTCTCTAACCTCAACCTCCAACACATCCCCATCTATCCTCACCTCAACACATCTCTCTCTACCCTCAATCCCCAACACATCCCCATCTATCCTCACCTCAACACATCTCTCTCTACCCTCAATCCCCAACACATCCCCATCTATCCTCACCTCAGCACATCTCTCTCTAACCTCAAGCCCCAACACATCCCCATCTATCCTCACCTCAACACATCTCTCTAACCTTAATCCCCAACACATCCCCATCTATCCTCACCTCAGCACATCTCTCTCTAACCTCAATCCCCAACACATCCCCATCTATCCTCACCTCAACACATCTCTCTCTAACCTCAACCTCCAACACATCCCCATCTATCCTCATCTCAACACATCTCTCTCTAACCTCAATCCCCAACACATCCCCATCTATCCTCACCTCAACACATCTCTCTCTAACCTTAATCCCCAACATATCCCCATCTATCCTCACCTCAACACATCTCTCTCTACCCTCAATCCCCAACACATCCCCATCTATCCTCACCTCAACACATCTCTCTCTACCCTCAATCCCCAACACATCCCCATCTATCCTCACCTCAACACATCTCTCTCTAACCTTAATCCCCAACATATCCCCATCTATCCTCACCTCAACACATCTCTCTCTACCCTCAATCCCCAACACATCCCCATCTATCCTCATCTCAACACATCTCTCTCTAACCTCAATCCCCAACACATCCCCATCTATCCTCACCTCAACACATCTCTCTCTAACCTCAATCCCCAACACATCCCCATCTATCCTCACCTCAACACATCTCTCTCTAACCTCAACCTCCAACACATCCCCATCTATCCTCACCTCAACACATCTCTCTCTACCCTCAATCCCCAACACATCCCCATCTATCCTCACCTCAACACATCTCTCTCTACCCTCAATCCCCAACACATCCCCATCTATCCTCACCTCAACACATCTCTCTCTAACCTCAACCTCCAACACATCCCCATCTATCCTCACCTCAACACATCTCTCTCTAACCTCAACCTCCAACACATCCCCATCTATCCTCACCTCAGCACATCTCTCTCTACCCTCAATCCCCAACACATCCCCATCTATCCTCACCTCAACACATCTCTCTCTACCCTCAATCCCCAACACATCCCCATCTATCCTCACCTCAACACATCTCTCTCTACCCTCAATCCCCAACACATCCCCATCTATCCTCACCTCAGCACATCTCTCTCTAACCTCAACCTCCAACACATCCCCATCTATCCTCACCTCAACACATCTCTCTCTAACCTTAATCCCCAACACATCCCCATCTATCCTCACCTCAGCACATCTCTCTCTAACCTCAATCCCCAACACATCCCCATCTATCCTCACCTCAACACATCTCTCTCTAACCTCAACCTCCAACACATCCCCATCTATCCTCATCTCAACACATCTCTCTCTAACCTCAATCCCCAACACATCCCCATCTATCCTCACCTCAACACATCTCTCTCTAACCTTAATCCCCAACATATCCCCATCTATCCTCACCTCAACACATCTCTCTCTACCCTCAATCCCCAACACATCCCCATCTATCCTCAGCTCAACACATCGCTCTACCCTCAATCCCCAACACATCCCCATCTATCCTCACCTCAACACATCTCTCTCTAACCTTAATCCCCAACATATCCCCATCTATCCTCACCTCAACACATCTCTCTCTACCCTCAATCCCCAACACATCCCCATCTATCCTCACCTCAACACATCTCTCTCTAACCTCAATCCCCAACACATCCCCATCTATCCTCACCTCAACACATCTCTCTCTAACCTCAATCCCCAACACATCCCCATCTATCCTCACCTCAACACATCTCTCTCTAACCTCAACCTCCAACACATCCCCATCTATCCTCACCTCAACACATCTCTCTCTAACCTCAACCTCCAACACATCCCCATCTATCCTCACCTCAACACATCTCTCTCTAACCTCAACCTCCAACACATCCCCATCTATCCTCACCTCAACACATCTCTCTCTAACCTCAACCTCCAACACATCCCCATCTATCCTCACCTCAGCACATCTCTCTCTACCCTCAATCCCCAACACATCCCCATCTATCCTCACCTCAACACATCTCTCTCTAACCTTAATCCCCAACATATCCCCATCTATCCTCACCTCAACACATCTCTCTCTAACCTTAATCCCCAACACATCCCCATCTATCCTCACCTCAACACATCTCTCTCTAACCTTAATCCCCAACACATCTTCCTCTAACTTCAATACCCATCTTGTCTGTCTATCCTCATCCCTCAACATGATGCCCTCTCTCCTCAGTCCTTAACATGCCTCTCTCTCCTCACCTCTTGCAACCTTTACTAACACAGAGACACACGCCTACTGATGCCAGATGGAGATAAAGACAGTTCTCCTTGTATACTACATATACACTGCATAGCGCCTGCAGAAACATTAGTTCTTCTACGTGTCTTAATTGAATGTAGGGGTGGGGGGTTCACTAGCCTGGAAGAACACCTGTTCACACTTTCTTCTCCCTGCTGCTCCCCCAGCGTGCCCCTTTAATCTTGGCAGGAATATTCTAGAACAGATTTCTTTTCCCCAAAAGCGATTATTAACACCTGCAGGTGTTGCCTGGACATCCCAGAGCAAGTGCAAGTAGCAGGTGCGGCCTAATTAACAAGCTGCAAAAGCCTCCTTTCTGAAAATCGGCCTGTTAAGAAAAATGAAAACAAATTTCAAAGTGGTTTCAGGCAGCCTGGTCTGGAGATCTGGGTTTCCATGGAAACCCGGCCACGTCACATACGGCAGGGTCCTCTCCCCGCCATGAAAAGATGCTCTGGAGAACTTTTCACAGAACTAGAAGTCCTTTCACACTAAAGTCCAACAGCTCAGCCTGAAGTGTGCCCAGGGATGCCATCAGTGAAATGAATGCAGGCCTCTTGACTGGAGTGGCTAGCAGCAAATTATAAAGCTAGTGTTTATACATGATTCCACCCCACTTGGAACAATTTGCTTCCAAAGGGTAGTTCTCAGGACATACAGTAAAAGGAAAGATTAATGCCCTCTCTGGGTAACTAGCAGGCTGCCAAGTTCTAGACCCAGACACTTCTCCAGCATGCTTATCTTGAATTTGCTGCTGTTAGGAGCAGCCATTTTATGATATAGCGAGCTGGCATCACCGCTTATACAAAATGGCTGCTCCCAGCAGAAGGAGGATCCCTTGCTCCACAACTCAAGTTAGAATAGCAGGGGAGCCACCACTTATGCATAAAACCTATAGTGCTTCCAATCCAGGCACTTCGACCTATCCGGATATGCCTTATTTTGCCTTAAACCATATTGCCCTTAAAATGTTAGAAATTGGCATCACACCAGGACTCTGACCATCCTTTGGTTTCCTTGTCCTGAGGATGCTTCATTGGACATCCTGTCTGAGTCTTCAGCCATATGCTCAGGCGATGATCCCTAGCTCAGCATGCATCCATTCATTAAGGCTTTGTGTATGTGCATTCAGCAGCTATGAAGAGCCTATTATATAGTAGAAGCAAATATGCATAGCCACACCTCATGTTCCACCCAGCACATTGTAAAGATAAGAGTGCTCCCCATTGGCTGACTTCTCCTTCACAGATTGACAGGGCACTGTCCAATACTAAAGTCTCCTAAGAGTTAGGGTGGGGCTTGGCAAATCCTCATTTTGTCGAATGGATGCTGCCTTCCCTCTTGTGGCCTCTTTTACAAAGCCCCCCTTCTCCCGATCCCTCTTTTCCCACCAGGTCCACAAGGAGTATAGCAAGTGCCTGCGTCACTCCCATTGCTGTGTTCGCAGCCCACCTGGAGGAGCACATGGCTCTCTGAAGACTTCTGCCATGAGGAGTAACAATCGCTACTACACGGGGACACAGGTATCGTGTGGAGTGATTTGGCCAAGGAATAGAGACAAAGAGATTCTTGGGTATTTCACCTATCAGCAGATCAAATGAGGAAAAAGAGACACATCTAACTAATAGTTGATGCCTAGTTTTGACTGGGTGTGATGGGGAAAGTTAAATTGGGAGATTCCCTTTAGGAGGCAGTGTTGGAGCCTGAAACACCATGAAGGAGCTCGTAAACGTGAAAGAGAGAAATATAGTAGAAAATTTAGTGCTGTTTGTACTCAGAGAAGATACTGATACTGTGGCCATCACATTGGTTATCTGTCTGTGTATTGATCTATTCCATATTGTCCTGCTAGACCAGTCCAGACAAGAGGGTTGTGTTCCCCTATCAGCAGATTGGTGGAGACAAAGAACCAATGAAAAGCCCAGGTTTCAATGGACATCACTCCCATGCCTCTATTCACCTCAGCCAAGAGATTGATTAAACGCTCTTGAATGACCACCTCAGTACAGAAAGGTGACTCTCTCACTTGAGCGCAACGTGGGAGGCTCCACTAGACTATGGTCTTTTTGGTAACCATAGGGGGAGGGAAAATTGGTTCAGCTCTATGCTCTTATCATCAGGGACTGCTGAGCAGCCACAAATTGGAAGGATTTGGAAGGACCTGGAAGAGTATAGCAGCCTCACACAACCTCAATGCCCTTCCCCCCTCCTCTGTCTCTCCTGAAGATTGAAGAAGGCTCTCAGAGGGATCTGCTTGCCAGCCACCTTAAACACATTGCTGCAAAGCCAGACAATGAAACATTTTCAGGAGAGCAGAGCTGAGCCTGGCATGAATCCTCTGCCTGGAGTTCTCAGAGGATGAGTACCAAGGCTTCACCTCATCACTGTCCTTGTTGGGGGCTCCCAATTCAGTTTTCTTTGGATGCAATTCAGGGTGGACGGCTGGTGGCCATTGGCATGGTGTAGGGGTTTCCCGCCATTTTCTGCACGCGTTAGTAATGTTTTTACCTATTGTGCGACTGGTAATCGTGCAGTCCTAAAGCATGTTCTGTCCATGTGGTTCCACCACATGCTCTTTCCCTAGAACCTGTAACATGCATAACGTAAAAGCGCAGTTAACTTATTCTTGTGGCCCAATGTAGCCTTAGCATGCACTGTTGTAATACTTGCCCTAACTCTCTATGTCTTCTTCCAGGAAACATTGTTTGACCTGTGGTAAGGGAGGTGCCTCCTCCCCGGATTCTGGACTCTGCCTTTCCTGTACGGCAGCTTATGAGTCATCCCTGAAGGACCTGCTTTCCCCCTCTCAGCCGGGGGATGCAGTTAGTATGGCCTTGCCTTCCTCAGGACAGGAGGTGACAGATGGTGTTATGGGTAAGGATATTCAAACGGCTAGAGGGTCTGTGGCAGTTCTGCCTCCTGGCTTTGGGGAGTCATGTCCAAGAGGAGATCTTCTGGACTCTGGATTGTCCTCCCCGTAATTCATCTTTTTGCAACAAGCTTGATCTTTCTGGTGTGGAAATCCCGTGGCCTCTGGGTGGCCCTGGGCACAGTCTCATGCAGGGCAAGCTGAAGGTGGAAGCCCTGTTCGATTACTTTGGGCTAAGCCTCCTCGGGGAAAGGGGCCCTCCCTGGAGATGGGAAACAGTTGGGATCTCTCCGAGTTACTGACTTTGCCTCGGATTCAAATGGCTTGGTACTGGGCTCTGATGTGGATGAGAAAATGCTCTCGCCTTCAGAAGATTATGTAGAGACCAGCGTGATCCCCTTATTCCAGAAGGAGGAGCTGGCTGTGTTGACTGCCAAGGTCTCATCCAACTTGACAGATGCTTCCAGCATGGAGCAGGAGCTGAAGATACACCTGCTCCTTCAAGAGATGTGAAAATCCACTTCTGTCTTCCCATTTCCGAATGTGATCAAGAATATGATCCAGTTGGAGTGGGACTCTCCCAACTCCCTATCTAAAAGGTTACAGGTGTGTAAGAAAATATATGCTCTCCTGGAGGAGTGTGTTGAGTGGTTTGGCATTCTCAAGGTGGAAATGCAGGTCATGGCAGTCACCAGATATACCACCATTCCCGTGGAAGGCAGGTCAGCCTTAAAGGATTTTCTGGAACAAAAGGTGGATTCTTTGCTGAGCAGCCAGTTCACCGTGTTGGCAGCTAGTCAGCAGCTGGTGTTATGCACCAGCCTGATGTCTTGAGTCCTTCTCCAGTGGATTCAGTCTCTTCCGCCGGATGATACCAGCCCTCTTTTGCAGTCGGCTATGGCCTTCCTTGCTGATGCCATGTATGACCTGGTATGTTTGGCAGCCAGGGATGGTGCCCTGACGACGGTGTCATGCTGTTAGATTTGGCTACAGCACTGGGCTGTGAGCTCATCCCCCAAAGCCCAGTTGGCCCAACTGGTTTTTAAGGGGAAGCTTCTGTTTGAAGCTGATTCGGAGAAGTTGGTGAAGGAGGGTGAGACTAAATCTTACCGCCTTCTGGAAAACAGGTCCAAGGGGCCTATGAAGCGGGCTGGTGCCCCTTTCTTGTCAGCCTCCGCCTATACACCAAGGGTGTGCTGGCTGGATTCCTGGGGGGCTTGGGGCTCTTGTTATTACTGACCTGGAAAACCTTTCTTCCCCTCTGCTTCCGGGCCTCATGCTCATTCTCAGTCCTTTCATGGAACGTGTAGGCCCAGAGACTCGGTCCCCCACAGAGGAGGACCCTCCCAGGCTGCACAATAAAGGTTTGGGGGCTCATTCCCTGGTTCCTCCAGTGGGAGGCAGGCTTCCCTTTTCTTTCAGGAATGGGCCAGGGATACCAAGGATTGGTAGCTGCTAGACTCCATTCAGTTCAATTATGTCTTGGAATGCAAAGAGCAGATTCCAAATGCCCTTTGTGGTTCTGCGATCAAACGTGCTGCCATGCAGACCAGCTTAGACAGGTTGCTACATCTGAAGATGGTGGTACCCATCCCTCAGACGAGCGAGGCGAGGGCAAATACTCCATTTACTTTGTGGTGCTCAAAAAGGACTGTTCCTTCCGGCCCATTCTGAACCTCAAGAGGGTTAACGAGCCCTTGTGTGTCCTGCACTTCCGGATGGAAACCTTGCGCTCCGTGATTAAAGCACTTGGCTTTTCTGGATCTGGCCAAGACTATATTCATATCCCGATCTGGGAGGATCCGTATCTACATTTTGCCATGCTTGGCTCTCATTATCAGTTCGCCGCCCTCCCTTTAAGGCTATCCAGCACTCCATGGATGTTCTTTAGACTCAAATATTCAATGACTGCTTCTCTGACAACATCACCTAACCAGCCAACAACCATCTGCTCAACCCCTCTCCCCCCACTCCCTCACCCCTCCAAGTTTACCCTCCCATACTCCACCCCTTGACCACCATTTGTCAATAATGATACCCCAGACCTACAAACTTAAGTTAATGCTACTTCCAAGTTGATCTCCCTGTTCTATGTATAATGTTCTGTTACGATGTAAACCATTTTGACCATAGAATAAAACAGTATAGAAAATCTGTTAAATAAATAATGATAGTAGTGGCTATGGCACCGAGGGATCTGTGTCCATCCCTATCTGGACGAATGGCTCATCCGGGCCATTCCCTTTCAGAAGCATCTCGGGTGGCATCCTGAGTGGGGTCGTTTTTGACGAGCCTCAGCTGGGTGATCAATCAGGGAAAGAGCCAGCTGTTGCCTTCCCAGTCCCTGGAGTTTCTAGGTGCACATTTTGACACTCGTGTAGGCAGAGTTTTCCTGCCAGAGGAGAAAGTCAAAAGACTGTTGGATTGCCTGAAGCTGTTCTGTGCACAGCAGGCTTCCAGAGTCTGGGATTGACTTCAGCTCCTCGGATTGATGGTGGCGACCATAGACATGGTGACATGGGCTTGTGCTCACATGTGATTATTCCAGCGGTCTTTGTTGACTCAGTGATCCCCAAGTTCTCAGGAGTTTGAACACAGGCTTCCACTCCCATTGTTGGTGAAGGCCAGCCTGTGGTGGCAGCAGCCCTCTCATCTGAGGAAAGGCATACCACTGGATGGTTTCTCCTGGCTCCTGCTGACAATGGATGCCAGTCTCTCAGGCTGGGAGCCCATTGCCAACACCATATGGCCCAGGACCATTGGAACTGCAGAGAAACGGTGTGGTCCATTAACCACCCTGAGGCGAGGGCCATCAGGTTGGCTCTTCTGCATTTCTGGCCCCTGGTCAAGGGCCGGGTGGTTTGAGTGTTTTCAGACAATGCCACGGTGATGGTTTATGTCAATCGGCAAGGCGGAGGGGCGCCGGGGTAGCTCTGGAGATGGATCTCCTGTTTGCCTGGGTGGAGAAGAACCTCCTAGCCTTGTCGGCCCAGTCTGCTGGGGTGGATAATGTTGCAGCAAACTTCCTCTCTGGACCCTAGAGAGTGGGAATTGAGTCAGGAGGCACTTCAGTTGATTCTGCACTGCTGGGGTTGCCCCAAAATGGATCTGATGGTGACCCGTTCCAGTGCCAAACTTTGCCGCTTTTTCAGTTGCCACACAGAGACAGGGTTCAAGGGTGTCGACACCCTGACCCAACCTTGGCCAAGCCAGCGACTACTGTACATATCTCCTCCATGGCCCCTGGTGGGTCATGTGATTTGGCATATAGAATGCCACCCAGGCAGGATTGTTCTGGTGGTGCTGGATTGGTTAAGGAGAGCATGGTTTGGAGACCTGCTATGGCTCCTGCAGGCACCTCCTTTTCAGTTGCCTCTGTCTCGGGGTCTATTGCAGCAGGGACCAATTGTCCTGGAGGACCCGGCTCCCTTCTCACTTATGGCATGGCTTTTGAAAAGAGACAGCTAGCACATAAAGGCTACTCCCCAGTGGTGGTCTATTATTTGTTCAGTGCCCGGAGGAGGTCTACCAAGCTAGCATATGTATAGATATGGTGCATCTTTGAGCACTTGTGTGGTGCACAGCAGTTGGCTCCTGAGGCGGTCAAGGTGTCCTCTCTGTTGGCCTTTCTATAAGATGGCCTAGAGAAGGATTTTTTCCTTTGCTCCCTGAAAGTTCAGGTGGCAGCTCTGGCCTGTTTCCGGGATCTGGTGGTGGGCAAGTCTCTGGCCTTGCACCTGGACGTCTTGCATTTTCTCCAGAGAGTTTGTTGTCTGCATCCTCCCCTGCGGTCTGTGATCCCTTCCTGGGATTTATGTCTGGTGCTCAGGGCCCTGATGGCGGTGCCCTTTGAGCTATTGAAGCATGCTACCTTAAAGGATGTGATGCTCAAGATGGTCGTCTTGGTTGCCATTTGTTCTGCAAGGCAGGTTTACGAGCTGCAGGCTCTGTCTTACAGATATTCTTATCTGTCCTTTATGAAGGAGGCCATTTTCATTCGGCCTGTGCCTTCCTTCTTGCCTAAGGTGCTTTCTCCCTTTCACATGAATCAGGTGGTCTGTCTGCCCTCCTTCCGGAAGGAACAGTGTTGGGGGAAGGATAAGGATCTTCGCATGGTGGATATATAAAGGGCGCTCCTCTGGTACCTGGAGGTTACGAATTCCTTTCGTAAGTCCGACCATTTTTTTGTGCTGTTTGCTAGCCGTGCAAGGGCAAAGCAGCAGCCAAGTCAACTTTGGGGTGCTGGATTAAGGAGGCTATTGCCTCGGCATATCTGTTTTAGAACTGGCCAGTTCCAGAGGGTTTGTGTGCCCATTCTACCCAAGCACAAGCATCCTCTCGGGCAGAGTGGAGCTCAGTAGCACCTGCAGAGATTTGTCTGGCAGCAACATGGACATCACTTTCCACTTTTGTCAAGCATTACCATTTGGATGTCCACACATGGGTGGACATGGCTTTTGGCTCAAGAATTTTGTAAACTGTGTCTTTTTCTTGCCCCGTGGCATTGTAGCTTTTGTGCATTCCACCTGTCTGGACTGGTCTAGCAGGACGAATGGAAGGTGACATTTTACTTACCAGTTAATGTCCTTTCCTTGAGTCCTGCTAGACCAGTCCAGGGCCCACCCCTGAAACAGTATATGTTCAGTTCTTCTGCTGCAGTACCCTTGGGTCCGCTAAGATTTTTACACTTGGCTCTGCAGGTTCATCTTCTATGGACAGCCTTCTGTTTATGCTTTCCTGTATATAGTTCTCTGCTGTTGGTTACTCATTGTTGCCCACAAATGAGGTTGTGTGAGGCATGCCATGTTTTCTCCCATATGCTTTGGGACAAATACTGAAGAGACCTCTGGTGGTTGAGGCAAATAGAGGCATAGGAGTGATGTCAATGAAACCTGGACTTTTTATTGGTTCTTTGTCTCCACCAATCTGCTGGTAGGGGAACACAACAAACTTGTCTGGATTGGTCTAGCAGGACTCAAGGAAAGGACTTTAACTAGTAAGTAAAATGTCGCTATACCAAATAGTTAGTATGGTTTAACATTTTAAGGTCTCCAGAAGTGTTTTTATTGTGGGTGCCCATCAGAAGAGTTGGGAAAGTTGTCATGTGATTTGCATGCTCTCGCCTACTCCTAATTCCCAGAATCTCCCACCATTCTCTTCTCTTGGGTCACCCTATAGAGCCGGATCAGAAGAATGTGGAATGACACCGTCCGGAAACAAACAGAGTCTTCCTTCATGGCTGGTGATATCAATAGCACCCCCACCTTAAACCGAGGTAAGAAAACCCTTCTTTAACTGGCATACGTTCCCAGTGGATGCCTTTCTGCAGACTGCATTAATTTGTCACTAATCTCTGTCCATCTCTCAATAACCATCTCATATCATTCATTCTGCTTTGTCAAGCGTTTACTGATCATCACCCGCCTCCCAATAACTCATAGATCCTCCACTAACAAATGTCTCTTTCTGATCTCCACCACCCTCTCAGTGGCCATCAGCCACCTCTCACTAATCCCAGTTAGAAGTATCTCTCTTGAAACTCCATCACTGGCCATCACCCATGCTTCACTAAACTTCAGAATCCTTGTAGTCATCTGCTGTTTATTCTCCTTTATAGGAACCATGGGTAATCACCTGCTAACGAACCCCGTATTACAGACTCGAAGTGGGAGCAGTCCTTACAATACCCTCATTGCGGAATCTGTGGGATTCAGTCCCTCTTCACCTCCAGTCTTCAACTCCCCTGGTAAGAAATCCACTCTTTTCCTCCATTACATCCCTTTCATATGCCCCCTTCCTCTGTTTTTTCCACCCTCACCCTTCTCCCTTCCATTCTATCCAATTCACCCGCTCCTCTCATTCTATGTTCCCATGTGGTACTTCTCTCCCTCCACCGTTTTCATGCCATGTCCTTCCTTCTCTTCACAGTTACATAATCCTTACCCCTAAATCTTCCCTTCCTCCCTATCACAGAATCATAATTCACCCCCACCATGCTGTCTCTCCCTCCCGCCGATGTGCTTGTCCCACTTGACCCCTTTACCAAATCCCTCTTCCCCACCCATGCTGTCATCCTTTCCCCCTTCCTCTGAGAGAATCCCATATCCCCTTCTATGCTATCTCCCCTCCCCCTCTTTCCTGATAAGGAATTTCTCCTCCCTACTATAAGGACCCTTCTCTGCCTCCATGCTATGTGTATCTGAAGGTGAAGTGTGACTACCGTCTGCCTGAACAGACATTTCATGTGCCCAAGGCTGACGGATTTTGGGTGCTGCATGAATGGGAGTGTGATGGGAGGCAAGGGATAACGTGCATCTGTAAATGAGGAGGGGGGGTGTGGGTATTCTTGTTAAGATGGGGCTCTGTTAGGCCCTCTCAGGCTGTATTTTTGTTCTCCAACTCAGTATAACCTCTCTCTCTTTCTCTCCCCCCTCTCTCCTTCCTGGCTTGCCTGCGGCAGGGACCTTCCCAGAGTCCAGTACGTCACTCCTTTCCAGTTCGCTTTCGCAGTAAATGTTTCTTTCATTGCTAGTCGACTAGGCTGGGGGTGGGAGAGGGTTGGTGGTGGGGTGGAATGGGAAGGAAAGGAAAGGGCGGGAGGACAGATAGGCCCCCATGCTGTCTGTCAGGTGGCCACTAGGTGTTGATGCTGGAGCAGGTTTGGGCAATCCCTTCCCCCTCATGCCAGCCAGCCAGGGAGCAGGTGCCTCTGTTAACATAAGCAAGCCTCAACCAATGGCTTGGTGGCAATGTGTGACACCACAGGGATTGCCACTACATCAGGATGATCTGGGTTTCATTCCTGGGCCCAGCAGAACTGGGACTGCTGCAAATTTTGAGCCATTACAAACTGATGACATCTGGTGGCCACTCTGGGAGTTGCAATTTTACTGGGTTCTGGAAGGGGCCATGGTTAGTGGCCCCTGGCTGGGGCTATTACTGTGATGACTAGTCTTAGGTGGGTGGGTGCGTGCGGATTAAAATAAAATGGAGAGGGGGTTGTGACACCATAGCACCACTAGAAACAAGTTCCAAATGAGCAAGAAACCCCAAAAGCGGGCAAGCCAATGTACATTTAGATAAATAGATAGATAGAGATGAATGTTAACAATCATTTCTGCTTGTGCAATCTGAACTCCTGGTTTCAGGACGGGGAGGGAGCAAAGGAGGTTGGTGGGGGGGGGGGGAGGGAACAACTGAAAAACAGTGTGAGGAGGGGGATGCCAGAAAAAAGGTGGAATGAATCTGGAACAGGGCCAATCCCTAGCACCACTGAGGCTCCAGCCTTCCCGAAGTTCTGATTAAAGTCCTCCCCCATCCACCTGGATTGTGCTTCACTGGCTAAACCTCTCGTGACTCCTGCAGGTTCAGGCGTTTTCTTATGGAAAGGTTCTGATCTGCGTGATCCAGGCTGGCTATGGGAACTATGGGAAACGGGTCTGAGACTCTGTTTATCAATGTTTCCACAGTGCTATCAACGTGCATCGCTCTCTGGGACAGGGCAGCGTAGCTTACAACGGTTACCTCACCAAGAGTTTAGAAGAAGAAACACGTTAAAGGCCATGGAGATAGTTGGGGTTTCACAGTCCTGTGTTCTGCACGGTCTGCCCTTAGTCCCATGTTGATATGTAAATGGGTATTTCCCAGTTGACCCAGCTTCTCATTGATTGCTGGGAGTCACGCTGGCAGTTGTAGCAGCCATGCCCTTCGATTAAATTCTACCCTCTTTCTCTCCCTGTTTCTCGCCTCCTTTTTGTCTTCCAGAGCACACCCTGAACAACGCCCGGGACACCTGTGGCATGGACACCCTCCCCCTCAACGGGAACTTCAACAACAGCTACTCCCTCCGCAGTGGTGACTTCTCTACTGAGGGGTCCAAGATGGCTGACTGCCGACGCAACCTTACTGATGCGGCCGCTTTTGAGAAGATGATCATTTCAGAGCTGGTTCACAACAACCTTCGCAGTGCAGGCAACACTGCATCTGCCACTGCTGCTAAAGGTCACGGGGGTGAGACCAGCATGGCAGTCAGTGCCAATGGAGGAGGAGGGGGCGGCAGCAGTGAGGATGATGCCATTGTGCCTGACGCCCCCTCCCTGACCCATGAGGAGAACCTGGAGATTGAGCTGATGTATAAAGCCCTGGAGGAGCCGCTGCTTCTACAGAGAGCCCAGTCCATCCTCTACCAGAGCGACTTGGAGGAATCAGAGAGCTGCACAGCAGAGCTAGGAGAGGCGGGTGAAGAGGGGCAAGCCCGCTCCCCCAACAGAGACTCTTTGTACACTAGCATGTCTAACCTGAGAGACTCGCCCTACCCTGACAGCAGCCCTGAGGCCATGGTAGTGGTGGGGGAGGTGCTGCCCCACCCACCAGCTCTTGGAGACATCTACTATACCAACCGGCCCGGCCTGGTGCCCCGTGGCCAACTGCAGACCTATTACCAGAGACCGAGTCATGACGGCTACATGGTACAAGCCGCCGCCGGAGCAGAAGGAACTGTGCCAGAAGGAGATAGTCAAATGCAACTGGTTACCAGCCTTTGAAGCCGAAACTGTATTGATATGACGGGACATCGAGGATCCCTTTCCTACCCCCACCCCGTCCACTCCCACAACCTTCTCTCTCAATTTGTGGTGGGGGAGGGTTGCACCTGTTGTTGCCTGGGCAAGAAGCAGGGTGGGGGAAAGGAGAGGAAGGAAAGTGGAGAGAAGGGACGGGATGAGTAGGAGGTGTTGTGTGGTAGGGGTGGCAAGCAGGGACAAAGACTTTGCCACATGAAGGGAGGGGGTCTACCTTCTTTCATTTTTTTCTCAAGTTCCTCCTCCTCCCATCTGCCACCTCTGCCTCTCATAAGAAATTTAGATTTCAGTGAAGAACAATTAATATAAAATAATAATTACTATGAACTGAAATCTGAAACCATCAAAAAAAGAATAAAGGTCAAGGAAAAAGAGATGGGCAAGAGCAGGTGAGGAGGTTTTAATTCTCAGAAAGTGGGGAAGATCGTGACGTAACAGAGAGGGAAGGGGAGGGCAGAAGAGATTTTACAAAGCCTTTTGCAAAAAAAAATAGAAAAAAGTGAAAATCAATGAAACAGAATGATATATAAAAATACACACAATTTATATAAGCCATGAAGGGATGTGTCAAACTACGGAAGAACAGGGCCTTTGACAAGCAGGATGGAAGCAGTTTGCATGGCTCCATCACCATGATTGTTGCCAAAAAATTAAAGATATATATATAGATATAGATATATATAAATATTATATATGTCTGAACAAGTCTGTGATGGTCAAATTCAGGCCAAGCATTCACCTTCCAGTATTTGTCCATAGCCAATGGGAGATCAGATTCCAGAAAGAGTGAAAAAGGACACCACAACAAATGGGAGATTAGATTGCACTAAAGGGAAAGAGCAGCCAATGGGAAACCGGTTTACAAATGACAAAGGAAGAAACAGTGGCCAATAGGGAAATCGGATTACAGACAACGAATGAGGGGAACTGTGGCCCATAGGATACCTGGAAGAGCAGCGGAAGGAGATGGTGGTCAGTGGGAAACCCAGAGGTTGGAGGAAGCCTTGCGAGAAGATAGTGATAGAATATGAAAAAAAAAAGAGAGAAGAATTCTGCATAGCCAACGGGAAACCAGAAACGGGAAGAAACTAAAAATGTAAAAAAGCCGTAAGAAAGTGGAATTCAGGGAGGCAAAGAGAAGGCAGACTTTTACAAATGTCAGTTCTGAAAGAGGATTTTTTTTTGGGGGGGGGGGGGGTGGGGAGCTGGTGAGAAACTGCTGTCATCTTTCCTGTGTTGATGTGGGGGAAAAATCATCTGCAGAGTCACATCTAAGAAGAGGTGGCGTCCATTGACTTGGTCAGTCCTGTCAGCAAATGGCGGCCATCTTGGGTGTTTGTTTGAAGGAAGGAATTTCTATGTAGCACTTTTCCTGGACTCTTATCTAGGAGCCTGTCCCATCTTCACACCACCCTTTTTTTCCCTCCACAAGAAGATGATGAGCGATGGGGGCTGAGGGAGAGGTGTGAGAGTGAAACACTAGATGCCTTCCCTCCATCCTACTTGCTTTTCCTGTCCCCCATATGAAGGAGGAGGGGGGTGTGATACATCAAATGTGGACTCCGGGTTGCTCTCTGCCTCTGTTTCTCACTCCCCATTCTTACCCAACCCTCCCCCAACACTTTTACGTTTACATAAGATAGAAACGAAAGTCTTGAGACTGACCAACCTTTTAGCCAAGCTGTTTTATCGGCCATTTTGTGCCAGTGGAAGTTGATAGACATGTTGTTAAATTCCTGTGAAATGCATCGGACTGGGGTAGATGTACATTTTATTCATTTGAGAGGGCTAGGGTGGGAGGAGGGGTTTGCAAGATGGAATGGAATAAGGACAAAATCTTTCGTTTTAACCAAAAAAAGTGGGCCTGTCCCTCCAGGTGCAGGACAGTTGGCCACCCTGCATTCAGCAAGTGGGCAAGGAGTGGGGGTGGGGAGGGACAGCCACAGCCTGGACCCTTTATGGATTAAGGGTGAAAAGGGTTGAAGATCAAAGTTTTAAAGAAACACAGATGGAAGTTTGTTCTTTGCACTTTTTTGACAGAAAGATAATAATCCCTTGTCAAGCACAACCTTGGGGAGGGGGGTGTATTCTATTGTCCTCCCCCCTCTTTGCCCCTGGAGAAAGGGTAAGAAACGATCCACAACTGGACTTCATTTCTTGAGTGGAAGGGAGAGATGGAAATTGTATGTTGACCTTTGTAAATACGAGAGAAAAAAATAAAACACTCTATTAAAAAAAGGGGGGCAAGGAGAGAAATCTGGGATGCCCTGCCCCCTCCTGCTCCAGATTGCTCAAATGGGATGCGGACAATGTTGCAGAAAATGAAAAGAGGAAAGGCGGGAGCAGATTTTACAATCAATCAATGAATGAACAAACAAAAAAAAAAAAATCCCCTCCATTTTTGGCACAATTTTTATGTAATATAGTCCATTTCCTGTCGTCATTTCCGTGACCTTTGACATTTCCCCTTCCTCTTCCTTCCTCCTGCCACCGCTGAACAGGAAGTACTTTGACATTCGAACAAAAGACGGTCATTGTCTCATGCTCACTGCCACTGAGGAATTGTGGGTATTACTACTACAAGACCCAAAGATACCTTTTCACTATGGACATGATCTTTCCATTTATACCTTGATTACGCAGCTTGTTCTTGTTCAGAAAGGGGGGGGGGTGGGGAGTTGAGAGTAAAGGAGGAAGAAGACGGTGCTCATTTTGTCATAGTCCAATTCAGGTTCTGTTGATATGTTTTTAATTGTTGTGGCCGCCAATAAATGCCATCCTCATCACTCCCCCACCCCAACCTCACCACTACTCTGGGAAAGAAACTATGAATTCATGAGAACAATGGAGCTGATGCTACAGTCCAGATGGACTGGCGGCAGTGGATGACGTGGGCGTGAAGGTGGAAGGAAGGGGGTGGAGGGTGGGTTGAGTCACGGTCACTGCTCAGCTCCCTTGCTCTATGGCCATATCAGGGTTAAAGGCCAGAATATTAACATTCTGTGCAAACCACAAATGGAATCAGCATATAGGCTGGGTGCAGTTTCCTGCGATAGAGAATCCACAGCCCAAAGTCGAGCCTTGGAATATATGATCTTGCTCCCACTACTTAACCCCGTGCCAGGCTGAGATTCTTATCCATCCTGACGTTTTCTGTTGTTACTATCCCATCATGCTCTGGTTCACAAAAAGTAGATTTTATAGTATTTTTTTAGGACACAGAAAGACCAGAAGGGCAGGGGTTAAAGCACCAGGACCGGATGAGAATCTCATGCTGATCCTGGAGTTTGGTTGATGACACCGAAACAAGGTTGGGAGGGATGTCCTTTTTGCAAGGATCAAAGGGTCAGACCCTGGCATCCCTCTCCCCCCAACTTTCACCAAACTGCTAGACAATGAGGGTAATTTGATACCACATGGGTGCATCTGCTCTACCTGTTTTATACGGGCACAATACGCACCTATGTGCCCTTAAAAAACTGTCTACCTGCAAGATCTTGCACAAAGGTACACCTGGGTATGTGCTGCAAGAAACTGGTGCCTGAAATACAAGCCTAAGTACTGGTCTTGCACATTCCCTGTCCCCGGGAATGCCGGCGTGTATATGCATAAAAGAAAATATCATGTTGTATGAGTTGTGCACATATTCTTGGCAGTTTTATGAGCGTCTATTTGAACCTGTAAAACACTGCTGTGCACAGTCAAGTCACTTATAAACTTAACCTCAAAGAGCACTCCCCATGGTTTCCTATCCAAAATGGCAGCAGAGTTCCTTCCAGAGACTCCTGCTCTGAGCTCCTGATTTTACTTCTCTCCCTCCAAACGGGGCTCTTTATGTCTTCAGCATCATGCTGGCTTTTCTTCTCTACTTCTGGCCCTCAAGATTGTTGTTTCCCAACCCAGTTCTGGAGCCTCAGCCAACAGGTCTGCTGCTTAGCAAATCTGCAATGAATGTGCCAGAGGTAGATTTGAATAAAGAGGAGCTCGGCGAATGCAACTCTAGGTGATCCGGTGTGGATATTCTGAAGGCCAGATCGACTTGAGCGAGGCTCCAGGACTGCGGTGGGGTCCACTGCCCCAGACTGTATGCCAAGTTCACTACAGTCCTTTTCAGGTGAACCTGAAACTGGCTCAAAGCCATTTCCACACCAACTTCCTTCTGGTAACTGTAGAGTACACTAGAGAGGCAAAACTTTGGAGGATGCAGACAGATGATAAAAGAAAATCTTGGCTGCTCATGGAGCGGCAAGTTGCTTGGCAGCTAAGTTTCAATACCACAATGTTCAGAGTTGTGTATTTGGGGGTACAAAAATTCAAGGGAGCAGTGCGTGACAGGGTGTGAGATGATTGCATTTGATGATCTCAAGGTAATAAAATAGTGCAACCAGAACCAGAGGGGTGCTGGGGTACATAGATGCATAACAAGAAGGTCAAAGGAGGTGATAACACCTCTCTACACAGGGCTGGCCCAACCACTAGGCAAAAGGCAGTCACCTAGGGTGGCAAGTTCTGGAGGGCTATAAAGAGCAGAGCATTCAAAGCTAAACAATAGGTTTTGACAGCCAGGGGGTGTTATAAATTTTAAGGTTTGCCTGGGGTACCAACATCTTGAACCAAATCTGGGGCCAGTTCTGTTTCTACAGTTTGTTGCTCAGACCTCAACTGGAATTTCGCGTCCAGTTCTGCAGGCTGTAGCTCTGAAGAAAGACATAGTATATGATGGTACACAAAGAAAAGAAAGAAATGACCCATATTACCCCTGTGCTTTCAGTTTAGAGCTGCAACTGGCAGTCTGTGTCGGAGGCAGTCCAGAGAAAAGTGCAGTATTGAGATTTAGGGGCCTAAATATGGCGACCCTAAAGGAGAACATAAGAAAGACACTGAAATACCTCAAAGACATAGATTAGCCACCAAACTTTATTCAGAGCAAAGAAAGATCCAGAACAAGAGGACATGGCATGAGGCTCTAAGAGAGAAGATAGAGAGTCAGCACTAGAGAATATTTCTTTACCAATAGGCAAGACGGCAGAGGAGAAATGGTACAAGAGAAGTCCAGAAAGCCTGGGATAGGCAGCAAGAACCCTTAGTGGGACTAAACTGGACAGAGACTAGATGAGTGTTCTGCTTCTTATCTGCCATCAGATTTAAGGTTTCCATGCTGGGGCATATAAGCCGCTCGAGTGTGTGCAACGGTGTTTTATGGTGTGCGCTCAAAAGGAGGGTCATTATAGTGTCGCAGTGTAGAGGCGCATAAAGAGCATCCTGGGGGCGGAGACTAGGCAGAGCTGGGCTGGGATCAGCATTTATGTGCGTGCTGTATAAAATATGGGACTATATGTTGATTCCTACTGACATGTGCGCTCACATAGTACTTCTTGCCCCAGAGGAAGCGTGAAAGAGTGCGCAGCGTTCCAGTGAGGTCATTTCATCTGTCGGCTTTATGTACCGTCACAACCTTATCCCCATTGTGTCTGAGTATCCAGGACTCTAGCAAGGTGCGAGGGATATGAGGGTATTAGGTATCCAGGGCCAATTTTCACTTTTGCATCCCTTCCCCAATTAATTGGGCAAGGTTATTACAGAGTGTCTCTGGCCTTGGGCTTCGTCCTGACTCCTGGGTCGTGATGCTGAGGGGCAGTAGGAGAGCATTGGTTGTTCACTTTGATTCTCCTCCTCAGTTGGGTTTTTGATCATCCACACAACACCTACAGGAGGCAGATCCCCATCCCCAGCATCTCAACCCCCCCCCCCCCACACACACACACACACACACACTTGTTCCTACTCACCATCTACAAGGAGATTTACCTTCCAAAACTTGTCAGGCTGTTAAGCTGTCTCTGCTTTTTCCAGTACATAAATCTCCTCTCCGGGGGAGGAGAGATCATGCACCCCTTTCCCAAACCCCCACAGAAAGGTTGCAATCAAGCCCACTCTGAGGGTTCAGAGCCAGTCCCCCCCAAGCAAGGCCGTGGGCCATTAGCCTTTGTGTCATGACTGCAGAATGCTTTGGAAGGATTATGATACCTACTAGATCAGGGGAGGGTCTGCGGTGGTAATGGTGGTGGGGAGCAGGGAGAAGAGAGTCTCCCTATTCCTTCCAATCCCTTTGTTATAGCGTAGCCCTATATTATACCATTCACCAGCCTGTGTGTCCCCCCCCCCCCTCTCCACCTTATCCACAGACTGAGATCTGCAAGGCATCTGTCACACGTGCCGTGCCTTTAAGATGCCACACCGGTCCTTAGCATCCCCCCCCCCCCCTTCAGAACCCACTTGGGCAATGGAACAAGGGAATTCTGAGCTCACAAAGTCTTGCACAAATGACTATATATAGGAAGACAGATACCTATATGCATATACAAGTATCTATCTGGACCTATATATATAGGACACACACACGCGTACATAAAAATTGTCTTTGTCAAATGATTTTCTGTACAAATTTTATGTTTTTAAGTTATATTTTTCCTTTTGTCGTTCTTTTCGATATGCCAAACCAATTCTGGGTCGAGTGCATTACAAAGAATAAAATTAAAAGATTAATAAACTATACAAGTTTGAAAAAATGCAAAACCTGCAAATGACTTAAAATATTTTTTTTTTTAAGGGAAGGGGGGGGGTTGAAGCTACTGAAATAAAATGAAGTGCAAATTTGAAAAGAAGGCAAGAGATTTGCAAATGACATTGTGGTGGCGGGGCTCTGCAGTTTTTTTGGGGGGGCAGTGGGATCAGGTGGTATGTTTCGCAGGGCTTATGGGCAGAAGCTGCAGGTGGGGAGAAGGAGGGGGGAGGTAAGTTGTGTCTGGGCTGTCTGCCCCCTCCCACCATGATAGCTCAGCAGTTTTGTAAGAAAGAAATGCTTTTTTTCTTCATTATTTGGGTCGGGGGTCTCATTCCTTCAAGGGCCTGGTGGGCAGGTCAATCAAGTGCTCACCCTCCAGAAGGTGCCACTGTATAGGGGCTGATTGGACCATGTGGGTGTTGAGTCCATGGCCACCTACTCATTTCACAGCTTCTCTGACCTGTGTCTTGGAGACTTGGGATTGATGAAATGTGTTCTTTGCTAGGCCCGACTCCCACCTGGCATCAGGAAATGAAATGATAGGTGTGCTCCAGGTGTGTGGGAAGGCCTAGCCCCTTATGAGCATATTCTCCCATGGGGAGCTGCTATTATCGGAGGTGCCAGCTCAACAGAACATGGTTTGGAGGCTAAAGGAAGATATTGGAGACTGGTTGTTGGCAGCACTGTGGCTCATGGGGTAAAATGAAGGGCAGGTCCCCCAGCAGCCAGGAGGGAAGGCTGTGCACAATACCAGAAAGAAAGCCACTGCGAAAAAGCAGAGGATTTAAAGTTCACTAGACTTCCAAGAGACCGTCCTGAGGAGGGAGTTAGCAATAACCAGTGATACAAGAACTACTGTGGGTGGGGGTGGGGGAAAGTAGGGGCAATAACCAGAGATACAGAAACTGCTGATGGGGAGAGATAAGCAGGAGGGGGAAGCAGGGGAAATAACCAGAGATACAGAACTGCTGAGGAAGAGAGGGGGAAAGTGGGGGCAATAACCAGACATGGGAACTGCTGATGGGGGAGAGAGAGGGGCAGGAGAGGAAAAGCAGGGGCAAGATTTGCACTTGTTGTGTGTGAGGGCTTGTGTGCATCAATGATGCTGAGGGCTAAACTATCAGTAGTTTAACTACTGGCAGGGTCTCCCAAGATGGACAGGTCTCAGCTGAGGAGCCAGACTAAGACAAGCCACCCATCTGGGCAACAGCAGAATGGGACAGTGTTGGTGGCGCAGGATCACATTTCTGGGACAACAGCAGTGATCTACTTCTGTACCTTGCCATGAAAACCCAACGGATAATCACAGCAAAACAAACTGCACTATAGTGCTGGAAGATGAGACCCCCCCAGGTCGGAAGGCACTCAATTAGCTACTGGGGAAGAGCTGAAGACTTTTCAGAGTAAAGCCAGCATTTATGATGTGGTTGGATCAAAGTCCTCGGGAAGTCTGACTGCTGATGTAGCTGCGCATGAAATGAGAGTCAGAAGCTGTAAAGATGCCTTACACATTGGAACATGGAACGTACAAAGCATGAACCAAGGGAAGTTGGAGGTGGTCAAGAATGAAATGGAACGTGTACAACTTGATCTGTTGGGTGTCAGCGAACTGAAATGGACTGGCATCGGGCACTTTGCATCTGATGATCACATAGTCTAATATGCTGGAAATGAAAGACAAAGAAGGAATGGTGTTGCATTTATAATAAAGAAGAAACTTGCAAGAACTGTAGTGAAATACAATGCAATCAATGAACGCTTAATCTCTATTCATCTATGAGGAATGCTCATCAACACAACTATAATGCAGGTATATGCACCAATAACAGCTGCAGAAGAGGAAGACGTTGATTAGTTCTATGAACAAGTACAAGCTGAAACTGACAAAACATGCAAACAGGATATCCTGATAGTCACGGGTGACTGGAACGCAAAAGTGGGCAACAAAGAAGAAGGCAAAGTGCTTGGAAAATATGGACTTGGTAACAGAAATTAAGCTGGAGAAAGACTGATAAATAGATTGTTGGTCTTGCAGAATTCTATCTCAAACACTTTCTTCCAGCAACACAAGAGGCGACTGTACTTCACCCAGTGGATTGTACAAAAATCAAATTGATTACATCTGTGGAATTCAATGCTGTAAAAGCTCTAACATCAATAAATACAAAACCTGAAGCTGAATGTGGTACAGATCATCAACTACTAGTATGCAAACTCCAGCTAAAGTTAAAGAAGAGCAAGCCACTCATGAATGTAGCAAAATATGACCTTGAGAATATTTTATTTATTTATTTAACCTGTTTTTTATTCCGCTTTATCCTGAAATCAGAGTGGTTTACATTAAACTCAGAACATGAACAGAATACATTGTAATTAAAATTGAGGTAAACAGGGGAAGAAAGTATATACAACTTGATCAACATATTTACACAATAACATGTGGTTGTGGTTGTTTGGATATGATTATGTATTTGTGTCCATACGGGTTGCTCCACTGGAATTTAAAGACTGCTTGCAAAATCGATTTGCTGCTTTAGATACAAATGACAGAGCTCCAGAAGAGTTATGGGGAAACATCAAGAAGGTTGTGTTGGAACGAGAGACGACATCGCCAATGTGAGATGGATCCTTGAAAAGACAAAAGAATACCAAAAGGATATCTATGTGTGTTTTATGGACTACAGCAAGGCTTTTGACAATGTAAACCATGAGAAACTCTGGGTCACATTAAGAAGCATGGGTATCAGAACACCTGATAGTTCTTTTACACAACCTTTACATTGATCAAGAAGCAAAAGTTTGAAAGGAACAAAGGCTGCATACTTTCCCTCTACCCGTAATTTATATGCAAAACAAGTAATCAGAGAAGCAGGACTGTATGAAGACAACTGAGGTGTGAAAATTGGTGGAAGACTCATCAACAACCTTCGCTGTGCTGATGATACCACATTACTGGATGAAAGTGAAGACGATCTGAAACATTTGCTTCTCAAGATCAAGGAACATAATCTTAAAATGAGACTGCACCTTAATGATCCTAACAACTGGCAAAATCAGTAAGTTCTTCATTGATGGAGAAGAAATTGAAATAGTGGACAACTTTAACCTACTAAGATCAACAATCAATAAAGAAACAACAAGCAGTCAAGAAACCAGATGATGCATTGCTCTTGGCAGAATGGCTAGGAAGGACAAGATTCTCAAGTGCAGAGATATCACTATCCACACAAAGATTTGACTTGTTCAAGCCATGGTGTTTTCAATAACGTCATAGGGATGCAAACGTTAGACAGTTAAAAAGATAGACAGGAAGAAAATTGATGCTTTTGAATTATGGTTCTGGCAAAGAATACTGTATATACCATGGACTGCTCAAAGAGCAAACCAGTCAGTACTAGAGGAGATCAAACCTAAACTTTCTTTAGAAGCTCAGATGACATGGGTGACTTCGACTTTCATACTTTGGACACATCATGTGAAGAGAGATTGTTAGAGAAAGGTTGGCAAGGCTGAAGGTCAATGTAAAAGAGGAAGGCCAGGAATAAGATAGTGTTGCACCCATAACTGCTGTTATTGTATTGATCTATCAGCAAAGAGCCGCCTGACTGAAGTACGAACACAGTTTAGGACAACTATGCAGAGGGTCGCCATGAGTTGACACCAATTCAACAGCATTTAGCAACAACATAGGAACTACCGAGGGGAGAGAGAGGGGCAGGAGGGGGAAAGCAGGGGCAATAACCAGAGATAAAGGAACTGCTGAGGGAAAAGATAATCCTAAATATTATTCATACAAAATACATTTTTCATCGGACACCAACACCAAAGACCCACAGACTTTAAGGCAAAATGGGTCGCCTACAGTTTCTTTTCTGAAAATATATATAGTGCACAGTACTTCCTTATTGGAAAATTATTAACTAAAAACTAGTCCATGATACCTCTTAGGTCCAAAAGAATATTTCACTGTAGCAAATTTTCAGAAATACCCAGACAAACCAGAAGACCATCTATTCTACTCCGTCACCTGACATAGTGCTACGTTTCAGATGGGATCTATGATTCACCCAACCTGCTTCAGGGGTCCCGATATAATCAACAATTCACTTATCTGTAGATGGTCCACCACTAGAAATCTCCCTTTGGCATCCTTCACAATTCCACTCTAGAGATCGTGGCACCCTTTGCTCACCGACAACGCCCTTCGCTAAACTTCCATTTCAGGCATCATCTACAGATCAGCAAATTGTTGATTATATTGGGACCCCTGAAGCAGGATGGGTGAATCATGGACTCCATCCAAAACAGTGCTATATCGGGTGATGGAGTACAGTAGATGGTCTTCTGGTTATTTTTGGAAATTTCCTATGGTGAAAAATTCTTTTGCACCTAAGAAGGATCATGGACTAGTTCTAAGTTAAGAATTTTCTAATAAGGAAGTGTTATGCACTATAATTGTATATATTTTCAGAAAAAAAAAGGACTCTGTGGGTGACCCATTTTGCCTTAAAGTCTGTGGGTCTTTGACAAAAAAAATGCATTTTGTAAGAATAATATTTAGGGCTCAATTTTTATATTATTGAGTTTTGAGTTGACCATTAGTAAGTTTTGACACATTTTTGGTGGGGGGGGGGGCAGAGAAGCAGGGACCTAGAGCAGGAAGAGGTGAGGGGACCATATGCTTCCTTCAGCTTGAGGAAGGCCAGGGGCCCCTTGGGGCATGGGGGGCCCAGGGCAATTGCCCTGATTGCCAGCCCCTAAGCCACTCCTGCAGCGGCAATGATCAGAGATACAGGAACTGTTGATGTAAGAGAGAGAAGTAGGGACAATGAACAGACAGACGCGAACAAGAGAGGACTTGGATAGGCAATTTGTGAAAGTGTATTAATTTAAAAGAGAAAATGAGCACAGAAAAGGCTGGGATATGCCCGAATGAACAAACAAGGAAAGTGAAAATGCTTTTTTTCTGCCTCTTTTATAAACACAGAAATGCCTGTGCTTGGTGGGATTTCTGGCCTACCGCAAACACCCCCAGCAGCTCCGCCATTCCTGTGCATGCTCATTAAACATTAAAATAGAAATATTCCATTTACGGGAAGAAGGGAGGGAGCCAAATGAATATTTCATGGCTGATGGCTTCTTTCAGTGTGTTCTTAATGTCCTGACATTCCTCTCCTCGGAGTACATCCAGCTCCTTATAAATCGTTAATGAGCCCCGGCTGGAGAGATGCTCAGGTGAGACTGGGGGAGGGATAGAGGGGTCCCACTGCAGCATGAGGTTCTCGGTGGGAGCCAGAGTCTGCTGGCTTCGGACTTAGCCCACTGAGGCTTCTGAGGTACGAAGGTCCAAAGCACCGCAAACACAGAGCAGCCATTTGTCCAAATCCCCGGCTCTGTCACTGACTGTGTGACCTCAGCTGCTTCACTTTAAATTCCTGTGCCTCAGTGCTAACCCCCAACTCTGTCACTGAAAGTGTGTGACCTCAGCTGTGTTGCTTTATGTCCCTGTGACCCGATGCTAATCCCCGGCTCTGTCACCGACTGTGTGACTTCAGCTGCATCGCTTTACATCCCTGTGCCTCAGTGCTAATCCCTGGCTCTGTACCCACTGTGTGTGAGCTCCGCTGCTTCTCTTTACGTCCCTGTTCCTCAGTGCTAATCCCCGGCTCTGTCACTGACTGTGTGTGACCTCAGCTGCATTGCTTTACATCCCTGTGCCTCAGTGCTAATCCCAGGCTCTGTCATTCACTTTGTGGACCTCAACTGCGTAGCTTTATGTCCCTGTGCTTCAGTGCTATTCGCTGGCTCTGTCACCCAATGTGTGTGACCTCAGCTGCATCACTTTACGTCCCAGTGTCTCAGTGCTAATCCTCGGCCCTGTCACCCATTGCGTGTGACCTCAGCTGTGTTGCTTTACGTCCCTGTGCCTCAGTGCTAATCCCCGGCTCTGTCACCCACTCTGTGTGACCTCAGCTGCATCGCTTTACATCCCTGTGCCACAGAGCTAATCCCCGGCTCTGTCACAGACTGTGTGACCTAAGCTACGTTGCTCTACATCCCTTTGCCTCAGTACTAATCCCCAGCTCTGTCACTGACTGTGTGATCTCAGCTGTGTTGCTCTATGTCCCTCTGCCTCAGTTCTAATCCCCAGCTCTGCAGCTGACGGTGTGTGACCTCAACTGCATCGCTTTACGTCCCTGTGCCTCAGTGCTAATTTCTGGCTCTGTCACCCACTCTGTGACCTCGGCTGCATTGCTTTATATCCTTGTCCCTCAGTGCTAATCCCTGGCTCTCTCACGGACTGTGACCTCAGCTGCATCGCTTTACATCCCTGCGCCTCAGTGCCAATCCCTTGTTCTGTCACCCACTGTGTGTGTGTGACCTCAGCTGCGTCGCTTTACATCCTTGTGCCTCAGTGCTAATCCCCGGTTCTGTCACTGACTGTGTGACCTCAGCTATGTCGCTTTATGTCCCTGTTCCTCAGCACTAATCCCCGGCTCTGTCACTGACTGTGTGGCCTCAACTGCAGCTCTTTATGTCCCTGTGCCTCAGTTCTAATACCCAGTTCTGCCACCCACTGTGTGTGACATCAGCTGTGTCGCTTTACATCCCTGTGCTTCAGTGCTAATCCCCGCCTGTTACAGACTGTGTGACTTAAGATGTGTCACTTTATGTGCCTGTGCCACAGTCCTAATCCCCGGCTCTGTCACCCACTCTGTGTGACCTCAGCAGCATCGCTTTATGTCCCTGTGCCTCAGTTCTAATCCCCGGCTCTGTCACCTACTGTGTGTGACCTCAGCTGCATCGCTTTTCATCCCTGTGCCTCAGTGCTATTCCCCGGCTCTGTCATAGACTGTGTGACCTCAGCTGCGTTGCTTTATGTCCCTGTGCCACAGTCCTAATCCCCGGCTCTGTCACCCACTCTATGTGACTTCAGCAGCATCGTTTTATGTCCCTGTGCCTCAGTTCTAATCCTCGGCTCTGTCACCTACTGTGTGTGACCTCAGCAGCATTGCTTTACGTCCCTGTGCCTCAATGCTAATCCCCGTCTCTGTCTCTGGCTTTCTGTGTATGACATAATTTCATCTGTTTCTTCTTGTTTAGAGGTTTGTCTTTTTTTCCAAATCAGTAATTTTATAATAAGAAGGACAGAAAAACATAATAAATGCCAGGTTAGATCAGCCCAAAGGTCCATCAAGCTCAATATCCTGTTTCCAACAGCGGCCAATCCGGATCACAAGTACCTGTCAGTTCCCAAAGATGTACAGGGTGGCCCAAAAAAAGTGAGAACATCTCGTAGCATATAAGTTATTTAAAAATTCAAAAAGACAGATGTAAATGATTGACAAATTAAAAAAACAAAGATGGCGGCTGGAAATTGTTGAAATAAAGATGTTATATAGCTAAAAAAGGTAAATAAGTAAACTATTTAAGCTTTTAATTTACGAGATCTTCTCACTATTTTGGCCACCCTGTATATATCCCATACTGCTTAGCCCATGGGTCAGCCGTGGACTTCCTGCAGTCCTCCGTCCTTACTAATGGTTTGTGGACTTTTCTGCTGTGTTATCCTTCACTGGAGATGCGCAGACCAGATCATCTCGCCCCCCCCCCCCACCCCAACATGGCTGCCATAATGTTTCCACCTTCCTGAGCTGCAGATCTCTCTTGGATCCCAGCTGACCGAAAGGCACCACTATCAAACCCTAAGCTGCTGTCCCCTGTTTCTTCACTGTGATCACCCTCCTTACTCAAGAAGACCTGAGTGCTGCCAGTCCTGTATCTCTATTCAACCTATATTTTCTGTGTCGGTTTCTGTTGCGTTATGTGAAGAAAAATTCCTGCCTGTGTCCATTCCTAACCTCTACATTCTCAGAATGACAGAAAATCATTCAGGGGGGTCAGGCAGGTCTGATGAGGCCTTGAGCAAGCTACCTGCATATATTTCCCTACCCGCCCCATCCCATCTATTCTTTCCAGCTAAATGATAAGCTTTTAACAAATGATTCTGCGACTTGCACAGAGAAGGGGTGGGGAACAGCATGTAGAGAGAAATATTTTTCTCTTTTGTCAGCCAGGCTGGGAGTCGGAAATGAAGGAGAGCTCTGAAGGTGCCATGGCAATGTAGACTTTTATTCTCAGAATTCCAACTCTTGCTGGCAAAAAGGCAAAGATAGATGGAGGATAATGCTGGCAAAGCACTGGCACTCCCCATCTTCTGGATCATTCTGCCCAGCACTTTCTCCTTCCCTCATTCTCTGCCATCTTGGCATGTACTGAGTTATCCAGTTCCAGGAGTGAGAATTTTTGCCAGTTCTGGTTTTAAATTTGCCTTGCCGTGCAGTACGGTATTTGTAGCCCCTGATTTTACCTATTGGAATCAGTGCTGCATGTCCCATAATGCATCAGGATGAGCTTGTCAGAAATCCAGGAATGGCTGAACAATCTCACTTAAGGAACTGGGTAACTTGGCACTCTGTATGTGTGGACCTTTCACTGGCCAAGAGGGTGTTCACAGGGAGAGGGGAAGCAGGACAGAGGTGTTGATGAGTTGGGCTGTCCATCTGTGGGCAGTGTAACATTCAGGGAAACTATGCTGCATGACCTCCACAACCTATTCTGGGAAGGGGGAAAAGATGACAGAATCATGGGGAAAGAGAGACAAATAGGGAAAGCATGCGGAGCGTGGCTTGTGGAATTCCTTCCAACCCATAAACAGGTATGTCTTGCACATGTATTTGTGCGTCCTCTGATATTCAAGCACAAGCATTCATATGCACATGTGTGTGTCTAATGCCCAGAGTTGCAGGTTACCCAGTTCCAGGAATGAGATGTATTCCCAGTTATGTTTTTTATTTGCTTTGCAATGCAGTATGGTATTTGTAGTCCCTGATGTCACCCAATGGAATCAGTGCTGCAGGTCCCATAATGCATCTGGATTAGCTTGTCAGACATCCATGCCTGGCTTAAAATCTCACTCCTGGAACTGGGGAACTTGGCAATTCTGAATGCCGTTGGGGAGGGAACGGTTTGAATGAAGCAGTATGCAAACAATTATTGGTTTGAAAAGAATTAGAAAAGGAAGCCAAGTATGATTATGAATCAAACCATTTGAAGTCACAGACACCGAGTTACCCGTTTGAGGAGTGAGATTTTCAGCCAGTCCAGGGTTTCTGACAAGCTCATCATGATTCATTAGGAGACCTGCAGCAATCATTCCAATGGCTAACATCAAGGACTACAAATACCATAATGCATTGCAATGCAACTTTACAACCACAGCTGGCCAAAAATCTCACTCCTGGAACTGGCTAACTTGGCAACTCTGCATAGGATGGGTCGCACAGCTTAACCCCAGGACGCCATCGCCCCAAGGCGGCAGATATTGCTCTGCTTTTCCAACACTAAGCAGCAGTGCACATAGCAACCGGCAGCAAACCGCAGAGTTCTGTCACTTGGTGCCACCGTACATAGCAACCAATCAGAAAGCTATAGGGTTCAGTCACCAGGAGGAAATGAAATACGATAATAAGAGCCAGCCTAGTGGGGACGGGGATGGAGCAGCCAGAGCTACCAAGTTACCCAGTTCCAGGAGTGAGATTTTAAGCCAGTCCTGGATTTCTGACAGTCTCATCCTGCAACACTGATGCCAAGGGATAAAATCAGGGACTACAACTACCATACTGCATTGTAATACAAATGTAAAACCAGAACTGGCAAAATTCTCACTCTTGGAACTGCATAACTTAGTAACTTGGGAGAGTAGAGAAGATGAGCAGCAGTGTCTGAAAGGAACAAGCTCCTAACTGCTAGATTTCACTGCATCAACGTTTCTAAGCTGCAGCTGCTTCTTTCACGGGAATATTTTCAGAGCTGACAAGTTACCCAGTTCCAGGATTGAGCTTTTAAGCCAGTCCTGGATTTTTGACTATCTCATACAGATGCATTATGGGACCTGCAGCACTGATTTTAATGGGTGGCATCACGGACTACAAATACCATACTGCATTGCAAAACCAATTTAAAACTATAACTGGGAATACATCTCACTCCTGGGACCAGATAACTTGGCAGCTCTGCATTTTTTTGAGGGACTTTATTTCTCTGGAACCTCCAGTTCAATGTGGCCCATTTTTTAAGCTGATGTGTCCCCCCCCCCCCCCCCATGGCCCTATTCAATTACGTTTTCAGAGAATTATATTGCCTCCAGCCAGACAGATGGATGGGCATTTTCAACCCATTGTATAAAGCTTATTTCGAACATTCTGCTGGGTTGGAAAGGATTTTAAAGTTTTAAAAAAAAAGTTTCCTGTGGAAGCATAGAACTTTGGTGACCCCTGGTGGCCATGTTTCTGCTTTCAGGACTCCTGATCGGTGCTTTTTGATTTTTCTCCTGTAGGTGACAGCCCCATGCAGCCTTGGTTTTGCCCCCCTCTCCCGTTTGGCATGCATGGAGTTATAGTTCCACCCCTATTTTTCAAGGCTGTCTGAAGGGATGGGTGAGCAGGATGGAGTCTATGTGGATCACTGGAAAAACACAACCACACTATCACCGTCCACCTATTATCTCTGGTCATCCCATTGCATTAAAAGAATTGAATGCAATCACTGGGTGCTGTTTTTATTCACAATTTTCATTCAAGAAATTGCATCTATAACCAAGTCTACCTTCTTGGCTCTTAGGAAAATCCCTTTTTGAGTGCTATGTTTCTTCAAACCTTGGACTATGCTCTTACTTTAAACTGACTTGACTACTGCAATTTGCTCTACACAAAGCTGCCAAGTTACACATTTCCAAAAGAGAGATTATAGGCCAGTCATGAATGTCTCACAACCCGAACCTAATGTATTTTGAGACCTATACTATTGATTTCAATGGGTAGAATCAGGGACTATTTATTTATTTATTTAACTGCATTTATATCCCGCTTTTCACCGGGTCAAAGCGGTGTAACATGTAACATAGGGAGGGATAATTTCTTTTAGGAAGGGGCCATCACCAGGGTCAACAATTAATGATTATGGGTGGACATGGACATGATTTACTTCTGCTAAAATCTAAGTGTGAGGTCATGGTGGTGTTTCCATTGAAAGATGTTCACGGAATAGGATTGTCTTTAGCTGTTTCTTAAATGATGTGATGTCGTTGTTGTTCTTGATGTGGTTTGGTAGAGAGTTCCAGAGGGATGGAGCATAAAGTTCGAATGCTCTGTTGCAGGTCCGTTGTGTAGATTTGGTTCTTTTGTGGGGGACAACGATAGAGTTATTGGAGGAATGTCTGGTTGATCTGTTGTGGGATGGTCGAGGCAGTAAGGAGTGTAGTGAGGTGTTCCGTGCTTGGTGGATAGTTTTGTGGATGAGTAAGATGGCTTTGTATCTGATTCTTGCTTGCAGTGGAAGGAGGTGAAGGTCTCTTAGGATTGGGGTGATGTGCTCCCGTTTTTTTGCATTTTGAATAATCCTTGCTGTGGTGTTTAAGGCAGTACGGAGGGAGTTGGTGTGCGAGGCAGGAAGTCCATGATAGATTATGTTGCAGAAATCCAGATGAGGGAGTGTCACAGCTTGCATCACTGTCCTAAAGTCGTGAGGTTCTAGGAGGGGCCTGAGTCGTTGGATAGTTTTAGCTTTGTGGAATATCATCCCAGCGGTTTTGTTGATTTGTTGTTTGAAGGTGAGAGCTTGATCAATGATGACGCCTAGATATCTTATTTGAGGCTGGATTTGTATTTGTGTGGTTCCCATGTTGAGGTGGGTAGGTGGTTTGAAGTCAGGTTCTTTTGTTACTATTAGGGCTTCGGTTTTCTTTATGTTGATGGATAGATTGTTCTCCTGTAGCCAGTTGGCCACGTCGTTGAAGCAGGCTGATAGCTGTTCGTTCTTTGGGTTGTTGGTTGTAATTGGTGCGTAGAGCATTATGTCGTCCGCGTAGATGTGGAAGTTGATGTTGTGGGTGCGTATGATTGAGCATAGTGGACGTAGGTATATGTTAAACAACATGGCTGATAGGGTGGATCCTTGGGGTACTCCTTGAAGTTGTTTGTATGGGGGCGAAGTTGTGGAGAGGGTGCGAATCCGTTGCTGTCTGTTAGTTAAGTAGGATCTGAACCATTGGAGTACAGTGTCCTTGCTTCCGATTGTTTGTAGTCTGTGTATGAGGATTTCGTGTGAGATTGTGTCGAAGGCCGCTGATATGTCTAGGAAGATCAGGATGTACCCTGAGTTTTTCTCTTGTGTTCCGATGATGAGTGTGTTCATTAGGATGGTCATGAGGGTCTCAACTCCATGTAGTGGTCGGAAACCGTGTTGCTGAGGGTCAAGTATGTCGTTGGTGTCTAGATGATCTTGGAGCTGGTGTTGGACTATCTTTTCTATTATCTTGGTGGCGAGGGGGAGGCTTGCCACTGGTCTGTAGGATGTGGGGTCCTTGGGGTCCAGGTTGTTCTTCTTTATGGTTGGTCGGATGACTGATGTTTTGAGGGCATCTGGCATGTATCCTTGTTTAAAGGATTCGTTTATGATGTGAGTTAGTGGGGTACTTAGGTCTTCCTTGGTTTTCTTTATCCATTCGGTAGGGCAGGGGTCCAGTGGGGAGGTAGTGGTGTTCAGACAGGAGATGGTGGAGGATATTTCTTCCTTTGAGGTGTCATTGAATGTAGTCCAGTTAGCGTTTATGGTGATCCTTGGGTATGTTCTTGTGGCTGTAGCGCATTGGTAGGGTTGTTGAGGTTGCTGAAATTGTTTGTATTGTCGGGCCAAGAGATCCGAGGGGATATCTGGAGGTTGATCGGAAGTGGTTGGTGTCTTTGTCAGTTTTTTAGTGATTTGGAAGAGTTCTCGAGGTTTGTTTGCAGCGGTCGTGATGATTTTGGTGTGGTAGTTTCTCTTTGCATTGTCGGTTTCTGTGTGGTAGGCAGCGAGTTCATATAGGTATTGCTTTTTGTCTTTGTCAGTTTTGTTTTTTCTCCATTTTCTTTCTGTTCTTCTAAGATTTGTTTTCAGTTTTCGGAGGTCAGGGGTGAACCAGCGGGCCTTTGAGGAGATGGGCTTGTTGCTGGTCTTGTTTACAGTTGCTCTGGATGCCGAGGAGATAGTGGTGTTCCAGTTGTCCATGAGGTCGTCAAGGTTATTTGAGTTCGTAAGTAGATTAGGTAAGGTCAGCGTCAGGAAGTCTTCTTTGTTGAATGCTTTGAATCTTCGTGTGTGTTGGGCGTATCCTCTGTTTGTATTTGGTCGATATGCGTGGGAGAGGTGGATGATGTAATGGTCTGACCATGGGACTGGTGAGATTGTCGGACTGCTGTATGAGGTGGATGCCTGGGAGTTCAGGAATATGAGGTCCAGGGTGTTTCCTTTTTCGTGTGTTGGTTCATTTATGATCTGCGATAGGTTCATTGCTGTCATGGCGTTAAGGAATGTTTCTGTTTGTGCGTCTTGGAGGGATGGGAGATTGAAGTCTCCTAGTATAATTGGTTCCTTTGATGGGTCGATGCTTTCGGAAATCAGGTGTAGTATCCTTGGTAAGTCAGAGTTTGCAGCTGGTGTTCTGTAGACCAGGCATATTGTGAGGTTTTTGTTGGTGAGGGTGAGGATATCTGCTTCATCGGAGGTTTCAGAGGTGAGGGTGCGTAGGTGGAGGTTGTCCTTTGCGATGATGGCTACTCCTCCGCCTTTTGCGTGCGTTCGGGAACAGTGATGAAAGCTGTATCCGATTGGTGTCAGTTGGTTCATTATTACTGTGTCCGTTTCTGTTAGCCAGGTTTCTGTTATGCATAGGATGTCGGTCTTCTCAGATATGATCAGGTCTTGGAGCATGTGATATTTGTTCCTGGTGGAGCGTGCGTTTATGAGTGTGATGGAGAGGTGCAGGTGATTGATGTGATTGGTGCTTTTGGCTGGCGTGTGGTGTGTGTGAGTTGGGTTGTTCGTGGTGTTGTAGATGCTTGTGGGTTGCAGTCCTGTGGTTCCTGTGTATGGAAGGTCAGTAGGTGTGGTGGGGCGGGAGTACAGTGTCTGTGCGGAAGGGGTTGTGCTTGTCAGTGTGTCTGCGTAAAGAGGATTGCTGAGTGTGTTTGGGTGGGGGTACAGTGTTAGCAGAGGAGTGAGAAGGTAGATGGGTGTAAGGAAGGGCGGCATTTTGTGAAAGAGTACCTGGGGTTTTGAAGCAGTGTAGTCTTTTTCTTGCCGGTTTGCTGGAGCGTTTGAATATCCTGTATTTGTCCTGTTGAGCTGTTTGCTGCGTTGGGTCTCCTCTATATCAGAGATGGTTGTCGGGTGTTGAGGCTGTTGGAGTTGATGGTGTTGCTATTTTTTCTTGGCGAGCTCAGACCCGATCAGGGGAGCTCGAGCCTTGCCCGTTGTGGAGATTTTCCGGGCCACGGTAATGGCCACTGCCTAAGGGCCACGCCAAAGGGCCCTCTGGCGAGGCCCTCAGGCGCGGTCCCGCCAGGCGCGGGCGCGCCCGTAGGGACGCCGCGTTATATGGCCCTTCCCGGCTCCTCTCCCACCGCCCGGATTGGGCGGGAGCAGCTCCCACTGTCCCGATTGGACAGGAGTGGAGTTGGTGGTGGTCGGGTGGACTACAGATGCCATACTGCTTTGGGATGTGACTTCCAAAGCAGAACAAGTTTAGTTTTGTGTATTGAGGGATACAGTTAACTGCTTTTGATTGGCAACATTGGAGTGGTTTACAGCAAAGTCTAAAAGAGAAAGACAGTAGGAAGGAAAATTGCAAAGCCTGGGCAGCATAAGAATTAAGCCTTCGGTGCTTGCTGCCAGCATCTGTCTAGTAAGGCAACCACAAGCAATCGTCAGCAGCAGAGAGACAGCACTCCTCCCCCTGAAACATCTTCCAAGCGGGAGGCCAGCAAGCCGACATAAAAATGAGCACGCTGCAGGCGTGCCCGCACCTGGCGGGCCTCGCCAGAGGGCCCTTTGGCGTGGCCCATATACCAAAGCCAGTATAATCCCTCCAAGAAAGAACACTTCTGCCTGCTAGAGCTCTTCAGAAGGGGATCCCACACCCTGTACCGGAAATCCTTGGACACTTACCATAAAGCAGCATTGCAGGTACTAAACTCTTTTTGACAGCTGTTACACTGTTTTAATCAATTTGGTCTATTCTACAAGCTATACCATTTTGTTACATTGTATTTTCCCGATCGTTACCACATTGTTACATTGTATCTTCCTGATCGTAACTGCCACATTGTATCTCTCTTGATCTCCACTCCTTCTGCAGTTACTTGCTACTGAAGACATTTAATCTCCACCACCCCACCCTCCCCCTTCCAATCCCACGTTGAAAACCCTAAAAGCAAAATGATTCTCCATCGCTTAGCAGCCATATTCTTTATTACCATTATACTTTCATGCACAACTATTAGATCCAATGCTCAATTCTCTTTTACATCTCAGCCTGAAACAATCCCAATCGTCCGCTCACATCCTATTTCACCTAAACCATATCATAAACCCCCATATAACACCCAACCTCGAAGACTAATACGCATTACCCCCACCCACTTAGCTACCCCTGAAACACCTAAGGTCACTCAAAATACCTCACAACTTTCTTGTGCATATATCAATGCAAGATTAATAAAAAAAGAAAATCCCAATCATCAGAGATTATACTAATTCAGTATACCCTGATATAATTTTTATAACAGAAACCTAGCTCTGTGACCAAGACATTGTCTTACTAAACCATCTATGTCCTCCAAAATACAATTATTTCATACCCCCAGAACTAGTAAGCGTTGTGGTGGGGTACTAACCATAATAAAAGAATCATTACAAGTGCAATTACTTTCATCTAAAACTATATCCGACACTGACATCCTAATAATAATCCTCATATACAGGCCTACGAACTCTGACTCAGATAACCTCACAAACATAATAGATGAAATAATCAACATATCACCAAATATAAACACAATACTCCTAGGAGATTTTAATCTCCCCTCAATTCAATGGAGTGGAGGAGTGGCCTAGTGGTTGGGGCAAGGTATTTCAGGCTGGAAGATCAGGGGTTCAAATCCCACTAGAGGACAGCAACCTTGGGCCGGAAGGACTTCGGTTTCTAGTCCCATAGGTGCTCCTTGTGGTCTTGGGCAAGCCACTTAACCCTCCATAGCCCATGTTCCCTGTAAAATAGTTATCTCCAAGTTATAATGCCCTGTTCAATGTAATTTCAGTTTGTTCAATGTAAACCACACTGATGCAGAATAGCGCAGTATAATATAAGAGAATATAAATAAATTCATAACTCTCACTCCTCTTCCTTCTCCAGTGCAATGGTAGACCTAAACTACAAACAAATTCAATCACCCCACCCATAAGAAGGGTAGTATCCTTGATCTTATATTTATACCATGAGAAATCCAATCACCACATAATAACCCACCGGTTATAACACCAGTTCCCTGGTCTGACCACCACCTCATAGAATTCTCACTCGAGGTCAAACAAACACAAACCCATACTGAACGAATCCACCCAAAAGGTATTCCAAATACAAACAATTTGATAGACAATCCTTTACCCAAGACCTACTTAAATCTATTGAATCCAACATAGATGATCTTGATATATTAGTGAACAACTGGAACACCTCAATCACTAACTTAGCTACCAAACCATAAAACGCACATAACATCTCCTGCTCGGAGCAGCCACATTCTCCCGCTCGGAGGCTCTTGCCCAATCGGGGCAGTGGGAGGAACAGCAGGGCAGTATAAAACCACCGTCTCCGTTGAGGGAACCATGAGCCAGCAGCCGCCATTGTCCAGCAACTCCCCCGATCGGGGTAGAGCACCCGAACGGGAGAAGCAGTCACATTCTCCCGCTCGGAGGCTCCTGCCCAATCGGGGCAGAGGGAGGAACAGCAGGGCAGCATAAAACCGCCGTCGCTGGTGGGCCAGTGCCTGAGGGCCTCGCCAGAGGGCCCTTTGGCATGGTCCTGTGATGAGGACACCCCCACCTTTACGGAGAATCATCTGAAACAGCCAATATTGCATATAAACCAACCGAAACAACCACAAAACATACCGCACATCGGAGGCCACCAGAATTATAGTAGTGGGCAACACTGCAAAGGACGCCGCCCTCTCAGCAAACATATGTAGACAAAGACCCAATAGTGTTCACACTACACCATATGTACCACCTATCGGACATATGCCTGTGAACAATATTACCCAGAAGTGTCCTGTTAAAATGATATACTAATACTAGGTGATATCAATAATACTGCGAGAATTAATCCCCATTACAAGCTTTAGTCGCTGCTCTATGATGTTGTCACTGTTGAACGAGTTAGTCACCGATGTGTAGCTAGTTATTCTTATACAAGTAACCATTCTAAAATGTTCTCAGTATCCATTGCTGTCCAAGTCAGCCACCATTGTTAACCTAGCCAGTTCTATACAAAGTATTTTAGTTGCTTGAAAGTTCTCATTGAAGTGTGAAGTATCCATTGCTGTACAAGTTAGCCACTATTGTTAACCTAGCTATTTCCTACACAAGCACTCATTTAAAAAAACAACAACAACCCCCCCCCCTAGATAATTACTGCCACACACAAAATTCACTGCCCCACAACTCAACATGGCCATATCCATCCTAACCCTAACCAGTTTGTACCTCCTCAGCAACACACTCATTGGCTCCCTCACTTCAGCCTCCAACTATAATCCTATTCCAATCCTACAAGGCCGAGGAAGGAGATATCATGGCAGCACATGCTGTAAACCATCAGAATTCTATCAAGACTCTCACCCACACATAATCCACATACCACTCCAACGCTCCGCAAAATCCAAAGTGCTGCAGCCCCAAAGCCCACGAAACCTGAAATGTGCCCTCATAAATGCACGATCAGTCCGCAGGAAATGGCCAGTCATCACCGACCTTATAACACACCTTGAACTAGACATCCTACTGGTCACTGAATCATGGCTCACCGACGCAGATTCAGTCCTTATCAACCAACTCATCCCCCCCCCAACCTTTCAATCCACACTTGCCACAGACCTAACCAGAGGAGGTAGCACATTCATCCTATCAAAAACAGAGCTCCAATATCAACTGATCAACTCCAGAAGCACAACACACCTTGATACAATCACCATAACCAACAGCCACAGCACCATCAACCTAATTTACCGATCCCCATCCTCCTCCCCTGAGGACCTCGCAACCATAATTGACCTTGCCTGTAACCCCAAGAACACTCACAGGCCAAACTGGATATTGGGAGACTTTAACCTACCAACTCTTCAAAATACCCACTCCGAAGGCTTCCTTAAAACACTCAATGAACTTGGCTACGAACAGATAGTTGAGACACCCACCCACCGGAAAGGAAATACACTAGACCTTGTATTCATCCCACAACCAGACATAAGTCTGAGCTACAACTTTGACCTAGATATCACCCCAGACCCATGGTCTGACCACAACCTAATCAAATTCCAGATACCCATGCATCAGGACAGCAACCTGCCTAAGAAAGTGGTTGAAAACTCATCAGCACCCACAGGATGCTTCAGACCATTCGACAAAGAGGCGATCCTCAACAAAGTCCTTCCAAACCTCAAGCTAGATTCGCCTAACCTGGTTGAAATGATGGCCACATGGAATAACAGCCTGAAATCCTTTGCATGCCTACCTGCCTCAAACAAGCAACCTGCCCCAGACAAGACACCAAGAGGTAGGAAATCTGCACAATGGTACTCCGCGGAGCTAGGGTCCTCACTACTTCTCCTTAGGAAACTAGAAAGAAGATGGCGGCGCTCCTGGTCCCTGACTGACCAGGCAGCCTACACCGCCCACCTGAATGCACACCGAGACTCTATATAAGTGAAAATGAAAGAATACCACTCCGAACTCCTGCGCCGCTCACTAAACAAACCTCACAACCTCTTCAACTTAGTGAAAACCCTGATGAAAGAACCTTTGCCCACCCAAACTACAATGTTACACCCGCAGGAATATACAGACTACATACTAGCCAAATCCAGCAACATCAGCATAGCCATGAAATCCACTCCTAGTCACAGCCCATACCAACCACTGCCGCTCAACTCACTTACAACACCATCAGCAAGAGGCATCGAGGACATCATTGCAACCATCAACTCCACCACTGCTCCAAACGACCCCTGTCCAGCATATTGGATAAGATCCTTGCGCAATGAACTCAGTCCAACTCTAGCCAAGATCATGGAGCAGTCCTTCTCTACAGGAACATTCCCAGCATGCCTCAAACAGATGTCAATCCGGCCCCTTCTGAAGAACAACAAGCTGAACCCACAGAAGGTAGAATCCTATCGGCTAATCTAAAGCATCCCGCTTCTAGCTAAGATTATTGAAAACGTCGTCCAACGGCAAATCCAAGAACACATCGACTCCACTGCCCCCCTCGATCCATGCCAACATGGCTTCAGGGAATCACATGGCATCAAAACGCTTCTTGCCACGCTTCTCAACACATTAATGACAGGGATTAACAACAACAGACGAGATATGCCCTGATCTTCTTGGACATCTCCGCAGCTTTCGACTCCGTCAACCATGAGCAGCTCCGGATACATCTCCCAGAAAAGGGAATCCAGGGCTCAGCCTGGAGCTGGTGCAAATCGTACCTAACAGATAGATGGCAGCAGGTATAAACAGGCTCTATGACCTCCAAGCCTTTTCAACAAAAACATGGAGTTCCCCAGGGTTCCTCGCTATCTGCCCTATTATTCAATATATATATGCAGCCCATATGTGCTCATTCAACATCTCCTGCCTGATTTATGCAGATGACGTTCTACTCTTCACCCCATTCACTATCAACCAACCAGACTTCTCTTCACTAGTAAAATGCTTTGATTCTGCCACTGACTGGCTTCACTCACAGAGTCTCAAGATAAACTTGAGCAAGATAGAAGTGCTGTTCATCACAAGAAACCAAACCTTCTCCCCACTGGCAACATTAAAGAGGAGAGAGGCCGAGCTCCCAAATCAATCCACCATCCACTACCCAGGAGTCACGCTGGACCAGCACCTCGACTTGAAAGTGCACATGAATTGGTGTTATATGGTCACTTCGGTGAGAGTTGTGGATAATCCGTGCTGCGCCATGATAACTGGGTGAAGGGATACTTTTGGAAGGCCATAAAGTAGACTGTTACAGTAGTCTATATGTGGTGTGATTAATGCTTGCATAATAGTTGGAAAGAGAAATGCTTGTCTAGTGTAACACCTAGATATTTAACCTCTTCTTTGACTTCAAGGTCAATGTCATCAAATGAAATGTTTGAGGGGGGTTGTAAGTTTGATTCCGTGTGATTATTAGGATTTCAATTTTTTTAAAATTTATATGTAGGCCAAAGTTCTTGAGCCAGGTAGCAACTTCCTTGAAGCAGGATATTATAGGGTCAAAGTTGGGTGATGTTATATTAAACTACATAAACAACATTATATCGTCTGCATAGATAGCATAATCAATCTTAAATTGTTTTAGGATTTGACAGATGGGTTGAGTATATATATTAAATAATAGTGCTGAAAAAGCGGAACCTTGAGGGAGGCCAGTGGTTTGTGGGTATGATTCGGAGGATGTGTATTCAATGTTGACTTGTTGAAATCTTTCAGACAGATAGGATACAAACCATTTAAGGATTGTATTGTTCAGACCAATTTGTTGCAATCTTTGAATTAGAAGGGAATGAATGACCGAATCAAACGCCATAGCTATGTCAAGGAAGAATAAGATGTATGCTTGGTTATTGTTTATTCCCTTAATGATCTTATTAGATAGGGTAAGCATCAGTATTTTGACACTGTGGTAAGGTCTGAACCCAAATTGGTTGTTATCAAGAGGAGCATATAGGTCGATGTGGTCTTGTAGTTGTAAGTACATGGTTTTTTTCCCCCAATTATTTTGGCAAGGAAAGGGAGACTCGAGATGGGTCTGCAGGAGGCAGATTTGTCTAGGGTTTTATTTTTTAATATTGGACGTATTATAGCTTTTTTAAGCTCCTGCGGCATGTAGCCCTGGGTAAGTGATTTCTTGACAATGTTCAGTATCAAAGGAGCTGTTTCATCAATTGTATCCTTAATCCATTTAACTGGGTGGGGATCTGCTGAGGATGTTGTAGTATGCATAGCCAAAATTGTCCTTTTAAAGGAATCAGGGTACAACTGATGGAACTTATCCCAGGTCATTGTTGGAGGTGAAAAACTATTCACAGGTGTGTTGGTGTGAGTAGTTGAGATGTTTATTTTGGACATATAGTAGTCTGCTAGCGTTTGAGGGGCTATGTTAGAGCAGATGGATGAGGGATTTGGTTGGGTTGTGAGGGATTTTACCATGGTGAATAAGTCTCTCGGTTTCTTAACAAGTTGTGTGTGATGTTCCTTTTTAGATAGGTTAATGTGGAGATGGTACTTGGTGAGCATGGTCAGGTATTTTAATCTGTTTTCAGGTGTTTTCTTGACCCGCCATGAACGTTCCAATCTTCTAAGCTCTCTTTTCATTAGATGTAGTTCATGGGTGAACCATTGTTTAGAAGGATTTTTGGAGATTTTATTTTATTTATTTATTTAATGCTTTTATATACCTTGCTCTTTAAAATCAGTGGGTTTTACAGATAACTTTTTGTACAGAGCAGGAGAGCCTGCTCTGCACTTACATTGAATGGGTAATACAACTTTTTTTTCTATACCTTGCTCTTTAGAATCAGTGCGGTTTACATGTATACTAACAGGTACTTTTTATTCCCTTGTCCCTGAAGGGCTCACAATCTAAGTGTACTTGAGGCAATGGAGGGTTAAGTGGCTTGCCCAAGGCCACAAGGAGTGGCCATGGGACTTTCCAAACCCACATCAAAAACGTGACGAAAATAATATACAATAAGATCCAGCTCCTCCGTTACTTAAAACCCCCTTTACAGCCTGACTTTAGAACTATTATGCAAGCATTAATCACACCACATATAGACTACTGTAACAGTCTACTTTATGGCCTTCCAAAAGTATCCCTTCACCCAGTTATCATGGCGTGGCACGGATTATCCACAACTCTCACCGAAGTGACCATATAACACCAGTTCTCTTCGACTTAACATTGGCTGTGGATTCAAAGCTGGATCAAATACAAAATTCTCATGATAACTTCAGGATCATTAGAGAAATGGCTCCCCCTACTCTCTCCCACCTGATCACAATTGTATCTAATGACTGTCAAAGTAGAAACCAAATGACCAACCTCCTCACGATCCCTTCAGAATTTTGTAATACTAAACAGTGCACTAGCAATAGAGCATTTGAATATATATCTCCAACACTATGGAATGCATTGCCAACCTGCCTCGGGAACATCACTGACCTATCCACTTTCCGCTCCCACCTTAAAACCTACCTATTCACTGAACATTTTGGTCACAAAGTAACCCCAACTGCCAATACTTCCTGATAACCTCCCCTCTGACTCATTTATCATTCCCCCAGAGCTTTTCACCTCCTAACCCTGCCCTAAGCGGAATGACACTCTATCATTAAAATTTGTAAATGTTATTTTAGTTGAATTATGTAAACTTGTAATTAACTGTCTTTGCACCAGTTATATTGTTAATTTATTTCATGTAATAGTTATTCTTTTGTAAACCGCTATGATTACCTGAAATAGCGGTATAAAAGCACTATATGATAGGGAGGAGTAGCCTAGTGGTTGGGACAAGGTACTTCAGGCCGGAAGGTCAGGGGTTCAAATCCCACTAGAGGACAGCAACCCTGGGCTGGAAGGACTGGGGTTTCTAGTCCCACAGATGCTCCTTGTGGTCTTGGGCAAGCCACTTAACTTTCCATTGCCCATGTTCCCTGAAAGTATTAGTTAATGTGTCTCATATCCCCGTGTGTTAAAAGTATCCCCCAATTATATTTATTTATTTATTTATTTGCATCTCTTATATACTGCGCTATTACAATCAGTGCGGTTTACAGTGGAACAGAACATAAAACAATGTAGCAGTTACATTGGGTTTACAATAAAACATGGGATACAAACTTGGAAAAACAGGGGGAAAAACTATGTACAGTGTTATAGAAGTGGAGGATTAAAGATAATTGTGTTGTGACCACTTTGATTGAAGGATAAGGCGGTATACAAAACTGTCTAAATAAGTAAAACACACACAAATAAAATAAATAAATAAATAGTCAACGTGAAGGTTTGGAGCAGGAGCGGTCTATGGGGCCATGTGTGACATACAGGGCCGGCCCTGGTTTTGAAGGTAGTGATGGAACTGAGATCCAGAGGGGGGTGCTTAGTAAGAAAAAGCAGAGCTACCAGTGTGCTCCAGCCTGATCAGAGGGCAGAGGAATTGTCAAGCTAGGAGCTAAGGCAACGATCAGGCTTATAAAGACAAGAAGAAGGCTCATAGTAGAACTGCCGAATTACACGGATCAAGGAGGGAGTCACTCCCGGACCTCCAGCAGAGCTGATGTCAATAGGTAGGATGAGGCACTACAAATCCCACACTGCTCTAGGACCCAAACGGGTATTTGGGCGTCTCTGGATTCTGGTGGACCTGAACTCAGCTCGCTATTCGCCAGCCGGGTTTCTTCCAGATCCAATCGCAACGTGCGCCCCTCCCATGGGGGCGGGATCAGATAACAACTCCGCCTCTTCCTTTTTTTAATGATTTTTACCCGCGCCTCTTCTACCCATTCCCAAGGTAACAGTTGCTCTCGTCCAATCCCCAAGTACGGCCCCCTCCTTCCTCTATCTGCGTCCGATCCTTTCCTCCAATCGACGCGCTCGGCGAGTCCACTAGCGGGGCGACTGGGCGGGCGTGCACATGCGCGGCGGCGCGGGAAAGGCTCCCGCGCCCTTTTTTCCCTTTGCCCTCCGCTTTTCTTTTTCCCTTGGTCGCGCGCGGGCGGCGCGTTCTATTTGAAAGCGCGCGCTGCGTGCAGGGGGATCAGCCATGGCGAAGGTGCAGATCCTGAACGTGGTGGTGCTGGATAACCCGTGTCCCTTCAGGAACCCCTTCCAGTTCGAGATCACCTTCGAGTGCATCGAGGACCTGCCCGACGGTGAGTGGCCGGCGCTGGGACAGAGACGTGCCTGTTCTCTTCCTCCGCCCCCGGCTCTTTGTCTTCTCCGTGCATCCTTTTCGATTGCTTCTTGCCCCTAGGGCACTCTAAGGACTATCCTGGTAAAAACGGACAACTGAGCATCACAGGCGCTCTAAGGGAGCTCCCAAAAGCCATTACTAGTGGGGATAATTGGCGCGTCTGGCTTGCTTTGTTTGGACGGCATCAGGGTCCTGATAACCAGAAAGCAAATTAAGTAGTTGCCTAGGATGGCTGCTCCCGGGGGGAGGAGGGGGGTATGAGACTTTCCTAGAGCACCAGCACCTTAAATCAACTCGGGCTAGCCCTCCCTTACTCCAGCTGCTCTTTCTTGCCCCCTCCCCGCCCCCCCCCCCCCCGCTAAGTGATTGCCTAGTGGCTAAACTGGCCCCGTCTTTAATACTTTCATACAGGGTCCCTTACCCCAGAGGTGGTGGTGTACATGGAGACCAGAGATACCAAGAATATCAACTGTAGTGAGGGATACATGAGGGGGGGGGGGTGATAATGTGGAAACGTTTCATGCCCCACTCTGTTATTTTGGGTTCCCTCCCTCCTTCCGATACGACGGACCCTTAACAATGTAGCTTCAGCTCTCACTTGAACTTACAAGTTGGACTTAAAGGATTTAGGCGCACACATGAGCTACATCAGGAGGCCTGACATTCCTTATTCAGGACCCCTTTTCTTTCCATTTTTTAAGTGCCCTCAAGTCAGTGCTGACTCCTTCCGACCAGTAGCCTCTGGGTTTTCTTTCCATAGTTGCTTTAAAAAAGTGCCTTCCTGACTTGTGCCAGAAATATGTTAACACGTTCAACTCGGTCACTAGACAATGTAGTCACAAGATGTTTGCTTTTTCTCTGCAAATAGCATGCCTTCTGGAGAACAGGGCCTTCTAAGTTGCCCTTCTTTGAAGGAAGAAGGGGAGATGTTGCAGCTACACTCAGAGCTCTTAGCCAGTACTTGTTTCTACTTATAAATATAGGGGGATGCTTTTGAGTCAATGCAGAGACTTCTGATGACCCAGCTCCTGCATTTTCTTGCAGTGTGACAGGAAGTAAATTGCCAGTCCTTTATTTCAAAGCAATGGTGGGTTAAGTGACTTGCCCTTGGGTCACAAGGAATGACAGTGGGACCTGAACCCTGGTCTCTCGGTTACCAAGCCTGTGCTCTAACCACTAAGCTGCTTGCCCAGTCATGGAGAGGGTTAGAGCAACAGCCTAGTAACCAAAAGATCAGGGTTTGATTCCCACTAGCATGCCTTATGACCTTACCCTCCATTGCCAGGTTTTTCTTCTGAGGCAATCTACTGGTTATACCTTGCCAACAAAACCCAGGGGCTGCTGGGTTGCCAAGAGTAAGAACATAAGATATGCCATACTGGGTCAGACCAAGGTCCATCAAGCCCAGTATTCTGTTTCCAACAGTGGCCAATCTAGGTCATATGTACCTAGCAGTTTCCCCAAGAGACACAAGTTCCACAATGCTTGTACTGGGTCAAGCATTGATATCTTCGGTCACTTCTTAATGGTTTATGGACCTTTCCTCCAGGAACTTGTCCAAACCTTTTTTAAACCCAGCTACACTAATAGCCTTTACTACATCCTCCGGTAACAAATTCCAGAGTTTGATTACACGTTGAGTGAAAAAAGATTTTCTTTTATTAGTCTTAAATAGTTTACCCTGTAGCTTCATTGCATGTCCCCTAGTCTTTCTATATTCTGATAAGGTAAACAATCTATCTACGTTTACCCATTCCACTCCATTCATTAATTTATAGACTTCTATCATATCTCCCCTCAGCTGTCTCTTTTCCAGGTTAAAGAGCCCTAACCTTTTTAGCCTTTCTTCATAGAAGTATCCTTCCATCCCCTTTACCATTTTGGTGGCTCTTCTCTGAACCTTTTCTAAAATCGCTATATCCTTTTTAAGATACGGCGACCAGAATTGCACACAATATTCAAGGTGCGGTCTCACCATGGAACGATATAGAGGCATTATAATATCTTTTGTTTTATTTTCCATTCCTTTCCTTATCATACCTAGCATTCTATTTGTGCTCTCGGCCGCCGCTGCACACTGGGCCGAGGGTTTTAACATGGTATCCACAATGATGCCTAAAGTGGTGGTTCCTAATGTGGAACCTTGCATCGTGGACCATGCAAGGTCCATCAAGCCCAGTATCCTGTTTCCAACAGTGGCCAATCTAGGTCATATGTATCCAGCAGTTTCCCCAAAAGACACAGGTTCCACAATGCTTGTACTGGGTCAAGTATTGATATCCTGGGTCCCTTCTTAATAATGGTTTATGGACCTTTCCTTCAGGAACTTGTCCAAACCTTTTTTAAACCCAGTTACACTAACAGCCTTTACTACATCCTCCGGTAACAAATTCCAGAGTTTGATTACACATTGAAAAAAATGTTTTTTCTTATTAGCCTTAAATAGGTTGCACTGTAGCATTGACTTTAAATAAAACATTTTTGTTTTGTGTGCGCCTTTGACTGTTTTACAAGTATGGATTACTCAAGTTGCTCTTTTACCAATGATTTCAAAATTCCAAACTGTAACCTTACTTAAATGAGCCGACCCCATCTGCCCAGGGTGCATGTTAATGACAATACTTCCTTTGGAGGAGCTGGAAGATGTGGGCTTAAGTCAGAAAAACGAGAAGACCCAAACATTGGACAGTGTGTGCAAATGAGAACAAAGTGTGAAAGAGGGAAAAATGTCCTGGGTTCCCAACTTAGGACTGGCACAGAATTTGCCAGCTGATTATCTGCTCCTGGGCCTTTGGCACTTTCTATGCTCTGAAAGCATGGGTGATGTGACAGTTTTTAAGCATCACATCACCCATGAATGAAGCGGAACGGGTATAAAATCAAAGTAAGCATAACTATCTCTTATATCTGAACAAATAGGGGTGACCTACACGAAGGGGAGTGGAGTAGAGGAGTAGCCTAGTGGTTAGAGCAACTGCCTAGTACCCAGAATATCAAGGGTTCAATTCCCACTGGCACCCCTTGTGACTTTGGGCAAGTCACTTTACCCTCCATTGCCTCTGAAGAAAAGGCTGGCAATCTACTTCCAGTGATACATTGCCAAGAAAACCCAGAGGCAGCTGGGTCACTATGAGTCAATACTGACTCAATGGCACTTAAAAAAAAAAAAAAAAAAAAAAACGGAGCGGTGGGTATACCCCTAAACAAAGGCATGGGGAGAGGTGACTTGCACGGAGCTGCAAGTGCACCCACTCTTACCACCTTGCTGGGGAGACTAGATGGACCATACTGGTCTTTATCTGTTGTCATATACTATGTATCTAAAAGTAGATCAATTGTTTACGCCATCAAAATATAGAAAGACTAGGGGGCATGCACTGAAGCTACAGGGTAACCTATTTAAAACTAATAAAATGTTTTTTTACTCAATGTGTAATCAAACTCTGGAATTTGTTACTGGAGGATGTAGTAAAAGTTGTTAGTGTAACTGGGTTTAAAAAAAGATTTGGACAAGTTCCTGGAGGAAAGGTCCATAAACCATTAATAAAGGGGATATCCACTGCTTGCCCCAATACAAGCATTGTGGAACCTGTGTCTTTTGGGGAAACGGCTACGTGACCTAGATTGGCCACTGTTGGAAACAGGATACTGGGCTTGATGGACCTTGGTCTGACCCAGTATGGCATATCTTATGTTCTTAACTATTCTGTGTTTGGGGGCATGGGATACTTAACTTTCAAAACAGCTTGGCTTATTATACAATAGTTAATCAGAAAATACTTTTTTTTTGAGAAGTCAGTATATTTTTATTTATTTGAAAGAATTTATAAAGTCTGGGATCTAACTTGGAAAATGGCTATAATAGCAGTTGGGAACCCAATCTGCAATACAGCCAGCTATTCTTTACCCTAAGACTGTTAAATGTTGTTGTTTTTTAACAATTTCCCTTTTTTTGTTGGGGAGGGGAGGAAAGAAGGGCATGCAATGCAATGTGTGCCTTCGAGTCAGTCCTGACTCCTGGCGACCCAGAAGCTCCTGGGTTTTCTTGGCAGTGTCACCGGAAGTAGATTGCCAGGCCTTTCTTCCGAGGCAATGGAGGGTTAAGTGACTTGCCCAAAAGAAGGGCATAGGGATAGCAAAAATGGATCCAGGTCACTGTCTCATACTAATATGTAATGGTTTAATTATCTTAGACAGTTTGCTCTGTCTTATGTTGTATTTGCAGCCATTATGCTGAAACTCTTGGGGGGCAGGAGGGGGTTGTTGCCCTCTGGAAAGTGTGGCTTGTTAACTTACCAACAACAAAAAAAAACCTATGACATGCATTTTATAATCATTTTTAAATAGGGTTTCATCTAAGGATAGCTGAAAAGTCCCCCAGTCGCCTAAAATATAGGCTAAATACAATTGGTTAATACTCTTGGTGCTAGCAGAAGGATGAGGAGAGGGTTCTTTAAGGGGAAATAGCCAAAATGAAGTCGACAGATGTCTGGACAAATCTTGGATACAGTATAGGAGCTTGAATTGGTGCTTTGGAGGTAGACTGAGCTGTAAGAGCCTCTTGTGTTACGCAATAGAGGTGCTTGTGACGTCAGTCGACCTTGTATCTGCCAGCTGGGATGATGATGATAGCCTTGTTTCTAGATGGCCTTTGTGCGCCTTTTTAATGTCGGGGTGGGTTTAGAGGTTTTTCTTTCTCTCCCAGGCAGATACAGTAAGTTCCGTATCAGAAAATGTGATCCAGCGCAGGGGATCATAGCCGCCTGGTGGCTTAGGTTAATACTGAAAGATTCCTATTCATGTAAGAGAAATGACTGTAAAAGCTCCCTCCTTGGTGTACAGGTGCAGAGATCGCTGATGTGCTCGGGCGGTGGGTGTAAAGGCTGCTTCTTTTGTTTTAGGAGGAGATAAGAGCTCTACCGCCACCCCGACTCTTGTCCCCTTCCCTTTTTTTTATATTAAACGCGCAAATGGTCAGGCCGCGGAGGCGATCGGGAATCGAAGGCGCTTCATATTTGGCGCCGGCGGGATTTTTCCCTCCTATCTCTAATTGGTTGAGCCGGAACTTTCCCTCTTGGACCCGCCCCTCGGGCTGCGGAAGTGGCGGCTGGGAGGAGGAGGAGGAGCGCGCGCTGTGAACGACCGGCCCCTTCCGCATCCAAGCTCCAGGCGAGTCATTTCCCCGCCTGCTCTACCGGAAGCGACAGAGTGATGGAGGGGCGCCGGTGGGAGAAGCTCAGTCTGAGCCTTGGCTCTGCCGGCTGTTGCTCCTGCCGAGAACGGTTTTGGGATCGGAAGAGACTACTTCCTGGCTCAAGGGGGGCTCTGTGGAGCAGGGATGTCGCTCGACCGGGGGGAGGGGTGCGCAGTGTGCGGTCAACCTAAATGGGGTCGATTGGGTGAGGAGGGGGGTGGTGCTGGCTATATCCTTTTCGATGTGGTGTACTAACCATATTCCGGAGAAGACAAGGTACAAAAAAAAGCAAATGCTTAATCAAAATAAACAACTATCTTCTATCTGAACACATAGGGGTGACCTGCACCTCCGCTTACCACCTTGGGCACCTGCTGTATGTTACTATGCAGGCTGAGATAGCTTTGCTCAGTTACAGGTGAGAGTTATCCAGGTGCATGAGTTCCTGGTATCACATAGCCCCTCTTAAGCTCCCAAAAAAGGGATTGATGTTTCCCCAAACATCATATGGCTAGTTATTTATTTAACCAGTTTTCTATACCACCTTATCCTTCAATAAGCGGTACGTAAAAACAGGTACTGGATACATTCCCTTGTCACCAAAGGGCACACAATCTGTGTACCAGAGGCTTGCCCAAGACCACAAGGAGTGCCAGTAGGACTAGAAACCTCAGTCCCTCTGACCTGAGATTGCTGTCCCCAGGTGGGACGTGAACCCCTGGCCCTCCGGCCTGAAGTACTGTGTCCTAACCAGTAAGCCCAAGAAAACATGATTGAAGCTTGCCTTGAAGACATCAAAGAAATGTCATACTCTCTGCCCTCATTTGATGTCCAGATAATACAGGGCAGTTGTGGAGAAAAATAATTGCAGATATAGTAACATAGTAATGACGGCAGATAAAGACCAGCATGGTCCATCTAGTCTGCCCAGCAAGATAGCAAGAGTAGGTGCACCTGTCGCTCTGTGCAGGCCACCCCTCCCCATATTTTTGTTTAGGGGTGAACCCACCACTCCATGTAGGAAAGGGATGGAGAACAAAACAAAGGATGTTATAATGCCTCTGTATCGCTCCATGGTACGACCGCACCTTGAATATTGTGTGCAATTCTGGTCACTGTATCTTAAAAAGGACATAGCGTTATTAGAAAAAGTACAGAGAAGAGCCACCAAATTGGTGAAGGGGATGGAAGGCTACTCCTATGAAGAGAGGCTAAGAAGGTTAGGGCTCTTTAGCCTGGAGAAGAGACGGCTGAGGGGAGATATGATAGAGGTCTATAAATTAATGAATGGAGTGGAACGGATAAACGGGGATCAATTGTTTACGCTATCAGAGTATAGAAAGACTGGGGACATGTAATGAAGCTACAGGGTAAACTATTTAAGACAAATAAGAGAAAATATTTTTTCACTCAATGTGTAATCAAACTCTGGAATCTGTTACCGGAGGATGTAGTAAGGGCTGTTAGTATAGCTGGGTTTAAAAAAGGTTTGGACAAGTTCCTGGAGGAAAGGTCCATAAACCACTATTCAAAAGGGACCCAGGATATCAATGCTTGACCCAGTACAAGCATTGTGGAACCTGTGTCTTTTGGGGATATTGCTAGGTACGTATAACCTAGATTGGCCACTGTTGGAAACAGGATACTGGGCTTGATGGACCTCGGTCTGACCCAGTATGGCATGTCTTATGTTCTTATGTATTTGTTGAGACGCTAGATAGATGGTACTGTTTATTTTGCTTTTATCCTGTTGCTGTAAAGGGATCCACTGTGTTTGTCCCATGCCGTTTTGAATTCCATCACCGTGATTGCCCCCACCACTTCCATCGGGAGGGCATTCCAAGCATCCACCACCCTTTCAGTGAAGAAATATTTCCTGACATTGCCTTTCAATTTACCACCTTGCAGCTTCATGTTATGCCCTCTAGTTTTACAGCTTCCCCGTCTTTGGAAGAGGTTTGTTTGTTCATCATTTCTCTAAGTATTTAAAGGTCTGAATCATATCTCCCCTGTCCCTCCTCTCCTGCAAAGTGTACATATTTAGGTCTTCAAGTCTCTTCTCATAAGGCTTCTGATGCAGGCTCCAAATCATTTTGGTCACCTTCCTCTGAACAGCTTCCAGTCTTTTTACGTCTTTTGCAAGATATGGTCTCCAAAACTGAACACAGTATTCCAAGTGAGGCCTCACCAGTGACTTGTACAGTGGCATAAGTACCTCTTCCTTTCTGCTGGTAATCCCTCTTTGTATGCAGCCCAACATCCTCCTGGCTTTTGCCACTGCCTTGTCGCACTGTTTTGCCACCTTGAGATCATCAGAGATAATCACACCAAGGTCTTTCTCCTGAACCGTGCATACGAATCTCTCACCCCTATCGTGTACTTTTCCCTTGGATTTCTGCTACCCAAGTGCATGACACTACACTTTTTCACATTAAATCGTAGTTGCCAAGCATTAGACCAGTCTTCCAGCTTTTGTAGATCTTTCCTCATGTTAACCACTCCCTCGGGGGAGTCCACTCTGTTGCAAATTTTTGTGTCATCTGCAAAAAGACAGACTTTTCCATTCTGTCCTTCAGCAATATCACTCACAAATATATTGGACAGTGCCGGGCCCAGGACCGAACCCTGAGGCACCCTGCTAATCACCTTCCTCTCATCCGAGTGAGCTCCATGTACCATCACCTTCTGTTGTCTGTCAGTCAACCAATTTCTAATCCAGTTTACTATCTTGGGACCCATCCCCAAGCTACTAAGTTTGACAAGCCTCCTATGAGGAACAGTATCAAAGGCTTTGCTGAAATCCAGATAGATGACATCCATTGCATACCCCAGATCTAGTTCCTTGGTCACCCAATCAAAGAACTGTCAGATTTGTTTGGCAAGACTGTCCTTTGGTAAAACCATGTTGCTTTGGATCTTGCAACCTGTTGGTTTTGAGAAAGTTCACTATTCGCTCTTTCAGGAGCGACTCCATTACTTTTCCTGCCACCGAGTTAAGGCTCACGGGCCTGTAGTTGGACACTTCTTCCCTGTCACCACTTTTGTGTAGAGGTACAACATTAGCCATTCTCCAGTCCTGAGGAACCACTCCTGTTTCCAAGGATCTGTTGAAGACATCCTTTAATGGTCCTGCAAGAACCTCTCTGAGCTCTTTCAGTATCCTGGGATGTATCCCATCCGGTCCCATGGCTTTGTCCACTTTCAGTTTAGCAAGTTGTTCTAACACCTCATCTTTTGTGAATGGTGTGGTATCTACTTCATTGCTATTTTTATATTTGGGAGTCACAGCTGGTCCATCTCCAGGATCTTCTTTAGTAAAAACAGAGCAGAAGTATTTGTTTAGCAATTTTGCTTTTTCAGTGTCTCTTTCCACGAGTCCTTTCCCAGCACTTCTGAGTCCTGCAATTCCAACTCTGATCTTCTTCCTTTCCCGAATATACCTGAAGAAAGTTTTGTCGCCACCTTTAACATCTTTAGCCATCTTTTCCTCTGCCTTTGATTTTGCTATCCTTATTTCTCTTTTAGACTCTTTGAGCTTGATCCTGTATTCATTTCTGTGTTCTTCTGTTTGCAAGCTTTTGAATTTTGCGAAAGCTGTGTTTTTTGCCTTTATTTGAGCAGCCACCTCTTTGGAAAACCAAATAGGTTTCCTTCTCCTCTTGTTTTTATTTACTTTTCTTACATATTTATCTGTTGCCCCTTTTATTGCCACCTTTAGTTTAGTCCATTGCAATTCCACTTCCCTCAACTCCTTCCACCCCGTTATCTCCTCCTTTAAGTACTCGGCCATTTTACTGAAGTCAGCGTTTTTGAAGTTTAGGACTTTGAGCTTTTATCTCAAACCTCACCGTGTGATGGTCACTGTTGCTCACAGGGGCACTCACGCAGACATTCGACACACTATCACCGTTGGTGAGCACTATATCCAGCGTTGAGCTTTCCCTGGTTGGTTCCATCACCATTTGTCTAAGTAATGCATCTTGGAGAGCATCCACAATTTTTTTGCTTCTTTCCAGATGTGCAGAAGGAGTAATCCAATCCACATCAGGGAAACTGCTAGGTACATATGACCTAGTTTGGCCACTGTTGGAAACAGAATACTGGGCTTGATGGACCTTGGTCTGACCCAGTATGGCATATCTTATGTTCTTATGTAGATTAGTCACACAATATGATCGCTTCCCCCTTTGTTGCTATCTTGGCAATATCTATAATCAATTCATTATCTCTCTCTTCAATTTGAGTCTGAGGTCTGTAGGCTACAGCAGTATGGATGACAGTGCCATCTCCTCTCTCCAATGCAATCCAGAGCGCTTCTTCTTTTCCCCATGTCCCCTGCATTTCAGTAGCTTTAATATTGCTTTTGACATACAAGGCTGCTACTCCTCCTTTTCCATTTTCTCTGTCTCTTCTGAATAGATTATAGCCAGCTATGGCTATATCCCAATCATGCGATTCATTAAACCATGTTTCTGTAATGGCCACGATGTCCAAATCCGTTTCCACCATTAGGGCTTCCAGGTCTGGAATTTTTTTGGCTAAGCTTCGAGCATTTGTGCTCATTGCTTTCCAGCATTTACCTGGCTTGTGTGTATTTTGCATTGATTTTATTCTGCCCACTTCTTCCCACTTGTGTTTGATGTGCGGTTTAAGAGTGTGGCTGTTTCTGAACTGCTTTTGCAGGGGGTGGCATGCAGATGTTGACCTTCCACAACAGTCACCCCCTTTTCCTAGTTTAAATGCCTGAATCTTTCACTTAGGTTTCTTTTCCCTGCTGTAAAGGGTCTGTTTCTTGTGCCTGGAGTGACTAACAAGAAACAGACCCTTTACACCTGCGACAGAGAGATGTAGTCCATCAGCACAGTATAGTCTCTTGTTGGTCCATCTGTTGCCCCAGTTGCCAATAAATCTGAATCCTTCTTGTTTGCACCAGGTCTGGAGCCATGTATTAAAGCTGTTAATGCGATGCAGCCTTTTTGTCCCCTTACCAAGAACAGGTAGAACTTCTGAGAATGCAACAGTGTTAACGGGCTTGAGTTTCTCTCCCAGAGATTGGAAGTCCTTTTGGGCTGTAGAGGCACTGTTTCTAGCCAAGTCATTTGTGCCCAAGTGGATAATAACATCAGGTTTGGAGTGCTCACTTTTTGCGCTAAGTATTTCAACAACTTGGTTTGTATTCCTGCTGGCTGAAGAGCCTGGTAGGCACATGACTATCTTCTCTCCTTTGAACTGTGTTCCCAAGTTAGTGCCTCTGATGGAATCTCCAAGTAGTAGTAGTTTTCTGTTTGAGGTTTTCTTCATATTTGGTGCTTTAGCAGGAGATTGGGCATTGTCTGACTCATTTAAGGGCCTCTCAGTTTCTTTGGATTGGGCATCCTCATTAGCCAAGTCAGAGAAGGCATTGTGCAGGGATATCTCTTGATGTGTAGGATGTCTCTGCGTTACAGGTCACAATCTTCCAGAACCCACTGTGATCTATTTGTTCCTGTGGTGTTTGATTCTTTGTGGGAGCGGTGGTGGACTTTGTTCAGTTTGTATCCTAGAAGAGGTGCGCTTCATTGCAGCCAGTTCCTCCCTCAGTAGAGACACTTCATTATGCATGGCAGCTAGGTCTTTCCTTAGAGTCAGTTCTTCATGCATGGCAGCTGCGTTTAGGCATATAGGACAAGTTCTTAGGCTCCAAATGATTCTTCTTTGAATGAAAATACCACAGTTATTGCACTGAATACATAACATGTTGATTAAGCAGTCCCAGAAGAGGAAGAATAATAAGAAAAGTTGAAGAAGATGTGGGCGTTACCCAAGTTAGGAACGACATATGGCACGTATGTGACCACTATATGGGCAATGTAGCCCCTGGGGTGGGTGGGGTGAGGGGTAGGGTGGGTGGGAACCTAAGTGTCTCTGGCTAGTAGGCTGTCCCTGAACAGTGGGGGCACAGCAAAGGAGTAGGTAAGGGAACCCACCAAGAAGGGCAAATAGATAAATATGTGGAGACAGACAGACAGAACTCAGTTAATCAGCAAAAATCACCTTTTGGGAGAGCCCTGGAAAGCACTCCTCTTAAGGAACAGAAAGGCAATCTGAGCAAGCCCACATGCACAACAGGAAATGGAGGTCTACAACAATGCCTCAGCAGGGGGGAGGGGTAGTCACTCAGGTAGACTAAGAGAAAGATAGTTGAAAACTCTACAGCAATGGAGTAGGTAAGGGAACCCACCAAGACATGAAACCCCAATGCTCCTGTCTTCATCTGGAACTCAGAGGCCATAGCTGGAAGGTACTGAAGGGTGCACATGAACAGCACACACTACCAGATTCCACTAAATGAAAGGCTCTTCAATCTCTGGACTTTGGTATGAGGTGCCAAAGTTCCAAGGAGACTGAAGTGACATGGCCCAATTTCAGAGGGCTGGCCAGATATTGAGGGTCTATTTTTCCCCATGCTGCAGTTGCATGGGGTACCGTGGCTTCTTGGAGACATTGATATCTGTAGGCTTGGCTGCACTGTGGTTGAAACTGCAGCATAGCTTGACCAAAGCTGGGAAAATGGTGGTTGTTAGAGCATCATTCTGTCAGGGGAGCTCTAGGCTCTTAATGCCCCATGTCAGAAAGGCAGCCATGGGCACTCCATTACTCCTTAATGAACGAGCTGTAGGCTTGGAGGTGACCCATGGGCTGTGTTCCTCCTATTTTGTTTTAGGAGATGCCTGTGGAAGATCAGTAGCTTATAGCTGATTTAATAAGATCCTATTAGAACCAGCATAAACCAACTTCTCTGTAGATGGGTCTCCAAGCCACCACAAATTCTTTTCAAGCATCTTCTAGAAGCAGTAATAAAAATCCAGTTTGTTCTGAAGATGTAACAGTCTCTCTTAAGGTGGACTGACCAAATTCAGACAAAGCCAGCCACAGGCCTGGAATTTACCCTTTACGTAATCCTGGGGAAAACGGTTATAGCTGCAAACATGGTATATTGCTGCTAGAGCCTTTCTCTGTCCTGTAGTTTAATTTTGTCTAAATATCTCTTTAAATTTTAATATGCATTTGACAACATGACATTATCATGCCAATAGTTATCAGAATTTGATCTGACATTCCTGACTAGTGGGAGTATGGAAAAGACAGCAGCTTCTGGCATTGCCCCTTCACAACCCCTTAATGTGTGTTTCTCGTCTTCAGATCTGGAGTGGAAGATCATTTACGTTGGCTCTGCAGAGAGTGAGGAGTATGACCAGATCCTAGATTCAGTCCTGGTGGGGCCCGTGCCAGCTGGCAGGCATATGTTTGTTTTTCAGGTAAAGTTTGAGTGGGTAGAAGGGGGGGAGGGGTGTGTTAAAAAATATCGAGAACAAGAGGCTAAAATATGAAGCTTTTTGGATGGGTCAGATCTTAAATACCTTCCCTCCCTTACAGCAAAAAAGAAATGCCATAAATGTGAAGAAGATAGTAAAATGAAATGCAAGAGGACATTCTGACAGTTCACTGTTCTCCACCAGAGGCATTATGTAAACTATACAGTACATATGCATCCGGCCATGATGGTTTTATGCATGATTCAAATTGTGCGACCTAAGGTGCTGAAGAGCAGTGCGTGCAGGAAAACATTTTATAATCGCAGTTCATGTTGCTTCTTCACTGGATTTGATGGGTGGGTGGGGGCAGCGAGGATTCAAGCATGGGGAACCAGTGCACTGCAGGAAATGGGTGAAAACAGCTGAGGCAATGTGGCGACGGCCACCCCCACACGTCTTTCATAGTTTCCAGTGAGTTACGTGGAGACACTGGCTTTGGCAAGTCTCCCCCCTTTTTTCCTGATTTTGGAAGTGATGGCCTTTGCCAATTAGAGCTCCTGTCCATGAAGTTTTGTACTTTCTTGTCTTTATTTTTCCAGGCCGATGCCCCCAATTCCAGCCTCATCCCTGAATCGGATGCTGTTGGCGTAACAGTAGTATTGATCACATGTACATACCGGGGCCAGGAGTTCATTCGAGTGGGATACTACGTCAATAATGAGTATGTGAGTCCTGAACTGCGGGAGAATCCCCCTTTGAAGCCAGATTTCTCCCAGGTAAGACTTGTCTGTGTGTAGTAGGAAGGGGCAATGAGTTGGTCTGGTCATACGTCCATATAGACACTTTTCATTGGCTTTGTGAGGTGCTCAGACCTTTGCATGTCTGCTCAAGTTATATCTGGAGTCACTTGGGACGATGCAGCTGTCTCTATTTTAATGCTAAACTTAGTTCAGTTAAACTTTCAAATTGGTACCTCGAATAAATTAAACTCTCTATTGGGCAGTCTGAGACAAGCCTTGTTACAAGTGCCATCAAACGACCCTACCTGAAAACATGACCCTTGTCTTGCTTCTGTTAGTGAAAGGGTGGAGCTGTAGAGCTGAGCTCTTGCTGATGTGTCTTGTGTGTTTGGCATTCTGTCTTTCCTCACTGACTACACCCTTCCCCTCTCTGCAGCTTCAAAGGAACATCCTAGCTCCCAACCCTCGAGTGACCCGCTTCCATATCAACTGGGAGAATACCTCTGATCAAAAGATGGAGGACATTGAGAACGTGGACCCCACTCCCAATATGCTTCCCCCAAACTGTACCCCTGCCAAATGCCTGGTACCTGGAGGAGCCCTCAACATTGTCCCAGAGAACTCCATGGACTGCATGTAGCCTGATTCCCTTGTGTTCAGGGAAGGGGGCTTAATGGATTTTGGAAAACAAAATGGGCGACCATGCAGTGAAAGGACATTGGGAGCCTTTGCAGTGCTGTGTAGGGCCTGGAAGCTCTCCACTGTGACCGGGACATCTGCTTTGTTTTCTCTCAAACTGGCTTTGCAGGTTTTTGGCTCTGGCAGAGGGTGCAGCATGGGTTCAAGTGCCTTTCTAGCAAGATCAGCCCAGAACAGAAGTAAGCCCCGTTCTTTGCAGAAAGGGGAAGGTTGGGGTGGCAGCCTGTATATGAAGATCATTCTTATATTTTTCTTCCTTTTTGGGATAGGGGTGCCTGGAGCAGAATTTGTGTGATGGAGCTGTCAAAGGGGCTGGTGGGGGTGAAGGGCCTGGGCTGCTACGTTGAGAAGGTAGCTATGAAGGCTCCAAATGGTGCATAAGGGGACATGAGTGAGATGTAGGCGTGCAGTATCGGGGTAGGAATTACTTCTCTCACACTGCTCTACATTTGCTGTTTAATGTCCTGGACGTCCTGATTTCTACACTCTTAATGGTGCTTCATCTGGGGAGGTCATCGAAGCAGATACACATTCAGCGACTACCCCCTCTCCCCACTGTATTATGTCTGATCACACAGAGCACCTGTGCTGGGACTGCACTACAGAGATGGGCAGTCAAAGGTGTGCAAGAGAATCTGACTCTCCTGTGTGATAACTGCGTTGATAACAAAGCACTCATCACCAGCAATAACGTGTCTATGGTGAGGGTGGTGGGGGCATTGGGGTTAGCAGTGATGAGCAGAAGGGGGTGAGGGACAGTGTATATGGCCTTTGATCTGCATCTTCTGGGGTCTTACATGTTTCTACTGTACTGAAGCTCAACATGGATTTTGTTTTTAAAACAAGTATATTTAAGTATTAAACAGAGCAGGTAGGTAAGAGGGAGGATTTCTGTTTAACAAAGTGACTTTGATCACTGAAGGCCTGCTTTTAAGGAAGATAGATGGTGCCTGGGGGAGCTTTTTGTAGTTCTTGTGGTAGGGCTGAGGAAGTAACATTGGTGCATTTTGTGAACCAGCGAAACTGAAGTCCAAGCAGTGCTCATGGAGGACACCTTGGTCCATGAAACTGCTGTGAGGTTTCCGACAACAGCTCTGCTGTACACTCTGTCAAAGGGCTTAGTCTATATGCACCCTTCATGACAGGCTTGTTTGAGCACGGGCAGACGCATTCTTTAAACATTTAAATGCAAACCCATCAGAAGCCTTTTAAAAGATTAGTTTGTCTGGTGACTATATACACTCAAGAGGAGGTGATGGAAGCTCTGCAGCAGGGAATGTTAAAGGCCCCTAGATGTTTGAGTAAAAGCAGCTGAGGCATGGTTAGATCCGTCTTGTGCTGGCCCAAGCCATTGTGCCTGGGTGTGGTGTGATGGAGAAGTGTCTGTATATATGGGGTGCAACTTAATGCATTAAACGAGTATTCTGGGCTGAGACCTGCCTCTCCATTGGTGGCAGTCTATGGCTTGCTTGCCTGTACATTTTTTTTCATGTCCAATTCTTTGTAAAGAAAAACCTGCAGGTTTTTCTCTTAATCTGCTCTCCCCCCTCCTTGTAGATAGAATTTAGTCTCTTGTCCCAAAAAGCACATCTGCATTTTGGCCAGGTTTTGAAAATAAATCCTCTTCTTAAAGATTAAACTGTACCTGTACCCAAAAAAGTTAGTTTGTGGTGTTGCCTTTTTTCATGGTATGTACTGTAGAATAATTTTTCTTCATGCCCTTTGGAGGGACTCTAGAGGTACCTTTCTTAACCTCTTGATTCCCGTCAGCTTTCTAACACCTGCTATTGCTGAACCGTTTTGTATATTGTAAAATCCCTTTTTTATATGGAATGTGTTTTTGTAACTTAATTTAGAAATAAAGCACTTAGGATACTGACTAGACTTTTTTTTCTAGTGTGAATAAGATTTGTTACAGCTGATTCTGACAGTTCCCCCCCCCCCCCCTCATGAATTTTCCTTTTTGATTGGGGAACTAGGGCTACATTTCTCCCCATCCCCCCACCCTATATATTCACCTACATGCTGTAAAAGACATTGAGTTTCCTCTTGAATGCCGTCCTTGGAGCTGTTGCCGAGATTAGGGCTTCTTGCGAATGAACACCTTTGTTTACATGTAACCAAATATCCGATGGCAGAATCCATTGTTCTATTCTGGTTGAGCAACCCGTAGTCCCTGCCCTAGCGATCCTAATCCTCCTGAGCTCCCTCTCGCTGTCTCCTAAATGACCTTCACTTTGTGGTCTTTTGTGTTGAATAGGGGGAATTTGCAACTGCAAAACGTTTCCCATTTTTGAAGACCCCTTTTTTTTTTTAAATGAAGGTTTTGATTTCTTTATTGGCATTCAGATAGCAGTGGTACATCCTTAAACAGTGCTATAATGGAGCCCTAGTGGAATTTGCACTAGTTCCCGGAAAGAGTTGGGTGGAGACCCCCTGGATTGTGAATTCATGTGAAAAATAAAGGTATACTTACAAGGAGAGCAGGGGTAGTGATAGCCAGCTGGTCTACTGCTGTGTTCACAGTACAGAACTACAGCTGTATTTCCCATCAGCTAGAAAATGCACCTTTTATCGAAGGAGGAGCAGCGGAGTGAATCTAGGGCCATGGTTTTGCCATCTTTAAAGTCACTTAGGCTAACTAGTGAGCTTTTTCAGTACTATGCCATTTTTCCCTATAAAATGTGTATGCTACATTTCTTACCACCTCTTTTTAAAATCTTAAAACAATACTAACGGTGGCGGCAGCATAGCCATGAGGCCTACTTTAAACCTGAAGTAGGCCACTGTCCCTGATGAAGAAAAACCCCATGAAGCAGACAGCTGGGCATATTTCCAATGGAGTTGCAGTACAAAGGCACTTTGAAGGTGTAGATGACAAAGCTGAAACCAAAAAGATGAACAGGTGTAGAAGAAGCCTGCTTTTTAAAATAAAAAAAAAAAACCCTTCCAGGTTCCCTTTACTCTATTGCCTGTACCTGTTCCACCCTGTGCCCTCCACAAGGAGTGGCCTTTTGGCACTGTGCATTTAATAGGAACCATGTTCTCTACAAATAGTGAGAAACTGAGAACTGATATCCTGACCTGTAAAATTCTTTCCTGGTATGGTGTGTGCAGAACAAACCTGTCTGGAAATATGCAGAGATTGGGGGAGGCGGGCTGGGGACAACAACTTCCTGATCTTTATCCTGGTGAGCTGGGGTAATTCCTTTAGCCCTCTGTTGCCTCAGGGACAAAGGTCAGGGCCCTGTAGTAAGGTTTTGTAGTGACCATGTGCTAATTGTAAAACCTTTGTGTTAACTGGTGAGTGTTCTAGTATCTTGCCACCTTGTAAGCGGAAAACATTATTTACCCTGCTTTAACTACATTGTGTTTCTTCATGGACAAGCAGGATGTATCGGTCACACCAGGTGGCATCCTTCTGACGGCATATACACTTCCATCTGTAGTGCCAAGGTGCCCCTCTTCCAAGCCTGCCCCTACCTAGTTTAGTTTCTTCTGCCTTGCCAGAAGGACGGAATATCCAGCCCTTTCATATACAACTATTAAAACAAAACGCGAGAGAAGAAAACTAGAGATCGAGATCTCTCAGAATTTGCTCCAAACTTGGGTTCAAGACATGCCCCAAGTGCTGCAAGAAGATGAATTCTATGGATGCCCACGATCTTGGCGTCCAGTGCGTCGGGAGCCCCATTGCATGGAGGACTGCCCCTGCATTCCCCCCTGTGCATGGTGATCTTGCAGCCATGAGGTGCCCAAGGAGGTCTCCGGCTCAGGGTCAGCATGTTAAAGCCCTGACCCCTCTGGTCACTGTCAGGCATGATTGGCCCTTGGAGCCACTGGCTGCTGATGGTGCTCCCTGGAATAACCTTAGCTCCAACCCCCACAGCAGTCATGCCTATGTATGGTGCTGGGCTGGCTTTGCAGGAGTAAGCCTCCCACCACCCACTTTGGCATGACTGGTCAGTACTGAGCTAGCTAAGCTAATCACCGTGTCAAAGGTGACACACCTCACTGGCAATGGCTCCTCCTCCCACTGCACTGATGCTCTGCCCCTCCAGCTGTGGAGCTGACACAAGCCCCTCCCTCCTGGTGCAAAAGCAGGAGCAGACAGAGACCGGCATTGCCACTGAAGCTCCCCTGTGTGACACAGCAGCAGCTGTAGCTCTGATCACAGGCACAAGAAAACTGCCATCTGCCAACTCCAGCAGCCCAAACAGCCCTGCTAACCTACCCCACAGGCAACATTGCAGCATCACTACACCCCCACCCTGGACCACACTGCCTTCGCAGTTAAGCCACCTCCTATGGATGTCTCATAACCTATTTCCTGACGCAGCACTTGCAGTAACAGGCTACCATCACTCTGTTTGGCCGTCATGTATGCCGAGCAATATTGCCTCCCTGTTTCTTGCTGGCTGCCTCTGGGAGAGAGGAGGCAGCCACTCTTGGCTCCATGGGAGGATTGACCCATTCCACGAACACGCTGTCTCTGGCTAGAGACCACATCGCTGCCAATGCTGCACTTGCCCTTGCCATTGGAGGACATCATGTACCCCAAGTTCTTTCAGAAACTGGTGGCACAACTCACCTCTACTAATGCACCAGACCCCAAGAATGATGTCCTAGGGGTACTGAAGTATCTACGTACCCTAAGAATGCTGGTGTCCTTACCAGTGCGCAAGCTTCTGTGGGGACTGCTTGATAAGAGTCTGGAAAACCCTGGCATCAGCACCACCAGGTGCAGCAGAATACTCAATTTCCCCACCACTCTCTTTGTGGAATTGGCCCTAAAGCACACAAAGAGCTCCCATCCAAACTTGCCGCTGGGAGAGGACCACACGATCTTAAATGAGTGGGGGAAGAAGGCCTTTCAGAGTGGCATGCTTGGCACAAAAATTGCCACTCAACAGTTTCAACAGATTTCCACAATACACTGCTGGGCAAGCTCAAGAGTGCTGTGGATGTGCTACCACAAACTAAGGCTATGACAACATCCCCCTGGCAGACCTGAGCGAATGCAGAAAGCATCTCATCTGTTCAGCTGTTCATGCATTTGACATTGCCACCCATATGGCAGAAAAGTCATCACCGCCAGCAAGACAGCCTGGCTCTTCCCTCAGGCCAAAGGCCTAGACACCCATGAGCATAGCAGTAATACCCCTTGCTGTAGAGAGAACCTTCTTGGTGACAAGATGCAGGACACTGTTAACAAGATAAAGGACCACTGGATGACCCTCCAGACACTTGCCTCTGAAGACCTGGAGCACAGCTCCAGCCACTACAGATCTTAAGGGGCACAATCTTGCAGGTTGTACTCCTTATCATGGCATTACAACCCCCATCAGTGATAGCACCCACAATGTTCCGTACAGCGCTTGGCATACCAATGATCTTACCACCACCAGTCGTGCCAGAGGGAGCATGGACATGAGAAGCAGACTACTCCCCCCCCCCCCCCTTGTCAAGTAAGAGCACACTTTCCTTTTGACTTCTGTTGGCACCCAGTCCATCTGTGGGGAGGCAACTCTTTCTTCAAGAGTGCCTGGGAAGAGAACATGATGGGCAAATGCTACTGGAGATCATCGCCAAGGGCTACTCCATCAGCTTCTCATCTGCCCCATATTGGTGCATCATTCCCTCCCGCAAGACACCCCCACCCCCCCTGCAGTTGCTTCTCATGATCATGGAGACACTTGCACACACTTTTTCTCTTCCCTGAAGTCACAGGCCATAGAACCCATTCCCCCAGAAGACATCAACCAGTGACTTTTACTCCAGGTATTTTCTAATCTCCAAGAAATGCAGGGTCATCTGCCCTATCTTGGCCCTGCACTGCCTCAACAAGCATATTAGATGTGAGATGTTCCAAATGTACTCTCTGGACTCCATCCTCCCTCTGCTATAGCCCGATGACTGGATGGATATCTGGATCTGTAGGGCACCTCTACTCACATTCACATCTACTGGGCCCATAGAAGGTACCTTTGCTTCTGTGTCGTGGGCAGCCACTGCTTTTCTTCAGCCTATTCCTGGTGCCCAGAGTTTTCACCAAATGTGTTGTGGAACTGCAGTACAGCTGTGCAAACTTGAAGGGGAGGGGGCGGTGTTTCTCCTTACTTGGACAACTGGCTTGGAAGTAGCACCCTCCAAAGCAGGAGGTGAAGGCTGCTGGCTAGAGATCTATTACCCTGCTATCCTTACTTGACTTCCTCATTAATTACAAAAGATCACATCTCCGTTTTGCAGAGTTTCTGGGAGCGGATATCAGAATGACTCGGTTAAAGGTGTTTCTATCTGCACAGCAGGTGGACACATCACCTTTCTGTTTGGTAAGGGGGTCAAGTCGGTGTTGACTTCTAGTGATGGTTTGGCTAGCTGCCCTAAACTGTTTGGTTTTCAATCGGGTGCCTCATTACCCATAGCTGCTGTTATTGTATCAATCCATCTCTTTGCTGGTCTTCCTTCTTTGTGTAAAGCATAATGTGTGTCTTTCTCTAATGATATTTTTCTTTGCATGATGTATCGAAAGTATAAAAGTTGAAGTCATCAGAGCTTCTAAAGAAAGCATAAGTTTGATCTCTAGTACTGACTGGTTTGTTGCTGGGGTAGTCCATGGTATACACAATATTCTTTGCTAGTACCATAATTCAAAAGTATCAATTTTCTTTTTCATTGTCCAACTGGGTACTCTAGCCACCTCCAAAAGTGTTGGTGCCAGAATGCTGCTACGCCTCTTGGAGCACATGGCAGAGATAATGCATTTGACTTCCTCATGCCCAGCCACACATGTGACACCTTCAGTAGGCCCTGTGGAGTCACTGGAACCAACACTTGTAACCACTCTCATGGCTGACTCCCATTGTCCTTACACCTTGGGAGGCACTTTCCTGATGGATGCAGGAGGCAGCCATCTCCCAGGATTGGGCATCTCCAGCCCCCCCCCCCCCCCCTCCAACAGCTATCCTTGTGGTGGGCTAGGGCACCGACCAGCTCTACCTCTGGATGCAGGAGGAACACAATCACCCCATCAACTTCCTAGAACTACTGCATGTACTCAGAAACAGGCTCAAGGCCTTCGAAAGATAGCTCACAAGACCGTTCTGATCCAAAAGGACAATTAAATAGCCATGTTCTACTGCAACAAACAAGGAGAAATGGGTTCCTTTAGGCCCTGCAGGGAGGTGCACAGAATCTGGACTTTTGCCCTGTCCAGGGGATGCCTCCTTTGTGTCCTACCTTCCAGGCATACAACACCATTTAGCAAACAGGCTCAGCTGTCAACTTGACCCATACAAATGGCCCTGCAAGCCTGATGTAGTAAGATCCCTCTTCCAACGGTTGAGACTTCTGCAGCTGGACCTTTGTGCCAGCAACTCCCAACACAAAGTGCAGCTGCTTTTGTTCTAAGCAACTACTTGCCTCGGCTGTGTGTGATTATTCATAGGAGGAACCTACCACTCCTGTATGTTTACCCCCTGCTGATCTCGAAGACCATACAAATCTATGACCTAACAACCATCCATCCTCATTGCCCCTCACTGGCTCAGACAAGTCTTGTTCCCGTTATCTACACCTCCTAGGTGAGGCCATAGACCTCTGTTGCCAGACCTCATCACTCATTTTGGATCATAAATCCATGCCCTACTAGGGAGAGACATTTTCATTCCTCACTGCCAATGTTCCCTCTAATTTTCTGTAGGCTGTGTGCACATAAAATATCAGCTGTGTGCAGCTTTTGAAGGAAGGTTACATTTTTGTGCGCCACATAATGACACTTGGAGTTATATACTTTAAAATTTGACTACATGTCAGAATACAGTATGTACACCACATTGATTTTAATCAAATTAAATGAAAATAGACGATTACTAAATTGGGAAATTTCTAGTAATTACAATCATAACTTTTAAATTTTAAGACGTCTATATTTTCTATCAGAATCAGAGCTGTAATTTTTGTGCGCTCTGTTGTAAAGTATGTGCGCTCGCTTGGCGAGGTGTGTGCGCGTGCACACACGCGCACAGCTTAGAGGGAACAGTGCTCACTGCCTCAACAAGCAGGGTTAGCCTGCCCACTATGTGGCCATCTAGAGCAGCAGACCCCTGTGGACAGCATGGCATGATATTTTTTGTTTATTTTAAATTAGTATTAATACAGCACAGCAGACTCATAAAGCCATCATGCTCTCCTTTTTTATCCCTAACTCCCCCCCCCCCCTTCTCCTACCCCCTCTCCTCCAGCATAGCACTGTGGTATACACAAAGTGTTCAGCAATCAGGTATACATGGCAATACAACACAACTTCAACAATCCCTCCATTGGACAACCCTGGAATTTTTTATCTCCTTAAGACCTCCCCCTCTGCCCTCTCCAACCTCCTCTTTCAAATAACGCAGCTGCTTACAAATTTAAAGATTGTGCATAACTCAACTGACCCTCTCAGGTCCTCTATCTAGCAGTGGCCTTAGATGTGCTATAGATCCAATCTAATTTTTAATATATCTCTGTGAGGTCTGGTGTTGTCTTGTCTTTCCAGTACCGTGCCAGCACCAATCTGGCTGCTACTATACACTTTCTAGGTGGAGTCTGATGCCCCTTTCCACCCCCCTATAGTGGCAAATTCAGAAGGAAGGCTTTAGGATATCAGAGCCTCCATCCTACCCCAGTAATGGATCACTTCAGGACAACCCCACCAAATGTGGTGAAAGGTTCCCACCTGTCCACACTTCCAATATCCCCTGGTCACCTGTCCTCCTCCCTCCATTTTACTGAACTGTGCTGGGTCCCAGTACATATGATAGAGCAGCTTGTACCCATGCTCCACTATACAGGTAACCACCAATAGCTTCCGTGTGTGCTTGTAAATGCTCCCCCATTCACTGTCCTCTAGCTTCTCCCCTAAATCCTCCCATTTAGCCCAGCTCTGTGGCTCCACCCTGTTGTTAAGTCCCTTCGAGTCGGAGTCGACTCATGGCAACCCTCTGGATAGCTATCTTAAATTGTGTTCGGTCTTCAGTCAGGTGGCTCATTGTTGACAGACTGGTACCCGTAGCTGCTGTTATTGTATCGATCCATCTCATTGCTGGCCTTCCTCTTTTTTTGCGTTGACCTATCTTGCCAAGCATGATGTCTTTCTCTAATGATCTCTCTATTCGCATGATGTGTCCAAAGTATGAAAGTCGAAGTCTTGTCATCTGAGCTTCTAAAGAAAGCTTAGGTTTGATTTCCTGTAGTACTGACTGGTTTGTTCTTCGGGCAGTCCATGGTATACACAGTATTCGCTGCCAGCACCATAATTCAAAGGCATCAATTTTCTTCCTATCTTTTTCACTGTCCAGCTTTCACATCCATATGATGTTACTGAAAATACCATGGCTTGAACAAGTTGTATGGAGAGAGACATCTCTGCTCTTGAGAATCTTATCTAGGTCTTTCATAGACATTCTGCCAAGAGCAATGCGTCGTCTGATTTCTTGACTGCTTGTTGCTTCTTTATTGATAGTTGATCCAAGTAGGTTAAAGTTGTTCACGATTTCAATTTCTTCTCCTTCAATGAAGAACCTGTTGATTATGCCAGTTGTCATGATCTTTGTCTTTACATTAAGGTGCAGGCCCATTTTGAGACTATGTTCTTTGATTGTGAGAAGCAAATGTTTCAGATCATCTTCACTTTCAGCCAGTAATGTGGTATCAGCATAGCGAAGGTTGTTGATGAATCTTCCACCAATCTTCACACCTCTGTTGTCGTCATACAATCCTGCTTCTCTGATGATTTGTTCTGCATATAAATTAAACAGGTAGGGGGAAAGTATGCAGCCTTGTCTTACACCTTTGCTTATTTTAAAACATTCTGTTTCTCCTTGTTCTGTTCGAAATGTTGCTTCTTGATCAATGTACAGATTGTGCAAGAGTACAATCAGGTGTTCTGGTATACCCATGCTTCTTGAAGTGGCCCAGAGTTTCTCATGTTTACACAGTCAAAAGCCTTGCTATAGTCGATAAAGCACAAATAGATATCCGTTTGGTATTCTTTAGTCTTTTCAAGGATCCATCTCACATCCGCAATGATGTCTCTCGTTCCTCGCCCTTTCCTGAACCCTGCTTACACTTCAGGTAGTTCTTGTTCCAGGTATGGTTGTAGTCTCTTTTGAATAATCTTCAGTAGAATCTTGCTGGCATGTGGGATCAGAGCAATTGTGTGATAATTTCCATGGTTAGTTGGATCATCTTTATTTAGTATTGGTATAAACACAGATCTTTTCCAGTCAGTTGGCCATGATGTTGTCTTCCATATTTCTTGGCAGAGCCTTGTAAGTACAGTAACAGCTGCACCAGATTGCTGTAATACTTCTATGGGAATGCCATCAATGCCTGGTGCTTTGTTCTTTGATAAGGCTTTCAATGCTGCTTCAACTTCTTTCATCACCAATGGTTCCTGATCATAAGGTATAGGTTGAAATGGCTGTTGGTCCTCTTGATCTTTATCATATAAAAACTCTGTATATTCCTTCCACCTTTTCTTGATCTTCTCAGCATCATTCAACATAGAACCTTGAGCATCTTGTAACATTCCAATTCGAGGATGGAACTTTTTCTTTAACTCTCGTAGCTTTAGGAAAGCTGATCTTGTTCTTCCTCTAATAGTTTCTGCTTCTATTTTCTTGCATGCGTCATTGTAGTACTTTTCCTTGTCCTGTCTTGCTGCACTTTGGAAATTGCTGTTGAGTTCTGTGATTGTCTTTCTTTCTCCTCTGGCTTTAGCTTCTCTGTGTTTCTGGGCAATTTTCAGAGTTTGTCTCATCCATTTTGGCCGTTTTTGCTTTTTCACTTTTTGTAGAAACTTCTCGCTTTCTTCCAACACAATCTTCTTGATGTCATTGCATAACTCTTCTGGAGCTCTGTCATTTGTATCTAAAGCAGCAAATCGATTTTACAGGCAGTCTTTAAATTCCAGTGGTATATTCTCAAGGTCATATTTTGATGCATTCATGAGTGGTTTGCTCTTTTTCAACTTTAGGTTGAGTTTGCATACTAGTAGTTGATGATCTGTACCACAGTCAGCTCCAGGTTTTGTCTTTGTTGACGTTACAGAGCTTTTCCATCATTGACTTCCACAGATATAGTCAATTTGATTTTTATACAATCCATTGCGTGAAGTCCATGTGTACAGTCGCCACTTGTGTTGCTGGAAGAAGGTGTTTGAGATGAATAGATTGTTAGACTGATAGAATTCTGCAAGACATTTTCCAGCTTCATTTCTGTTGCCAAGTCCATATTTTCCAACTACTTTGCCTTCTTTGTTGCCAACTTTTGCATTCCAGCCACCCATGACTATCAGGATATTCTGTTTGCATGTTCTGTCAATTTCAGCTTGTACTTGTTTATAGAACTCTTCAATTTCATTCTCTTCTGCAGCTGTTGTTGGGGCATATACTTGAATTATAGTTGTGGTGTTAGGCATTCCTCGTAGACAAATAGAGATTAAGTGTTCGCTGACTGCATTGTATTTCATTACAGTTCTTGCAAGTTTCTTCTTTATTGTAAATGCAACACCATTTCTTCTTTGTCTTTCATTTCCAGCATAGTAGACCATGTGATCATCTGATGCAAAGTGCCCGATGCCAGTCCATTTCAGTTCGCTGACACCCAACAGATCAAGTTGTACACGTTCCATTTCATTCTTGACCACCTCCAACTTCCCTTGGTTCATGATTCGTACGTTCCAATGTGTAAGACATCTTTACAGCTTCTGACTCTCACATTTCATGCGCAGCTACATCATCAGTCAGATGGTCTGAGGGCTTTGATCCAACCACATCAGTGCTGGCTTTACTCTGAAAAGTCGTCAGCTCTTCCCCAGTAGCTAGTTGAGTGACTTCGGACCTGGGGGTCTCATCTTCCAGCACTATAGCACTATTTGTTTTGTTATAACTATCCATTGGGTTTTCAGGGCAAGATATAGAAGTAGATTGCCGGGCCTTTCGTGCTGTTGCCGTTGTCACAGAAATGTGATCCTCTGCCGTCAACACTATCCCATTCTGCTGCTGCCCAGATGGGTGGTTTGTCTTGGTCTGGCATCTCTGCTGAGACTTGTCCATCTTGGGAGACCCGGCCAGTAGTTAAACTACCGATAGTTTAGCTCTCAGCATCACTGATGCACACAAGCCCTCACAGCACGACAAGCTGCAAACCAAGTGAGGGAGCAGCAATAAAGTAGGAGCTCCACCCTATGACACCTCAAAACAAGTCCCATACATACTCCCCCCCCCCCCCCCCCCTCTCACTATCCCTCCTGTTCTTGTCATCTGGCTGAACTGCAGGTAGTGGTGGACCTGTTTTACAGAAAAACTCCTGCCCCTCTTCCAACCCAAAGTGCCACATTCTCCACCATCTTTCCTTACCTGTCCAAGAGCTGACCTATTCGGTCATGCCCCCTTGCCTACCAGTCTTGATATGCCCTGTACATGTTCCCTGATGGGAATACCAGGTTCCACCTGATTAGTTGTATTCCAATAAAGCTGTTGCTCTCACACAGTGTCTCTCTATACCTTTCCCATATTTGCTATGTATGGCGCACCATTGGTGATGCCTGCTTACTGATCTGTGGTTTAGGCACTTGCCATAAAACACTCTCCAATGGTGCAATGGCTGACAGCTCCTGCTTTTTACCCTATTCCACCAAGTTGCTCAGCATTGCGCTTATCTGGTACATCCACAAATCTGGCACTTGACCCTCTGTGCTGTGCCTCCTGTACTAATATCGATCTTGTGACCCTTGGCGGTCTCCTCCACCAGATAAAGTCAAAGATTCACCTTTGTCAGGTCTGAAGAATCTTATCTGGAATCTAAACAGGGAGCACAATGAACAGGTATAACAATCAGGGCAATACATTCATCTTTATAGTGGCTATTCGCCCCAGCCATGATAGGGACACTTGCTCCCATCTCTCTGGATCTCCTTTAATGGTTACCCACAGCTTTGTGTGGTTGAGAGAACTTTTCCCATCTAGCCCTCACCTGAACATCCAGGTATCTGATAGCCCCCTTAGCCCACTGAAAAAGGAAGGCCTTCCTCCAAGCCTTCTGCCCGACAGATCTTAAAGATCTCAGAGACATTAATCTTATAGCCAGATAGTTTACTATAATCCTCAATCTCCCACATTAGGTTGGGCATGGTGGTCAGCGGCTTCATCAACATATAAATGACACCATCCACAAAGAGCCCAATTTTAAACTCTCTCCTGACTATCTGTATTCCTGCCACATTCTTCCATATCCACTCTGCCAGGGGCTCGATCAACAATGCAAACAGAATCAGAGAGTGGGCACCCTTGCCTTGTACCTCTGCCCAATGAGAACTCAGGAGCACTCATCATTGACTCGAATTCTTGCCTTTGGCCCTGCAGATAGGGCTTTGATCCAACCTATAAAGTGAAGGTGTTGTTTAAAAATACTATCTCTGAAGTCCAGATCAGCTGTATTCCATGCTTTAAGAAAAGTGGAAGGAAGTCCAAAAAAACTGCCAGCATGGTTTAAAGGTGAGGTCATAGAGGCCATTGTTTCCAAAAAGCATCTTTCAGGAAATGGAAAAGAGCCAAATGATGAAAACTGGAAATAACACAAGCATGGGCAAGTTAGATGGAAGGCATTGATAAAGCAGGCAAAGAGAGAATTTGAGAAGAAGCTTGCTGTGGAAGCAAAAAACACACAAGACTTTTTCAAGTACATTTGCAGCAAAAATCCTGTGAGTCAGTAGGACCATTTAGATGATAAAGGGGTACTAAGAGGGAAAAGGGCCATATCGGAGAGACTGACTGAATTCTTTGCTTCGGTCTTTATGGAGGAAGATGTAGGGATGTTACCCATGCATGAAATGGTATTTTAAAGGTGATTCTGTGGAAGAATTAAAATAAATATCAATACACTGGGAAGATGGATTACAACTATTTGACAAACTGAAGAGTAACAAATCAACTGGACTGGATGGTATATATCCAAGGGTGTTGAATGAACTACTATTAGTAATCTGTGAACTATCATTAAAATCATCTCTAATACCTGAAGATTGGAGGATCACCAATGTAATGCCAATTTTTAAAAAGGGTTCCAGGAGTGATTCAGGAAACTACAGACCAGTGAGCGTGATGTCAGTACCAGGAAAAATGGTAGAAACCATCATAAAGAACACAATTACTGAACATGTAGATAGTTATGGCTTAATGGGAGACAGCCAACATAGCTTTAGCCAAGGAAGGTCTTGTCTTACTAATCTGTTATGTTTTTTTTTGAAGGTCTGAATAAACAGGTAGACAAAGGTGAGTCTGCTGATATAGTGTATCTGGACTTTCAGAAAGCCTTTGACAAAGTCCCTCATGAGAGACTTTTGGCAAAACTAAAGAGTCATGGGATAGGAGGCAATGTACTATTGTGGATCACAGGAACTGGTTAAAAGATAGAAAGCAGAGGGTAGGGCTAAATGGCCAATTTTCCCTATGGAGTAAGGTGAATTGTGGAGTACCCCAGGGATCTGTGCTGGGTCTGCTGCTTTTTAACATAGTGATAAATGACCTGGAAATGGGAATAACAACTGAGATTCTGAAATTTGCAAATGACATAAAACTTTTCACAGTTGTTAAAGCCCATGAGGATTGTGGAAAATTGCAAGAGGATCTTGATAAATTGGAAGACTGGGCATCCACATGGCAGATGAAATTTAATGTGGACAAGTGCAAAGTTATGCACCTAGGAAAGAACAACCCAAACTATGGTTACACGATGCACGGTTCCACATTAGGAACCACCACACAGGAAAAAGATTTAGGCATCATCGTGGATAACATGTTAAAACCCTCCGCCCAGTATGCAGCGGTGGCCAAGAGAGCAAATAGAATACTAGATATCATAAGGAAAGGAATGGAGAATAAAACAAAAGATATTATAATGCCTCTGTATCGTTCCATGGTGCAACCGCACCTTGAATATTATGTACAATTCTGGTTGCCATATTTTAAAAAGGATATAGTGTTATTAGAAAAGGTATAGAGAAGAGCCACCAAAATGGATGGAAGGATACCCCAATGAAAGGCTAAAAAGGTTAGGGCTCTTCAACCTGGAAAAGAGACGGCTGAGGGGAGATATGATAGAGGTCTATAAATTATTGAATGGAGTGGAACTGGTAAATGTAGATTGATTGATTGTTTACGCCATCAAAACATAGAAAGACTAAGGGGCATGCAATGAAGCTACAGGGTATTTAAGACTAATAAGAGAAAATATTTTTTAACTCAATGTGTAATCAAACTCTGGATATTGCTACCGGAGGATGCAATAAAAGCTGTTAGTGTAGCCGGGTTTAAAAAAGGTTTGGACAAGTTCCTGGAGGGAAAGGTCCATAAACCAATTATTAAAGGGGACCCAGAATATCCACTGCTTGCCCCAATACAAGCACTGTGGAACCTGTATCTTTTGGGGAAACTGCTAGGTACTTGTGACCTAGATTGGCCACTGTTGGAAAGAGGATACTGGGCTTGATGGACTTTAGTCTTACCCAGTATGGAATATATTATGTTCTTATGACTACAGCCAGCCTGTTCCAATACCTGCCCTATAAAACTCCACATCACATGATCAAATGCCTTTTTTGCATCAACTGCCACCAACACCGAATCTTCCTTTGTCATCCCAGCCTTCCAAATGAGATTAAGATGCTTCCTCACATTTGTCCTTTGCCTTTAGAAGATAAAACCTAAGATCAGCCAGGGTTCATCCCAGGCCAACAGGCAGTTAGCCCACACTTTCGCCAACACCTTGGCATCAAGATTGATCAAAGAAATGGTGAAGTAGGACCCACAGACTGCTTATGTCCTTGCTTGATTTATCTAATACCATAATGCCTGCGGTATACATGGATTGAGGCACCCGTTCATCATGGTACACCCCACCGAAGACAATCTCTATGCGTTCCCCCAGCTGCCCCTGGAACCTCTTGTAATAGCGAGTGGTGAACCCATTCAGTCTGGGGGACTTGCCTTCTTTCTTGGTGGCACTGGCCTGTCTAACTTCCTCCCCCTTCATCTCTGCATCCAGCCCCACCTCATCCTCTCTGGTAAGCTTCTCTATCTCACACTGCTGGAGATAGGATCCAATTTCCGCTGTTGTAGCCGTCTGCTCACTCCGGTAAAATTCCTGATAGAACTTCTGAAACACACCCCTCCTCTTCTCCGAACCGTATCACATGTTCTCTGAATTTGCTGCTGTCGCATTTGAGCTTACAGGCCAGCCATTTACCTGCCTTGTCATCCCATTCAAAGTGGGTCTGTTTGAGTCGCTCTAGCTTATATGCCATATCTCATTGGAGCAGGTGCATCAATTTTATTTGCACTTGCTGGAGTCACTGCTCTGTATCTGCTCCTTTCAGCCCATGCTGCCCCCCCCCCCCCAGCCGCCGCAGTTTGTCCCTAAGGGTCTTCTCCTCCTGCTGTGACTGTTTCTTCCATTGTGCTGCTTTGGACATCAAGACCCTTCTGATTACCACTCTCAACCCATCCCAAAGCAGAAGGGGACTCATGTCCCTTATTAAGAGTGTAGTACTCCCCCAATTGCCCTTCCACCATGATACCATTATCTAGCAGAGTCATTCAGTCTCCGGAACTTTAGACATAGCTCCCTAGTCCCCCAGTGCACTTTCATGCCAATAGGAGCAGGATCTGACCACGTAATCTCAGCAATTTTGACCTGGTTTATACAAGACACCAACATCTATCCTGCTGTAGCTTTAATGAGGGTGAGAATAGAAAGTATAGGCGCTCCTCCTTTCACCTGCCAACTATCCACTAAGTTCAGGGACCCCATCACCCTTTCCAATTTCTTCCTATGTCCTCCTCTTCCCATAGACATACCCCTAGAGTTGTCTAGTTTTGGGTCTCTTGTTAGATTGAAATCCCCTCCCAGGATCAAAAGTGCCATGGAGAACTGCTGCAAACGAGCTTCGAGCTCCTCAAAAAAGGCCCCTTGCTGCACATTAGCAGGCTGATGTAGAAATCTAGTGTGGGCTTTAAGAGCCCAGAAATAGAAATTACACTTACCTGGTAATTGTTGTTCCTTGAGGAACTACAATTTAGTCCTCCACCTCTGGGTAGTGAACCTCCTCCTGCAGCTTGGAGACTGGGCATGTCAAAATCGTGACATCACTGGATATAGCCTGTTGGTCTCTCCCATCAGCCCCCACTGAATTACTGACAAAACAGACTCAAAGGAGCAACATATAAGTAGTTATCATAACAAATTCAACCTTAAACTCAAACTGAATGTATAACTTGACATGTTTAACTACGCAACCCCCTTTCCCGAAAGAAGGAAACGTTTTTTAAATTTTTTATTTAACCTTCTCTTTGTCGTTCTATGCCTGACCAAGAATAAGAGAGAGAATAATAGACAGAAAAGCGAGAATAATAGACAGAAAAGCGAGACGAATAGAGCCAATCAAGACCCAATTAAAGGCTCTACTCACCTGTAGTCTTGCACTTCTCCCAACTGAACCACCACTGTAAACCAATCCATCCCAGGCGGGAATGAGGACTAAACTAGTTCCTCAAGTAACAACAATTATCAGGTAAGTGTAATTTCTATTTCCTTATCGTTCCTACAGTTTAGTCCTCCACCTCTGGGATGTAGCAGAGCAGTAATCATTGGGAGGGACCTTTCCAGCTGGAATGCAACACCGCTGACCCGAAAGAGGCATAGTTTGCTGCCAGGACATCCAGGCGGTAGTGCTTACTGAAAGTATGAAGCGAAGACCAGGGGGCCGCTTTACAAATTTCCACCGGCAGAACCAAACTGTGTTCCGCCCAGGAGGCCGCTTGCGCTCTAGTAGAGTGAGCTCTTAAGCCTGCTGCTACTGGACGACTTTGCAAAAGATATGCTGATGCAATTGCTTCCTTAATCCATCTGGAAATGGAAGCTTTCACAGCTGCCTCCCCTTTTGTGGGGACCTCCGAACACCACGAATAGATGGTTCGATTTGTGAAAAGTTTCTGAGACTTTTAAATACTGTTGCAACACTCGTTTTATGTCTAAATGGCGTAAGCTACGGTCCGAAACGTTCCCCTCTGCCGAACTCAGAGTTGGAAGAGAGACCGTTTGGTTTAGATGAAACTGAGACACTACCTTTGGTAAAAAAGACGGTACTGACCGCAAGACTACCTTTTCCCTGGAAAAAGTCAAAAATGGCTCTCGACATGACAGTGCCTGTAACTCCTGAAATTCGCCGCGCTGAACAGATGGCTACCAAAAATACTGTCTTTAAGGTTAAATCTTTAACCGATGCCTGGTGTAAAGGTTCAAATGGTTCCTTAACTAATGCCCCTAAAACCAAGTTAATCCCACGGCGGAACCGTGATTCTACGAGAAGGCTGCAGCCTGGATACTGCCTTGAGAAAATGCAAAACATCTGTATGCGAACCTAGAGCCACTCCCTGGACTGTAGGGCTGGTACCCCTGCAATTCTACATGCAAATCTCCGGCCTGCTCAGCAACTCGGGCCTGAACCAAACTGAACAGACAAGATGGATTCTTCACTACACTTTTGCTGTGTTCAGCTACAAACCTGACCTCCAAACACCTGCTTGCGCAGCGTTTCTATGTGTGCATACAGAAGCTATTGTCCGTGGCTAATTCACTGCCCACATGCAAGAACATCTGCTGCTTCAGTGTCCTTGGACACTTGTACATATGCCCAGAAGTTACATACTGTTGCTTTTGCATGACTTCTTACTATGGCTCCTTTTGTCTGCAAGAAGATGCCCATCATCTACCTCCTGATTCGCTGAGAACACCTCAGACTGCCTGGTGCCAACCAATCATCGGACCTATGACGGAGTATTTTTACAGAGAATAATACAATCTGTGCTGGAACTTTAGGGGGGCTTTTTCCACCTGTTCATACAGACTTCTGCACCAGTTCCTTCCTGCTGTGCACTGCGTACCTGAGCCTTCTGCAAGACAGCCACTACGTGTGGGCCAGGCCGTCCTCCGAAGGTCTGAGATAAGACTTTCCCCGATACCTCTGGTTCGGACTTAGTGCGGCTCGCCTCCGTCGGGGCTGGAGCCTGCATTATCTAGCAGCTGCCTCCTTGGACTGTGCTGTTCCTGAGTGCCCGACGAAGCTAAGGTACTAACTTATCTCTCCTCCCCCGGATGGGCAAGGGGTTAGCAATATATTTCATACCTTTCCTCAGTGCAGAGCGAATCAGTGACGTCTGGTTACTAATTAGTGATTTATTACGTTGTCCAATTGTACATCTGTACTATAACAAATTTATACCTCATGTTTCTAATTAGCTATATGTGTGTTTGTATATTTTTCTACCTGGCTGTCCAAAATAAAAATCTAATATATATCTGCAGACCAGACTTCTTTCGTGGCTCACTGCCAGAATAACTCACCGAACTTTGGGCTGGGTATTAGTAGCCATTTTCCCCTGGACAACAGAGAGTCTAACTTATTTTTATGCTACTAATAATCCCGACAGGACTTTGCCTCTATAGCATGACAGGGCTGCTAATCGAACTCTCAAGGAACTGGCTGCCAGACCCTTAACACCAAGGAAACTGATACTGTAGCCGCGCGTACTTGCCTATGCGAGCACCAGTCCTCAAAAATACGCCATACGCCAGAGACGTGGACTTGTTCCTTGCTCGAAGTAAAGTAGCGATGACTGCTGTCGAGTAACCTTTCTTCCTCAACCTTGCCCTTTCAATGGCCATACCATAAGTGAAAATCCACCTGAGGCATCCGCAGAGGCCCCTGCAACAACAGATTCTCCGACACCAGTAACCTCCAGGGATCCCTGTCGAGCAACCGAATGAGATCGACGTACCATGGGCGCCTTGGCCAATCCAGGGCCACCAGCAACACCTTTCCCCGATGAGCTTCGATCCGCTGAACCACTCGACCTATGAGCGCCCATGGGGGAAAAACATAAGAGGAGTCCTGATGACGGCCAACGTTGCATCATTCAGACATCCTTTTGCGGCGCCTGCTGAAGAAGCGACTCATTTTTGCTGATTGAAAGGTTGCCATGAGATCCATTATGGGCCATCCCCATCTGTGAACTATCCGCGTGAACATGTCCGGATGCAACTCCCATTCGCCGGCATCCACTCGGACCCCGCTGAGAAAATCTGCCATCACATTGTCCTTCCCTGCAATGTATGCCACTGATATTGCCAACAGATGCGTTTCTAACCAAGAGACTCCGCCTCTTCCTCTATGGCCACACTTCCTGTGCCGCCACCGTCGTGGAATTGTTGGACAGCACTTGCACCGTTTGACCCGTCAGCATAGCCTCGAACACTTGCAACGCTAGACTGACCGCTCTGAGTTCTAGCCGGTTGATCGACCACTTGCTCTCTGTATTGACCAGGTGCCCTGTGAAAAGCGAGCTTCGCAATGTGCTCCCTGTCCCGCAAGGCTCATGTCGGTTAGCAAGGGAAGCCACTCTGGCTGTTCCAGAGGCATTCCTGCTGTCAGAGTTCCCAGAAGCAGCCACCACCGAAGGGATTACCGGACCGAGAGAGGACAAGGGAGACGCTTGCTCAGCGAGTCGGATTGATGTGACCACCACCGAAGCAGCGTTCTCTGTAACGGCTACATATGAAACCTGGCCCACGGCACCACCTCCGTTGCTGCCATGGTTCCTAGTAAGTGAAGGTAATCCCATACCGATGGCGCAGAGGCGGACCTGAACTTGCAAACCAAGTGTTGCAGTACTTTGGACCTGACGATGTGGCAGAAAAACTGCTCTGCTCTTCGTGTCGAACCGGACTCCCAGATATTCGAGATCCTGGGATGTAACTAGGTGGCTTTTGGAAGCATTGACCACCCATCCAAGGCTCTGGAGAAACTTCACCACTTTGTAACCCGAATGCTCTCGGTCTCTGACTTTGCCCGAATCAGCCAATCGTCGAGATAGGGGTGAACTAAAACCCCTTCTTTCTTTAAAGCCGCCGCCACCACCACCACAATCTTGGTGAAGGTTTGTGGTGCTGTTGCTAGACAGAATGGCAACGCCTGGAACTGATAATGTCACCAAGGAAATGTGAATCGCAGAAACCTCTGATGAAATTCTCTGGTGGGGATGTGTAAATTATGCTTTGGTGAGATCGAGGGAGGTTAAGAACTTCCCTTGGCACACTGTGACGATCACCGACCGCAGCATTTCCTTTCTGAAATGCGGTAATTGAAGACAGCGCGTCACCCCTTTTAAATCCAGAATAGGTTGGAGCGACCTGTCTTTCTCTGGCACCACGAAATAAATGGAGTATCGACCCATGCTGTAATCTGCTACAGGGAAAGGCAGGACAGCTCCCAATTGTAAAAGGTGGTCTAACGTCTGATGAATCGCTAGCATTTTCTGCTGTCCTCTGCATGGAGACATCACAAATGAATCCGGCACTGGCCTTGCCAACTCCAGTGTGTAACCCTTGTGAATTATCTCCAACACCCACTGCTCGGAGGTGATTTGGGTCCAGGTAGAAAAAGATGCCCTCCTATCGGGTGACTACCCACCTGGACCCGCCTCCTTTCACTGTGGGTTTTCTGGTGGGCGCTGCTGCAGTGAAACCTTGACTTTCTCCCCGCAACCCCTGGGCTCTGGAGGCAAATCTTCCTCTTTGGAAAACGCTCAACCTAGAAGTCTGAAATCTTTGGAAATCTCTAAACTGACCCTGGAAGTTTTGGTAAAGATTTTCCTTGTTTAGGCTTATCCTCTGGGAGTCTACCACCCTTAGACTCCCCCCACATCTTTCACCAACTTGTCAAGATTATCTCCAAACAACAACCTTCCCTTAAAAGTAAGCTTACTAAGTTGTGACTTAGACACTCCATCGGCCACCCAATTTCTCAACCACAAGGATCTCCAGGCGGCGACCAACAAAGCCATACTATTTACCAGCGCTCTGGTCAGGTCGTAATGCACATCTGCCGAATCAGACTCTAGGTGATCAATCTCCCTTAGGCCTTCTTGATCTAGATGCGGAGACTGGTGCATGTATTGAGACCACCTGAGACGAGCTCTCGCCACCCATGCCCCACAAATGGAGGCCTGTAAAGATAAAGCGTTAGCCTCAAATGACTGTTTAAACAAACCATCTACCTTCCTATCCTGTGCACCCTTTAAGGCTGCGCTACCTTCCACCGGGATAGTGGTATTTTTTGTGACCGCCGCATCAATTTGAGGGGAACGGAATCTCTCTTTGTCCTTATCCACTAAGGGGTAAAGTCTGTTCATGGTGTGGATCCCCCTGTAGACCTGCCATGGGTTGAGCCCACTCCTCCTGGATCATGTGATCTACCACCCAGTGTATGAGGAACACCACTTGCGTCTGCCTCACCGCCTGAATAACAGGATCTTTCACATCCTCTACAAACATTGGTTGTGCTGTGGTGAGATTCAGAGTCTGAAGGGATTCTGTAATCAGAGCTGTTAGCTCCTCCCTCTAGAATACTTGAATGATCTTCGCCTGATCCACAGGTTTGGGAATCTCTCCTTCTTCCAGGTCCTCCATACGGACCTCCAGATCCAATTCAGTCTCGTCCCATTCCAGATCTGTAGGAGAAAGTTCACCAGGCCGAGCTCTCTTAAGGGGCCTCTGAGAAATGCCCCCTAGGTCCCCTGAGCGAGGTGGTGGGATAGGGGCTGCCTGCTGCAATGGGTCAGGCAACTTCCCCTAATGCCTCAAACAAAACACCTGGTGCATTAACAACACAAAATCTGGACAGAAATCCCCCAACTATGACTCAGAACCTACAGCGGGCCTGCACGGGAAGGACCTGCGAGACCTTCTGGGGATGGCACTGACGGAGGAACCACTATGGCCTCACTGCCGGGTGCAGTCTTTGGGCTTGGGGGCCTCAACAACCCCCGTCTGCTGCTCTATGCTGGTGGAAACAGAAACACAGCCCTGACAGACTCTGGTGTCAGTGACTGTGCCCTTGCACACCACACACTGGATGTGCTGACATCAGTTGTGCCCACAACCATGGCGGTGCCCAAATCAATGTGGATGGAAGGCAATCTACTCCCTTGTTAACCTTTTTTTATTTATTTTTTATTTTTAAGAGGGAAAATGCAAGAAAATGCCACCCTAAGTACCAGATAACTAAAGCACCAGCCGAGTCCCACTCCCCCGAAGGGACCAAGATGAAATACCCAGAAAATGAAATGGAAGATGAAATGAAAATGAATGGCAAAAAAGCGATGAAAAGAAAAAGGACAATGAAAAGACAAAAGCGGGCTCTCTGCCTGCACTATGGCCCTCTGGTTCTGAAGCTGTAAGCTACAGCAACTCCTACCACACGGCTGAGACTACAGCCCTCAAATGGCACTGTTGCTTGTCTTGCTGAAAATGGTGCCAAAACTGCCGGTCTAAAATAAAGCCTGAAACCCTTCTTTGAAAGTGAAGGGTGCTTACCGCTGGTGCCAGAAACCCCAGCGTTGCTCCCAGAGTGTGAGTAAGGTGGCCACTCCAGCTGTGATGTCATCTGGCAGTGCCACGGCGAGAACTGCTGTTCAGTGCCAGGAGAGGCAACGTATTCTGCCTCAGCACATGGCCCAACTGCGTGCAGACACTGCCAGCGGAGCTCACCCGTCTAATAAGGAGGAGAGATCCCCAGTTACTGCCCAAAAGGAAGAAAGGCAGTCAGGTGAGAGGTTTGTCTTTTTTTTTTAAGGGCCATACCACAACTAATCAAATAAAGACCAAGGAAATAAAACCAAAGGAAAATTTGGATGAAATTTAACACCCTGACTAAACTGCTCCTTATCTGTTCCTCTAGTGAGCCCAGCACCTAGGTTCATGACCTCTTCCTGCTGCATAGAGACTGGACACACTGGGGGCTGATGGGAGAGACGAGCAGGCTATAGCCAGTGATGTTACGATTGTGACATGCCCAGTCGCCAAGCTGCAGGAGGAGGTTCATTACCTGGAGGTGGAGGACTAAAGTGTAGGAAAGATAAGGAACACGATGTTTAAGCACATTTTTACAACCATCCCATGCAGGAAATAGATGTAATTTGAGGTGGAAAAAACTAGTGCCCAATTAATGCCATGCATATTTAAATGAAAATCGGCTAGGCTGATAGCCAAATCAAGGCTACCCCTGATGCAGAGACAGGCGTAGATGATGTGGCAACCAGCCATTGCGCCAAACTTTTTACTGCAGGGTTGGAGTAGAGGTAAACCTCTAACACTGTCCCCCGACAGTATTTTGATGAGGCCGGGTGCTTTCCCTGATGCCTAGATCATCTTTTCCCCAGCCAATCAGGCATCGGGAAAAGCCCCCCATGCCATCAAATACTGCGGGAGGTGCGCAAGCCGGACCAGGCTGCTCTAGCCTCAGCAGACCGAGAAGGGCCAGAACAGTTTGTGCAGGCGCTGGGGAGAGAAAGAAACAGCGAGACGAAAGGCCCAAAGCCTTCGCCCTTTAATCCCGCTACCGCGACCCACCCAACCCTCTCGCCCTGGCGTGGCACTAGGCCACGTTCTAAAAATAAAACGCCAACCAGCTGCCCCGGCCAATGAAGAGGCGGCGTGGGCGGTCCCTTCGTGGCCGCGAGAAACCTCTGCGGCCAATCCATCGACCCGAGCGTAATCTGGTGGAACGAGAGGCGTGGCCTCTACCGCTCCCGGCATCTTCCACGCCCCCTACCCCGCCTGTCAAAGTCGATAGCCGCCTGATATGCCGGCGGAGGACGTCCTTCGCTGATTGGCCGAACACGCGCGAATCGGCCAACCAATTAGGAGCGAGGGGCGGGCCCGGCCTGCGATTGGCACACCGCGCTGTCGCTTCGTGGGCCGCCGAGCCAGTGGGGCGGTGGGAGATTCTTATCTGGTGTCGACAGGGGAGGGGCACGTTGACTGACGTCAGAGACGTCTTGGTCGGTCGCCTGTCTGTGGTGGTGGTGGGGGCGGCGGCGCTCGTTGCTTTCCTGCGTTTCCTTTTGCTTTATCGTTATTATTATTATTAATCATAGAATTCGAATTAACGTTGTTTTATTCCTCGCAGGTTAGGGGTCGCGGCTTCCGCCTAGCTCCCCTTGCCCCCGAGTCGCGATATATCGTGACGAGGGCGGAGCGGGCCTGCGTGCGCGTCTCTCTTTCTCCCTCCCCGCCCCCCTCTGGGGCCTGGCGGACACCGCAGGGGAGGGAGGGAGGGAGCGAGCGAGCGAGCGCGCGCGCGCCCCCTGGAGGGGGCGGGGGAGGCTCGCGCGCTCCCTCCCCCCCGGTGACTCTCGCGGCCACCGCCGGACACCATGGGGAACACGGCCACGGCCAAGAAGGGCGGCGAGCTCGAGAGCGGTGAGTCCCACCCGTGCTCATAAGTCAGGACAGCCTGTGATGATATCATACCGTGCGATAGGGGTGTATATCGGGACAATATGCTCAGACTATGTGATTCTCGTGGAAGGGCAGTGAGCTGGCCTGTAATATTATTGGTGTAAATTGGGGCAGCACACTGGGCTGTGATATTATACTGTATGATATTATTAGTGTAAATCAGCAGCGAACTGGGCTATACCATTATTAATGTAAGTTCAAGCAGCACCCTGGGCTATGATATTATGATTATATTGCATGATAGTGGGCAGTATGCTCAAACTGTGTGATATTAGTGGAAGGGCAGTCAGCTGACCTATAATAATAATATCGGTATAAATTGGGACAGCATGCTGGTCTATAACTTTATTATACTGTGCGATGCCATTGTAAGGCAGCAAGTTGGGCTATAATATCATTAATGTAAGTCAGAGCAACATGCTGGGCTATGATATTATTATTATACTGTGTGATATCACTGTAAGGATAGTGAGCTGGAGAGTGAGTCCTACTTTTGCTGTAATAATAATTGGAAATCAGGTCAGTGAGGGACGAGTCCCACTCATGTTATAAATAGTCTATAGAAAATCTGTTATTAAGTATAGACCTGCTAGTGATTGGTGGGATATATTGTTAAGTGCCGACAAGTTGATGCTGACTCCTGCTGACCCTGTGAATATTTGTCCATTTGACTATCTCCTGGGTTTTCTTGACCAGGTGTGACCTGGTTTTAGTTGATTGCTAAGTCTTTCTTCTGCTCAGTACACTACTGCACCTGGTCCTCTAAGTTGGTCTCCCATCCATGTACTAACCAGGCCTGACCTTGCTCAACTTCTGAGATCAGACAAGATCAGGCTCACTCAGAGTGGCATTGACATTTAATGTTTTTAATAAATAAGGATGAACCATGAACATCCAAATACCTCTATCTGACATATAATCAAATCCAATGCATATGAGCAAATACACACTTCCAAAGTTTTCTTGTAGGAACTTGCAAAGTGAAATTTTTACTAAACTCCTTTTGTGAAATAGGACCTCAGTGGGAGGGAATAGCAGTATTTTAACTTCTACAGAAACCCTCCTCAATTCAATCATGGGTCTCAATGTCTTTTTGTTTTGTTTTTCTCTGTTTCATATGCATTTAGTTTATGAGCCACTGAAAGCTCCACTACCCGACGAGTTTCATCAAGTCCCCTTAACTGCATCAGGGAATTATTTTCACTGGTGAAAAGCTGGAGGAGGAGGAAGAAGCTCCGTTGGAAATTATTTCCTGACACAAGTCGGGTAGTGGCCTTTCAGCGGCTTATAAGATGACATTTATAAGAACATAAGATATGCCATACTGGGTCAGACCAAGGTCCATCAAGCCCAGCATTCTGTTTCCAACAGTGGCCAATCTAGGTCATATGTACCTAGCAGTTTCCCCAAAAGAGACAGGTTCCACAATGCTTGTACTGTTTCAAGCATTGATATCCTGGGTCCCTTCTTAATAATGGTTTATGGACCTTTCCTCCAGGAACTTGTCCAAACCTTTTTTTAAACCCAGCTACACTAACAGCCTTTGCTACATCCTCCGGTAACAAATTCCAGAGTTTGATTACACGTTGAGTGAAAAAATATTTTCTTTTATTAGTCTTAAATAGTTTACCCTGTAGCTTCATTGCATGTCCCCTAGTCTTTCTATATTCTGATAACGTAAACAATCGATCTACGTTTACCCGTTCCACTCCGTTCATTAATTTATAGACTTCTAGCATATTTCCCCTCAACCGTCTCTTTTCCAGGTTAAAGAGCCCTAACCTTTTTAGCCTTTCTTCATAGGAGTATCCTTCCATCTCCATTACCATTTTGGTGGCTCTTTTATGAACCTTTTCTAATAACGCTATATCCTTTTTAAGATACGGCGACCAGAATTGCACACAATATTCAAGATGCGGTCTCACCATGGAACGGTGTAGAGGCATTATAATATCTTTTGTTTTATTTTCCATTCCTTTCCTTATGATACCTAGCATTCTATTTGTTCTCTTGGCCGCCGCTGCACACTGGGCCGATGGTTTTAACATGTTATCCACAATGACCCCTAAATCTTTTTCCTGGGTGGTGGTTCCTAATGTGGAACCTTGCATCGTGTAACCATAGTTTGGGTTGTTTTTCCCTAGGTGCATAACCTTGCAGTTGTCCACATTAAATTTCATCTGCCATTTTGATGCCCAGTCTTCCAATTTATCAAGATCCTCTTGCAATTTTCCACATTCCTCTTGGGTTTTAACAACTTTAAATAGTTAATTTTATTGAAATAGAGAAATATAATGGACATTGGAACCAGTGACTGAATTGAGAAGTTTTGAAAAAGTTAAAATGCTGCTTTTCCTTCCTTCCTATTTTCACAAAAGGTGTTTTTTGATAAACATTTCGTTTTGCAAGTTTCTGATAAATAAAATTTGAATTGTATGTTTTAGGTAAATAATCTCATTATTACGCTGTGTAATATTACTATAAAGTAGGGAAGCAATCTGGAGAACAGCAAATCCCACCCATATAATAGAACATAAGATGTGATTTTCATGAGTGAGTCCCTGTCATGCTGTGATATATTATGGTGTGTGACATTAGTGTAAATCAGGATAGTGAGCTGGAGACCGGCAAATCCCACTCATGTTGTATTATTATACTGTGTAATATTTCTGTAAAGAAGAGCTGTGAGTCCACTTCATGCTATAATGTAATATGTACAGTGTAAATCATGGAAAACAACTTTGAAAGTGGTGAGTGTGGTGTTTATACCTTGTAATATTAATGTACATTATGACAGCAAATTAGAGTGGCAAGTCCAGCTCATTCTATAATATAATATATAGCCATGTAAAATATCTGCGTGGCCATGCCACTCTGAGTGCGCCTGAACTTGTCTGATCTCAGAAGCCTAGCCAGGGTCAAGCCTTAGTTAGTGCTTGAGTGGGAGACCATCTTGGATACCAGGTGCTGTAGGCTTACTGTGCAGAAGAAAGGCCTGACAATCTATTTCCGGTCACATCATGTCTATTTTGTGACTATCCCCTGGGTTTTCTTGGCAACTATCCACGGGACTGTCAGGAGTCTCCATCGGCTCGATGGCACTTAACCATGGCAACATGTCTTTAGATCAAGTTAGTGAGCTGAAGAGCAGTAGTCTGTCTCATGCCATCTCCCTCCTCCCCTTCATTTCTAAACTACTTGAACATGCAGTTCACCGCCGTCGTCTTGACTTTCTCTCCTCTGAAGCCCTTCTGGATCCTCTACAATCTGGCTTTTGTCCTTTACATTCTACCGAAGTGGCTCTTGCCAAAGTCTCCAGTGACCTGTTCCTGGCAAAACCTAAGGGCCTTTACTCGATCCTCATCCTCTTTGACCTTTCTGCTTTTGAAACTGTTGACCACAACCTTCTCCTTGATACCTTGTACTCACTTGGTTTTAAGGGCTCTGTGCTATCGTGGTTCTCCTCTTTTCTCTCCCATCGCTCCTTCAGTGTTTGTTCTGGTGCATCCTCTATTGCTATCCCACTCTCAGTTGGTGTTCTCCAAGGGTCCATTCTTGATCTACTCCTTTTCTCTGTATATATCCAGTTCCTTGGTGCGCTCATATACCTCTCTACACCTGAAATCTCTCTGGCAATCCAGGCCCGGATCTCTACCTGCCTTTTTGACATTGTTGCTTGGCTGTCTCAGCACAACTTGAAATTGAACATGGCCAAAACTGAGCTGCTTATTTTTCTCCTAAACCCTCCTCTCCCCTTCCTCCTTTCTCAGTCTCTGTGGTTAACTCTCTACTCCTCCCTGTTTCCTCAGCTTGCAACCTTGGGGTCGTCTTTGACTCCTCTCTCTCCTTCTCCACACACATCCAACTGATAGCTAAAATCTGCCATTTCTTTCGCTACAACATCACCAAAATTCGCCTATAAGACACTTACCCACTTTTTAGTCACCTCCCATCTTGACTATTGTAACCTACTCCTTGCTGGTTTCCTCTGAATCATCTCTCTCCCCTTCAATCTGTTCAACACTCTGCTGCACGGCTAATCTTCCGCCAGCCTCGTCATGCCCATATTACCCCTCATCTCAAGTCACTTCATTGGTTCCCTATCCGTTTCCGCATCCAGTTAAACTTCTCCTGCTGACCTATAAGTGCATTCACTCTGCAGCTCCTCACTACCTTTCCCCTCTTATCTCTCCCTACACCCCTCTTCAGGAACTCCGCTCTTCTGGCAAATCACTTCTATCTGTGCCCTTCTCTTCTGTTGCTAACTCCAGACTTCACTCCTTTCACCTTGCTGCTCCTTATGCCTGGAACAAACCACCTGAGTCTGTACGTCAGGCTTCATCTCTGGCCCTTTTCAAATCCAGGCTGAAAACTCACCTCTTTGCTGCTGCTTTCGGACCTTGATTTGCCTAATCTTCTTTGTGTGTTCCTTAGCATTCCCTCTAGATGTTCCCATGTCTACAGCTACTGGGTTGACTGTCCTGACTAGATGGTCCCTGCTCATCACAGCTTACAGTCTTTTACATGTGTCTGTGCAGCGCTGCGTACGTCTTGTAGTGCTATACAGATGTCAATGATAGTAGTAGTAGTAATGTAATAAACTGTAATACTGAAAATCTGTCAGACGCAGAGTGGGAAGCCCCCCTCATGCTGTGGTAAAATATACCGTATTGTAATACTGTAAATCAGGACAATGGGCCTGAGAGGAGTGCATCAAGCTCACGCTATAGTGCAATCTAATATTATACCATGACGCTGTTGTAAATCGGGGTAATGCGCTGGAGAGCAGTGAGTCCTCGTAATATAGTTATTGTATTGTGTAATGACTCTGTAAACTAGGGCAGTGAGTTCAACTCGTGCTGTGATGTAACACATGTAGTATAAGATACTCAGTAGTAAATCAGCACAACAAACTAGAGCGGGAGTTTGTGTCATGCTATAATAGTGAAATTCATGGCAGTGAGCTGAATGGTGGGGCGTCCACACCTATAGGGTTTAGTATAATACAACACGGGATGCTGCCCACCAGCCTGCTGCGCTGCGAGTCCCCTCTAACATATTAATAACATACTTTGTAATATTACTGTGGAAAAAAGGTATCCATTTGAGTGAGCTCTTTTGTTTCCTGGATTCACATCAAGCTTTAATCACAATTTTTTAACGCCTTGGTGGAACTGCTAAATCCAGTGGTTGTGAACTTAAGCAGCTGTTTTTCAAGATGTTTTGGCCAAGGCCGCTTTTGAAGTACAGGTGAAGAAAACTGATTAGCTTCCCAGCTGATCTCTTATGTGTATATATATATATATATATTCCCTCAGTTCTGCATCGAAAGCGGGAACACGCGTAACAGGAGTGCACAGAGGATTCTCAAGCAGCATAGGTGCAAGGATGCATTTCAGAGTCCAAATCATATCCATCAGCTGCTTAGCTCTGTGAGGCTACATGGTGACTGAGGGAAATGCTATCAGTGAAGATATGTAATGGGTTTAGGACAGTATGTGCAAAGAGCTTGTCAGTCATACTTGAGCAGAGTTTTAAATATCACCATCACTCTTTTTACAGAGTAGCTGGTAAAGGTGCCCAAGCAGCATGACCATGGGCAGAATCTGTCTTTGCCGGCATTGGTGACTTCATCTGCAGTTGTATGGGATAGACCTTTGCATAAGTAATATCTAGTTACTGGTCCCTTTTTGTTTTGATCACCTCTCCAAGCCTGCTTTTCCTGCCCTTCATAGATTCCAAGTGTTGCGCCCCTTTCTGGACTCTGCTGCACAAGTATCCACTTTCCTCAGTACTGTTATCACTCAGCTTAACTACTGCAATACTATTTACACCGGTCTCCCCCATTACCAATCGAAAAGGCTTTAATCTATTCAAAATACTGCCATTCAGGCACTAGCTCAGGCCAAGAAATTTGATCATGTGACATCATTATTCATCCAAAACCACTGACTCCTGCTCCCCTCCCCCCCAGTGTGTTCAGTAGTGCTCCTCAGTATCTCTCACACTTCACTGTTCCATATGTCCCACCTCGGTGTCTGCTCTCCCTTCATGACAACAGATTAGTACAACCTCCACCATCCCGTGCCAAATACGAATCCACTAGATGACCGCTTTCTTCCTTGTGGCTCCCACCCTCTGGACTTGTTTATCTTCATATATCCGCCTTGAGCGTTCCTTCAGCAAGTTTAAATCCCTTCTAAAAGCCCACTTGTTTGAGCAGGCTTTTGACCTTAGGCCAGGCTAGGAGAGCTGTTTGTTCTGTATGTAAGTCTGTTTGTGAGTAATTATCCAATAGAGACTTTGGCACAGGCTCAGTTAACTCTCGGTCATGTCCTACCGCCACTGTAGTTATGTTGTCTTAGTGTCCTCTTTGGTTCTCCTTTCCTTTCCCCTACTTCTTCAGCTTCCTTCCTTTCCTCTACTGTGATGGCGTTCTTTTCTGCTCTGTTTCTAGTGGAATTTGTAAACCGCTCTGTATGTCCCACACAAATGGTATATCAAGATAGGATAAACGATCACTCATCGATTAGTCTCTCCTGTGGCTGACTTGATGGGGGAGCAGCTTATTGCCGTTTGTCCATTCCAGACACATGGGTTATGCTCACCACCAGCAGATGGAGACTGAGCACAAGCATAGCAAAGAACTCCCCTTAAGTAGCCTGTACTTCCTTGCAGAACCAGTACTTCTCAGTCTCCAGCAGGTGGATGAGTATGCGCCTGTGCAAGCTGTTTGTTGTTTTCCAGTGCTTGGCAGCAATTTTGGGGTGCTGAACCCAGGGGCACCGGGTCCCTCCCCCAGCTTCTCCCCTAGCTGCTCCTTGGAACTCCCCGGGTGAAAAGGAGGCGGCTGTTCACACTTGCCCTCCCGAACATCTTGGAGGAGCATATGGAATGAGCCTTCTGGGCTTCTGCACTTCTTTCCATTGCGAAGGGGAACAAAAGTGTAAAATAAAATAAAAACAACCCAAGGTAGGCAGCATTGAAGGAAGCAGGAGCCCTGAGATCATGCTGAGCACTTGATTGGGCGGATCTCTGGGGGAGGAGGTTCTTGGCCCTGATGTGCAGCAGGCAGTAGCTGCCAGAGCCTGAGCACTTGATTGGTTGGATCCCTGGGGGAGGAGGTTCTTGGCCCTGATGTGCAGCAGGCAGTAGCTGCCAGAGCCTTCCCTTTGCAGTCTGGCTTTGCCACATCTGTATTCAGGAGTGCACAGCTGCTACGGAGAACTTGGCCAGGGAGTCTGCAACCTCAGAGACTGCTGTGGGAGAGGCTGGGGCCCTCACGATCTTTGGCAGGAACGGCTGCCATTCAGTCTCTTCTTTTGCATCAGAGAGAAGAGAATCTCTGATTTCGTAGCTGGTGCCCCCAGATCACTTTGGGACCACCGGTGGTTCCTTGGGCAGTTTATTGCTGCACCAAGCCTTCATGTTGCAGCAGGTGCTTGGGGAGGGTTCTCTTGACATGGGGGTACCCTTCCTTGCCGGGGGTATGTAGGTTCTTGGTGGTGGGGAAGTGCCTGCACCAGAAGCCGCCCCCCCCCCCCCTGAAATGAAGGATGGCATCTCCTTGAGGGCTCTGGGAGATCCTTCTGAGGAGGCTCCAGACCCCGAGCAGCTGGAGGAGAGGGAGCTTCCAGTTGGGGAGGACATCCGGATTTTTCATAGCGATGAGCTCCCCTCCTTGATAAGACCTTGGTGGCCTTGCGTTTTGCAGCTGATCTGCTGCCTGTTCCCTTGGAGCAAGCAGAGGATCCTCTCCTTGAGGATATTCATAGGCCGCCTCACTCCTTTCCATTTACAGGTGGCGAAAGCGATGATTTGATGAGAAATGGAAGGTCCCCAACACAGGCTTGTGGGTCGACAGGAGTATAGGCAGACTTTACCCTCTCCCACTGGACAAGAGGGAGCATTTGCGTCTTCCCTGGATGGATGCGCTGGTGACTGTGGTCACCAGAAAGACTACCATTCTGGTGGAGGGGGGGGGGCAGCCTTGGAGGACCTGCAAGACCAGCAGATGATACTGCTCAAGCAGGCCTTTGAGGTTTCTGCCCTGGCGCTTCAAGGGGCTATCTGGCTCTTATATCACACAGGCCTGTTTGCACTGATCACAAAAGATTTCAGAAGCAGCACTGACTGAGCATTCGGCCCATGAGGAGGGGGCCCAGTTGGAGTCTGGCTCTGCTTTCCTGGCTGATCTCCTCTATGATTTATTTAGGGCATCCAGCAAGTCAATAGCAACCATGGTGGCATTTCATCTGTTCTTGTAGATAAGAACATAAGATATGCCATACTGGGTCAGACCAAGGTCCATCAAGCCCAGTATTCTGTTTCCAACAGTGGCCAATCTAGGTCATATGTACCTAGCAGTTTCCCCAAGAGACACAAGTTCCACAATGCTTGTACTGGGTCAAGCATTGATATCTTCGGTCACTTCTTAATAATGGTTTATGGACCTTTCCTCCAGGAACTTGTCCAAACCTTTTTTAAACCCAGCTACACTAACAGCCTTTACTACATCCTCCGGTAACAAATTCCAGAGTTTGATTACACGTTGAGTGAAAAAATATTTTCTTTTATTAGTCTTAAATAGTTTACCCTGTAGCTTCCTTGCATGTCCCCTAGTCTTTCTATATTCTGATATCGTAAACAATCGATCTACGTTTACTCGTTCCACTCCGTTCATTAATTTATAGACTTCTATCATATCTCCCCTCAGCCGTCTCTTTTCCAGGTTAAAGAGCCCTAACCTTTTTAGCCTTTCTTCATAGGAGTATCCCTCCATCCCCTTTACCATTTTGGTGGCTCTTCTCTGAACCTTTTCTAAAATCGCTATATCCTTTTTAAGATACGGCGACCAGAATTGCACACAATATTCAAGGTGCTGTCTCACCATGGAACGATATAGAGGCATTATAATATCTTTTGTTTTATGTTCCATTCCTTTCCTTATCATACCTAGCATTCTATTTGCTCTCTTGGCCGCCGCTGCACACTGCGCCGAGGGTTTTAACATGGTATCCACAATGACGCCTAAATCTTTTTCCTGGGTGGTGGTTCCTAATGTGGAACCTTGCATCGTGTAACCATAGTTATTCCACTTTCCAGGTCATTTATGAATATGTCAAAAAGCAGCGGACCCAGCACAGATCCCTGGGGTACACCACTATTCACCTTTCTCCATTGGGAAAATTGGCCATTTAGCCCTACCCTCTGCTTTCTATCTTTTAACCAGTTCCTGATCCACAATAGTACACTGCCTCCTATCCCATGACTCTTTAGTTTTGCCAAAAGTCTCTGATGAGGGACCTTGTCAAAGGCTTTCTGAAAGTCCAGATACACAATATCAGCCGACTCACCTTTGTCCACCTGTTTATGCACTCCTTCAAAAAAAACATAACAGATTAGTAAGACAAGATCTTCCTTGTCTAAAGCCATGTTGGCTGTCTCCCATTAGGCTGTGACTATCTACATGCTGAGTAATTTTATTCTTTATGATGGTTTCTACCATTTTTCCTGGTACTGACGTCAGGCTCACCGGTCTGTAGTTTCCCGGATCACCCCTGGAACCCTTTTTAAAAATTGGTGTTACATTGGCGATCCTCCAATCTTCAGGTATTAGAGATGATTTTAATGATAGTTTGCAGACCTGCTATCAGTAATCTGTGATCTCATATTTCAGTTCTTTCAACACCCTTGGATGCATACCATCCGGCCCAGGTGATTTGCTACTCTTCAGTTTATCTAATAGTTGTAAGACATCTTCCCGATGTATCGATATTTCCTTCAATTCTTCCGCACCTTTAAATACCACTTCAGTCATGGGTAACATCCCTACATCTTCCTCAGTAAAGACCGAAGCAAAGAATTCATTCAGTCTCTCTGCTATCGCCTTGTCGCCTCTTAGTGCTCCTTTAACGCCTTTATCATCTAATGGACCAACTGACTCTCTCACAGTTTTTTTGCTACGAATGTACTTGAAAAGGTCTTTATTTCGCGTTTTTGTTTCCGCAGCAAGCTTCTTCTCAAATTCTCTTTGTCTGCCTTATCAAAGCCTTGCATTTGACTTGCCAGTGCTTGTGCTGTTTCCAGGTTTCGTCGTTTGGCTCTTTTTTCCATTTCCTGAAAGATGCTTTTTTGGCAACAGCCTCTCTGACCTCACCTTTAAACCATGCTGGCAGTTTTTTGGACTGACTTCCACTTTTCTTAAAGCGTGGAATACAGTTGGTCTGGGCTTCCAAGATAGTATTTTTCAACAACACCCAAGCTTGATGTACATCTTTAACCTTTGCAACTGCTCCTTTTAGTTTTTTCTTAACTGTTTTCCTCATTTTATCATAGTCTCCCTTTTGAAAGTTAAAAGGTAGTACTGTGGATTTCCTTACTATCCCTCCTCCACTAATTAAATCAAAGGCGATCATGCTATGATCACTATTGCCAAGTGGCCCCAACACCCTTATCTCTTGCACTAGATCTGGTGTTCCACTAAGGACTAGGTCTAATATGGCTTCCCCTCTGGTCGGTTCATGAACCAGCTGCTCCAAGAAGCAGTCATTTATTTCATCTAGGAACTTTATCTCCCTAGCATGTCCTGACGTGACACTGACCCAGTCGATACCGGGGTAATTGAAATCACCCATTATTATTACTGCGCTGTAACTTTTGTTAGCTTCCTTGATTTCTTTGAGCATTTCATCATCCATTTGGTCATTCTGGCCAGGTGCTCGATAGTACACCCCCACTGCCATTGCCTTCCCCCTTTTATATGGAATTTCAATCCATATAGATTCTACAGCAGATTTTGTTTCCTGCAAAACTTTAATCCTTTCTGAGTCAATGCCCTCTCTAACATAGAGTGCAACCCCAGTGTCCCACTGGTTGTCCTCCTTCCACCATGTCTCTGATATTCCAATCATATCTAACCTTTCATTTAGTGCTATATATTCTTACTCTCCCATCTTATTCTTTAGACTTCTAGCATTTGCATACAAGCATTTTAGAGAATGTATTTTATTCTTGTTAATTTGGCTATTGTTAGACATGGGTAAATTGGGATCTTTAAGCTCTGTCTGCTCCATACTTGAGGGCATTTGGGCTACTTTACTCTTTTGTGGCACCTCTCTGCTTTTGGTAGTATCCTTCAAGGATACATTCTTCCGAACCATCCGCTCTTGGGCGACTGTGGAATTGTTCGGCAGACCTGGCCTCCAAGATGAAGTTGAGTAAACTTCCCTTTTCAGGGCGGCTGTTTGAGGAGGATCTGGGAAAATTGGTGAAAGACCTGGGGAACACTAAGGTCCCATGGCTCCTGGAAGACAAGCCCAAGGCTGCTGGCCATAGGTGTCCCTCTAGGGGTTGGGGGCGCAAGATGTGGAAGTTTCATCTAGTCAGGGGCAAATCCTCAGAGGTCCTGTTTTCTCCTGAAGAATTATTATTTTTGTGAGATCAGGTGGGATGGGCAAGTTGGGGCTGCAGAAGGTCCCAGACCTGCCAAGTTCTCCCAGCGAAAGTTTGGGGGCCCTAGTGGAAGTGCAGTCGATAGGTGTGGCCATCTAAGTCAATTTTAACCCGCCTGGGCCCAGCTCACTACGGACGCCTGGGCTATGTGCTTGAGTTTGCAAAGCCTCTTGTGGATGCCTTCATGGTGTCTCTGTCAAGCTCCTGCCAAAGCCTTAGCGGTTCATTTCTCCTATAGCTTGAGATCATTGTACCCATGCCCTGTGGGGAGCGGGACGTTACTCGATTTACTTTGTGGTGCCCAAGTATGAGGGTTTCCTGCTGGCCCATCTTGGATTGAAGGGTGTCAGTAGGGCCCTCCGGGTGCCTCACTTTCATGACCGTCAGGCAAGGGGAGGTTTTAATGTCCCTGGACTTGTCTGAGGCATATCTGAATATTCCCATTCGCCCAGAACATCAGCAGTTCCGTTGCTTTGCTGTGCTATAGTGGCATTTTCAGTTTTAGGCTCTACCGTTCGGTCTCGCCACTGCACTGCACCAAGGTGATGGTGGTGGTGGCAGCCCTGCACAAGCAGTGCATCCTGGTTCACCCGTATTTGAACAATTGGTTGATTCAGGCAAAATCCTTGCAGGAGAGTCGGAAGGTGACAGCCTGTGTGATCTGCCAGCTTCAGGAGCTGGGTTGAGTTGTGAATTTTGCCAAGAGCAGTCTACCCCCGTCTTGTTCTCTGGAGTATATGAGAGCCTGCTTCAACACTCTATGGGGTATCGTGTTTCTGCCAGAGAGCAGGATAGTGAAGTTGGTGGTGGCCTTCTGGAGCGTTTGGGACTATCTTAAGGTACTTGGCTTGATGGCAGCCTCCCTAGAACTGGTGCCCTGAGCTCTGCTTCACATGCAGCCTCTCCAAGCTACTCTGCTTGTAAGGTGGTCCCCACAGATGCATTCAATGGCTGTATGTCTCATCTTCAGGGCAAGACTCAAGCAAATCTGACTTGGTGGCTAGACTCGTCTAATCTTGCGGCAGGAATGCCTCTTGAGACCTTGGACTGGGTGATGGTGACCACAGATGCCAGGCTTTTCGGTTGGGGGGGTGCTCATTATCCCTTGGTGATCTGGGCTTGACAGTGTTTATGTTTATTGATTTAATATACCGCTCTACAAATATATATCAGAGCGGATTACATGGTACAAAAAACAAAGAAATCATAAAGTGAAAAGAGGAAAGGAAATTACAATATTAGCAGGAAAGCAAACCAGGCAGAACCAAACGACAGGACAAGAGGAAAAAAGAGGGGAAGTGGGAAGAGAAGGGGTGAGGGCTACACAGAGGGGTCAGGGAGATCGAAAGCAAGGGCAAAGAGATGGGTTTTGAGTTTTTCTTGAATGTAGTATGTGTCTGTTCGAGTCGGATGGAGGAGGGGAGAGAGTTCCATAGGGCAGGGCCAAGGAAAAAGAAAGCGGAGGAACGAGTGGACTGAAGGTGAGCCTGGGCAGGTGAAGGGAGATGAAGGCGGTTGAGGTGGAAGGACCGCAGGGAACGAGATGAGGTATGAAAATGGACAAGGTCAGCGAGATACTGAGGGGAATGGGAGTAGAGGACACGATGCAGGATTGTCAGAACTTTGAAGTGGATGCGAGACTTGACAGGAAGCCAATGGAGGTGGATGAGCAAAGGTGTAACATGATCACGGGGGGAGGAGTGGAAAATGAGACGGGCAGCGGTGTTTTGGATGCATTGAAGGCGGTGAAGTTGAGTGGCAGGGAGACCAGCTAGAACAGAGTTACAAAAATCAACACGAGACATGACCAGAGAAAGAAGAAGGGTGGTGAGTGCTTGTTCAGTGAGAAAAGGCCTGATGGCGCGAATTTGACGGAGGAAATAGAAAGAGGATTTTGACACATGAGCAATGTGATCGCGGAAGGAAAGATGAGAGTCAAAGAAGACTCCCAGATAACAGAAGGAGGAGACCAATGGAACCGGGGAGCCGTAAAAAGAGGGGGCAATCTGGGGAGAAGTGTCACCGCGAGAGAACCAGATGGCAGTGGTCATGGGAGGAGAGCCAATGGTCTATCAATCATCTGGAGACAAGGGCAGTGCATCTGGCCTTGGAGTTTTTCTTTCCTGTTGTCGGGCAGCAGGGAGAGTGCTGACGGACAGTGCAATGACGGTGGCTTACATCAACCGTCAGGGTGGCACTCGGAGCTTGCTGGTAGCGGCAGCTACCATGCTGCTTTTTCAGTGGGCACAAGGCCATCTGCTTGCACTGTTGACTACCCACATTGCTGGGAAGGAAAATGTGCAGGTAGATTTATCCGAGTCGTCACATCTTGGACCTGGGGAAGTGGTTTGAATCAGCCTTCCAGGCGATTGTGGGGTGCTTGGATGTTTCCATGATGAACCTGATGGTGACAGTAGCGAATGCCAAGACTTCCAAGGTCTTCAGCAGAAGCTGGGAGAATATAGCAGAGGGCTTCAATGGATTGATTCAGCCTTGGCCCAGGATGGGCTTCTTTGTGTTCCCTCTGTGGCCCTTGATTGGTCATGTTCTGCAGCAGGTCAAGGCACACGCACCACGGCTCCAGACTGGCCCAGGCAACCGTGGTATGTGGATCTGGTGCAGCTTCAGGGGGCTTTTCCTTCTTCCCCGGGAGTTGGATCTTTTCATGCAGACAAATCTGAATGCCAGACGTGGATCGGTTCTCACTTACGACTTGGCTCTTAAGAGAGCACGTCAGAGACGTAAGGGGTACTACCCTCAGGTCATTGATACCTTGCTACAGGCTTGGAAGCGTTCTACGTCTTTGGCCTATGTGTGTGTCTGGTGTATCTTTGAGGCCTGGTGTGCTGAGAGAAGCATGTGGCTTCTAGGAGCTTCACTTCTGGAGATTCTGACCTTGCAAGATGGTCTTGAAAAGGGCTTGGCCTTAAATTCCTTGAAGGTTCAGGTTGTGGCCCTGGCCTGTTTCTAGGGTAGAGTGCAGGGCAAGCCCCTTGCTTCTCATTGTGACATGGTTCATTTGAGCCCCTCTCAGGGACTTCGCTAAAGGATCTGACTCTGAAGGTGGTGTTCCTGGTGGCTATTTGCTCGGTGCGCCAAATCTTGGAGCTGCAGGCTTTCTCCTTTAGGAAGCCTACTTGTTGTTGACTAAGGAAAGAGTGGTTCTGAGACCGGTTCCTTCCTTTTTGCCTAAGGTGTTTTTGGCATTTCATCTAAATTAGGTGGTGGTTTTTGCCAGCCTTTGCTGCTTTTCCTGGCTCAACGGAGTCCAGGAACTTGCGTTTACTTGCAGGGTGCTCAAGTGGTACTTGAAAGTGACGAAGGTGTTTCAGCATTCAGACCGTCTTTGTGTTGTATTTGGAAGGCCTTAGAAGGGTGAGACAGCTAACAAGGCGACTATTTTGTGTTGAATTTGTGGGGTCATTGAATCCGTGTATTTGCTGAAGGGGTGTATTCTTCCAGCAGGTTTGCAACTCCATTCTACAGGGCTCAGGTGGTTTCTTGGGCAGAGCTCAGTCTGGTTCTGCCTCATGATATTTGCTGGGTGGTGATGTCGTTGCTTCATTCCTTTACAGTCATTACCGAGTGGATGTGCAGGCCTGCCAAGATGTGGACTTTGGGGTTCGGATGTTACAGGCTGGCATTTCGGCCAATACCCTGCGAAAGTACTGCTCTGTTACATCCCACATGTCCAGGCAGAACTGGAGGGATGAAATGGAAGGTGAAATTGGGCCTAACCTGCTAATTTTCTTTCCTGGTGTCCTTCCAGTCCAGTCCAGGACCCAACCAGGACTTTGCTTCTGTCTTTATATTGGTCTTGCATCTATTCTGAGAAGGTTTTTTTTTTTTCCTTTTGCTAGAATGGGCGAGGTCTGGCTGGTTTGTTGTGTCACTCCCCCCCCCCCCCTTTTCCCTTTGGTTAGTCTTGGGGGCTCTGTTGTGCTGTTTCGCATCTTGCTCTTCCTGTTGCGGACTTTGGTCCATCTGGAAGGAGGGGAGTGCTTGTGGTGGCACTCTTTTGCCCGGAGAAAAGAGGGCTCCCCTTTTGCCTACATGTATGCCTTACGCCCTCCTTGGGGCTCTCGCCGTTTCTGGAGCTGGTGGAGTTTGGGGTTTCTGGGACTCCATTTTGCTGCTTTGCGAGGTTTGTACTGTCTCTGCAAGGGCGCACAGGCTACTTAACAGAGAGTTCTCAGTCTCCATCTGCTGGTGGATTAGTATAACCAACACGACTGGACTGGAGGGACTCCAGGAAAGAAAATTAGGAGGTGAGGCCTAGTTTCATCTTCTGTGTTTGTCCATTTGCTTTGTTGGTACCATCATCTGTAGCCCTGATGTTACCAGTGTCCTCAGCCAGTAGTCTGTCACAGCATTTGGCTATCATTAAGAAATAGTAATCCTCTTTCCTGCTTGTAGCAAGATGGAAAGGCAGGAAGGTTGACTGTAGAATCTTTGCCTTTCAGCCTTGATACAGCAGCTGGAGTGATTGCTTCTCTAAAGGTAACATTCTTCCTCCCTTTTTTTTCATTCGGAATGCTGTGAGACGACAAATCTGCTTAGCCAAAATTCTTTGATAAGCTTTAGACCTATAGAAGTATGTTTTCGACTTGTTGGTACTCTATCTGCACTCCTATTTCCACATGCACTCGCTGTAGCAGCAGCAGCTAAACCCTATGGTCCATTCGTTCTTACTTTTGTCAGCTGTACCACCTTCTCAGCCAGAAAACTTGCAAGAACATTGTACTGTAGTTTGTGCATCATCTGGACTTTCCGATGCAGGCTCGGAGCGGGTGATGTCTGCTATATTTGATAATCCTAAACTCCTGGCAATGTTTCCTGCTGCTCTGCAGGGGTATCTGGGGAAACATGATGAGCTCATTTTGGAGGGCTGTTTGCTAATGTACTGCCGGTGGCGGCATGGAAGGAGAGGGGGATTGGGGGTATTATACCTTGAGAAGAGGGTTTGTCCTGGAGCTTACAGAACAGAGCCCATTATTAGTGTCCAGAAGGTGGTTTACAGGTTTTAGAATAGCATATTTGAATTGTTATAGTTCCGTTTTTGCCTAGATTTTGTCATGTGATATTAGGCACCCACCCCCTCCAGAAAAATTCTCCATTTTGTATTTTTTGAAGGTCATTATACAGGATTCTGAGTCCTAAAGCAGAAACAAGTATTTGTAGCATACAGACATGCAATTTGAGTGACATTGATTAACCTCAGATTGCAAATATGCCAGTATTTCCCTTCTGCGTCCCTCCCTTATGACTTTGTCTCCAAAAAATTGAAACACAGTTTTTCTCAGGTGGTTGGGTGATTTCTGCACAAGGCCGTTGCCTAGTAGAAGGAAATATCTGAAAGGCCATTGACTGGGCATGGCCATTCTTGCCTTAGACGTCCATGGCTGGTTGTCTTTGTGCGAAATGGATCCATCAGCACAGGTATGGATAGGATGAAAGCTAACTTGCCAAAAATATAGACTTGAGCTGCCATTGCTTATCACACTTTGGACTAGTGGTTCCCAAACGTGGGGTCAGGACCTCAAATGGGGCTCACAGAAACATGGCCAGTTCCCCTTCTCTCTGGACTTTCACTATGACCTATACCAAGTAGTGGCAATCGCCAGTCAGCATGTGGTTGGTAAGCCAGTGAACATTCATAGGCCCTTGCCCCATCCTGGGTAAGCTTCAGACTGGAAACCCATGCTGAGTGCACAGCACACTGACACAAGTTCCACTCGCCAGCATCCGTTGCGGGCGGTGGACCTGAAGAGGGTTCTTTATCGGTATCTTAAGGTTACGAACGTTTTTCATAAGACCGATCATCTCTTTGTCCTGTTTGCGGGCCCTCGGCGAGGGTCCGCAGCCTCCAAATCCACTATATCTAGATGGTTACGAGGAGCTATTGAGGCAGCATATATTCTGCAAGGTAAGCCTGTTCCAGCCGGGCTCTGGGCTCACTCCACTCCGGGCTCAAGCGACGTCTTGGGCCGAGCGTTCTCAAGTAGCCCCTCTCAACATTTTCCGGGTGGCGACTTGGTCGTCATTGTCCACGTTTGTCCGTCAATATAGATTTTACATTCACGCTCGGCATGAGGTTCCTTTTGGAGCTGCAGTGCTGTCGGCGGCATTGAACACCCCCCCCCCCCTTGTAAGCAGGTAGCTTGGGTACTGCCCGTTTGTCTGGACTGGTCTAGCAGTATGACGTGGAAGGAGAAATTTCACTTACCGTTAATTTCCTTTCCTGGAATATTGCTAGACCAGTCCAGGACCCACCCTGCTGTCCGTTGCAGTGCTGCTGGTGCAGTGGAGCCGCCAACCTCTGTTTCCTTCTTGTCAGTATGCCTCCCCATGGGTAGCCGATGGCGGTGTTTAGCCTTCAGTTCTGGGGATACTTTCAGCTCCTTTGTACATAGTTGAATCAGACTCCATTAGTGGTGGTCTTATCGTTACATTGCATTTCACGTTTGAGTTAGCTTTCAAGACAATACTGAGGGAGACCCCTAGGGGTAGGACTATATCACCAGACACCAACCTATCAGAGCTCTGGTAGAATTCTCTGTCTCCAAGATCTTCTGGCAGGGGGACACAACACTGTACTGATTGCCACTGCTTTCTGCTTTAGATGAGTGGAGGAGGGAAAGGGGCTGGCGACCTGTTTTGATTCCATCATCCGGGGTCACATGAATTTTCATTTGTTAGAATGGGGTCACATGGGATAAAAGTTTGAAAAGCACTGCTTTAGACCAACTTGTCTCCTCTCATTCCTCTCATTTTTAATAGCCAATTATTTTTCTGATGTATTGCAAAAGAGGACAGGTTGGAGTCAGTGCAGAGGGTGGCTACTAAAATGATTAGTGGTCTTCGTTATGAAGCATATCAGGACAGACTTAAAGATCTTAATATGTATACTTCAGAGGAAAGGCAGGATAGGGGAGATATGATAGAGACATTTAAATACCATGGTGGCATAAATGCACAGGAAAGTCTTACAATTGAAGGCATTCTCTTCTACGAGGGGACATAGGATGAGAGTGAAAGGGGATAGACTCTGGAGTAATAAGCGGAAATATTTCTTTACGGAAAGAGTGGTAGATGAATGGAATAATCTCCCAGTGGAGGTGGTGGAGACAAAGATGGTATCTGAATTAAAAAAAAACATGGGGCAAGCACAGAGGATCTCTAAAGGTTAAAAAAGGACTATTGTAGTTGATATGGAAGGGCAGACAAGATAGGTCATATGATGCTGACATGTTTCTATTTTTTTTTTGTGGTGTTGGGTAAAGCTCTGCTGTTAGAGTTCATTGTTTCTTTTTTTTCCAGCTTTCCACTCAGTGAGCTCTTTGAAGCCACTGAATTCATCAGGTGTTAGATCCCCCTACCTACCCCAGCTCCCACCCACCCCATGTGAGAATCCTTGCTATATAGGGCAACTCCCCAATTAGCTTGTTGACAGACAAATTGCCATTCTTCAATGTGCTTTGAATAGGTAATTTTACAAAGGGAACACATTAATCTGTATTCTTCAGATACATAATATCAAAATTTAGTATTATAAAGTAATAACACTGTTGCGAGGAAGTGGGGCTACACACAGGGACATAGAACAGCACTGTTAGAACACACACACAATAAGGTGAACTGCTTTTTCCCTTAAAGGACAGCTGTGGAAAAGTTAGAGATTTTGGTAGGTCTCTCTCATTTACTTCAACAGGTACCAAAGCTCCACCAGCTGAACGATGGCTGGGAAAAATTGTATTGCCAAAGCTTTTGTCCCTGTTACAGTTTCTACCTCTGTCCAGAGTGCCTGGTGTCAGTTGAAGGACCGGTTCCATATGTTTGATGTCTGCAAGCTGAGCCCTCATGAAACAAGTGGAGGAGCTCAGAGAAGAGGTGGTGAGGTTGAGAAGCATTGGAGACAGCGAGAAGTACATTGATGATATGTTTCTTGAAACATCCAAGCTCTCTGATAGAGGTGAAGTTGGGAGGTTGCAGAATGAAAAGAGTTGGACATGAGTCACCAGGGCTCGCAGAATCAACAATTCAACTCCTCCAGCCCTTGAATTGAAGAACCAGTATGCAGCCCTAGAAGTGAATGACGTGAAAGCATTCCAGGAAAAGGAAGAACCAGAGCTCGATTCCCCCAAAAGTTGTAGAATCAGTGACCACAAGGAAGCGAAAGGTGGTGGTGGTTGGTGAATCTCTTCTGAGGGGTACTGAAAGGTCCATCTGCTGACCAGACATGATGTCCAGAGAGGTTGCTGTCTGCCAGGTGCCAACATCCAAGATGTTACAGAGAATTTGCCGAGATTCATCAAGCCTACTGACTATTATCCGATGTTGATCCATATCTGCACAAATGATACTGTTAGGTATCCCTCCGAGTGTATCAAAAGTGACATTATGGCTCTGGGACAGAGGGTGAAGCAGATATGTGCACAAGTGTTTTTCTCTTAAATCCTCCCTGTTTAGGGTAAAGGCAGAGAAGCTTGCATCCTGGAGGTGAATGCATGGCTGTGTGGGTGATGGCTTCAAGAGTGTTTTGATTTCCTGGACCATGGGATGATTTTATCAGAGCTGTAGAGAGAGATGGCATCCATCTGTCCAAGAAGGGTCAACGTTTCTTCCTCAACAGACTGGCTTTAAACTAGATTCATTGGGGATGGGAGAATAAAGCCCCCAAGTAAGTGAAACATTAAATACCTCTATAGAAATTGCTAAAGGGGGCAACATATGGAAAGTGATGTGTATAAATGCCCATAGCATGGGAAATAAGATCCTCGGTGTTGAAGCCTTAATGAAGAGGCTGACTTAGATTTAGTGGCGATTATGGAGACATGGTTCATGGACAACTTTAACTGGGATATAATTATACCGGGCTATACTTTATTCAAGAAGGACAGAGTAGGAAGAAGGGGAGGAGGAGTGGCACCATATGTAAAAATAAAAATAATAATAATGCGGCTAAAGAATTACGGGGCTTAAAAGGGAACGAGGAGGCACTGTGAGTTAAATTAGAAAGAGGGAAAGGGAAATCCATTTGAATTGGTGTGATATACAGATCTCCCTCACAGGGATTTAATAGAAGACATACGCAGTATTGCCATGAAGGAGGAGGACTTTACCGAGTGCTTCCGTACGTGGCAGAAGTGAAGGCAGAAGTGTATTAACTCGGGGGGGGGGGGGAATTACTTTGAAGGGGGAATTACTTTGATGGGGCAATGCGTAATTTCTCTGTAGATTTACTTTGATGGGGCAATGCGTAATTTCTCTGTAGATTTTGTAATAAAATATCAATGGGACAGTCTCGTTTCTTTTTTGTCATACCTTGTACATTAGAGGAAATGCGGGATAGAGGAGATATGATAGACGTTTAAATACCTCCGTGGCATAAATGCACAAGATGAGCCTCTTTCGAGTGAAAGCAAGCTCTGCTACAGGTGGCATAGGATGACGATGAAAGGGAATAGACTCGAGTAATATGCAGAAATATTTCTTTACGGAAAGGGTAGTAGATGAGTGGAATAGTCTCACAGTGGAGGTAGTAGAGATGAGGACAGTATCTGAATTCAAGAAGCATGAGATAAACACAGAAAATCTCTAAAGGAAAAAAAAAGGGGTATTGTAGTTGATATGGAAGGGCAGATTAGATATGCCATGTGGTCTTTTTTTCTGCTGTCATGTTTCAGTGTTTCTTTCCCCCCCTCTTCAGTCTCTAGTCTCCAGTCTCCCATTTCCTTGGATGGATCACCTGTCTCTTTTTCTTTTTTTAACCGTATTTACTTTGATCCACACTCGTGCATCTCCTTTTTCGGCCCCTACAGGCGTCTGGACCTGGAGAATTAATTCCAATGTTCTGCCTTCTTTTCCCTCATCTTACACAATCTTCCAAACTGACTTTTCTTCCCTCCCTGTTGACGCTCAAGTACAGACCTGGCACTCCCAGCTTCAGTCAGCTGTTGGCCATGTGGCTCCTCTTTGAAGTGCCCTCAAAGAAAATATTGGCACTCTTGGTACCATCCCAGGCTGTATATTCATCGGTCCCACTTGTGTTGCACTGAGCGCCATTGGTGCAAGCAGTGTACCACAGAACATCCATTTTCAACACCGCAACGGTCTTTACAAGTCTGTGATTGTCTGCTAAAAAAGATTACTATTCAAAACTCATCAGCTGCTCCTCCAGTCATTCTAAGACTTTGTCTTCACTCAGCTCTCTCCCCATATCCCCATCCTCTTCAACTTCTGTGCCGTTGCTAGAACAATTCGCTCAGTCTTTTCTGAAAAAAACCCCAATAGACTCCACTCTGCCTTTCCTAATACAGTACTTTGCCCTCCCCATACCCTATGACCAAGTCTTCAGTTCCTATGTCCTCCCAGTCCCTGGCTCACACCTTGTATTCCTTCAACCCTTTCTCACCCATTACTCTCTCTAAACGCATTTCCTCTTCTCACTATACCACCTGCTCTCTCAATCCTGTCCGCCGCTGCATCCCTCCCCCCGGCTTTCCAATAATTCTCTTGCCCTCCGCCCGCCCAGTCTATCAATTATCAACAATTGCCTATCTACTGGTATCTTTCCCCACGTGTGGAAACATGCTCTCATCTGCCCCATTCTCAAAAAAACTTTGTTCAACACAACTATCCTGACTGAATACCATTCTGTAAGTAATCTGCCTTTCCTATCCAAAATCCTAGAAAAACTAGTTTTCTCTCAGCTTGTTTCCACCTGGACAGCTTTAATGCTTTACATCACCGTCAATCTGGTTTCTGGCCTGGCCACAACACAAAAATTGTTCTACTCTCTCTTCAGTGAAGTCCGCAAATCTATTGACAAAGGTAACATTTCTCTTGTCTTTCTTGATCTTTCTTCCGCTTTTGATCTGGTCAGTCATTTCATCTTCCTCTCCCACTTGTACGAGTTAGGGCTACGGGCCACTGTCCTCTGTTGGTTTGGTTCCTTCCTCTAGTCGGTCTTTTCTGTCTTCTCTAGTTCTTCAACTTTTGCCTCCTATCCCCTTGACTGCAGTGTTCCACGGGGCTCAGTCCTGGTCCCGCTCCTTTTCAATGTTTTTCTTTCTCCCTTTACTCTTATTCAGAAACTAGGTATTTCTGCATATTATTATGCTGACAATATCTTATTCCTCGTACACAGATGCATCATCTCCTGATCTCTCCTCACATTATTTATTTATTTTTATTTACATTCTCTTATATACCACGCTATTCTGCATCAGTGCGGTTTACATTGAACAAACTGAAATTACATTGAACAGAGCATTATAACTTGGAGATAACTATTTTACAGGGAACATGGGCTATGGAGGGTTAAGTGGCTTGCCCAAGACCACAAGGAGCACCTGTGGGACTAGAAACCCCAGTCCTTCCGGCCCAAGGTTGCTGTCCTCTAGTGGGATTTGAACCCCCGACCTTCTGGCCTGAAGTACCTTGCCCCAACCACTAGGCCACTCCTCCATTCCTAACACTTGTCTTTCCCACATAGTTGCTTGGTTGCAAGCAAATCAACTGGTACTCAATCCTAACAAAACCTCAGCCACCTGGCTGATGGGGACTGCTTCTATACCTCTCTCTGCGCCTCTTCTTTTTGATGTCTCTTATTCCACAGGTTTCCTCATTTCGCTATCTTGGGGTCACTCTAGACTCAGCCTTGACCTTTCACCATCACATTCCTTGTTCACATTGCGCCAGATCAGGGCTGTTCGGCCTTTTTTGTCTTTTTCGGCCTCTACTACCATACTACTTTCTCTTGTCCTATCATGGTTAGATTACTGCAATGTCATCTACGCTGGACTTCCTAAATATCAGCTTCACAGACTCCAGCTCATCCAAACTACCCCCCATTTGACTTCTTGATCAGGCCTTTTGCTATGATCATCTTACTCCCTATTGATTCACTTTAATTGGCTTCCTATCCACTTCTGCACCTGTTACAAAATTCTCACTGTGGTCCACAGGTTCTACATGCAGGTATTCTGTCCTGCCTTTCCTCCCTCACCCTTCTTCACACCCGCAGCACTCCCTCCTCTCACGCTACTCCAGACGCCTTCATCTTCCCTCTGTGTCCCATGCCAGGTATGAATCAACTCAACACTTCGCATTCATTCTGTTTTTTAGATCCCAATCTCTGGAACAGCCTTCCCCCTGACCTTTGTTGGGGGCCTCTTACATCTTCAAATCATTCCTATTACATGACATGCCAGTTTCCTGTGGATAATATCTGTTCTCTGCTAGCTTTTTCTCTCTTGCTTCTCCTTATGGTGTGAACATGACCTTCTCTTTCCTATTTATATTATGGGTTTATTTTCCTTTTCCTTTCTCAGTTGTTTTTATTGTACACTGTCTTGCGACTTGTTGAAGGGTGATATATAAAATTTTAATAAAACATAAACATCATTGCTAGAGTGATACTAGGCAGATGCAGCGCTATACAGATATGTGTAAGAGGTGGCCTCTTCTCTGTGGACTCGCAGACAAGAGCTTTTGAGGAAATTTAATTAACATGAATGTGGTTAAAATAGAGACAGCAATGATTAGAAACAGCCAATGTTTAAGTCTTAAAAAATAACATTAAAGGGGTGAGTTTTTTAGGTAGGACTTGAGCATGGCTAGAGAGGGCAAACTGAATCACTTGAGGAAGACTGTTGAGGTGTGCAGTATAGGGAGCTGGTGATGAAGGAGAAGAGAACTCATGAGAACAACTTGATTGATAAGACTGTCATGAGGATGGGTCGGAGACAGTGGTAATAGACTTCCTGTTTGAGGCTGTTCCCCGATTCTCATCTTAGGTCTACTAGGTCATATGTTAACATGGGAGTCCAAGTCATGGATATGTATTGATCCGGCAAGATTTTTATGGAAGTTTACTGTCTGCCTTCTCCACTCCTCCAAATTTTGCTTGCTTCAGTCAGTCAGCCAAGCTATTGTGGCGTTGGGCGAATTTGAATTTAGCCATCACCCTTTCCAGCCTAGAGAGATAAAATACACTGAAATGCAAAATTAAGAACATGTGTTGTCTTAGGTAATGCCAACATCAGCTCCCATCTCATCTGAAATTCAATATAAAGACACCAGCATAGCAGGAGGGGCCATGATTTTTAATTGATACACCTCACAGCAGTGAACAGGATGCATGGGGATGGCTATGCACACTGAAGTTTTGCAGGATGGCTTGAAGACAGGGCTGATGCTCCTTCCGGAAAGTGACCCATAGCTTTGCTGTTCATCCTGTTCTGTGGCAGTAAATAGTAATTAATATTCCACACTTGTAATGAGCCCGACTAATGATGTCACCTCAAGGTGACTGTTTACGGCTGGATTTCTAAGTTGCATAAGGTGACAGTGCCCCGATTATGCCTCAGCTTCAAGGAACACTGTTTACTTCATGGTGACCCTTTCAGCATTAGGACTTGTGGGAAAATAAGTGGTATGACTGATCAAACCCTCAATACACCTAATTAATCAGAGTATGTTTCCAAAAAGGTTCTGTGTCCGAAGTCGGCGGCTTTCCTTTAGGCAGTCATGAGTTTGATGGAAACTTTGTTGATACTCTGGAATCTTTTTAATCCGTATCTGAGGAGAATTATCTGTCTAGGATTTTTTTTTTTTTTTAGCCGAATAGTTCCCAGTATGGTTGATCTTCCATCATGAGCCTTTTTTCCCATTTAACTCTGAATGTCTCCCTTCCTCATGTAGGCTGGTTCTTAGGCAGAGATTATGCATTCATACTCTCCCGTTTGAAGTGTGCGATCGTAATCTGCTATTGCCGTTCAATGATGGCCAAGACGTCTCTCTATAGTCTTGGATAGTGTGGAGAATCAACCCCAGGTCCTTTACAGGTTTCCAAGCCACTGGACTGGTCCTATTTTATTTGTTTGTTTATTTAGCTAAATTTATATGCTGCACATCTTAAAGTCTAAGTGGCTTACAAACAAAAAAAAAAACAAGGTCAATGAGGCTTTATATAGAACAAGGGCTTAAGAGAGAAGAAAAAGTTACATAAAACTATGATAGTGAAAGTATGTGAGCTGATAATTAAATTGTTGAGAAATGTTTCGTATAAAGTGTGCCTTCAGTTTCCTTTTGAAGTCCAATAGATCATTGATGCTACAAAGTTCACACGGGAGCATATTCTGAAGAGTTGGAGCAAAGAAAAAGAAAGTGTTAGATTTGATGGTGGAGATGGGTCATCCCAGAATAGTTTATCCATTGGCCATTTAACTTTTTGAACGTCTTAACGAGCTACTGTTCTCACCGTGGAGAGACTTATCCAGAGCTTTCCAAACTTGTCCTAGTGACTCCATGATTGGGATTTCAGGATATGTTCCGTGAATATGCATGACCTAAATTTGCATATATTGGGGCTTCAGGATGTGCATATGTAGGATGACTAGTCTAAAATATCTGCCTGGCTCTGGCTGTGACATCAGTTCTGAGTGGCCTCTTCATCATTTAGTCCTTTTGGGTGCAGTACAGGGAGAAAGTGCTTAGCATTTCCACTAGGACACTGTGGCTCTTCCTGGTATTTGTTTAGACCTTAGGTTATGAGGTCAGTCTGTTCCTGCCACTATGTACCTCTCCTTTGCGTTAGTTGTTGTTCACTGCAAGAGAATCCTTGCTGTCTAATTATTGTTTTAGGTAGAAAGAGTTTGTAGCAGTTTACATAAGCTGTTTCCAGCCTCCCCTCAGCTAGGATGGGGCTTGACTTGAGTATGAGATCGTCGCGATAAGCACACGACTCTTCATGTCTGTGCTTTTTGTTTTTTCTGGATGAACCAACACCCCTCTCCAGAATGACTGTAAGCTATGTTAAACATGAATTCCCCCCACCTCTTGATTTAAGTGGGTCGTTGAATCTAACACTGTTTTATTGCTTTTGTTTTAAATTTTATTTTGGACTCTTCTGGATGTGCAATATTTGTAAGTAAAGGGTTCTGGAGTGATCAGTTCAAAACCATTCTCCACATTTGCCCAAGCTGTTGTAGATTTCTCTGGCTTACGTTGAAAGTCTGAAATTGGTGTTAACATTTTTTATTTTTTCAGACAGTGGATGCTAAAAACAGCATCATGAGCCCTGGAAGTGAATAATGGGCATCCCTTCCATGCCACCCCTTTCTCTGCTGTGAGGACTGGGGCTGTGTAATCAAGGGGTTTAATGTTGCTGCCGGTACCCTGGATTTGGCCTGCTGGATTTTAGGCACTTACCTTCAGTGTAATGATCTCTCGGTGTGTTAAGCAACCTGCTACCCTCCTTTTTTTTTCAGATCAGTTTGCTGACTCTGTGGGTAAGGGTGCAGATTAATAACAGGCTACTATGCTTTTGGTTCTCAGCACAGGTGAAGATTTTCATAAGAAATTTCACCTTTTAAAGAGGTGGCCAGAGGGAGGTAGTGATACCACCTACCTAGATGGATGCCTGGGCTTCGTGGTGATGGCTGCTTAATTGGCTATAATTGAGCGGTTTCCCTCTTGCTGCCCCCTCTGACTTGAGCAATTCGAACCCACCAACCTGTGCATAACAAATGGCAACCAGAAAGAAAGCCTCGGGCCTCAGTCTTTGCTTATTAAGGGAGCAAGGCAGTACCATGTGGTGAAGACAACATGGCAATAGGGCTGCTGCGTACTGGGCCAAAGAGGGCCTAGTCCCATCCTGATGAAGCAACTGAAGCGAAGGAAGAGATCTCCTTGACTCGAAAGAAATGTGGGGTTGGTTCCAGGAAGTCAAGGCTGAACTCGCTGAGTTGAGTGGAAAGATTGCCACAATGGGTGAGGAGGTCAGGGCGGAGTTGGAAGAGACGGGCCAGAGGGTGAAGGAATACGATGGCAGGTTGGTCGATTTGGAAAAGGAGCTGGCTGAGGTGCACCCGTATTTGGAAGTGGAGAGGAAAGCTCGAGAAGAGGTGTTTAAAATTGAGGACCTCAAATGGACATCGTCGAAATAATCTGTGAATTAGGAAAATGCCGGAGCCCAGTGGTACTGAGGACCATGGGTATTGCAGAGAACATGTGCAAAGTACTTCTAAGTGCAGCTAAGGAGCAGTCATGGACAGAAGACAAAAATAGAGTGGGTATTACAGGACTTTGGGGCCCCCCTCCCTGAGCAAAGAAGCCACGGGATGATATTATTTGTTTGCATGAGTTTGTCATTTAAAGAGAAAATTGTGTCCAGAATGAGGTCATTGAGTTTGCAATAATGTGGCTGTTTTTGCAGATTGCTCCCTGCCACGTTGATGCGGCAGAAGGAGCTTAAGTGTATCGCCACACTGTTAAGGAGAGAGAATGAGTTATCGCTGACTCTTCCCGTTTGGAATTGCGGTGACCTATAATGGAGTAATTAAGAGCCTTGACACTCAAGGAAGCAGTGCAGGTGGTGAAAGAGCGTAGACTTGGAGAAGTTGAGCTTTCAGTAGCAGAAGACTCCTCTAGAGGGCCTGCAAATGTGGAGACGAGGCAGTGGAGAACAAGGATGCAGATATAGAAAGCTGTGGGGGCTACGTGATGGAGGGCTGATGAACTGTGATTGAGGGACTTTTTGAGTGTGTAAGATTCTAGCCCTTAGCAGCTGTGAGTGTGGAGCATGTGAGGGATGAATGATTAAGGGTGTATGTGACAGGTATTGGTTGAGGTAAGGATGGGGAGATTGCATATGTTTGGTTTGAATATGGGGGGGGGGGGCTTAATATTGTGGTGGGGTGGTGAGGGGAGAGCCCTATGTGTTGAAGAACAGAAGGGCCAGATCGGAGGAAGGGGGGGGATACGTTGCTTCCTTGATGGGGGTGATCGCCATGGATGGTGGTTGGCAGGGTTCTTTGGGGGGTGGGGGCTATTAGGGGGTTCCTGGGGCATGGTTAGAGGAGAGCCAATGGGTCATGACATGCACAGTTATGTCTGTTAATTTGAAGGGGCTATCTGCATGGCAAAAAAGGAGCTTTCATTTTTGAGAATATCACGTGCAGAAAGTCCAAATTGTGTTTGTGCAGGAGATGCATTTGAAAGGGCCGCAAGCACATCTGCAGCGACGTGAGTATCCACATATCTTTTTGGCAGCCAACGGAGAGCACTACAAAAAGGGTGGCGTGGGTATCTTGGTTGGGGAGAGGGGTGTACAATTGCAAGTTAATGGAACTGTGAAAGATCCTCTAGGGAGATATATTGTGGTGGATACAGCGGTAGATGGGGTGTCCGTGGTGCTTGCATCTGTATATGCTCTGAATGTATAACAAGGAGGGGTTTATGATCAATTGCACGAGGTTCTGATGCAGTTCGCTGGAAAATAACTCATAGTTGGGGGGGGGGGATTTTTTAATATGATATTAAATCCCAAGCTGAATTATTCCAAGGGGGAGGGGGGCAGGTTGCTTATCATAAGAGAAAAATATTGAAATTAATACAAGATTGTAATTTGTGGGACATTTGGAAGGAACGAATGGGATCACAGAGGAAATACACATTTTACTTTTACACGCATGATGTTTACACTAGAATAGATTTCTTTTTGGTAGATTGTACCATGCTGAATAGTACTTGGGGAAGTGTAGATTTCTCACCATGCATCTGTAATTTTTGGAATTGCAGGTAGGGGGGAGGAGATTAGAGAGTGTGCAATTCTGGAGATTGAATGAGTTATTTATTGGATGAAGGGGAAGAGGTTATAAAGTCGGAAAAGGGACTATGGGACTATTTTGCTGAAAAAGATACAGGTGAGGTGTCTGTGGGATGCCTTTGGGATGGGATGAAAGCTGTACTAAGGGCACTTGGCACCAGGGTTAAAAGGGATAGGGGGAGACTAGGATGGAGGGATTGTGGAGCAAAGTTCAGGACTAGGGTATGAGGGGGGGGGGACAGGGGCTGGAAAGGGTAAGAAGAGCTGCGGGTCATTAGGAGGAAATTACTTGAGGTGGAAGTGAAGGTTTTTGTGTACAAGTTGGATCGGGTAAGGCAGCACCACTTTGACTATGGTAACAAGGCTAGCAGGTTGGTGGCTTGAAAATTGAAAGAACAAATTACTGGGATCAAGGAGGGGAGCGGAGAGTTGATGACCATTTTTTTAATAGCATTCAAGCGGCTTTCCAGAAGTTTTATAAGACCCTGAAAGGAAGTGACACCCCCCCTACCCCCACTTCCACGTTACAGGCTACCCCCCGTCTCTCAGAATCATAAACCAGCACACCCACCTATTATACTCCAGAAACGAGACCAAGTCAGCTGAAATTGCAGTATACACATCTACCTTGTTCAAAACTTACCACGTGGCTGGCAGATTCGCTGCCATTCTGGCTACAAACCACCACAAAACTACCATCTGGTGGGGTAGTCAAGAAAATCAGACTGGTCTGCAACATGCTCTCATATCCCCCAGTTTCACTAATCATCTTAGCCACCATGCCTCCAAAACAGCTTCATCTTAGGGCACCCCCAGCACATGTGGATAAAGTCCCCATCCTGCCCACATCCCCTCTAACACCCCGCACCCCAAGCATTTTAGTCAAATGCACTGGATTTATATAAAAGCTACAGGCCATTTTATACCCGTTCACCACTAATGCAGCTGAATCCCTACCCAAGCTTTCTTCCTCCCCTCCCCTCCCCTCCTCACCCCAGGGACAAATCCCACTCCTATCCCTGTATGTTAAAAGCCCCTTTCTTAGTCTTACACAATTTCCCCCCTCCCCCAACCAGTTCCCCCCCCCCCCCGAATGCTTTGCATAAAGCCCCTCAAAGGGGGTAATTTCCTTGTTGAATTTCTCAGAGATGCGCAGATCTCCCAAGTAGTGCACGACTTGTAGATAATAAAAGTAGTCCCTACCCACAAGTTCAAATTCCTCCCTGAGGTTCTCAAAGGACCGGATCACACCTTGTCCCACCCACTGGCCCACTAAACTCCAACCCTTGCGTACCCACTCCTCGAATACTGGGTTCATAACTCCCTGTCGTGAAAGAGGCATTAAATCAAAGGGGTAACCATCTGACCCCTATACTATCCCCAACAACTTTCCCCTTAACTCTCTGCCCACCCCCTATAAATGGGTCTGCAATATGCTCTCATATCCCACCTGTATATATGGGTGTTTTGATGATACCGCATGTTAAGAGTAAATAAGGAGTGGGAAGGGCTGTATTAGGGATTTGGGTGTTTGTTATGGTAATGTGTAGTGTGTATTTGTTTTGAAAAAATTACAAAACAAAAAAGAGGTGGCCAGAGAAACAGCTGCTTTGTGCCCTCATCCTGCATCTAATTTTAAAACAGTAAGTGAGGGAATGAAGTGTGTGTTAGGTTAATGCAATATCGATTTTACTGAGATTGTGGGAACGGCATTCCTGGATAGATTGCAGAGTTCCATTCCTGAGACTTCACTTCTTGTGCATCTCTGCACCCTGCCTCACTTAGAAACAGAGAAAGGACTACATGGCCTATCTAGTCTGTCCTTCAGGTGCCCCCCCCCCCCCACACCTGTATGTGATTAGGCAATCGCAGGAGAATAAAGCTTTTTTTAGGGGCCTGTAGACTAGAGAGGTGCGCTAAAGAGTGTGTTATTGTAACATGCACTGGTATTTTTCCTCTATACAGCTTCCTAGTGCCCTCTTCAGTAGACTGCATGAAAGCTTCCTGGGAGAGGCGCACACAGGGGTTTGCATTCATGATGGGTTCTGTGGCTGTTTTTGTTCCTTTTCTCTTCCAGCTGACAGCATAAATCATTGGTTTTCAAAATTCGGGTGGGCCTGCCTGCTACTTAACTTTTAACCAGCAGAAAGTTTAGCATTTTGGAAGGGTGGGGTGGGGGAGCAGGATAACTGTGAATAGCTGCTCTTATATTCAGCAGTCCAACGTAAACGGTGCGACTGAAGTGGTTTTAGCATGTGCTAAAATAAACCAAAAAATCCCAGAAAGAAACTCTTTTTGTCCTCGCACCCTTGTCTGTCTCTCCTGATCACCAGCTCCAACGTGGCCTCTACAAGGTCCTGGGCACATCGCGCTCTCCCTGTGAGTTACACTGCCTAACTAGGCCATGCTGGATTGATGTCTACAGATCGTGCTATTAAACTAATTTCTGCTCGCTTCGGCAATTATCCTCCTCTGGAAACATAACGGAGCACATGGCCACCTCCAGGGTGGCAGGCTAGTGAGCAAACATCTGGCATCTGAAAAACAGACGTCAATGTTCACTGAAGCAACCTGAATAGCTTTAAGTTTATTGGAGTGAGCTCTGGTACAGTATTTTTATGGGATGTTATAATTGCATCCAGTTCAAACTTCTCCTTGCCTACAACTGCACTCGCTCTGCTGCTCCTCACTACCTTTCCTCTTATCTCACTCTACACTCCTCCTCGGGAACTCCACTCCTCTGGCAGATCCCTTTTATCTGTGCCCTTCTCTGCCACTGCCAGCTCCAGACTCCGTCCATTCCACCTTGCTGCTCCATATGCCTGGAACAAAGTACCTAAGTCGGTGCGTCGGGCACCTTCTCAGGCCCTATTCAACTCCAGGCTGAAGACCCAACTCTTTGAGGCACTTTGGATCCTGATGCTCCTCACCCTCTTGTCCAGTATTTGTGTATCTTGCCATACTTTAGTCTCCAGTTTTGGGATGTTCATCTTGATTAGATTGTAAGCTCTGAAATCCAGGCTGGAAACTCACCTCTCCGCTGCTGCTTTCGGATCTTCGCTCACCTGATCTCCTTTGTGTTTCCTTACCCCCCTAGATGTATCCCATGTCTACAGCTATTGTGTTGTCTGTCCTGACTAGATTGTAAGCTCTGATGAGCAGGGACCATCTTTTACATGTGTCTGTGCAGCGCTGCATACATCTTGTAGCGCTATACAAATGTTCAGTAGTAATTGCTAATAAAGAATAAACCCACTATATAAACAAAAAAGAACAAAGTTTCCTCTCGTGTTAGCATCTTCCAACAGTTAGAAAGAGAGAACGTCTAACTCAAATATCGGCCTCTTGTAAGTCGGGGTGATGGTCCTCCCATCCAGCCTCTACAGGAGCTTTCAGTTCATCAGAAACCATGGGAGTACTGGATGTGACCTTAGTGTTGCACTTCCACGGTTCTCCTATGGGAGACTGGATAGCGGAGCGGAGGGAGCACCAGCAGAGTTGGTAGCATGTGGCCATATTGGATTCAGTTTACCATAGAATCGATTTAATTATGCACTGGTACATTCTAGCACACTATTAGGAATATTGCGACTCCTTCACTGTGTTTCTACACCAAAATGTAGATGAAATTCACAGTTTTTCTTGCTGGTTTTGCAAGACTGTCATTTTGTGGTAGTAGAAGGCTTTAAGGTGGTTGTTCATTTTTTCAGTTAAGCGAAAGCATGAGGCCTGACGCAGTTCTTCGTGACATCTTGCAGATTTCTGAAATGCCTCTGATGCCTGGAACTGTGCCATTCCTCGAGGAGAGGGTGTAGATAGATTTGTTTAGGTCCTTATTTAAAAACCATGTGTTTCTGTGGCCTCATGGTACATGGATAATCCGTTCAACTAATTCCTACTCTGTGCAGGAATAGTAGTTCACATATAAACAAAATACAAGATTGCACAGAAAATAATCTCCTTCCTCCAGAACTAACTCGCCTGCAAAACTGAATCTTCAGCATGGCTCAGATAAATATTCTGGGTTTCAGTTCTTGGAATCTCACTTCCCCCACGTCCCTCTCCCTGTGCTAGGTATCTTTGTTCCCTGTTATCTTCTGAATGTTATTTATGTGATAGTACATGCTGGAAAGCTTGCTGCTCATGTGTTCGTGCTTAGGACAAACATGCATGCATCACAGATCACATACTAGGTAACACTGGATAGAACAATTTTAGCATAGCAGGTATGATGGTGTTTAAATCACTAGTTTCATCTTTGCAAAAGGCAGTCATGGGCAGCCTCTTGTAAACTAAAGAGGGATTGAGGGTTTTGAACAGCGTAAGCACAATATGTGATTATCCCAGTGAATGGGTTTCATTGAAAGCACAAGAGCTGCAGAAATGCCCCTTCAGTCCAGTGGTCGTTTGGGCAATTCCCAGCCAAATCTGGTACTTTTCCTCTTTTGCAATTTAGTGTAGTAAAGCATGACGGTCGAGGAGCAGTGAAAGCTACTGAGCTCTTGAGCAAACTGCAGCACAGGGTTCTCATAAATCTTAGGTCCATCTCTCTTTGCGTTTGTTCCCCAAGGCCACAGGGATGAACAAGGCCAATTCTGCTTGTGTTCGCTGGCTTCAGGCTAGACCAGAAAATGAGAGATCATGTGATCTTATGGAATGTGATGTTTCTGGCCACCTCCAAGCCAGTCCCAGCAGTGAGTCTGTGACATCAGCACCTTTAACCAGTTTCATTTGCGTTTTCTTTCACTGACGTTTATCTCTAGTATCGGTGTTGGAAGAGGGGACTGGGGGAGCTGCTGACTGTTTTAGCCAAGTTGATGTGTCTTTTAAAGTCCAACTTTCAAGGGTTTATTATTTGGTCTTTTTTTCACACACTTGCCGGCCTTTGCCGTCATTCAGATCTCGTTTGGCTCCTCCGTGGGCTGCTCATTAATGTGTTAACAGGCTCATAAATCTATTTTTAATTGAGCCATGTTGATGGTGATTCAGGGTTATTGTTGTCTATAAAGCCATGACGCAGTGCAGTTGCTGGAATTCTGGGTGTGCAATGTAAATATTTTTCTGAAGGGAGGAGGGTATCTCTGCTCTTGGCCTTCCCAGGCTGTTTGGCATGGTGATCTGCCTTCACGAGAAAGGCGAGATGAAGCCCAGCTTTTCCTAGTTCTTATCGGATAACTTTAATTCTTTGATGACATGTTCTGAATGAGGGTGTTTTCTAGGAGGAATATTGGGTTCAACTAAAGCGGAATCTGGATTAAGGGGCGTGACAGAGTCCTCCTCCCTATGACCCTAAGATAACCATTGCCTACTTAGTTACTTCCAAGCCTTTGCCTGCGTTTATTAGTGTTTTTTTAGCAAAAGAGGTCGTGCTTTGTTGCTCTGCTCGTGTACCCTTTCCCTTTGTGAAAAAGCCAGATACTTCAGTGGCCTACTTGTAGCTGAGAGCGAGATGCAGCTTCCCCAAGATCCACTCCAGTAAGCCAGCAGAACCGGACTGTACCTGAATTTGATACGTGCCTTTTGACTGAAAGTCTGCACTTTTTAAACATGTTTTCCATTGTCTTTGAACTAAAAGCTTCTTCAAAAAAGACACTCCATGAATCACCATTACCGTTTTGCAACTAGCTTTTAAAGTCCTATTTCATCAGTTGAATCTAACATTGATTTGATTCTGGCTTTAGTTTTCACATGGCCCATGCAACTGGCGGGTGGCGTTTGTGATGCTTCTCACTTCCTATCGATTGCATCTCCATCTGGTGACAGGGCCCTGATTTATTCCAATTTTCTGCCATTGATAAATTGAGCCCTGAGTGGTGGTGGTCATACTACAGATGGGCCAGGCCAGGCCTTCTTTTCTTTTCTGTTGCTGAACAAATGGAAGCCACAACTCCCTCCCACCTTCCTCTCCTCTGTAAAATAAAAAATATGTCCTATTTTGCAAGAGACCTCACAGTGCTCGTGTCGTGATTCATTCATTTAGTATGTGCATCATGGCCAAACCATGCAATAGCATGCAAGCAAGCGGCAGTCACATATCTATATCTGGCCTTGTGGAAAGCCTGTGCGTGGGGCTGCAGTTGCCCCCTCCCCCCCTTGCACCTTTCTGGCTGCCCATCCTTCCCTCTGTGTAACCGGTATACTGGGGCTTGGGGCCCTCAGTTTAACACAGTTGGTAGCCACCTTGCTAGTCCTGAAGCATTTCATTATTGCTATTAAGTATCGTTCTCCCCCTCCCCCCCCCAAGACTTTTCACCATCTTGTATTTAATTTCCTGTCATGCAAGTTGTAAATCCAGGAGGAGAGGGGGCATCATGTATCTGACACAAGACCACATGGGAGCGCTGTGATATGCATTCATGTGGCAGCCACTAGAGCCCCCCCACCCCCACCCCAGTACAGCGTAATTGCACTCTTCTCACCCCACAGTATTACCCTGGCCATCTTCCTGTTTCAGGAGTTGCCAGTCAGGTTTATGTGGCTGTTAAGGGAACTGCTGGTCAATCTCTTACCACGCACTAACCAGACAGTAAGAAAAAAGCCATCTCTCCATTCCCAATGCCATTTCAGTTAAATCTGAAGGGCTTTTCTCTCTACTAAGAGCATGTGACAAGTGTGATTTATTTTTTGTGGTGGTGCAAGGGAGAGGCAGGTAGTTTTTCCCCACTGGGATAGGGTCTCTGATCCAGTGCCATGATCCCTTTGTTCCCAACTCTGGGGGGATTTTATATCCCCTCCAAACTCACTTTGCCCAATCTGTGCAGCAGGATTCTACAACCCCAAGTCCAGCCACCAGAGGTTGCAATTTCATAATGATATGGGTTCTCTCCTCCTCTGAGTGAGTGCTGTCTCCATAGAAGTGTAAATCAGACCATGTCTCTGGGGGCTGTTTGCCTTGAAGAATTTCAGAAAATAGCAATTGCTTTAAAGAAGCCTGCTTCTGAGTGTTCACCATCTTTCCAACTCCAAAACTTTCCCTTGACTGAGCCCTGTAACATTACCAGAATGTTGGGCTCCCATATCTCCTTCCATAGCACCACTTGTCTGCTTTAAAGCTTCACAAAATGTATAGGCTTCCCCACACTTTTCACCACCAACCTAGTCATCGTGAGGGGAGAAGAACTGGTCCTTTAGTGCCTACAAACAGATCAACATCAAGATGTAAGCAAAGTACGCCCAAGAAGAGGCAACATCATTAGATGCTACTCTGTGATCGCTTCTCCATTGTTTTCAAGCCCCTCTTAGTCCACTCAAGTAATCAACCCCCAAAGCAAACTCACAGCACCCAAAGGTATAGGAAGCAATGAGCAGTCAAACAGGTACTAGACATTTAGAGGCTAGGAAGAGTGCTTTCTGAAGACTAGGAGAAATGGGGGGAGGGTAGAGGGCATGCTGAAATCTGAGGGTGGAAAGGAAGGATGTTGCTTCTGGGGTCAGGGTGGGAGGAGGATGTTTAACCATCTACATTAACATGAAACTAGATACAAGGTTAATGTATTGGTGGTCACATGTTTCTGGGCCTTTAAAAATGTATTTAAAATGTGTCCTGGTGTAGTGCCTGCTAAGGTTCCTTAAGCCCCCCTCCCCCGGGCTTTCTTGAATGTGACACCCACCACCTTATTCAAGAGGCTTTTTTATGCATTTAGCACTCTTCCATATGGAAAGTTTCCCCAAGGCATGTTGAGAGATCTTTGCATACAGACCTTACTACACAAGAAAGCAGAAACATAGGCCATGTGGTCTTTTTATATCTAGTCTGTCCTTCCATATCAACCACTACAACATTCCCGAGTAATCACACGGATCCACACCGAAAAAAATCAACTTTTTCACGGGTGACCACGATACACATCCGTGGGGCTCCGCAGAAAAAAGAAGACTGAGCAAGATGGCACTCTTGGGCGGGAAGGGGACCGCGCATCCACGCTGCATTCCCAAAGGCTTTCTTTGAAAGCTGGGGAAATGCTCCGCATGGGGGCTCTGTTGGCGCCGACGTCACCCATGTGTGGGGGCTGACTTCCTGCTTGGTCCTGCAGAAAGGGGAGCTAGGACTGGAAATGGGCTGATGGGGGGGCTAGGACTGGAAATGGGCTGATGCGGGGACTAGAAGGGAGCGGATGCTGGATGGGGCTGGAACTAGAAGGGAGCTACGTTATCAGAATATAGGAAGACTAGGGGACATGCAATGAAGCTACAGGGTAAACTATTTAAGACCAATAAAAGAAAATATTTTTTCACTCAACGTGTAATCAAACTCTGGAATTTGTTACCGGAGGATGTAGTAAAGGCTGTTAGTGTAACTGGGTTTAAAAAAGGTTTGGACAAGTTCCTGGAGGAAAGGTCCATAAACCATTATTAAGAAGGGACCCAGGATATCAATGCTTGACCTAGTACAAGCATTGCAGAACCTGTCTTTTGGGGAAACTGCTAGGTACGTATGACCTAGATTGGCCACTGTGGGAAACAGGATACTGGGCTTGATGGACCTTGGTCTGACCCAGTATGGCATATCTTATGTTCTTATACCTTCAGAGATCCTCTGTGTTTATCCCATGCTTCTTTGAATTCACATACTGTCCTCATCTCTACCACCTCCACTGGGAGACTATTCCACGGATCCACCAGACTTTCCGTAAAGAAATATTTCCTCATATTACTCCTGAATCTACCCCCTTTCACCCTCATCCCATGACCCCTCATAGCAGAGCTTGCTTTCAGTTGAAAGAGGCTCTCCTCCCCCTGTACATTTATGCCACGGAGTTATTTAAATGTCTCTCTCATATCACCTCTATCCCGCCTTTCCTCTGAAATATACATATTAAAGGCCATTAAGTCTGTCCTCATATGCTTTATAATGAAGACCACTAACCATTTTAGTATCCACCTTCTGTACTGACTCCAGCTTGTTTATATCCTTTTGAAGGTGCGGTTTCCAGAATTGCACACAATACTCCAAATGAGGTCGCACCAAAGACTTATATAGAGGCACTATCACCTCCTTTCTTCTGCTGGCCATTCCTCTCCCTATGCACCCAAGCATCCTTCTAGCTTTTGCTGTCGCCTTTTCTACCTGTTTAGCTTCTTTAAGATTCTTAATCATTTAGTGGTGGGTAGGCAAACTAATTGGAAAGATGGGAACAAATCTGAGTGATAGGGATGAGAGTCTTAAAATATTTCCTGATTGTGTCTCGCTTTCTTGGTCAGGATTATTCATGTATCAATGAATTACAAGAATTTAGCTGAACAGCACTTTTTAAGTGGCTGCCCCAATGTTTTGTAGCATATTAGAGGATTTGGGTTTGAGTCAGTGCAGCTTCTGCCCCATGGCATTGGAGGGAAGAGGGATACTGCGGAAGTTGTGTTCACAGCCCTCCTGAAAAGGGGATAAGGGAATCCCAACCATTGATGGGCATCAGCGCATACAGAACTGTGATCTGAGGCCCTTCCTTAAGAGGTGGCAGGTGGGCAGAGGTGACAAACTCAGATATTGAGGGGATGGGAGAGGATAAATACTAAAAAGCCTCCAGGCTTCCTTCTTGACCTGCCAAATCAATACATCCTTTCCAGTAGAGAACTCCTCCTTCTATCCAGGCTTAAGCCCCTGGTATAACAAGTGGTGCAGCTGGACTGGATAGCTAGTAGGATTCTCTGCCTCCGTCAGGTGGTAAGCACATCTGTTTGGTGCAGCAGGATCTGAGGTGTTGAAAGGAAGCTAAGGGGATAGCGGTAGTCTCGGGGTCACCAAGCCATGGGATCTTGAGTAAGCTCACCTCGGAGGGACCTGTTTGCTACCCTTTCCTCTCCCCCCAGGTGGGGAGAAAACCTCAAGGTAGTGAGGAGAGCCTCCCCCCCCCTTTACAATATCCTCATCTCTCAGACAGACGCACATGAGAGCTGATCTCTTCCGCATACTTCCCTGTAATCTAGAATTCTCTCCTGCATATATTTCCCATATCTTTTTCCTTTTCTGTGCTAATTCATTTTATATTTCCCTATTTTTCTGCACGCCATCACACCACCTGGGTGGTGGGGGGGGGGGGGGTAGCCTAATGAATAAAGCAGCAAGCTAGAGCCAGGGAAGTTGGGTCTATTGCTGCTGCTGCTTGTGGTCTTGGGCAAATCTTTTTAACCCTCCATTGTCTCGGGTACAAAAAAGGCCCCCTGCCCTTTGTGTAACATTTGATTGCATTAGACCCATAGGCCTTTCTGTTCCTGTTTTTGATGATCTTAAAGTGGCTAAACAGGTAGAAAAGGTGACGGTAAAAGCCAGAAAGATGCTTGGGTGCATAGGGAGAGGAATGGCCAGCAGAAAAAAAAGAGGTGATTGTGCCTCTGTATAAGCTCTGGTGCAACCTCGTTTGGTGTATTGTGTGCAGTTCTGGAGATCACTCCTTCAAAAGGATATAAACAGGTTGGCGTTGATATAGAGGGTGGCTACTAAAATGGTTAGTGGTCTTCGTTATAAAGCATATGAGGACAAGCTTAAAGATCTTCATATGTATACTTTAGAGCAGGGGTGGCAAACTCCAGTCCTAGTGCGCCACGATCCAGCCTGGTTTTCAGGATGTTTCTAATGAATATTTAAGAACATAAGAAATGCCATACTGGGTCAGACCGAGGTCCATCAAGCCCAGTATCCTGTTTCCAACAGTGGCCAATCTAGGTCATACGTACCTAGCAGTTTCCCCAAAAGACACAGGTTCTGCAGTGCTTGTACTAGGCCAAGCATTGATATCCTGGGTCCCTTTTTAATAGTGGTTTATGGACCTTTCCTCCAGGAACTTGTCCAAACCTTTTTTAAACCCAGCTATACTAACAGCCCTTACTACATCCTCCGGTAACAGATTCCAGAGTTTGATTACACGTTGAGAGAAGAAATATTTTCTCCTATTTGTCTTAAATAGTTTACCCTGTAGCTTCATTACATGCCCCCTAGTCCTTCTATATTCTGATAGCGTAAACAATTTATCCACGTTTATCCGTTCCACTCCATTCATTAATTTATACACCTCTATCATATCTCCCCTCAGCCGCCTCTTTTCTAGGTTAAAGAGCCCTAACCTTTTTAGCCTCTCTTCATAGGAGTAGCCTTCCATCCCCTTCACCAATTTGGTGGCTCTTCTCTGTACTTTTTCTAATAACTCTATGTCCTTTTTAAGATACGGTGACCAGAATTGCACACAATATTCAAGGTGCGGTCGTACCATGGAGCGATACAGAGGCATTATAATATCCTTTGTTTTATTCTCCATCCCTTTCCTTATGATACCTAGCATTCTATTTGCTTTCTTGGCCGCCGCTGCACACTGGGCGGAGGGTTTTAACATGTTATCCACGATGACTCCTAAATCTTTTTCCTGGGTGGTGGTTTCTAATGTGGAGCCTTGCATCTTGTAACTATAGTGTGGGTTGTTCTTTCCTAGGTGCATAACTTTGCACTTGTCCACATTAAATTTCATCTGCCATTTGGATGCCCAGTCTTCCAATTTATCCAGATCCTCCTGCAGTTTTCCACAATCCTCTTGGGTTTTAACAACTTTAAACAGTTTTGTGTCATCTGCAAATTTGATTACCTCACTAGTTATTCCCTTTTCCAGGTCATTTATGAATATGTCAAAAAGTAGCGGACCCAGTACAGATCCCTGGGGTACTCCACTATTCACCTTTTTCCATTGGGAATATTGGCCATTTAGCCCTACCCTCTGCTTTCTATCTTTTAACCAGTTCCCGATCCACAATAGTACACTGCCTCCTATCCCATGACTTTTTAGCTTCGCCAAAAGTCTCTGATGGGGGACCTTGTCAAAAGCTTTCTGAAAGTCCAGATACACTATATCAACCGACTCACCTTTGTCTACCTGTTTATGCACACCTTCAAAAAAACAGATCAGATTAGTAAGACAAGATCTTCCTTGTCTAAAGCCATGTTGGCTGTCTCCCATTAGGCCATGACTATCTACATGCTGTGTAATTTTGTTCTTTATGATGGCTTCTACCATTTTCCCTGGTACTGACGTCAGGCTCACCGGTCTGTAATTTCCCGGGTCACCCCTGGAACCCTTTTTAAAAATTGGTGTTACGTTGGCGACCCTCCAATCTTCAGGTATTACAGATGATTTTAATGAAAGTTCACAGATTACCAATAACAGGTCTGCAATCTCATATTTCAGTTCTTTCAACACTCTGGGATGTATACCATCCGGTCCAGGTGATTTGCTACTATTCAGTTTATCAAATAGTTGTAATATATCTTCCCGGTTTGTAGCGATATTTCTCTCAATTCCTCTGCAGTATCACCTTTAAATACCACTTCAGTCTTGGGTAACACCCCTACATCTTCCTCAGTAAAGACCGAAGCAAAGAATTCATTCAGTCTCTCTGCTATAGCCTTGTCTCCTCTTACTGCCCCTTTTACCCCTCTATCATCTAATGGTCCAATTGACTCTCTCACAGGCCTTTTGCTACGAATGTACTTGAAAAAGTCTTTATTTCGTGTTTTTGCTTCCGTAGCAAGTTTCTTCTCAAATTCCCGCTTTGCCTGCCTTATCAATGCTTTGCATTTAACTTGCCAGTGCTTGTGCTGTTTCCAGTTTTCATCATTTGGCTCTTTTTTCCATTTTCTGAAGGTTGCTCTTTTGGCAGCAACAGCCTCTCTGACCTCACCTTTAAACCATGCTGGCAGTTTTTTGGACTTTCTTCCACTTTTCTTAATGCGTGGAATACAGCTGGTCTGGGCTTCGAGGATAGTATTTTTAAATAACACCCAAGCTTGCTGTAAGTCTTTATGAGGTATTTTGGCATCCACTGCCTCCCACTGTATATCTCATGACTCTTCATTAGGGACATCCTGAAAACCAGGCTGGATCGTGGTGCACCAGAGCTGGAGTTGGCCACACCTGCGTTAGTGGAAAGTCAGGATAGAGGAGATATGATAAAGACGTTTAAATATCGCCATGGCATAAATACATAAGAGGAGAGCCTCTTTCGATTGAAAGAGAGCTCTGCTACAAGGGGACATAGGATGAAGGTGAAAGGAGATAGATTCTGGAGTAATGTGCGGAAATATTTCTGCACGGAATAGTCTAGATAGGCTATGTGATCTTTTTCTGCTGTCATGTTTCTGCTTCTAAGATATTGTGATTTTGTGTGTGTGGTTTGTTTCCCCATTAGAGGGCGCCTTTGCATTAGTAATGTGCTTCCCACTGTGGCATCCAAACTAGGAAAAAAAGAAACCTTCCCAAACCGCCTGCCTGGGTGGAGCGGCAGGGCTAGGGTTGTCTTATTAGGAGACAGTGGCAGAACAGATCTTATTCACCTGCTGTCACTCACCCGGAAACGGTTCAGAGGAAGGAGACCAGAATGATTTGGAACCTGCGTCAGAAGACGTATGAGAAGAGACTTGAAGTCCTAAATATGTACACGCTAGAGGAGAGGAGGGACAGGGGAGATATGATTCAGACCTTTAAATACTTAAGAGTATTAATTAACAAAGAAACCTCTTCCAAAGACGGGGAAGCTGTACAACTAGAGGGCATAACATGAAGCTGCAAGGGGGTAAAATGAAAGGCAACCTCAGGAAATACTTTTTCACTGAAAGGTTGGTGGATGCTTGGAACGTCCTCCCGATGGAAGTGGTGGGGGCAAATTCAGTGACAGAATTCAAAATGGCATGGGACAGACACAGTGGATCCCTTTACAGCAACAGGATAAAATCAAAATAAGCATAACTATCTCATATATCTGAACAAATAGGGGTGACCTAGATGGAGCGGTGGTACACCCCTAAACAAAGGCATAGGCAGGTGCACCTACTCTTGCCACCTTGCTGGGCAGACTAGATGGACCATACTGGTCTTAATCTGCCGTCATTTACTATGTTACCTCTTTAACTGCTTCCATTTATTTATTTATTGCCAGGATCGATGTTGTTTGTTTATATGTAACAACTTTGAAATACAGTGAATGATTGAAGTGCAAACTAAATAACAGTCGGGGAGGGTATAACACAATGTTGCACATTAAGGGATAAACTATTTTTACTTCTTCCCAAAATGTATTATTGTATAAGGTCGGATAATATTTATATACAGCAGAGTGGTCTACGTGATAAGCTTGGGGTCCTGTCCAACTCCTTGGAGACTGCGCAGAGATGATATCATTGTGAAGGGGCGTTGGGAAACTGGAAGAGAATGTGAATGTAGAGTTGGCCATAATGGAATACAGGAATATTATTAATGCTATGTGATCTCTAAAGAGTGGAGTCTTTATATCCTTTCAGAAGTGTGTGAGGTCGTCAGTGCTTCTAGGTTTTGTAGGAAGGCTCTTCATAGGCCTGCTCCATTCCCATAAGTGCAGTATGGCAGCTGTTTTATTGGTTCAGTCAAAAAGTAAAATATATCACAGTAAAAAGAAATATATGGCTGTAATCTGAGGCCTAGCCCTTTCTTTGCTTGCACCTATACCTTCCATATTCCTTTGGATCTTTTAAAGTCTGTAGATGCTTCACCTGATGTAATTTAACTTTTCTTCTTCGTCTTTCCAGGCCTGTCCAGGAACTGTTGGGGGGGGGGGGGTGTGGAGGTAGTCTTTCATTCCTCAGCAGCTGGGAACGACCTCATAGGACAGGCTCCCTGGACAGGAGAGAGTGGTTTAGGCAGGAATTGGGGAGGGGGGGGATAGTAACAAAGAAAGGAGGACCTGGTTTGCTCTAGCAGGGCTGTAAATCCAGCGGAGGGGACAGAAGTCTTTTGGGGGGGGGGGGGACTCCTTCCCTAGTGAGATTGGAAGGGGCAGCTGAGGCAGAGCTTGCCTCGTCCTGGTGCTCAGCTGAAAACACTGCCCAGGCCTGGAAGCCCCAGGACACTCCTCTGTTCCTCCAAGCCGTGACTCAGTTTCCTGCTAGCGGCTGGAGGGGGAGACTCTGACTAATCCGGCTGAAAGAGAGCAAGGCCACAGTTCTGCTGAGGTAAGCTACTCCGGGACCACGGGAGCAGGGGTGGTTTTCTTGGCGGGATTCGTCGGCTCCTTCGCTTCACGGGTATCAGCGTGTTCGTTCGACAGTTGGATGTGCATGCTGCTGGTCGCGGCTGTGCGTTCAGTGTGGGAGCAGCCGTGGGTTATCAGGGCCAGGTCTCTGCCACATGTGTTTTTGGTGGGGCAGCAGACTTGAGCGCAGTTTCGCCGGCTCTATGGAGGAGATGATGGCGCCCTCTGAGAATGCGGTTTCTAGGCCTCTGGGATCTGCGGAGAGGGCGGGAACGGCGGCCATCTTGCAGGGGGCAGCCGTTTCTCCCGAAGGGCATAAATAGCCAGGAAAGGGCATATCAAAAGCGAAAAGGCCTGTGCCGATGGTGCAAACACCTCAGCCTCTGTTGCCAGGGCTACAGGAGGTCTTAGAGCCACTGTTTTCAGTGGATTTCATATCGTCTCTCCACAGGGCATATTGGTTAAAAAGAAAGCAGGCACGGGACACTGGTCCTCCTAGCACGTTATTAGTTCCTCTGGTAGGTGAGATAGTGATGGAAGAAGACCCCAGGGAGGAGCCTTTTGCAGGGGGAGCTTGGGATGGAGGATGACGTGGATTGGCTGATGTAGGAAACCCCGGGGCTGTGGGCAGCGGAGGCCGGAGAGCACCTCTTTGATCTGGGACTGGACCCGTGTGCTGTGGAATTGAAGGAGGGTGAGATTGCCCCAGGGGAGGATCCTAATATTTTCAGGGTGTTTTGCAGGGAAGAGCTGGGGGCTCTCATTGCTCACTCACTAGCGGCTCTAAACATAGTGTAGCTGGCGGTCCAGGGGGAACTGCTTGAGGATCCCCTGCTCCAGAGGTTTAAGGCAGAGCAGAGGTGTTTTCCGGTTCACAGAGTAATCAAACAGATGATTGAATTGGAATGGGAGTGTTCGGAGGCTAGCCTGAGAGGTAGCTGCTCCATGGGCCGCCTGTACCTAGTTCTGCAAGAGGAGAGAGATCTATTGCGGATGCCCAAGGTGGATGCGTTGATCTTGACCGTAACCAGGAAGACTACTATTCTGGTGGAAGGGAGCGCGGCCCTTAAAGATCTTCAGGATCGGAAATTAGAATCTATGCTCACAGATATTTGACTCGAGTGCTCTAGCCCTGCAGGCCTCCATTTGTGGGGCCTATGTTTACAGGTCCTCCATTTGTTGGCTCCAAGGGGAGGCGTCTTCCGACTTGGAGGGGAGTACTCCTACAGAGGGAGCAAAATTGGAATCTGCAGCCGCATATTTGGCCGATGCCTTCTATAATTTGGTGAGGATATCCTCGAAGACTATGGCGTCCCTGATTGCAGCCAGACACTTCCTCTGGCTGAGGAACTGGGCGGCAGATGCGTCTTCTAAGGCTCGTCTCAGTAAGCTCCCCTATAAGGGCAAGCTGCTCTTTGGGGAAGCACTGGAAAAGATTGTAAAAGATTTGGGTGATAATAAGGGAGGCCATCTGCTGGAGGACCGTCTGAAGGGCCGAAGCCAAGAGGGCTACAGAGAGAGCAAATGAGAGATTTCCGCAGGTTTTGGGCATCTCTGTATACTCCATACCAGAGGGGTTGCTTTGTAGCCCGAGGGTTTGGATGGGGCTATTTCGCCTCCCAGCAGGCCCTGCCCAAAAAGCCACAATGAAGCCAGGCAGGCCCAGCCGGAGTTGCCAATAGGGACATTTACAGCAGTTATACTCCGCCTGGGCTGTGGTTACAACAGACCACTGGGTTTTGAAGATCATCCGCGAGGGCTATACGCCGGAGTTCTTCAGACTACTGGCCAATGCTTTTGTCGCCTCACCGTGCAAGGCACCGGAGAAGAGGGAAGCAGTGGACGCTACGCTCCGGTGCTTACTGCAGCTTCGAGCAGTGGTTCCAGTGCCCCGAGACCAGTGCAGATCCGGTCGATACTCCATTTATTTTGTGGTCCCCAAAAAGGAGGATTCCTTCTGGCCCATTCTCGATCTCAAGCATGTAAACAGGTGCTTGAGGTGCCGCATTTCTGGATGGAAACGCTACACTCAGTGATACTGGCGGTAAGACAGAGCGAGTTTTTCTTCCATAGACCTCACAGAGGCTTATCTGCATATTCCTATCAGGCCGGCCTATCAAAGATTCCTGCGCTTCGCCGTCTCTATGGGGACACTTTCAGTTCAGGGCACTGCCCTTCGGCCTGGCCATAGCACTGCACACATTCACAAAGGTGATGTTCGTAGTGGCAGTGGTGGTGGCGCTGAGACAGGAAGGAATTCTAATGCGTTCCTATCTGAACGATTGGCTTATTCGGGCAGGATCTGAGGCAGAGTTGAACAGGGCTATGCAGCAAGTTCTGGAGTTCCTGCAACAGCTCAGTTGGGTGGTCAACCAGGCCAAGAGCCAGCTGCAGCCAGTGCAGTGGTTGGTGTATCTCAGAGCCTTGTTCAGTAAGGAGGCAGGTTCAGTATCGCTTCCTGATGTCAGGGTGTGGAAGATCCTGGTGCAGGTTCTGAAGTTTTTGCGCATGATGGCCCCAACAGCGTGACACTACATGCAGCTGCTGGGTTAGATGGCAGCAGCCTTGGACCTAGTGCCGTCGGCCATGGCCCACATGCGTCCGCTTCAACAAGCGCTTCTCTCACAGTGGTTGCCTCAGAAGCACCCATTATCTCAGAGGCTGGTTTGTCTGGAAGAGGTAAGGTCCAGTTTGGAATGGTAGCTGGATTCGGCTCATCTCCAAGCAGGTATGCTGTTGGAACAGCCCAAGTGGATTTTGGTGACCATAGATGCAAGTCTCCCTGGCTGGGTAGCGCACTGTCAATCCCAGGTGACTCAGGGCTGCTGGTCGGCGGAGGAAGCCGCATGGTCGATCAGGACCGCATGGTTGATCAGGAGATGAGGGCGGTGCAGTTGGCACTGCAGGATTTCAGAGTCCTAGTAGTGGGAAAAGCCGTCCGCATCTTCTCCGACAATGCAACGACCGTGGCCTATATCAACAGGCAGGGAGGCACTGGCAGTGCCACCTTGGTAGTGGAGAGTCAACTGCTTTTGTAGTGGGTAGAGAGGCATCTGGTAGTCTTATTGGCAGCGCATGTAGCGGGAAAGAGCAATGTTCAAGCCAACTACCTCAGTCGTCATACCCTGGACCCCAGGGAATCGGAACTGAATGCGGCAGTGTTTCACATTAATTGCAGTTCATTGGGGACAGCTGGTTATGGACCTCATGGCCACGCTCTCCAGTACCAAAGCCACACGGTTCTTCAGCAGGCGCAGAGAACACGTCAGAGGGGCTCGATGCCCTTGCGCAGCCTTGGCTGAGGGAAGGGCTGCTGTATGTGTTTCCGCCATGGCCTCTGATCAGTCGGCTCCTGCAGAGGATAGAGGCTCATGACGGGCAGGTGTTTCTAATAATGCCAGATTGGCCACAGAGGCCATGGTATGTGGATCTAGTTCGTCTACTGGTAGATCGGCCATGGAAGCTGCCGGGCTGGATCAACTTGTTGATGCCACAGGTGGCTTGGTTCTCGCTTACGGCTTGGCTCTTGAGAGGGAGCATTTGTGGTGCCGCGGTTACTCAGCAGTGGTCATCTCCACCATGCTGAAATCCAAGAAGCGTTCCACGTCCTTGTCTTATATCCGTATTTGGCGCATATTCAAGGGTTGGTGCAATGATAGGGGCGCTAAATCGTTCGCCTGTTAGCTGCCAGACATATTGCTTTTTCTTCAGGGTGGCCTGGACAAGGGGCTAGCCCTTAGTTCTCTGAAGGTGCAGGTGGCAGCGCTGAACTGTTATAGGGGACGAGTGCAGGGGCGCTCGCTGGCAACGCACCCAGATGTGGTTCACTTTGAGTAGTTAACGTGCGCCTGCCTTTTTGGCTGGTGGTGCCACGCTGGGATCCGAACCTGGTCCTGGAGGCACTGGCGGGACCATCCTTTGAGCTCACAGCTACGGCGAGTTTGAGGGATCTCTCGTGGAAAACAGCTTTCTTGATGGCACTATGTTCCGCACTGTGGATTTCTTATCTACAGGCGCTCTAGTGTAGAGAGCCCTTTATCCAGTTTACTATAGAGAAGATGGTGCTGCGTCCGGTGCTGTCTTTCCTTCCGAAGATAGTATCATGGTTTCATTTAAATCAGGTTAAGCTGCACATGGGAGGGCCCCTCCTTTGGGTCTGAGAGCTCACTCTACTTGGGGCAAAGCGACATCCTGGGCAGAGCACTCCTTGATTCCACTGATGGACATCTGCCAGGCAGCAACTTGGTCATCGCGCCACACATTTTCGAGACCTTATCAGCTAGACTTGCAGGCTAGCAGGGGGTGCAAATGTTGGGGCCTCGGCTATTCTGGCCGGGCTTGCTGGTCCCACCCGGGATTAGGTATTGCTCTGGTACATCCCAACGGTTCCTGGACTGGCCTGGAGAGACGAAGAGGAAGGAGAAATTAGACCTTACCTGCTAATTGGTTTTCCTTGAGTTCTCTCCAGGCCAGTCCAGGACCCACCCTGTCCATTTGTGCAGTTCAGCTGGATTGCTAGTGGTGGTCTCTGATGCTCCCTTGGGAGCCTGCTGTGCTGGTTGGTTCTGCTCACCTGTTCTCCCTTTCTGAGGCGGGGAGTAAGCAGTGTCCTTGGGGCACATGGTTCCTTCAGGAAAAAAAAAGGGGGGGGGGAGACAGTGGGCTCCCTGGATTCTCTGTCTCTTTTGGGGGGCCTTGCGGTGTTCGAGAGAGTAGGGTTGTGTGTTGGTTTTGCTCAAGATTAGTGTTTCCTAGTTAGTCGTTGTACGCTGCTTTGTCAAGAGAAGACTGAGTTGGAGGCTCTAGATGGAGGTAGATATTGTGTCAGCAAGACTCTGTGCAATTCAGTCCTCAGCTGCTGGAGGGGGCTGACTACCCACTCCCCCCCCCCCCCCCCCAACGGTTCCTGGACTGGCCCGGAGAGAACTCAAGGAAAGACAATTAGCAGGTAAGGTCTAATTTCTCCTTTCTCTTTGGTTCATAATATGCATTGAGCGGTAGTATACCCCACTGAAGTGACCATCTTTTCCTATCATATCTGTGGATTGCATATTTTAACATACCTTCATGTTTCCAGAACCAGCATTAGCTTTTCTGTTCCAGACCATGGAAGGATTTTTGCAGGCAAGCCTACAATCTAACCCTCAGCCCCTACCTCATCTCAGCCTGCTTCTCTGCCAGTTTCTAATTCTTAGGCCAGCAGAAGGTAGCGCAAGCCAGTTCAGTCCATTGAACCCTGGTGGGCAAGCAGGCTAGGCCAAGAGAGTCTCAAGGTGATGACGCTTTGCTTAATAAACAGGGATGTTTCTGGATCGTCTAATATCCATGATACTTAATGCTCCGCCTCTCCCTTCTGTGATAACAGGGGGTCTGGTTACAAGGCATCTCTTTAACAACAGGAGATGTGGTTCTTCCTCATGCAGTCTGCCCCATTTTTCCCCAAAGTGATGAGTTTCTTGGAGACCAGCCAGACTGCAGGAATTGAATCACCGAGTTGCTGTGTGGAGGATTGGGTTATTTTTGACAAGAGATGGGCAGAGCTGTTGAAGGCACTTTTATCGGATGCACCAGAAAGATAGGTTCCACCAGAGGCTATCCAGAGAAGGAGCAGTGTAAAACTAGATTTCCAGTTCATCCGCCCAGTCCAGTCCAGTCGTGTGGGTTATGCTCATCCAACTGAGAGCAGCAAGCTGAAAGCTTTTCCCTTCAGTAGCCTGTGCTTCCCTGCAGAGCCAGTATTTCTCCGTCTCTAGCAGCTGCATAGGCCTCTACTGGCTGTCTGTTCTTTTTCCTTAGTTGAGGGTGGGGCTGCAATTTTGGGTTGCAGAGCTCAGTGGCACTAGGCCCCCCCCCCCCCAGCCGCTCCTCAGTTCCCTCTGGACATTAGGAGACAGCTGCTCCCCCCCCCCCCCTCTTCTCTTCTACAACAGACACTTGGCTCCTGACTATGCCCTTAAGTTTGCCAGACATCTCGTGGATGCCTTCATGGTGTCTTCTTGTGGCACCCCTGCTGAAGCGTTGCGGTCCAGGAGATACTCAGCTACCTTCTGTGACTCGAAGCCATAGTGCCCATGCCCCCAGAAGAGTGGGGAATGGGGTGGTGCCCAAGAAGGAAGGTTCCTGGCTAGAGCGTGTCAATTTTAGGGGTAGATTTTTATTTTTCCAAACTTTCCAAACTACTAGTGACTAAATTATGCAGTTTTGCATGCTGAATCTAAAAGCTATATTCAGAAACTGCTTAAAGTGAGTTTTGCCTACATCAAATCAGAGTTGAAATATGTGGAAATTAAGTAATATTTATTTGAACGTACAAATAGTCTGAACAGCACCTGTAGCCACATAATTGTCTTGAAAATGTCATTTATGCATTAATTTAATGTTTTTTTAAACAAAATCCAGCAAAGAACCATATCTTGTTTGCTTCTGTTTCGATTTATGAGCTCTCTGTTGGCCATCACACACCCAGTCCATAGAAAGGTGTGTAAAAATGCTGACTATCTGACCCCTGATATGATGTTCCCTCCTCTCCTGATTGTATACATGACCAGCAGCCTCAGTTGTCATTTTTACACACCTTTCTATGAACTGGGTCTGTGATGGCCAGTCTGGAACCACCACCATGCCTTGCTCAGAAATGCCTTGAGCTCTGCTGTTATTAGGGTACACATAAGAGGGGGCTCAGAGTCTCCGGAGCTGCAGTCAAGTAATTGGGTGAATGTAGTTGCCCCAGTGTTGATGGATGGTGTTTTCCTGAGTCTCATCCAAGCTGCTATCTCCAAGCTGATCTTCTCATCTCTTTCACCTCTGATCTTCAATATCTTCTCCACTGCATCTCCTCTCTCCTGTTCCTCTTCACTGCACAACATGGCTTGCAGAGTAGACTCACTATAGCCATACCAAACTGACCACCTTACTGTAGGCATGACTTTCTTCCTTCACACTCCTTTCAGTAGTTGCAGCTAGAGAAGGAGATGCCTGGGACCTTGTGTCCTATTGCAATTTTTTTTTTTATTGAACCAGTTCACCATGTAAACCCCAAAACAGAAATAAATAAAATAAATTGATAATTGAGGCACAAAAGGCATTAATATGCAGTGCAAACACATAAAAACTATTATCAGAGCACTTAAACATATTTCAGTAATTTGTGTATTTTTGCATAATTTCGTAAAAATTGCAAATGCAATGTGTGCCTTTGAGTCAATGTTGACTCCTGGCGACCCAGAGGCTCCTGGGTTTTCTTGGCATTGTGACCAGAAGTAGATTTCAAGGCCTTTCTTCCGAGGCAATGGAGGGTTAAGTGACTTGCCCAAGGCCACAAGGAGTGCTAGTGGGAATCGAACCCTGGTTGCTTGGTTACCAATCCAGTGTTCTAACCACTGGGCTACTCTTAAAAATTACAGGTAGGTAAATAACATATTACACAAAATTCAAAGCTAGTTGTTGATTTGCCACATGAAATTGTACCATTTTTTCACTAGTGCTTTTTAAAATGGACATCTCCAAAATTGACACACCCTATTCCTGGTGCTCCATTCTAGATCTGAAAGGGGTAAACGGGAGGCCCTCCAGGTTCCATGTTTTCACATGGAGACCTTGTGGTCCATCATTGTGGCTATCTGGCAAGGGTGGAGTTTGTGAGATCCTTGGATTTTTCCCAAAGCGTATCTGCAAATTCCTATTTGGAGCTTCAGTGCATTTTGCAGTTCTGCAGGGGCATTTTCAGTTTCAAGCCCTCCCCTTGGGGCAGGACATCGCCCCTCAGATTTTCACCAAGGTGATGGTGTGGGTAGTGGCCCTGCGCAAACAGGGTGTTCTAATGCACCTGTATTTGGATGATTGGTTGATTTCAAGTGAAATCCTTGCAGGAGAGTCAGGAGGCAACAGCCTATGTGATTCACCGTCTGCAGGAACATTCAGTTTGTTTGTAAATTTTGCCAAGAGTTGACTGTCCCCTGCACAGTCCCTGAAGTACCTGGGTCTCACTTCAACATGCAGCAGGGGATGGTATTTGTGCTGGAGAGCAGGATGGTGAAGTTGCAAGGAAAGGTACAGAGATTGCAGGCGAGTCCCCTGTCTGAGGGCTTAAGACTACCTTCAGGTACTCGGCTTGATGGTGGCCTCCCTGGAGTTAGTGCCCTGGACTCGACTCCCTCCAGGTGCTGCTCTTGGCGCGATGATCCCCACAGGTGCAATCGATGGAGGTTAGCCTTGAACTACCAGGACGAGTACAGAAGAGTTTGGACTGGTGGCTTGATGTGGCCAAGATGCCCCTCAAGACCCCCAAATGGATGATGTTAATGACAGATGCCAGCCTCTTTGGTTGAGGGACTCATTGGCAGGGTCATGTGGCCCATGGACAGTGGTCTCCGGAGGAGAGCCTCTGGCCTATCAATCGCCTGGAGACCAGGGTGGTTCATTTGGCCCTAGAGTTTTTCCTTCCCATGGTTCAGAGGTGGGCCATGAGGATGCTGACTGACCAATGCCACAACAGTGGCTTACATCAACCCGTAGGCGGGCACTCGGAGCTCGCTGGTGGGGTGGAGGCAATTCCATTCCTGCAGTGGGCGGAGGCCAATCTGCTTTTGCTTTCGGCAGCACATGTGACTGGGACAGACAATGTCCAGGCAGGAATACCTGTGCCGTCATCTCTTGGATACGGGAGAGTGATCCCTGTCCGAGAGGGCATTCCAGTTGATAGTGGGAGGCTGGGGTGTTCCCATGATGAACTTGATGGTGATGTTGGCGAATGCCTAGGCCCCCAGGTTCTTCAACAGGCACAGGGAGTGCATGGCAGAGGGACTTGATGCGCTGGTCCAGCCCTGGCTCAGAGGTGGGCTTCTCTACATCTTCCCTCCATGGCCGCTGATCAGGCACATCCTGCAGCAGAGGGTCGAGGCCCACGCAAGTCATGTTGTGTTGGTGGCCCCAGATTGGCCTCAAGCAACCTTGGTATGTAGACCTGTGTGGCTCCAGGTGACAGAGCCTCTCCCCCTATCTCTGGAGGTGGGCCTTCTGATGCAGGGCCCTGTCTGGATGCCGGACTTGGATCGGGTTTTGCTTATGGTTTGGTTCTTGAAAGGGCATGCTTCAGGTAGAAAGGGTACGCCCCCAAGGTGGTTGATACCTTGTTGCAGGTGTGAAAGCCTTGTACTTCCCTGGCCTAAATGCGGGTCTGGCATGTTTTTGAGACTTTATGCCAAGAGAGAGATGTGTGGCCTCTAGGGGCTGCTCGCCTGGATATTTTTGCTTTCCTGCAGGATGGCCTCCAAGGGACTGGCATTGAACTCCTTAAAGGTGCAGGTAGCGGCCATGGCTTGTTTCCATGGTCGGGTACAGGGTGTATCCCTTGACTCTCACTGGGATGTGGTCCATCAAGCACTTGAGACCACCTTGCCATCCCTCGGTTCCATCCTGGGACCTTAACTTTAGTCCTGTTTGCACTCTCGGGAGCTCCATTTGAGCCTCTGTTGAGAGCCTCCCTGAAGGATTTGACCCTCAAGGTAATGTTTTTTTTTAGTGGCTGTTTGCTCGGTGTGTCACATCTCAGCTGCAGGCTCTCTCGTGCATGGAGCCTTATTTGGTGATCACAAAAGAAAGGACGATCCTTCATCTGGTTCGTTCCTTCCTTCCTTGCCAAAGGTTGTTTGTGTTCCACCTTAATCAGGTGGTGACCTTGCCGGCCTTTTCCGGTCCCCTGGACTCAGCTGAGTCTAGGAGTTTATGCCTACTCGACATCTGCAGGGCGCTTAAGTGGTACTTGAAGGAAGGTGACGGAGGCCTTTCGGCATTCGGAGTATCTTTATGCTCTTTGTTGGGCCTCTCAAGGGCGATGTGGCAGCCAAGGCATCTATTTCCTGTTGGATTCGGGGTGCTATTGAATCTGTGTACTTGCTGAAGGGGTGTGTGGTCCTGTCGGGGCTCTGGGCCGATTCTGCCAGGGCCCAAGCAGCCTATTGGGTGGAATTCAGCCTTATTCTACCGCAAGATATATGCAGGGTGGCCATGTGGTTGTCTCTCCATTCCTTTTCATGTTATTACCAGCTGGATGAAACATGAACAAGAGCTCCTGCTCGCAGACTTGGCTCAGAAACACAAACAGCAAGCAGAGTTGAGGTCACTTGCGCTTTATTGAAAATACAAACCCCGACGCGTTTCGGCAGATGCCTTCATCAGGGGGACTAGAGGACTGCAAACAAATAAAAATAAAATGAAACAGAAAACTCAATAAACAATAATAAAAAAAATGAAGAAACTTAGATTTAAAAACACAGCTGTAAATAATCATGAACAGTATAAAAATGTACAAAAACAATCATTGTACTCGCAAATTGTATTATATCAATACATTAGATGAAGCGCACAGAAGTATATGAACGTATGGCACAGAACCAATATTGCAGATGATAGTGCTGAAAAAACAACAATATCATTAAAATACAAGAAGGTAAAAAAGTACAGATAATGAATCTACCAAATAAATAAACAATGAAATAAAAAACGAAACAAAAAGCTATGGGAAACCCAGACCCAAGAACATTAATATACAACTATATAAAATTATGGTGCAACTATAAGGAACTATCTGTGTTGCAAACCGTGTGTGAATAATCTATATTAAGATAGCCCATGACCACAGGACATGTACTAATTAAAATGGTGTGAAAATATTGGTTTGAAAGACTCAGAACAATTTTGTCACATTTATTAACATAATATACAAACAGCAAAACACCATTTAGATGTAGTGTTTAAAAACAAACTATTCTAAGGAATAGCAGAATAATGTTAAAAAATGCTAAAACTAACGCGCTTTAGAAACGTGTAAAAAACCAAAATACTGACCAATGAAACCCAAAATAGTGAAGAACTGTATAGTGCTGAAGTAAAACTCCATGGAACCAGCACTGTACAATCATAAACTGAAACTCCTTATCAAAGCCAAATAAAAAGGTAAAAAAACTCTGTTGTGCTATATGTTTTTTTCGAGAGCGGTGCTCTGCACTCGCAAGCTAAACCTCTTTACAGAGTCAATTAGTAAAGAACTTTATATAGCTATGTTGTCTGACCCTATGAATACCGACGTGTATGCATTCGCAAACTGAAAACTCTTTTAAAATTGAAGCTAACGACAAAAGGAAACACACTATATAATCATAAAATAAAAACCTTTTCCAAAGCCAAATGGCAGAAGAAATGACATCTATAATATTGTGTTGTCTTACCCTTTTTTTAAAAAAAACGGCACACTGCGCTCACGAATTGAAACTATTTAACAAAGCCGGTTTGTAAAAAAAAATATACTTTGTACTGCTGTATCGGTTGAACCCTATAATTGCGAACTGCAACTTTTGTTTAGAGAAAAAGCTATTGTGTTAAAATATGGAAATGTGAACAATTTATCAGAGTGAACAACACAGACCGTGTGAAGCAGTCGCAAAACTAATAGTAGGAACCGACGCAGGGGATGATACCCATTCTAAAAAAACCAAAAAAACAAAATTCAAAACTTTTTACAAAAACTATATGCATAAATGAGAAAGACCATACAAGCTGCCATTAATTTGACCATAAGAAAATCGGGTGTAAGTACAATAGAAAAATAGAAAACAAACCCCGCACATACCTTCAGCACTGCCAGGAAATCAAGGAACAACCTTTGGTATGACGCTCAGTTTGGCGCGCTTTAAAGGTTAAAAGCTAAATTTTGCATATGTATGAGGGAACCCGAATCAAATAGTGTCATTCGTTAATAAACCTTATATTAAAACATGTATTTAAAACAAACCATGCTAAGGAACAAGTACTTAAAATTGAAACTACTGATTAAAAATGATGCTGTTTAAAAATACTGATGATACTATTATAATAAGGAACCAGCATTGGTGGGCGTGTAGAGCAGTGCATAAATAAGATTTTGTAAAAACAGTGGTACACAAACCTGTGCTGTGCAGGCATCTAATTGAAAAAAAGGGTAAATCAGATTGAACAACAAATAACAAATATATGTAAAGAGTGCTGACCTCCAATGTTCCCTCTAATTTTCTGTAGGCTGTGTGCTCATAAAATATCAGCTGTGCAGCTTTTGAAGGAAGGTTAAGTTTTTGTGCGCCACATAACGACGCTCGGAGTTATATACTTTAAAATTTGACTACACGTCAGAATACAGTATGTACACCACATTGATTTTAATCAAATTAAATGAAAATAGACGATTACTAAACAAAGAGGAAAATTTCTAGTAATTACAATCACAACTTTTAAATTTTAAGACGTCTGTGTTGTTTTCTATCAGAATCAGAACCATAATTTTTGTGCGCTCTGTTGTAAAGTATGTGCGCTCGCTCGGAGAGGTGTGTGTGCGCGCGCACACACGCACAGCTTAGAGGGAACAGTGCTGACCTCATGCCCGAAATCAAACAAACTTTGGTAGACCTTGAGAATGGCGCGCTATAACGGTCACAGCCAAATTTTTACATTCAAGAAAATGATGATATAACCAGATACAAAATGAAAAACGCACATACCTTCAGCACTGCCAAAAACTAAAAGAACAATTTTGGTGTAATGATGAGTTTGGCGCGCTTTAAAAGTCAGAAGCTAATTGTTGCATATGTATGAGGGAACCCAAATGGATAAAAAAGAAGGGGAGTCAGATAGTACCATTAAAAATCCGAGACCATCATTACTGGGCGTGTAGAGCAGCCGAAAGTGCAAATATTATAAAAACAAAAATGCATTACCTGTACTATACAGGCATCTAATTGGAATTAAAAAGAAAGGAAAATAGCGATGAACAGCAAATACCGGGTGTATAAAGAGAGGCACCTCATGCCTTAAACACTGCCTAAGAAGTCAAACAAACTTTGTTGAATCGCGAGGCTGGCACGCTTTAAAAGTAAAAATCAAATTTTTCACATGCATAAAGAGGACAGTATAGTACAAAACCAAATAGAAGGAATCAAAAACTTTTTTGTACCATCAAAAACCGAATGAAAAGTGTGCACTAAAGGTATACTATTGTAGGGGGAGGGGTAGAAATGTATAGGAAATGCTATTGTGAATGTAGACAACCTTGCCAAAAAAAACCAATGAATATCCTAACTTGGCCACTGTAGATGGTGTAAAAATTATAAACAGTATAGAAAATATAGTAAAAATACAGAAGGGATCTCGCATGGGCAAAAATATAAAATATATATACACAATAAAAAAGGGAAATACTTATAAAAAGGGGAATACTTAAAAAAAAAAACGGACAAGTTGAGATTTTGATTAAGACCATGGGGCTCAATAGATTGTAACTCATAAATAAACCGTTGTTCCAATCTAAGAAGGATAAGATCCAAATTACCCCCTCGCCAATGCGGATGTACAACTTTCAGAACAAAAAATTTTATATCAGAAACAGAATGACCTTTCTCAATCCAATGATTCACCATTGGTTTGTCCGGAACCCGTCTATTAAGATAGCTTTTGTGCTCAATGATCCGTGTTTTTACAGGGCGAGTAGTTTTACCAACATATAATAACTTGCAAGGACATATAATTACATATATGACATTACTGGTTGTGCAATTTGAATAATGATTGAGAAAAAATCTCTTGCCAGTAACTGGGTGTACAAAAACATCTTTCATTGAAATGGCGTTCAAACAGACTGAACAGCGTCCACATTGAAAATGACCTTTAACTTTAACAACTGGTATTGGCTTTGCAAGAGCTGACGGAACTAAAATTTTTTTGATATTACGATTTCTTTTATGGGCGACAATAAGGGATTTATGCGCCAAAGCGGGAAGAGAGGAAACAATGTGCCATTCTCGTTTAAGAATGTTAGAAATATCCTTGGAAAGAGCTGAAAACGTTAGGACACAAACTACTTGATTCTCTTTAGTCATTGTTTTCTTCTTAAGAAGCATATTCCTATCCGATGATTTAGCCCTATCATGTGCTTTTCTAATAACATGCAGTGGATAACCTCTTTCCTTAAACCTCTCGCTCATATTGGCTGCATGTTGCTCAAAATCATTGTCCGACGTACACAACCGCCTGATCCTCAGAAATTGGCCATAAGGTAAATTATCTTTCAAGGATTTATTGTGAAAACTGTCATAGCGTAAAATGGTATTGCGATCAGTGGGTTTCCGATATAGACCCATGAGGAACCCATCTACACCCTTTCTAATATTAATATCCAAATATGAAATTTGATCAGAACTAAATAGTCCTTCAAATTGTAGGTGTTCATCCAGGGAATTAAGCCAAAGGAAGAAGGCTTGCAGATCTTCTTCTGTGCCATCCCAAATCAACAAAACGTCATCTATGTAACGTAACCATAATTTAATAAATTGCTTAAACGGATGGTGTTGCAGGAACTGATGTTCAAAATTAGCCACGTACAAATTGGCAACGTCCGGGGCCATGGGCGACCCCATGGCCACCCCTTTGACTTGTTTATAGAAAATACCTTGAAAACAAAAGAAATTCTCGCACATAGCTAAGGCTGCCATCTGAGTTAAACAGGTGGGAATGCGTATCGGTGGAGCCCTTTTAATCAGGTTATTGGCAATGACTTCCAGAGCAGCAGCTTGTGGAATATTAGTGTAAAGGGAATTTATATCTAGAGTAGCCAAAATCAATTGCTCATGATATCCAGTAAATTCACTTAAAATGTTAATGACATGCGTGGAATCACGAACGTAAGAAGGAACCAGCGGAACAAAGGGACGTAGGAAGTAATCCAAAAATTTAGATAAGGGCTCCAAAAGTGATCCTATTGCTGAAATAATAGACCGCCCTGGTGGATTGACAAGAGATTTATGAATCTTCGGCAAAATATAAATGGTAGGCGTAACGGGATGTGTGACAGTCAAAAAATTAATTTCATTTGTAGTGAGATAATCAGCTTGCTGACCAATGTAAATTAAAGTATCTACTCTGTGCTTGAGAGTGGCTGTAGGGTCCTCAAAGATTTTTTCATAAAACGTCTTGTCATTAACCTGTCGTAAAACTTCTTTCACATAATCTGTTTTATTCTGAATGACTAGGGCACCACCCTTATCGGCTGGTTTAATAATAATAGATTGATTCTTGTGTAATTCAGATAGTGCCAATCTTTGAGATGACGTAAAATTGTGAAAGGCACAAACTTTTTTAGTATATAGGGCCTCTACCTGAGATAGAACAACCCTTTCAAAAGCATCTATTAAAACATGAGTATTGTTGGGTGGTACCCATGTAGAAGGTTTACGAAGAACCGAGCAATCTGTTGTGGCCCCACTCTGATTATCAAAAAAGTCAATGATTTTAAGTTTATGAAAGAACTTATACAGCTCAACTCGTGTAGCAAATTGATCATGTCTTGAAAAGGGCACAAAAGAGAGACCTTTCTCCAAAACTGCAATTTGAGTATCATCTAACACTAAATCTGAAAGATTGAAAATATCACCTATAGTGGTTAATCCACATTGCCTTGGAGATTCATATACTTCTGTGCGCTTCATCTAATGTATTGATATAATACAATTTGTGAGTACAATATGGTTGTTTTTGTACATTTTTATACTGTTCATGATTATTTATAGCTGTGTTTTTAAATCTAAGTTTCTTCATTTTTTTATTATTGTTTATTGAGTTTTCTGTTTCATTTTATTTTTATTTGTTTGCAGTCCTCTAGTCCCCCTGATGAAGGCATCTGCCGAAACGCGTCGGGGTTTGTATTTTCAATAAAGCGCATGTGACCTCAACTCTGCTTGCTGTTTTCGTTACCAGCTGGATGTGCAGGCCCATCAGGAAACACATTTTAGGGCTCGGATTTTACAGGCTGGAGTTTCTTCACCAACCCCGCGATAGTACTGCTTTGTTACGTCCCACGTGTCTGAACTGGACTGGAGGGATGAACTGGAAGGTGACCTTGCCTGTTCATTTTTGTTTCCTGGAGTTCCTCCAGTCTAGTCCAGGACCGTCCTGGGACTTGACTTCTGTCTTTCTGGTTTGGTCTGGTGACTTTTCTAAAGATGCTATTAGCTGGAACCAACGATCTCGGGCCAGTTGGTTGTGTCAGTTCTCCCTTTGTTTTGTTGTGGTTCTAGGGAGCGCCACTCTGCTGTTGCACTGTTTTGCTTGGTCCTTTGGGGGAGGGGGGTGTCCGATTTTGATAGGAAAATAAAATAAATTCTTAAAGTCAAGTTGAGATACTTGATGGCCAAGTGTGCATGCTGTTCTGGTGCATGACTTGTTGCAGGGCTGGTGGAGCTGTTGGGGTTTTGGGACTCTATTCTTCCACTCTGTGAGGTTCATATGGGCTCTGCAGGGAAACACAGGCTATTTAAGGGAAACGTTTTGAGCATGCTGTCTCCGTCCTCTGGAGTGTGGGCTAGACACCTCCAGCAGTCGTCCCTCACCACCAGGCTCCGGGGTGCTCACCAGCAAGCCAGGCGAAAAGTGAGGAAAAACACCATCAGCCGATGACACACTTCCTGGCTGTATCGGGGGTGCCCGCTGATCCGGTGAAAGACTCACCCCTGATGCACCCAATGCAGACAGAAATTCTTCCTTCTGTGTCGGCAAAGACGCCGCTCTAGACCAGACAGCTGTAAACCTGCATAGATCCAGGGTCCTTTGGCCGGTAGCAGAAGGAAGCAAAGGAACTTCAAGAAACCCCACTTGCTTCCTTTTCCTCCACCCCATCTCAACCCGGGGTAGAGTTCGCCACTCGCCAAACAAGAACGCTGAGCCTTACTGCGATATAGCCGCTGACGATCCACTTCCTGCCGCCATCTTGCCCCCCAGGTGCTTCGGAAGTTGCGTTTGATGCGACAACTCCTTTTTTTGGGATGTGGGGGCATTGTGTCTGTTGATCCAGGCTGTGGTACTGTCCGTGTTAGATTATTGCAATCTCTTGTACATTGGGTTGCCTAAGTACCTGCTGTGAAAGCTGCAGATGGTACAAAATGCGGCTGCGCAAGTGATTTTCGGGTGCAGTTGCAGGGAGCTGGTAGCAGATGTATTGCGCCAAATTCAATGGCTCCCAGTTGAGCAGCGGTGTGTCTCTAAATCCTCCTGGTGACCTTTAAGAGAGTAAGAGGTCAGGGACCAGGATATTTGACAAAAGTGTTGCAATGGTATCACTTTTTATTGTGTCCTGGCCTTCAGCAAATGAGACTGAAGAAATGGCAGGAGAGGGGTTTTGCTGTGGTGGCCCCTTTTTGGTGGAGTAAGCTACCTGTTTGTTTGTGGCAGGGGAACAATTTGTTGGCCTTCAGGAAGGCCTTGAAAAGTTGTGTTTCCTCAGTCAGAGTAGGGAGAGTGGGAGGGCTTGTGCATGGCAGGTGGGCAGCATGTGGAGGGGAGGGGGGTACAGGGATTTTAGTATTACGTTAGGCTTTTGGGTCTCTGTACGCTGCCTTGAATGTCTTCGGGCACATGGTGGGATAGAAATATTTTAAAATTAAATAAATGATGGCGCTTCAGCCCTTTGCCTGCCACTCTTCCTCTCAGCAGTCCCAGCTTCAGCAGCAGGTACTAATTTCACCATAGCAAGACTGCGTTTGTGCTGCTTAGTAATTGCACTGTTTTCTACTTTTGGGGAATGTGCTGTATGGAGTTAGCAACAGAACCACTAGTCGCTTTCTTTCCTGTGTGGCTGTAAGGAAGGCCCATGGTCTGATCGGGTCAAAAGACCACGATACAAGAACAAGCTAATGTCCGTATTACAGCATTTTGAGCATCATAATGTTCTTTCAGGGTTGTTCCACCCTCCCTTTCCGTTTCCGTATCCAGTGACCTTTAAGTGCCCTCATTCTGCTGCTCTCTCACTACCTTTCCTCTCTTATCTCCCCCTACTCTGCTCTCCTGGCAGATCCCTTCTATCTGTGCCCTTCTCTTCTACTGCTAACTCCAGCCTTTGAACCTTCCACCTTGCTGCTCCTTACGCCTGGAACAAACTACCTGCGCCTGTGCGTCAGGCTTCATCTCAGGCCCTTTTCCAATCCAGGCTGAAAACTCTCCTCTTGGAGCCGCTTTTGCATCCTGATCCGCTTAGTCTCTCCTATGTGTTTGTTTCCTTGCCACTCCGCTAGATGTGTCCTTGTCCTCAGAGTTGTGTTGTCTTGACTAGATTGTAAGCTCTGATGAGCAGGGACTGTCTTTCTTTTTTGTGTGTCCGTTCAGCGCTGCATATGTCTTGTAGTAATAGTGCTGGTTCTGATTTTATAGTACATAATTGGTAGGGCCTATACCCACTGCAGCTCTGGTTGCTAATGAGATCTGTAAGAAGACGACCCTGATGTGTCTCTTGTACTGATGGTGTTTTAGTCCTTTTCCAGCTTCAGTAGTGGGAGGGCTCGTGTCTTACTCGTAGACACACCTGTGCTGTTGTAGCCTGAGCACACAAGTCCGGCTGCTGACTGTCACCCCTGCCAAACGGGGCAGATGCTAAGGAGTTTGCTCCACTTGCCAAGCTTTAATCAGCAGAAACGCGGCTGATGCACTTAATTCTGGGTCGCAGTCCCCACTTGTCCACACAGCTATCTTAATGTTTGTGTATGTTGTTTTCCTCTCTCTTGCTTGCCCAAGGTACATTTTAATGAGGAGGCTGCGATGTTCCCATGGGAGGAAGGGGGGGGGGACTTGTCTCCAGGAATCCCCTTGAGATGACAGGAAAGAAGCCCCTGATCTTGCCAGAGCAGCAGCTGTGCAGAAGCAGCCATCAGTCACTTACTCCGGTACACAAGAGGCGGCTCTTTTCGAGTTTTTGGCTTCATTTTAGAGCCTTGAGTAAGCCTTTTGGAGGCTGATGATAGCAACTCCTTCCCACCCAGTGGATTTGGGGTCCAGGCCTCTGCTTCCCGTTTTAATGTTGGTTATGTCTCGTGCAGACGTTAAATGGGAGGTTGAATCCTTTGCTAGGGTGACCTTTTGCTAGAATGATTGCTCCCTGAAGCAGTGTTGCTCAAACTTTCACGCTCTCTTTTTCTCCTCTTCTCCCTCCGCCACCCCCTTGGAAATGGCAAAATTGTTTTAAGAGATGCTAAGAAGTTATGTCAAGCTAAATGCTCTGTGCCTGCAGTTTGGGAGCAGTTATCCCAAAGGTGGGGGGAACCATGGAGGCAGCTCACAGATGCTGTCATGAAGGGATTTCATTTATTTGTGTTTCCTATTTAGCTGACACTGCTCAGAGTACCTTCAGATTCATACATAAAAAGGCAAATTGTTCCATGTAACCTCAAAGTCCACAGTGACCACAAAATACAATGCAAACCCTACATTGCAATTACCATAGAATCCAATACCTTACAGCAAACGGCCAACACGTACAAATAGGGCTTGTTACCCCTGAATATAGATAGACCATATAACATCACCCTGGCTCATTCAGAAGCTTTCATGCATCTTTCCAATCTTCATGAAATCCTCCAGCATCCTGGATCTTTTAGGAAGGTCATGCCAAGATTTAGGCTGCACATGTGAGAATGCTCTCGTAGTTCAGTCAGCACAAGTTTAATATATCCTGCCAGGTGTACTTTCAAAGCTATACTTTTTTTTTTTTTTTTTTAGTATGTCGAATTTGTGAAGACAACACTTCTGGGGGGGATCCTGCCCCATCTCGTATGACTTCTGTTTTATCAGATTTAAACCCCCCCCCCCCACATACACTTTGATTCCTCCACCTGGGGTACAGAATGATTTCCTGAACGTTTTTAATAAAACATGGAAATAAGTCACGTAGCTTACACCACTACAATCCATTTCTAAATAATAAATTGAAATAAACATTTCCAGTAGTTGGTATATATTAAATCCTTCCCCAGATTGCCATCTAGACTTTCCTTTGCTTGCTACTGAAATGAGGACGTTCTCACCGTGTTCTTTCTCTGGCAAAGCCATCCATCATCTTCCCGAGTTCAGAGGTTTTTGCCAGTATCTAGATTAGATTATACTTATGCATGCTAAAACATCCCGTTGAAGGATGTGGACATTTAAAATCTGCAGTGGTTCTAGCCATAAAACCCCTAAACAGTCCATGTGTAGGTTCCTTACAAGGCCTGGAGTCAATTCTCTACACTTTTCTGTCCCTTGGCAGCCTCCAGTAAATTGGGTTATGTTTTTAAACTAAGCAATTGCCATTCTCTTGGGTGCTGTGCTGTAGATTCTAGGCTGTGGGGTGCAGGGATGCAGTGAGCATCTGTTATTGCCCCCTCCTCTTTCTCCCCCCCCCCCCCCCTGGAATTGAAGGTTTTGGCATCTTCTGAATTATATTTTGTTTCCTTGACTTTTTGAGGTAAAGGCAGTTTGTGTGCTGAATTTGCACTTGAATCCTAGGGACCTTTGAAGAGCTGGTTGGTTTGGTGGTGGTATTTCTCGCCTTTTCTGTATGAGAGCAGGTAATATTTATAGGGTGGATTTAGTTCTCTCTGTATTAACTCAAAGCCACTTGCTTGTTTGTGGATTGTAAAAGCCAAGGAGTAGAGTGTGTCTGTTATGTGCTGTATATGCCTGATGGTCAGATCACGGTCCTCTTCCCCTCCATCCACCTTTCATCAAGACCTAAGGGTTTGGAAATGTGCTGCTGGAGTTTGTTGCAGTATTGGAAAGCATGTTAGCAAATGCGGAGCAGAGCACCAGGTGCCTTTAAGTGCATGAAGAAGCTGGCATCCCTCCCATCTCCTTTCCCTCCCCTCTGTTTCAGGCTGTTCCCACGAGACACTTCCTGAAAGCCTACCTAGAGCAGAATCAGCACGGGCACATTCTCGCCCAGAATCTGCTCGTCCCTCGGCTTTCCCAGTGCTGGCTGGGGATTTGTGGGGAGGTGGCAGATCTCCTGCTAGCCGCAGCCACTTCCCTGCCAAACCAGCAGCCCAGGCCGGCCGGACAGCATACTGTGACAGGGGAGGAAAGTCGAAAGCTTGCGCAGCCTTGCATGAGACAGAGAAGACCTATGCTTCCATAGAGCAAGAACAACATGGTGAAAGCGACTTTAGCTGAGAATCGTGGATCCGTCTTGCTGCTGCTTTGGGAGAACTGTGAGGTCTGTACAGTCCCTGCGGTGTCGGATTCCTCCTGGAGCCTCTCTTAAAACTCTGGGATGTTTCACCGACCTTCCTCCTGGCAGCTGCTAAGCAAACAAAACTAAGGGACGGCGTGTTTGTTCCCCAAATAAAATCCGCCTGCAACTGGTCTCAGCTGAGCGAAGAGGGATTGCCACTCAAGGTCGAGTCTGGTTGTCCCTTTCTTGCTCTCAGTCGCCCTCTTTGTAGCAGTTCTCGCCAGGGTGGGTGTTTGCGGGAGGAAGACGACGTGTGCTGAGGGAGCGCTGTTGGCCTTTTCAGGTAGCCTTAAGCAGGGGGAATACTGAAGTTTCCATATGCGTCTCCTTTTAATGCTGAAGGCAACCCCAAGAAGAGCTCTTTCCTACTGCTGCTTGACTTCTGCTTCAGCAACATAGCTTGTTTGAAAACTATCTTTTTCAAAAGAGATTTTTGTGCTTCAAGTCGTCTTTAACACTCCCCTTCTGGTTCTTCACCTCCTCTTGAGAGTTCAGAAACTTGCCATTCTTCCCTTCCCAGGTCTGGATTTCCACCCACCATCTGCAGTTGCAGACTTGGATTTTCTCATGAGCTCTTCTTCTTCTGACGACGACGGACGTGTTTGATGCTGTGGTTTCCCTTTGACCTTCCCTCCCCCACCCCACCTTCCTGTGACAGAGGCATCTTGTAACTTTAGCAAAGAAGAACCTGGGGAGGAGGAGGTGTGTGAAAGGTAGTACAGTACGTACGACACAGGAGATGCTAGACCAAGGCCAGAACTGGAGTTTCCATTGTGGAAAAAGCATTTAAGGAACAAGATAAAGGCTCTTGTCATCCCAGCCAGCTCCAGAGATCTATTTTGGGCGCCTTTTTTTTTTTGGTCCCCCGGCCATTGTTCTTGCAAGCAGAGTTCTCCTTGTCCTCAATACTTTTATTAGTAAAAACCAGTCAGCTTCCCTTGTGCTTTCTGGTGGCCTTCTTAACTTAATGCAGAACGGCCAGAGAAAACCCAGGCTTTGGCGTGCAAGACCTGCCACCGTCTTTTTAGTTCCAACCTTCCTTCTAAGGAAGCAGCCAGAGGAGAGAGGCTTGGAGAGACGGGTGGCTTTTTTTTCTTTACTAGATGAACCCCCCCACCCCTGCAAGCATGTGTGAAGTGCTGCTGAGTTCAGATAAAGGCTGTGGTCACTGCTGTTCTTATTGACACACATGCTGGGATGGGCGGGTGGGGGGGGACTGTTGGTACGTTTTGCAGAAATCCCCTGAACTGAAGCCTGCTCTTCGTACTTTGCACTACTGTAGGGCAACTGCAACTGTTAGCTTATTTCTTTTTCTTGAAATATTTAATCTTTAATTCTTTCTGAGCATCTTTGTGGCCTTATTCACATGCAATTTCTTTTTCTTTTTTTGCTTGATTCTCTAGGCAGTTTTCTTTTTGGTTTTGTCCTCATGGCCAACGGCTGAATTAAAAACTGACACAGGCTCATATTTCATCTTATTTTTTGCTTGTGAGGAATTAAGTACATTAAGGATTTTGGAGGTTGGGTTGTGGGTTTGGGGTGTGTTTTGTTTTTTTTTTTAACACAAAATTGTAAAGTGGGAGCTACGTGGTGGGGAGAACATGAGCCATGGAACTGAGGTGACCTGCCAGAGTCCCGGCAAGAGCAAAGGGTCAAAAATGACAGCTCTACAGAAACTGGAAAACTTTGCTGTGCGGATCTTTCGTGGGCCCCGGAGCCCGGCACCGACAGAGGGTGAGGCAGCAGGACCCGCAGGCGGGGAGTCATTTTATGAGTCGGAGCATCTCTCTGCCTGGAACAAAGAGAGTGAGTATCATCATTGGTGCTGTGGGGAAGAAAAGGCAGTCCTTCCTGGCCTTTAGTCATTTTGCCAGTATTTTGACCCTGGTAACACCACCTTGGCACTGCCAGTTATGGACACCCATTGTGACAGTTCATTGTCATGTTGCCTTGGGCCATTGTATTGAAATTGGATAATAGGAAAGATTGCCATGTCTTCCTCTGGGCCTTCTGGCTCCTGTTATATAAGTAGCTGAATAATTTGGGGAACTTTGAGACATATTGATGAACCCAATGAGAGCATCTCTGCTCAACCTTGGAGTTCTCTAGCCAGAACATCCACAGCTCACCTTGGCTGCTCCGGAACCCGTTAGGACGTGTCCTGGTAGTGATGTCATGAATGCCATTACCCACAATGCATTCACTAATCACATCATGTGTGTGTGTGAGAGTCACTGTCTTCTAGCGTGATCTACCTTGAGGACTGCAGGAGCATTCCTGGTACAATAACTTGAAAGAATTTTGCTAATAATAACTTGGCAGTAAAAGATGTTGTTTGAAATAGGGCAGAAAGATAATTCCTTTTATTTTCTGGCTCTCCTGCTTAGCTCCATCGCTGTTGCTTTCTGCTACTCATGCCTCTCTCCTCTCTTTCCCTCTCTCTCCCCCTCTCTCCTCTCTCCTGTCTCTCATGATGTTTTCTGGTTGGGGCTAAAGTGTTTTTTGTAGGTAGCAGATTAGATGCTTTGTAGGATGGGATACCTTTTGGAGGACCAATTTGAAGATGTAAATGGATGAAATTTCTAAGCCAGGGTTATGATTTGGGACCCCAGTTTTCCTGTGATGCTGCGGAGAGAACCATGAAATCTCAGAAGACCGTCTTACTGCCTCCTATCCCTCCGCTCACCTGTTCTATCTGTACCCCTGCTGGCCATTGCGGTATATCCCATGCAGACATAGCTCTCTCTGCTGTGTGACCTGTAACTTTGAAGTCTCTCTTAGTAAAGTGCGATAGTCGCCCAGTGCTGACACACAAGAGAGATTGGGAAGGAGGAAAGGGGAAAAGAGAATGGATAGGACCAAGGGAAGAGTGAGTATCCCAGCATTTTATGTTCTGCCACTACATCAGTCTCCTCTCCATCCTCCTCATTCTCTTTTAGCCTTGGCTTGAGTGCACAGCTGGCCCTACCATTGAGTGGCTTGTGATTTTCACACGTGGCTCTGCTTTTCAGCCACTGCCAACTTATGCAAATATGGCCCTGCAGTGAATCTGCACATGACCCTTGCATCCTCCCCCCCCCCCCCCGACTGCCTCTTGCTTGAAAGTCTGGGCATTTTTAGGGTAGGACAGAAGCATCGTGCAACTGCGAGAATCTTTTTACTTTAAGTTGGCTTTGGATATTCTGATTAGACTTGGGAAGTAAGCAGAGAAGTATCTGGGCCCCATTCCGTTTAAATACATTTTTGACAAGATAAAAATTGTGGTACTGATGAGGGAAGGGGAGCTATACCTTTCTAGGCAGAACTCCTCATAGACTTTCCTAGCTTTGGGCAACCATATGATTGCAGCTAGAATTGTGTAAGTTTGGGGTTGGATAAATGAGTTTATCCTTTGCTAAACTGACGATCTGTGTACCTCCCAACCCTAGAGAAGACTTGTCATGTGCTCCCTCCCCTTGCCCATCCTGTATTCTTTCTGTGAACGTTGCTGACTGAGCACAGAGTTGAGTCTGTTGGAGATGCAACCTACTTTTCGAAAGCCATGAGTACCAAAGCGAGTTGGATGCTTGGCTATTGATGATTTTTTTTGTGTCCATTCCTTTCATGGATCTCAAGGGAGACCACATATAATATTGTAAACACTGCCACCGTCTCCTAATTCAGGCACAGATTGTGAGCAGGTGGGTTGGGGTGTGTCAGACTCTAAAACACAAGTATTACCAGTTACTGTAGAATTACGAACGACCTTCTGTTTTTATTCCCCCCTTGACTTGAATCCCATTCCTAGCCTGCTCGTTCCCCATCCTCACAGGCCTAAGTAAACCAAAGGTGCTGTTCTCTGCATTTCAAGACAAGTATTGTATGGTGCTTTGGGGCTTTCCAGCTTCCAGCAGGAGTTTAACCAGCCACACCTGAACAGGTAAAACAGTCCAAGCTGTGGCATAATTGACGACAAAAAAAAAAAAAGAGCATCAGGGTGTGTATGCCTTAAGCTCAAAGTAAAAAGTGTAATGGCTCAAAAGTAAAAGGTGACATGGCTCAAAATATTTGGCAGTGAAGTCTTTTCTGGCTGTGGTGCTGGTGATCAAATGTCCATCTTGTCTGTGCGCTTGAATGCATTTTGGAAGCACTTAGGTGAGGAAACTTTGAAAAGCAAGGCATGATGGCTTTCTACGCCCATTTCTGAAAATCTGAGAGACATAAGACTAAGTTATTTGAAGGAAAGGGGAGCTGTTTTCTGCAGCTGCATGTAATGTTTGATTGAGATGGGATCCCAGTGTGCTATTTTCCATTAGAATGATGCAGCGCTATCTACGCCGCTGCCTCAAGGGCGGAAAGCCAGGCTACCGGTTTGCAGCACCTGACCTGTACGAAAGCTTCAAAGACAAAGAAAGAGAACGCATATTTAATTCATTCTTTACCCTGTTGCAGCCAAGTACATCTGAGGAGTAAAGGAAGGACAAAATGATATTTTCGAGGGCATTAAAAGATTTAGGGAAGGGAGAATTAGACAATCAAGGGAAACCTTTGTATAGGGCCTTGGAGGAGTTTGAAGCTCGATTAAATTGGTCCTATACTTGCCTGCTACTCCATTGATGCTATGGGAATGTGCGACGATGAACATCAAGATTGAGTGTCTAGGACTGGCTTAGTGGCAAATGCTGTAGAGTGCCATGTGGGGGGGGGGGGGGATGCTGCAGGGGGGGGTGCTGTTCTTAGCCCCTTGAGGGGATGGAGGGGGAGTCTTGGCCATCGCTGAATGTTGACACTTTGTGGCCCAACATAGAGCCCACATTAACTGGATTCCAGAGTGAGTTGCAGTTTGTCTGCAGAATTGGAAGGAGGGAGAGAAAATTAGGCCTACTGGCACCATTACCCACTGGAACCCGGTTCCAGTACAGCTGGAAACTTGCCAGAACAAAACTAAAATGGAGCACTTTATCCTAAAATCTGTCTTAGCTGGATTATTTTAGTGTACTCCCCCTGCAAACAGGAGGGGGGGGGGGGAGAATAGTTGACTTGTCTAGTCTCAGCAGCTGGCAGGTATCCTGACACGCTCTTAATCCTAGCTCGCAACTCTGAAGGCAAGAAGAAGCTGCTGCTGGCATGCATGTCATTGTTTAAAATAGCCAGGAAAGCCCGGCGCTCTGCCAGGAGCCTGCATCCAGTAAAGGTTTCAGATCCCATTGCTCTTAGGCACTCTGATGTTTGTGGCTTTCAGATGCTTTACCGAAGTTCCCTGAAGAGGTTTTCTGCGCCTCTGCTCAGCAGGACCCAACTCCACATCCCCCACCCAGGTGTCCCATTGCCACTGGCATCCAGTTAAACCCTTTGGCTAGTCCGCCGCCTGCTGTCTGTCCTTTGAAGAGAGTAGCTGATTATGCTAAGGTGCAGTGAGAATCTGGTGAAGAAAGGCCATTTCCTCCAGAGCGGGCAACTTGCTGGGGTTAAGATTTTCTCTTTTGTGCTTCAGCAGCATTGTCTTGCTGGGGTCATGATAGAAGTGACCAGAAGAACTCTCTTCTTTCTGTATGACAGAGAGAAACAAATACACAGAGCACTAAACATTGCAATAGAGAAGAGCCATAAATATTAATTGGCATTGTTCCAAATTATTTCATAAATTTCTGGTTAGAAAATGGGGGTCCTTAATCTCCAGGAACAAGCAGGAGTGAGTCTTCACATATGGGTACGTCGGTACCGACGGAGCCTGCGCGGGAACAATCCCCTGCTTCCCAAAAAGGAAAGCTTTTGGGAGCATCCCACAGCGCCTGCGTGCTGCCTTCCCGCCTTTCCTAACCATCTCTCCTCAGTTCTTCTTTGCCGCGGAGCCAGCAGGTCGAGCCCTGTCACCGCTGAAGAAGTTCTTTATTTTATTTTATTTCTTTGGTCGCGTGTCTGCCTTCCCCGACTCCGGACCGGTACTGCCGGTCGTTTTCTCTTTCTTTCTTAAAAAAAAAAAAAAAAATCTGTATTTTCTTCACTTAATGTATTTTTCCTCTTGGGCCTCAGGGCCTACAAGAAAATTTTCCTCATGGAAAAACCAGCCTCCGGGTTCAAGAAATGCACTAAGTGTAGCGGTACCATTTCTGTTACAGATACCCATGAATGGTGCCTTAAATGTTTGGGTCCTGAACACTCCATTCCGGATTGTCCGTCCTGCTCTCTAATGTCTAAACGGGGTTTACAGAACCGAGCAGCTAAGCTCCATGTGCTGTTTCCCACTGATGCAGGGTCGGTAGCATCGACATCTTCCAGGTCTTCTTCTCCTGATGGATCTCAGGTAACCAAACATAAACCTAGTAGGTCCTCGAAGGGTAGATCTCCCTCTAAGCATCGAGATGCCTCTGGGCTTGCCCTCGAGGATCCTGCACCAGCAAAACAACCCCGGCGGGAAGCTCTGGCTTCCAAAGCTCCTCCTATGGGGTTACAGGTTGACATCGATGGCACGGCCTCGACCGATCACCTGTTAGAATGTTCTGGGGTACCGGCACAATCTCCCGGTACCGATTTCCAGGCATTCATGGCGTCGATGGATCAGAATGTTCTGTCCATGCAGCGGGCTATTGCGGCCTTCATTCAAGCTGCGACGCCGATGGTACCACAACAAACTCCGTTGTCGGTATCGGCTCTTGTACCGGCACCAGCGCCGATACCGGTACCGACTGCATCGACATTGACCAGGATACCGGCTGCATCGGTTCCTTGTCCAGGGCTACTTCTCGGTACCGATCCGGTACCGAGGACGCCCGATGTCGATACCGCTCGATACACGTATCGAGCGTTAGAAGAGCACCCTGACAGGCGATACTTCGATTCCTCTGGTGATTCCGATTCATCAGATGAGTCTCCTGAAGTATCCATAGCCCTTCCTGAAGAGCCGCCTTCTCCAAAAAGAAGAATGTCTCCTCCAGGGGACTTGTCCTTTCAAGACTTCATAAGAGAAGTAGCTAAAGGACTTTCTATTTCAGTAACCTCTGAATCAGAGCCTAGAGCAAAAAAATTAGATATTTTCGGATACTCTAAGGCTCCTAGAGAGGCAGTCACCTTACCAATTCATGAGATTCTTTATGAACACATGATTGATTTATGGGAGACTCCTCTCACTCTCTCTCCTCATTCTCGCAGATTGGACACTATGTACTGTGTCCCTCCTTGTCCTGGATTTCAGAAAACTCAGCTTCCTCACCATTCCATTGTGGTGCAGTCAGCTATGAAGAGGATAAAGAGTACAAAGAGACACTCTTCTGCTCCTCCAGGAAGAGAATGCAGGACCTTGGATGCTTTTAGTAGGAAAATCTTCCAAGCCAGTATGCTTATTGCCAGAATCAACTCATATAGCCTTTACATGGGTATGTTTCTAAAAGAAGTTGCACAAAAACTGCATAACTTCCTCCCTTTTCTTCCAGAAGATAAAAGGGACGAATTCCTCATTTGGCTTAAGCATACTCAAGACACTTCTCATGTAATATGCCGTCCATATGTAAATAGTTCAATGACTATTATTCATTGTAAATAATTATCCTGGTTACCCAAGTTTTTTGTTCCTGTTCCATGTAAAAAAACAGATATGTATCTTATCTGATGTTTTCTTGTTATATGTAAACCGCGCTGATTATAAATAGTGCGGTATATAAAAGATGTTAAATAAATAAATAAATAAATTTCAAAGTTTTCCAACAGGGCAGCCTTTGACTCCTTTGAAGGGGCCAGTAGAGCCTCAGGCATTGCCATAGCTGCTCGCAGAATTGCTTGGCTCCAGGCTTCTGATTTAGAACCCTGGGTTCAAGATGGCTTAGGAAAACTGCCCTGTACAGGTGAAAATCTATTTGGCAAAGAGTGGCAAATAAAAGCCACTCAAATGGATGCAGAAAACTCTGCTCTGGATAGACTTTCAAAGTCAACCTCCATTCCTGCCAAGAAAAAGACTTTCAAAAAGTCTTCTTTCAAAAAGGGCAGATTTCCTTCTATTTCTGGCCAACAATCTTCTACAGGTCGTTTTGCCACTAAGTGTTAGCAACCTAAGCAGGCCAGGCCTAAGCCTACAGGGGCTGCTGCAACTCAGCAGTCCCAACCCCCTCAGGGTTTTTGACTTGATGCTAGAGAACTTAGCCTTTCTGGCTCTACAACAGCCAGAACCTCTCACCATTCCAGGAAGGTTAGCTCATTTTGCTCCCAGATGGGAGCAAATCACATCAGAGCAGTGGACCCTCTCCATCATAAGAGAGGGCTACAAACTTCATTTCTCAGACCTTCCTCCGCACACCATGGTGAGACACTTCAATTCTCCCACATCTCTTCTCGACCTTCTAGGTCAGGAGGTAGCTACCCTTCTTGCCCAAGGGGCAATAGAAGAAGTTCCTCTTCTTCATCAAGGGTCAGGGTTCTACTCCCCCTATTTTCTCATTCCAAAGAAGACAGGGGGATACAGACCCATCTTAGATCTCAGAGAATTGAACAAATTTCTATGCAAGGAGAAGTTCAAGATGCTTTCTCTGTGCACTCTCCTTCCATACCTTCAAAGTCAGGATTGGCTTTGTTCACAAGGATGCGTACACACATGTCCTCATCCATCCCTCTCACAGAAGATTCCTGCGGTTTCTTTTCCAGGGAAAACATTACCAATACAGAGTCCTTCCTTTCGGTCTGGCCTCTGCTCCAAGAGTGTTCACCAAATGCATGGCAATAGTTGCTGCATTTCTACGCACTCTGGGAATATTTATCTTCCCATACCTGGACGACTGGCTCATCCGAGCTCCATCTCAGTCAGAGGCCCAGATTTCCCTGGACTGCACAAGGCGCATTCTGCAGTACCTGGGACTTGTGGTAAACCTCCCAAAGTCTCAGCTCACCCCTACTTAGTCCCTAGAATTCATAGGGGCCTGGTTGGATACCACTACTGCAAGGGCCTACCTTCCTCAGGCCCGTTGCCAACGTCTAGTGCAGTTAGCCTCCCAGATTCAGTCAAAGAGCCACTTAATTGCCCGGGAGATGCTACAACTGCTAGGCCACATGGCTTCCACAGTACATGTGGTACCCTATGCTCGCCTACACATGAGAGCAGTTCAATGGACTTTGTCCACCCAGTGGACTCAAGCTTCAGGAGCTCTCTCAGACCAAATAGCAACCACCAAACGTCTCTTTTGGTCTCTCCAATGGTGGAAGTCCACTCAGAATTTGTTGCTGGGGTCCCCCTTCCAACAGTTGTAGCCCCAAGCAACCCTCACAACAGATGCCTCCCAAACAGGTTGGGGAGCCCATCTACAGGACCTCTCCACTCAAGGCACTTAGTCCACACAGGAGACCTCTCTTCATATCAACCACTTGGAGCTTCGAGCAGTTTTTCTAGCTCTCAAGGTCTTTCATACCCTCCTCAGCTACAAGACAGTCCTCATTCATACGGACAATCAAATAGCCATGTTTTACATAAACAAACAAGGAGGAACTGGCTCTCTGTCGCTTTGCAACGAAGCTTTAAGATTATGGGCCTTCGCCAGAGAGCATCAAATCCATCTCCTGGCAGTATACCTCCCAGGAGTCCAAAACTATTGGGCAGACAGACTCAGTCGAGTTCTGCTTCCACACGAATGGTCCCTGCACATGGATCAGGTACTCAGAATCTTCCAAGAATGGGGAACCCCGGACATAGACCTCTTTGCAAGTCCGTGGAATGCCAAACTTCCCTGGTTCTGTTCCAGAATTCCGTGTCAGGGAGTTCAGGCCAAGGCTGCCTTCCTCCTTCATTGGGGTCAGGGCTTCCTGTATGCCTTTCCACCCATTCCCTTGATTCCCAAGACTCTGTTCAAACTCCAGAGGGATCAAGGATCTATGATCCTCATAGCTCCACGCTGGCCACGCCAAGTGTGGTACCCTCTACTTCTACATCTCTCCCAAGCCCCCTCCCTGGACTTGGGAGCTGCTCCAGACCTTCTGTCCCAGGAGGAAGGGACTTTGTGGCACCCAAACCCCAAGTCCCTACACCTCAGAGCTTGGTTACTGAAGGCCTAGACCTTTAAGACTGGAATCTTTCTCAACAAGTGAAGGATATCCTCCATTCTTCCAGAAAACCTTCCACCAGGCGTTCTTATGCTTTTAAATGGAAGAGGTTTTCCATTTGGTGTGCTGAAAAGGGTCTTGACCCTCTAGCACTACCTTTAAATTCTCTGTTAGACTATCTCCTGCATCTTTCCAATGCAAGCCTTAAAACAAATTCAGTAAGAGTCCATTTGAGTGCTATTGCAGCATCCCTTAAGCCCATCAATGGACAACCTATTTCCTCTCATCCTCTCATTGCAAGATTCATGAGAGGCCTAACTTTAACTAAACCTCCCATTAGGCCTCCTCCGATGGCATGGGACTTAAATTTGGTTCTTGGTCAGCTTATGAAGCCACCTTTTGAACCCTTAGCCACTATCTCCTTGAAGTTCCTTTCCTGGAAGGTTATTTTCCTCATTGCAGTCACTTCAGCTCGCCGCATCAGTGAACTGCAGGCATTGGTGGCTAATCCACCTTATACAAGGTTCCATCATGATAAGGTAGTCCTTAGGACAAATCCACACTTTATGCCTAAAGTGGTCTCACCTTTTCATCTTAATCAAGAGGTATATTTACCTGTCTTTTTTCCAGCTCCTCATGCATCCAGTGCAGAGAAGAATCTTCATACTCTGGATTGTAAAAGAGCTCTTGCTTTTTACTTACAAAGGACACAGCAACATAGAAAGTCTTCTCAGCTTTTTGTTGCTTTTGATCCTTCTCATTTGGGACTTCCAGTCTCTAAGAGAACACTGTCCAATTGGATTGCTCAGTGTATTTCTTTCGTCTACCAGAGTAAGAACCTTTCTCTGGAGAGCCATGTCACAGCTCATAATGTGAGGGCCATGGCCACCTCTATGGCTCATCTAAATTCTGTGTCCATCGACCAGATCTGTCGAGCAGCCACCTGGGCCTCGGTTCATACCTTCACAGCCCATTACTGCTTGGACAAGGACTCCCGCCGGGATGCCTTGTTTGGTCAGGCTGTCCTCTAACACCTGTTCCATTCTTAAACAACTCCTACCCTCCTTCCCTGGATGGATGCCTGAGATCCATAGGAGGAAGTAGACCCCTTCCCAGGGTCTCATATCCTTGGGGATCTCCCAGGCATCTTAGCTAGGGAGTCCCCATATGTGAAGACTCATTCCTGCTTGTTCCTGGAAATAGCACAGTTACTTACCTGTAACAGGTGATCTCTGGGAACAGCAGGAATAAGTCTTCACAACCCTCCCACCTCCCCTAGGAGTTGTATCTTTTTTTCTATCTTTCCCTTCCTCTCTCTCTCTATTGTCTCAGCTTTAAACTCGAACTGAGGAGAGATGGTTAGGAAAGGCGGGAAGGCAGCGCGCAGGCGCTGTGGGATGCTCCCAAAAGCTTTCCTTTTTGGGAAGCTGGGGAGCGTTCCCGCGCAGGCTCTGTCGGTACCGACGTACCCATATGTGAAGACTTAATCCTGCTGTTCCCAGAGATCACCTGTTACAGGTAAGTAACTGTGCTTTAAGGCCATAAAGACCTTCAAATACTGTTTGTGTGACCTCAGTGTTTGTGTGATTTCTTTCTTTTTTTTTTTTTTTTTTTTTTTGTAACTTAGTTAACGGGAAGGCAGATTCTTGTCCTCACAGATCTCCTGCCTTGCCCCTTCCCACCCTCACTGCACTTGTCCTTCCCCTGTTGCCCTTCTCCTCTGGCTGGAAAGGACCAAATCCTTGCTTTTGGGAGCACAGAGACTTAGACTAGTTAATTCCTGGGTGGGACAAAATTGCCATTCTCCATGGACTGGTGGATTGCGTCAGCCACACCTCGTGACGTCCTCCGGGCGGCGCCATGGATACGGAAGTGCTCTCCAGAGCTCAGAAAGGTGGACCTTTCTGAGCATGTCCAGGTAGCCCACCTCACCAGCCCGCCCCCTAGCCATCCAGTCTTCTTTCTTCCTCCTTGCCAGCAAGACGGACCCTGCTCTCCTCGACACCATAAGATCTACAGATTCTACTAGCTCAAGATAAGACTCCAACAGGTCAAGTTCTAAAGACATTTTACTATGCCCGGCTTCAAGAAATGTCAGCGTTGCAAAAGGAAAATGAGCAGCACAGACGCTCATGGCATCTGATTGCGCTGCTTGGGCCCAGATCACAATGTGGAGGACTGTTACCACTGCGGGAAGACGTCCCCAAGGGCCAGGAAATCTAGGGGTCATGCATTGAAGGACTTCCTCACCTCTAATGCAGGTATTTTAGCCGCTCTACCGGCCCCTTCTGTGATCGCACCGGCTCAGGATGTGCCCGTTGGGGCCTCCATCCCCAGCCGTGTAGTTGCTGCTCCCTCCTCCGTGTCTCCGGTGGCTCCCATCGCACTCAAGGACTTCTCTACACATGCGGTGGCTGAATCCCGGCCCTCGGTGTCCTCTTCGCGCGCCCATGCGGCTCTCAATAATGGCGCCGGCCTTCAGTCCTCCAACTCTGCCCACTTCCGGAGCGGGTCGATTCCCATTGGCCGCAGTCGCGAGAGCTCGGGAACCAGCCCTCTGCGCCGTACCTCCAGCCTCCGAAGCTCCTCCCAGAGTCCACCCAGGAAACTCGCTGCTCCAGTGAGCCCGATCGTCGTCATGAGCTCTATCGGCGCAGGCGCACACCCGCGCCTTGTGCACAGATCCAGCAGCAGCCGATCACATCAAAGGACTGCTCACAGATGCTGCAGAAACTGATCGCAGCACAGGACTGGTGCCAGTAAACGGGGCAGAGGCAGGAAGCACAGACGCTCCAGCAGCAGCAGTGCATCCAGCCAAGAAGGACACAGCTCCAAGTGCTCTAAGCACGGCCACAGCTCCCACAGGAGCCGAGTAAGTCACCACCGGAGCCGCAGAAATAGACACCATAGTCCCTCAAGCTCTGACAGCAGATCCACCCACAGATCCAGCCACACAGGCTCCTCAGCCATCCTGAACGTGCTGTCTCAGCTGTTAAGGCAATCCGCCCCCACGGCTTCCATGACTCCTTCCGCCTCCCATCCAAACGGACCACCGTCAGACGTCCACCCCAGACAAGCAGACGTCTGCTCCAGAGGAGCAGCCCCCGGACGATCCGTCCCCAGATAGCACCGCGGGGGAGCGCGACATTGAAGTGGCGGCGGTTGTGGGGTCTGCGTCCCGCGAACACACAAACTCCAAGACGAGACACTCCCCGGAGCCAGAGGATCCACCACCCCCTCCGGAGGACCTCATGTACCCCAAGTTCCTGAATAAGCTTAGCCCTGAAGCTCTCGGATGATACGGGGGAGCCAGTGCCGGAGATTCTTAAATATCTCGCAACCCCCCAAGCCCGCCTTCGCGCTGCCTATACACCAAACACTACGGGACAACCACCTAAGACTGTGGCAGATCCCGGCGTCCGGCCAACCATCCCCCAGGAGACTCGAGTCTAAGTATCAAGTGCAACCTGTACCAGGGTTCTCAACTCCCCAACTGCCTCACCAGTCCATCGCAGTATCTTTAGCTCTCAAGCGCATCAAATCCTCGCGCACTCACGCCAACAGCCCGCCAGGTCGAGACCGAAAGCTCCTTGATGACATCGGGAAGAAAGTTTTTCAGGGAGCTATGCTCAATGCAAGAATTGCTGCGCATCAATTTCAGCAGATACCTTCCAGGACGCTTGCATGGCTAACTTCAAAACCGCCATCACATCCCTCCCAAAGGAGTCACAGGCGTTGGTATCCAGCACGCTCGCGGATATGTCCGAATGCAACAAACATCTGGCCAGCACAACCTTTGACTCTTTCAACACAGCGGTGAGAACCGCCAGCACGGCTATCTCCACAAGACGGTGGGCATGGTTGAGGGAGTCCGGCCTGCGGGACGACACCCACGATAGGATCGCGGATGCATCATGTACAGGCAAGTTGCTATTCAGTGACAAAGTCAAAGACACCGTCAACGACATGAAAGAACATTGCACTACACTACAAACCCTGGCAGAAGACAGGTTTGAACGCCGCAGCGGCACTCAGAAAAGCAATTTTCAGAGAAAACCATACTACACCTCCAACAAAAGATACTCCTCCAACCGGAGATGGTAGAATTCCCGGTACAAGAGCAACTCCTTTCACGGCCCCTCACACCAGCGCAACTCCCAGAGGGACCGCAAGCAGAAGAAGAGCAACAATGTGCCCGCTAACAAAAGTGGGCCCTCCTTTTGACGGTGAGCTACAGGCAACCACCCAGATCGGGGGTCAACTGACACAATTCATGCACGAATGGCTACGGATCTCCTCAGACTCCTGGGTTCTACAGGTCACCCACAAGGGTTACCACATGCGCTTTGCACCACCGCCCTGCCAGAACACTCGTCCCATCAGCGACACCCACCTGCACCTAGCCATGGCCACAGAACTGCTACACCTGCTAGCCTCCTGCACAATAGAGGAGGTACCACCTGCAGAGATAAATTCTGGGTTCTACTCCAGATACTTCCTCATCCCCAAAAGGACGGGTGGAGTGCGCCCCATCCTGGACCTCCGCAGGCTGAACAAGTTTATCATCAAGGAGAAGTTCAAGATGTACTCTCTCGGTTCCATTCTCCCTCTGATCCAGGCCGGAGACTGGATGGCATCCCTCGACGTACAGGAGGCCTACACTCACATCCGCATCCACAAGTCGCACAGGAGGTACCTTTGCTTCAGTGTACTGGGACAACACTACCAATACAGAGTCCTTCCCCTTGGACTGTCACCTGCCCCATGGGTCTTCACGAAGTGCGTGGCTGAGAACATAACATAAGATATGCCATACTGAGTCAGACCAAGGTCCATCAAGCCCAGTATCCTGTTTCCAACAGTGGCCAATCTAGGTCATACGTACCTAGCAGTTTCCCCAAAAGACATAGGTTCCACAATGCTTGTACTGGGTCAAGCAATGATATCCTGGGTCCCTTTTAATAATGGTTTATGGACCTTTCCTCCAGGAACTTGTCCAAACCTTTTTTTAAACCCAGCTACACTAACAGCCTTTACTACATCCTCCGGTAACAAATTCCAGAGTTTGATTACACGTTGAGTGAAAACATATTTTCTTTTATTAGTCTTAAATAGTTTACCCTGTAGCTTCATTGCATGTCCCCTAGTCTTTCTATATTCTGATAACGTAAACAGTCGATCTACGTTTACCCGTTCCACTCCGTTCATTAATTTATAGACTTCTATCATATCTCCCCTCAGTCATCTCTTTTCCAGGTTAAAGAGCCCTAACCTTTTTAGCCTCTCTTCATAGGAGTATCCTTGCATCCCCTTTACCATTTTGGTGGCTCTTCTCTGAACCTTTTCTAATAACGCTATATCCTTTTTAAGATACAGCGGCCAGAATTGCACACAATATTCAAGGTGCGGTCTCACCATGGAATGGTATAGAGGCATTATAATATCCTTTGTTTTATTTTCCATTCCTTTCCTTATGATACCTAGCATTCTATTTGCTCTCTTGGCTGCCGCTGCACACTGGGCCGAGGGTTTTAACATGTTATCCACAATGACGCCTAAATCTTTTTCCTGGGTGGTGGTTCCTAATGTGGAACCTTGCATCGTGTAACCATAGTTTGGGTTGTTCTTCCCTAGGTGCATAACTTTGCACTTGTCCACATTAAATTTCATCTGCCATCTTGATGCCCAGTCTTCCAATTTATCAAGATCCTCTTGCAATTTTCCACAATCCTCTTGGGTTTTAACAACTTTAAATAGTTTTGTGTCATCTGCAAATTTGATAACCTCACTCGTTATTCCACTTTCCAGGTCATTTATGAATATGTCAAAAAGCAGCGGACCCAGCACAGATCCCTGGGGTACACCACTATTCACCTTTCTCCATTGGGAAAATTGGCCATTTAGCCCAACCCTCTGCTTTCTGTCTTTTAACCAGTTCCTGATCCACAATAGTAGCCTCCTATCCCATGACTCTTTAGTTTTGCCAAAAGTCTCTGATGAGGGACCTTGTCAAATGCTTTCTGAAAGTCCAGATACACTATATCAACTGACTCACCTTTGTCCACCTGTTTATTCACTCCTTCAAAAAAACATAACAGATTAGTAAGACAAGATCTTCCTTGTCTAAAGCCATGTTGGCTGTCTCCCATTAGGCCATGACTATCTACATGCTGAGTAATTTTATTCTTTATGATGGTTTCTATCATTTTTCCCGGTACTGACGTGAGGCTCACCGGTCTGTAGTTTCCCGGATCACCCCTCGAACCCCTTTTTAAAAATTGGTGTTACATTGGCGATCCGCCAATCTTTAGGTATTAGAGATGATTTTAATGATAGTTCACAGATTACTAATAGCAGGTCTGCAATCTCGTATTTCAGTTCTTTCAACACCCTTGGATGTATACCATCCGGCCCAGGTGATTTGCTACTCTTCAGTTTATCTAATAGTTGTAATACATCTTCCCGATGTATCGATATTTCCTTCAATTCTTCCGCACCTTTAAATACCACTTCAGTCATGGGTAACATCCCTACATCTTCCTCAGTAAAGACCGAAGCAAAGAATTCATTCAGTCTCTCCGCTATCGCCTTGTCGCCTCTTAGTGCCCCTTTAACTTCTCTATCATCTAATGGTCCAATTGACTCTCTCACAGGTTTTTTGCTACGAATGTACTTGAAAAAATCTTTATTTCGCATTTTTGCTTCCGCAGCAAGGTTCTTCTCAAATTCTCTCTTTGCCTTCTTTATCAGTGCCTTGCATTTGACCTGCCAGTGCTTGTGCTGTTTCCAGGTTTCATCGTTTGGCTCTTTTTTCCATTTCCTGAAAGATGCTTTCTTGGCAACAACAGCCTCTCTGACCTCACCTTTAAACCATGCTGACAGTTTCTTGGACTTCCTTCCACTTTTCTTAAAGCGTGGAATACAGCTGTTCTCCATGGACAAGCAGGATTGCGTCAGCCACACCTGGTGTCGTCCTCCGGGCGGCGCCAAGTACGGAAGTTCTCTCTAGAGCTCAGAAAGACTTTCTGAGCCCGCCCAGGTAGCCCACCCTACAGTTCCGCCCCCTAGCCACCAGTTTCCTTCCTTCCGCCTTGCCATCAAGACGGACCCCTGCTCTCTCTTCCCCTTTTGTTATTTTTGTTCGTAGTAGTATGACGAAACCGGGGTTAAAGAAATGCCTTCGCTGCAAAAAGAGAATGGGCAGCTCAGATACACATGGCTACTGCCTGGGACCAGACCATATCTCCGAAGAATGTGAACACTGTGGGAGAATGTCCCCTACAACCCTGGAGATCCGGGGACACAATCTAAAAGAACTGCTTGCAGAGGAAAGTGCAGCAAACCCCCTGGTACCTGATCCTGCTCCTGCCGTTTTGCTGCATGCCCCGGCTCTGGATGCGCCCATTGCGGCCTCCGTCTATGACCGCGGTGCTAGCGATGTTCCTGCTGGACCTCCACCGTCTTGCCTTTCGCCTGCGGTGGTCCCGTCGGGGGAGGTAAGGCCTGTAAACTCCCTCTCTAACCCGGGGATTGAGAGCCATGCTGGGGAAGAAAATGGCGCCCGGCTCAGGTCCTCCAAGCAGTCCTCCAGCTCCGCCCCCTCCTACGGCAAGCCTGTGGACACAAAGGCTAAGGCTGCCTATGAGGTCTCTCGGAGACGATCCGATAGCTCCGCCCACGAGCCTCTACGCCATTCGGCGGCCAAGGGTAGCCATGGTGACGCTCACCCCCCGAAGCTGAACCCCCCCGCGCGCCGAAATCGCCGTTCCAGTAGCGATTCAGACGAACAGTCCCGTCGCGGGGGGAAGAACGTGTCAAAACGCCGGAGGAAGAGATCTGCCAGCAACAACTCCGGTAGTAGCCACTCCCACCACAAACGGAGCCGCAAGCATAGAAACAGGCGGCGTAGCACTTTCAGCTCAAGCAGCAGCAGCACCTCTCCCAGCCGGCGCCGCAGCACCAAACGCAAGAGGCACCATTCCTCCAGGCGCAAAGGGCATCGGCGCCAGAAACGGAGGAGGAGTCAGGTGAGCCCTTCTACCTCCTCCAGCCCCTGCCATAGCCATAGGAGCAAGTCCTCTTCAAGCTCCATGGTACGCCTGCTATCTCAGCTGTTGAGGCAGTCAACCACGGCGCCTCCTACGCAACTGCCCCACCTGAACCCTCCCCCAGCTGAGACTCTACCGGCTTCCCGAGAGTTGGATCCTCCTGCGGGGGAGGTCAGGGCGCCCTCTCCATACAGCGGATCCTTGGGGGACCCCCCCCCCATGCGGCCAATGGGGATGATCCCAGGGAGGAAATTGTGGGGTCTACCGCCCGCGAAAGCGAAAGGGCGACCCCTGATAGGGCAGCCTCCCCGGAGCCAGAGGAGCATCCCCCTCCGGAGGACCTTACTTATCCCAAGTTCCTCCTGAAACTGGCTTCCACCTTGTCCCTGCAGGGCCTGGATGACAAGAAGGAACCGGTACCGGAGGTGTTAAAGTACCTAGCCACCCCTAAGACCGCGTTCTCCCTGCCTATTCACCAAACTTTGCGGGACAGTCACCTGAGGATCTGGCAGACCCCTGCTTCTGGCTGTCCCTTCCCCAGACGGCTCGAGACAAAATACCAAGTGCAGCCTCTTCCCGGATTTGCTGCCGCACAGCTACCTCACCAATCCATTGTTGTGTCGTCAGCTCTCAAACGTGTCAAATCTTCGTGCACGCATGCCAACAGCCCGCCTGGGCAGGATCACAAGCTCCTCGACAATATCGGGAGAAAGGTCTATCAAGGAGCCATGCTAAACGCAAAGATAGCGGCACACCAATTTCAACAAGTCTTTTTCCAGGATGCATGCATGGCTAATCTGAAGACCACCTTGTCTTGTCTTCCAAAGGACTCTCAGACCCTGACATCAGCAGCACTCGCTGACATGTCTGAATGCAGCAAACATCTCGCAAGTGCAACCTTTGACTCCTTTGACACAGCCCTGAGAACCGCCGGGACAGCCATCTCAGCAAGGCGATGGGCATGGCTGAGGGCATCGGGCTTACGGGATGACACGCATGACAAGATTGCGGACACTCCCTGCTCGGGTGAGTCCCTCTTCGGCGACAAGGTAAAGGACACGGTCAATGATATGAAAGAGCATTGTACCACGCTACAGACCTTGGCAGAGGACGGGTTTGAGCGACACAACGGCGCCCAGAGGAGCAAGTTTCCGAGGAAGCCTTACTACTCTGCCAACAAAAAGTACCCTTCTAACAACAAATGGCAAAACAACAGGTACAAGGGCAATTCCTACCAAGGACTCTCTCACCAGCGAAACTCGCAAAGGGATCGCAAGCAGAAGAAAACAGGCGCACCCGCAAACAAAGGTGGGCCTTCCTTTTGACGCCAAATCTCGGCGTACCCCCCGAACCGGGGGACGCCTGAGCCATTTTTTACCAGAGTGGCAGCGAATATCCTCCGACTCTTGGGTGTTTGCGGATTATCAAAGAAGGCTACCGCATACGCTTCATAGCCTCTCCTCATCAGAGCTCCCTACCCGCCAGCGATACCCCTCAACAGCTACATCTGGCCATGGCCACGGAACTATTGCGACTGCTGCACTCTCGGGCCATAGAAGAGGTTCCCCTTCTCGAGAAGGGCTCTGGCTTTTACTCCAGGTACTTTCTCATTACCAAACGGTCGGGAGGCTTCCGACCCATCCTGGACCCTTCCGACCCATCCTGGACCTCCGTCGCCTCAACAAGTTCATCCTCAAAGAGAAATTCAGGATGTATTCCCTGAGCACCATCCTTCCTCTGATCCAGCACGGCGACTGGATGGCGTCCCTGGACTTGCAGGACGCATACACCCACATCCGCATCCACAAATCGCACAGGAAGTTCCTTCGTTTCCAAGTGCTGAACCAACACTACCAGTACAGAGTCCTACCCTTCGGTCTGTCCCCCGCCCCACGGGTCTTCACGAAGTGCGTGGCCGTAGCAGCGGCACACCTCAGGAGGCAGAACATAGCGGTCTTCCCATATCTCGACGACTGGCTCCTCACGGCCCCCTCAGCCCAAGAGCTTCGGAGGTCCATGCAGACATCCATGACGCTGCTGTCCTCCTTGGGATTCGTCATCAACCTCAACAAATCACAGCTCTCACCTACCCAGAGGCTAGAATTCATAGGGGCTGTGATAGACACGACGATTTCAAAGGCTTACCTTCCAGAGCGCAGACTCTGCACCATCACAACGCTAGCGAGCGGGGCAGCCAAGGCAGCGGCCTTACCTGCCAAGGACATCCTATGCCTTCTGGGGCACATGGCAGCCGCCACTTCAGTCCTCCCCACGGCGAGGTTGCGAATGCGCCCACTCCAGTGGCATCTACGCGACCATTGGAGCCAGAGTGGTCAACCTCTCTCCACCTCAATCAGAATGACTCCTCAAATCCACACCCAGCTTCACTGGTGGACATCGCCAGCGAACCTGTCGGTGGGGAAGGACATCCACCCTCGCGAGCATCAAATTGTTCTAACCACAGAGGCATCAAACACTGGTTGGGGCGCCCACATGCTATCCCTGAGCACCCAGGGGAATGGTCCAAGCATGAGAGGCGTCTGCACATCAACCTCCTCGAACTACGGGCCATGAGATATGCCCTCACAGCGTTTCTCCAACAACTCTACGGGAAGTCGATCCTCCTCCAGACGGACAATCAGGTGGCCATGTTCTATATCAACAAGCAAGGGGGCACCGGCTCTCGCACCCTCTGCAAGGAGGCCACACTGATATGGACCCTAGCTTTGAGAAACGGCTGCCACCTTCGAGCGTCATACCTTCCAGGGGATCAGAACACCCTGGCAGACAGACTGAGCAGGCAGCTCCAGCCACACGAATGGGCCCTACACCGCAATGTCTCCGACAACCTCTTCCGGGTCTGGGGGTCCCCGGACATCGACCTCTTCGCCACGGAATGGAATACCAAATGCCCGCTGTTCTGCTCCAGGCACCCGTCGACCAAGAGACTGGCAGCGGATGCATTCGACGTTTGTTGGGGGGAGTGGGCACTGGTGTATGCGTTCCCCCCCAACACCCCTCATCTCAGCGACCTTACAAAGGATTGTCCAGGACAAAGCGGAAGCCATCCTGGTGGTCCCTCACTGGCCGCGCCAAATGTGGTTCGCCCTGCTATCACGCCTGGCGCTGGGAGAGCCAAAACGACTGCCAACCAGACCGGACCTACTGACACAGGACGAGGGCAGGATACAGCACCCCAACCTTGGAGCCCTGTCTCTCACTGCCTGGAGGTTGAGCGGGTAAGCCTTTCCAATCTCCAACTACCCAACGAAGTGCAGGACGTACTGCTAGCGGCCAGACGGCCTTCCACCAGAAAGTCCTATGGCCTTAAATGGAGAAGATTCAGCATCTGGTGCACGGACCAAGACCTTGAGCCCACCACATGCCCGCTCCCCTACGTCCTGCAATACCTCAAGACTCTGTCTAACCTGGGCCTACAGACACAGTCCATCCGAGTCCATCTCTCGGCGATAGCGGCCTACCACTCACCGCCGACGGGGGCCACTTCCATCGGGGCACTGCCCCTAACGTCACGCTTTATGAAGGATCTTTCAAATCTGAAGCTCCCAATCAGACGACCGGTGCCGTCTTGGGACCTTAACACGGTCCTTCAATGCCTGACACAGGAGCCCTTTGAACCGCTCCAGTCAGCCGACATGAAGTTCGTCTCCTGGAAGACTCTATTTCTCGTGGCCATCACGTCCGCTAGGAGGATTAGCGAGTTACACGCGCTGGTCTCGCATCCTCCCTACACACAGCTACACCACAGCCACGCTTCTCTCAGGACTAACCCAAAATTCGTGCCGAAAGTGTCTTCCGCATTCCATGTCAACCAGTCCATTGAGCTTCCATCTTTCTTCCCAGAACCTCACTCCTCGGATGAGGAGTGACGCCTGCACACCCTCGACTGCCTCAGGGCACTCCGAATCTACTTGCAAAGAACACAGGCCACACGACAAGGCGAACAGCTCTTCGTCTCCTTCGATCCGAACAGACCTGGGAGGCCTGTCAACAAGAGGACGTTGTCCCACTGGGTCTCTGCCTGTGTCGCCTATTGTCTCGACCCATCAAGCAAAAAGGGCCTCCCAAGAGTGGGCCCCCACCATCTCAGGGCTCTGGCTACGTCCATTGCCAATCTCCGCGCTGTGCCACTAGCCGATGTTTGCAGAGCGGCCACCTGGTCCTCACCGCACACTTTTCAGAGACACTATTGCCTTGACCTCCGCGTTCAGGAGGATTGCGCGCTTGGAGCGGCCGTCCTCTCCACGGCCTTGAATCGCAACTGAACACTGCCCCTGCCCCATAAGGGCAGCTCAATGGCAGTATCTTCTACTGTTTGGGACAGTTGACAATCTAACACTTCACTGGGATTATTTGCAATGTTGCCTGTTAACATCACTGTTGCATTGTTGCTCTTCTTGCACTGTTATTGCTGTTTTGCACTGTTACATTACTGTTGCATTATTGCACTGTTATTGCTGTTTGCACTGTTGCCACTTCTTGCTCTGTTACGGGTTGTTGTTGCACTGTTACCACTTAGGCGGTACTCCGCCGGGTCGTTTGGGTAGCACCTTGCACCTTTCCACTGTTCCTGAATAAATGTGCACTGGTTAACCGTTGACCTTAGTCTCTGACCCTTTCTGGTACATACTCGGGCCTCCTCCCCCCAGCAAGTCTAGCTAGGGAGACACCAGGTGTGGCAGACGCAATCCTGCTTGTCCATGGAGAAAACGGGGTTACTTACCTGTAACTGGAGTTCTCCGTGGACAGCAGGATAAGTCAGCCACACAATCCCACCCACCTCCCCTGGAGGAGGCCACCTGAGGACTCCGTCCCCTAGCCGTTGGAATAGCTTGGAACATACTGGTGGCTAGGGGGTGGAACTGTAGGGTGGGCTACCTGGGCTACCTGGGCGGGCTCAGAAAGTCTTTCTGAGCTCTAGAGAGCACTTCCGTACTTGGCGCCGCCCGGAGGACGACACCAGGTGTGGCTGACTTATCCTGCTGTCCACGGAGAACTCCAGTTACAGGTAAGTAACCCCGTTGTCTGGGCTTCCAAGATAGTATTTTTCAACAACACCCAAGCTTAATGTAAGTCTTTAACCTTTGCAACTGCTCCTTTTAGTTTTTTCTTAACTATTTTCCTCATTTTATCATAGTCTCCTTTTCGAAAGTTAAAAGGTAGTACTGTGGATTTCCTTACTATCCCTCCTCCACTAATTAAATCAAAGGTGATCATGCTATGATCACTATTGCCAAGTGGCCCCAACACCCTTATCTCTTGCACTAGATCTGGTGTTCCACTAAGGACTAGGTCTAATATGGCTTCCCCTCTGGTCGGTTCATGAACCAGCTGCTCCAAGAAGCAGTCATTTATGTCATCTAGGAACTTTATCTCCCTAGCATGTCCTGCTGTGACACTGACCCAGTCGATACCGGGGTAATTGAAATTGCCCATTATTATTACCGCGCTGTAACTTTTGTTAGCTTCCTTAATTTCTTTGAGCATTTCATCATCCATTTGTTCATTCTGGCCAGGCGGTCGATAGTACACCCCCACTGCCATCGCTTTCCCCTTTTTACATGGAATTTCAATCCATAGAGATTCTATAGCAAATTTTGTTTCCTGCAAAACTTTAATCCTTTCTGAGTCAATGCCCTCTCTAACATAGAGCGCAACCTCTCCACCAATTTGATCAGCTCTATCATTGCGATATAGTTTGTACCCAGGTATCACAGTGTCCCACTGGTTGTCCTCCTTCAACCATGTCTCTGATATGCCAATCACATCTAACCTCTCATTTAGTGCTATATATTCTAACTCTCCCATCTTATTTTTTAGACTTCTAGCATTTGCATACAAGCATTTTAGAGACTGTATTTTATTCATATTAATTTGGCGATTGGTAGACATGGGTAATTTGGGATCTTTAAGCTCTGTCTGCTCCATACTCGAGGGCATTTGGGCTACTTTACTCTTTTTGGAACCTCTCTGCTTTTGGTAGTATCTTTCAAGGATACATTCTTCCGAACCATCTGCTCTTGGGCAACTGTCGGCTTTCCCCTATTATCTAGTTTAAAAGCTGCTCTATCTCCTTACATAAGAACATAAGATATGCCATACTGGGTCAGACCAAGGTCCATCAAGCCCAGTATTCTGTTTCCAACAGTGGCCCATCTAGGTCATATGTACCTAGCAGTTTCCCCAAGAGACACAAGTTCCACAATGCTTGTACTGTGTCAAGCATTGATATCTTCGGTCACTTCTTAATAATGGTTTATGGACCTTTCCTCCAGGAACTTGTCCAAACCTTTTTTAAACCCAGCTACACTAACAGCCTTTACTACATCCTCCGGTAACAAATTCCAGAGTTTGATTACACGTTGAGTGAAAAAATATTTTCTTGTATTAGTCTTAAATAGTTTACCCTGTAGCTTCATTGCATGTCCCCTAGTCTTTCTATATTCTGATAAGGTAAACAATCGATCTACGTTTACCCGTTCCACTCCGTTCATTAATTTATAGACTTCTATCATATCTCCCCTCAGCCGTCTCTTTTCCAGGTTAAAGAGCCCTAACCTTTTTAGCCTTTCTTCATAGGAGTATCCTTCCATCCCCTTTACCATTTTGGTGGCTCTTCTCTGTACCTTTTCTAAAATCGCTATATCCTTTTTAAGATACGGCGACCAGAATTGCACACAATATTCAAGGTGCGGTCTCACCATGGAACGATATAGAGGCATTATAATATCTTTTGTTTTATTTTCCATTCCTTTCCTTATCATACCTAGCATTCTATTTGCTCTCTTGGCCGCCGCTGCACACTGGGCTGAGGGTTTTAACATGGTATCCACAATGACGCCTAAATCTTTTTCCTGGATGGTGGTTCCTAATGTGGAACCTTGCATCGTGTAACCATAGTTTGGGTTGTTCTTCCCTAGGTGCATAACCTTGCATTTGTCCACATTAAATTTCATCTGCCATTTTGATGCCCAGTCTTCCAATTTATCAAGATCCTCTTGCAATTTTTCACAATCCTCTTGGGTTTTAACAACTTTAAATAGTTTTGTCTCATCTGCAAATTTGATAACCTCACTCGTTATTCCACTTTCCAGGTCTTTTATGAATATGTCAAAAAGCAGCGGACCCAGCACAGATCCCTGGGGTACACCACTATTCACCTTTCTCCATTGGGAAAATTGGCCATTTAGCCCTACCCTCTGCTTTCTATCTTTTAACCAGTTCCTGATCCACAATAGTACACTGCCTCCTATCCCATGACTCTTTAGTTTTGCCAAAAGTCTCTGATGAGGGACCTTGTCAAAGGCTTTCTGAAAGTCCAGATACACAATATCAACCGACTCACCTTTGTCCACCTGTTTATTCACTCCTTCAAAAAAACATAACAGATTAGTAAGACAAGATCTTCCTTGTCTAAAGCCATGTTGGCTGTCTCTCATTAGGTTGTGACTATCTACATGCTGAGTAATTGTATTCTTTATGATGGTTTCTACCATTTTTCCTGGTACTGACGTCAGGCTCACCGGTCTGTAGTTTCCCAGATCACCCCTGGAACCTTTTTTAAAAATTGGTGTTACAATTGGCGATCCTCCAATCTTCAGGTATTAGAGATGATTTTAATGATAGTTCACAGATTACTGATAGCAGTTCTGCAATCTCATATTTCAGTTCTTTCAACACCCTTGAATGTATACCATCCGGCCCAGGTGATTTGCTACTCTTCAGTTTATCTAATAGTTGTAAGACATCTTCGCGATATATCGATATTTCCTTCAATTCTTCTGCATCTTTAAATACCACTTCAGTCATGGGTAACATCCTTACATCTTCCTCAGTAAAGACCGAAGCAAAGAATTCATTCAGTCTCTCCGCTATCGCCTTGTCGCCTCTTAGTGCTCCTTTAACCCCTTTATCATCTAATGGACCAACTGACTCTCTCACAGGTTTTTTGCTACGAATGTACTTGAAAAGGTCTTTATTTCGCGTTTTTGCTTCCGCAGCAAGCTTCTTCTCAAATTCTCTCTTTGCCTGCCTTATCAATGCCTTGCATTTGACTTGCCAGTGTTTGTGCTGTTTCCAGGTTTCGTCGTTTGGCTCTTTTTTCCATTTCCTGAAAGATGCTTTTTTGGCAACAACAGCCTCTCTGACCTCACCTTTAAACCATGCTGGCAGTTTTTTGGACTTCCTTCCACTTCTTTTAAAGCGTGGGATACAGCTGGTCTGGGCTTCCAAGATAGTATTTTTCAACAACACCCAAGCTTGATGTATATCTTTAACCTTCGCAACTGCTCCTTTTAATTTTTTCTTACCTGTTTTCCTCATTTTATCATAGTCTCCCTTTCGAAAGTTAAAAGGTAGTACTGTGGATTTCCTTTTTAAAGGTTAATGCCAGCAGCCTGGTTCCATCCCGCTTAAGGTGAAGCCAGTCCCTTCGGAAGAGCTTCTCCTTTCCCCAGAATGTACCCCAGTTCCTAACAAATCCCAAACCCTCATCTCTGCACCGTTGTCTCATCCACGCATTGAGATTCCGGAGCTCTGCCTGCCTTTTGGGTCCTGCATGTGGAACAGGAAGCATTTCGGAGAATGCTACCCTGGAAGTTCTGGATTTCAACTTCCTACCTAAAAGCCTAAATTTAGCCTCCAGAACCTCCCTACGACATTTTCCTATGTCATTGGTACCGACATGTACCAAGACAGCAGACTCCTCCCCAGCACTATCTAAGACCTTATCTAGGTGGCGTGTGAGGTCCGTCACCTTCGCACCAGGCAGGCATGTTACCAGGCGATCCTCATGTCCACCAGCCACCCAGCTATCTACATGCCTAATGATCGAATCACCAACTATAACGGCTATCCTAACCCTTCCCTCATGGGCACATGGCCCTGGAGAAACTTCCTCGGTGCGAGAGGGTTTTACATCACCTGGAGGACAGGTCCTAGTTACAGGATCACTTCCTGCCACACCAGGGTGATGCTCTCCTGCCACGTGACCTCTCTCCTCCATGGCAACAGTGATGCTGCCATGAGGTAGTAGCACATCTCCGCAAGCAGAATATCTCCATTTTTCCCTACCTGGACGACTGGCTCCTCACAGCCCTTTCGGCCCCGGAGCTGCAGGAGTCCTTGCGGAAAACAACGGACCTGATTTCCTCCTTGGGGTTTGTCATCAACTTCAGCAAGTCACCCCTCACGCCTTCCCAGAGGCTAGAATTCATCGGGGCAGTAATCGACACCCGGGTCTCGAAAGCCTACCTTCCTGAACGCAGACTGCTTGCCATCACTTCCCTAGTGTCCAGTTCGGCCACGACAGGAACCTCCTTGGCTCGGTCCATTCTATGCCTACTCGGCCACATGTCGGCCACAACATCAGTCCTTCCCGTTGCGAGGTTGAAGATGCGTGCACTCCAGTGGCAGCTGCTTACCCACTGGAACCAACACTCTCAACCCCTCTCCACCCGCATCCCAATGACTCCCCAGATCAGGACTCAACTACACTGGTGGACAGTACCGATGAACCTCTCGCGAGGCAAAGACATCCACACGCACGAACACCAGGTGATCCTCACCACAGACGCATCCAACTCTGGCTGGGGCGCGCTCATTCTGCAGTTCAGCACCCAGGGAGCGTGGTCCCTGCAAGAGTGACTCATGCACATTAACCTTCTCGAGCTAAGGGCCATCAGATACGCTCTCAAAGCGTTCCTACTGCATGTACGCGGCAAGTCCATCCTCATCCAGACGGACAATCAGGTGTCCATGTTTAACGTCAACAAACAAGGGTGAACCGGCTCCCGTTCCCTCTGCAGGGAAGCCCTACGGATATGGTCTCTGGCCTTAAACAACATGCGCAGTCTCCGTGCCTCCTATCTCCCGGGAGATCAGAACACCTTGGCGGACAGACTAAGCAGACAGTTGCAACCACACGAATGGACTCTCCTCCCAGAGGTCTCCGACAGTCTCTTCCGGCACTGGGGATCACCAAGCATCGACCTATTCGCCACGGAACAGAATACCAAATGCCTCCTGTTCTGCTCCAGTCATCCGTCACCCAAAAGGTTGGCAGCGGATGTATTCGACGTATACTGGGGGGAGTGGTCTCTAGTGTATGCCTTCTCTCCGACCCCCCCCCCCCCCTTGTCCCAGTGACACTTCAACGGATCGTGCACGACAAAGCTCACGCCATCCTGGTGGTTCCCCACTGGCTGCGTCAGATGTGGTTTGCTCTTCTCCTACGCTTAGCACATGGGGCCACGAAACGCCTGCCCCTCAGACCGGATCTACTAACGCAGAACGGAGGCAACACGAGGCACGCCAACCTCAAAGTCCTAGCTCTCACTGCCTGGATATTGAACGACTGAGCCTTTCTACACTCCAACTACCCACAGAGGTGCAGGACGTAGTTCTGGCGGCCAGGAGACCCTCCACCAGAAAGTCCTACGGTCTCAAATGGAAGAGGTTCAGCATCTGGTGTGCAACGCAGGGCCTGGAACCCACTATGTGTCCACTCCCCAGCGTCCTTCAGTACCTCAGTTCTCTATCCAACCTTGGCCTGAAAACGCAATCCAACCGGGTCCATCTGTCTGCGATCGCTGCTTTTCATGCACCGCCTGAGGGAGCCAGCTCTATCGCATCTCTGCCCCTGACAACCCGATTCATAAAGGGGCTGGCAAACCTAAAAACCCCCAGTCAGGCACCCGGTTCTACTTTGGGACCTCAACACGGTCCTCCAACGCTTAACATAGGAACCCTTCGAGCCACTCCAGTCCGCCAACATGAAGTTTGCTTCCTGGAAAACGCTGTTTCTGGTAACCATCACATCTGCCAGGAAGATCAGCGAACTGCAAGCACTGGTAGCGCACCTTCCTTACACGCAGCTGTACCAGGACCGCGCATCCCTGAGGACCAACCCAAGGTTCGTGCCTAAAGTGCCATCTGTTTTCCACGTCAGTCAATCCATCGAGCTCCCCTCTTTTTTCCCGGAGCCTCATGCATCAGCCGAAGAGCGGCGCTTGCACACTCTGGACTGTCTCCGGGCTCTTCGGATCTACCTGAACAGAACACAGGCCATCCGGAAGGGCGAACAACTATTCGTATCTTTCGACCCAAACAGGTCCAGTAGGCCCGTCAACAAGAGGACTCTTTCCCACTGGGTGACCACCTGTGTCTCCTATTGCCGCAACCCTACAGGCACCCAGACGCATCCAAGAGTGGGCCCTCAACAGCTCTGAGCGCTATCCACCTCAATAGCCAACCTTTGCTCTGTCCCACTGATTGATGTCTGCAGAGCGGCCACATGGTCCTCCCCGCACACCTTCCAGAGACACTACTGCCTTGACCTCAGGTCCCAGGAGGACTACGCCCTAGGCACGGCCGTCCTCGCTACCGCAGCGGAGGCGCACTGTCCATGACTCACAAAGATTGTTAAGAACCATTGACTCTTGCACTGTTATTGCTGCCTGTACCACAGTTATTGCTACCTGTTGCACATCCTTGCACAGCCTGTTATTGCACTACTATCTCTTGCACATCACAATTGTTGGCATTGATTGCACTGTTGGGTGATTCCCGCCATTCTACCTTATTGCTGCCTGTTGCGCATCTTGCACAGCCTGTTATTGCATTACTGTCTCTTGCACATCACAGTTGTTGACACTGTTGCACTGTTGGGTGAACGATTTGTTGCGCTATTGCGCTGTTTACACTGTTCCCACTTTGAGTAAAGAAACTTGACCCTACTCCACGTCTATTAGCATGCCTCACGCTTCCCTCCTCCACCTCAGCATGCACCTGCAGCTAGGGAGACAGCAGCTGTGGCTGACACAATCCTGCTAGTTCATGGAGAAAGCAAAGTTACTTACCTGTAACAGGGGTTCTCCGTGGACAGCAGGATAAGTCAGCCACACAATCCCACCCGCCTCCCCTGGAGGAGGTCAGCCTGACGGAGCCCGCTCCCTAGCCGTTAAGACTAACTAGGAACAGACTGGATGGCTAGGGGGCGGGCCGGTGAGGTGGGCTACCTGGACATGCTCAGAAAGGTCCACCTTTCTGAGCTCTGGAGAGCACTTCCGTATCCATGGCGCCGCCCGGAGGACGTCACCAGGTGTGGCTGACTTATCCTGCTGTCCACGGAGAACCCCTGTTACAGGTAAGTAACTTCGCTGAATGGATTTCCTAGAAGAAAAACTAGTGTAATCTTGATGGGTGTTCATGCACTTTAAAAGGCCATTGAGCTTGCCAGCAAATTTCCTCTTGAAAGTGTAATTAAAGGGGTAGGGCACAGGGAAGCTGCAGCCGCTCTAGGGAATAGTTGGGAAATCCACACACTAACACCAGGCCCTGGTGACTTTGAAGGGTCATGGGGAACCAGCACGCTTCCTCCTCCAGAATCCAAGCAGGTCACTTCATTTAGTATTGAACATTAGTTTTTACTTTTTTTAAAACAATTCTATTGTTTTCTCCTGTTTTTCAGAGCCAGCTTTTTGAGAAATCACATCAGAGAGACTGAGTAAGGAACATTGGAGGGAAGGGAAAAGCTCTTTGTCTTAAGATAGAATGTAAGGGAATAACTACCTTCTTAAGGCAAGAAGTAATACTGTTATTTAATTATTCTCTCTGCAGATGTTGAGGTTTTTCTTTCTTTTATAATTTTTAAAATAGTTTTAGTAGTTCATTTTACATTAATGACTATAGATGAAAACAGAGATATTAGTATGGTCTGCAGCCCCTAGTTTTCTGTAATTCTGTGCAGATAGCATCTGGTGTACAATTGTCTTTTATTTTTTAAAATGTTTTTCCTACTTAAAATAAACCCAAACACAATACATTTTAGACGAGAAGCTGTAGAATGACAGAAAATGGCAATCCTGTGCTGTTGGGGGTTGCCAGTAACCTATTAAATGTATTTAGAGGGGAGGAAGTGTGTTTTACGTGGTGGACTGTTGGCATGAGTCCCTGGTTAAGAAATTGGCAGCATCTTCATTTGAACATAGTACAGACTGAAATGGTTACTGTCTGTAGAAACAAACATCAAATTCTTGAGGTTTTGGCAGGTAAATGAACACTTGTTGAGAAAGCAGACCAATCATGATCACCTTAATGAGGTGGAAAAACCCTTTTGTCATCTCTGCAGGAGCTTAGAGATTTACATTAGAGTCCAAAAGGAGGTGGATGACTGTAAAACAAGGTTTAAAGTAAATAGCCCTTCGTGAATTATATTCATTATGATAAGCAAATTTTTAATAGTGGGTAAAGAGGCTGCTTTTACTGGTGATCTGCAGTTCTGCTTGGACAAGCAGAATAAGTCAGTCACTCATAGGTGTTTGTCATCCGATAGCACTGGGAACAGAAGTAGTTCTCTTTTTTTTTTTTTTTTTTTCTTACACCCAAGTCCCTCTGAGCCTGTGCCACCCTCCTCCATCCCAAGGCCATCCCACTTCCTGCCTCAGTCTTTTACATTTGCCATATCTAATGGACAGATTTACAGCTCTCCTTACCTCCAACAAAGAAGATGCCCTCCAAGCCCACTGTAGACTTTCATGATGGTCCCCAAACCAGTTTTCAATTAGTGCCCAGCTCGCATGATTGATATAGACTCTGATGCTGTGGCTCCACTCACCACATGGAGATCTGTTCTCACTGCAAAAGGATGTCCCCAAGGGCCAGAAAACGCTGAAAAAACATCCTCAAGGACTTCTTGGCTGAGACCTCCATTGACGCTTTGGTCCCAAGCCCTTCCTCCATATCATCTTCCAAAATCAGCATGACTCTGGAGAGGGACTGCACAACCCCAGGCAACAGGGATAACCCATCTTGTGTTCCTCAGACTGCCAAAACTCACTGTAGAAGTCCTCTCCACTGTGGCTCAGCAGACCACCACAACTACAGACAGCAAAGACAGTAACGCCTCTGCTTTAGCTCCTCCTTGTTGGATCACCTGCTGATAGACTCTGCTCCTACGTTGACGCAGCTGTCTTCTCTGCACTGCCGCACAGGGGATTTTCTTCCTTCTCTCCACATCAACGCAGCCCCGATAGCACTGCCCATGGTCACGCCTGCCAGTGCTAGGAATTTCCTTTTCTTTTTCTACTACAGCTGCCACAGATTGGAGGGCTCCCCCCCCCCCCCCATATGCTGAGGATTGGGCAGGCTCCAATATTTCAGAACTCTGGTGCAGAGGCTCCACTTTCCGCTGGCGCTCCAGCTTCACCCCCAAGCAAGCAGCAGACGCACGCACACTCCTCTACCTCCAAGGGCACAGGAAGGACACAAAGGGGATACCAAAGAACAACATAAACACTGGCTGCTCCCCTGCAAGTTGTGGCCAAGCCGCCACAGCAGCATCTACTGGACTCTTTTGGCAGATTCATGGCACAACACCTCCCAACACTAGTGACTCTGCCTTTCCAGATACTGCCTAGGTCACCAAAACTAGGACCACTTCTGATAAGACCATCACCCCACCTTCACCAGCACTACTCTCTCTGACCTCAATCTTCTAACCATAACCAAACCACACCAAAGAGAAAGGGAGAGATCCACAATTCTGAAAGCCTCACCTGGGAGTCGGACAGTTTCAATAGAGTCTGCATGCCAGCCTCACTGCCCTCCCTGGGCATCCCATCCGATATGCCTCCACCATTTCCCCCGGAGGATCTCTCTTATTCCATATTCCTCCAAAATCTTGCCTCGCAGCTATAGCTCTCACCAAAGGACACATCGGACCTTAGGAACAAAGTGTTGGGCATCCTCAAATATCTGGATGCCCGAAGGGCCCTGGTGACAATGCCCATGTACAAATTTCATCTCCACTGCAAAGGTAAACTCTGGCAGATGCCCTTTTCTGGAACAATCGCCACATGGAAAACCCTCTTCCTTGTGGCTATCGCCTCAGCCAAATGCATCAGTAAGCTACCATGCCCTCATCAACTAGCTCCACCATGACTAAGCCACACTTGGGACTCACCCCAGAGTGCTTCCAAAAGTAGCATCAACCAAGCCATTGTGCTTCCTAGCTTCTGCCCCGAGCCATATGCCATGCTGGAAGAACAGCTCCTACACGCCCTGGATTGTTCCTACATTGACAAAATGAAACCCTCCAGAAAGGCATCTCGGCTCTTCTTTGCTTATGAGCCAAATAGGCTGAACACCCTGGTGAAAGCTTGTGAGTCTCTTCTTCTGTGTGGCTGACTCATCCTGCTTGTCCAAGGAGAAAGCAAAGCTAGTTCTCCGTGATTGTCGGGATATCTCTAGCCATGCCTGCCCACCAAGCTAGGGACTGACTGAGGCAGGAAGTGGGATGGCCCTGGGATGGAGGAGATTGACTCATGATCTGAGGAACTGCTTCTTAAAAAAATTGCTCTGAGTTATGGAAGAGTTACTTCCAATCCCAGTGCAATCTGATGACATCTATATGTGCCTGACTTATCCTGCTGCTCACAGAGAACCCCTGTTATATAGGTAAGTATCCTTGCTTTCTCTACTGTGTTTAAAACAACTGCAATCCTCACCCCTCTCTTGAAATTTACAAAAGATCCAGTTAGTTTTGGTAGCATTACGCATAGAGTTGGGTAACTGCATTCACAGGATTTTAGCTAATTAGTAAAAAAGAAACATTTCCATTTAAGCAAAATGCTGTTTGCACTATGTAAATGAAATATGTTTTAAACAGCTTAGTGCACTTTTTTTCTTTGTAAAAAGAAAAAAACCCTCAGACATCATGCCCCATGCTACAAAATCAATTTTCCTTTCTTTTTCTAATCATGATTTTCAAAATGAATCGCGCCTTAGTTGACGGCAGAGTGTGGTGACCCCCTCTTTCCTCCCCAGAGGTTCACCTTTGCTATCCCTGAAGCTGGCATTAGCGATTTATTTTTTGGAGGGAGGGAAGAAGTGTTTGGTAGAAGAAAACGTCACCCAAGAAAACCTGGACCAATGTCCATTTTAGTCAGGCCAGGTTCCAGGTGTCCTAGCTTCTGCCCCGAGCCATATGCCATACTGAAAGACCAGCTGATGGAAGAGTTAATGATCCCATATTGAGGAAGATAGTCTCACTGTCCTGTTCCCTTGATGTTCACCCTAAAATAAGATGCTGTCAGCTTGTTTTTCCTTTTTGTGGGGCGAGGGATAGAGTGGTGGTAATTAGGTTATAAAGTGAGCCCAATAAGTTCTAGGGTTTTCTCCTCTTATTCCAGATCCTGATTGATGTGCCCGGGCTCATAGATTTTTTTCTTCAGACATAATCATCACTGATTGCAAAGCTTCTGTATCTTGCTGTCGATGGATGATTGTTGCGTTGCTGAGTATGAGCAATCGCAACCTGCTTAGAATCCAGTTTTTCCCAAGGCCAACAAGGGGTCCTTTACAGTTTGACCTTTTACTTGGTGTAAGAATTATCTGGAAAAAATGGCAACATACACAAGCCTTCAAAACCTCACAGGCGCATTCTTCGGATGCCAAATATCAGGGGAAATCATTTGGGAAGTGATGGTTTTGGGCTCTGCCTCTTCTTATAGTAAACAGAATATTTGCAGAAACCAAGGTGTTCTCTTGCTCTGTTGCCTCATCAGAGTCAGTGATACGATTTGAAAGGCACAGTATCAGGAGTCTTAAACTGGGAATTGAAAAGCTCATGGCATATATTGCTGTGGCATGGTAGCAACAGATACATTGCCTAGAGACGATAGGGCTAGCATGAGCTGATACGCACCCCCACCACAAGGGTTCAGCCTGGCAGGGTCTTGGGCTGGAAGGGAAGGAATGTCTATTTGTGGAGCATGGTTTTAAGGCCAGTACGCCCAGCCCACATTACTCCTATTCTAGAAGAACTCCAAGTATGGACAGGTTGATGCTGTTGAACATGCAAGAAATGGCAGAGCCTTTAATGCCATATTCTGAAATTTCTCTGCTATCTCTCTGGGAAGTGTTGCATGTAACTCAACAGCCCCTGTCTGATGCAGAAGAATAAATCTGCTGATGCCAGGGAAGGGGGAAAAAGAATGGACTAGGTGACCTCTGGTTGCACTGGGGTTTTCCCCTCTGCCAGAGGGAGGCAGTAGTCCATTTTGATTCAAACGTGATCCCAACCCAAGTCTATCAATGAGTTTGGAGAGGACTTGGGAGTCCAGTTAGGTTTGTCTATAAAAATTTCAAGCCATTCTCCTGTAAGGGAGGAAGAGTTAAACTGCTCTGATGTTTCATGGCTAAAGGGCAGTTTAACAAATTATTAATGAAATCAAATCCAATCAAACTTCTTTACTTTTTCCTTTCCTTTGCTCGTTCTTTTTCTACCTCTTGTATCTTTCTCATATTCCTCTGGGACAGAGTCCAGGAAGACTAAGGAGCATAAGGAAGAGGAAGGATTAGCGCTGATGTGCTTTTTGGGTAATCCTTATCATAAGTACAGAGCGTGAAGGTCAGCCAGAGATGTCGTCTCCTTTTTAAAATGCTACTGGACCTATGCATCGCTATCCAAAGACACGTAAGAGACGGTCCTTCCTTCCTTTTATGCAGTTTAGTCTAGTTGGGACCAATGTACATGACAAATGATCATACAATAAATTTTATGGAGACAGAATTGAACTCTCCCTTTCAAGGCTGCTCTTAAATCTTATCAGACCAAACCCATGCCAAAAAGCACTACCTACAGTATCTATCTTAGAATAGGAAAAAGCAAATTGCCCGTGAAGGAAACAATGGGGTTTTTTGTTGGATTGTTTGTCATGAAAGGAAAACCTCTCTCGGAACAAACCCTCCAGTTTATTCTATTTAAAAAGCCTACCTTGCTCTATATCCCGATCCAATGTGTAAAGATGCACCAAGCAAAACACACGTATAAACTTATCTTGAACAGAGGGGAGTTCCCTGAGAGGTAGAGAAGAACCGTTGATGCATTCAGTACCAGCGGAGACTGTCTGCCGAAGTCCACCACCATTCAGACTCATGAGATAGAACACATGGGTAAGCACTTGAAATTCATGCAAGCTTAATCAACCTATGCAGAACCCATTGGTTATATAGATGCACTAGAAGTCAATGCCTTAATTACCAGAAACATTAAAAGTCCAAGCGACACAGCACCATGTTTCGAGCCATAGAGCACTCGAAGCTCTTCTTCAAGCAAAGTGTATGAAGAGAATTCCTCCTAGAGCATGCATGTAATGCAAAGTCATTTAAAGGTTGCCGATGGGCTGACCCTAATCCATCCGATATTCAGTGCATCAACGGTTCTTCTCTACCTCTCAGGGAACTCTCCTCTGTTCAAGATAACTTTATACATGTGTTTTGCTTGGTGCGTCTTTACACATTGGATCGGGATATAGAGCATGGTAGGCTTTTTAAATAGAATAAACTGGAGGGTTTGTTACGAGAGAGGTTTTCCTTTCATGGCAAACAATCCAATAAAAAAAAACATTGTTTCCCTCATAGGCACGTTGCTTTTTCCTATTCTAAGATAGATAGGTAGTGCTTTTGGCATGGGTTTGATCTAACTTTTCATTTTGGATTTTGTTTTAGTCTGGACATTCAATCTCTCTTTTTATAGCTTAAAACTTATCAGACTGGTTTTGAATATGGTCAGAGGGGGAAGGAAGGCTGTTCTAAGCAAGGTGGAAAGTGCAGAGTTGGGGGGGATGGTGATGGAGAAAGGCACAAGGAAGGGCATATGGAAAGAGGTAGTGAAGGCTTGCAGACGTATTGGGTCAGGAGAGCTGGAAATATATATGTGAAAGCAGATGAAGAGCCAGTGTTGTGAGTTCAGATGTTACGTGGCTAAAACTACCTCGAAGGAAGATGCCATGTAGCGGGATTTTGACGTGGAGGGCGATAAGTGGATGAGTGTTTTTGGTAGTATGCTTGGAACGGAAGCGGTAGATTTTGGCTCTTTAAAGAGGAAAAATACACACTTCAGCTGTGCTTGGATGTCTGTAGAGGAGAGAGTTGCATCAAAAATGACCCCAGGATTGTTGGCCATTGGAATCACAAGGATGAGCGTGCCTTCCATAGGGATAGAAAAAGAAAGTGATGTCAGACAAGCAAACTGAGATTTTGGACTGGAGTCTTGGTGCAGTTTCTGGTGAAGAGGCAGATCTGAGAATCATCAGCATAAAGCTGGTTCTGGAAGTCATGGGAGGAGCCTTGATGTTTACTGACTAATAGTGGCATAGACTTGGAGAAAGAACCACCAAAAGGATACACTAAAAGCTCAATTGGAGAGAGAGGCGGAAACTGAGGATGGAGCAGAGTCCTGAAATTCAATTGACTACTGCGGGCCAAGTTCTATATGGTGGTTAGCAGTGTCCAAAGCAGCAGGTAGGCCAGGGAGGATCAGGATTCAGTAAAGTCTTTGTCTTGGCCATAAACAGGTCACTGGAGAGTTTGGCGAGAGTAAGAGCCAGAGCAGAGCAGATCTAGGAAGATGGAAAGTTGAGGCAGCAGGGAGGAGTGACATGGTTGAGTAGTTTGGATATGAAAGGTAGAAGGAAGATGGAGCAAGAGCCAGGGTAAGTAGGATCCTGTAAAGGCTTCTTAAGGAGCTGTATGAAAGAAGAAGGAGCAGTTGTAATGACAAGTAATAGAACAAACGCGTGTCAGATGGAGGGGATGACTTCAGTGGCGAGAGAAATGAGAGGTTGTATGGGAATGGGTTCAAAGGAACCAGTACTGAGTTTGGAGAAGAAGAGAGGCAGGGTCCCATTCACTAAGCGGGGGAGGGGAGGGTAAGAAGCTGCATAAAGGTTGGCAGTATGTACATGGATAAATCACTGTCTTAGTGGCTTACGCATGGACAGGCAAGGTTTGGGCAGAGCATGTATAAATGATAAAATACTGTAATTTACATGTTTTCTGGGAAGATGTAGACACAGGCATTTTCACCAGCCATAGCGTTAGTGTAAGTAATTCATGCATGTTTTCAACCACTTACGTACCTTCCTTTATAAGTATGCATGAAGTGCGCAGGTGGAAATGCGGCTGACCTTTTATAAAATTACCCATCACATGTTAACGGCTCCTGGGGGGCGGGGTTGTGAAGCTTGTCTGCATGATCCTTGATACAGCGTAATGGAGAGGTGATTCCTTGGACAGAAGACTTGCCAGGCTGTATCTCACTAGGAAAGGAGAGAGAAACCTAAAACTGATATGAACACCGTAAATCCAAGTGGGACTTACAGGCACATTAGTCATTTACCTAGACTAGGGGTTCTTGGGGCACAATAGCCAGTCAGGTTTTTAGGGTAACCACAACTCTACATGAGAGAGATTTGCATATAATGGAGACAGTTACATGCAAATCTCTCTCATGTATAGTCATTGTGGTTATCCTGAAAACCTGACTGGTTAAGTGTGTCCCGAGGACTGGGCTGAGAAACCCTACCCTAGACAGTTGGGTTGGCCAAGATACAGAAAAATAGTAACTTGCTCCCACAGTGCCACATGGTGTCTGTGGCAGAGCTGGGATTGTATCCAATTGGAGAGAGAGAGAGCGTGACTTTCACAGTACTATAGAGAAGCATGCTGGCTGGGTTTTGAACCCAGGTTATGTGCTGCATAAGTCCCACCTCTCTGCCTTGTACATCCTCTAGTGACTGCTCAGCTTAGAAGATTTGGTTTGCTTCATCAGCTCAAATACGCCAGTGTACTCCCCCACTGGCATTCGGTGCAGCTGAAAGGGAGGAAAAGCTCTGAAGCTGAGGAGTGCTGACAGCAGCATAAATAAAGAAGTGAACAAATAAAGTTATCTGAGCAAAACAAACCAAAGTGAGAGAGATGTGATTGGCAGAAGGTTGCTTTGCAGATGGAACCAGGGAAGAAATGAAACTGGGTTACCTCTCTTCTCATGGGCTCCAGCTGGGACCACAAGGTCTGCACTGCCTAAACCACCTTCAGTCAGGTTACTAGCCAAAAGTACCATTTCTGCACTTCAGAAAAGATTCAGTAGGCCCAGCAACTGCTCACTACTAGGGTCAAGCGAGGGCTACCGACAGCCAAAGCATGAAAAACCAGCATATGATTCTGGAAGTAGAGAAGTAGCTCATGGTTACAGAAGCAACAATCTGAGAACCAAGGAAGCTTGGTTTGAATCCAACTGCTGTTCTTTGTGATCTTGAGCAAGTCACTTAACCCTCCATTGCTTCAGATACAGATTTAGATTGTAAACCTCAATGTAACTGGCCTTGAGCTACTGAGGAATGCATAAGCTAAATCCAAAATCCCCATCCCCTCCCCTTTCTAATTCAGCACGAGCACGGCTTTCACAGACCATACTGCCAGAGAAGCTTTTGAAGAGCGCTGGCTGAGGACCTGTTTAGTTAACAAGGGTTGAAATATTCCTGTGTTTACAGCTTTGAAAAGCAGGCAACCTCTACAAATTAGGAGCTTAAGGATTTCATGTGGAAACTGAGGGAGGAGGGAGAGCCAAGTCTAGAAGTTATAAATCCTATGAGCCTGGGGTAGAGACCGAGTTAGGATGGGAAACCTTCCATGATGACCATGTTCTAAGTGATGGAAATGGTGCAAGTTCCTGGACCCTCTTGAGTGGAAGGGTTTTTTCATTTATGTTGTCCTTCTGAAATTTTGTGACTCTTACTGCAGCCTTTGAAGCACTTTGAGTCCTTTGAAGGTAATGCTTAAATGCCTAGGAATTGGGTTATGTCCAGCTAAAGTGCACCTTTGGACTGTTTGTCCCATAGAACCAAAAATCTTTTGGGAAAGCTAGTCCAAAAAAAAATCAAACTCTGGAACGCAAGACAGTGACTGACTGAAAATATTGTTCTTGGACAAGCAGGAATGAGTCCTCACGTATGGGTGATGTCCTCGACGGAGTCCCACATGGGAACACTCCCCAGCTTCTGTTGGAAGCTTTTGTGAGGCTCCATGGTGCCTGTGTACCTCCTTCCTGCCTGCTGCTGCGGCACAATCTTGAATCACTCTTTGTTTTCCGCAGAGCCCCATGGACACATTCCATTCATCCTTCGCTTGGTAAAATTTCTCCCTGGCGGGGCTTTTTGCGCTTTGGGTTTTTGTCTACTATGCTTGCCATTGCGGCCCTCTTTTCCCTTTTTGTATTTTTCCCTTTTTGTTTTTTTCCCTCGATCCTACAGTTTTTCTCAGCTGCGACACCTCTGCTGGTGCCAATGCCAGTACCTTAGTCAGGCCCTACCTTCACCATCGAGTCGTTTAACTTTGCCGTGGCAGTTTTTCCAGACAAAATGACCCAGAAACTGGCCAGCAGCTTCAAAATGTGTTCTCAGTGTGCTAGGACCATATCTACCATAGATACGCACAAATGGTGTCTATAGTGCCTGGTACCCAATCATCAGCCATCTTGTAATTTGTGCTTGCAGATGACAAAAAGAGAACTCGAGTCATGAGAAGAAGCAGGAATCACTGTTTGGCGCTCAGAAGTCCGATCTATCGCCTTCATCATCGACAGCACCATTCTTTTTGGCTTTCAAGGCTGCATTGGATGCTGGTGGTGCATCAACATTGAGGAACTCTCGAGCTCAGTCAGAACTGAGCACTCGTAGTGCCCCAGAGCATTGGCCATCGATTGATCTCCACCCAAAGATGAGGAAGGATTCAACGTCGTCGTCTTTGATGTCAAGGGGTGATTGAGCCAAACACCAGGTAAAGACCCTGGTGCATTGGCTTTGGAGTCCTATGAGGCATGGCGTTGAATGTGAAGGTGCCCCAAAAGGAGGCAAGCTTATCCTCCAGAACATAGGAGGGCTACTGGCAGCTGAGACTTAGCTGCCAATACCCCTGTACGGTTATCATGTACATCAGTCGAAGTTGCTCAGGCCCTGCAGCCTTTGTAATTGGCAGCCATGGAGAAGCACCTTCTACAAATACTCAAGGAATGCATTGTGGCATTGCTGGTGGTGCAGCAAGCCAAGCCTTGATATCGGCAGCATCGACATCGGTTGCCATGCAGCTGTTTCTCGAGACGTATACCCTCCTTGCGAGAGAAGTGGAACCAGATTGCTATGTTTATTGAGGTAGATCTCAAATATAATGGTTTGGTTCCACCTCGCTCCTGTTGGTCTGTGTTCCTCTTGTGAGTGTGTATGTGTTTCTCTTTGGACCTGCCTGCGAGAGAGGCATCAACATCAGGGCATCAAAGGGCACTGACACCGGTATCTGCCCAACCAATATCCCTTTCTAGCATTTCTGAGTCCAATGCATCCTTGAAATCTAGAAAGGCATTGGTGCATTATCACTCCCGAAGGAGCTCCCAATCCTTTGAGGCAGGAGAGAGATCCAGGTAGAGATTCAAAAGTATTTTGACTTCCTCTCTTGAGTCTGACTCAGAAGGCTGGAATAAGTAGACTTGTTGGAGGGCAGGTCCCTTGAGCTTCAGTTGGACTCCTCTCCACTTCATGAACAGCATAAGTTCCCTCCTGAGGACATGACCTTCCTGGAGTTTGTGTGGGACATGGCTAAGACCATACCATTTTCTTTGGAGACTGAGGATTAGCATAGGGCAGAAGAATTGGAGATCCTACAGTACTCCGCCCCTAAGGAGGTGGTGACAGTGCCCATGCACTGCATCCTGCAGAAAGTACAGATAAGAATGTGGGAGAACTCCTCCCCCTCACTATACCTTCGGTTAGTAGAAGGTTCGACTCGATGTACAGAGTTCAGAAGGCTCCTGGATTTGAGAAGCCTCAGCTCTTTAGGGAGAAGATGTTTCCAGAGTGCTATGTTGGTTGCCTGCATGGCTTCTTACTAGCTTTACATGGCTGACCTAGCCCATTTTCTGCCTCTGGAGAAGTTGGAGCAGTATCATGCTCTGGTGGCCCACAGCAAGGACTGTTCTAAGCTCATGGTGTGAGCCACCTTTGACCTTCAAAACTGCATCCAGAAATGCTGCCAGGGGTATTGGTACCAGAAGGTTTGCCTGGCTCCAATTCTCGGTCCTAGAACAATCCTTGCAAAACAAACTGGCGGATGTCTAGTGCTGGAGAGAAAATCTCTTCACAAAGATGTCGAAGAGAAGGCTGGCTATATTGAGAAGTAGCATGTCATGCTCACCAAAACTAGGGGGGACACCGAGAGGGGAGATACTTAAGAAATTTTTATTAAGACCTCATGGGTAACAACAGGAAAATAGGAATGCCGGTACCACAATGACCTTACACTATTCATGTTTCGGAAAAGGCCTTCCTCAGGGGTCAAAGAACTCCGTGGTGTATTCGCTTCTTTATCTTTATTCTACTTAGAACAATTCGTTTAGCAGTCTCTCATATGACGTGGCACACGGAACATTCAAACCAGTGCAGGACAATCTCCTCAAGGGTCTTCCATTACAAAGTGCTCCACTCTAAAGAGTTTTGACAGACGCATACAAGCTTGAATGGGGAGCGCTCAATTCGATGGGTTGCACACTCAGGGTAATTGGTCTATCCAAGAAAGTCTCTAGCAGATCACCTTCTTGGAACTAAGAGCAGTAGCAAATGCCCTGAAGGCTTTCCAAGATCGGCTGGCCAACCAAATTGTTCTGATTTAGACCGACCATCAGGTTGTCATGTTCTATATCAACAAGCGGGTAGGCACAAGTTTGTACCTCCTGTGTTGAGAAGCAGTCAGGTTGCAGAAGTATACCATCACACATGGGATGGAATTGAGAGCCATAGAAGTTAATGTTAATTTGTAGAAGTTAATGTTAATTTGTAGAAGTTAATGTTAATTTAAATGTTAACTGACCCTCCTAAGTACCCCATTACCCTCTCTGTATATATAACCCACAGTACATAGCTCATCCTGTATATAACACTCTAAGAAATCATCGTCTTTACTCACACAAACACTCACCCGTGTTAACACTGCATGCCTACCCCTACTGACACTGACTTTTGATTGTTTGAAGTGTAAACCGCTTTGATTTTAGGACAAAGAGGTATATAAATACTTTAAAATAAATAAATAAATAAACCTACCAGGCAAGCAAAACATTGGCAGACGGGCTGAGTCGAGTCCTTCAGCCGCACAAGTGGATGCTGGACAGGGAAATGGTGACTCGCTTCTTCTGAGAGTGGGACACCCCCTTGATTTGTTTGCTGCCACGCAAAATGCCCTGGTGGATCATTTCTGCTCCAGAGTAAGATCACAAAGCAGGCTGGTGTCTGATACTTTCCTCTTGCATTGGGGGGAGGGCCTTCTGTACACTTATCGTTCAATACCTCTTATTGCAAAAGATCCTCCTGAAACTCAAAACAGACATTGACACAATGATTCTCATCGCTCCCTACTGGCCCAGACAGCTTGGTTTCTCCTCCTGCTGCAGCTGTCCAGTCTGGAGCTGCTACAGCTGGGCCATGCATCAGATCTGATCTTGCAGGAAGTTGGGATGATGTTGCACTCCACCATCTGGTCCTTGGCCCTCACAGCATGGATGTTGAAGAGGCTAATATTATCTTAACTCAACCTGCCAGACGGTATAACCAAAGTCCTTTTGGCCTCCAGGAGTGCCTCATCGAGAACGTCCTTACTCTTGCAAATGGAAGAGGTTTGCTGTCTGGCGTGAGAGCCAGGTCCTAGATCCTTTCGTCTGTTCCACACAAAAACTGTTTGAATATCTTCTACCCCTCTCAGAGTCTGAACTGAGTCTGAGTGCTGTCCAACTTAGTCATGGTTCACGTCAGTGCAATTGGAGTATACCATTGAGGTGTGTAAGAAAAGTCCACCTTTGTACAACCTTTAGTTGTTCACTTTATTCAGGGGTTGCTTCTCTTGAAGCCTCCCTACAAACCTCCCACAGTGTCTTGGGACCTCGGTATGGTTCTTTCGCAGCTCATGAAAGCTCCCTTTTTGCTGCTCAATTCCTGTCCTCTGACATTCTTGACCTGGAAAATATTGTTTCTGGTTGATGGTCACTTCAGCATGCAGAGTGAGCGAGCTTCAGGTCCTAGTGGTTCATGGACCTTACACTGAATTCCACCATAATAGTGATCCTTCGTATTCATCCTAAATTCCTTCTGAAGTTAGTATCAGATTTCCACTTTTATCAGTCAGTTGTTCTTCCAACATTTTTCCCGAGACCTCATGCTCACAAGAGGGAAGCTTTGTTAAACATGTTGGACTGCAGGCGAACCTTAGCCTTCTACTTGGAGCGGACAAAAGCCCATAGAAAATCCATCTGGCTTTTTGTTTCTTTAGACCCCCCAGTAAGCTAGGTGCTGCTGTTTCCAGATGCTCTCTTTCAGTTTGGCTGGCAGACTGCATCTCTTTCACTAATGCCCAGGCAGGCCTGAGTCTTGATGGTCATGTCACTGCTCATGTCATTACAGCTATGGCTGCATCAGCGGCCAACCTACGCTCTGTTTCCATGGAAGAGATATGCAGGGCTGCAACATGGTCTTCATTCCACACAGTCATATCTCACTACTGTCTGGACAGGGATTCGTGAAACGACAGCATCTTCGGCCGATATGTACTCTGGAATCTATTTGAGGAATAGAATCCAACTTTGCTCCCCTTAGGCCCATTCTATTCTGTCCAGGCTACAAAAAATAAAAAAGGAAGAGAGAATCACTGCCAGTGTACATAGCTGGTCCCTTGACCATTAAGGCCTGTTGCCATGTCACAGTTGAGTTTGCATCTCCTAGGCACTTGGCCTCCTCGACTTTCAGTAGTCTGTAACTTGGGTCCCATACATGAGGACTCATTCCTGCTTGTCCATGAAGAAAAGGTAGTTGCTCACCTGTAGCAGGTGTTCTCTGTGGACAGCAGAAATAAGTCCTCGCAACCCTCCCACCTCCCCGAGGAGTTGTCTTTGGTTACAGTATGTTATCAGACTGATTCAAGATGGTACCGTGGCGGTAGGTGGGAAGGAGGCACGCAGGCGCAGTGGAGCTTCTCAGAAGCTTCCAGTTGAAGCTGGGGAGCATTGCCATGCGGGGCTCCATCAGGAACATTATCCATGCGTGAGGACTTATTTTTGCTGTCCACTGAGAACATCTGTTACAGGTAAGTAACTATTTTTTTTCTTGGTGCAATAATAATAATATAATTGTTATTTATTATCTTTTTGCCCAGTGCAGTCAGTTTCTACTGCAGCTGGTGCTTTGGCATCAGTACACAGGACTTTGTCCCTCTCTTTAATTCCCTCTCATAGTTTAGCTATTGCAATAATAGTCTATATCCTAACTTCGAGCATTGGCCTCCAGAATTGAACTCGTGCCACGTGAGGAATATATGCAGAACAAAGACCATAGTACAGTGGAAGGCTATCAAAATGGTACAGGATCTGCAATAGGAGCTGTAGAAGATGACTTCAGGAAGTAAATATTATTTATAACTTATTGAAGAAGAGGGACCTTTAAAATCCTCATAGGTATAATTAATGCCCAAGAAGCAAAATCTCTCACTGACAAGGAAGTTCTAGAACACAGGAGTCTGGGTACGAGGCTCTGAGGGAGTAGACTCAGAAGTAGCTTTTAGAAAATAATTTTTTTCACGTAAAAGCGGTGGATTTGTGAAGCAGCCTCCCATGGGGAGATGGTGGAGTCAAGAAAGCATGAGATAAGTACAGAAGATTCCTAGTTACAGAGGAGTGAAGGGGAAGCGAGAAATCACCTGGGGCCTAAAACTGTGGTTTGATGTAAACTGAGCAGAGACCATGTGGCCATGAAGATCTTACCTGCCAATGCATTCTCTCTTTCTCTAGCAAAGAGTCCTGGATCACATGCCCACTAATAGGTGGGAGTGGTGAGTGGATGATTGGCACACTTTTCCTTAGGTTGTTAACACTGCCTTCGTTGCATCCTCTGGTCCTCACTGGCCATGCAGCCAGCCCCTGCATGCTGAATGTGCTTGGTTTGGAGGGAGGGGCCGATTTGTAGATCAGAAGAGCCATGGCTGGAAGGCTCTTTGTTTTTAGCTTGTTCTTGCTTTGTTTTCATTTTATGTATTTTCATGGGCCAAATTCCAAGGACAGACTTTTCAGCTAAGCAGTACATTTGCATGGAAGGCAAACTTCCTTAATTTTGGATGGTTCAAGCTATAACTTTATTTTCCTCAGAAGACAAAAGGCCTTTCCTTTTCTCATCTCAAAGTCCGAAAGATTGCCATGCACAGACTAGAAGAAGTAGAATAATTGCATCTCGTGCCATTTTTAGGCTAAGCAAATAAAATGTATTGCAGCCTGTTGTGAGAGGTTCATTGCTTTCCAGAATCAAGATGGCTGCCGGTGCTCTGCAGTATGTTTTGTGGGAAAAGGACGTGTCACTCAAAGGGTTTTCTGCGATGATTTAGGGGAAAAAATACAATGAGAGCTACCTCCTAGAGTCTGTCACAGTTGGAACAGGATCCAGAACATTTCCTGCTGGGAGAGCTTTTGAGGAACTGGTGCGTCTGCACATGAATCGTGACAGCTCACAGCTTTTAAGTGGTGTGTGTGTGTGTTTTTTTTTCTCCAAGCAGCACGTGAAGGAAATTTGAGTGCCTGTCTGCATAAATGAGAGTTCTGCTCCCAGCCATGTCCCACCAGGAAAGGACTTTGCTGGCATGCAAATATTTCCTTGCTTGTAAAGCCCCAGGGTTCTGAGTGGGCTTCCTGCTCCTGGAAGGGGATCGCTGCCGCCATCCCGGCTATTCTGTACATGTGCTCAGTGCTTCACGGAACAAAAAAAGAGGAAGCTATCAACTGTGCATCAGATAAACAATGGAAATGAGAATGATTGGAAACAAATGTGAAAAAAATAAACACTAGACAGCTACTTATCATTTCTGTAGGCAGGTTAATCGGATAAGATTACAAAATCAGTGTGTTGTGAGCATCATTAGTGGTCTGTAAGATGTAATTATGCATTTTATTGAGGTGTATGGTTATAAACCACTAAAGATATTCATGATATAGGGCTGATCAGATTACCCCTGACTGAAGAAATGAAATCTAAGGCTTGGGAGCCATGCTTTTCTCAAAGGCCTCTTGCAGCACCTTTTCTTTCTCTCACGCAGCATAGGGTGAAACATAGACAAAAAACTGGCATGAGCCACTTTCTGAGACAAGACTTGATACGAAGATGATCCTCTGAACGACTAAAGATTGAGCAATCTACAGGACCCATCTACAGGTACACATTTTAGCAGAGTCTATGAGCCAACAAATCTCCACCCTACCCACAGCCGCCAATGCTTCAGTTGCTGGTGTCATTGTAAGCGTCTGTTTTTACATGCCACGGGAGTGGCGTCTTATTAAAATTTCTTAATTGCTTCCATAAAGATGCCCAAGGCGGAATATGTCTTAAAATAAATGCAACACTAAACACTAAGCAGAAACACCACAAGCAATATAAAGCAAAGTAAAAACGACCACTTTTTAAACAGCCAAAATAGAAATTAGTAAAATGGCACATTAAAAAAAAAAAATAGTTTTATGAGCATAGAAAATTAGCAAACCAGCAGCAACCAAATTAGTCACCTCTACAAGGCATAATAGTTGTTCCTAATTACAGATAAGACATATTCCAATAAATTGGCTAAAATGTACAGGATCATTAAATCAGAATATTTACAAAAATGGCTAAATCTTAAGTAAATCCTAGAAAAAAAAGCTAGCCTCAAAGGAGCATTCCGACAGAATGCTACCCAAGAGAAGGTCTTATGTTAAAGTACAAAAGTTTGGAGCATCTCAGATTCTGCTGTTCACTGATGCCCAAATTCATAGAAGAAAATAGGGCGGAAAAGGGACCTCAGGAAAACCTCTAGTCCATCTGGCTGCCCTTAGGTGGGATTCTCCTGTACCTTAAAACACCCTAGACGGAGATGCTTATTTCACTCTGCTCTTCTAAACCTCCAAGGACAGGTTTCAGCATCCCCCTTGGTAGTGTCAAGTCTGTAAACGTCTGAGGACAGGGAAATACCTATATACCTGAATGTAACTCACCTTGAACTACCATTGGAAAGGCGCAAGCTAAATACTAATAAATAAAAATAAAAATTCACCCTTGAAATTCTGACTCATTCTTATATACAGAATTGTTTGACCTCTGTAACATCTGAGGGGTGTCCTGTATGAACAATTCACTTTGCTTCAGTTTCCAAACCAAAATAAATTTGGGGACCCACAAAAAAGTGTGGTTGATCTCATCTGTTTGGACAGGGTTACAAGACCTTTCCTAAATATTTCGAGCTCCAATCTACACTGCCAATCTACAAATGGGGAAAAGTTGAAGATTACAATAACTCTACCCAGGAGCAATCATCTTGCCAAGATCACCCCAAGAATAACTTAGAAGATCATCCGCAAAGTCACAAAGAACCCAAGACCAATATCTAAAGATCTGCAGATCTTTCGCTGCAGCTCATGTGAGGGTGCATGCATTATTCTTTGTGAAAATATTGAATGGGAATGGTGTTCATAGAAGGATAGCCATGAATAAAGCACTGCGCTCTATAAGAACATTGACTGCCTCAGGGCCATCAAAGGGTATCTAGATGACCCAAAAGGCCTTAAAAAGATTAGACTTGTCCAGGCCATGGTATTTTCAATAACATCATATGGATGCAAGAGTTGGACAGTGAAAAAGATAGGAAGAAAATGGATACCTTTGAATTTTGGTGCTGGCGAAGAATACTGTGTATATCATGGACTGCCCTAAGAACAAACCAGTCTATGCTAGAGGAGATCAAACCTACGCTTTCCTTAGAAGCTCAAATGACAAAGACTTAGACTTTCATACTGTGGACACATCATGCGAAGAGAGATCATTGGAGAAAGACACAATGCTTGGGAAGGTAGAAGATCACTGTAAAAGAGGAAGGTCGGCAATGAGATGGATTGATACAATAACAGTAGCTATGGATACCACACTAACAACAATGAGGTGCTTAGGTGAAGACCGAACAAAGTTTAGGTCAACTACTGCTACTACTACTAAACATACACAGTGCTATATACAAACACATAAGAGACAGTCCCAGCCCCACAGACTGAACAAACAGGGAACTATGGTAATTCTAAGGGAAATGATTAAGCAATGAGTATGGACAGGAGAATAAGGGTATCTGGATCCAACAGCAGCCTCAAAAAGATGAATTTTTAGCTTGGATTTGAATTGGACCAGAGATGGAGCTTGACGTATCAATTTGAATAGTCTATTCCAGGCATGTGGCACAGCAAGGTGGAACGAACGTAGTCTGGATTTGGCAGTAGAAGAGGAGGGTATGGATAAAAGTGATTTGCTTAATGAGTGGAGTTGCCGAAGGGAAAGAGAAGAGATGAGAGGTAATGAGGAGCTGTAGAATGAATGCACTTGTAAGCGAGTAGGAGCTTGTTGTATAAGGAACGGGTGAGGAGCGAATGAAGTTACTTGTGAAGAGGAGTTATATGAGCATAGTGACACTGGTGGAAGATTAGCCATGCAACTGAATTTTGAACAGAATAAATGGGAGACCAGCGAGGAGTAGATCATAATAGAATAGATGGGTGTTGATGAGAGGATAAAGATATTGGTAGTGTGCTCAGAAAAGAAAGGACAAATTTTGCTGATCTTGTAGAGGAAGAAACAATGGGTTTTAGCTATCTGTTGAATATCTGTAAAGAAAGAGAGAAGAGTCAAAGATGATCCCAAGGTTGTGAGCCAAGGAAATGGAGGATGACTGTGTTTATTGAAATTGAGAAGGGAGGAAGGGGCAAAGTTGATTTAGAGGATGGGTTCTCAACTCAGTCCTCAGGATATACCTAGCTATTCTCAAGGACTGGGTTGAGAACCACTGGCTTAGAGAGTAAGATAAGTAATATAAGAGAGCAAATAGAATGCTAGGTATCATAAGGAAAGGAATGGAAAATAAAACAAAAGATATTATAATGCCTCTATATCGTTCCATGGTGAGACCGCACCTTGAATTTTGTGTGCAATTCTGGTCGCCGTATCTTAAAAAGGATATAGCGATTTTTAGGAAAGGTTCAGAGAAGAGCCACCAAAATGGTAAAGGGGATGGAAGGATACTCCTATGAAGAAAGGCTAAAAAGGTTAGGGCTCTTTAACCTGGAAAAGAGACGGCTGAGGGGAGATATGATAGAGGTCTATAAATTAATGAACGGAGTGGAACGGGTAAACGTAGATCAATTGTTTACCTTATCAGAATATAGAAAGACTAGGGGACATGCAATGAAGCTACAGGGTAAACTATTTAAGACTAATAAAAGAAAATATTTTTTCACTCAACGTGTAATCAAACTCTGGAATTTGTTACCGGAGGATGTAGTAAAGGCTGTTAGTGTAGCTGGGTTTAAAAAAGGTTTGGACAAGTTCCTGGAGGAAAGGTCCGTAAACCATTATTAAGAAGGGACCCAAGATATCAATGCTTGAACCAATACAAGCATTGTGGAACCTGTGTCCCTTGGGGAAACTGCTAGGTACATATGACTTAGATTGGCCACTGTTGGAAACAGAATACTGGGCTTGATGGACCTTGGTCTGACCCAGTATGGCATATCTTATGTTCTTATGTTCTAAGCTCAGTCTTAGCCATGTTCAGTTTTAGGTGGCAGTGGAACATCCAGACAGCAATGTCAGATAAGCAGGCTGAGATTCAGACCTGGATTCCTAAAGAGATGTCTGGTGTAGAGGTATATCGAAGAGTCATCAGCATGAAGATTGTACTGAAAAATGATGGGAGACTATCAGAGCAGCAAGGAAAGGAGTGTAGAGAGAGAAGAGATCCCAAGACAGAGCCCTGAGGTGCACCAACTGAAAGTGAGATAGCAATAGAGGAGGATCTCCCGAGCATACACTGAAAGTGCGATGGGAGAGATAAGAAGCAATCAAAACAGAACAGAGCCCCAAAATCCAAGCAACAACCAGGTATCGAAGAAAAGGTGGTGATCAACATTCAGATTGCAGTGGATCCAGAATGACTTGAGAGGAAAATTTTCAAGACTGTAGTAGTTTGGATGCAAAATGGAAGAGGGAAATGGGCCGACAACTGGAAGGACAGGTAGGATCCAGTGAAGGCTTTTTGAGGAGTTGTGTAATTGCGGCATGGGTTTAAGGCAGCAGGAACAGTTGCAGTGGATATGGCATATAGAAGGGAGGACATCAGAGAGGAGGGGCTCGGTAAATTGGTGGGAATTGAATCAGAGGAGAAGGTAGTGAGTTTGGAGGAGGAAATAAGATGTGCGGGTTCCTCCTCAGTGACTTCAGAAAAGGAAGAAAGGGGGCAGGGGCTGAAAGATGAACTTGAGATTGAAGTGGGGGAATGGGAGACGGAGTTGATTGTTGGAGAACTCCAGACTAATCTTGTGAATCTTGCCATGAAAGTAGTCAGCCAAGATCTGGGCAGAAAGTGAAGGGGGAGCTGGAGTTGGAGACACTTTGAGGAGAGAGTTGAGTGTAGCAAAGAAGCAGCGAGTGTCAGAGGCAAGAGAGTGTGCAGATGAACATAGTGCTCTTGCTGGGTGAGTGCTAAAGCAGACTGGGAAGTTAGCAAGAATGTGGAATTTTTGAAATGTATGAAGTTAGCATGGGCATGAGAGTTTTAGCCAATGGAGCTCAGCAGAGCCAGGCACAGGAAATGTAGGTAGTGGATTTTGGAGGCCAGGAAGTGCCACCAGTTACTGAGTTCACATACTTTCCACACCAGGGCTCTTTTTATTGAATAAATAATTCTGACAAAAGGATATATGTTGATTGATTTAGTGGTGTTTAGATTATACTGAATGCAGTTGATCCCAAACTTTGCTAAAACAGAATTCCTAGGTAGTTCAGATTCTCAGCACTGTCGCAAGTTCTCCTGTTTGTTCTTGAGATGGGTGGATTCATCTAAACTTAGCCATGCCAATCACTGGAAAGAAAACCTCTTCACCTTCTCCACAACCCTGTTTTTCACCACGAGCAGGTCAGTCTTCCATGGGTAGTAGTGGAAGTGTGTGCCATAAGCATGCTGTTGTCTGCCCTTCTTCCCCCATTTAATTTTAGGGTGACCCTCCTGAGGTTCAAAGAATGAGGGGCGGTAGAGAATAATTGCCAGTAAAGGATAATGCTGGTTCCTCTCTCTCTTCCCTTCTTGCTTTCCCTTGCTCTGTTTTATGCTGCATATCATGAATTAGTGATCTGTCAGCATGACCCTGTGAGTGAGTAGCTATGCCTTCTTTCTCCCTCAGTGACCTGATAAGCTTCCTTTTTTCCCTCATTCCCTTTTTCTCATTTTCTTTGTTTGCTATTCCTCTCATATGAATTTCCGTGTCCTCCCCCTCCCTTCTCCTCTTTGTAACAAGACCTGTTTGCGGAGATTAAAAAGTGAAGAATGGTGGCAAGAGAGCCCGATTTCTTCGCTGCGTGTCTGGATACATAACGGATCACCCCGCTGCCCTGGGCAGGATCCAGTTAAGACCCCCACCACCTGGCAGCTTTCCAAATCTCTGCACTTGGAGGTGTGTCATGGGGGGAGATTAAAGGCAGTGCTGACCTGGAAACTTTCGTAATTGCTGCAAATTCCTGTAATGGGGATGGAAGGAAGGTGGCGGTCTGTAGGGATTATTAGCAGCAAAACAAATATATATGAGGCCACTGCGGGCCTGGACTTTGTACTATGTGTTTTTGTTGTTAAATTTAAGAACATTGGTACTGGTTATAGGGAAGCACTGCTGATTTGTGGAGAGGTTTGGTCTTGGGGGTTTTTTGGCCTGGAGATGGCGTGCAAAGGGAGCTTTTCGCACAAAGCATCTCTGCCTGGAAGCATGGAGGAAGCAAAGAAGTGCAGGGCGTGGGGAGAGGATCTACTTTAGTCTCCGAGGCTGGACAGGGAATTGGAATGGATGGCTTTCCAAGAGGGGGGAGCCATGTCTACATTCAGGGCAAAGTCTCCTGATTCTGTCTGCTGGAAGAACGGCGTGACACAAACTGCCTTTCTCTCTTGTTTGAAATAACTTCTTTATTTTTTATCCTATACCGATGAAAGGAAAGGATTTAAAAAAAGAAGACCGGTTTTGAGGAATCCTAAAGAGAATGAATGGTAAGAGATCTTGGGTGCTGTGGAACCCACTCTTAACTAAGCAGTCTCCTGGAGGTAGTCTGACCTTGCCTTTCCCAAGGTAGCAGAGGCAGTCTGCAGTCACACCTGTACCTCTCATTCTCTTGGGCTAAGGATAATAGTAGCTTCAGCTGATTATCACTTGTGAGATATATTCTAGTCTTTCCTATGCACTGAGGCCTTGCTGGTAGACTAAGCTAGTCAGTGATGGAGTCTGCTTGATCTCTTGGTTCTAAACCCAAATTCCTTATTGCTTGATCTTGCAGGGATGTTTCTGGATGAGGGGTGGAAGGGTCCCTTGTCAGTAGGAATCTAAAATGATTTCTACTTGCTTTCATTTTCCTGTTGCTCTTCCCACCCCCACTTCAACCACATACTTGATGTAAGATTGTGTAGTTTTGAGAGTGAGACTCCTATCATTTGTACTGTAGTATAGAGCCTGAAACCTGGAGATACCAGTTCTATTCTCCTTTCCACCCACACAACATATGACGTCGGACCTGTCATTTGAACTGCTTGTGTTCAGACAGAACGCCATAAGCTCCTTGGGAAAAAGGGCATTGCAGTTAGGTCTGTGAAACCTGGTAGTGTCAATATAGGTATCTGTCTATATATCTGGTCCTCTCTCTTTTCCTTTACCTCCTTGAGTTTCCAGCACAAGACATCCATTCAGCAATTGTTAAGAAAAGGGGTAAAAAGACTTATCTAGCTGTAATGAGGTGGTGTGGCTGAAAATATGGAGCATGTAGGTGTCCTGAGACATCCTCCAAAGAGCTGTAATGGTACCACTTGTCCAAAGGAGCAACATGACCTTGGTTCAGCAGCATGTGGCCATGGGATGCACCTTCCCAGGACAATCTGTGTTCTTGAGCCACCTTGTACTGCCAATTCTTGCTTGTCCTCGAATCAAAATGGTTTTGGGAATGGGGGCCACCTTTCACTTGGCCACTAATTGTGCAATTTAGTTTGTTTCAACGCAACACTTAACTCCTTTTTCCTTTGGGATCTGGTGTCTACTCGGGGATTCTTTTTTCCCTTATTTTATATTTCCTCCCCTTCTAGACATCCTGCAGTCATGGGCTCTGAATCTGGGTCGCTGTTGCACATTGACTGGGCCTGTGAACGCTGCCTGTGCAGTGTCCTTGGCTGGCTCAAGGCATAGAAGATCTGACCCAGAAATCCAACCCATGTCCTTTGCGTGACAGTGTGCAGTGCTGTCAATGAACCAGTTTGCTTTTCTTGTTAAATAGACTCTGAGGGAACATATTAGCTCTGTGTAAGTTGCATTCGGGTTATGTAGCTATTTCTCTGTCCCCAGAGGGCTTGCATTCTGAGTTTGCACCTGAAGCAACATGGACTAATAGTTGCGTTTCACTCCTCTGTGGCCTGAATAGGGCAGCTCAGTTTGCAATAGAAATGTCAGCCACCGCCTCCTGATCTCTGCCAGGACTATGCATAGCACTAGTGCTGTTCACACAAAGGGAGGGTGAGGGAAAGAGGCCAGGCCTGAGCTGGCGATCGCTTGTTGAATGTGCATGGAGGCTGTCTTAGAGCACAGAGGCTCATCTGTCTCCCGCGGGCTGTTTCTTGTTATGGAAACCATGTTTGGTTGGTAGGTAGGGCAGTAGGAGCCACCTGAGACTAAGGCTGAAGCACCTGGAGGGCAGGCTTTGAAAAGAGGCCCACGCCCCCTTGCCTTTTAACTCTTTTTAAGCTCTGTTTGTGTAATTCGTCAGCCATGGTACTGGTATATGCAGAACTGGAGGAGGAGGGGAGGGTAATACTTTGGGGGGGACACAGCTATGACAGCCCCTCCTCCCACTGCTACTGTTGCTCATCAGTGACATCCACTGGTCAGTTCCAGAGGGAGCTGTGGGTCTGTGATGCATAGCAAGAAATAACATTGAAGGAGATGGCGGCGTGAATGAAGGCTCGTGGGATCACTTTAGGCAGGCACCATTTGAACTGGAGGCTCAAAAAACAAATGGGAGGAAACTGGGCTAGACAAAAAACATATGGTCGTCCTCCTCTTTCCAACTCTACAAGCTTTTATCATGAAATAAATCATTAAAAAGGGAAGCAGCATTGCTGGCTGCCCCCCCCCCTCCTCTTCCCAGTCTGATCTAATTTCCTTGTACGTTTGCAGCACAGATTACTAGAAGTTAACTGTGCTGAAACACAGAGAACTAGATCGGTCACATTGCTGCCCCCCCCCCCCCCTGTGATCTAATTTCCTTGTACGTCTGCAGCACAGATTACTAGAAGTTAACTGTGCTGAAACACAGAGAACTAGATCGGTCACATTGCTGGTGCCCCCCCCCCCCCTCTGATCTAATTTCCTTGTACGTCTGCAGCACAGATTACTATAATTTAACTGTGCTGAAACACAGAGAACTAGATCGGTCACATTGCTGGTGCCCCCCCCCCCCTGTGATCTAATTTCCTTGTACGTCTGCAGCACAGATTACTAGAAGTTAACTGTGCTGAAACACAGAGAACTAGATCGGTCACATTGCTGCCCCCCCCCCCCCCCTGTGATCTAATTTCCTTGTACGTCTGCAGCACAGATTACTAGAAGTTAACTGTGCTGAAACACAGAGAACTAGATCGGTCACATTGCTGGTGCCCCCCCCCCTGTGATCTAATTTCCTTGTACGTCTGCAGCACAGATTACTAGAAGTTAACTGTGCTGAAACACAGAGAACTAGATCGGTCACATTGCTGGTGCGCCGCCCCCCTGTGATCTAATTTCCTTGTACGTCTGCAGCACAGATTACTAGAAGTTAACTGTGCTGAAACACAGAGAACTAGATCGGTCACATTGCTGGTGCCCCCCCCCCTGTGATCTAATTTCCTTGTACGTCTGCAGCACAGATTACTAGAAGTTAACTGTGCTGAAACACAGAGAACTAGATCGGTCACATTGCTGGTGCCCCCCCCCCCCCTGTTATCTATTTTCCTTGTACGTCTGCAGCACAGATTACTAGAAGTTAACTGTGCTGAAACACAGAGAACTAGATCGGTCACATTGCTGGTGCCCCCCCCCCTGTGATCTAATTTCCTTGTACGTCTGCAGCACAGATTACTAGAAGTTAACTGTGCTGAAACACAGAGAACTAGATCGGTCACATTGCTGGTGCCCCCCCCCCGGTGGTCTATTTTGCTTGTACGTCTGCAGCACAGATTACTAGAAGTTAACTGTGCTGATAAACAGAGAACCAGATCGGTCACATGGGGGTGGGCCCCCCCCCCCCTGTGATCTAATTTCCTTGTACGTCTGCAGCGCAGATTACTAGAAGTTAACTGTGCTGAAACACAGAGAACTAGATCGGTCACATTGCTGCCCCCCCCCCCCCCCTGTGATCTAATTTCCTTGTACGTCTGCAGCGCAGATTACTAGAAGTTAACTGTGCTGAAACACAGAGAACTAGATCGGTCACATTGCTGGTGCCCCCCCCCCCTGTGATCTAATTTCCTTGTACGTCTGCAGCACAGATTACTAGAAGTTAACTGTGCTGAAACACAGAGAACTAGATCGGCCACATTGCTGGTGCATAGTGCTGGGAACACAGGGCTGGGTTCCAGAGCAGACATATTGGCCACTTACAAGGGGGGGTAACGTTGCGGAATATACCTTATACCATAGTTTATCATACTGTGGGGGTCTTTGTGACGTCGAGAAGCTTCTCAGTTTGCTTGGAAAGTCCATGTGTCTCTCTCTTGTTTGCTTTTTAAATTTGATCTTAACTAAAAGGCTGAGAAGTGATTTTTCTCTTTCATGTATCTCGTGGCTGCTGCCTAGTAGTTTTATGTAGAATTTTGGGTCAGGAGCTGGGCAATCTAGAGTGATCTTTTCCTTACTGGATACATGGAAATTGGCCATGATAGTGTAGCATGAGAAATGGAAAAGATATCCAGTGAAATAAACCAGCAGTCAGCGGTGGGGCCTTGGACTGGGGAGACTGGTGGGCCCTACTGCTGGCCGAAAGGGAGAAGGAGACAGGAAAGGAAGGAAGACCGTAAAGAAAAAAAAAAGATGGGGGGGGGGGGGGGAGGAGCAAAACAAAAAAAACAGGCAGACACGGTCGCTAGCAGAATAGCGATACAAGCTAGGTATTCCAGACAGAAATAGTAGTCGTACTTCCAGTGTGTGTGCACATCCTAACAAGTGCTGGTACAGGTCTGTGAAAAAATGCCTGGGTTCTACCCCTCTCGGTCCCTCTAACATATCTTCAAAATGGGTGGATCACATATAAAACCAAAAAGTTTATTAGGTGGCCTAATTGCATACGTTTATTTGTGGACTATGTGAATTCCTCTTCAAAAAATAACTACCTCATGATCCTTGTGCACCCCTCTGGCATGTCCAGAAAATTTGATTTCAATATCGCACTGGAAAGGAAAATTTGTTAAGAGTAGATAGCGACCCAGCATGCCACCCTCCCTTTGGGGTTCTTAAAGGGTTCCAGCCTTGTCAACTGGGCTCAGATACCCAGAGTGTGCTGTGAGGCTAGCCCTGGATTCTTAGCTTCTATCTCAAGGCCCTTTTATTACTTGAGGGAGGTGGGGGGGGAGGGGTGGGGGTAGTGGGCGGAGAGGGGAGGAGGAAAACGTGTTGAGATGCCTGGTGGAAATAGAGAAACCCCTCTCTGAGTTTTCCTGGTACGTGCAAATGCATTAACCTTTATTTGTTGAAAGCTCAGAATGTACAGAGAATAACCCTGATTGTATATCACACATCAGTATAAGCTAATTACCAGCTAATGATCCCCTCTCCACAAGAAATGCTGTCACCATATTGACTATTGGGGAGTGAGACGTGGCTCTATAGGTCGCAGCAGTAAGGAGAAATGCTTCGCATTGCCTGTGGGCTTCATTGTATCAGATAATGGGCAGTGAGTGGACATGCTGGAGGCTCCTTCCTCCCAAAAAGGAGTTTGTTCCATCTGCGACGACGTGCAATTCTCAGTTCCGGATTGTTTAGGCCAGAAAAGCTAGCGACTGATCGCATCAGCTCTTTCTCCTCTTCAGAGAAGCTGTGGATGTTAACGGGAGGGTTGAGCAGGAGAAAGCTTGAGCGCCACCTGCAGCCTGATGAGCCGTCTCCGTTTGCTGCCTCCATCCTGTGACTCTTTTCCCTGCGCCAGCAGCACAGTGGCCACATTCCATCCTTTCTCAGGGGCGGCAGCTCTTCTCTTTCCTGGCTCTGATGATCTTATTTCTGCTCATTCTCAGAGAGCCGCGTAGACCTCTGTGCCAGCGTTTCAGAATCTGATATCGCCCGGAGTGTTTCTGCTCCTGAAATTTGAGTGTCTCGCGCTATTAAGATACCTCTTAATTTGCTTACATATGTGTTGTTGCCTCCGAATTGATCTGATTTAATGTGGTGGGTTTTTTATTTGGATGTCTTCCTTCCTTTTCTCCCCCCCACCCTGACAGTGCAGCACAGGGCACTTTCCCTCTGCACATTCTTGCCTCAGCTCCCCCAGCTGGGATCACAGGCTCTCCTCTTCTCCCCAAACCATTCCCAGCCAGTCATCAAGCAGCCCTGCCAGGTCTAATAGAACTCGGTCATTTAAATGGCCCTCAGACGCAAACTGCAATTCTTTTTGCACTCTATCACACCAGTCTTGTGTAGGGTGTGTTTTGTGCTAGAGGAGAATGTAATTTTTGTTTCCTGTAGTATTGATTTGCTAACAGGTGCCTTCGGATCTCCTGCGTACTCGATCAGAAAGCACAGAGCCTCCTGGAGAGGTTCGTTAGGGATCATCCACGTATACATAGCCCGAACTCTTGGGATGCGTTTTGGGCAAGAAATCTCTGTGCTTCTCTCCTACACCCTGTATGAATGTTACAGTGAGGCCCTGACTTCGCAAAGCTGCTTTCGGCTCCTCAGAAGTTCTCGCTTGCTGTAAAGGGCTTGGCTGTGGAAACTGGAATCGAATGGAAGAGGGTTATCTCCAGGAACAAGCAGGAACGTAGTCTTCACATATGGGTACCATCGGCACCGACGGAGCCTGCGCGGGAACGCTCCCCAGCGTCCCAAAAAGAAAGCTTTTGGGAGCATCCACCACGCATGTGTGCTGCCTTCCCGCCCAACTACCTCTCTCATTTCAGTTCTTCGTTTTCCGTGGAGCCGACAGGATGTGTCCCCCCCCCTGTCACGCAGAAAATCTTCTCTTAAATTTATATTTTTTGTGGTCGCATCTGCCTTCTGTCAACGCCTACCGGTACCACCGGTGCTTTTCTTCTAAAAATAGCTTAATTTTAGTTACTTTTTCTCAGGGGTTCTCCCCTACTCTGGTGCTTGGTGCCATTTTGGGCATTAGGCCCTCTTTTTCCTTACCATGGAAAAACCAGCCACTGGTTTTAAAAAATGTTCAAAATGTGGCGGTACAATTTCTATTACCGACACCCATGACTGGTGTCTTAAATGTTTATGTCCTGACCATTGCCCTACGGTGTGTCTCTCCTGCAGGAAGTTGACTAAAAGAAGTCTTCAAAATCGAGCAAATCAACTCGGTGTTCTATTTGCTTCAGACTCGATGTCTGTTGCATCGATGTCTTCCAGGGCTTCTACTTCTTCCCAGGGATCTCAGGTAACTAAACACAAGTCTTCCAAGACTAGCCAGTCCTCAAAGAGTAGATCTCCCTCTAAGTATCGAGATGCCACAGGCGTTGCCCTCGAGGACACTTCACCAGCTAAACAGCCCCGGCGGGAGTCTTCGGGCTCCAAAGCTTTATCGGGGCTCCAGGATGTTCCTGAGGCCTCGACCTCGATGGAACTACTGGTGCCATGCTTGGGGGTCATGGCCGCTTCCTCCGGTACCGACGCCCTGGCATCGGCAGTAGCAATGGACAAAAGACTCCTCGCTATGGAACGCAGACTAGCGACTCTTTTAGCTACTTCGGTACCGCTAAAGTCGCTTCAGACGGTTCTGAAGGCACTGGTACCGGTGCCAGTGCCCTCGGTACCTGTTTCAACAGGCATGCTTCCCCCTATGCCGAGCCTGGAATCTCTCTCCAGTATGAGGGATCAGGTACTGACTCGTTTTGGTACCGACATCGAGCTGTACCAACGCCATCTGCTTTAGGAGAACCCAGTACTTCCTCCTTTCGAGTCTTCCGAATCCGATGACTCAGATGATTCCACCGGTACCAGAGCTGACCTTTTGTAAGATTCATCTTTCTCCTCAACGCAGAATGTCCCCTCCTGAGGAGGATATGTCTTTTCATGATTTTGTACGTGATATGGCAAAGGGTCTTGCTATTACAGTAGTACCAGAAAAGGAGCCTAGAGCAGAAGAATTGAGAATTCTTCAATATCCTTTGGCTCCAAAGGAGGCAGCTATGCTTCCTATACACCAGATCTTACATGATCTAATGTTAAGAATGTGGGAAGCTCCTTTAACAGTATCTCCACATTCTAGATGTCTTGACACTATGTATCGAGTACCACCTTGCCCAGGGTTTCAGAAGACTCAGTTACCACATCATTCTATGGTGGTAGAGTCCACCATGAGGCAGATTAAGAGTGCTAAACAACACTCTTCCAATCCACCAGGTCGTGAGTCTAGAACACTGGATGCCTTTGGTCGTCGATGCTTTCAGTCCTCCATGCTATCAGCAAGAATTAGTTCCTATATATTATACATGGGAATGTTTCTTGAGCAGGTTACAAAAGACTTGGAGCTTTTGAACCCTTTTCTTCAAGAGGATAAACGGACAGATTATTTGGCTTTGGTCAAACATGCTCAAAATGTCTCTAAGTTTATGAATCGTGCTACCTTTGACTGTTTTGAATGTATTAGCAGGACTTCTGCTATATCCATAGGAGCACGTCGTATTGCCTGGCTCTAAGCTTCAGACTTTGAGGAATGGGTGCAAGATAAGCTGGGTAACATTCCTTGCACAGGAGAAAATCTCTTTGGCAAGGATTGGCAGCTTAAAGCTAATGAAATTGACACTGATACAACTTTAGACAGGTTGTCATAATCTACAGCTAACCCAGCGAAGAAAAAGTTTTTCAAAAAACCTTTTTTCTCTAAGAAGAAGAAATTCTATCCATCTTCCACCCAGCAAACCCATGTTCCCCAGAAGGGGCAACAACAAACTAGACAAAGAAAGACACAAGCTCAGCAGGCCCAGCTTCCTCAGGGTCTTTGACTGTTGTCTAGAGAACTTAGCCATTCTTCCTGTTCTAAGCCCAGAACCTTTAAATATTCCAGGCCGTATTTGCCATTTTGCCAAAAGATGGCAACAAATCACTTCAGAAAATTGGACTATATCTATAGTGAGTCTGGGATACAAGCTTCATTTCCTCAGCTTGCCCCCATCCACGCTAATAAAACAGTTCAAATCTCAACCACTGGTCTCAGACCTGTTGTGGCAAGAGGTCACCACTCTTCTGGCCCAAGGGGCTATAGAAGAGGTTCCAAAGTCCCAGCAGGGCACAGGATTCTATTCCCCCTATTTTCTCATTCCAAAGAAGTCAGGGGGACTAAGACTAATCTTGGACCTCAGAGAACTGAACAAATATTTAGTCCGAGAAAGGTTCAAGATGATCTCCCTCAGCACTCTTCTTCCATACCTTCACGAACAAGATTGGCTATGTTCTCTGGATTTAAGGGATGCTTACATGCATATCCTTATTCATGCAGATCACAGAAAATTCCTTTGATTCCTAGTCAAGGGAAGACATTTTCAATACAGGATCCTTCCTTTCGGGCTGGCATCTGCTCCAAGGGTCTTCACAAAATGCCTGGCAGTAGTAGCAGCATTCATGAGGGCTGTAGGAATTTTTGTCTTCCCTTACTTAGAAGATTGGCTCATTCGAGCACCGTCAGCTCCAGAGGCAAGTCATGCTCTTTTCCGAGCAATGCAAATACTGCAGTACTTAGAATGGATCATAAACCTTCCAGAGTCCCAGCTCACCCCATCTCAATCCCTCGAGTTTATAGGGGCTCGCTTGGACACACAGCAGTCAAAGGCTTTCCTTCCTCAGCCTCGCTGTCTGCGCATCATTGAACTAGCATCTCAAGCAGTGCTACAAACCTTCCTCACTGCTCGACAGATGCTTCGACTTCTAGGACACGTGGCATCTACAGTCCATGTGATTCCTTATGCACACCTTCATATGCGAGCGGCCCAGTGGACCTTGGCTTCCCAATGGTCCCAGGCCTCAGGATGCCTGTCAGACAAGATCAGAGTTACCACATGCCTGATTGCGTCTCTGCATTGGTGGCAATCTCTGGAAAACCTTACAGTAGGCTCTCCTTTTCAGCAACCCCTACCTCAGGCTGTCCTGATGACAGATGCATCCAAGTTGGGTTGGGGAGCCCACTTGGGCGATCTGTCCACCCAGGGTCTCTGGACCCCACAGGAGGCTTCTCTTCAAATAAACCTCCTAGAACTAAGGGCCATTTCCAATGCTGTCCTGATGACAGATGCATCCAAGTTGGGTTGGGGAGCCCACTTGGGCGATCTGTCCACCCAGGGTCTCTGGACCCCACAGGAGGCTTCTCTTCAAATAAACCTCCTAGAACTAAGGGCCATTTCCAATGCTATTCAAGTCTTTTGCTTTCATCTCGTAAGCAAAACAGTTCTAGTGCAAACCGACAATCAAGTGGCCATGTTTTACCTAAACAAGCAAGGCGGAACAGGCTCTCTGCATTTATGCAACGAAGCTTTGCAACTGTGGGCCTTTGCCAGAGAGTATCACATTCATTTGTTGGCAGTATACCTTCCAGGCATTCAAAACGTTTGGGCAGACAGGCTCAGTCGAGTCCTGTTGCCACACGAGTGGTCTCTCCACTCATATCAACTTGCCCGAGTGTTTCAAGTCTGGGGAACTCCAGACATAGACCTCTTTGTAAGTCCACAGAATGCCAAACTTCCCCGGTACTGTTCCAGACTGCCAGCTCAGAATTGTCAGGCGAGGGATGCATTCCTGCTCCATTGGGGCCAGGATTTTCTCTATGCCTTCCCACCATTTCCCCTAATTCCCAAAACCTTATTCAAACTCCAGAGAGACAGAGGCCGCATGATACTCATAGCTCCCTGCTGGCCAAGGCAAACATGGTATCCTCTTCTCTTAGGTCTCTCTCGAGCCACTCCTCTGGAGTTGGGGAGTGCTCTGGATCTTCTGTCCCAGAACAAGGATCCCTACTGCACCCCAATCCCCAGTCCCTTCATCTCAAGGCCTGGCTACTCAAGGCGTAGAACTTCAAGATCTAGGCCTTTCACAACAAGTGAAGGATATTCTTCTGGCTTCCAGAAAACCTTCCACAAGGCGTTCTTAACGCTTTTAAGTGGAAGAGGTTCTCAGTCTGGTGTTCCCAGAGGGGACTTAATCCTCTCTTGATACCAGTAGAGTCACTTCTGGATTATCTCCTTCATTTATCAGCTTCTGGTCTCAAGACCAATTCTGTTAGGGTCCATCTTAGTGCTATTGCTGAATCTCATAAACCCTTTGATGGACAACCAATTTCCTCTCATCCTCTTGTTTCAAGATTTATGAGGGGTCTCCTTTTAACTAAACCTCCCATCAAACCACCTCCGGTGGCATGGGATCTTAATATTGTTCTGGGTCAACTCATGTAGGCCACCCTTTGAACCTTTAGCTACTTCGGAGCTAAAGTTTCTTTCATGGAAATTCATTTTCCTAATTGCTATCACTTCTGCAAGACGCATTAGTGAACTGCAGGCTTTAGTGGCTGACCCGCCTTATACGAGCTTTGGCTTTTTATCTTCACAGAACTCAGCCATTTAGAAAGTCTTCTCGGCTTTTTATGGTTTTTTACTCTAGTCATTTAGGACTCCCAGTGGATTGCAGCCTATATTTCCTTTACCTATCAGAGTAAAGGAATCCCTCTTGAAGGCCATGTCATGGCTCACAATGTTAGAGCCATGGCAGCCTCAACAGCTAATCTTCGATCAGTTGCTATTGATGAGATCTGCAAAGCAGCAACTTGGGCTTCTGTTCATACTTTCACTGCCCACTATTGTTTGGACAAGGACTCCCGTTGGGATGCCTTGTTTGGTCAGGCTGTAATACAGCATCTCTTCCATTCCTAGATCAACTCCTTCCCACCATCCACTCTTGGATGCCTGAGGTCCCTGGGAGGAAGCATGGCCCATCTTACTTAGATCCGCAACATGCTGGGGTCATCCCTAGGCATTTTAGCTGGGGAATCCCCATATGTGAAGACTACATTCCTGCTTGTTCCTGGAGATAGCGTAGTTACTCACCTGTAACAGGTGATCTCCGGGAACAGCAGGAAAAAGTCTTCACAACCCATCCACCTCCCCTAGGAGTTGTCTTTCTCTATCCTTTATTTTTCTTCTACCTCTCTCCTTTGGTCTCAGCTTTCAGCTCAACTGAAATGAGAGAGGTAGTTGGGCGGGAAGGCAGCACGCATGCATGGTGGATGCTCCCAAAAGCTTTCTTTTTGGGACGCAGAGGAGTGTTCCCACGCAGGCTCCGTCGGTGCCGATGGTACCCATATGTGAAGACTTATTCCTGCTGTTCCCGGAGATCACCTGTTACAGGTGAGTAACTACGCTTTACCTGCTGTAGGGGATTGTGACCGAGCAGACTTTGAGGAGCACGCCCATTGAGTGTGTTGCTGAGACACACTCCTTTTTCGCAGAAATGTTGTAAAGGGCCTCCCTGGTTCACAGCTCTACCCTACCTTGAAAGTCAGACTTTTGCAAGTGAGGGCAAATCACCTCCTGTTTTAAAGATGGCCATGTGGTTAAAAGCGTATTGAATGCATCTGGTCCCAGAAGCAGCTCTGGCTTCTTTTAAAGGAAATTCTTTTTGACTGAATCAGTGTAGCTTTCCTACAGCATCACCCATGAGACCTCGGAGTGCGCACACGAGTAACATCTATCGATCCATTTAAAGAGAGTGCAACGTCACATGTATCTGAATTTGAGCTTCATGTGTACAGTAACATCCAAATGTAACGTAAAGTTTTCCAGTTAATTCTCTCTTTCCAAACAGGCTGTCCCAGTCCTGACTTTACCACTACTGCCTGCTGGGGCTTGGAGTTTTTGTGCTTTCCCCCAGGAAGTCTACAGGAGAGGAGGTGGGGGGGGGGGGGGAGAGAACAGTAGGGAGTTCACACCCTACTGGAAAGTAGAGGTTAAAGCCCACATCCCTCCTAACGTGAATCTGTAGAGTCCCTCCATACACGATGGCTTGTAAATACCTGCTATAGACTGAGTGGCTGATTAGGAGCGGAGTAGCCACCTGGTAGGTCAGAAACCAGGGTTCAAATCCCACTGATGCTCCTTGTGTCCTTGGGCAAGTCGCTTAACTCTTGTATGTTGCCTTAGATTGGAAGCCCTCCGGAGACAGGGAAATAACTACTGTACTGATTGCAACACACCTTGAGCTATGCTGAAAAAGGCAGAAACTAATTCCTTCCCTTCTCTTTTATTATTTTTAAGAAAATATAAAAAGTAATACAAAAATGCAAATAGCTTGGGATGATTTTGAGCTAGCAAGGCGGTTCAAAAGTTCTTTTTTGTATATATCTAAATTCATAAATAAAACCCGAAATAGCCTAACAGATGTATTTTACTCTCACAGCAGTGCCTCTGTGATTCAGTTGGTTCCAGTTTTTCTCAGAGAAGCCAGAAGGCTATGCAGAATATAGTTTGGAGAGGGGGGGAGGCCAGGTGGAGGAGAGAATTTGAAACAAGGTTGAGCTCGGGCTGTCCCAGAGGACCCAGTGCAGTCTCCAGTAATCCCTTGCCATAGCAGACGAATCCTCTTCTGTCTGCGCCTCTGGAGGTTTGCTTTGTACCTCGGTTGAACTCTCGGGAAGTGGCAGGCTGGTCAGGTTCCGGCTTTGGACTCGAACATAAACAGATCTGTGGCCATTCGGAACATAGAACCCCCGGGACTGTGTAAAAGGCAGACTCCCTTCGCTTACTGATTGGCTCGCGAGACCCAACTGAAATGCTGCTTTCCTCGGTGGTACCGGCGGCAGCATGAGCGCACATCAGGAGCCTAGCGTCCCAGTCCTTTCCGCCAAAGATACGTACCAGCACATAATGAGACTAGTCCTGGGATCCATCAATTTCACCAAACCTAACGAAGGAGGAGAGAAAGGTTGGGGTAGGTGTATGTCCCCCACTTTGTGGGTGGTACGGCAGCTCTCAGGCGAGAGAGAGATTTTTTGTCTTTGTTTCTCGTGCCTAGAAAGAAATTAAGCATAAGATGTTTGCATGTTTTTGCCATTTTTACTGCCCTTTTATTTCAGGGGTAAGCTTGATAGATCACAGCGTCACTGAATGTTTTGGGACTGAGGTGTGCTGAGCTGATGAATAAAACGGTGTATTCTCTTGGGGGATAAAATAGTCCTTGTCCCCATGAAGAGGAACCTGGAGGTCGATGGGATAATGATCTATAAAATGACTGTGGCCCTAGGACTGTCCTCTCATCTCTGCGTTGCATTGTCGGCACCGTCTGGGCAGGGGTCAGGCTGTCCCCTCAAGGTGGAGAAGGCAGGTTGTGCAGCTGGAGTGTGGATGGAGACGGGGATATGCAATGTGGGTTGCTAATGGTTTGAGCAGTGGGTGAAGACCCAGGAAAGCCAGTTTCAAATCCCACTGCTGCTCGCAAGTCCACGTCACCCTCCCTTGCCACAGGTACAAATGGGGATTATAAACCTCTGGGGACAGGACACTGCCTACTGCACCTGATTGGAATGTGTCTTGAACTTCTGAGAAGGACCATTCCTCTTCCCAGCTCATAATGCTATTGGCATATTGCTTTAGGATGTTAATGGATATGATTGGGGGGAGGAAGGAAGGAATAAAGAATATAGAAAGGGGGTGACGTACAGGAACATGGATGTGTAAGAGTCTGAGATAAGAGGATGAATTGATACTGTGACTGAGATACTAAAGTGAGCAAGTGGCTCAGTAAAGGGGTAGGTCTCTTTTCAAACTCTGCACTGTAATTGTGGGCCATGTCAATAGACTGCAAGAAGCAGGCGGGCAGGCATGCCCCGCCCTTTGGGTATTTTTTATTTGGGAGTGTGGAAAGACTCCTAACATTTGTCTCTCTGTTTTGCCCTTTAGTGAAGGAGTTCCTTGCAAAAGCTAAAGAAGATTTCCTGAAGAAATGGGAGAACCCTTTACAGGTATGCTGGAGACCTGGGTAGGATTCAGTCACAAACACAACCTCTCTGTATGCATGATTTCCCCACCCTCTAGTTGCACTGCCGGTTCCCTTGCACGTCAAAGGTCGTTACTGTAGCACCCTACTTCTCCATCCTGCACACCACTGCTAGCATGCATACCCCTCAGGCAGATGGCACGCCCTAACACCCTCGCTTCTCCCTTTGCAGAATACAGCTCACCTGGAGCAGTTTGACAGGCTGAAAACGCTGGGAACGGGCTCCTTTGGGAGAGTGATGCTGGTCCGGCACAAGGAAAAGGGGCACTACTACGCCATGAAGATCCTGGACAAGCAGAAGGTGGGCCAGCTCCGTTACTGTGCTCGTGCCGCCCTTCTCAGGGGCACAGTTTGGCTGCATTCCTCTTGCATAGCAGCGGGCCCTGGAGGGGGCGGCCACTGCTACTGGCACACACCTGCCTTGGGTTGAGTTTCTCGCAAAAATGCTCAGTGCCGTAATTTATCAGAATGTTTAGTGGTCTAAATGTAGGGCTGAAATGTATTTGCCTGCATATAGAGCTTGCATAAGGGGCCTAATGCTGTAAACTGGTCCCAAGTGCCTAACTCTTGATAGGTCACGGTGGAGGAGCAGCCCTGTGACCCCATGTCCAGTTACGGTAGTCGGCATGGAGATAATCACATGCCCTGTATATTTACCTCCATGCGGGCTTCCTGTTAGACTGGGGGGCTATGAGTGCCAGGGCCCTGCGCTGACGTTGTGATCACTACTGCCATCTTGCTTTGGATAAGTGGGGAGAGAGGAAAAGAAGGGAGTTTGGGGATCTGCTATTTCGTTTTCATCACAAGAATTTCTAAGTGTTTAAAATGGGGCCCTATTGGTTTTTGGGAACCAGTGGCCTAACATTTGTGCTTCTCCTAATTCTGCCCCATAGCTATTCACTTTTTAGGCTCTGAAATTTAATTGTTCAGCTCTAGTCGATTTTCTAAGGGACCAAATGTAGGTGTAAGGAACCTAAACAATTTGTTTTGAAGGTAGGAAGAGGAAGGGTTTCCTTTATGTCACTATCAAATAGCAGACACAGGCCTGTGGATATATTTGTGGTGGAAAGCTATAAAAATGCAGAGTTTCCTGGTGCAGCTCACCTGTCCACCAATCCTCCTCCCTCTTGTCCATGCTTAGATATAAATTCCACAGACTTTTATATGTATCTGTACAGCACTACGTAGCCTGTAGCGCTATATAAATGAATAACAATAGTAGTAGTCATAGGATGGGCCTCTTTATACAGCTCAGGTGGTTACAGTGTTGCATGTTGGCCTTACAGGAACTCGCTCCTCGTTTCATAGGCACATCTGCTGTGAGTACCCAGCACCCTCCAGTGGTGACTTCCAGTAATGTAATTGTTTTCCAGCTGGCTCCCCTTCCCACAAACCCAAAAATAAAAGTATGTCAAAGAGAGATCTTTGCAGAGAAACTGAGAGCCAATTTAAAAGGAAAAAATGGATGTTGGAGCCAGGAATATTTGGGATGAATGAGACTTAGGAGAAGGGAAAGGTGCTTTGAGCCTGCAAAGTGCCGCTGGCCCTCTTCAAGCTCTTCATCTTTTGTTTGCTTCTGACTGCTCCTGCTTACCGCTGTTTAGTCAGTGGGATAAAACAAGGTGCCCTGATCCCTCTGCTCTGTGGGGCACTGGAAGAGAGGATGGCGCACCTTTCTCTAAATCATGGTTGGAACACAGTGGACGAAAGCTGTTCCCCAGTGGTCTGGGCGGATTGTCATGCTGCTAACACTCCTCTCCCTCTCCTGCTTGCCCCATCACAGGTAGTGAAGCTGAAGCAAATCGAACACACGCTGAATGAGAAACGAATTCTCCAAGCTGTTAATTTTCCTTTTCTTGTCAAACTCGAGTTTTCTTTCAAGGTAAGGCTGGGCTGTTGAAGCATGCTGTGAAGGCCACAAGGGAGCTTGGGATAAGGGGGCAGGAAGGTGGCTGTATGTTGAAATTCATTCTTAGGGGCAATGTCTGCAAATGGGTTAGTTATGCATATGCACTCGTATATCAACAAATATTTGCCACAGGTGCACAATACTCCAAAAATATATCTGAAAGGAGAAGATTCTCGTACAAGAAACCTGTTACTTGCTCAAAAGGCTAAACAGGGTTCCAAAATCAATCATCATTCCAAAGAAACCACCACCTAACGAATATAAAAATCTAAAAGTGTGTCAAAATGAATAAGCAAAAATGTCCTTGCCGCCGCCATGTCATTTAAAAAGTCTTAAAATATACATTTACCTTGATAAGCTCTTGGCATTTTTCTACTGCTGTAACTTTCCTCCCTTGTGATAAATCAGTCATCTTCAATGCCAGTCAGTATTACGCAGCGAAGGCCCTTCAGGGGTTATAGCTGACTTTTACAACTTTTCATTTATTCACAGCCAAATACACTCTCCTTAGTTGCCGAGAATTGTGAAAGAAGATGTAGGTACTTGCCAGTAAGTGGTGTGAGAGACGCCAAGGAGAGTGCTTTTGGTTGTGAAAGAAAAGTTGTAAAAATCAGCTTTAACCACAGAAGAGCCTTTGTGCAATCCTGAACGGCACTGAAGTATTTTATGGAAGACGAGCGAGAAAGTTACAGCAGTAGAAAAACATGAAGAGCTTGTTAAGATACGTGTATATTTTAAAACTTTTTAAATGACATAGCAGCATTAAAAAGATTTTTATTGAATGATTTTGACATACTATAAAAGACATTTTTATATTGGTTAGGAGAGCAGAAACCGGTTTATAAAATACATTTTTATATTGGTTAGGAGAGCAGAAACTGGTTCCTTTTCCGAGGTCCTTTTCCTCCTTTCAAATAGGTGTGTAATACTAAAAAAAATATATATATATCCCCCTTCCCCAGTGTATGTATGTATGGGTGTCTTTCTATCAAGGCGTGCGTGAAAGTTCTTTTTAATAAGGCCTGCGGCACCCCGTAGGATGGGAAATATTTCTGTATGTCTGTCACGTATTCTTGGTCTCTTACTGCATTTCTTGGTAGTGAGATAGCAAGGGGTGCAGCACAGCAGGCGTGAGGTGTATTGGGGTGTCTCAGTACAGGAATAGCAAGGGGTGCATCAGAGCAAGAGTGAGATGCAGTGGCAGAGCTCTGGGGAAGGGGGATCACAGTACTGTAAAAGCGGGGGATGCATTAGGATCGGAGTGGGGTGCATTGGGAGAGCTCTGGGAAAGGGAGATTGCGGTACTATAAAAACGGGGGGTGCATTGGCAGAACTCTGGGGAAGGGGGATCACAGTACTGTAAAAGCGGGGGATGCATTAGGATCGGAGTGGGGTGCATTGGGAGAGCTCTGGGAAAGGGAGATTGCGGTACTATAAAAGCGGGGGATGCATTAGGATCGGAGTGGGGTGCAATGGCAGAGCTCTGGGGAAGGGCGATCACAGTACTGTAAAAGCGGGCGATGCATTAGGATCGGAGCGGGGTGCATTGGGAGAGCTCTGGGGAAGGGCGATTATGGTACTGTAACAGCGGGGGGGGGTGCAGTAGGGTAGGTGCAGGGTGCATTGGGAGAGCTCTGAGGAAGGAGGATCGTGGTATAATAGCGGAGTGTTCGGTCGGGTAGGAGCAGAGTGCATTGGGAGAGCTCTGGGAAAGGGAGATTGCGGTACTATAAAAGTGGGGGATGCAGTAGAATAGGAGCGGGGTGCATTGGGAGAGCTCTGGGGAAGGGCGATCACAGTACTGTAAAAGCGGGGGATGCATTAGGATCAGAGTGGGGTGCATTGGGAGAGCTCTGGGGAAGGGGGATCACAGTACTGTAAAAGCGGGGGATGCATTAGGATCGGAGTGGGGTGCATTGGGAGAGCTCTGGGGAAGGGGGATCACAGTACTGTAAAAGCGGGGGATGCATTAGGATCAGAGTGGGGTGCATTGGGAGAGCTCTGGGGAAGGGGGATCACAGTACTGTAAAAGCGGGGGATGTATTAGGATCGGAGCGGGGTGCATTGGGAGAGCTCTGGGGAAGGGGGATCACAGTACTGTAAAAGCGGGGGATGCATTAGGATAGGAGCGGGGTGCATTGGAAGAGCTCTGGAGAAGGGGGATCACAGTACTGTAAAAGCGGGGGATGCATTAGGATCGGAGTGGGGTGCATTGGGAGAGCTCTGGGGAAGGGCGATCACAGTACTGTAAAAGCGGGGGATGCATTAGGATCGGAGTGGGGTGCATTGGGAGAGCTCTGGGGAAGGGGGATGCATTAGGATCGGAGCGGGGTGCATTGGGAGAGCTCTGGGGAAGGGGGATCACAGTACTGTAAAAGCGGGGGATGCAGTAGGATAGGAGCGGGGTGCATTGGGAGAGCTCTGGGGAAGGGGGATCACAGTACTGTAAAAGCGGGGGATGCATTAGGATCGGAGTGGGGTGCATTGGGAGAGCTCTGGGGAAGGGCGATCACAGTACTGTAAAAGCAGGGGATGCATTAGGATCAGAGTGGGGTGCATTGGGAGAGCTCTGGGGAAGGGGGATCACAGTACTGTAAAAGCGGGGGATGCATTAGGATCGGAGTGGGGTGCATTGGGAGAGCTCTGGGGAAGGGGGATCACAGTACTGTAAAAGCGGGGGATGCAGTAGGATCGGAGTGGGGTGCATTGGGAGAGATCTGGGGAAGGGGGATCACAGTACTGTAAAAGCGGGGGATGCAGTAGGATCGGAGTGGGGTGCATTGGGAGAGCTCTGGGGAAGGGGGATCACAGTACTGTAAAAGCGGGGGATGCATTAGGATCGGAGTGGGGTGCAATGGCAGAGCTCTGGGGAAGGGGGATCACAGTACTGTAAAAGCGGGGGATGCATTAGGATCGGAGAGGGGTGCAATGGCAGAGCTCTGGGGAAGGGGGATCACAGTACTGTAAAAGCAGGGGATGCAGTAGGATAGGAGCGGGGTGCATTGGGAGAGCTCTGGGGAAGGGCGATCACAGTACTGTAAAAGCGGGGGATGCATTAGGATCAAAGTGGGGTGCATTGGGAGAGCTCTGGGGAAGGGCGATCACAGTACTGTAAAAGCGGGGGATGCATTAGGATCAGAGTGGGGTGCATTGGGAGAGCTCTGGGGAAGGGCGATCACAGTACTGTAAAAGCGGGGGATGCATTAGGATCGGAGTGGGGTGCATTGGGAGAGCTCTGGGGAAGTGGGATCACAGTACTGTAAAAGCGGGGGATGCAGTAGGATCGGAGTGGGGTGCATTGGGAGAGCTCTGGGGAAGGGGGATCACAGTACTGTAAAAGCGGGGGATGCATTAGGATCGGAGCGGGGTGCATTGGGAGAGCTCTGGGGAAGGGGGATCACAGTACTGTAAAAGCGGGGGATGCATTAGGATCGGAGTGGGGTGCAATGGCAGAGCTCTGGGGAAGGGGGATCACAGTACTGTAAAAGCGGGGGATGCATTAGGATCGGAGCGGGGTGCAATGGCAGAGCTCTGGGGAAGGGGGATCACAGTACTGTAAAAGCAGGGGATGCAGTAGGATAGGAGCGGGGTGCATTGGGAGAGCTCTGGGGAAGGGGGATCACAGTACTGTAAAAGCGGGGGATGCATTAGGATCAGAGTGGGGTGCATTGGGAGAGCTCTGGGGAAGGGGGATCACAGTACTGTAAAAGCGGGGGATGCATTAGGATCGGAGCGGGGTGCAATGGCAGAGCTCTGGGGAAGGGGGACCACAGTACTGTAAAAGCGGGGGATGCATTAGGATCTGAGTGGGGTGCATTGGGAGAGCTCTGGGGAAGGGGGATCACAGTACTGTAAAAGTGGGGGATGCATTAGGATCAGAGTAGGGTGCATTGGGAGAGCTCTGGGGAAGGGGGATCACAGTACTGTAAAAGCGGGGGATGCAGTAGGATCAGAGTGGGGTGCATTGGGAGAGCTCTGGGGAAGGGCGATCACGGTACTGTAATAGCGGGGGATGCAGTAGGATAGGAGCGGGGTGCATTGGGAGAGCTCTGGGGAAGGGCGATCACGGTAATGTAATAGCGGGGGGGGGTGCGGTAGAATAGGAGCGGGGTGCATTGGGAGAGCTCTGGGGAAGGGGGATCACAGTACTGTAAAAGCAGGGGATGCAGTAGGATAGGAGCGGGGTTCATTGGGAGAGCTCTGGGGAAGGGAGATCGCGGTACTATAAAAGCGGGGGATGCATTAGGATCGGAGCGGGGTGCATTGGGAGAGCTCTGGGGAAGGGCGATCACAGTACTGTAAAAGCGGGGGATGCAGTAGGATAGGAGCGGGGTGCATTGGGAGAGCTCTGGGGAAGGGCGATTATGGTACTATAACAGCGTGGGGGGGGTGCATTAGGGTAGGTGCAGGGTGCATTGCAGAGCTCTGGGGAAGGAGGATCATGGTATAATAGCGGAGTGTTCGGTAGGATAGGAGCAGAGTGCATTGAGAGAGCTCTGGGGAAGGGCGATCACGGTATTGTAATAGCGGGGGGTGAGGTGGGATAGGAGCGGGGTGCATTGGGAGAGCTCTGGGGAAGGGCGATCACGGTATTGTAATAGCGGGGGGTGAGGTGGGATAGGAGCGGGGTGCATTGGGAGAGCTCTGGGGAAGGGCGATCACGGTACTGTAATAGCGGGGGATGCAGTAGGATAGGAGCGGGGTGCATTGGGAGAGCTCTGGGGAAGGGCGATCACGGTATTGTAATAGCGGGGGGTGCGGTAGGATAGGAGCGGGGTGCATTGGGAGAGCTCTGGGGAAGGGGGATCACGGTACTGTAATAGCGGGGGGGTGCGGTAGGATAGGAGCGGTGTGCATTGCAGAGCTCTGGGGAAGGGCGATCACGGTACTGTAATAGCGGGGGGTGAGGTGGGATAGGAGCGGGGTGCATTGGGGAGAGCTCTGGGGAAGGGCAATCACGGTACTGTAATAGCGGGGGGGTGCGGCAGGATAGGAGTGGGGTACAGTGGTATATATGTATTTGGTCTCTGCTCTGATGTTGGCTGGCAGGTTCCTGCCCTCCTCTTCTGTTTTGTTTCTGTTAACTAAAGCCACTTATTTCACTGCAGGACAACACAAATCTGTACATGGTAATGGAATATATTCCTGGAGGGGAGATGTTTTCTCATTTACGACGGATTGGGAGGTTCAGGTGAGTGCCTCAGCCGGTACCAGTGCTCAGGAATTTAGCCAGCCATAAACAGGGTTGTCCCATCCACTAGGTAGCCGCCTATGGTGGCAGACCGTGGGCTTTGGCGCACACAGCCTGCCGCTTCTGACTCCCCCTCGGACAGTGAGAGTGGCAGCAGCTTCTGCCTGGGGCAACAGAAACCCTTGGACTGGCTCTGGCCATAAGTTTCTTTTAAATCTAAAGATTCCAATAACAAATATCCCCAAATGAACACTTTTTTTGTCGGAGTAAGTCAACCCAATGTGTGGAATTGCGCCAAACACCACTGTGACAACTCCTTTTACTAAATAACTCTATATGGACACAATGGAAATGAAAATCCAAACTTAACTTTAGAGTAGTGCTTGATCATCGCAGCTACAATACGCCAGCAAAATCAGAAATGACGACGCGGCTCACGTTGCGGGTTTACAGCAAAAATGTCCAGAAACCCTGCTTCAGGTCCATCTGATACTGGCAAAGGTAAAGCTCCCAATACAAGCTTTACAATACAAAGGTGTTGTAGCTGCGATGATCAAGCACTACTCTAAAGTTAAGTTTGGATTTTCATTTCCATTGTGTCCATATAGAGTTATTTAGTAAAAGGAGTTGTCACAGTGGTGTTTGGCGCGATTCCACACACTGGGTTGACTTACTCCGACAAAAAAAGTGTTCATTTGGGGATTTGTTGTTGGAATCTTTAGATTTTTGGATAAGTTTCCTTTAGAAATTGATGGAGACAAGAGAGCTGAATGAATCTCTGTCTGCTTTCCCAGAATCCTTTCTGAAAACTCCATCTTGAAAAGAAATGCATAAGGAAGTCGGTGTGTGTGTGTGTGTCAGAGAACGGTTTCTCCTAGGACAAGCAGGATGAGTCAGACACACCTGGTGACGTCATCTGACGGTGCCGACGGACGTCCTCTCCATAGCTCAGAAGAGCTTTTTCCCCTTCTGAGCATGAGCCAACTAGCCCTACCCCCTTTCCCTCCCCTAGCTGGTCAATTTCCAATTCTCCCGCCTTGCATCAAGACGGACTTCTCTCCTGTCCTAAACCTGATCCTGACTACAAGCAGTATAAACATACCTTCAGTGGTACCTCCACGATGCCAAAACTGGGGTTTAAGAAATGCTCCATGTGCTCCAGGAAGATGAGTAACTAAGAACATAAGATATGCCTTACTGGGTCAGACCAAGGTCCACCACGCCCAGTATCCTGTTTCCAACAGTGGCCAATCTAGGTCGCAAATATCTAGCAGTCTTCCCAAAAGACACAGGTTCCTCACTGCTTGTATTGGGTCAATCGGTGATATCCTGGATCTGAGGCAACCCGGCGGGCACCCACAGTCATCCTCTTCCAGCCCCGCAGTGCCGGAGAGCTCCGGCACACGTGCAGACCCATGTGGAGGCAGCCATCTTGTTCCCCAGCAGTACTTCCTTTCTGCACTCTTCAGTGATTTGGACAGACAGCTTCAAGCAACATCCCTCCAATGCCTATTGGATTTAACTGCTCAGTTGCGCCGATGGACGAGACTCTCTCTGTTCTATGGCACAGACGCCAAAGCCGCTCAGTCTCTACCTCGCCACTCCAACACTGGAACAGGAGCAGAATTTTTTTCAGCAGCCCGGACACTGTTTCACGGCACCAAAAGAGGCATCGGCACACACACAATCGAAGCAGAGCAGGCACAGGCACAATCGAAGAAGCATGCCCACTGGACTACTTAATGCTCTTGGGAACATCTGGGCTCAGTGAGGGCAGTCTTCCACCGGATGGTCCTTGCCCAGGCAACGGAGGCATTTTAGATGAGTATCAGAGTTACTTATCTTCTGGAGCACACGGAGCATTTCCTAAATCCCGGTTTTGGCATCGTGGAGGTACCACTGAAGGTATGTTTATACTGCTTGTAGTCAGGATCAGGTTTAGGAGAGGAGAGAAGTCCGTCTTGATGCAAGACGGAAGAATTGGAAACTGACCAGCTAGGGGAGGGACAGGGGATAGGGCTAGTTGGCTCATGCTCAAAAGAGCAAAAAGCTCTTCTGAGCTATGGAGAGGACTTTCATCGCGGCGCCGTCGGATGAAATCACCAGTTGTGGCTGACTTATCCTGCTGTCCACGGAGAACCCCCGTTATAGGTAAGTAACCTTGCTTTATCCATGAGTATACATAAACAAGAGAGAGACAGGAATTGGGGGAAGGAGAGAAGATAAGACCCCTGTAAAAGATCATAAAACAAGAGAAAACAAAGAACGGAATGTGTTCCTTTGTTTCTGTAATGAATAACCATATGAGGAAAAAGCAACAAATGTGTTTAAAGGAATGTATAAATTAGTGCTTTGAAGAACGTACTTTGGGTAGACAGTGTCTGAAGCTCTGTATTGGGTGACATCACTCTCTGCCTCACAGGATAACAACACAGTGTTATACGTGCTGCAGACCTGTGTATTTGAGTTCAATAAATTAGATTGGTTTTTACTTAAAAGTTGTCCTGCCTTACAAATTTATGCATAAATTGTAAGGAGTGAGCGAGGTCTGATACTGGGATGAGACACCATATTAGGCCTAGAAAACCCCAGTAAAAATAGATTGGTTGACCATTTGCAGACTCATCCTGCAGAGCCTCAGATTATTTGTAGTAATACGGCACAGTGGATGATGGCAGAGCCAGAAATGGCCCATTCAGCCTGCCCAGTGAGGGTTGTAATCACCGCTCTCTGCAGTTTGTCTGTTTAGGGTAAAAAGCGTCTGAAGCAGGGGGCTCGCTAATAAACTGGGTAGGGTGCAGGACTGGAGGGGCAGGGGCAAGAGTGTTGGACTATGAGAAGGGAAAGGTGGGCTGCCTCAGGACAGGTTCTGTTCAATAGCGAGGGTCAGAATGAAAGAAACCAGGCAAGAGACAGAGTAGACACAAAAGTGTTCCATTAAGAAAGCAAAACTAGAAAACTGGCCTAGCACTTGGCAGGTAAGATCCAGTGCAGTGTCTAGTTTTCGGGATGGAGAGCCTGATGCACAATGACCAGGAGGCAGATCTCAAGGTAGCAAAATTAGTGATTTCCTCAATTTGGAACCTTTTTGTATTTGCCGGTGCTTCCTTTTCAGCACTCTGCAACTGCAGCAGAAAGTGGACCCCCCTGCTGGCCCGTTTTAGAAAATTACCACTGAGCAAAATGTTACGCTAAAGCAGCGGCTGGAATCCGAGAGATGCTGGTTGTGTCGAGGGGTAACCAACAGAAAAAAGGAGGAAGGCAATACACTGTAAAAGCTGTAGGCGAGGCCGTGTGACGCCAGACCACGCCAAAAGAGACTTGATTTCCCTGCCCCCCCTTTCCTCTAGGATGAGTTGCTACAGGGAGGAGACTTAGGAGCAAGTTGAGGAAATGCATTGTTCACAGAAAGGATGATGAATGCCTGGATTGCTCTCCAAACATAGAAGACCTGGTATAAGCGGAGGGTCCCTTAAGGGCAAGAGGACGGAAACAGCATTGGGGTTACCTGCACGGTTCAGGGTCCAACCATGAGGGAGATTCACTGCTTTGCTGTTGTGTCCAAAGGTGGTTTATCAAATGTTTAAACAAACTAATTGGTATTCCTTGATCAACTTTGCATAGTGAACTGTTTTGGCCCATCTGTGAGGGGGGTGCGGCCTCCCCTCCACTCCAGGTGTAAATGGCAGGCCTCTGCGAGTCCGTTTCTTTTGTGTCTCTGCAGTGAACCTCATGCACGATTCTATGCAGCTCAAATCGTCCTGACCTTTGAGTATCTCCATTCCCTGGATCTCATCTACCGGGACCTGAAGCCGGAGAATCTGCTGATAGACCAGCAGGGGTACATTGAGGTAAGGCAGCGCCTTGCTAGGCAAGCAGTGTGGCACGGTAGATGCTGCTCAAGCTTCTAGAGCGAGGCAGGACAGGTCTTTTTTATACAGCAGTAATCAACACTCCCTTCCCCCTTCCAGGTCACAGATTTTGGTTTTGCCAAACGAGTGAAGGGGCGAACATGGACGCTGTGTGGAACACCAGAATATCTGGCACCTGAAATCATCCTGAGCAAAGTAAGATGGTGCCTTCCCTCTCTGGATCAAAAGAGACCACTGTACATACATACGCTTTAGCTGCCTTTCTTATCCGGTGGGAGGGAACAGAAATACCTCCCCAGCATTAGTTTAGAAATGGTTATACTCTGTAGATAGGACTGTAATATTCTCTGATAAGCTACCAGGAGGAAGCATTTTCCATGATATGAAGCTGGAAGAAGGGGGAGGAGGGTCAGAGATGAAATGGGGGAACTGCTTCTTTACTGAGTAGGAGCTGGGTGTCTCTCCTCCATGGATGACCTGCTCTCATATAAGTGGCTTGTGGTGCTAGACCTGGAAACCTCTGACTTCAGCCTTTCCCTGTATCTGGTTTGCTTTCCTTTGGGTTCACCTTTGATAACGTGTGGTGATCTACACTCTCTCACTCATACCCAGCTCTAACATGGGCTACTTGTCTCTTTCCCCACCATGTCTCCTGTGGTCCCCTTTTTGCCTGACCCAGCCCCTTTTCAGCATTTCTCTCCTGCCTCCTTTCATGCCTGATGCCTCTGGTTTCCTGTTGCAGGGATACAACAAAGCAGTTGACTGGTGGGCCCTGGGCGTTCTGATCTATGAGATGGCAGCCGGCTACCCTCCGTTCTTTGCTGACCAGCCCATACAGATCTATGAGAAGATAGTCTCTGGAAAGGTGAGAAGGGTCATAGCTCTCTGCTTCTCTGAGAGGTAACTGGGGAGGGTGTTAAATAGGCCCCCATCTACTTAGTATTTGCATTTTTATTCTTGGAAATTTAGATGCAAATACTAGTTTCATTGATGCCTATATGTACAGAAGTTGCAGCACCTGGCATTTATCCTGGTAATTTCAGGGCAAGTTGGTCGTTCTGTTGCCTCCCCGACTTTGGGTTGTCAACTGTTTCCAGATTTCCCAAGCAGGGTTGATCCCATCCTGGGTTAACTCCCCTGCTTACAGGGACTTGTGGTTCAGATTTCCTATTGAATTTCCTAAGAAAAACAAGACTGCAATTCCTTACATGCAGGACTGGATCAAACCTATTGTAAGAATCTGACCCAGAAGAGGTATTCTCTTATACTGGATGGGAGTGCTGACATATTTACATCATGAGGCAAGGTGGAAGGACATAGTCAACAGCTAGTACCTAATTGGATTTTCAGCATATCCCCATTGAATATGCAGATGATGTATCTGCATACACTGAAGGCAGTGTTTGTAAATAACTCTTGCATATTTTTTTAGAGATAAAGCCTGAAAACCAGACAGGAGGGTGAGAATTGGGCTGAGCAGGCTGACCCTAACATCTCCGTCATCTGCCCCAGAAGACGGAGCTTGGAATTCTTCTTCTCTCCTAACATAAGATAGCTTCAAGGGCCATCATGGTGGGGAAGGGAAGTGCTGCTTTCTTGTCTTCTAACAAGGACATGGTATTTTCCTCCCAGGTTCGATTCCCCTCCCACTTCAGCTCGGACTTGAAGGACCTGCTGCGCAACCTTTTGCAGGTAGATCTTACTAAACGTTTTGGCAACCTCAAGAATGGCGTCAACGACATCAAGAACCATAAGTGGTTTGCAACCACGGACTGGATTGCCATCTACCAGAGGAGGGTGAGTGGAGAGGGGGGGTGGAAGGCCTGCTCAGCAGGATTGCAGTTTGCACCCTAGCCAAAGGCTATCGTGCTCCAGCATTCAGTGCTACCTGTGCCTTGACCTGGCCTGGTCTGCCTTCCTCATTTTGATTGGCTTAGCAGAACTTGGCGAGATACTAGAAAGGAAACTTGCACTCCTCACCACCAGCAGCAGCAGCTGCTTAGACCTTTGAATGTTTTGGAGGTGATGATGACTGTGAAAAGTCTGTTCAGAATATAAGCTAAGGGCTGAGCCTCCCTGCTCTCCTCTGAGTCGCTCTGTCCCATCACAGAGCAGATAAGCTTCCCCTTAGCAGGACAGCCTGAGCAGCAGTGCAGGCTACACACACTCGCATGTTTCTGGTCTTGTCTGTGTGCTTTTTATTGTCCTTGCGATGATGGTTTGCCTTGGGCCTTTCAGACAGGATTCTTGTAATTTCATGTCTTCTCCCAGGTGGAAGCCCCCTTTATACCAAAGTGCAAAGGGGCAGGAGACACCAGCAACTTTGATGACTATGAGGAAGAAGACGTCCGGGTGTCTATCTCTGAGAAATGCGCCAAGGAATTTGCAGAGTTTTAGAAATACCACACGCAAAAAAACAAAACAAAAAAACAAAACAAAAAAAAAAAAGGAACCCCCCCCCCCAAACCATGGAGGAAGAAATGTTGGAGAGGAGCAGCAGAGGTGGTGTGAGTGCAGAGGTGCCCTGAGGTCCCAGACGTGTGGCTTTGCTAGAATTCTTTTCCTACCCCTCCTACCTCCAAAGTTGTGTGCGTTTTTTGCAGAGTTGGAACTGGACCTCCACCCACACCCTGCCTGGCCTATCCTTCACCTACTGTAGCCATCCCAGGCTGTTCTCACACAATCCTTCTGTTCTCTGCACTGGCTTATACCTTTGCATCCTCCAGCTCCCACTCCCAGCACAGAGAAAGAAGGGGGAGGGGGGAGAGCCTGAGCTGTTTTGGGAGAAAGGGACACAACCCCTACCCCACTCTGTTATCCAGGGCACAGGGTGGCCAAAATGCTTTCTGCTGTTCCATCTTATGGCCGTGCCTGTCATTCATATTTTCAGAAACAAATTGGATTGAATGAAACTAGCCCATTTTTTCCTCCCCCCTCCCCCATCGCACTTTGTGTGCCCCTTGTGACTTGTGTTCTGAGACTAGATCAGCTCTACGGGGTTCAGCTATGATGCCTCCCTCCCTTTGCAAAGCATGAACGTTTTAGCAATGCTGATGCAGACTGTGTGAGAGTGAGATCAGGAGCTATTATTGTAAATCTCGGACTCAGCAGGAAGAGCCCTGTCCAGAAGGGGGCATGAAGGCACATAGGAAAACCAGCTGGGAATTAAAATCGTGTTCAGAAAGGATCTTCGCAAGAGAGTCACTTTTATGAATTATGGGTGGGCGCCTCTTTTTTTTTTTTTTCTTTTTAAATAAAAAAAGTTAAATCTAAAAAGGAACTGTTTTAAGAAATGAATGTTGCGCCGCTTTTGCATGTACTGACAAATTGGGGAAAGATTTTTTTAAATTCAGTGCCCTGGTTTTAGCAGGAAAGTAGGACAAATGCCCTTCACCCACCCATCAGAAACCAGCAAACCTTTCTTCTGACGTAAGCATCTCCTGCCTCTAGAAGAGGATGGCAGTGCAGTCAAAATGTGTAGGTGTGGTTGGGGGTATGGGGGAGGCAGAGGCACGCAGCTTCATCCTGAATGAAAGTGGGAGTGAACTAATGGTCCTTCGTGGATCAAAGAACAGCTGATGTTTATGGAAGAGCATGGAGGGAATTTGGAAAACGCTCTTAGAATTTCTGCTTTAATACTTTGGGAATGGGTCGAGGGGAAAGAGTGGGGGTTTCCATTTTATTCTGTTTTTTCTGCACTCCACCTCTTTCCTGTCAGACTATAAAAGTAAACATGTCATTTTTTCTTTTGGATTTCAGCACCTGTTAGATTTGTTATTTCTTGGGCAAAGGACAGCTCATTTCCCTTCTCTCTGTCTGCCAGAACGCTGGCTTCCTTACACAGCAGGTTGTGCAGGTGGGAGAAGGGGCGCGCGCATGTTTCCAGGTCTCTCAAATAGCTTGCAGACTGGTGAAAGAGGAGTTTCCAGGATAATCAATTCTGTGTAACCCTAAGAAATCTTATTACACTAAAAAGAAAAACTTCCTCTTAACAGTGTGCTTTGTTGTAAACATTTGAGACGATTACCAATAAAGTTTTGTTTAAAAAAGGGGCATGTTTTTGTTACAGCTGGACTATTTGACAGGCTGCTGTGCTGGTTGGGTCTAAGGCAGGAGCTGCATCTCTGTACAGTCAGTGTCTGGCTTTTTCATAGGCATAATGCTTTCCCATTTGGTACCGTCAACCATGAGCGTGAGCATTTGATTGCAGCTGCACCTGCATAGCAGTCAGGACCTGCTGGTGCTGTTGCTTAAAGAGTGTTAACAGAGCCCAGCAACTTCCAAGCAAGTTTCATGCCATGTCTGCAGCATGCCTTCTACCTGCTCTGCTGTCCTGAGACAGCATCACATGTAGTAGGATAGGAATGTTCTCAATGGAGCAGAAATTGCAGTGATCTAAAGTTGTTTGCACCAACAGTGCTGTGTCCAATTTTGGGAGACGTCCAAGTTGGGGGTGGGTGGAGTGCTAGCAAGAGACCTTTGAGTGATAGCAGAAGGTAGTGATTCCATGCAGGGCTGCTCCTAGAGTTGGTTCAAGGTCTTGGCGCCCCAGGCAGACCTTAAGCCTTAAATCCCCTCCCCCCCCCTTGGCTGTCAAAATCTATTATTTAGTTTTGAATGTCCTGCTGTTTGCCACCCTAGGCGACCACCTAATTTACCTGAAGAGTGTGGGGGAGGGGGGGGATCTCAGATCACATGCAAAAAGATGGTTCGAGGGATGCCAGGGTGCACAAGGAGATATGGGACCATATATAAAGGTGATGATTATCCCTCTGTACTACTGAAAGGATACAAATGGAGAGGAAGTGGCTCTGCAGTAAAAAAAAAAAAAAAAGTGAAAAGACTTAAGGAGTGGAGTAGCAGCAGCTTTGTGGTTAGAGCACTGACTTGGGAACCAAGAGACCAGCGTTTGATTCCCACTAGCACAACTTGTGGCCTTGGGCAAGTCACTTAACTCTCCATTGCCTCAGAAGAAACCAAGTTATCAATGTCCCTATTTAATGTACATTATCAAGTTTAAGTTACTATGTAAACCGCTTTGACTAAAATCATAAAGCAGTATAAAAACTGATAAATAAATAAGGACACACTAGAGCAAAGTAAATGTTTCTCAGTCTTTTCAAGGCACATCTACCTCAACAAAAATGGTGTTAGAGCAGGCCGGACTCTAGGAGCACGTGCTGTGAACACAACTCGTATAGCTAAAAGAAGAGCTGGGAAACACACGTGGCCCCACCAGAGGCTGTACAAAAAGGGGGGCCCAGCTCTCCAAGCCCTGCACGCTGGGGTTTGTGCTGCTCCGAAAAGAGCTCCTGCACATTTAAAGAGCCCAGGTACTATTCTGGACTCGAGCATAAAGTATTACACTCTTGCACATATAATGGGATTTATAAATCACCATTCAAATATCTATTTCTTAATATTAAATAACAATTATTGCACTAAACCCTATGAAAAACTCTTTCCATTTATAACTTTCCGTTTGTTTTTATTTGTTGCTTTCAACTTGTACCTAGAACTCAAACTGTGGAATTTACTGGTTCAGATAATACTATTACCATACCACCTGATCACAATAATCATCATTCCTTGGGTTTGTACAATTAATTAAATATACCGTTACTCTGAAGTTTAGCATAAACATCCATGCCTATAAAACACCTCCTTAAGTAAGCCTTACAGTAAGCTATTAAATGAACCTTACAACCATAAACTTTCTCTTTGCACCAGATTTGACTAGCGTGCTACTGTGTTCTTCCCTTCACAGAGGGGATAACTCTGAGACCCCCTGATCAGCATGTGCGGTGGCTCAATCACACCTAACGCCGACCGCTGGTCTCTCTGTCAAAAACCGACATTATAAAAGGATATCGCAGATCTTCAGGAACAAGCAGGAATGTAGTCTTCACATATGGGTGACATTGGTACCGACGGAGTCTGCGCAGGAACGCACCCCAGCGTCCAATAGGAAAGCTTTTGGGAGCATCCCACTGCACCTGCGTAGCTGCCTTCCCGCCTTTCCAGCTCTCCCTCCTCAGTTCTTCATTTTCCGCGGAGCCGACAAGAAGCAATTCCTGTCACCGCAGAAAATTTGTTGTTTTTCTTATTTTTTGTGGTCGCGTCTGCCTTCCTGTCGATGTTGGTACTGACCCTGTCGGTGCTCACTTTCTTTCTTCTTAAAAAAAAACAAAAAACAAAAAAAACCTTTTCTAATGGGAGAAATGCTTCCCTCAGGGCACATTGATGCCATCTTAGGCTTAGGCCTTTTTTTTCCCCCCAAAATGGACAAACCTACCAGTAGTTTTAAGAAGTGTTCCAAATGTGGCAGTACAACTTCAGCCATGGACACCCATGACTGGTATCTAAAATGTCTGGGACCGGATCATCAACAGTCAGAATGTCCTCTTTGTAGGAAGATGACAAAGAGAGGCCTGCAAAACAGAGCTGTGAAACTCAGCACCTGCTTTGCTACCGATGCAATGTCTGTAGCATCAACGCCATCGAGAGCTTCAGCTTCCTCCCAGGGATCTCAGGTATCAAAATCCAGGTCTTCATCGAAGAATAGCTGGCCCTCCAAGGGTAGATCTCCTTCTAAGCATCAAGATGCCCTAGGTGTTGTCTTTGGGGGGGGGGGGGGACACCGGCCAAACAACCCCGGCGGGAGGCCCTTGTCTCCAAAGCCTTAGTGGGTCCCCAGGATGCTCACGAAGCCTCTACCTCCGAAGAGCTCTAGGTGCCATGCTCAGAGATCGTGGCCTGCAACTCCAGTACCGATACCCAAGCATCAGCAAGCTCCATGGATCAACCTATACTGGCTGTTGAGCGGAGCTTAGCGTCCTTACTAATGGCTTCCGTACCGGTAAGCCTCTACAGTCGATTCCTCGGTCATCGATAGCAACAACTGTACCGAAAGTGACTGTATCAAATTTTTTGCCACTTACCATGCTACTTCCCATGCCGGCCCTCGAATCCGTCTCCAGTACCGAAGTTCCGGCACCGCAACTTTCAGATACCGGCTTTGAGCATTATCGAGTACGTGCAGAGCGCAAACACCCTGCCCGTCGATACTTCGAGTCTTCTGACTCTGATTTGTATGACAAATTGTCTGGTAACCGAGAAATGAGAACTCTCCCGGAGGATCCATCTCCGTCCCCACAATGTCGCATGTCCCCTCCAGAGGACATGTCTTTCAAAGACTTTATCTGCGATGTTGCTCGGGGACTGTCCATAATAGTGACTTTGGAGAAGGAACCTAGGGCTGAGGAGCTCGAAATTCTTCAATACCCTGCAGCCCCAAAGGAAGCTGCTTCTCTCCCTATTCATTAAATACTTCACGACTTTATGCTTCCAATGTGGGAGACACCCTTAACCATCTGTCCACATACTTGAAGGCTCGATATAATGTACTGGGTATCGGAGTGCCCCGGCTTCCAGAAGACACAATTACCACACCACACCATTCCATGGTGGTGGAATCGGCAATGTGTTGAATTAAAAGTGCTAAAACACATTCCTTGAACGCTCCAGGCAAGGAATCGAGAACCCTCGATGCTTTTGGTCGTCGATGTTTTCAGGCCTCCATGTTATCGGCCAGAATCAGTTCCTACATACTCTGCATGGGTATGTTCCTTAGGGAGGTGGCTAGGGATTTGGAGTCGATGGCTCCTCTTCTCCCCGATAACAAGAGAGCTGATATCTCACCCTGGTGAAACATGCCCAAAATGTTTCCAAAGTTGTTAACAGGGCAACTTTCGACAGTTTTGGATGCATCAGCAGAACTTCAGCTATATGCATTGGTGCACACAGGAATGCTTGGCTCCAAGCCTCTGATCTTGAACAGTGAGTTCAAGATAAGCTGGGTAATATACCTTGCATAGGTGAAAACCTTTTTGGCAAAGACTGGCCAGGATAAGGCTTCTCGGGTAGAATCTGAGAACAGCACTCTTAATAGACTTTCTAGATCTACTGCCAACCCAGCTAAGAAAATGACATAGAAGAAACCCCTTTTCAATAAGAAAAATAAGTACTACCCTTCTTACATCCCTGCAGTGCACTGCTCCATCCATGCTCCCCAAAAAGGGCAGCAACTAAAACAGCAAAGAAAGGCTCAGACTCCCAGGTCTCAGCCAACCCAGCAGACCCATCCTTCTCAGGGTCTTTGACTCCTTTCTGGAGAACATAGCCGTCCTACCTCTGGAGTTTCCAGATCCCATCCGCATTCCTGGCAGACTATGTCACTTTGCCCACAGGTGGCATCTTGTAACATCAGAACACTGGACTCTCGATAGTAAGGGAGGGGTACAAACTTCACTTCCGAAGTCTACCCCCCCCCCCCCCCCCCCAGTCTCCTCCAAGAGAGTTCAGTTTTCAACCCCCTCTCACCACTCTGTTATTGCAGGAGGTCACCTCCCTTCTCTCACAGGGTGTAATAGAGGAAGTGCCACTCTCCCAGCAAGGTCTGGGCTTCTATTCTCCTTACTTCCTCATTCCAAAGAAGACAGGAGTACAGGCCCATCCTGGACCTCAGAAAACTGAACAAGTATCTAATAAGGGAGAAATTCAAGATGATCTCCCTAGGTACTCTTCTCTCCTATCTCCAGAGTCAGGATTGGCTCTGTACTCTAGATCTAAAGGATGTTTATACTCGCATTCTTATCCACACAGAACACAGAAGGTTCCTGCGTTTTCTGTTCCAGGGGAGACATTATCAGTACAGAGTCCTACCTTTTGGCCTCGCCTCTGCCCCAAGAGTCTCTAAAAAGTGCATAGCAGTTGTAGCTGCATTCCTAAGGACTCTAGGGATATTTGTCTTCCCCTACTTAGACAACTGGCTCATTCGAGCAAGCACATCTCTAGAGGCCAATCTTTCTCTCACACGCATCATGCAGGTGCTGCAACACTTGGGATTTGTAATAAATCTTCCAAAGTCCCATCTCGTTCCCTCTCAAACTCTAGAGTTAACAATCAAGGGCTTTTCTGCCCCAAGCCCACTGTGCTCGACTCATTCAGCTTGCATCCCAAGCATGCCTCAAGACCTTTCTCACTGCTCGAGAAATGCTGCAACTCCTGGGCCATATGGCATCTACTGTACATGTGGTTCCATACGCTCATCTGCATAGGCGTGCAGCTCAATGGACCCTGGCTTCCCAGTGGTCTCAAGCATCTGGTCGTTTGGAGATAGGATAATACTCTCTACACGTCTCATCTCGTCTTTCCAGTGGTGGCAGTTCCCAGAACACCTTCTCGTAGGGTCACCTTTTCAGAAGCCTCCACATCAATGTACCCTGACGACAGATGCAAAGAAATTGGGCTGGGGAGCTCATTTGGACAACCTCTCCACTCAGGGTCTTTGGTCTCATCAGGAGTCACAACGCCACATAAATCTGGAACTTAGAACCATCCACAATGCTCTCAAAGTGTTCTGTGACCACCTTCGCTTCCACACAGTTCTAGTCCAAATGGACAATCAGGTAACCATGTTCTACTTGAACAAGCATGGCAGAACAGGCTCTTGGACACTTTGCAACAAAGCCTTACACCTGTGGTCCTTCGCTATACAACATCAGATTCACCTACTTGCAGTGTATCTCCCAGGCAAACAGAATCTCTTGGCGGACAAACTCAGTTGAGTACTGCTACCCCACGAGTGGTCTCTTCATGCAGACAAGGTTGCTCACATTTTTCAGATCCGGGGAACCCAGAAATAGACCTATTTGCAAGTCTTCAGAATGCCAAACTTCCCCGCTTCTGCTCCAGAACGCCTACTCAGAACAACCAAGCGGTTAGATGCCTTTCACCTTCACTGGGGTCAAGGCTTCCTATATGCCTTCCCTCCCATTCCCCTCATCCCCAAAACTCTTTTCAAACTCCAGAGAGACAAGGGCTACGTGATTCTTATAGCCCCGCGTTGGCCACAACAACCGTGGTAACCTCTGCTTCTACGTCTCTCAAGTTCAACCAGTAGATTGGGGGTCTGCTCCAGATCTCCTCTCACAGGGGGACGGGGCACTGCTGCATCCCAATCTGCAGTCCCTACATCTTACAGCATGGCTGCTGAAGGCATAGCATTCCAGGACATCAACAGGTGAAAGCTATCCTTTTGGCTTATAGGAAACCTTCCACAAGGCACTCCTATGCCTTCAAGTGGCGTCAATTCTCTCTCTCGTGTTCGAAAAGGGATCTTAACCCCTTTTCAGCTCTGGTGGAAGCATACTTGAATATCTTCTCCACCTCTCTTCCTCTGGACTCAAAACCAATTTGGTAAGAGTCCACTTAAGTGCCATTGCGGCTTCTCACATGCCATTAGATGGTCAACGCATCTCTTCTCAGCTGCTTTGTAGCACGCTTCATGAGAGGTCTTCTGTTAACTAAGCCTCTCATTAAGCCACCCCTCACCTTTGCTGAGAAACTTTCCCCAATTATACAGTGGTTTAAACCATCATGTACATAAATACATAAGATAAACTTAAATTATGGACACATACATACAATTAAAAAATATTAAATATTAGAATGCACAAATATAATTGATCATATAATTTGAAAACCTGCTGAAATAGGACTTAACCCCTTTCCGAAATCTTTAAAAAATTTATGCTCCAAACATATAAAAGTGTGCAGCGGTGACCAAGAAAGCAAATAGAATGCTAGGAATTATAAGGAAAGGAATAGAGAAGAAAACCATGGATATTATAATACCTCTGTATCGTTTCATGGTTCGACCGCACCTTGAATATTGTGTGCAATTCTGGTCACTGTTTCTTTAAAAGGATATAGCTGAATTAGAAAAGATACAGAGAAGAGCCACTAAAATGGTAAAGGGGATGGAAGAATACTCCTACTATGAGGAAAGGCTTAAAAGGTTAGGGCTCTTCAACTTGGAAAAAAGATAGCTGAGGGGAGATATGAGGGGTGTCTATAAATTAAAGAATGGAGTGGAACGGGTTAACAGATCAGTTGTTTGTTATCAAAAAGTAGAAAGATTAGGGGACATGCAATGAAGCTACAGTGTAACCCGTTTAATAAGAGAAAATATTTTTTCACTTAATGCTTAATCAAACTCTGCAATTCATTATCAGATGTTAGTGTAGCTAGGGAAAGGCCCATAAACCATTATTAAAGATGACCAAGGAAATCCACTTCTTGTCCCAATACAAGCACTGTGGAACATGTGTCTTTTTGGGAACCTACTAGGTACTTGTGATCTGGATTGGCCACTGTTAGAAGCAGGAAACTGGACTTGATGGACCTTGGTCTGACCCAGTATGGCATATGTTATCTCTTATGTAACATAAGATATGCCATACTGGTACAGACCAAAGGTCCATTAAGTCCAGTATCCTGTTTCCAACAGGTGCCAATCCAGATCACAAGTACCTGTCAGGTTCTTAAAAGGTGGACAGGCTCCATGCTGTTTATACTAGGGGTAAGCAGTGGATTTTCCTGGTCTACTTTAATAATGATTTATGGACTTTCCTTCCTGGAACTTGTCCAAACTCTTTTTATACCCAGCTAAACTAATAACTTTTACAACATCCTCTGGCAACGAATTCCAGAGTTTGATTACAGGTTGCGTGAAAAAATACTATCTCCAGGAACAAGCAGGAATGTAGTCTTCACATATGGGGTATCATCGGTACCGATGGAGCCTGCGCGGGAACGCTCCCCAGCATCCATTAGGAATGCTTTTGGGAGCATCTCACGGCGCCTGTGTGCTGCCTTCCCGCCTTTCCCACTGTCCCTCTTCCGTTCTTCGTTTTCCGCAGAGCCGACAGGTCGCATACCCTGTCACCGCAGAAAATTCTTTCCTTCTTTATTTTTTGTGGTCGCATCTGCCTTCGTTTGATGCCTACCGGTACCGCCGATAATTCTTTCTTCTTTTCTATAAAATTTAAAAAAAAAAAAAAAAAAAAAAATATATATATATAGTTTCTGAGGTATTTTTCTAAAGAAACTTTTTTTCCTCTGTGCTAGGTGCCGTTTTGGGCACTAGGCCCTTTTTCCTTAAAAATGGAAACATAAGTCTAGCCAATCCTTAAAGGGTAGATCTCCTTCTAGGCATCAAGAGGCCATTGGCATTGCCCTTGAGGAAACTTCACCGGCGAAACAACCCCGACGGGAAGCTTCGGCTTCCAAAACACTAACGGGGCTCCAGGATGTTCTCGAGGCCTCCACCTCGGCAGAACTACTGGTGCCATGCTCTGGGGTTCCGGCCGCTTCTACCGGTACCGACACCCAAGCATCGGCAGCGTCGATAGATCAGAGGTTTCTTGCTATCAAACGCAGTCTGGCAGCTCTTCTCATGGCTTCGGTACTGTTGAGACCGCTACAGATGGTTCAACAGGCACTGGTACTGACACCACCGGCCTCAGTGGGTATACCACCCCATGCCGAGTCTTGAGTCTATCTCCGGCATCAACAGATTGATACCGGGACACCTTGATATTGACTTCGATCGATACTGGTACCATGCTCTGCACGAACATCGGAATCAGAGAGATTTTGAATCTTCCGATTCTGATGATTCTAATGACTCTGCCGATACCACAGTACTAATTCCAGAAGTAACATCTTCATCTCCAGGAACAAGCAGGAATAAGTCCTCACATATGGGTACATCGGAACCGACGGAGCCTGCGCGGGAAAGCTCCCCAGCTTCCCAGAAAGGAAGCTTTTGGGGCCTCCCACAGCACATGCGCGCTGCCTTCCCGCCTTCCTGACCAACTCTCCTCAGTTCTTCTTTTTCCGCGGAGCCAGCAGGTCGTGTTCCTGTCACCGCTGAAGAAATTGTTATTTTAATTTGTTTCTTTGACCGCGTGTCTGCCTTCCCCGATTCCGGACCGGTACCGCCGGTCTTTTTTCATTTATTTCTTAAAAAAAAAAAAAAAAAAAATATTTTTTCCTCACTTGGTGTGTTTATTCTGTGAGGCCTCTAGGCCTTCTCAGATTATCCCTCATGGAGAAACCAGCCTCTGGTTTTAAAAAATGCACCAAGTGTACCAGTACTATTTCAGTCACAGATACCCATGAATGGTGTCTTAAATGTTTGGGGCCTGACCATTCCATTCCGGATTGTCCATCCTGCTCTCTGATGTCCAAACGGGGCTTACAGAATAGAGCAGCCAAGTTTCATATGCTGTTTTCTGCGGATACTCCAGCATCAACATCCTCCAGGTCTTCCTCTCCTGATGGATCTCAGGTAACCAAACATTCTTCAGGCAGGTCCTCAAAGGGCAAATCTCCCTCTAAGCAGCGAGAGGCCCTTGGCTTTGACCCTGAGGACCCTGCCCCAGCCAAACAACCCCGGCGGAAAGCTCCGGCTTCCAAAGCTCCTCCTATGGGGTTACAGGTAGACATCGATGGCAAGGCCTCGACCGATCACCTGTTAGACTGCTCTGGGGTACCGGTTGACACCGGTACCGACATCCAGGCAGTTGTGGCGTCTATGGGTACTACGGTACAATCCATGCAGCAGGCCATACTGGCTTTCATTAACGCTGCAACGCCCTCGGTACCGCGACAATTGGTTCCGACTCTGGTTCCGGTACCACAACCGATACCGGTACCCAGAGCATCTACTTCCAGTAGTATGCCGGTTCCGGTCTCCGGTTCCGGAGATTTTCTCGATACCGATCCGGTTCCCGGTACGCCCGATGTCGATACCGGTCGGTACGCGTATCGATCTCTGGAAGCTAATAGGCGGTACTTTGAATCTTCTGAAGATTCTGATACCTCAGATGATTCTGCTGATGTCTCTTTTACTCTTCCTGAGGAGCCCTCTTCTCCAAAAAGGAGAATGTCTCCTCCAGAGGATTGTCCTTTCAAGACTTCATTATTGAAGTAGCTAAAGGACTCTCCATATCTGTAACCTCTGAAAAGGAACCTAGAGCAAAAAAATTGGATATTTTAGGATACTCTAAGGTTCCCAAAGAGGCAGCCACCTTACCCATACATGAAATTCTTCAAGAACACATGATGGATTTGTGGGAGGCTCCTCTTACCCTATCTCCACATTCTCGACGTTTGGACACCATGTATCGGGTTCCTCCTTCTCCTGGTTTTCAAAAAACTCAGCTCCCTCACCACTCTATTGTGGTGAAGTCTGCTATGAAAAAGATAAAGAGTACCAAAAGGCACTCTTCTACCCCTCCAGGAAGAGAATGTAGGACTCTGGATGCTTTTGGTAGAAAAATCTTCCAAGCTAGCATGCTTATTGCCAGAATCAATTCATACAGCCTCTATATGGGCATGTTTTTGAAAGAGATTGCACTGAAGATACGTCATTTTCTCCCCTTTATCCCAAAGGATAAAAAGGAGGAGTTCCTTCTTTTGCTAAAGCAAACTCAAGATGTTTCAAAGTTCTCCAACAGAGCAGCCTTTGACTCTTTTGAGGGAGCTAGCAGAGCCTCCGGCAATGCCATAGCTGCTCGCAGACTTGCTTGGCTCCAGGCCTCTGATTTGGAACCCTGGGTACAAGAAGGCTTGGGCAATCTGCCCTGTACAGGTGAAAATCTGTTTGGCAAGGAGTGGCAAATCAAAGCCACTCAAATGGATGCAGAGAATGCTGCTTTAGATGGACTTTCTAAGTCTACCTCTACCCCTGCCAAGAAAAAGCCTTTTAAGAAGCCTTTCTATAAAAAGACCAGATTTTCCACAAATACTGGCCAGCAATCTTCCCAAGTTCGCTTTGCTCCTAAGCGTCAGCAATCTAAACAGGCCAGAACAAAGTCTACAGGGGCTGCTACAGTCCAGCAGTCCCAACCCCCTCAGAGTTTTTGACTTGATTCTAGAGAACTTAACCTTTCTGGCTCTGCAACAACCAGAGCCTCTCACCATTCCAGGAAGGTTAACTCATTTTGCTCCCAGATGGGAACAAATCACATCAGAACAGTGGACCCTCTCTATCATCAGAGAGGGCTACAAACTACATTTCTCCAGCCTTCCTCCCCATACCATGGTGAGACAATTCAATTCTCCCCCATCTCTCCTGTACCTGTTGGGTCAGGAGGTGACCACTCTTCTCGCCCAAAAGGCAATAGAAGAGGTTCCTCTTCCTCAACAAGGGTCAGGTTTTTACTCCCCTTATTTTCTCATTCCCAAGAAAACAGGGGGGTACAGACCCATTCTGGATCTCAGAGAATTGAACAAATTTCTATACAAGGAGAAATTCAAGATGCTTTCTCTAGGCACTCTCCTTCCATACCTACAGAGTCAGGACTGGCTTTGTTCTCTAGATCTCAAGGATGCGTACACACATATACTCATCCATCCATCCCACAGAAAATTCCTACGGTTTCTGTTCCAGGGAAAACATTTCCAATACAGAGTACTTCCCTTCGGTCTAGTCTCTGCTCCAAGGGTATTTACCAAATGCATGGCAATAGTAGCTGCATTTCTACGCACTCTGGGAATCTTTGTCTTCCCATACCTGGACGACTGGCTCATCCGAGCTCCATCTCAGTCCGAGGCTCAGACTTCCCTGGACCACACCAGACGCATACTGCAGTATCTGGGACTCGTCATCAATCTGCCAAAGTCTCAACTCACCCCTACTCAGTCCCTAGAATTCATAGGGGCCTGGCTAGATACCACCACTGCAAGGGCCTATCTTCCTCAGGCCCGTTGCCACCGTCTGGTGCACTTGGCCTCTCAAATTCAGTCCAGAAGCCACTTGACTGCCAGAGAGATGCTACAACTGCTAGGCCACATGGCATCCACAGTTCATGTGGTGCCCTATGCTCGCCTACATATGAGAGCAGCTCAATGGACTTTGTCCACCCAGTGGACCCAAGCATCAGGAGCTCTCTCAGACCAAATAGCAACCTCAAAACGTCTTTTTTGGTCTCTCCAATGGTGGATATCCACTCAAAATCTGTTGTTGGGGGCCCCCTTCCAACCTTTGTTACCCCAAGCAACTCTCACTACAGATGCCACCCAAACAGGTTGGGGAGCTCATCTCCAAGACCTCTCCACTCAGGGCACTTGGTCTCCACAGGAGACCACCCTTCATATCAACCTTTTGGAGCTGCGAGCAATTTTCCTTGCTCTCAAGGTCTTTCATACCCTCCTCATCAACATGACCGTCCTTGTTCATACCGACAATCAAGTAGCCATGTTCTACATAAACAAACAAGGAGGGACTGGCTCTCTGTCGCTTTGCAACGAAGCTCTAAAATTGTGGGCCTTCGCCAGAGAGCATCAAATCCATCTCCTGGCAGTATACCTCCCAGGAATCCAAAACTCTTGGGCAGACAGACTCAGTCGAGTTCTGCTTCCACACGAATGGTCCCTGCACATGGATCAGGTACTCAGAATCTTTCAGAAATGGGGAACCCCGGACATAGACCTGTTTGCAAGTCCGTGCAATGCCAAACTTCCCCGGTTCTGTTCCAGAATTCCGTGTCAGGGAGCTCAGGCCAAGGATGCCTTCCTCCTTCATTGGGGTCAGGCCTTCCTGTATGCCTTTCCACCCATTCCTTTGATTCCCAAGACTCTGTTCAAACTCCAGAGGGATCAAGGATCTATGATCCTCATAGCTCCACGCTGGCCACGCCAAGTGTGGTACCCTCTACTTCTTTATCTCTCCCAGGCAACCTCCCTGGATCTGGGAGCTGCTCCAGACCTTCTGTCTCAAGAGGAGGGGACTTTGTGGCACCCAAACCCCAAGTCCCTTCACCTCAGAGCTTGGTTACTGAAGGCCTAGACCTTCAAGACTTCAATCTTTCTCAACAGGTGAAGGATATCCTCCATGCATCTAGGAAACCTTCCACCAGGCGTTCTTATGCTTTTAAATGGAAAAGATTTTCCATTTGGTGTGCTGAAAAAGGTCTTAACCCTCTAGCACTACCTTTGAATTCTTTACTCGAATATCTCCTGCATCTTTCCAATGCAGGACTTAAAACAAATTCTGTAAGGGTCCATTTGAGTGCTATTTCAGCATCTCTTCAGCCTATCAATGGACAACCTGTTTCCTCTCATCCTCTTATTGCAAGGTTCATGAGAGGTCTAACTTTAACTAAACCTCCCATTTGGCCCCCTCCGGTGGCATGGGACTTAAACGTGGTTCTTGGTCAGCTTATGAAGCCACCCTTTGAACCCTTAGCCACTACCTCCTTGAAATTTCTTTCCTGGAAAGTCATTTTCCTTATTGCAATCACTTCTGCTCGCTGCATCAGTGAACTGCAGGCTTTAGTGGCTAATCCACCTTATACAAGGTTCCATCATGATAAGGTAGTCCTTAGGACAAATCCTCACTTTATGCCTAAAGTGGTCTCACCTTTTCATCTTAATCAAGAGGTATATTTACCTGTCTTTTTTCCAGCTCCTCATGCATCCAGTGCAGAGAGGAACCTACATACGTTAGATTGTAAAAGAGCTCTTGCCTTTTACATCCACAGGACACAGCAACATCGAAAGTCTTCTCAGCTTTTTGTTGCTTTTGATCCTTCTCATTTAGGACTTCCAGTCTCAAAAAGAACACTGTCCAATTGGATTGCTCAGTGTATTTCTTTTGCTTACCAGAGTAAAAACCTTTCTCTGGAAGGCCATGTCACAGCTCACAATGTGAGAGCCATGGCCACATCTATGGCTCATCTTCATTCTGTATCCATCGATCAGATCTCCATCGAGCAGCCACCTGGGCCTCGGTTCATACCTTCACAGCCCATTACTGCTTGGACAAGGACTCCCGCCGGGATGCCTTATTTGGTCAGGCTGTCCTCAAACACCTGTTCCATTCTTAAACAACTCCTGCCCACCTTCCCTTAATGGATGCCTGAGATCCATCGGAAGATGAAATACCTACGGAGGGGATCTCCCAGGCATCTCAGCTAGGGAGTCCCCATATGTGAGGACTCATTCCTGCTTGTTCCTGGAGATAGCACAGTTACTTACCTGTAACAGGTAATCTCTGGGAACAGCAGGAATTAGTCCTCACAACCCACCCACCTCCCCTAGGAGTTGTATCTCTCTCTCTCTCTTTCCTTTCCTCTCTCTATTGTCTCAGCTTTAAACTCGAACTGAGGAGAGTTGGGCAGGAAGGCAGCGCGCATGTGCTGTGGGAGGCCCCAAAAGCTTCCTTTCTGGGAAGCTGGGGAGCTTTCCCGTGCAGGCTCCGTCAGTTCCGACGTACCCATATGTGAGGACTAATTCCTGCTGTTCCCAGAGATCACCTGTTACAGGTAAGTAACTGTGCTTTCTCCTCAACGCAGGATGTCTCCTCCAGAGGACATGTGTTTTCAGGATTTTATTTGTGATGTGGCTCGAGGCCTTGCAATCATGGTAACTCCTGGAAAGGAACCTAGGGCACAAGAATTAGAAATCCTTCAATACCCTGAGGCTCCCAAGGAAGCAGCTACTCTGCCTATTCATCAGACCCTACATGATCTTATGCTGAGGATGTGGGAAACACCTTTAACCACATCTCCTCACTATCGAGTTCCACCTTGTCCTGGCTTCCAAAAAACTCAGTTACTACAACATTCATTGGTAGTGGAATCGACTATGCATAGGATGAAGAGTGCAAAGAGGCATGCTTCCAATCCTCCAGGCCGTGAGTGCAGGACTCTCGATGCCTTTGGGCGTCGATGCTTCCAAGCTTCCATGCTCTCAGCCAGGATCAGCTCCTATATATGGGAATGTTCCTCAAAGAGGGCACAGGAGACTTGGAGCTTATGAGCCCCCTTCTTCCTGATGATAAATGACAAGACTTTATTAATCTTGTCAGACATGCTCAGGATGTTTCCAAGTTTGTAAACCGTGCAGCCTTTGACTGCTTTGAATGCATCAGCAGAACCTCTGCTATTGCCATTGGTGCACATCGGATTGCCTAGCTTCAGGCATCCGACTTGGAACTTTGGGTACAAGATAAATTTATTTATTTATTTTAAAGGATTTCTATACCGCCTTCTCCTTTAATCAAGACGGTCTCTACAGCAAACATTCATAAGACTGATTTAGGTGTGATCATGTAGTGATACTGTTATTTATTTATTTACATTCTCTTATATACCGTGCTATTCTGCATCAGTGCGGTTTACATTGAACAAACTGAAATTACATTGAACAAGGCATTATAACTTGGAGATAACTATTTTACAGGGAACATGGGCTATACTGTGTGTGTACGTGGTAGTGTATAGTAGATTCCGGTTGAACTATTTACATAGTGCGCTATTATACATTCCTATGTACATGGGGCAGGGGTGCTGTTTGCATGGTGATTAGTTCATGTGACGTCCCCATAGTGCTCAATGAATAGTGTAGTCTTTAGCTGCTTCCGAAAGTCTTTGATGTCTGTTGTTTGTCCGAGTTCGTCTGGGAGGTTGTTCCAAATTGCTGGTGCAGCCAGGGGAAGGGCTCGTTCTGCGGTGGCTTTGCGGACTCTGAGATCTTTTGATGTGTTGACGCGGTTGGAGGTGCCCTTCCTCCTCGGTCGTGTGCTCCTGTCAGGTTGTATGAGTGATTATAAGCTGTGGGCTGATGATTGTTGTTTGATTTTGAATATGTTTATGATTGTCTTGTATTTGATGTATGAGCTGATTGAGAGCCAGTGTAGATCTTTCAGGACTGGTGTGATGTGTTCTTGTCTTGCTGTGCTAGATATAAAGCGTGCCGCTGCGTTTTGTGCCAGTTGCAGCGGTCTGAGTGTTTGTTTTGAGAGACCAAGGTAAATTGGGTTGCAGAAATCTAGCAGTGGGGTTATTAGGGCCTGGCAGACTGTGCGGAAGTGTTCCGGGGAGAGGAGGGGTTTAAGTCATTGTATCAGTTTCATTCTGTGGTATGTGTTTTTGGTGGTTCTGCTTATGTGAGATTGTAGATTTAGTTCATTGTCCAGAGTCACTCCGAGGTATTTTACTTCCGGTTTTATGGGTATGGTTGTGTCCTTTATCTTGATGTTGGGTGGGGGGACGAAGTTGGTGTTTCGAGTGATTAGTGCCTTGGTCTTGCTGTAGTTTATGGTCAGGTTGTTGTCTTTAAACCAGCTGGTCATGTGTATGAGACAGCTTGTTATTTTGGAGTAGTCTGGGTTGTCAACTGTGATAGGTGTGTATATTATGATGTCATCGGCATATATTGTATATTGTGTTCTTTCATGATGTCACATATTGGCTGGATGTAGATGTTAAATAACAGTGCTGATAAGGCGGATCCTTGTGGTACTCCTTGCCATACTTTTATGGGTCGGGATGTGTTGGGTCTGACCTTGACCTGTATCTGTCTGTCCGTTAGGTATGATTGGAACCATTTCAGCGTAGATCCATGTAGTCCAATGTTCTGTAGCCTTTCCAGTAGGGTTCTGTGATCCACTGTGTCAAATGCTGATAAAATGTCGATGAAGATCATTAGTATTCCGATCTCGCGGTTGTCTATGTGGCATAGTATGTTGTTGAAGAGGTATAACAGGAGTGTTTCAACCCCGTGGTTGGGGCGGAATCTGTGTTGGTTGATGTCCAGAGGAGCGTGGTTGTCAATGTGGTCTTGTAGTTGATGTTGTACCGCCTTCTCCATTATTTTTGCCAGTAGTGGTATGCTTGAGATTGGCCTGTATGCTGCTGGATTGTTCTTATCGAGTGTTGATTTCTTCGGGATCGGTCTTATTGTGGCGAGCTTTAGGTGGTTTGGCATGCTTCCTTGGGTCAGAGAGCTGTGCACCATCTTGTGTATGGTGTGGATGAAGTATGATTTAGTGGCTTTGATCCATGTCACTGGGCATGGGTCTGTTGGAGCCGTTCATGTATTGAGTGTGGTGATGATGTGAGAGAGCTGCTCGGGGGATGGGGTGCTGAAGGTGTCCCATGTTTTCGTGGGTGTGGTTGGCTTAGTAGGTGCGTTTGATTTTGGTTGTAAGGCTGAGTGGAATTTTTCCTGGATGTGGTCTGCAAATGTTTGTGGGTCTATCTGGACTTTGCTTTCTGCTTTCTGTTCCTTGGTGAGGGTTTTTACAATTTCGAAGAGCACTCTAGGTTTGTTGTTGGATGTGAGTATAATGTTTGTGTGGTATTCACTCTGTTTGGTTGATGAGTTCGTTGTATTGTTTTTGCTTTAAGTATAGTTCCCGTGTATTGTTCGACTTGTGCCTCCATCGCCATTCTAGCTTTCTGAGCTCCCTCTTTTCGCTCCGTATGTTTTTTGAGTACCATGGCTTGTGATGTAGTTTGTTGCGGCGGGTTTTCTTGTGTCTGTGTTCGGTGGCTTTGGCAGCGTCATTTATGATGATGTTCCATTTACTGATTGGGAAATTGGGAAATATCCCTTGCAGAGGAGAAAAATCTATTTGGCAGGAATTGGCAGGAAAAGGCTAATGAAATAGATACTGACAATATCACCCTGGATAGATTGTCAAAATGTACAACTAACCCAGCCAAAAAGAGAGATCCTATTAAAAAACAAAAACAAAAAAAAAAAAAAAACTTTGTTCGGCAAAAAAAAAGGACGTTTTATACTTCTTATGCCCAGCAGGGACACGGTCCAGTTCAGGCTGTCCAAAAGGGACAACAGCAACAAACTAAAGAAGCCAAAAGGGGCGAGAACTCAGCCAGCTCCACAGGCTCAGCCTCCTCAGGGGCTTTGACTCCTACCTAGAGAACTTAACCTTCCTGCCCCTGAATGGTCCAGAACCCTTAGCCATCCCTGGCAGGTTGTGTCATTTTGCCAACAGATGGCACCAAATAACAGAAAATTGGATTCTATCCATTTTACGAGAGAGGTACAAGCTTCATTTTCACAGCATGCCCCCTCCTACAATCGTAAGACAGTTCAATTCTCAGACCACTGTCAACAATCTCTTAGGTCAGGAGGTCACAACACTCCTTGCTCAAGGAGCAATAGAAGAAGTACCCATTCTACAACAGGGTACAGGGTTCTTCTCCCCCTATTTTCTTATCCCAAAGAAAACAGGAGAACACAGACCCATTTTAGACCTCAGAGAATTGAACAAATATCTGTTCTGAGAGAAATTCAAAATGATTTCTCTAGGAACTCTTCTGCCATACCTTCAAAGTCAGGATTGGCTTTGTTCTCTAGATCTAAGGGATGCATATACTCCTATTCTCATCCACCCAGATCACAGGAAATTCCTGTGGTTCCTTTTCCAGGGAAAAAAACTTCCAATACAAAGTTCTTCCCTTTGGTCTGGCTTCGGCACCAAGAGTATTCACGAAATGCATTGCGGTAGTAGCTGCATTCCTGTGAACTCTAGGGATATTCGTCTTCCCTTACTTAGACGACTGGCTCATTCGAGCTCCCACGGCTCCAGAAGCCAGCTCTGCTCTGTCTCGCACAATGCGAATCCTTCAATATTGGGATTGGTCATAAACCTCCCAAAATCCTATCTTGCTCTTACTCAGTCCCTAGAATTCATAGGAGCTCGCCTAGATACCAGACAGTCAAGGGCTTTCCTTCCACAGCCCCGCTGTCTGCGCATAGTGCAACTAGCTTCCCAAGCAGCAGTAAAGACTTACCTGACTGCTCGAGAAATGCTTCAACTATTGGGACATATGGCATCCACTGTACATGTAGTTCCCTATGCTCGCCTCCACATGCGACCAGCCCAGTGGACCCTATCCACTCAGTGGACCCAGGCTACAGGTTGCCTGTCGGACAAAATAACAAACTCACAATGTCTTGTTTCATCCCTCCAATGGTGGTAATCACTGGAGAATCTTCTGGTGGAGTCTCCTTTCCAGCAACCCCTATTCCAGATCACTCTAACAACAGATGCATCACAGGTGGGATGGGAGGCCCACCTGCACGATCTCTCTACCCAGGGTACCTGGACTCCACAGGAGGCTTGTCGTCACATAAACCTCCTGGAACTCAGAGCAATCTTCCTTGCTCTTCGAGTATTCCAGGCCCAGCTCAGCTACAAGACAGTTCTAGTCCAGACAGACAATCAAGTAGCCATGTTCTATGTGAACAATCAGGGTGGAACCGGCTCTCTGTCATTATGCAACGAAGCTTTACAACTATGGGCCCTCGCCCGAGAGCATCAAATTCACCTCCTCGTGGGTATATCTTCCAGGAATTCAAAACCTTTGGGCAGACAAACTCAGCCGAGTACTGCTGCCACACGAATGGTCTCTCCACTCAGACCAGGTTGCCCAAATTTTTCAAATCTGGGGAACCCAAGATATAGACCTCTTTGCAAGTCCACTGAATGCCAAACTTCCCGGTTCTGTTCCAGAATTCCGGCTCGAGATTGTCAGGCAAGGGATGCCTTCCTCCTTCACTAGAGTCAAGACTTCCTCTATGCCTTCCCACCCATTCCTCTCACCCCCAAAACACTATTCAAGCTTCAGAGAGACAGAGGTCGTATGATTCTCATAGCTCCATGTTGGCCACGGAAAACGTGGTATCCTCTGCTTCTACATCTCTTTCAAGCTGCACCTCGGGAGTTGGGGTGTGCTCCAGATCTTCTCTCCCAAGAGAACAGGACGCTATGGCACCTGAATCCCCAGTCCCTGCATCTCAGGGCCTGGTTGCTGAAAGCTTAGACTTTCAGGATCTCAACCTTTCTCAACAGGTAAAAGATATCCTACAGGCTTCTAGAAAACCTTCCACAAGACGATCATTCGCCTTTAAGTGGAAACGGTTTACCATATGGTGGTCTCAAAAGGGACTTAACCCCCTTGCGATACCTCTGGAAATCGGTACTAGAGTACCTCCTTCATTTATCAAATTCTGGTTTTAAGACCAATTCAGTAATTGCAGCTTCCTACAAGCCTCTAAATGGACAACCTATTTCCTCTCATCCACTTATAACAAGATTTATGAGAGGTCTTCTAGTAACAAAACCTCCCATTAGACCGCCACCGGTGGCTCATGAAACCGCCCTTTGAGCCTTTAGCCACTACATCTCTGAAATTCCTTTCCTGGAAATCATCTTCCTAATTGCAATCAACTCCGCACGCCGCATTAGTGAAGTTGCAAGCTGTAGTGGCTGATCCTCCTTATACAAGATTTCACCATGATAAGGTCGTTCTTAGGACTCATCCACACTTTATGCCAAAGGTGGTTTCCCCTTTCCATTTAAACCAAGCGGTTTACCTTCCTGTATTCTTTCCGAGGCCTCAGGCCTCCAATGCAGAAAGGAAACTTCATACCTTGGACTGTAAAAGAGCTTAGCTTTTTACCTACAAAGAACACAGCAACATTGAAAGTCCTCCCAGCTCTTCATTGCTTTTGATTCTAGTCATTTGGGACTTCCAGTTCCAAAAAGAACTCTGTCTAACTGGATTGCACAATGCATATCCTTTGCCTATGAGAGTAAGAGTCTTCCTCTTAAAGGCCATGTCACAGCTCACATTGTGAGAGCCATGGCAGCCTCTGTGGCTAACCTTCACTCTGTATCTATCGACGACATCTTTCGAGCAGCCTCTTGGGCTTCAGTACATACCTTTTCTCCAGGACCAAGCAGGAAGTCAGTCCTCACATATGGTGACGCCGATGAAGCCCCAGCGGAGCATTTCCCCAGCTTTCTATGAAAGCCTTTGGGAATGCAGGCACGCATGCGCGGTTCCCTTCCCGCCTAAAGGTGCCATCTTACCTCAGTCTCTCGTTTTCCGAGAAGCCCACCGGACGTGTGTCCTGTCATCCTGGATAAAAGTGTGATTTTTTTGGCGATTTTCGCTATTTTTTCTTCCCGGTTCGACGCCGGTTCCCCTCCCGCCGGGTTCGGTACACCGGTATCGAGCCCGATTCTTCTTTTTCGTTTTTTGCCCTTCGTGGTTGGTGTTCGCGTCCTTTTTTGCTTTTTCCCTGGAAAGCCGGTCCTTTGACTTCGCGGGGACTCTTTTTTTTCCCTGATGGCTTCCAGCGGTTTTAAAAAGTGTGATCGGTGTAAGACATTGATGTCTTTCACCGACACACACGACTGCTGCCTTCGGTGCCTCGGTCCTGATCACGACCCTAAGACGTGTGGACCATGTGGGAAGATGTCTTCCAAGGCACTACGAAGTCGCTAGCAGCAGAAAGAAAGGCTTTTCTCCGACTCAGCCTCCGGCTGGGCCCGGACCTCGTCTGAGGCCTCGACATCTCGGGATTCGGATCCCGAGCACCGTCGGGGCTCCTCGGACAAGGGGTCCACCGACCGGGAATGCAAGAGGAAGAAGCGGCTCATGAGAGCGTCGTCTGAGGAGGTCCCTGCCTCCTCGAGGGCCAGGTTTAAGACCCCCGACCGTCGCCCCGGGCCCGTGGAACAAGAGAAGCCTGCCAAAGTTCCTCGCGTGGAGCCGGAGTCTGCTGGACACGTAAGCCCCGTAGTCCTCGAGGACTCTCCTCCCAGAGAGCTGACGTCAGGCCCGGCGCCGCCGGGGCCCGAGTCGGTGGCTGCTGCATCTCCCGAGCTGAGTCTCAAGATGACAGCCTTGGAGTGCAGACTGTCTGCCTTCATGGAGCAGCAGCGGGCACTGATGGCCAGCCTGTCTGGCGCATCTGCCCCGACCACCGGGAATCGACATCGAAGTCGACCCCGGAGACCGAGCCGATACTCAAGTCCATGATGGCTCGAGGTCGACCTCGGTCGCGGTCTCCCTCGACCTCCCGTTCGGGACCGAGGGCGTCGACGCCGGTGCCTCTGGCGTCGGGGCGGGTGCTCCAGGGCCCCGCGGGGTCGGACCGCGACTCCTCGTCGGACGAGTCCGCCTGGGAGACAAAGGATGAGGAGTCCCCCGACACGTTCAAGACTCTGTGCGTCCCGTCGGACTCACCGCAGTCTGAGCCCCGGAGTAGATCCCCTCCGGAGGATACCCGGTTCTCGGAGTTTGTCCAGGATATGGCCACCACGTTTGCTATCCCGGCGGACCCCGAGGAAGAGCCTCGAGCCGAAGAGCTCGAGGCCCTGCAGTACGACTCTCCTCCGAAGGAGGCCTTTACTGTCCCAGTTCCTCCGATGCTGGAACGGCTCCTCTTCCGGAGGTGGGAGGCACCGGCCTCGGCGTCGGTTCTAAGCAAGCGGGTCGATTCGATTTATCGACTCCGGAAGAGCCCTGGCTTTCAAAAGGCGCAGTTACCACACCATTCCATGGTGGTGGAATTGGCCATGCATTGCCTGAAAAGTCAGAAGATGCACTCCGTGGTGCCCCCCGGTAGGGAGACCCGGAACCTCGATGGTGTAGATAGAAAGTGCTTCCAGGGCTCGATGCTTGCTTGCCGTGTCCAGTCTTACTAGCTGTACATGGGCATGTACTTGCGTGACCTGCCAAGGAGTTGGCCGGGTTCTCCGCTGGTCTCTCCGGGGAGCCCTTGCAGAGATTCAAGTCCTTGTCCTTGGTGATTCGGGACTGCTCGAAGTTTGTCCCGCGCCGCCTACGATGGCTTCGAGGCTTTGGCCCGAGTTGCGGCAGCCGGCATCGCGGCTCAATGCCAGGCATGGCTGCAGTCATCGGACCTCGAGCCATGGGTTCAGGACAGGTTGGTCGATGTCCCTTGCCGAGGTGAGAACCTTTTTGGCAAGCCCATGGCCGAGAAGGCCGCACAGCTCGAGACTGAGCACCTTACAAGGACAAGGCTGTCCAGAAAGACCTCTGCCCCTTCTCACAAGAAGAAGGCCTCGGGTAAGAAGCCCTTTTACCCGAGGAAGGGCACTGCCTACAAACAGTACCCTCAGTATCAGGCTGCCCAAGCTGCACCCCAGAGTCAGCAAGCCAAGGGGCAGGGTAATGGGCCCCGTAGGCAGAGGACCCCCAAGCCTCCGGTCCCTGCTCCCACTCAGCAGGGTGGGGGTTTTTGATTCTTGAGCGTAGCCTCTCAGTCCCTGCTCTCCCAACCCTGCACAGTAGGTCGCCTTGCCCTCTTTGCCCACCAGTGGCCCCACATCACTGGGGATAGTTGGGTGTTGAACATAGTCCACAGGGGCTATGCTCTTCATTTTCACCAACTGCCGCCACCATACTTTCCAGGGGAGCCTCCAAGGCCTACCCTGCACACAGATCTTCTCCTCCAAGAGCTTCAAGGTCTGTTGGTGGACAGGGCGGTGGAGCCTGTGCCTTCCCACTTGCAAGGTCAGGGGTTCTACTCCAGGTATTTCCTGGTGCCCAAAAGAACTGGTGGCCTTCGACCTATTCTGGATCTCAGGAACCTCAACAAGTTCCTAGAGAAGGAAAAGTTCAAGATGCTTACTCTTGGAACACTTCTGCCCTACCTCCAGCAGGGAGATTGGCTATGCTCCTTAGATCTAAAGGATGCGTACACTCACATCCTCATTCATCCAGACCACAGAAAGTACCTCAGGTTCATTGTGGGAGGAAACCATTATCAGTACAGAGTCCTGCCTTTTGGCCTCACCTCCGCTCCCAGGGTCTTTACCAAATACCTGGCAGTGGTGGCGGCCTACCTGAGAAATCAGGGAATCTTTGTCTTCCCCTATCTGGACGACTGTCTCATCAGGGGTCAAACGTGCCAGGAGGCGAGACAAGCCACCCTCAGAACTATTGCTCTTCTTCAAAGCCTGGGTTTTGTAATAAACTTCGCAAAGTCCACTTTGCTCCCCTCCCAGAACTTGGAGTTCATAGGGGCCAGGCTGGACTCTCTGCTGGCAAAGGCTTTCTTGCCAGACGACAGAGCCCAAAGACTCATCAGCTTGGCAAATCAATTTCTCAGCAGGTCACTAGTCTCCGCCAGACTCTGCCTGAGGCTGCTTGGCCACATGACTTCGACAGTTCATGTAACCCCCAATGCAAGGCTCCATATGCGGCCTGCACAGTGGTCCCTTCGGAATCAGTGGTCACAAGCCACAGGCAGCCTCAGAGACAGAATAAGGGTGTCCAGACCATTTCTGGACTCCCTCAATTGGTGGCTGCACCCACCCAATCTACTAAAGGGGGTGCCTTTTCACATTCCAGGGTACACAGTGGTACTGACCACAGACGCCTCCCTACAGGGCTAGGGAGCTCATTGTCTCAACAAGTGCAAGCAGGGCCTGTGGTCTCCTTGGGAGGCTGCACAACAGATCAATCTCCTAGAACTCAGGGCTATTCGCTTGGCTCTCAAAGCTTTCTCTCCTGCCCTGGCTCATCAATCTGTCCTGGTTCAGACAGACAATCAGGTAGTCATGTTTTATGTGAACAAACAGGGCGGAACTGGGTCCAGGCTCCTTTGTCGGGAGGCTCAGGACCTTTGTTCATTTGCCCTCAAGCACAACATGCTCCTCAGGGTGGTGTACCTTCCAGGCCAGGAAAACTGCCTGGCCGACCAGTTGAGCAGAATTTTGCAGCCCCACGAGTGGCAGCTGCATCTCTTGGTAGTTCAGAAGATCTTCCTGAAATGGGGTCTCCCTTTGATAGATCTCTTTGCCAGTCCACTGAACAAGCAACTGCCAAAGTTCTTCTCCAGGCAACCACATCCTCTGTGGATAGCAGCAGATGCTTTTCTGATTCCATGGTCTCAGGGCCTCCTGTATGCGTTTCCTCCCACGCCTCTGGTGGCCCGAACTCTGTTCAAGATTCTCCAGGACAAGGCCTCTGTCCTGCTGGTGGCTCCCAGGTGGCCGAGACAGCCTTGGTTTCCACTTTTGCTTCAGCTGGCAGTGGATCCCCCACTGCCTCTAGGGTTGCAACCCGACCTTCTGTCTCAGGATCAAGGGGCTTTTCTGCACCCCAACCTCAAAGCTCTCAATTTGATGGCTTGGAGGCTGCAAGGGTAGTTTTGGCTCCCTGGGGCCTACCTCAGGAAGTTGAGGAGGTTGTCCTAGCCTCTAGGAAACAGTCCACAAGGAAAACCTATGCTCTCAAATGGAAGAGGTTTTCTGTGTGGTGTCAGCTACGTACAGAAGATCCCTTCTCCTGTACTGTCCCTGTAGAACTTCAGTATCTGTTGCACTTATCCGATCAGGGACTTAAGTCCAATTCTGTTCGGGTCCACCTCTCAGCTCTAGCAGCTCACCACTCACTAGTGGAAGGACATTCTCTGTCGGTTCACCCCTTGGTGTCCCGGTTTCTCAGAGGCTTGCTTTTGCTCAAGCCTCCCATTCGTCGTCCTGCTCCTGAGTGGGAGTTGAATGTGGTCTTGCAGCAACTGACTCGCCCACCTTTTGAGCCGATGGCTACTGGCCCTCTTCGCTTCCTGTCCTGGAAGACACTCTTTCTAGTGGCCCTTACCTCGGCCAGGCGAGTTAGTGAGCTTCAGGCCCTGGTCTGTGATAGGCCTTACACTCGCTTCTATGGGAACAGGGTAGTCCTTAGGACTCATCCAAAGTTCCTCCCAAAGGTTGTCTCCTCCTTCCACCTTAACCAGGAGGTGGTTCTTCCAACATTCTTCCCTAGGCCTCATGCAAGCCAGGCTGAAGCAGTTCTGCATACCCTGGACTGTAGGAGGGCCTTATCCTTCTACCTTGACCGTACGCAGGGGCATAGAAGGGCTACTCAGCTCTTCATATCCTTTGACCCTAATAATTTGGGGTTGGCTGTGTCCAAGCGTGCCTTGTCCATCTGGGTAGCTGACTGTATCACCTGGGCTTACAAGGCGGCTGACCTTCCTTTGCAGGGTCGGGTTACGGCCCACCGTGTCAGGGCAATGGCTGCCTCAGTGGCTCATCTCCGCTCTGTGCCCTTGGTAGACATCTGCAGGGCTGCAACTTGGTCTTCAATGCAGACTTTTGCGGCCCATTACTGTCTGGAGAGGGAGTCCCGTAGGGACAAATCTCTTTGAGGTTTAGGCAACTCCTGCCCTCTGTTGGGCTACCGGTGGAGGTTGTGTCAGTGAAAAGCCTTTCTTTGCTGCTGAGATTAGAGGGAGTTCTCTTGTTCAGCCTGGGTTTCCTGGTAGCCCAGAGCTAGGGAGTCACCCATAAGTGAGGACTGACTTCCTGCTTGGTCCTGGAGAAAGAGTAGTTACTCACCTGTAACAGGTGTTCTCCAGGAGCAGCAGGAATCAGTCCTCATAACCCTCCCTCCTCCCCTGGGAGTTGCAGTTGTACATAGTGTCACCCTCTCGGTGGCCAGCCCAGCGCCTAGGGCGCTGAGAGTTGGTCTGCCTTTGTATTCCTGACTCAGAGAGTGTGACCCTGCATTGGTCCTGCAAGGCCCTCTGGGAATGTTAGTCCCTTTTACCCTTTGAGAACAGAAGAGTTGTAGTCGAGTATTTCAGGCAATGACAAGAATTTATTTTTCCCCTTCCCAACGGATTTCTGTGCAGGTAAATAACTTAGGACAAACTGCCATACAATTGGCTTGAGGGATATGTATAAGAACTCAGGTAAATTAGCCTCATCAGCTTCAGGCTCACAACGTGCAGTGCTCGGTACAAACAAACAATAACAGCTTCCTTCAGCAAAAGAAAATGTTCCCCACTCTTTCTGTTGCTTCAGCAGCTTTCTCAAACTAGTGTTCAGCACAGAGACTCAGCGTGGTCAGCAAAACATAACGTGCAGTCCATGTGGTTATCCACTATTTCACTGCTATCAGAGTCAATCTGCATTTCTTCAGCGTCAGCAATAGCAGGGTGTGTCAGTGAGCTGCTATCCTGAACTTTAAAACAGACATCTTCACTATCCTCACATGGCTTCTCTCGGTAGCACTCTAAAGGATAGAACTGTGAATTACCGTATATACTGAAGTTTCTTTTTAGAGAGTCTGCTACATTCTGGCAACTGCAGGGAAATACTTTATAACTAGGTTCAAATCTATGTAAGTTGTGAAGCCTACCTTTCGGCTTTGGAGGGAAAGGAATTCTCAGCTCTGCAAGGTCAGACTGATTCCCAAACACAGCTTGTGTTTGTTTGTCTCTCAGCCTCGTAGCTTCAGCTTAGAGGTACAAGTATTGTCATGCCAGCAGTTTTCTCTCTCTGGAGCATGTGAGTTTTCCCCAAGCCTGCCTTCCAGGAAATATCTTATCCTTCTTGCCTTTACCAGACGTCACCTGTCCTGTGCTGCTTCTTTCTGGCGTTAAGACTATGGCTCCCTTGGTTCTCACCTCTTGACGTCTTCCTTCTTTCTGCTCCCCTTTAGTCCAGGCTAATGACCACTTTTTATCATCCTGTTTCTCTGGGCTAAACTGTGCCCCTCCCTTAAACAGGTGTATCTCATTATCTCCTGAACTAGGGACTACGTCACAGCGTGGGAGTGTCTTTCCAGCTCGTGACTCTCTTTGTTTACATTCTCTCTAAAAACACTTGAGCCATGTGCTCAGAGTGCCTGTCAGTTTCTGCAATGGAATCCTCTTCTCTCACCAACTCCATAGGCTCAGAAGGGTCTTCTTCATGACAATAGTTTATTTTTCATTTTTGTGTGCTGTTCTTAGCTATGTCATTTGACTGAGGTAAGATGGCACCTTTAGGCGGGAAGGGAACAGCGCATGCGTGCCTGCATTCCCAAAGGCTTTCATAGAAAACTGGGGAAATGCTCCGCTGGGGCTTCATCGGCATCGATGACACCCATATGTGAGGACTGATTCCTGCTGCTCCTGGAGAACACCTGTTACAGGTGAGTAACTACTCTTACAGCCCACTACTGCTTAGACAAGGACTCCGGCCGGGATGCCTTGTTTGGCCAGGCTGTTCTTCAACATCTCTTTCAGACTTAATTCAACTCCTACCCCCCATCTCTGGTGGGATGCCAGAGATCCATGGGAGGAAGCATGGCCCATCTCAATGGGATGCAGCTTCCTGGGGCCATCTCCCTGGTATCTTCAGCTAGGGAGTCCCCATATGTAAAGACTACATTCCTGCTTGTTTCTGGAGATAGTGTAGTTACTCACCTGTAACAGGTGATCTCCGGGAACAGCAGGAATTTAGTCTTCACAACCCACCCACCTCCCCTAGGAGTTGTCTCTCTATCTCTCTCTTTCTCTCTCTCCCTCTCTCCTTTGTCTTAGCTATAATCTCAACTGAAGAGGGACAGCGGGAAAGCAGCATGCAAGTGCTGTGGGATCCTATTGGACGCTGTGGAGCATTCCCGCACAGGCTCCATCGGTACCGACAATACCCCATATGTGAAGACTAAATTCCTGCTGTTCCCGGAGATCACCTGTTACAGGTGAGTAACTACGCTATCTGCAGGAACAAGCAGGAATGTAGTCTTCACATATGGGTATCGTTGGCACCGATGGAGCCCATGCAAGAATGCTCCCCAGCGTCCAATAGGAAAGCTTTTGGGAGCATCCCACTGCACCTGCATCGCTGCCTTCCACCTTTCCAACTCTTCCTATTCAGTTTTTCGTTTTCTGCGGAGCCAACAGGCAGCAAACCCTATCACCGCAGAAAATCTTTTTGTGGTCGCATCTGTCTTTACCGTCGACGTCTATACCAGTACCACCGGTCTTTTCTTTATTTTCTTAACTTCTTTTCATAAAAAAAATATTTATTTTGGAGGGTCTGTCCCCTCTTGGTGCCAGGCGCCATTTTGGGCACTAGGCCCTCTTTTCTTCCAAAATGGAGAAACCATCTAGTGGTTTCAAAAAATGCTCAAAGTGTAGCGGTACCATTTCTGCTACCGACACCCTTGACTGGTGTCTCAAATGTTTAGGTCCTGACCATTTAACATCAGAGTGTCTCCTCTGTAGAAAGATGACCAAGAGAAGCCTGCAGAACAGAGCTGCAAAACTAGGCACCCTCTTTGCCGCAGATGCGATATCCGTTGCATCGATGTCTTCCAGGGCTTCATCTTCCTCTCATGGATTTCGGGTAACTAAATCCAGGTCTTCTAAGACCGGCCGGTCCTCAAAGGGTAGATCTCCTTCGAAGCATCGAAATGCTAATAGCGTTGCCCTCCTGCTCCCCCGGTACCGACATCCAGGCATCGGCAGGTGCCATGGATCAGTGCATCTTGGCCATCAAGCACAGCCTTGCGGCTCAGCAGCCTCAGTACCGCTAAGGCCACTCCAGGCGGTTCTGCAGCCATCGATACCTGTACCAACCGCACCTGCTTTAACCGATGCGCCGCATTCCTTGCTTCCCCCCATGCCGGCCCGTGAATCAGTGTCTGGTATCAAGGGTCCAGTATTGAGACAGTCTGATGTCGACTTCGCTCGATACCGGTGTCAAGCAATGCAAGAACACCCGGCACAGAGATACTTCAAGTCCTCCGATTCTGAGGACTCCGTCAGTACCGGAGTGATTCTTCTGGAGGATCCCTCTCCTCCTCAGTGTCGGATGTCTCCTCCAGAGGACATGTCCTTTCAGGATTTCATACGTGATGTAGCACGGGGACTCTCGATCACTGTGACCCCTGAGAAGGAACCTAGAGCAGAAGAATTAGAAAATTTTAAGTACCCGGCAGCTCCTAAGGAGGCTGCTATCCTTCCCATTCACCGAATCTTGCATGACCTCATGCTAAGAATGTGGGAAACACCTTTAACGGTGTCTACACACTCTCGGAGACTCGATACCATGTACCGAGTTCCACAATGTCCTGGTTGTCAGAAAACGCAATTACCACACCATGCAATGGTAGTGGAATTGGCAATGCGTAGGATCAAGAGTGCTAAGACGCATTCTTCCAACTCTCCAGGCCATGAAGCGAGGACACTCGATGCCTTTGGGCATTGATGCTTTCAATCCTCAATGCTATCGGCCAGGATCAGCTCTTACATTCTCTATATGGGAATGTTCCTTAAGGAGGCTACAAGAGATCTGGAGCTGATGGCTCCCCTTCTCCCCGATGATAAAAGGGCGGACTTCCTCACTCTGGTCAAACATGCCCAGAATGTGTCTAAGTTTATGAACCATGCAACCTTTGATTGCTTTGAGTGCATTAGCAGAACCTCTGCTTTCTCCAGGACCAAGCAGGAAGTCAGTCCTCACATATGGGTGCCGTCGGCGCCGACGGAGCCCTCGCGGAGCAATTTTCCCCAGCTTTCAAAGAAAGACTTTGGGAATTGCAGCGCGCATGCGCGGTCCTCTTCCCGCCCAAGGGTGCCATCTTGCTCAGTCTTCTTTTTTCCGCGGAGCCCTACAGACGTTGCCTGTGTATCCCCGCAGAAAAGTTGATTTTTTCTCTATTTTTCTCTTTTTTCTTCGGTTCGACGCCGGTTCTTTTCCCGCCTGGACTCGCAACGCCGGTTGCGAGTCCGTCCAGTATTTTTCGGTTTTTTGTCCTTCGTGACAGATTTCGCGCCTTTTTCCTTTTTCCCTGGCAGCCCGGTCATTCGACCTCGCAGGGGCCCTTTTTCCCCCGATGGCTGCCAGCGGCTTTAAAAAGTGTGATCTCTGTAAGAAACTCATGTCTCTTACAGACACTCATGACTTCTGCCTCCGCTGCCTCGGCCCAGATCATGACTCCCTGATCTGTGTGCCATGCGGCAAAATGTCCTCAAAAGCATTGAGGAGTCGGCAGCATCAGCGGGAGCGTATCTTCTCTGACTCTGGCCGGGCTCGGACCTCGTCAGAGGCTTCGACGTCTCGGGACTCTGGTCCTGAGCATCGTCGAAGTTCCTCTGAGAGGGGGTCTCCTACCCAGGAACATCATCGGAAGAAACCCGCGAGGGCGGGATCGGTGGACGCTCCTGGTTCCTCGAGGGCCAGGTCGCATAGCCCCAACTCCCGTCCCGGGTCCTCAGAGATGGAGAGGCCGTCAAAACATCCTCGACTCGAGGTGGACTTGCCCGCTCACGTGAGTACTGTTGTCCTCGTTGACTCGCTTCCGAAGGACCCGACGTCGGGCCCGACGCCGTCGGGGCCCGAGTCGGGGGCTGCTGGGTCTCCTGAGCTCGGACTCAGGTTGACGGCCTTGGAGAGCAGTCTGACTGCCTTCTTGGACCAGCAGCGGGTATTGATCGCTGGCCTCGCCGGTGCTTCTGCCCTGACCACCGGGACGTCGACCTCCAAATCGACCCCGGAGACCGAGCCGATCCTCGAGTCCATGAGGGCTCGAGTCGATCCTCGGTCGAGGTCTCCTTCGGCCTCCCATTCGGGACCGCGGTCGTCGACGCCGACTCCCTCGGCGTCGGAGCGGATAGCATCGGTGCCCGCCCGACCGGAGCCGCTCGACTCCTCCTTCGAGGAGTCGGCCTGGGAATCTGAGGACGAAGAGTCACCTGGTTCCTTTCGGACTCGGTGTGTCCCTTCGGACTCCCCCGAGTCTGAACCTCGGAGACGGTCCCCCCCGGAGGATACCCGGTTCTCGGACTTCGTGAGGGATATGGCCAAGGCCTTGGCCTTCCCCGCGGATCCCGAGGAGGAGCCTCGAGTCAAAGAACTCGATGCCCTCCAATATTATTCTCCCCTGAAGGAGGCCTTTATTGTACCGGTTCCTCCGATGCTGGAACGACTTCTCTTCCGCATGTGGGAGAGCCCGGCGTCGTCGCCGGTATTAAGCAAGCGGGTCGATTCCATTTATCGAGTCCGCAAGAGCCCCGGCTTCCAGAAGGCACAACTACCGCACCATTCCATGGTGGTGGAATCGGCCATGCATAGACTTAAGAGTCAAAAAATGCACTCCTCGGTGCCCCCTGGTAGGGAAGCCCGAAGCCTGGATGCCCTCGGTAGGAAGTGCTTCCAGGGCTCTATGCTTGCTTGTCGAGTCCAGACATACCAGCTTTACATGGGCATGTATCTCCGAGATCTGGCTAAGGAAATAGCCGGGTTCTCTGCTGGTCTCTCCGACGAACCTTTGCAGAGGTTCCAAACCTTGTCCACTGGTATTCGGGAGTGCTCCAAGTTTATATCTCGAGCAGCCTATGATGGTTTTGAGGCTTCGGCTCGAGTGGCTGCGGCCGGCATCGGTGGACGCCGCCAGACTTGGCTTCAGACGTCCGACCTCGAGCCCTGGGTACAGGACAAGTTGGTCGATGTCCCCTGCTGAGGTGATAACCTCTTTGGCAAGCCCATGGATGAGAAGGCTGCACAAATCGAGACGGAGACTCTCACCAGGACTCGTCTCTCAAGGAAGACCTCTGCCCCTTCTCAAAAGAAGAAGGCCTCGGGGAAAAAGCCCTTTTACCTGAGGAAAGGTGCTGCCTATAAATACTACCCTCAGTATCAGGCCTCAGCAGCTCCCCCACAGGGTAAGCAGGCCAAGGGACGGGGTAATGGGTCCCGTAGGCAGGAAGCCCCCAAGCCTGCACCACTGGCCCCTGCTCAGCAGGGTGGGGGTTTTTGACTTCCTCAGCATAGCCTCTCCCCCTCAGCTGGTTTCTCTCAGCACGGGAGGCCGGCTGGTCCACTTTGCCCACAGGTGGTCCAACATCACCACAGATACCTGGGTACTTCACATAGTTCAAAAGGGCTATCTTCTTCACTTTCACCAGGTACCTCCCTCCTACTTTCCAGGGGAGCCTCCCAGACTCCCTTTGCACAAGGACTTACTCCTTCAGGAGTTAGCAAGTCTCGTTCAGGAACAAGCTGTGGAACCGGTGCCCCACCACCTGAAGGGTCAAGGGTTTTACTCCAGGTACTTCCTGATTCCAAAAAGAACAGGAGGCCTCAGACCCATCCTGGACTTGCGAAACCTCAACAAGTTCCTTGCAAAGAAAAAGTTCAAGATGCTTACCCTTGGAATCCTGCTGCCCTACCTCCAGCAGGGAGACTGGCTATGCTCCTTGGATCTGAAAGATGCATATACTCATATCCTCATTCATCCGGACCACAGACAATATCTCAGATTTGTTGTGGGAGGAAATCATTACCAGTACAGAGTGCTGCCCTTTGGCCTATCCTCCGCACCCAGGGTGTTCACCAAATGCCTCGCAGTGGTGGCGGCTTATCTGAGACTTCAAGGTCTGTTTGTGTTCCCATACCTGGACGACTGGCTCATCAGAGCCCAGTCTTCCCAGGAGGCCACTCAAGCCACTCATCGCACTGTGGCTCTGCTCCAGCACTTGGGTTTTGTCATAAACTTCGCAAAGTCCACTTTGCTCCCCTCTCAAACTCTCGAGTTCATCGGCGCCCGGTTGGACACACTTCAGGCGCGGGCCTTCCTCCCTCTGGACAGGGCCAAGCGGCTCATGGATCTCGCCGGCCATCTTCACAGCAATGCGCTGGTCTCAGCCAGGCACTTTCTGCGACTGCTCGGCCATATGGCTTCCACGGTCCATGTGACCCCCAATGCCCGACTGAACATGCGTCCTGCTCAGTGGTGCCTTCGCAATCAATGGCATCAGGCCACGGGGAACCTAGCGGACTCCGTACGGATCTCCGACCAGCTGGTCTCTTCTCTACAATGGTGGCTTCATCTGCCAAACCTGGTACTAGGAGTGACTTTTCAGACCCCTACGCATTCTCAGGTCCTGACGACCGATGCTTCTCTCCTGGGTTGGGGAGCACATTGCCAAGGGACATGTACTCAAGGCCTCTGGACTCCTTGGGAGTCTGCTCAGCAGATAAACTTCCTGGAGCTCAGAGCCATCCGCCTCGCGCTCAAAGCATTCTCTCACCTGGTTTCTCACCAGTCGGTGCTGATACAGACCGACAATCAGGTGGCAATGTTCTACGTGAACAAACAAGGCGGAACAGGCTCCTTCCTTCTCTGTCAAGATGCCCAAAGACTATGCTCTTGGGCAGTCCACCACGGCATCATCCTCAAGGCTGTCTATCTCCCGGGTCAAGAAAATTACCTGGCCGACAAGCTCAGCAGGATCCTCCAGCCACACGAATGGAGGTTGGATCCGCTGGTGGTTCAGCGGATCTTTCTCAAGTGGGGCCTCCCCACCCTGGATCTGTTTGCCAGTCCTCTGAACCGGCAGCTGCCCAGATTCTGCTCTCGACAGCCACATCCTCTCCGGGTAGCGGCGGATGCTTTTCTAATTCCATGGTCCACCGGCCTCTTGTATGCCTTTCCTCCCATGCCGCTGGTGTCTCGGACGCTCTTCAAGGTTCTCAGAGACAAAGCATCGATGATCCTAGTGGCTCCCCGGTGGCCGAGACAACCTTGGTTCCCGCTTCTGATGCAGCTAGCGGTAGACACTCCTCTTCCACTGGGATTTCAGCCCGACCTCCTGTCGCAGGATCAGGGGACTCTCCTACACCCCAATCTCCGGTCCCTTCATCTGATGGCCTGGCTGCTGAAAGGGTAGTCCTTGCTCCTCTGCAGCTACCTCCAGATGTGGAGGAGGTCGTCTTGGCCTCCAGGAGGCCCTCCACCTGTAAGACCTACGCTCTCAAGTGGCGTCGGTTCTCCGTCTGGTGTACTAAGCAGTCTCAAGATCCTTTCTCCTGTTCAGCATCAGTGGTCTTGCAGTACTTGCTCTCTCTCTCCAACCTTGGACTAAAGTCCAACTCGGTAAAGGTCCACCTCAGTGCTCTTTCTGCGCATCACATGCCGGTGGATGGTAGACCTCTTTCCAGCCACCCTCTGGTGGCTCGGTTTCTCAGAGGCCTCCTTCTCCTTAAGCCACCTTTGCGCCCGCCAGCCCCGGACTGGGACCTTAATGTGGTGTTGCAGCGGATTTCCTGTCCGCCTTTTGAGCCTATGGCTACCTGTCCACTACGTTTTCTTTCCTAGAAAACCTTGTTCTTGGTAGCCCTCACTTCTGCTAGACGCGTTAGTGAGCTGCAGGCCCTGGTTTCTGATCCTCCTTACACTAGGTTCTACAAGAACCGGGTAGTCCTACGGACTCACCCCAAATTTCTTCCCAAAGTGGTTTCCCCTTTTCACATCAACCAGGAGGTGGTACTTCCGACCTACTTTCCCAGGCCACACTCCAGCCGAGCTGAAATGGTCCTGCATACCCTGGACTGTAGAAGGGCGTTGACCTTCTACCTTGACCGTACGTGGGAGCACCGAAAGGCTGTTCAGCTTTTCGTGTCTTATGACCCCAACAGGTTGGGGCTCCCTGTCTCCAAGCGTACTCTGTCCATCTGGATTGCGGACTGTATCGCTTCGGCTTACGAGGCAGCCGGCCTCGTGCTGGAAGGTAGAATCACAGCTCATCGTGTTCGGGCGAAGGCTACGTCGGTAGCTTACCTCCGCTCTGTTCCATTGGCAGACATCTGCCGGGCCGCTACTTGGTCTTCAAGCCAGACTTTTGCAGCCCATTACTGCCTGGAGAGGGAGTCCCGCAGGGACAGTGCTTTCAGACAGGCAGTCCTCCGTAACCTCTTCGAGGTATAGGCAACTCCTACCCTCTGTCCCGGTTGTTGGGCTACCGGTTGGAGACATATTCAGAGAAGATTCCTTCCTTCTGTGCTACTGACATTGAGGGAGCTCATTTTTGTGCTTAGGGTCTCCGGTAGCCTTAAGCTTGGGAGTCCCATATGTGAGGACTGACTTCCTGCTTGGTCCTGGAGAAAGCGTAGTTACTCACCTGTAACAGGTGTTCTCCAGGAGCAGCAGGAATCAGTCCTCACAACCCTCCCTCCTCCCCTTGGAGTTGCAGTTATATGCTTTCGTTTTTGCTAATTTTTGCTGTCTTTTAGCTATGTCATCTGACTGAGCAAGATGGCACCCTTGGGCGGGAAGAGGACCGCGCATGCGTGCTGCAATTCCCAAAGGCTTTCTTTGAAAGCTGGGGAAAATTGCTCCGCGAGGGCTCCGTCGGCGCCGACGTCACCCATATGTGAGGACTGATTCCTGCTGCTCCTGGAGAACACCTGTTACAGGTGAGTAACTACGCTATTTCCATCAGTGCACGTTGCATTGCCTGGCTTCAGGCATCTGATTTAGAACAATGGGTGCAAGACAAGCTGGGGAATATTCCTTGCACAGGAGAAAATCTCTTTGGCAAGGATTGGCAGGACAAAGCTAATCAGCTTGAGTCCGAAAACACCACCTTGAACAGACTGTCAAGGACCACAGCCAACCCAGCTAAGAAAAAGGACAGTTAAGAAACCCTTTTTCAACAAGAAAAAGAAATTCTACCCCTCTTACACCCAGACTGTCTACTGCCCAGTTCATGCTCCCCAAAAGGGTCAACAGCAACCTACACAGCAAAGGAAGGCCCAAGTCCCCAGAGCTGAACCAGCTCAGCAGACACAGCCTCCTCAGGGGCTTTGACTCCTTCCTAGAGAACTTAGTCATCTTGCCCCTGAAAAGTCCAGAAACTCTCACCATCCCAGGCAGACTTTGTCATTTTTCCAAATGATGGCAACAGATAACATCAGAGCACTGGAATCTTTCTATTGTAAGAGAAGGGTACAAACTCCATTTTCACAGTATGCCCCCTCCCACCATCACAAGACAGTTCAATTCTCAGGGCCCTTTTACCATTCTCTTGTGTCAAGAGGTCACCTCACTACTTACTCAAGGAGCAATAGAAGAGGTACCCATATCCCAATAGGGCATGGGTTTCTATTCCCCCTACTTCCTCATTCCAAAGAAAACAGGGGGATACAGACCCATACTGGAGCTCAAAGAGTTGAACAAATATCTGTTCCGAGAAAAATTCAAGATGGTCTCCCCTCGGAACACTTCTTCCTTACATTCAGAGTCAGGATTGGCTATGTTCTCTAGATCTAAAGGATGCATATACACATATTCTCATCCATACAGATCACAGGAGGTTTCTTTGATTCCTTTTTTAAGGAAGACATTACCAGTACAGGGTTTTACCCTTCAGACTGGCTTCTGCCCCAAGAGTCTTCACAAAATGCATGGCAGTAGTAGCAGCATTCCTGAGAACTCTGGGGATATTCGTCTTCCCCTACTTAGACGACTGGCTTATCCGAGCATCAACAGCTCCAGAAGACAGCTCCGCTTTCTCCCGCACAATGTAAATCCTGCAGTACCTGGGACTGGTCATAAAAGTCCCAAAATCTCATCTCACCCCTTCTCAGTCCCTAGAGTTCATAGGGGCTCTTCTAGACACAAGACAGTCATATAGGCTTTCCTGCCACAACCACGTCATCTTCAAATACTCCAGCTGGCCTCTCAAGCAGCTATGAAGACTTGGCTAACTGCTCGAGAAATGCTTCAGCTGCTGGGGCATATGGCATCCACCGTCCATGTGGTTCCCTATGCTCGCCTTCACATGTGAGCAGCCCAGTGGACCCTAACCTCTCAGTGGACACAGGCCTCAGGTCACCTGAGGGACAAAATCAGAAACTCGACACATCTCATTTCGTCCCTAGAATGGTGGCAATTGCTGAAAAACCTTCTTGTAGGGTCTCCTTTCCAGCAGCCACTACACCAAGCCACCTTAACGATAGATGCGTTCAAGTTAGGCTGGGGGGTTCTCTTGGACAATCTCTCCACTCAGGGTCTCTGGACCGAGCAAGAGGCTTGTCTACATATAAATCTCCTGGAACTCAGAGCCATCTTCTATGCTCTTCAAGTATTTCAAACCCACCTAAGCCACAAGACAGTTCTGATCCAGACCGACAATCAAGTAGCCATGTTCTTTGTGAACAAGCAGGGTGGGACAGGGTCTCGGACGTTGTGCATCGAAGCTCTACGCCTCTGGGCCTTTGCCAGAGATCTTCAAAGCCACCTACTAGCGGTGTATCTTTCAGGCACACAAAATCTCTTGGCAGACAAACTGAGTCGAGTGTTACTGCCACACGAGTGGTCTCTTCATCCAGAGCAAATTGCTTGAATTTTTCAGATCTGGGGAACTCCAGATATAGACCTCTTTGCAAGTCCTCAGAATGCCAAACTTCCCCGGTACTGTTCCAGAATTCCGGCTTAGAACTGTCAGGCAAGAGATGCCTTCCACCTCCACTGGGGTCAGGACTTCCTCTATGCCTTCCCACTCATTCCCAAAACTCTGTTCAAGCTTCAGAGAGACAGGGATCATATGATCCTCATAGCCCCACGCTGGCCACGACAAACGTGGTATCCTCTGCTTCTACATCTCTCTCAAGCCAGACCTCTGGAGTTGGGATATGCTCCAGATCATCTTTCCCAGGAGAACAGGACGCTATTGCACCCAAATACTCAGTCTCTGCACCTCAGGCGTGGCTGCTGAGAGCCTAGAATTCCAGAATATCAACCTTTCTCAACAGGTTAAGGATATCCTTTTGGCTTCAAGAAAACCTGCCACAAGGTAGGCCTATGCCTTTAAGTGGAAAAGGTTCTCTATCTGGTGTTCAAAAAAGGAACTTAATCCCTTTTCAGTGCCACTGGAGGCGTTACTGGAGTATCTCCTCCATTTATCATCCTCTGGGCTTAAGACCAATTCCGTGAGGGTCCACCTTAGTGCCATTGCAGCTTTCCACAAGCACTTCGATGGACAACCTGTTTTCTCTCAACCACTTGTAGCAAGGTTTATGAGGTCTACTCTTGACTAAACCTCCCATCAAGCCACCACCCATGGCATGGGATTTGAATCTTGTCCTTGGGCAGCTCATGAAACCGCCCTTTGAACCCTAGCCACTACATCTCTAAAGTTTCTTTCTTGGAAAGTAATCTTCCTAATTGCTCTCACTTCTGCAAGACGCATCAGTGAGCTCCAGGCTTTAGTGGCTGATCCTCCTTATACAAGGTTCCACCATGATAAAGTAGTTCTTAGAACACACCCTCACTTTATGCCAAAGGTGGTTTCGCCTTTTCATTTAAACCAATCGGTTTACCTTCCTGTATTCTTCCCTAGGCCTCATGCCTCCAATGCAGAAAGGAATCTTCACACTTTAGATTGTAAAAAAGCCTTAGCTTTTTACCTTCAGAGAACTAAGCAAAATAGAAAGGCTTCTCATCTTTTTGTTGCCTTTGACTCTAGTCATCTTGGATCACCAGTTTCCAAGCGAACTTTGTCTAAATGGATTGCAAATTGCATATCCTTTGCATATGAGAGTAAAGGGCTTTCTTTAGAAGGTCATGTTCCAGCTCACAGTATGAGAGAAATGGCAGCCTCTATGGCCGGGCACAAAATTTTATACAGACGAATAATCTAATGAATCAGTGCCATGATAAGTCTGAGACCTCCCGTCAGATGCTGAAAAGATTGATGCATTGTTGAAAAAGAAAAAGGAGAGAATCAATTTGCGGGGAAACTCCCTTATGTTTTATTGAACGTACCAGTGTTATTTTGTGGAGCCTCTATGGCTAACCTTCGCTCAGTATCCATTGATGACATTTGCAGGGCAGCCATTTGGGCTTTGGTACACACCTTTGCAGCCTACTACTTCTTAGACAAGGACTCCCATCGGGATGCCTCGTTTGGCCAGGCTGTTCTCCAGCATCTCTTTCAGACTTAGAACAACTCCTACCCACCGTCCCAGGTTTTGATGCCAGAGATCCATGGAAGGAAGCATGACCCATCTCAACCTGGGATTCACAGCTTTCTGGGGTAATCTCCCTGGCATCTCTCAGCTGGGGAGTCCCCATATGTGAAGACTACATTCCTGCTTGTTCCTGGAGATAGTGTAGTTACTTACCTGTAACAGGTGATCTCCGGGAACAGCAGGAATTGAGTCTTCACCACCCACCTTCCCTAGCAGTTGTCTTTTTCTCCCCTCCTCTCCTTTGCCTCAGCTATAAACAACTGAAGAGGGAGAGTTGGGAAGGCAGCAACTCAGACGTAGTGGGATGCTCCCAAAAGCTTTCCTATTGGACGCTGGGGAACGTTCCCGTGCGGGCTCCGTCGGTGCTGACGATATCCATATGTGAAGACTCAATTCCCGTTGTTCCCGGAGATCACCTGTTACAGGTGAGTAACTATGCTTTCTCCAATTAGTCTTAAATGTGCTACATTGTAGCTTCATTATGTATCCTCTACTTTTTAGAAAGAGTAAACAACCAATGTATGTTTATCTGTTCCACTCCACTCCACTCATTATTTTATAGACATCTATCACATCTGCCATCACTCAGCCATCCTCTTTTCCAAGCTGAAGAGCCCTAACCCTTTGAACCTTTCCTCATAGGGGTATCCTTCCATCCTCTTTATCATTTTGATGGCTCTTCTCTGTACCTTTTCTAATTCCACAAGATCCTTTTAAAGATATGGCAATCAGAATTGCACACAATATTCAAGGTGGGGTTGCACCATCCTTTGTTTTATTCTCCATTCCAATGGTTCCCAAACCTGTCCTGGGGGCTCCCAGCCAGTTGAGTTTTCAGGATATTGACAATGAATATGCAAGAGGTAGATTTGCATGCATTGGAGGTAGTGTATGCAAATCTCTCATGAATATTCATAGTGGATATCCTGAAAACCTGACTAGTTGGGAATCCCCAGGACAGGTTTGGGAACCAATGCTCCATTCCTTTCCTTATGATTCCTAGCATTCTATTTGCTTTCTGGGTCACTGCTGCACACCGGGCTTCATATACCTGAATAATAATTGTGCTGATGGGCATTCCTCATAGACAAATAGAAATTAAGTGTCTGCTGACTGCATTGTATTTCATTACAGTTCTTGAAAGTTTTTCTTAATTAGAAGAAAAGGTGTTGCATTTATTTCTTTCATTTCTGACATAGCATGGAGTGGAGGAGTGGCCTAGTGGTTGGGGCAAGGTACTTCAGGCCGGAAGGTCGGGGGTTCAAATCCCACTAGAGGACAGCAACCTTGGGCCGGAAGGACTGGGGTTTCTAGTCCCACAGGTGCTCCTTGTGGTTTTGGGCAAGCCACTTAACCCTCCATAGCCCATGTTCCCTGTAAAATAGTTATCCCCAAGTTATAATGCCCTGTTCAATGTAATTTCAGTTTGTTCAATGTAAACCGCACTGATGCAGAATAGCGCGGTATATAAGAGAATGTAAATAAATAAATAAAATACCATGTGATCATCAGATTTAAAGTGCCTGATGACAATCCATTTTTGTTGGCTGACACCCAACAGACTGAATTATGCACATTCTATTTTGTTCTTGACCACCTCTAGCTTCCCTTGGTTCATGCATCGTACATTCTGTATCCCAATAAATAAGACTTGTCTGCAGCTTCTGATTCATATAGAGCACCTAAAATTGAGACAGTAGTTTCAGAGGACTTATTGCAGGGAGTGTCAAATAATGTTAGGAATGCCCATCACTTATTTATGTGTTATTTACAGAATGGATGAGATGGAGGAAAGGCAGAAAAGTATTTTTTTAAAGGGATGGAGTATTAAGATTTCAAGCAATAGGTGGAGGAGCCTACACATACTAAAGGTAGGATTTTAGATTTAAGATTTTACAAGAACTGAGGCTGCTTTTCAGTGGAAGGTAGGCTCAATATTAGTAAATTAAATCGGTTGTCTGTTCATTATGTAATTGCTTTTGATTTGCTTTTAGAAAAAGTACAAGTTAGACTATGCAAACATTTTCTAAGAGATCCTATAAGAAATTGATGTCTGAATGTTTGTTTGTTATTAGCTCATTTAAATATGAATTTACTTAAGCAGCAGGATAATTTAGTGGTAGAGAAGTTGTAGAGTTGCACAAGTGAGGAAGGTGCTTATTAAATCCAACAAGAGCTCTACAATGGCTTCCTAGGTATTGAGAAAATGGAGGCGTATACGCCAACCTGAATTGAATGAAATGTATAAACAGCAGTTGGACATACATAATATAATACAAGGTGAAGCTTTTTGCAGAAACGTTAGACATTTTTGAATAGATTTCAGGAATTTTTTATTCTACAGGAACAAGCAGGAAGTCAGCCCTCAGATATGGGTGATGTCTGCACCGACAGAACCCGCGTGGAGCATTTCCCCAGCTTTCAAAGAAAGCCTTTGGAAATGCCACCACACATGTGTGGTCCCCTTACTGCCCAAGGGTGCCCTCTTACTCTAAGTCTCCCTTTTTTCTGCGGAGCCCTTCGGACATGCGTCTCGTCCTCGGAAAAAAAAATTTTCTATTTCCAACAGGTTTTTCCCCTCCGGCCTTCACCGGTCTTCTTCCCGCCTCTTGAGCACCTCTGCTTTGGCCTTGGTTTCAGGTTTTTCCCCTTTTTTGCCTTTTTGTTCCTTGCTTTCGTGCTCTTTTTAACTGCTGGCCACATCGAGGGTCTTTTGACTTCACAGGGGTCCTTTTCCCCCCCAATGGCCTGCGGTTTTAAGAAATGTAATAGATGTTCAAAAAACATGTCTCTCACGGACACCCATGACTGTTGTATCAGGTGCCTAGGAGCTGACCATGACCCGGAGCTGTGCTCCCTCTGTAAGATGTCCTCCAAGGCCATCCAGAGTCATAAGCAGAAGTTGGATGATCTCTTCCATATGGCAGCCCCACTATCCCCGATAGCCTCCCGCTCTTCAGACCCGCAGCCCCTGGAGTTTCCCAAGGCTTCTCCCCAGGCCCGGCAGCACTCTGACCAGGGGTCGCCTGAACGCAAGCAGAAGAAGGAGGCCATGAGGACTCTGTCGGGGGCACCAGACAAGCATGAGAGGTCATGCGCCCGGTCTCTCAGCCCCCCTTATCAGAGGGAGCGGCCCAGTAAGGTACCTTGAACCGATACGGAGGCCTCCGGCGAAGGTGCCCGGTCTCCCGAGGGTCTTCCCAGTGAGGACCCCTCCTCCTCGACACCCAACCCGGTCACCCCAATGTCTGTGTCGCAGGACAGGAAGCCCAAATGCTGGCCTTGGAGTGCAGCATTTCTGCATTCCTCACGCCTAGCAGGCACTGGTGCCCGGCCCCACCGGCATCAAGCGCCTTGAGACCGCTGGGACCTCGACCTCAAGGACACCCTGGGCTGCCGCAGTGACCCCCAAGAGCCAGAAGCCTCGTGAATGTCTCGATCTCCATCCCAGTCCTTGGGCGAGCGCCTCAGGCTCTGGGTGGGCTTCAGCCTCGGGAGTCCGTGTGGGTCACCGACTCATGTTGAGCCACCTGACCTCCACGAACTACTCAGAGTGGGAGTCTGACAAGGAAACCTCCCTGGAGACCCGGTCCCACAAAGAGCTCCCCTCAGACCCCTCTCTGCCGACCCAGGTGTCCTTGGCAGTCACCTCTCGAGGACATCTCCTTTCTGGAGTTCATCTGGAACATGGCACGGGCCCTAGTGCTCGCCGAGTCCAAGGAGGAGCCCCAGTGGAGTGGGACTCAATGTGGTTCTCACGCGGCTGATCAAGCCGCCCTTCGAGCCCATGGCTACCTGCTCACTGCGGCACCTGTCATGGAAGGTGGCCTTCCTGGTGGTGCTCACCTCTGCCCAGAGAGTCAGCGAGCTCCAGGCACTGATGGTCGAGGAGCCGTACATGAGGCTTTATTGGAACAGGGTGGTTCTGCTCACACACCCCAAGTTCCTCCTGAAGGTTGTCTCTGACTTGCACCTCAACCAGGAGATAGTGCTGCCCACCTTCGTTCTGAAGCCCCACGCCGACTGGGTGTTGGCATTTCTCCATATGCTGGATTGTAAGAGGGCTCTTTCCTTCTATCTGCAGCGGACTCTGGACCACTGCAGATCCAGGCAGCTCTTCGTCTCCTATGATCCTAGCCGCCTGGGACTGGCAGTCACCAAGTGTACCTTGTCCATCTATGTGGCGGACTGTATCGCCTTTGCCTAGGCCCAGGCTGGGCTTCCTCTGGACCGCCGAGTCACGGCTCGTAATGTCCAAGTGAAGGTGACGCCTGTCACTAGTCTGCACTACTTGCCTCTGACAGACATCTGCCAGGCCACCACCTGGTCCTCCTCTCACACCTTTGCGATGCATTACTGCCTGGAGAGTGAGTCCCATTGGTCAGTGCCTTTGGCCAGGCCGTACTCCGTAATCTGTTCAGGTTTAAGCAATTCCTGCCCTCCGACCCTTCTTGTTCCATCTACCGGAGCATGGCCATCCATAGACCTGGGGTCCTCGGGCTGCCTTCGGCCTTCACTGGCGACTGCTCACAGTTCTGCCACGCCTTTTCCTACAGGTCCTCGGTAGCCTGTAGCTGGGGAGTCCCATATGTGAGGACAGACTTCCTGTTTGTTCCTGGAGAAAGCATAATTACTAACCTGTAACAGGTGTTCTCCAGGGACAGCAAGAATCAGTCCTCACAACCCTCCCTCCTCTCCTTGGAGTTGCTATCTTTTTTTGCTGTCTTCTTGGAGGGACTATGGCACCTGACTGAGTAAGATGACACCCTTGGGCGGGAAGGGGAACATGCATGCATGGTCGCATTCCCAAAGGCTTTCTTTGAAAGCTGGGGAAATGCTCCGTGCAGGCTCCATCGGTGCCGATGTCACCCATATGTGAGGACTAATTCCTGCTGTCCCTGGAGAATACTTGTTATAACTACATTACTTTGGTTAATGATCTGTGACAGGAGCCTAAGCAGGTAATGGAGGTTGGGATAGACAAGGGAAATGAATTTGCTAGGATCAAAGAATTATATATTTTTTAAAATAAAATTACAGCAGTTTATTCTTCTCTGTAGGATCAACAAATTGAGAACAAGGGAGAATAGGATAATGGTAGAGGTATTCTTAAAGCTGAACTATTAGAGCATAAATTGGATACCTTTTTCCTATTGACTATAGATAATTGTTTATCCTTGTTACCTAAAATGAAATATATTGGCTCTGGCAGGTCTATTGAAGGAACTGCTGTTGTCCGCCCAATTGTGAAAGACAGATGTATTAGTGCTTTTGTGATGTCTAACTCGTTACCTCTTGTGGGTAAGATGGCAGAACAGATAGGGACTAGGTATCTTACTGGTTTTAAACAAAGAAATGTTCTTGCTGTCGGGCCAGGTGGGTTTCTGTGCCAGGTGAAGCATGGAAACAACCTTCGTAGATTTAGTGGATACGATGTGGAGAGGTTTAGTTGAGGGTAAATGTAAAGAAGAGTGGGACCTGGGCATGATTGTTTCTGATCTTAAGGTGCTTAAATAGTTAGAAAAGGCGATGGTGAAAACCAGAAGGATGCTTGGGTGCATAAGGAGATGAATGGCCAGCAGAAAAATGGAGGAGATAGTGCTTCTGTATATAAGTCTAAGGTGAGACCACATCCTCAAAAGGATATAAACAGGATGGGGTTGGTGCAGAGAGTGGTTATCAAAATGGTCAGTGGGCTTCGCCATAAGACATATGGGGAAAGACTTAAAGATCTCAATATGTATAACTCCATTCATTATTTTATAGACTTCTTCAGCCGTCTCTTTTCCAAGTTGAAGAGCCCTAACCTTTTAGCCTTTCCTCATAGGAATATCCTTCCATCCCCTTTACCATTTTGGTCGTCGTTCTGTGTAAGTTTTCCAATTCTACTATATCCTTTTTAAGATATGGTGACCAGAATTGCACACAATATTCAAGGTATTGTCACACCATGGAATGATACAGAGGCATTATAATATCCTTGGTTTTATTTTCTATTATTTTTCTTATGATAGAAACATGATTGCAGAAAAAAAGACCATATGGCTATCTAGTCTGCCCTTCCATAGCAATCAACTACAACAGTCTCCTTTTTTCCTTTAGAGATCTTCTGTTTGTCCCATGTGTTCTTGAATTCAAATTCTTTTTGGCTCTACTACCTCCACTAGGAGACAATTTCATGCATCTACTACCCTTTCCGTAAAGAAATATTTCTACATATTACTCCTGAGTCTATCCCCTTTCACCTTCATCCTATGCTCCCTCATAGCAGAGCTTACTTTCAATCGAAAAAGGCTCTCCTTTTGTGCATTTATGCCATCGAGGTATTTAAACATCTCTATCATATTTCCTTTTCCTGTCTTTCCTCTAACATATACATATTAAGATCTTTAAGTATGTTCTCATATGTTTACAACAAAGACCACTAACCATTTTAGTAGCCACCTGTTGCACAGACTCCATCCTGTCTATATCTGTTTGAAGGTATGGCCTCCAGAATTGCACAGAATACTCCAAAATGGAGGTCACACCAGAGACTTAACAGAGGCACTACACCTCCTATTTTCTGATGACCATTCATCTCCCTATATGCCCAAGCATCCTTCTAGTTTCGCCATCGCTTTTTCTACCTGTTCAGCTACTTTAAGATCTTCAGACACAATCACACCAGGCCCCGTTCTTCTTTTGTGGACAGAAGTATTTTATTTATTTATTTGAAAACTTTTATATACCGCCCCTTCCCAAGATCAGGGGCGGTTTACATAGAACAATGGAACCATACATAGAACATTGTAACACTGCACCTATTTACAAAAAAACAGTATAGTCATAAACTTAGTAACTATTTACAACTTTCATCATAACCATAGCGTTCACCCTCTACACTGTACCATTCCCTTGGATTTTTGTAGCCCAAATGCATGACCTTGCCTTTTTTAGCATTAAATCTCATCTGCCAAATTCTCGACCACTCGTCAAGCTTACCTACATTCCTCCTCTTGTTATCTACTCCTTCCTGGGTATCTACTCTATTGCAGATTCTGATATCATCCTCAAAGAGGCAAACCTTACCCAACAGCCCTTCTGCAATTTCATTAACAAAGATGTTACAAAGAATCGGACCAAGGACAGATCCCTGGGGCACACCACTGGTAACTTCCTTCTCCTCAGAGTGAGCTCCATTTACCTGTACCCTTTGTCGTCTCCCACTGAAATCAATTTCTAACCCAGTCAGTCACTTTAGGGCCCATCCCTAGGGTACTCAATTTGTTTATGAGTCGCCTGTGTGAAACTGTGTCAAAGGCTTTACTGAAATCTAAGTACATCACCTCTAGGGCTCTCCCTCAGTCAAACTCCCTGGTCACCCAGTTAAAGAAATCAATTAGATTTGTCTGACAAGATCTGCCTCTGGTGAATCCATACTGCCTTGGATCCTGCAATTCGTTGAACTCCAATACCCTCACTATTCTCTGTTTTAGTAACGTTTCCAAGAATTTACTCACCACAGAGGTTAGACTATCCAGCCTGTAGTTTTCAACATCATCCTTGCTTCTGCTTTTGTGTAAAGGGACCACATGTACCTTTCTCCAGTACTCTGGGACCACTCCTTACTCTAAAGAAGCATTGAAAGGGTCAGTCAGTGGAGCTGCTAGAGTATCCCACCTGGTCCCATCGCTTTGTCTATTTTAGTTTAGCTAGTTCCTCACGAAAATCGTTCAAGATCCCCATTGCTTCTGTTCCTATTTGTGGGTGTTTTCTGAGGTCCTGCTCCTGGCCCTTCATCTGTGAACACAGAACAGAACTATTTGTTAAGCAATTCTGCTTTATCCTCATCAGTTTCTACATATTCCTCTCCTTCACCCTTGGAACTGACAATATGGGTCAGACCAAGTTCCATCTGAAGGGAAAAATGAATCCCCCTTCAGGTCCCTTTGTTACAGGTTGAATCCATCTTGAAGGACTAGAAAAAGGGACTGCTACTTCTGGAGAGAGATCTGCAATTGTGAGTATATACTTCTGGGAATTTTCTGAAAGGACTAATTTGTATTAAAGCTAATTAATCTGTGAATCCAGTGTTTTTTGTTAAATCAGTCAGGGCCTAGTAGCAGCAGTTTAGATTTAAAACACAGAAGAGAACTTTCTGGTTACATTTCATACCCAACAGAGTGCTTGTAGTTTAAATTTAATATTCACTCAGGGCCTAGTATCAGCAAAGTACTTTTAGTTTAAATTTAAAACACAGAAGAGAGCTTTCTGGTTAAATTTAGAACCCAGCAGAGAGCTTGCAGTTTAAATTTCATAATAAGTCAGAGCCTAGCAGCAGCAAAGAGCTGTAATTTAAATCAAATCAGAATATAACAGCATAAAAGGCAAAACAGGGTCAGTACTCTTTGAGCAACAAATAGTCTTCTAGAGACCTTTACAAAGAGGCCTTCTATCTAGGGGGCAAGAGACCTGTGAAACCTTCACTAGGTGTTAACACCAGCTGGCAGGTCAAAAGGCCATTTTGAAAGACTCCTCCTATCCAAGCAAGGACTGTTAATCACCCAGGAAGTTGGTCACAGCTTACCTCAGCAGCACTGGACAGGGTACTGTGTAGCAGCCCTCTTTTAATAAGTGTTATTTCCCTCCCTCCCAACACCCACCCACCCCTGGGATAATCATAGCTTTATAGGTACTTACACATCTTAAAGGAAGGGAGGTGCTCTCAGGTGAAGCTCGTTATCCAAATCAGTCATACACTAAGGACCTGAGATTAATTAAGCTTCAGGTGAACAAGGTATAGTAAACGTATTAGGTACAGTTTTATTAGTATAAATATCCATAGCAACCCTTAGAAAGTAAAGAACTTAAAGATCTAAACACAAGCGTAAAACTAAGATGCAGACAGCAGTCCAGCAGCAAGATGGGGGCTTTCCAGTCTTTTGCATTGAGTGTCACATGTATGATTTTCTCACAGTTGGAGAGAGGTCTTAAGTGTGCACTAGGTGCAAGGAGCTCTTTGCTCTCAGGGAACGAGTCCGTTCTCTAGAGGCTAGAGTAGCAGACTTGGAAGACATAAGAAAGACAGAGAGGTACATAGACGAGACCTACATTCATTATGTTATTTCACCCACTCATTGCCATGTAAATATCTCATGCATATAATCAACCCTGTTATCCAAGCTACTCTTTACTATGTAAAAATCTCATGTATATAGTTACCCCTGTTATCCAAGTTTGGACCCCTGTTCGATGTAAAACCAAACAGCATGTTGTTATGGTTGTTGTGTTATAATGTAAACCGCGCTGATGCCAAATAGCGCGGTATATAAGAATTTGTAATAAAATAAATAAAAATAAATAAATATAGTCCTGAAGTCCCACCTCCAGTCTGGCAGCATCTGTTGCCATGGAGGAGAGAGTTCACGTGACAGGAGAGCATCACCATGGTGTGGCGGGAAGTGATCCTGTAACTAGGACATGTCCTCCAGGTAATGTAAAACCCTCTTGCACCGAGGAAGTTTCTCCAGGGCCATATGCCCAGGAGGGAAGGGTTAGGACAGCCATTATAGTTGGTGATTCGACCATTAGGCATATAGATAGCTGGGTGGCTGGTGAATGTGAGGATCGCCTGCTAACATGTCTGCCTGGTGCGAAGGTAGCGGACCTCACACACCACCTAGATAAGGTCTTAGATAGTACTGGGGAGGAGTCTGCTGTCTTGGTACATGTCGGTACCAATGACATAGGAAAATGCGGTAGGGAGGTTCTGGAGGCTAAATTTAGGCTTTTAGGTAGGAAGTTGAAATCCAGAACTTCCAGGGTAGTGTTCTCCGAAATGCTTCCCGTTCCACGCGCAGGACCCATAAGGCAGGCAGAGCTCCGGAGTCTCAATGCGTGGATGAGACAATGGTGCAGAGATGAGGGTTTTGGATTTGTTAGGAACTGGGGAACATTCTGGGGAAAGGAGGGGCTCTTCTGAAGGGATGGGCTTCACCTTAACCGGGATGGAACCAGGCTGCTGGCATTAACCTTTAAAAAGGAGATAAAGCAGCTTTTAAACTAGATAATAGGGGAAAGCCGACAGTCGCCCAAGAGCGCATGATTCGGAAGAATGTATCCTTCAAGAATACTACAAAAGCAGAGAGGTTCCAAAAAAAGAGTGAAAGTAGCCCAAATGCCCTCGAGTATGGAGCAGGCAGAGCTTAAAGATCCCAAATTACCCATGCCTACCAATAGCCAGATTAATATGAATAAAATACAGTCTCTAAAATGCTTGTATGCAAATGCTAGATGTTTAAAAAATGAGATTGGAGAGTTAGAATAAATAGCACTAAATGAGAGGTTAGATATGATTGGAATCTCGGAGACATGGTGGAAGGAGGACAACCAGTGGGACACTGTGATACCTGGGTACAAACTATATCGTAATGATAGAGCTGATCAAATTGGTGGAGGGGTTGCGCGCTATGTTAGAGAGGGCATTGAGTCAAAAAGGATTAAAGTTTTGCAGGAAACAAAATTTGCAGTAGAATCTCTATGGATTGAAATTCCATGTAAAAAGGGGAAGGCGATGGCAGTGGGGGTGTACTATTGACTGCCTGGCCAGGATGAACAAATGGATGATGAAATGCTCAAAGAAATCAAGGAAGCTAACATGCATCTACCGTTCTTCCTGTAATCAAACTCTGGAATTTGTTACTGGAGGATGTAGTAAAGGCTGTTAGTATAGCTGGGTTTAAAAAAAGGTTCGGACAAGTTCCTGGAGGAAAGGTCCATAAACCATTATTAAGAAGGGACCCAGGATATCAATGCTTGACCCAGTATAAGCATTGTGGAACCTGTGTCTTTTGGGGAAACTGCTAGGTATATATGACCTAGATTGGCCACTGTTGGAAAAAGGATACTGGGCTTGATGGACCTTGGTCTGACTCAGTATGGCATATCTTATGTTCTTATGTGCTAACGTCTATAGCTCCAGGCCTAAGAAGAAAAAAAGCCTGCTGCCCTTTTCATCTTTTCACACTAAAACTGCAGAATTAGCAGTTTGGAGCTACAGAATAAGCTAATATATTGACCCAGAGCTGAGATAATGAGAACTTCACAGCTAGTGACAAAACTGTCACCTGGGCCCCTTGAATGATCAAAGGGAAAACAAAGAACTTTATCTACAGGAACCAGAGTCAGCACACAGCTACGAAGATTACCATGAGAATGATTGAGACAGGATGCCCAAGGGAAAAATAGAGGGCAGAGATTAAGGAGCAGATTTTGCTTGAAAAAATAGGGAACATGAAAGGAAGGAAATCTGCATATCAATAGTAGATTTGTCTCAAGCTTAAAATTGGATATAAATATAGGGGAGAAATTTTGATAGACAAACATGGGCTGATCTCACTAGAGTGAGGCTCTCTGTCTCCAGGACCCTTTATACTTAAGTCAGGTGCTTTGCTTGTTATAGATGTATTGATGCTATGGATTGATATTGAAATTTGTACCTTATAAGTTAAAAGCAAAGCTTGTGATGCTACAGACCTGGCAAAAATAAAATAAAAAATTTCCCATGCTCTTAGGGTGGCACGAGCAATTTGATTAAGGTAGGTCCTGTATATATGATGTTGGGGCGGACATTGCAGCCATAATACAAAATTAGAAAAGATCATCAAATAATCGTAGGGGGAAGCCCAGAAAACCCCAACACATCAAGCCCAGTATTCTGTTTTCGACAGTGGCCAATCCAGGTCACAAGTACCTAGCAATTACCCAAAAGACACACAGGTTCCACATTGCTTTTATTGGGGCAAGCAGTGGATTTTCTGTGTCCCCCTTAAAAATGGTTTATGAACCTTTCCTCCAGGAACTTGTCCAAACCTTTTTTAAACCCATCTACACTAACAGCTTTTACTACATCCTCCGGTAACAAATTTGAGTTTGATTACAGGTTGAGTGAAAAAATATTTTTTCTTATTTGTCTTGAATAGATTACACTGTAGATTCATTACATGTCCCCTAGTCTTTCTAGAAATATAGAAACATGATGACATAAAAAGACCACATGGCCTATCTAGTCTGTCCTTCCATATCAACAACTACAACAGTCCACTTTTTACCTTTAGAGATCCTCTGTGTTGGTCCCATGCTTTTTTGAATTCAGTTACTGTCCTCATCTCTACCACCTCCACTGGGAGACTATTCCATGGATCCATTACTCTTTCCGTAAAGAAATATTTCCGCATATCACTCCTGAATCTATCTCCCTTCACCCTCATCCCATGTCCCCTCGTAGCAGACCTTGCTTGCAATTGAAAGAGGCTCTCTCCCTGAACATTTATGCCACGGAGGTATTTAAACATCTCAATCATATCACCTCTATCCCGCCTTTCCTCTAAGGTGTACATATTAAGATCCTTAAGTCTGTCCTCATATGCTTTATAATGAAGCCCACTAATCATTTTAGTAGCCACCCTCTGCACCGACTCCATCCTGTTCACATCCTTTTGAAGGTGCGGTCTCCAGAATTGCACACTATACTCCAAATGAGGTCGCACCAAAGACTTATACAGAGGCATTATCACCTCCTTTTTTCTGCTAGCCATTCCTCTCCGTATGCACCCAAGCATCCTTCTAGCTTTTGCCGTCGCCTTTTCTACCTGTTTAGCTACTTTAAGATCATCAGACACAACCACGCCTAGGTCCCGCTCTTCTTTAGTGGACAAAAGGACTTCACCTCCTATACTGTATTGCTCCCTTGGATTGCTGCAGCCCAAATGCATGACCTTACATTTTTTAACATTAAATCCCAGCTGCCAAATTCTAGACCATTCTTCAAGCTTAGCTAGATCCCTCCTCATGTTATCTACACCTTCCTGGGTGTCTACTCTATTGCAGATTTTGGTATCATCTGCAAAGAGGCAAACCTTACCCGACAGCCCTTCCGCTATATCACTAACAAAGATGTTAAAAAGAATCGGACCAAGGACAGATCCCTAGGGCACACCACTGGTAACATCCTTCTCCTCAGAGTGAGCTCCATTTACTTGTACTCTTTGTCGCCTCCCACCCAACCAATTTCTAACCCAAGCAGTAACTTTAGGGTCTATCCCTAGGGTGCTCAGTTTGTTTATAAGTCGCCTGTGAGGAACAGTGTCAAAGGCTTTACTGAAATCTAAATACACCACATCTAGAGCTCTCCCTCGGTCCAACTCCCTGGTCACCCAGTCAAAGAAATCAATCAGATTTGTCTGACAAGACCTGCCTCTGGTGAATCCATGCTGCCTCGGATCCTGTAATCCGCTGGACTCCAGAAACCTCACTATTTTCTCTTTCAGCAGCGTTTCCAATAATTTACTCACCACCGAAGTTAAACTAACCGGCCTGTAGTTTTCAACCACATCCTTACTTCCACTTTTGTGTAAAGGCACCACATGAGCCTCTCTCCAGTCCTTTGGCACTACTCCTGACTCCGACGAGGCATTGAAAAGGTCAGTCAGTGGAGTTGCTAGAACGTCCCCAAGTTCCCTCAGTATTCTAGGGTGTATACCATCCGGTCCCATCGCTTTGTCTACTTTAAGTTGAGCTAGTTTCTCACGAACACAGTCTTCTGAAAATTGTTCAAGATGTCCCTCGCATCTGTTCCTATTTGTGGGTGTTTTCTGAGGTCCTGCTCCTGGTTCTTCATCTGTGAACACAGAACAAAAATATTTGTTAAGCAATTCCGCTTTATCCTTATCAGCTTTTACATATTCCCCCCCTGCACTCTTGAGTCTGACAATACCACTCTTGCCCTTCCTCTTCTCACTAATATATCTGAAAAATGTCTTATCCCCCCTTTTTATTGCATTGGCTATTTCCTCCTCCTTCTGAATCTTTGCCTTCTTGACTACTTTGCTAGCTTCTCTAAGTTTTTCCAAATACAGATGCCTGTCTTCCTCTCTCTATGATCTCTTGTATTTCATGAAGGCCTCCCTCTTTTTCTTCACTTTTTCAGCTACTTCCTTAGAAAACCATAGCGGTCTCCTTTTCCTTTTGCCTTTATTTACCATTTTAACGAAAAGGTTGGTTGCCCTTAAAATATCCCCTTTCAGTTTTGCTCATTGTTTTTCTACATCCCCCAGCTGTTCCCATCCCACTAATGACTCCCTGAGGTATTGGCCCATCTTCGCAAAGTTAGTCTTCCTAAAGTATAAGATCCTCACCTTGGAATGGATTCTAACAGCCCTAGTCCTAATACTGAACCACACCATCTGGTGATCAGTGGATGCAAAATGATCTCCCACTACAACATCAGAAACACTTTCACCATTGGTAAGCACCAAGTCCAGTATGGTCCCTTCACCTGTAGGGTCTGTTACCAATTGCCTGAATAGTTCTCCCTGTAGAGAATCCAGGATCTCCTTACTTCTAGATGATACTGCAGCAGGAATGTGCCAATCAACATCTGGCATATAGAAATCTCCTATCTGTAGCACTTCCCCTTTCCTAGCAATGCTGCATATGTCTTCAATTAACTCTCTGTCCACCTCTTCCTCGTGTGAGGGAGGTCTGTATATCACACCAATGCAAATAGATTTCTCTTTCCCTCTTTCTAGTTTAACCCACAATGCCTCCTCTCTCCCTTCTATATTTTGATGGCATAAACAATCGATATATGTTTACCCGTTCCATTCCATTCCATTCATTAATTTATAGACCTCTATCGAATCTCCCCTCAGCCATCTCTTTTCCATGTTGAAGAGTCCTAACCTTTTAAGCCTTTCCTTATAGGGGTATGTTTCCAACCCCTTTACCATTTTAGTGAATCTTCTCTGTATCTTCCTTTCTCTGTGATCTCTTGTATTTAATGAAGGCCATCCTCTTTTTCTTCACCTTTTCAGCTGCTTCTTTTAAGAATTATAGTGGCCTCCTTTTCCTTTAACATTTATTTACCTTTGTAACAAAAATGTTTGTTGCCCTTAAAATATCCCCTTTCAGTTTTGCCCATTGCTTTTCTACATCCCTCAGCTGTTCCCATTCCACCAATGACTTCTTGAGGTACTCTCCCATCTCAGCAAAGTTAGTTTTCCTAAAGTTTAAGATCCTTGCTTTGGAATGGATTTTATCAGCCCTAGCATTTCATCTGCTTTCATGGCTGCGCAGCGGGTTTAAATGTACTATCCACGATGACGCCCGGATCCTTTTCCTGGGTGGTGATTCCTAATGTGGAACCTTGCATTGTATAACTGTAGTTTGGGTTGTTCTTCCTTAAGTACCTAACTTTGCACATGTCCTCATTAATTTTCACCTGCCATTTGGACACCCATTCTCCCAATTTTTCAAGGTCCTCTTGCAAGTTTTCACAATCCTCTTCCGTTTTAACAATTTTGAATAATTTTGTGTTATCTGTAGTAGTGTTGCCCAGTCAGCATTGATGATACACATCAAGGTAGTGTTCAAAGGCATGGCTGTCGCCCAGCAACGAGAGAGCATGTTGTGCTGTGCTGTTGAGATGGTACTGAGCTATCTGTGCACAAGGGAAGAGGGAACATGGACAGTGTGAAAACCAGCAGTGTGAGAAATTCCAACAACTGGCCTTTTGGAATTTGGGTACTAAACTATCAAGCAATGTTGCCACTTAGTATTACAAGGGCCTGATGAACCCTTCCTAGCACTGATCATTTAAACCTGGATTGACATAGCCTGGGGGGGGGGGGGTGGGAGGCAGGGCCAAACCGTGATACTGCTGAAGATAGGTCCTTTAGGCTGAGTTAAAAGCATCAGCTCTTACTTTTAGGCAGTAAGCGTGTGATTTCCCCTTAGTGTGATAGGGACCATGTCGCTATAGGCTGCTTAGCCCAAAAAGGTCCTTGACTGTGCAGCAAGCTCTGCAGAGAGTCTATTTCTTGGCATGAGTCTCTGTTGCAGCTCTGGTCTATGTTTTGTACTGCTTGGTTGTGGCTAGTGACATGCTGGGTGAGCGAGAGGTCAAGTGTCCTAGCCTGTACAAAAGGTTCATCCAGGAAGGGTCATGTGCTGTGGCCAACAAGGGGGGGAGGGGGGGCGGCGGCGGCTCAAGGATTCTGCTCCACTTGCCTACATGTTATTATTACAGTTATTATTATTACAGTTTCTTATATACCGCGCTATTTAGAATCAGCGCGGTTTACATCATAACAAAACGACCATTACGACAAACTGTCAGGTTTTACATTGAACAGGAGTACAAACTTGGATAACTGGGTTAACTATATACATGTCTACCTGGATCCAGAACTATCCAGTACCCTATGATGGGATAGGCCCCTGGAAGAAGCTATTCTCAGAAGCGCTGAAGAGAACATAAACAACCCAGAATCAATGAGGAAGGAAACTATAGGATTAAATTAAGTGAGAGATTAAGGAAGAAAAGAGAAAACTAGAAATATGATGGCAGAAAAAGACCGCGTGGCCTATCTAGTCTGCCCTTCTGTATCAACTACAATAGTCCCCTTTTTTCCTTTAGAGATCTTCTGTGTTTTTCCCATGCTTTTTTGAATTCAGATACTGTCCTTGTCTCTATTACCTCCACTGGAAGACTATTCCATGCATCTACCATTCTTCCTGTAAAGAAATATTTCCGCATATTACTCCTGAGTCTATTCCCTTTCACCCTCATCCTACGTCCCCTCGTAGCAGAGCTTGCTTTCAATCAAAAGAGACTGATCTCTTGTGCATTAATGCCATTGATGTATTTAGATGTGTCTATCATATCTCCTCTATCCCAACTTTCCTCTAAAATATACATATTAAGATCTTTAAGTCTGTCCTCATATGCTTTATAACTAAGACCACTAACCATTTAAGTAGCCACCATCTGAACCAACTTCATCCTGTTTATATCTTTTTAAAGGTGTGGTCTCCAGAATTGCACACAATGCTCCAAATAAGGTTGCACCAGAGATATAAGAAATGCCATACTGGGTCAGACCAAGGTCCATCAAGCCCAGTATCCTGTTTCCAACAATGGCCAATCTAGGGCACAAGTACCTAGCAACTTCCCCAGAAGACACAGGTTCCACGATGTTTGTATTGGGACAAGCAGTGGATTTCTCGGGTCCTCTTTAATAATGGTTTATGGATTTTTTTCCAGGAAGCTGTCCAAACCTTTTTTTAAACCCAGCTACTCTTACAGCTTTTACTACATCCTCTGGTAACGAATTCCAGAGTCTGATTATGTGTCGAGTGAAAAAATATTTTCTATTATTAGTCTTAAATGGGTTACATTGTAGCTTAATTGCGTATCTCCTAGTCTTTCTACTTTTTTGATGGCGTAAACAATCGATCTACATTTACCCGTTCACTCCATTCATTAATTTATAGACCTCTATCATATCTCCCCTCAGCTATCTTTTTTCCAAGTTGAAGAGCCCTAACCTTTTAAGCCTTTCCTCATAGGGGTATCCTTCCATCCCCGTTATTATTTTAGTGGCTCTTCTCTGTACTTTTTCTAATTCCGCTCATATCCTTTGTAAGATATAGCAACCAGAATTGCACACAATATTCAAGGTGCGGTCACACCATGGAATGATAGAGGCATTTTAATATCCTCTGTTTTATTCTCCATTCTTTCCTTATGATTCCTAGCATTCTATTTGCTTTGTTGGCCACTGCTTCACACTGGGGAAGGGTTTCAACATGTTATCCACGATGCTACATAAATTATTTTCCTGGATGGTGGTTCCTAATGTGGAACCTTGCATCGTGTAACTATAGTTTGGGTTGTTCTTTCCTAGGTGCATAACTTTGCACTTGTCCACATTAAATTTCATCTGTCATTTGAACATCCAGTCTTCGAATTTATCAAGGTCCTCTTGCAATTTTTCACAATCCTGTTGGGTTTTAATAACTTTGAATAATTTTGTGTCATCTGTATATTTGATCACCTCACTCATTCCCATTTCCAGGTCATTTATGAATATGTTAAAAAGCAGCAGGCCCAACACAGATCCCTGGGGTACTCCACTATTCACTTTTCTCCATTGGGAAAATTGGCCATTTAGCCCTACCCTCTGCTTTCTGTCTTTTAACTAGTTCCTGATCCACAATAGTACACTGCCTCTAATCCCACGATTTTTTAATTTTGCCAAGAGCCTCTCATGAGAGTCCTTGTCAAAGTCTTTTTGAAAATCCAGATTATTAACCTGCTCACCTTTTGTCTACCTGTTTATTCACACCTTCAAAAAATATAACCGATTTGTAAGACAAGACTTTCCTTGGCTAAATCCACGTTGGCTTTCTCCAATTAAAACCATTACTATCTATATGTTTAGTAAATTTATTTTTTATAATGGTTTCTATCATTTGGCCTGGTACCAATGTCAGGCTCACCGGTCTAATTTCCCAGATCACCCCTGGAAACCTTTTTAAAAATTAGGCATTACATTGGCCATTCTTCAGGTACCTGTGTCAGTACGCCAGGCACCTTCTCTATCCCTCTTCAAATCCAAGTTGAAAGCTCACCTCTTTGCTGCTGCTTTTGGATCTTGACTCACCTGATCTCCTTTTCTCTCCCCTTTTCTTCCCCTAGTTTATCCCTGCTTACACCTTCTGTGTTTTGTCTTGATTAGATTGTAAGCTCTGATGGGCAGGGGACTGTCTCTTACATGTCTATGCAGTGCTGCGTACGACTTGTAGCACTTTACAAATGCTCAGTAGTAGGTACGACAGATGATTTTAATGATCTAGTACAAACCTGGAACACCACCATCGCTAAAGCCTCTCAATTTACTCACCACGCCCCTTACAAAACCCCTTGACCCCATGCCCCCTGGTATTTATCCCACCTCAGAAATCAGAAACGCCTTCTCAGAAGACTAGAACGAAGGTGGAGAAAAACTAAAGACCAACTCACGGCATACTCTACTAGCACCCTCAATGCCAAGTGTGAACATCTCAGCAACATGTTGCTCCGTGCCATAAACAAACCGCATGAACTTTTTCATCTTGTCAGAAATATCACAAATGACCCATCTCAACCCCTTCAGGATAATATCATCCACCTTCAGGTAATGGCAGACTTCCTGATATCAAAATACAAGCACTCCAGCACAACCACCTTAACCATACCACCTCAGCTCCCACAACTCAACTTTGGACCTCATTCCGTGATGTCCCTCCTGACGAACTACAGAACATCATAACCCTCATCAACACCACCACCTCCCCCCTTGATCCATGCCCCCCCCCCGAACCTGGATCAAGCAAACTAAGACTTCTATGCATCCATTTATCTCCATAGTCCTCCCCCCTCTCGCAAACTAGCCTTTGTTAGACCCCTTCTGAAGAAATCCAACCTTGACCCCGCCTCACTGTCGTCCTACAGATCCATTGCCAACATTCCTTTCCTATCCAAGGTCATTGAAAAAGCCGTACAAATTCAGCTTCAGGAGTACCTTGACCCTCCTCGACCGCAATCAACATGGCTTCTGTCCGTTCCACAGAGCTGAAACTCTTCTTACATCACTCCTCAACACGCTCATAACTGGAACTGAAAAACCACACTCTGGTTTCATTTTACTATTTCTTGACATATCTGCAGCTTTTGACATGGTGTCCCATCAGACCTCATCAATCAACTTAACACAATTGGCATCTAAGGCACCCCATTCAAATGGATTAACTCCTACCTCTCCCATCAAACTCAACAAGTCAGAACTGGCAACCAATCCTCCTCACCTTTCATCCCACCCAAGAAGTACCTCAAGGTTCCGTCTTCTCCTTCCTCCTCTTCAATATATACATCAGATCCCTCTGCCACATCCTTCAGAACCTCAATGTCGGATACCAACTCTATGCGGATGACATTATGATTTTCACCACTTTCAATACCACCTCTCCTGACTATCCACCCTCACAGCTTGCTTCACAGAAGTCATTACATGGCTACAACAACACAATCTCACCATCAACTTCATCAAAACAGAGCTCCTTCATGTCTCCAGGGATCCCAGCTTCACCCCTCCTCAAAGCATCAAATTGGGTGACATTGAAATTCAAGTTAAACCTCAAATCAAATACCTTGGCATGACCCTTGACTGCCTCTTGAACTTCCAGCCTCATATCTCAAATACTACCAAAAATATCTATTTCAAAATTTGCACTCTTCACCCCCTTCTACCTCATGACAGCTTCCGTACAGTCTGCCAAGCCTCAATCACCTCTCTTATAAGATTATTACAATTCCATCCTCCATGGACTACCCAAGAACATTCTTGCCCCTCTGCAGCTCGCCCAAAATACAGCTGCATGACTTATTGCTGGAGCATCCAGACACTCCCACATCACTCCCATATTAAAATCTCTACATTGGCTCCCAGTTACATCCCGCATCAGGTTCAAGACTCTCATATCATCACCCACAGAGTCCTATTCAACACCACTGCAGAACAAATACAATTGCTTGTCAGACGTCCAGACAACAGCAAACTTCGTCGTTGAAACACATTAAATCTTTTTCTCATGCCAGCACAAAGTACCAAGAAACCTCAACGTACCTGCACAAAAGCCTTCCAATTCTACGCTCCTATCAACTGGAACAAGCTACCGCCCCCTCCCCCCCCCCCCCCTATATGCAGCATCCAGTCCCACACCCTCTTCAAGAAACGTCTCAAGACCTTTCTCTTCGATGAACACTTTAACACTGCTACCGCTTCAAATCCCCCACGAGAATACACCGTTCCTCCCCAGCACTCACCCCCCATAACTCCACCCCACCTTATCCCCCCCTCACCCCTCTTTCCCCCCACCCAGTCTTCTCCCTACCAGCAGACAGGCATAACACCTAGTCTCTCTCAGTTTTAAGCAGTATGTCAATAGATCCAATCATTTTATGTAAACATACTTTTCTTACATTGCTTAAATTTGTATCAAAGCTACTTGTACATAGTTCCATCTGTTCCATGTAACATTTATTTTCAGTTCTATGTAAATCGCTTTGCCTTGTAGAAAAATGGTATATAAAACCAGTTAAATAAATAATAGTTCATAGATTACTAATAGTATGTCTGCAATCTCATCTTTCAATTCTTTTAACACTCTCTGATGTATACAATCCGGTCCAGGTGATTTCTTCAGTTTATCAAATACTTGTAATGCATATTCCCATTTTATTAATATTTCTTTCAATTCTACCAACATATCACCTTTAAATACCATTTCAGGCATTGGAATCACCCTTATTACTATGTTGTAACTTTTGTTAGCTTTCTTGATTTCTGTTAGCATTTCATCATCTCATTTGTTCATTTTTGTGCAGCGGTCCCACTGCCCTCACTTTCCCCATTTTACATGGGATTTCTATCCATGGAGATTCTATTGTGTATTTTGTTTCATGCAAAACATTAATCCTTTGTGACTCAATGCCCTCTAAAATAGAGTGCAACCCCCTCCACCAATTTGATCTACCCTATCATTGCGATATATGCCCAGGTATCACAGTGTCCCATTGGTTGTCCTCCTTTCACCAGGTTTCTGAGATGCCAATCATATCTAACCTTTCATTTAGTGCTATATATTCCAGCTCTCCCATCTTACTTTTTAGACTTCTAGCATTTGCATACAGGCATTTTAGAGGTTGTGTTTTATTCATATTAATCTGGTTATCAGTTGATAGGGGTAATTTGGAATCTTTCAACTCTGTACTTAAGGGCACCTGAGTTACTTTTATCTTTATTGGAATCTTGCTATCGGGATGCCTTAACTTCCTTCTTTTGCTATTATCCTTCTAGGATCCATCCTTTTGAACTATGTGCTCCTGGCTGACTGTCGGCTTTCCCTTATTATCTAGCTTAAAATCTGCTTTATCTCCTTTTTAAAGGTTAATGCCAGCATCCTGGTTAAGGTGGAGCCCATCCCTTCAGAAGAGCCTCTCCCTTCCCCCGAATGTTGCCCAGTTACTAACAAATCCAGAACTCTCTTCTTTGCACCACCGTCTCATCCACCCATTGAGACTCCGAAGCTCTGTCTGCCTTTTGGGTCCAGCGCATGGAACGGGAAGCATTTTGGAGACTGCCACGCTGGAGGTTCTGGATTTCAGCTTCCTACCTGAACCCCTAAATTTGTCTTCCAGAACCTCCTTCCCTTACTTTCCTGTTATTGGTACCAGTCTGTACCAAGACAGCAGACTCCTCCCTAGTGCTATCTAAAACTTTGTCTAGGTGGCCTGTGAGGTCTCCTACCTTTGCAAAATGCATGTTACCAAGTGATCCTCTTGTCCACCAGCTAGCTACATGCCTAATGATCGAATCAACAACTATAATGGACTTATACAGAGGCACTATCCTCTCCTTTGTCCTGCTGGTCATTCTTCTCCCTATGGATCAAAGCATCTTTCTGGCTCACCCTTGCCTTTTATACCTCTTTAGTCAGTTTGTTTCTGATCTTAATCTGAGAGAGGAGGAGTATATGTCCTTTTGTCTGGGTAGATGGAACAGACTGTGGTGGAAGATGGGTATGTAGGTTGAGGCAGTGGTGGCTGCTTGCACACATTTTGAAGACTCCTGAGTTGTAGAAAAATTCTGGTTACATGCTGTTGGATGATGGCAGCAGCTTGCGGCTCACTCCTACTGCTTTAGGGAGAAATTGGTGTGACTTTTCTGGTTTAGAAAAATGTGATGCTTCTTCCTCGTTGAAGTTGTAGTGTAGTTAGATAAACATTTAACTTTTACCCTTTCTCATATACTCTTCAACTGCAAAAAAAAGTTTAGATCCCTTTTGAGAATGATTTTGGAATGTGTAGATATGCTAACTTTTTATGTCTTATATTTATTTATTTACTTACATTCTCTTATATACCATGCTATTCTGCATCAGTGCGGTTTACATTAAACAAACTGAAATTACATTGAACAGGGCATTATAACTTGGGGATAACTATTTTACAGGGAACATGGGCTATGGAGGGTTAAGTGGCTTGCCCAAGACCACAAGGAGCAGCTGTGGTACTAGAAACCCCAGTTCTTCCGGCCCAAGGTTGCTGTCCTCTAGTGGGATTTGAACCCCTGACCTTCCAGCTTGAGTACCTTGCCCCAACCACTAGGCCACTCCTCCACTCCAAAAGAAATCTTATACCTGCAATTTAACCCTCATCCTACCAAGTGTGGTCATATCGGACCCCACGCAGTAGTTTGCTTGCGCTGTATAAACACCGTAAGTTATCAACAGCTGCCGTTTTGAGAATTTGTTCTCTCACCAGTGGTAAGTCCAAATCAAATATTCTTTTCTTATGTTAAATGTTATTGTGCCTACATTTGGACTTTAATTTATAAGTACTGTTAGGAATGCACACATTCACTTATTTTAATGCATTCATTACAATTTCAGAATTTGTAAAGTTATCATGAACATCGTCTACCATTAGTTTCTAAAGTTCATAGTTTAAGTTCATATGTAACATCAAAACTGGACACAATTTCATTACAAAATCACATTTTATTGATTGATTTATAATTATTCCTGATTAAAAGCGCTACAAGAAAAATGTCTGTAACTTAAATTTTGTGTTGTCAACATCAAAGACTATGTTTTCCACATTAAGAAAGTGTTCAGTGATGCTTTCATCAGCAATCACAAAACTACATGGGGTCCATTGGGACCCCTGTTAGTAAGATTTGTATGTAAAATATGTTGGTAGGATGAGGGTTAATTAATAAGGCTAGGCCATTGTAAATAAGTCTGCATGATGATACCTCTACTAGCCAGAGCACACCCACCATTAGGCAAACTAGGCAGCGGCTTTTTGGGAAAGTGGGGAAGGAATGATAAAGAGCAGGGTATTCACAGCTACACTATAGTCTCTGACAGCCAGAGAAGGGGGCATAAGTCTTCAACTGCCTCTGGTGCTGGTCCTGCTAGTAGCAGCCATTTCCTAAAACCGAGCACTCTTGTCCTGTCTCCAAAACTTCACTATGATGCTCGCAAGAGACAAGATGGATCTATGAAAACTTAGCCCAGAAGACGCAGTTGTTCTCTGGAGCTTAGCTGAAGTAACATAGAAACATGATGACAGAAAAAGACCACATGGCCTATCTAGTCTGTCCTTCCATAACAACAACAACAACAACAGTCCACTTTTTACCTTTAGAGATCCTCTGTGTTGGTCCCATGCTTTTTTTAATTCAGTTACTGTCCTCATCTCTACCACCTCCACTGGGAGACTATTCCATGGATCCACTACTCTTTCTATAAAGAAATATTTCCGCATCTCACTCCTGAATCTATCTCCCTTCACCCTCATCCCATGTCCCCTCGTAGCAGAACTTGCTTTCAACTGAAAGAGGCTCTCTCCCTGAACATTTATGCCACGGAGGTATTTAAACATCTCAATCATATCACCTCTATCCCGCCTTTCCTCTAAGGTGTACATATTAAGATCCTTAAGTCTGTCTTCATATACTTTATAATGAAGCCCACTAATCATTTTAGTAGCCACCCTCTGCACTGACTCCATCCTGTTCACATCCTTTTGAAGATGCGGTCTCCAGAATTGCACACCATACTCCAAATGAGGTTGCACCAAAGACTTATACAGAGGCATTATCACCTCCTTTCTTCTGCTAGCCATTCCTCTCCGTATGCACCCAAGCATCCTTCTAGCTTTTGCCGTCGCCTTTTCTACCTGTTTAGCTACTTTACGATCATCAGACACAACCATGGCTAGGTCCTGCTCTTCTTTAGTGGACAAAAGTACTTCACCTCCTATACTGTATTGCTCCCTTGGATTGCTGCAGCCCAAATGCATGACCTTACATTTTTTAACATTAAATCCTAGCTGCCAAATTCTAGACCATTCTTCAAGCTTAGCTAGATACCTCCTCATGTTATCTACCCCTTCCTGGGTGTCTACTCTATTGCAGATTTTGGTATCATCTGCAAAGAGGCAAACCTTACCTGACATCCCTTCCGCTATATCACTAACAAAGATGTTAAAAAGAATCGGACCAAGGACAGATCCCTGGGGCACACCACTGGTAACATCCTTCTCATCAGCGTGAGCTCCATTTACTTGTACTCTTTGTTGCCAAGAAACTTTTCATAAGGTGTCCTTTCTGCTGCGTTTAGCACCTCTCAGCAATGAGAGAACTTTAAACCTTGTCTTGAGGGGAGTAGTCGTCTAGTGGTAGAGCAACAACCTAATACCTAGGAGTCTGGGGGTTTGCTTCCCAATGGCATTTCTTGTGACCTTAGGTAAGTCACTTTATCCTCCTTTGCCTTGGAAGAAAAGGCCTGGCAATATACTAATGGTCATACTTGGCTAAAAAGCCCTATGGGCTGTTGGTTGCCAGGAGTCAGCACTGACTTGATGGCACTTAAACAAAACAGAACCTTTTGAAGGCCTAGGCACCACTTTTTTCGTTCACTGGCTGCACTACCATGTATCTCCAAAAGGCAGTAGTGGGTAGAGGACAGTAAGCTCGTCAGTATGAAGCTTTATCCTTTGTTGGTACCACTTCCCTATCCAAACTTTTCTCTTGATCTCGTATTGAGAAAGCAAGTGGGGCGCTATTAATTGTATAGGCCTTTGATATTTGCTTCAATGTGCAGGAGGGGAAGTTTATGTAGGGGTTGTTGTTACTCCATAGAGAGGGAGACTTTAAAAAAAAAAGTCCTCTTATGGATGAGAATGGTTTCTCTTGTTCACGGTATTTAACACGAGCATTGAGGTAGGTGTGTACTACTCCAACTGCCACTATGCAAACCAGCCATAGTAAAACTAGCATTATAAAGCAGCTTGTATCCTTTTAGTAAACCTCAACAGATAACTTAAGGAGTCTTGCAGGGCTATAATTTATTAATATAATATGGCATAGTTCGATGGAGTAAAACAAGCATGTTCTATGGCCACACAGTATGTCCTATGTGAAGGCCGAGCAACCTAGGAGGAAAAGGAATCCCTGACATGTGGCAAACTGACAATTGGGAGGGGGTGACGTCACATTTGTAAACCATCACGTCACAATACAAGAGACTCCGATTGCAGCAACAACAACAACAAAAAAAAACCACCTGCCCAATCACAATGCGGTTTGCATCTCTGGACCAGCTCGTGCCACTCAAATTCATAACAGTTATATGCGCCGGGCTGGGAGGGGCGGACAGAAGAAAAGAGCCGATTGGTTGGAAGGCGCAAAGGAAGGTTATCTGATTGGATAAGAGACAAACCGCCAGGACGCCGGCTGCAACTCTGCTGGTCCACCTTAAAAGCCGCCTTTGCCCACCGCGTACGCCCCCCTTCTTTTGCGGCGACGGCGGCTGGTGCTATCTGGCCGGCGCGCCACCTTTAATCGCGCGGCCGCGGGAGGAGAGCGGCGCGTGCAACCCCGGGGGACTGGCGGGTTCTTTCAGTAGGCTCGCGCACTCTGTCTCCTTCGGTTCGGCATGGCGGGCCCGCCGCCGCCTCCTCCCCTGGCTCCGGCACCACCGCCGCAGCCGAACCCCTCCTATGAAGAATGGATCCTAGACACTATCGACTCGTTGCGTTCACGCAAGGCGCGGCCAGACCTGGAGCGCATCTGCCGGATGGTGCGGCGGCGACACGGCCCCGAGCCCGAGCGGACGAGACAGGAGCTGGAGCGGCTCATCCAGCGACGTGCGGTGCTACGGGTCAGCTACAAAGGTTCTATCTCGTACCGCAACGCGGCGCGCGTGCAGCCACCGCGCGGCCGCAGAGGCGCGGCAGGGGGCCAGCAGCAGCCCCCACCGTCGGAGCAGCAGCGCGAGACACCGATACTAACCGCGGATCTGGAGCCGCCGCGCAGTCGCACTGCGGAAGGTGACTGGCAGCAGTGGGCACGAGTTGCGGAGCACGAGACGCCACTGCGCAACCGCAGTAAGGGGCCCGGAGCGGAGGAGGTGGTGGAATGCGAGCCGCGAGATGGAGGGTTCGCAGAGCGCGAGGCTCCGCACAGCCGTGGTTTGGATAGCGGGGACCTCAATAAGGAGGGGGAGTGCACCAAGCTTGAGGTCCCGCGCAATCACAGTGGCGAGCCTGAGCCGTTGCCGCGCAGCCGCAGTCGGTGCCGCGGGCAGACCAGCGAGGGGCCCGAGCCCCGCACGCGCAACGCCGTAAGGAGGCCACCCCCGGGCCGAGGCAACAGCGAGCGGCTCACTCGCGGCAGGGCACGAGAACAGCGGAGGCTGCAGAGGATCCGCGGAAGCCCAGCCCCGAGGGAGAGGAGTATGGGCCGCACTTCTGCCAGGCCCCCGCGAACGAAGGTGAGCCCCGGGGAAGAGCTACGGTAACCATACTATCTTTACTAATATGGGTTATTTATACCGACTCTTGACTTACGTTATAGGAGGCAGTCGCTGATATCGCTGTTGAGGGAAAGTGAGGTTACTTACCTGTAACAGGAGTTCACCGTGGACAGCAGGATAAGTTAGCCACAATAGGTGTCCTCATCTGATGGTGCAGAGAAGGAAGTAGTACTCTCTATAACATGCCCCCTCCCCCTCCCATCCAGCCACTGAGTTACTAGCTGTCAACTGTTAGGGGCGTGCACCCGTGGGATTTAGACCAGTACCTTGCAGGGGAGGAGGGTGGGATGTGTGGCTGACTTATTCTGCTGTCCACGGAGAACTCCTGTTACAGGTAAGTAACCTCGTTTTCTCATAGGACAAGCAGGATGAGTCAGCCACACTAGGTGCCTTCCTAGCTATGTAGAGCTGTGGTGCAAGGGAGATCAAGAAGGAGACCAGGCAGTGACCAAGAACAATATGCCTGTTTTATTAAAGTTGGCGGTTGCCGATGCACAGAGGGCAATAGTCAGTATGCAAAACACTATGCAATTACAACGTAAACAGGTTCAACAGTGCAAATATGGAAAACAAGGTGCAAAACACAGTGCAAGTGACAGTGTAAACTGTAAATATGCAAAACAAGGTGCAGAACAATGTGCAAAACACAGTGCAAGTAACAGTGTAAACAGTGTAAATATGCAAAACAAGGTGCAGAACAATGTGCAAAACACAGTGCAAGTAACAGTGTAAACAGTGTAAATATGCAAAACAAGGTGCAGAACAATGTGCAAAACACAGTGCAAGTAACAGTGTAAACAGTGTAAATATGCAAAACAAGGTGCAGAACAATGTGCAAAACACAGTGCAAGTAACAGTGTAAACGGTGCAAGTAGCTGGGCACACAGTGCAGTAACAGAGCAAACGTCAGTGCAGGTACTGCAGGGAATCACAAGCACAGATGTGGATTGGACCCGTGCTACAGGCAGTGCCAGTCCGCCGGGGTCAAGACTGCCCGACCAAAAGCAAGGTCTTCGCTGGAGAGGTCACGGCAGTAGTGTCTCTGGAATGTATGGGGTGATGACCAAGTGGCAGCTTTGCAGATATCCGCGACTGGGATGGATTTAAGGTTGGCAATGGAGGAGGCCATTGCCTGTAGCTGGTGCGCGTTGACTGGAGGTGCAGACTCGGCTCCCGCCCGCCCAAGGCAGAAGGCGATGCAGGCTGAGATCCAGGTGGAGAGAGTCCGTTTGGAGACAGGACGCCCGGGTTTGTTGGGTTCATAGGAGACGAAGAGCTGCGTGCCTGAGCGGTGGGGCGTAGTCCGTTGGCGGTAGATGTGGAGAGCTCTGACGCAGTCCAAGGTATGTAGTCTCTTTTCCTCTGCAGTGGAGTGGGGTTCTGGAAGGAAGCTAGGCAGCTCTATGGACTGGTTCGTGTGAAAGGCCGAGACCACCTTCAGCACAAATTTGGGATGCGTCCGGAGGGTGGCTCTGTCATTGGTGATCTGTGTGTAGGGTGGGGTGCGTCACCAATGCTTGCAACTCACTGATTCGTCGGGCTGATGTGATGGCGACCAGGAACAGAGTTTTCCATGAGACATGTTTCATGTCCGCTGTAGTCAAGGGCTCAAAAGGGGGAAGCATGAGTTGGCCGAGGATGGCACTGTTGAGGGAACAGCATCTTCCTTCCACCTGGGGAATCCTCTAAAGTGAGGTTCAGGCTTACTGGGTTTAAAAAAGGTTTGGACAAGTTCCTGGAGGAAAGGTCCATAAACCATTATTAAAAGGGACCCAGGATATCGCTGCTTGACCCAATACAAGCATTGAGGAACCTGTGTCTTTTTGGGAGACTGTTAGGCACTTATGACCTAGATGGGCCACTGTTGGAAACAGGATACCGAGCCTGATGGACCCTTGGTCTGACCCAGTATGGCATATCTTATGTTCTATATACTGAATAGCAAATTCCCCATTATAAAGCGTGGCTCCTTTTCTAAACCTGAAATTTCTCCTACCTTTTTCCTCCTTGGCTCTCTTGCTCCAGTCATTGTTTTGGCCCCTGTTTTCTCTTCCTCTTAACTTCTAGCTCCCCCTGACCCACCAGTATCCTATCTACAGCCTCCCTCCCCCCCCCCCACCCGTTCACCAGCAGCCCATCTCCAGCACCCCCCTGTTCACCAGCAGCCCCCCATTCACCAGCAGTCCATCTCCAGCATTCCCCCCCCTGTTCACCAGCAGCCTTTTGTGCTCCCAGCCCCCCTCCCAATTGAAGTAACACAGCTATGGGAGCATGTCTGTTTGCTCCATGGCTGTGCTAAAGCCACGGGCATGTTCTGAGAGGTGCACAGGAAGTATACCTTTCAAATAGCTCTGTAGTCGGACTCTAGTACTGCCATACTAACAATTGCCCCACGGCTGTGCTAGAGGCCAGTGTGTTCTGGAAGGGACTTTTCCTATGTACCTTTTAAAACATGCTGTTGACTTTAGCACAGCCACAGGATCCAACAGAAGTGCTCTCTCGGCTGTATTGCCTCACTGTCCATGCCTGTACAGAATTCTGTGAAACTGTGCAATGTGGAATTTGTGCAGAATTCCCCCGGGAATAGGAGATGTGATAAAAAAAACATCAGCCAGCAATGTAATCAAACAAGAAAAGTGCCGCAGGAATCCTAACACTATCCATCAGGGCGGAATTTCCTTGGGAACTGCATGGAACGCACTTCCATCTCTTCAAACTCCAGAGCCAGTATAGCAGCCCTATTGTACTCCAAGATAGTCTGCAGGGATGAGGAAGAGGGGATGAATCTGGAGCAGAGTAGGGAACAACCCATCTGCTCCCTAAGCCAGCCTTCTTGTTGCTACTGTCCTTGGCTTGCTTCCCATCCCTGTCTCCACAGTCCCACATTCTTTGTCTTTAGTTATAGCCCAGCTGACCACAAGTTTCTGATTGAGTATTGACTTTTTGCAATTGTAGGGTATGATTAATTTAGTTTAATTGGTCCGATTCTTTTTAACATCTTTGTTAGTGATATAGTGGAAGGGCTGTCGGGTAAGGTTTGCCTCTTTGCGGGTGATACCAAAATCTGCAATAGAGTAGACACTCAGGAAGGTGTAGATAACATGAGAAGGGATCGAGCTAAGCTTGAAGAATGGTCTAGAATTTGGCAGCTGGGATTTAATTTTAAAAAATATAAGGTCATGCATTTGGGCTGCAGCAATCCAAGGGGTGAAAAACATTTGTCCACTAAAGAAGAGTTGTGTCTGATTTTGAAGTAGCTAAACAGGTAGAAAAGGCGACGGCAAAAGCTAGAAGGATGGTTGGGTGCATACGGAGAGGAATGGCCAGCAGAAGAAAGGAGGTGATAATGCCTCTGTATAAGTCTTTGGTGCGACCTCATTTGGAATATATTATGCAATTCTGGAGACAGCACCTTCAAAAGGATATAAACAGGATGGAGTCAGTACAGAGGGTGGCTACTAAAATGGTTAGTGGTCTTCATTATAAAGCATATGAAGACAGACTTAAGGATCTTAATATATACACCTTAGAGGAAAGGCGGGATAGAGGTGATATTGAGATGTTTAAATACCTCCGTGGCATAAATGCACAGGGGGAGAAGAGCCTCTTTCGATTAAAAGCAAGTTCTGCTATGAGGGGACATGGGATGAGGGTGAAGGGGAATAGATTCAGGCGTGATATGCAGAAATATTTCTTTACGGAAAGAGTGGTGGATCTGTGGAATAGTCTCCCAGTGGAGGTGGTAGAGATGAGGACAGTATCTGAGGACAGTATCTGAATTTAAAAAAATCATGGGACAAACACACAGGATCTCTAAAGGAAAAAAGGTGACTGTTGTAGTTGTTGATATGGAAGGACAGTTTAGATAAGCCATGTGGTCTTTTTCTGTCATTTTTCTATGTTTCTAATTGTTAGATGGACCCTGGAATGTTTACACTCGTTTAAGGTATGTTTCTTGGCCTTTAAAGTATTTGAATGTATTTCTGTACTTACAGTACTATAGCATTAAATTGTATTTATACTGCCTTTTCTGCTTGTATGTATGTTTTAGTTGGAAGCTGCTTGTTCATATGCATCATTCCTGAATGTGGCTAGGGATACAATTAACTCGGCCCTATTGGTCTGAGTGGAAGAGTGGCCTAGTAGTTACAGCAGTAGACTGAGGAAGCCTGATTCAACTCTTAACTATTGTTCCTTGTGACCTTGGGCAAGTCACTTTACTCTTTATTGCCTCAGGTACAAACTTAAATTGTAAGCCCTTTGGCAACAGCAAAGTACTTAATGTGGCCTGGATGTAATTCCCCTTGAACTTCTGAGAAAGGCATGAGCTAAATCAAATTCCCTTTCCCTTCCCTTTCCTTTTCCTTTAGGGTGTCTTCAGCTATCAAGGGTAAAATCTTTCTCCTAGGACAAGCAGAATGAGTCAGCCACACCTGGTGATGTCGTCTAACAGCGCCGAAATGGAAGTACTCTCTATAGCTCAGAAGGGCTTTTGCCCTTCTGAGCATGAGCCAACCGGTTCTACCTCCTGGGCCTGCCCCTAGCTGGCCAGTTTCAGTTCTTCTGCCTTGCCTGCAAGACAGACATCTCTCTCTCTCTCTCTCTCCTCTCCAACTGAAATCTACCAACAACCTTACTCTGAAGAAAATACCCATTCAAATCTGCAGCTATGCCAAAACCGGGCTTCAAGAGGTGCTCAGTCTGCTCCAGAAAAATGAGTAATTCGGACACCCATGACCGCTGACTTCGCTGTCTGGGTAAGGACCATCCGATTGAAGATTGCCCTCATTGTGCACGGATGTCTCCGAGAACACAGAAGTCCCGCGGGCATGCTCTTCAAGACTTCCTCACTCTAGGCTCCTCTCCTCCAGTAGCAGAGTTGGAGCCCCTCAGAAACTATCCTCAAAAGAACTGACAAAGGATACCATTGCAGCCAAGGACATGCCTAAACAGGTCTATGTCCTTGGCCAGCTCTCCCTGCACCACACCCAGCCTTCCACAACCAGCCCTTCTGCTCTGGAGCCCCTCAGCACACGTGGAGGCAGCCATCTTGCTCCTGGCCATGCTTCGTTCTTGCCTGTGCCCAGCATTGGTCAATGGCGGCTGAACTCCACCCCTAAGCACCAATTTAGCTGTGCAGTGATGATGCTTGCTCCTATCAGTCCTTTCCTGCACCAACAGACAGAACATCAGGAATGTCCACGCTCTGCCCTTCTGCGCCGATACCGGAGCAGCTCCAGCAGCCCCTGTGCTACAGCACGGCACCATAAGCAACATCACTGCCCCGACCGGAAGAATGAAGAACGGAGGACTCACAAGTGCAGCAGACATGGGAGCAGCCAGTGGAGCCTGCGCTTTGAAGAGCAGGGCAGACATGGCTGATGTAGCAGCAACTACAACGGACACAAAAGGTGCAGGTACATACGAACTTCTCCCTGGGGTCCCATGTATCCAAGTCTATAATTTGACAAAGGCCCTTTGAGCATTAGAGGACAGATCTGTCAGCCTCTTTATAACCCGTCTCCTACCCTGGCACTTTCTGTACCACCATCAGGGTCCCAAGGGCCCTAAGAACTGGTCTATTTGCTGTCAGAAATTTTCAAATAGTGGATGTCTACCAGGGAGGCTAACCTTGTGGGCGTCCTTGCCAAGGAGATCATCCATAAGGCCTCCCTCGGCCCTACAGCCTCCACAGACAATCATACCAGTCACCCTCCCCAGCTCCCGGAGCACTCACCCTGGAGCCCCAGTGGAACACATAGTGGAGACGAAGAAGAGGCTGTCAGTCACCCAGGAGTTTCTAACTGCAGGGGATGCCCTCAAGTCATAAGAGGAGGTTGCTACCGCTCCCACAGCCGATCTGCCTCCATCCATGCCTGAGGACCTCGCCTACCTTTTAAACTTTTAAACTAGATATTAGGGGAAAGCCGACAGTCGCCCAAGAGCGGATGGTTTGGAAGAATGTATCCTTGAAGGATACTACCAAAAGCAGAGAGGTTCCACAAAAGAGTAAAGTAGCCCAAATGCCCTCAAGTATGGAGCAGACAGAGCTTAAAGATCCCAATTTACCCATGTCTAACAATAGCCAAATTAACATGAATAAAATACATTCTCTAAAATGCTTGTATGCAAATGCTAGAAGTCTAAAGAATAAGATGGGAGAGTTAGAATATATAGCACTAAATGAAAGTTTAGATATGATTGGAATATCAGAGACATGGTGGAAGGAGGACAACCAGTGGGACACTGTGATACCTGGGTACAAACTATATCGTAATGATAGAGCTGATCAAATTGGTGGAGGGGTTGCGCTCTATGTTAGAGAGGGCATTGTCTCAGAAAGGATTAAAGTTTTGCAGGAAACAAAATCTGCTGTAGAATCTATATTTATTTATTTAGCTGTATTTATATCCCGCTTTTCACCGGGTCAAAGCAGTCAATTGGGAGATACATTTAACACGAGGGGATATGACACACATACGCTAATACGTACAGGGAACATGGGCAATGGAGGGTTAAGTGGCTTGCCCAAGACCACAAGGAGTGCCTATAGGACTAGAAATCCCAGTCCCTCCGACCTGAGATTGCTGTCCCCAGGTGGGACTTGAACCTCCGGCCTGAAGTACCTTGTCCTAACCACTAGGCCACATCCTCCCATATATGGATTGAAATTCCATATAAAAGGGGGAAGGCGATGGCAGTGGGGGTGTACTATCGAGCACCTGGCCAGAATGACCAAATGGATGATGAAATGCTCAAAGAAATCAAGGAAGCTAACAAATGTTACAGCGCAGTAATAATAATGGGTGATTTCAATTACCCGTTATCGACTGGGTCAGTGTCACGGCAGGACATGCTAGGGAGATAAAGTTCCTAGATGAAATAAATGACTGCTTCTTGGAGCAGCTGGTTCATGAACCGACCAGAGGGGAAGCCATATTAGACCTAGTCCTTAGTGGAACACCAGATCTAGTGCAAGAGATAAGGGTGTTGGGGCCACTTGGCAATAGTGATCATAGCATGATCGCCTTTGTTTTAATTAGTGGAGGAGGGATAGTAAGGAAATCCACAGTACTATCTTTTAACTTTTGAAAGGGAGACTATGATAAAATGAGGAAAACAGTTAAGAAAAAACTAAAAGGAGCAGTTGCGAAGGTTAAAGACGTACATCAAGCTTGGGTGTTGTTGAAAAATACTATCTTGGAAGCCCAGACCAGCTGTATTCCACGCTTTAAGAAAAGTGGAAGGAAGTCCAAAAAACTGCCAGCATGGTTTAAAGGTGAGGTCAGAGAGGCTGTTGCCAAAAAAGCATCTTTCAGGAAATGGAAAAAAGAGCCAAACGACGAAACCTGGAAACAGCACAAGCACTAGCAAGTCAAATGCAAGGCATTGATAAGGCAGGCAAAGAGAGAATTTGAGAAGAAGCTTGCTGCGGAAGCAAAAACACGAAATAAAGACCTTTTCAAGTACATTCGTAGCAAAAAACCTGTGAGAGAGTCAGTTGGTCCATTAGATGATAAAGGGGTTAAAGGAGCACTAAGAGGCGACAAGGCGATAGCGGAGAGACTGAATGAATTCTTTGCTTCAGTCTTTACTGAGGAAGATGTAGGGATGTTACCCATGACTGAAGTGGTAATTAAAGGTGCGGAAGAATTGGAGGAAATATCGATACATCGGGAAGATGTCTTAAAACTATTAGATAAACTGAAGAGTAGCAAATCACCTGGGCCGGATGGTATACATCCAAGGGTGTTGAAAGAACTGAAATATGAGATTGCAGAACTGCTATCAGTAATCTGTGAACTATCATTAAAATCATCTCTAATACCTGAAGATTGGAGGATCGCCAATGCAACACCAATTTTTAAAAAGGGGTTCCAGGGGTGATCCGGGAAACTACAGACCGGTGAGCCTAATGTCCGTACCGAGAAAAATGGTAGAAACCATCATAAAGAATAAAATTACTCAGCATGTAGATAGTCACAACCTAATGGGAGACAGCCAACATGGCTTTAGACAAGGAAGATCTTGTCTTACTAATCTGTTATGTTTTTTTGAAGGAGTGAATAAACAGGTGGACAAAGGTGAGTCGGTTGATATTGTGTATCTGGACTTTCAGAAAGCCTTTGACAAGGTCCCTCATCAGAGACGTTTGGCAAAACTAAAGAGTCATGGGATAGGAGGCAATGTACTATTGTGGATCAGGAACTGGTTAAAAGATAGAAAGCAGAGGGTAGGGATAAATGGACAATTTTCCCAATGGAGAAAGGTGAATAGTGGTGTACCCCAGGGATCTGTGCTGGGTCCGCTGCTTTTTGACATATTCATAAATGACCTGGAAAGTGGAATAACGAGTGAGGTTATCAAATTTGCAGATGACACAACTATTTGAAGTTGTTAAAACCTAAGAGGATTGTGAAAAATTGCAAGAGGATCTTGATAAATTGGAAGACTGGGCATCAAAATGGCAGATGAAATTTAATGTGGACAAGTGCAAGGTTATGCACCTAGGGAAGAACAACCCAAACTATGGTTACACGATGCAAGGTTCCACATCAGGAACCACCACCCAGGAAAAAGATTTAGGCGTCATTGTGGATACCATGTTAAAACTCTCGGCCCAGTGTGCAGCGGCGGCCAAGAGAGCAAATAGAATGCTAGGTATGATAAGGAAAGGAATGGAAAATAAAACAAAAGATATTATAATGCCTCTATATCGTTCCATGGTCAGACCACACCTTGAATATTGTGTGCAATTCTGGTCGCCGTATCTTAAAAAGGATATAGCGATTTTAGAAAAGGTACAGAGAAGAGCCACCAAAATGATAAAGGGGATGGAAGGATACTCCTATGAAGAAAGGCTAAAAAGGTTAGGGCTCTTTAACCTGGAAAAGAGACGGCTGAGGGGAGATATGATAGAAGTCTATAAATTAATGAACGGAGTGGAACGGGTAAACGTAGATCGATTGTTTACCTTATCAGAATATAGAAAGACTAGGGGACATGCAATGAAGCTACAGGGTAAACTATTTAAGACTAATAAAAGAAAATATTTTTTCACTCAACGTGTAATCAAACTCTGGAATTTGTTACCGGAGGATGTAGTAAAGGCTGTTAGTGTAGCTGGGTTTAAAAAAGGTTTGGACAAGTTCCTGGAGGAAAGGTCCATAAACCATTATTAAGAAGTGACCGAAAATATCAATGCTTGACCCAGTACAAGCATTGTGGAACTTGTGTCTCTTGGGGAAACTGCTAGGTACATATGACCTAGATTGGCCACTGTTGGAAACAGAATACTGGGCTTGATGGACCTTGGTCTGAACCAGTATGGCATTTCTTATGTACCTTAAATTCCTGCGGAAGGTCTCCTCCGCCCTGGGAATCACTACCATGGATCTTGCCGACCAACGACCCGAAACACAAGTGGCCCTCAAGTTCTTGGAGTCCCCCCCTGAACGACGGTGCTACTCCCAGTTCATCCTCTGCTGTGCAAAAACTTAATGAAACTTTGGCAAAACCCCACCACTGGACCTGCCTCCTCCCGTAAGCTCGACACCAAGTTTCAGGTACAGCCCACATCTGGGTTCGACCAACCACAACTCCCACACGACTCTATAGTGATGGAATCGGCTCTCAAATGGGTCAAATCTGCCGATCCATGCAAATAACCCTCCAGAAAGGGACCTCAAACGTCTTGACGATGTTGGGAAAAAGCTTTTCAAGGGGCTGTGCTGTGTGCAAGAATAGCAGCCCATCAACTCCAGCACGCCTTGTAACAAGATGTCACTGTTGGGAACCTTAAATCCACTACCTCCTCCCTCAGCTCTGAGGCACAGGCAACTGCAACAGCATCCCTCACTGACCTTCAGGAATGCACAAAGCACCAAGTCAAGGTGGCCTTTGACGCAGCCTGCACTGCAGGTACCGCAGTCTCAGCCTGCTGACTGGCTTGGCTGTAAGCTTCTGGTCTCCATGAGGACATGCATGACTGTATTGCAGATGCTCCCAGTGTGGGTGACATGCTCTTTGGTGACAAGGTAAAGGATGCCTTCAGTGATATGAAGGATCTTTGTGCCACCTTACGGACCCTCGTGGAGGAAGGCCTGGAATGTACTTTTTCCTTCAACCATAAAGGAACTTACTATCAGAAGTCCTTTTCCTCCTTGAAATGTCACAACAGTTACACTTCCTACCGTAAATGGCAGGCTCCTCGCTATAAGTAACAGTCATATCAGAGTTCCTACTGCAACAAACCACAGCAATGGGATCGCAGACAGCAAAAGCCCATGCCATCTGGCACAGGGAAAGCCAACCTCCCCATGGGAGGTCAGCTGACAGCCTTCCTACAAGCATAGGAATCTATTACGACAGACAAATGTGTCCTGCGGATCATCAAGGAGGGATACAGTATCGGATTCACCTTCCCTCCACTGCAGTAAAGACTGCCTCGCAGCAAAATACCATCATCATCTCTCCTTGCCATCACTATGGAAATACTTTCCCTACTAGCTGCCAGGGTAATAGAACCAGTGCCGAATGACAAAATCAACACCAGATTCTACTCCAGGTGCTTTCTGATTCCCAAGAAATCAGGCGGTGTTCGTCCCATCCTTGACCTCCGGAAACTCAAGTTCATAGTGAAGGAGAAATTCCGGATGTACTCGCTGGGTTCCATCCTGCCATTTATTCAACATGTCGCATTGAAGGTATCTCTATTTCAGGGTACTGGAGAATCATTATCAGTACAAAGTTCTACATTCGGTCTATCTCCTGCCCGTGGGTATTCACCAGATGTCTCGCTGTGGCGTTAATGCATCTCTGGAAACAAGATATCTATGTATTCCCATACCTGGATGACTGCTGATCTCTGATTGATCACTGTAGGAAACAGTCTGCCATCAAGAAGACCATCAACCATCTATCCTCCTCGGGCTTTCAAGTGAACCTCCAGAAGTCCAATCTACATCCCCTCCCATCGTTCGAAGTTCATTGGTGCAGTGATAGACACAGCTTCGGCCAAAGCGTTTCTCCCACACCAGAGACAGAATCATCAGCCTAACTCTGAGCATCTCCTCAACCTAGAGGACAACTGCACGGAACCTGTTTCGCCGCCTTAGCCATATGGCGGCAACTACACAAGATCTGCCCCTAGCGAGATTGCACATGCTCCACCTGTGCACCCACTGGAATCAACACTCGCAGCCACTGTCCTTTTTAATTCCCTTAGATGCAGCGGTGACGAGCTCACTGGACTGATGGACCCATGCAGAGAACCTGGCAAACAGCTGCCCATGCCAGCAGCACCCCCACCGGTTGGTTATCTCGGTCGAGTCACTGGTGGGTGGGGAGTGCATTGTCACCAGCTTCGCACCCAAGAGGCCTGGACAGAAAGGGAGCGCACCTTCCACATCAGCAGGCTGGACCTCAGAGCGCTCCGCTGTGCCCTTGGGGCATTCCAGGACCACATCCAAGGAAAGACTATCTTGCTGCAAACGGACAACCAGGTGGCTATGTTCTATGTCAACAAGTAAGGGGGGACTGGCTCCCGCTGCCCATGCAGGGAGGCTCTCAAACTCTCTGGATCTTTGCCCTCTTCAGACACTGTCCTGAGGGCCTCCTACCTACCTTCCAGGCACGCAGAAGGATCTGGCGGACTGGCTCAGTTGCCAGATGAACCCACACAAATTGTCCCTCAACTCACATATAACTGTGTGTCTCTTCCGAAGGTGGGGACAACTACTGATCAATCTGTTCGCCACGGAGAGCAACGCAAAGTGCACCCTCGTCTGTTCCAAGTGCCCTTCCAACCACAATATCACTACAGATGCCTTTGATGTGTCGTGGGGGGAGTGGTCACTGGTGTATTCATTTGCTCCCTCTCAACTCATCTCGATGACCATCCGTCGTCATCTCGGACAGAGCGCATGCCATACTAATAGCACTCCACTGGCTGCGCCAGGTATGGTTACCTTACCTCCGTTGCTTGGGAAACCATATCGGAGGTTCCACCGCCCTGATTCCAGATCTCATAACCCTAGAGGGGGGGGGCACCCTCCACCCTGACCTATGGACCCTGGCACTCGGCGTGGAAGCTGAAAGGGTAACGCTGTCCTCCCTCAACCTGCCCTGGGAGGTCCAGCAGGTGGCACTCGCGGCGAGGCGACCCACAACGCGAACGTCTTACGGTTTGAAATGGAGGCGTTTCAACACCTGGTGCTTGCAGTGGCAAACTAGAGCCCTTCTTGTGCCCAGTGCCACTGGTCCTCTAATACCTCACCTCACTCTTCCATGGTGGTCTGAAGGCACAGTCCATCCGAGTACACCTCTTGGCGATCGCAGCCTTCTGTGACCACAATGGAGGCAACCACTCGTCATGCGGTTCATGAAAGGCCCCTATGTCCCACTGGGACCTCAACATCATCCTCATTCAGCTAACACAGGCACCCTTTGAACCCCTGCACTCAGCAGAGTTGAAATATGTCACTTGGAAGACACTATTCTTAATAGCTATCACTTCGGCCAGACAGATCAGTGAGTTGCAAGCTCTGGTATTGCACCCCCCCATACACGCTGCTCACCCAGGACCGTACCTCTCTTTGGATATACCCCAAATTCGTGCCCAAAGTAGTGTCCGCCTTCCACAACAACCAGACAATCAAGCTCCCTGTTTCCACCCAGAGCCCCATGCCTCCTCCGATGAGCAGAGACTATACACCCTCGACTGTCAGGGCTCTAAGCACCTATCTGCACCGGATAGCCCTCCTGTGACAGGGGACACAACTCTTTGTATCTTACGACCCTAACAAACCAGGCCGCCCGGTCACTAATTGAACGCTCTCCCTGTGGATCTCCGCCTGTATCGTCTTCTGCCTGGAACAGGCGGGGGCGCAAGTCTTGCCAAAGAATAACACACACCAGCTCAGAGCACTGGCTGCCACCATTGCCAGCTTACGTGCTATACCGGTGATAGACATCTGCAAGTCCGCGACCTGGTCTTCACTACACACCTTTCAGAGACACTACTGCCTTGACCTTGTGGCAGGGGGTGACTGTCTTTGGACAGGCAATCCTAGCGGCAGCAGAAAATCAGGGCATTGGCCTGTGATGCCAGCTGCATGTTCTGAACCGTGATCTATAGCCATCATGTTGTCATACGGTTGAGGCCCTGCCTCCTTACTGCTGCACTACTTTGTTGGCACTGTTTGCACGGTACTATGGGCAGCGACTTCATTATTGTACTGCCTTATCGTTCCTCCAGTTCAGTCCTTCACCTCTGGGTAGTGTACGTCCTGCAGCATGGAGACTGGGCAAAACTGTGACATCACTGGATGTACCCTGCTGGTCTCTCCCATCAGCCCCAGTGTGTCCAGTCTCCATGCAGCAGGATGACATAGTGAGCCTAGGTGATGGGCTCACTAGAGGAACAAATAAGGAGCACATTTTAGGATAGATTTAAGTTTTTCTTTATTCCCTATCACTTATTTGATTTTTGGAGCTGTCCTTTTTAAAAAAAAAATTTATTGAAGGATTCGATCCGGCCTGAGGTATCTTCTATTCTCACCTTTCAAACTGGCTCCTGTGACTTCAGCTGCTCTCCCCTCCTGGTCTTAATGGAGGGGAGTTCTGCAGTGCTGAGATCGTTCTGCTCATCAGCTCCGGATCGCTGCAGGGTGTCTGGGCGGGCAGATGAGGCCGGGAAAAAGCCTTCCCTGTGGTCATTGATCACTTCGTCGGTGAGCGGCGTCGTGGGTTGCAGGGCTTCGGATCGGGCCGGCGCAGCATAGAAACTTAATTTTGGGGCAATTTGAGGTCGGCAGTGAGGTGAGTGCTCGACAGCTGTGCAGACTGACAGGAAGGCTTTGGGGCTTGTTTCGGGCTGCTCGGTGCCAAAAAAGGCCCAGCTGGATTCACGGCCGTTTCTTTCCGCGCTTTTAAGCCACGAGACAGCTGCAGCGGTGCTAGTCGCTCAGGCGGGGAAAGGAAGACAGGTTCACTTGTGGGGTGAATGCAGTTAATTTAATTTAAGTTTATTTAAGGGGAGTCTTTCATTTAATTTGGTTTGTTTGGTGATTCATTTGGTTTTTCTTTTGACCCTCGGGCCTTAAAGGTTGAAAAAAAAGAACTACTATTTATTTTCAGTTGGATTTTTCTTTACTGAAAGGTAATTTATTGGAGCCGATAGCTAATGCCTTCACGTCCAGTGTTTGGTGTGGCGCACACAGAGGCATGGTCTCAGACGCCGGGGTCTGCCGGGGCTACACTGCGGCATCAACCAGTATGGAGCAGGAGATTCAGGATAAAGCTGGTGAGGGGACTCAGAGTCTGTCGGCAAGGGACGAAGGTGAGTCTCTGCTGGAGGTTCCGTCTGTACCCCTTCTGGAAAGCCAAGTGGGGCCAGCTAGTTCTGTGGCGTTGACAGTATCTGGGGCGGCACTGGGAGGTTTTCCCCCAGATTTTGTGCTGATAATGCATCAAGCCTATTGCTTGAGACAGCAGGGGACGGTGACAGATCCGCTGCCGCTTGCTGCTACGATACAGCAATCCAGACCAGAAATGATTGGTAGCAGTCTGCTGAGGCCTCTTGGGCACGACCTCTCGAGGATCAACCCTTGGATTCGAAGTGGCCCGATGCAGAGTTGGAGCCTGAATCAGGAATGGAAGAGCTTGAGGAAGGGGGGATTCCAGAGCCTGAGGATCAGGCAAGAATCATTCGAGTATTCCAAAAGGAAGAGCTTACGGCGCTCATTGCGGAGTCCCTTCAGACGCTCAACCTTGCTTCGATCCAGCTGTCGGAGGAAGAGGGTCTGGAGGATCCTCTCATTCAGGCAGTGCGGCAAACTCAGGCGGTGTTTCCTGTTTACTGAGTAGTTGACCAGATGATCCAAGATGAATGGGATTTGCCAGAAGCTGGACTAAGAGGCGTTAGGGCTATGAATAGACTCTACCCCTTAGCAGATAAGGAAAAGGAGAGGTTTCGTTCTCTGCGTATAGATGCAGCGGTGTCAGTGTTCACAAAAAAGATGACTGTTTCGGTGGAAGGTAGCGCTGCCTTAAAGGATGTGCAAGACAGGAAGGTGGATGAATTGTTGAAGCAAGCCTTTGAGGTTAATGCTTTTTCCTTGCAGGCTTCCAATTGCGTGGCTTGGGCGGTGAGAGCTTGCCTCCGATGGTCCCAACGCTTACAGCAGCCCGCTCAGCAGGCACAGGAGCGCTTAATGGATGTGACACGGCTGAAATCAGGTTTGGCATATTTAGCAGATATCCACTGTGATTTGATTAAGGCATTGGCGAACAGTATGGCTTCCTTGGTAGCCGCATGCCATTATCTGTGGTTAAGAAATTGGGTGGCGGATGGTTCTTCTAAGTTGCGTCTCAAGAAGCTTCCTTTTAAAGGAAAGTTGTTGTTTGGTGAAGATCTGGACAGTTGTTTAAGGATTTGGGAGAATCCAAAGGCAGAAGGCTGCCGGAAGACAAACCTAAGCAAGGAAGGTACCTCCCGGCCTTGTGAGGCCAGTTTAGAGACTTCAGGAAGTTTCGTACATCTCGATTGGGAGGTTTCCAGAGAGAGCGGTTTGCTTCAAGAGCCCAAGGGTTTCGTGGGTTTTGAGGAGCAGGTAGAGGTTTTGCAACTTCCTTAGCCGCGTCGGTGCGAAAGCCACAATGAAGCGAGGCGGGCCCGGGTAGGAATTCAACCGATTGGAGGCCGACTTCGGGAATTTCTTCCTGCCTCGGTCCAAGTAACGTCTGATCAATGGGTGTTGGAGATAATACGCAAAGGTTATGCTCTCGAATTTGCTCATCCAGTACTAGATTGTTTGTGCTTTCGCCTTGCAAAGGGCAGCAGAGAATGCTTGCAGTATGACAAACATTGGATCATCTCTTAGGAGCTGTAGTGCCGGTTCCACAGGAGTGTTACAGCACTGGTCGTTACTCTATTTATTTTGTAGTACCAAAAGACGACAGATCGCTCCGACCTATACTGGATCTAAAAGGGGTGAATCACTGTCTTCGAGTGCCTCACTTTCGAATGGAAACAATTACGTTCAGTAATAGTGGCGGTTCGACTTCTCTCGATCTTAATGAGGTGTATTTGCACATCCCTATCAGGTCAGCTCATCAGAAGTTCCCAAGGTTTGCTCTTCCTTGGGGACATTATCAGTTTCAAGCATTGCCCTTCGGTCTAGCGACTGCTCCGCACACCTTCACCAAGGTTATGGTGGTGGTAGCGGCGGTGCTGCCAAAGGAAGGTATTTTAGTTCATTTTTATCTCAACGATTAGTTGATTCGGGAAAAATCCAAGGTCGAGAGCGTGCAGGTTACAGACAAAGTTGTGAAGTTCCTTCAGAGTCTCGGCTGGGTAGTCAATGCTGCCAAGAGCCGTCTGGTTCCGTCTTAGATTCCTAGAGTACTTGGGAGTGCGCTTCGACACACAAGTGGGAACAGTGTTTCTGCCGAACCGGCAAGCTCAAGCTCTTTAGCAACTAGTGCGCAAGTTCATGTAGACTCCAGCTCCATCGGCATGGAGCTATCTTTGCATACTAGGAACAATGGCGGCAACACTGGAGGTAGTACCATGGGCCAGAGCTCACATGCGACCATTGCAGAAGTTGTTACTCTGGCATTGGTCGCACCAGAACGATTCCATGAACAAACGTCGTCTCTGTCCTCTGCAAGTCAGGCGGTCCCTTCAGTGGTGGCTTTGCCCAGGAAATCTGGCGGCAGGCTTGCCACTGGAGCGGCTGCAGTGGCTTCCGGTGTTGACAGATGCGAGTCTCGCAGGTTGGGGAGTGCATTGCAGGGATCTCTTTGCACAAGGAACTTGGAACGACCAGGAGGTCCAGTGGTCGATCAACCGTCTCGAACTGCGAGCAGTAATTCTAGCACTTCAGGTGTTCGAAACCGTGGTGAAAGGTCGAGCGGTGCGAGTGCTTTTGAACAATTCCACAACGGTGGCTTACCTCAATCAGCAGGGCAGACCGGGAAGCGCTGCTATGGAAGAGGAAGCAGGGGCGCTGTTCGACTGGTGGAGCCTCGACTACAGGTGATCTCGGCGTCGCACATTGCAGGAACGGACAATGTGATGGCAGATTTTCTCAGCAGAGTCCGGGTGGATGCCGGGGAATGGGAGCTTCATCCGGAAGTCTTTGCTCAGTCTGCAGATGGGGTCCTCCGATTATGGACCTCATGGCCACTTTTTGTTCGGCCAATGCCAGTTGTTTTTACAGCAGAAGACGAGAAAGGATGTCTGAGGGGATCAGTGACCTGATGCAACATTAGCCATCGCCTGGTCTTCTCTGTCTTCCCCCCATGGGCGCTCATAGGACGAGTGGTTCAGTGCATCGAGGCTCATCGGGGGAGAGTACTGTTAGTAGCACAAATTGGCCGAGATGTCCGTGGTATGCCAATCTAGTCCAACTGCTCGACAGGGATCCTTGGAGATTACCGGCAACGGAGAATCTTTTGATTCAGGGTCCGCTTTGAATGTCTCAGGTGGATCGGTTCTTGCTTACGGCTTGGCCATTGAAAGGGCGAGGTTAAGGAAAAAACGTTATTCTGGAGCGCTGATTGCGACCTTTGGGCCAGAAAGAAGTCCACATCCCTAGCATATGTGCAAATATGGTGTATATTTGAGGACTGGTGCTCTCAGCGGCAGGTCCGTTCTTCCACGGTTTCCGTGCCTACGGTATTAAGTTTCTTATAGGACGGTTTTGATAAGGATTTGGCAGCCACCTCCTTAAGGGTCCAGCTGGCGGCTCTTTCTTGCTATATAGGTAAAGTCCAGGGGGTGGCCTTGGGCTTTCATGTCGACGTGGTTCATTTTTCTAAAAGCGGTATCTAGGCTGCACCCTTCTCGCAGAATGGTGGTGCCTCCGTGGGATCTCAACTTGGTTCTGGGGGCGTTGACTAGAGAACCTTTCGAGCCCTTGCACCAAGCTTTAATCAAGGATTTAACCTTAAAGACAGTGTTTTTAGTGGCGATTTGTTCGGCACGACAGGTTTCGGAATTGCAGGCCTTATCCTGTCGAGAGCCGTTTTTGTCTTTTTCTAGGGAAAAGGTGGTGTTGCGTCCAGTACCGTCTTTTCTGCCCAAGGTAGTTTCTCCTTTTCACATGAACCAATCAGTTTTGTTGCCAGTTTTAGGGTCTACGGAGGAGAACGCCTCGGACCGTAGTCTGCGTCGCTTGGACATAAAGAGAATTCTGCGTCAATACTTAAAGGTTTCAGATTGCCAGGTAGAAAAAGGGGGTTTTGCTCATCGCTTTTGGTTTTGTACCCATATCCAGAGATTTTGGTTGGCGGTGGGCCGTCAGTTGGGGAGGTGGTTACGCACTGAAGTGGTCATAACCCCTGAATGGTGTCTTTTTGGTCTTGTGATGGAGTGCAATCCCTTGGGGACAGTGGGCGGCGGTTGTGTGCAAAGGGTTTTTTTATTGTTAAGCTTTGTATATTGCGGGGTTGGTTGAAGGAAGTTGCCCCTGGGGTGGGGGAGTGGGAGAAAGCTATGCGAGACTTGCAAATGATGGAGCAGCGTACCGCTCGGCTGCTGCCTGGAGGGGCGTGGGAGCGGTTTACGTCGGTGTGGAGCCCCCCGGGCGATTTGACCCCCTCTGTTGTGGGAGGTAGTGGGTGAGGATTGCTAGGAGGCTTGCGTGGTTGGGTGCTACGGGGCGGGCAGGGGGATTTGGGGGGGGTTTGGGTGAGGTTGGGTGGGGGGTTGGTAGGGAGAGGTGGGGGGGGTTTGGTCAGAGAGTTCACGTGGTTTGCTGTTGGGATGGTGGCTTTGTCTGTATGAGTGCTACTTGACTGGCATTTCCCCCTGGAGTAGTGTTGGGGTTACTGGGGGGTGGGGGTTTATTTCTATTTCTATTTTTGTGCTGCACTATTGTATTACTGGTGCTCTGGTTTCTGGTTTTGCTCTGTTCCTGTTCTTATTGTTGTTGAAATATGCCAATAAAAATGATTTACGTAAAGGTTTCAGAAACTTTTCATATGTCTGAACGCCTATTCATTCTGTTTGGAGGTCCCCCGTAAAGGGGTAGCGGTAGCCAAAGCGTCCATCTCCAGATGCATCCGCATATATTTTGCAAGGTCGTCAGGTGCCCGTGGGGTTACGGGCTCACTCTACCAGAGCGCAAGAGACTTCTTGGGCAGAGCACAGTTTGGTTCGGCCAGTGGAGATTTGCAGAGCGGCCACTTGGTCATCTCTCCATACCTTCAGTAAACACTACCGCCTGGATGTTCAGGCGGCAAACGATGCCTGTTTCAGGTCGGTGTTGCGATTCGAGTGGACAGGTCCCTCCCAATGATTACTGCTCTGTTACATCCCAGAGGTGAAGGACTGAACTGGGGAACGATAAGAAAAGAGAAATTAGACTTCCCTGCTAATTGTTGTTCCTTGAGGAACTCCAGTCCTGATTCCCGCCCGGGGATGATCAGTTCAGAGGTCAGTTCGGTCTGGGGGGGGGGGAGTACCAGTCACAAAGGGTGTAAAAACCTTTACTAGTCTTGGGATCGCTGTGGTTCTTTTACTCTAGCCTTTCTTTCTCTTTCCTCTATGAAGCAAAAAAGAAAGTGAGAGTAGAAGTTTCCTTCTTGATAAAGGGGGATTTTAGATTTAAGAGTTGGAAGTTAAATTTTAAAAGTTGAATTTAATGCTATAGCTACTTATTTGTTGCTCCTTTATTTGGTTACATTTATATACCGCTTCTTCCAGCGTTCAGTAGCGGTTTACATCGAAAACTTCACACAGTAATCATTTATACATTTTCATTGCATAACACATAATTGGATTTGTACAGTAGATCATTTGAATGGTATATACATATTTACAGGTTGCATATTTGTGGTTTGCGTTTGATTATTTACATAGGCTTGTGTGCTATTTTATCTGTACATATATATATATATATATATATATATATAATTACAGGTTGCATATCCGAGTTTTGTGCTTCAGGTCATTTATATAGCGCAGTTGCATTAGATCAATTGTAATCTTGAAATAAATAGGTTTTTAAGTGTTTCCGAAAATCTTGCAAATCATTGTTGCTTCTTAGCTCATGTGGTAGGTTGTTCCATTGGGTGGGCGCTGTGTATGTGAACGCTCGGTTGCTAGTGAGGGTTTTGGTATTGTGTAAGTTCTGTGGGACGCACAATTTTTTAAAGTTGTGTGTTGTCCTGGTCCTGTTGGGGGGTTGAGTTGCGATAAGTGTGGAGAGGTATGATAGGGCTATGTTGTAGATCAGTTTAAATATTGTTGCTATTATTTTATACTTTATGCGGGCATGAATAGGGAGCCAGTGGAGGTCAATCACTATTGGCGTGATGTGTTCGGAGACACACACTTTCGTTATAATTCGAGCAGCGACATTCTGTGCCATTTGAAGTATGTTGAGGGTTTTTTTGGGTAGTCCTTGGAGGATGCCGTTACAGTAGTCCAGGTGAGGCATGACCAGTGCTTGGGATACTGTTCGGAAATCAGACTGTTCAATGATGTTATGTAGTGGTTGGAGTATTTTTAGTTTGTAGAATACGGCCTGGTTTAGCAGTCTTAGGTGGGTTTCCATCTTAAGATTTATGTCCAGTGTCACGCCCAGATATTTTATTTCTTGTTTGATGTTGTATGAATTGTTGTTCAGGAGTATTGGGGAGGGGGGGAGAGACTGAAGTCTGGGTTTTTGTTTACAAACATACTCCGTTTTTTTTGTGATTTGTGCTCATGTTGTTCTGTTGTAGCCAAGCTTGCGTTTCCTTTAGGCATGCTTCCAAGTTACTATAGTTTGGATTGCTCGCGTCTATTTGCGTGTACAGCATAATATCGTCTGCATATAGGTGGTGGTTGATCTTGTGGTGTTGGAATACTGCACAGACTGGTCTTAGGTAGAGGTTAAACAGTAGGGAGGACAATGCTGACCCTTGTGGTATTCCCTGTGTTTGTGGGAATGCTTTTGTTTCTTGGTTGAATTGAACCTGCTGGACTCTGTTAGATATGTATGAGTTGAACCATTTTAGTGGGGGTTCCTTTTATGCCTATGGCTTCGAGTCTGGAGAGGAGGATTTTTTGGTTTACTGTGTCGAATGCCGCAGATATGTCTATAAATATTAAGATGAACATTTTCTTGTAGGTGTCAATGCCTTTGTAGAGTTTGTCAAGTAGCACTAGTAGAAGGGTTTCTACTCCATGGTATTGACGGAAGCCATATTGCTGATTGTCGAGTGCATTTCTGGAATCAATGAGATCTTGGAGTTGTTGGACTGATTTTTCCACTACTTTGGCTATGAGTGGGATACTTGAAATGGGGCTATATGAGGCTGGGTCGTCCTTCTTGAGAGTTTTGTTTTTTAAGAGAGGTCTTATGAGTGATCTTTTGAGTTCTGGTGGCATGATTCCTTGGTGCATTGATTGGTTTACTATGTGCAATATTGATGGGGCGATTTCTGTTTTTCTTGCCTTGATCCAGGCTGCTGGACAAGGGTCTAGTGGAGACGTAGTGGTATTCAGGCTTGAGATGATGTTCATTAACTACCCCTCCTCTATGGTGTGGAAGGAGTCCCATTTTTCACCGGTGTCTAAGGTTTCTTGATAAGATTGTGGGGTGCTGTTTGCGTGTGGCAATTTTCTGGTGGATTAAGTTTGCTAGCATAGTGATCGGCTAGGGTTTGAGCTTGTATTTCATTGTTTGGACTGTCATCCTGTCTTGCTTTGGTAATAGATTTGACTAGTTCAAACAGTTCCCTTGGTTTGTTCAGTGCCTTGTTTAGGATCTTGGTGTGGTGGTTCTTTTTTGCTGTGTTGATTTCTTCTTTGTATTTTGCGAGGAGTGTTATGTATTCTGTTTTGCATTCGGGGGATTTTTTTGTTCTCCATCTTTTTTCCAATTTTCTGAGTTGACTGTTCATTTTGGTTAGGGCTGATGTGTACCAGGACTCAGATTTGTTCCTGGTCTTATTTGTGATCATTGGGGTATTCGTCGTCTGTTTTGCAGCTAATTCAACTCCTTCATTCCATTGGTATATTAGCAATTCTAAATCGGTGTGTTCCGTAACTACGTGTGATGTGATTGAGTTTATTAAGGCTTCATTGTCAAATTTTTTGAATTTCCTACCATACTGTGTTTTTGTTCCCACATGTTGGTTTCCATGTTTTGCTGTCATGTAGAAGTTGAATTGAATTAAGTGATGATCTGACCAGGGAACTGGCGTTATTTGGGTTGCGGGGTCTTTTTCTTCATTGTGGTGTGTCCTTTTGTGTAGGAATACTAGGTCGAGTATGTTTCCCTTGGTGTGGGTGGGATTCTGTATTTGTTTGTATCCCAATTGTTCCATGGCTTCAAGGAATGTGCTTTCATGTGTGGGAGTGATAGAAGCAAGGTTGAAGCCTCCTAGAATAATCTGGTATTTTTGTATTGTTGCTGTGCATACTTTTTCTAGTGCGGCCGCAAGGGCTTCATGATTTACTGCAGGGGGCTTGTAGAAGAGACAGATTATTAGTTCTTTGTTCTCTGGTTTCAGGAAATCTATTCCATCATGAGATTCCTTTGTGGTGTTGGATAGGTTCAGGGAGTCTCTTGCCATAATTAGGACTCCGCCCCCTCTTCTATTGTTGCGAGGACAGTTGTAGAGTTTGTATACTGGGTTGTTTAGTTGGTTCAGTAGGACTGTCAGTGTCCGTGACCCAAGTTTCTGTGATACATAGTATGTCAAGTTTCCTGTCTGTTATGATGTGAATGATGTGTAACTTATTTCTGATGGACCTTGCATTTATTAGTATACAGGCGTGTGGTGTTAGTGTGCCCTTCTTCATTTGAGGTGATGGCCTTGGGTTGGTATTGATTTTGATTACTCCTGGTTGGGATTTTCTTGGTTTTGTATTGGAGTGTTTGTGGTTTGTTGTCTGTGCCTTTTTGCCTTTTGGTTGTGTCGGGCTATGTATTGGGTGTTGGACTGGAAATGTGATGCATATACAGGATATGTATAGAGAGAGAACAAAGGGTAGGTGTAAATGAGTTGCCATGTGTTCATTTGACAGCTGTCCGTGTATTGTAGACATGATTATGCATACATGATCATGCAGAAGTATAGGGAAATTAATAGCAATTTGGTTAGTTCCAGTTCTTAACGTTTGATGTGCATATATTAGTTTGTGAGTTGCAGTGGTTATTTTGGCATATATATATATCATAGTGGCATAAATTGCACCAGTATGCTATTTAGTTTCAATACAGGTGGCGGTTCCTGCATTCGTTGGTTGAGTTTCATTCTTGTGGGTCCATTAGTGGCAGGATGAGCTCCGTGTATTTGAGCTGCTTTGTCAATAGTTCACTGGGGCTGATGGGAGAGACCAACAGGGTACATCCAGTGATGTCACAGTTTTGACATGCCCAGTCTCCATGCTGCAGGAGGACGTACATTGCCCAGAGGTGAAGGACTGAACTGGAGTTCAAGGACAACAATTAGCAGGTAATTTCTCTTTACTTCACACTGTTATTGTGCCACTGTGTTTTGCACATTGAACTACGTTTCAATAAAGTTTATTGCAGCGAATCTGGCACCTGTCCCCTTTTTTTAAATTTTTTTTATTAGCAAACATCCACACCAGCCTCCCCCCTTCTACCACAGCGCACTGCAGCTGGGGAGGCAGCAAGTGTGGCTGACTCATCCTGCCTGTCCTACGTGAAAGTAAGGTTACTTACCTGTAATGGGGGTTCTCTATAGACAGCAGGATAAGTCAGCCACACCATCCCACCCTCCTCCCCTAGTAAGGAGTCAGCCTTCGGGCTTGCATCAGCACCTGCTCCCTAGCGGCAAGGGCTCAGCGAGTGACATACTGGCCAGAAAAGGGCAGGCCCGGGGGGGGGGGGGGCCCCCAGTTGGCTCATGCTCAGAATGGCAAAGGCCCTTCTGAGCTATGGAGAATACTTCCATCTCGGTGCCGCCAGATGACGTTACCAGGTTTGGCTGACTTATCCTGTTGTCCATGGCAAACCCCCGTTACAGGTAAGTAACCTCGCTATCCACCCTCCTATGACAAACACCACCTTCAGGCAGGGCCAGCTCAACCATTAAGCAAATTAGGTAGTTGCTTCTTGGGAGGGAGGGGTGGTGGCAGCAAAAAGCTAAACAATAAATTATGACAGCCAGAGCCTCTGGGCATAAGGCTTAAGTTTTACCTAGGGCACCAACAACTTCAACCAGCTGGCTGGCACTGCCTTTAGGTTTTCACCTCCCTGCTGCTGGTCTGGAGGTAGTATTCACATCTTGGGGGAGGTATCCCAGTGATAACATCTAGAGATTAGATTGAGGGACCTTTCCAGTGACTTGTCACTGCAGTGACTGGGAAGGAAGTAAAAATAGGAGAAACTTTCCTGCCAAGTTGTGAATGAAGGTTCATGTCATAGATATGGAGAAATATTTAGTTGACTTCAATAAAGTAAATGGTGTAAATATTTGCTTCTGTCATGTGTTTGAACCTTTTTCTTTGGTCACTATTGAGTACATTTTAAATTTTATTCTATTTATTATTCATACTTAATTATTTGCTTTTTTAACAGTTAAATGTAGCACACAATATAAATTAGTAATATACAACATACAGTAAATTAATAACCCGCAAAGCCAGCCTGCCAATAAACTCTCCCCGTCAGCAAACAGTGCGCTAGAATCAGGCTTCACCCCTAGTAATACCGCTTATTGGAACGCTTGGCTAAACAGAGAAAACAATGGCAGATGAAGACCATATGGCTTTTCGGTTTGCCCATCCATAAGAACTATTAAACAGCAAAGTTATGGTGAGTTTCTAAAGAAAGAGGTAGTTGACGTTGAGTCTCATCATAAGGAGTGAGGAATGCCATACAATCCACACATAATCTGAAAGCCTTCCATCTGATGCCCATATGTCTAGATTTGGGGCCATATTTATTACAGTGCGATAAGGTTTTGCACTTACAGGTTAATGTCAAAATGAATGCACAGTAAGGACAAAACCTGTATGTTAACTGGAGGTGTTCCCAACATTTTACACTAGTTAATGTAATAGTATTGAGTAAACACATGCTACCAGCTCTCTAAGAAAAATTATACCTAGAAGCCAACAAACCTAGAACAGCCCACGAGAGTCATAGTATAAAAGGAAAAACTGTCTAGAATAGAAATATGCCCTTTGGAGGGAACAGGCTAATCGGAAATGATTTATCAATGTGAAGACCTTGAATGGGCTTCCATGGGCTAAGCTAAATTTCCTGAAAAACAGGAAGCAAATAAGCATTAACAACTTAAAAAATATATATAATGTCCCAACCTCTCAATGTAGGATTTGAGTTGCAGAATTTGTACCACTTAGAGAAACACCATGGGATAGGACCCTTGTTCTCCAGGACCAAGCAGGAAGTCAGTCCTCACTTATGGGTGACGTCGGCGCCGACGGAGCCCTCGCGGAGCAATTTTCCCCAGCTTTCAAAGAAAGCCTTTGGGATTGCAGCGCGCATGCGCGGTCGTCTTCCCGCCCGAGGGTGCCATCTTAGCCAGTCTTCTTTTTTCCGCGGAGCCCTACAGACGTCCCCGTCTTGTCCCCGCGAAAAAGTTGATTTTCTTCTTTGTTTTATCCTTTTTTCTTTCGGTTCGACGCCGATCGTTTTCCCGCCCGGACTCGCGACGCCGGTCTCGAGTCCTCTTACTTTTTTCGGTTTTTCTGACTTAGTCAGCTTTCGTTTTCGTTTTCCCTGGCAGCCCGGTCCTTTGACCTCGCAGGGGCCCTTTTTCCCCCGATGGCTGCCAGTGGGTTTAAGCGGTGTGGTCGGTGTGACCGAAATATGTCACTAACCGACACACACGACTTTTGCCTCCGCTGCCTGGGCCCGGATCATGAGGAACTGATCTGTGGGCCCTGCAGCAAACTGTCCTCAAAGGCGTTGAGGAGTCGGCGGCATCAGCGTGAGAGAATCTTCGCTGACCCCAGCCGTACCCGTCGCCGGAGCTCCTCCGACCGGGGTTCTCCCTCCGGGGACCATCGTCGGAAGGAAAAACCCGCGAGGGCGGCGTCGGTGGACGCTCCTGGTTCCGCGAGGGCCAGGTCGCATAGCCCCGACAGCCGCCCCGGGTCCTTGGAGAAGGAACACGTCCCGAAGCGACCTCGCCTGGAGTCGGAGATGCCTGCCCGGGTAAGTCCTGTGGTCCTTCTGGACTCGCCTCCGCGACAGCCGACGTCGGGCCCGACGCCGTCGGGGCCCGAGTCGGGGGCTGCTGGGTCACCTGAGCTCGGACTCAGGTTGACGGCCTTGGAGAGCAGACTGTCTGCCTTCATGGACCAGCAGAGGGCACTGCTTGCTGGCTTCGCTGGCGTCGCTGCCCCGACCGCCGGGACGTCGACGTCCAAGTCGACCCCGGAGACCGAGCCGATCCTCGAGTCGATGAGAACTCGAGTCGATCCTCGGTCGAGGTCGCCCTCGGCCTCCCGTTCGGGACCGAGGTCGCTGACGCCGACTCCCTCGGCGTCGGGGCGGCTGGCGCCGCACCCTGCCCGGGCCGACCCCACCGAGTCCTCGTCGGAGTCGGTCTGGGAGTCTGAGGAGGAAGAGTCACCTGATTCTTTCCGGACTCGGTGTGTCCCATCGGACTCACCGGAGTCCGAGCCTCGGAAACAGTCCCCCCCGGAGGATGCCCGGTTCTCGGACTTCGTTAGGGATATGGCCAAGGCTTTGGCCTTCCCTGCGGATCCCGAGGAGGAGCCTCGAGCCGAAGAGCTCGACGCCCTCCAGTATGACTCTCCCGCGAGGGAACACTTTACTGTGCCGGTTCCTCCTATGCTGGAACGACTACTCTTCCGCATGTGGGAGAGTCCGGCCTCCTCACCGGTCCTGAGCAAGCGGGTCGATTCTATCTATCGAGTCCGCAAGAGCCCTGGCTTTCAAAAGGCACAGCTGCCACACCATTCCATGGTAGTGGAATCGGCCATGCACCGTCTTAAGAGCCAGAAGATGCACTCCTCGGTGCCTCCTGGCAGGGAGGCCCGTAACCTGGATGGCCTTGGCAAGAAGTGCTTCCAGGGCTCTATGCTCGCATGTCGTGTCCAGACTTACCAGCTATACATGGGCATGTGTCTCCGGGATCTGGCTAAAGAGCTAGCCGGATTCTCCGCTGGTCTCTCCGAGGAGCCCTTGCGGAGGTTCCTAGCCTTGTCCACTGGCATTCGGGAATGCTCAAAGTTCATGTCCCGAGCAGCCTATGATGGCTTTGAAGCCTCGGCTCGAGTAGCCGCAGCCGGCATCGGTGCCCGCCGACAGGCTTGGCTTCAGTCGTCAGACCTTGAGCCCTGGGTGCAGGACAAGTTGGTCGATGTCCCCTGCCGAGGCGAAAACCTCTTTGGCAAGCCCATGGTGGAAAAGGCTGCGCAAATTGAGACTGAGACTCTCACCAGGACCAGGCTTTCTAGGAAGACCTCCGCCCCTTCCCAGAAAAAGAAGGGCTCGGGGAAAAAGTCCTTTTACCCGAGGAAGGCGGCTGCCTACAAACAATACCCCCATTATCAGGCCCCTGCAGCTCCCCAACAGGGCCAGCAGGCCAAGGGATGGGGTAACGGGTCCCGTAGGCAGCAAGCCCCCAAGCCTGCACCACCAGCCCCTGCTCAGCAGGGTGGGGGCTTTTGACTCGCTAAGCATAGCCTCTCCCCCCCCGCTGGTTCCCTCCAGCACCGGAGGCCGGCTGGTTCACTTCGCCCACAGGTGGTCCAGCATCACCGCAGATGCCTGGGTGCTTCAGGTCGTGCGAGAAGGCTATCTTCTCCACTTCCATCAGGTCCCTCCCTCCTATTTTCCGGGAGAACCTCCACGCCCCCCTCTGCACAGGGAGTTGCTCCTTCAGGAGTTAGCAGGTCTTCTGCAGGAACAGGCGGTGGAACCGGTGCCACACCACCTGAGAGGTCAAGGCTTTTATTCAAGGTATTTTCTGATACCAAAGAGAACAGGGGGCCTCAGACCCATCCTGGACTTGCGCAACCTCAACAAGTTCCTTGTGCGGGAGAAGTTCAAAATGCTTACCCTTGGAATCCTTCTGCCCTACCTCCAGCAGGGAGATTGGCTATGCTCCTTGGATCTAAAGGATGCCTACACGCACATCCTCATCCACCCAAGCCACCGCCAATACCTAAGGTTTGTGGTGGCAGGAAATCATTACCAGTACAGAGTACTGCCCTTTGGCCTGTCCTCCGCACCGCGAGTCTTCACAAAATGTCTCGCGGTCGTGGCGGCCCATCTCCGGCTTCACGGCCTCTATGTCTTTCCGTACCTCGACGACTGGCTCATCAGAGCAGCGTCCGCTCAGGAGGTCACCAACGCCACCTGCCGCACGGTGACTCTGCTGCAGCACTTGGGCTTTGTCATAAACTTCGCAAAGTCCACTTTGCTCCCCTCACAGGATCTCGAGTTCATCGGCGCAAGGCTGCACACTCCTCAGGCGCGAGCATTCCTACCGCTCGACAGGGCTCAACGGCTCATGGACCTAGCCGACCGCTTTCGCAGCCAGCCCCTGGTCTCCGCCAGGCGCTTCCTGAGACTGCTCGGCCATATGGCTTCCACCGTCCATGTGACCCCCAATGCCCGCCTGAATATGCGGTCTGCGCAATGGTGTCTCCGCCAGCAGTGGCGACAAGCCACGGGCGGCCTAGCAGACCTAGTGCGCGTTTCCGAGCCGCTGGTCTCGTCTCTCCGGTGGTGGCTCCGGCAGCCGAACCTGATATTCGGAATGCCTTTCCAGTCACCTCAGCCGACCCGGGTGCTGACCACCGATGCATCCCTCCTGGGCTGGGGAGCACATTGCCAAGAGGCACGCACTCAGGGCCTCTGGACCACGTGGGAGTCTGCTCAGCAGATCAACTTCCTGGAGCTCAGGGCGATCCGCCTGGCTCTCAAGGCCTTCTCCCACCTGACTTCCCAACAGTCCGTCCTTGTCCAGACGGACAATCAAGTTGCCATGTTCTACGTGAACAAGCAGGGGGGCACGGGCTCCTTCCTCCTCTGCCGGGAGGCACAGAAGCTCTGCTCTTGGGCCGTCAGTCACGGCATTCTCCTCAAGGCAGTTTATCTCCCGGGCCAAGAAAATTGCCTTGCAGACAAACTCAGCAGGGTCCTCCAGCCGCACGAGTGGCGTCTGGATCCCTTGGTAGTTCAGAAGCTCTTCCTCAAGTGGGGTCTCCCCGCGGTGGATCTCTTTGCCAGTCCTCACAACCGGCAGCTTCCTCGCTTCTGCTCTCGTCGGCCACACACCCTCCGGGTGGCGGCGGACGCCTTTCTGATCTCGTGGTCGGGGAGCCTTCTGTACGCTTTCCCTCCCATCCCGCTGGTCTCTCGGACTCTTTTCAAGGTTCTCCGAGACAAAGCCTTCATGATCCTGGTGGCCCCTCGCTGGCCCAGGCAGCCGTGGTTTCCGCTCCTGCTGCAACTGGCGGTGGAGGATCCAATCCCTCTGGGGGTACAACCGGATCTCCTCACTCAGGATCAGGGGTCCCTCCTGCACCCCAACCTCAGGTCTCTCAACCTCATGGCCTGGCTGCTGAGAGGGTAGTCCTTGCTCCCCTTCTCCTGCCGGCGGAGGTGGAGGAGGTCGTCTTGGCTTCGCGACGGCCTTCTACCCGAAAATGCTACGCCCTTAAATGGCGTCGCTTTGCAGTCTGGTGTACCCAACAGTCTCAGGATCCCTTCTCCTGCCCGGTGTCGGTGATCTTGCAGTACTTGCTGCACCTCTCTAATCTGGGACTTAAGTCCAACTCCGTCAAAGTTCACCTCAGTGCTCTTTCAGCACATCATGTGCCGGTGGACGGCAGACCTCTCTCCAATGACCCTCTCGTAGCGAGGTTTCTCCGAGGTCTCCTTCTACTTAAACCACCTCTGCGCCCGCCAGCGCCTGACTGGGACCTGAATGTGGTTTTGCAGCGGATCACCTGTCCGCCTTTTGAACCTATGGCTACCTGTTCTCTCCGTTTTCTGTCTTGGAAAACACTGTTCTTGATAGCCCTCACTTCCGCTAGACGCTTGAGTGAATTGCAGGCCCTCGTGTCTGATCCCCCTTACACTAGGTTCTACAAGAATAGGGTAGTCCTACGGACTCACCCAAAATTTCTGCCTAAAGTGGTCTCCCCTTTTCACATCAATCAGGAGGTGGTACTTCCAACCTTCTTTCCCAGACCACACTCCAGCCGAGCTGAGACGGTCCTCCATACCCTGGACTGTAGAAGGGCATTGAACTTCTACCTTGACCGTACGCGGGAGCACCGTAAAGCTGCTCAGCTTTTTGTGTCTTTTGACCCCAATAAATTGGGGCTCCCGGTCTCCAAGCGTACTCTGTCCATCTGGGTTGCGGACTGTATCTCTTGGGCTTATGGGGCAGCCGGACTCTCCTTAGATAGTCGAGTCACAGCTCATTGCGTTCGGGCAAAGGCCACGTCAGTGGCTTACCTCCGCTCTGTTCCGCTGGCAGACATCTGCCGGGCCGCTACTTGGTCTTCGAGCCAGACTTTTGCGGTCCATTACTGTCTCGAGAGGGAGTCCCGTAGGGACAGTGCTTTCGGACAGGCAGTCCTCCGTAATCTCTTTGAGGTCTGAGCAACTCCTACCCTCCATCCCGGATGTGGGCTACCGGTGGGTGATAATTCAGCGAAGATTCTATCCTTCTGTGCTGCTGAGCTAGAGGGAGCTCATTTTTGTGCTTAGGGTCTCCGGTAGCCTTAAGCTTGGGAGTCCCATAAGTGAGGACTGACTTCCTGCTTGGTCCTGGAGAAAGCGTAGTTACTCACCTGTAACAGGTGTTCTCCAGGAGCAGCAGGAATCAGTCCTCACTACCCTCCCTCCTCCCCTTGGAGTTGCAATCGTCTGCTTATGTTCTTTTTGCAAATTTTTATGCTGTCTTTTTTAGCTATGTCATCTGACTGGCTAAGATGGCACCCTCGGGCGGGAAGACGACCGCGCATGCGCGCTGCAATCCCAAAGGCTTTCTTTGAAAGCTGGGGAAAATTGCTCCGCGAGGGCTCCGTCGGCGCCGACGTCACCCATAAGTGAGGACTGATTCCTGCTGCTCCTGGAGAACACCTGTTACAGGTGAGTAACTACGCTATAGGGCAGAACCTTCTTTAAAAAAAGTACATGTGAAAATGTGTAATTTTTTATAATTTTAAGGAATTATTCCCATTTTTTTTGGGGGGGGGTGTACAGAAAACAGAGCAGTCAGAAGAGGAGGAGGTGTCCGTGTTATCTGAAGGCTCTGAGGTGCCAGATGATGAAGAGGAAGAAGCAAGGCATGTGGTGGAGGAAGACAAAGTTGCAAACGTAACCTCTGAAACCATCATTAAACAGGAATATCCCCAAGAAATGAAACCAACTGTGCCTTGCCGAATGAATGGGGACTTTTGTCAAGATGATGAGAAAGATGGGCCTTGCATGGGAGAGGCTTCCAGATGCACAGGTGATAGTAAATCCTGTCAAGATTCTTTTTCAGAACGGGGCATTGGCACGTGTCATCCTCTAAAAAGTGCAAGCAAGGAACAGTTCAATTCTAACTCCTGTCCTCCCGAAGAGAGCATTATGGGTGGTACTTTTGCTCGCGCCATGGAGGAGACTGCATCTCGGGACTCTATTGCTCACCCTCCTGATCCCACTACTGCTACAGACTTCCCATTAGAAGTGGATAAGATTGAGAGAGGAACTAAAGAACAAAGAAAGAGTGAAGGTAAATGAAAACGAACCTCTAGCACTATGGCTTCCTTTGCTATAAGGGCTGGGATACCGCTGCTTTGAGAATCACACACACAACTCAGCTTTCTCCTTGAAATACAGAAGAGTAGATGTTCTGATATAATGGAATTCACCAGCTCCTAAGGTTGGGTGAGATGGGTATGCTTTTGTAACCCTGGAAGTTGTTGACACTTGGAGAGTCTAAGTGTTACAATTGTGGAGATGGACCCCCTTACACACACACCTCTCTCTCTTTGGTTGGTCTTAATCAAAGGGGTAAGACTAGCTTCTAGCATGAGATTGGGAGCTACCTGGGGGGGAGAGGGATGGCAGAAGTGCTTGCATGGATAGAGAGCTCATTCACTTCCATTGTGAGATGAGGGAACTTTTATATAGGTACAAGGAACGAAGTGTTTTTTCCTCAGTGTTGGACAGTAAAACTATTGGGAGTTGGAGGTCATTTACTGAGGATTTTTGTGTGTTCTATTTATTTTTTGCAGATTCTGGTAACATAGGAGCATACCCACGTGCGTTTATGCCTTTATCTCCAGGAAAGTCTGTAATGCAGAGAGTCGATGGGATCTCTTACCATAACAGGTGACTTTTAGAAAGCTACAGCATCTTTCTACCCTTTAGGAAAAGTATTTTGAAGGACAAGTTATTTATCACTTTAACTAGATTTATTTTGCTTATTGCTGTTTTGAACTTGAATCTGGAAATCTGGCTATTAAATGTAATGGTCATCGCAGAATTATTTGGTTAGAGATGTCTCATCTTGTCATGGAGGTCCAGCAATACTTTTTAACCGGTCTGTAGATAGTGGGAATGGCTCAGGGGCTGTATGGAGTATGACTGTGCAGCTAATGGTTTGTTCATCCATGTCAGTCCAGATATACAGGTTGTGTCCATCCACCAGCAGCTGGAGAATGACCATGTTTATATTAGTAATGTCACACTACATAAGGTGAGGCCGTCTCCAGCAACCGGTGGACATCCAGACAGCTCCCTATTTGGATTGGTTGAGGCTTGCCTCTCCCTGTAGTTAGGTTTAGGTTTTGATGGCAATTTGAGTGGAAGTTGATGTAGATTTTGCTTGCCTGGAAAGACTTGACCCGAAACAGAGGTTAAGACTGCATTATAAAAGGAAAAAGTGAAAGGAGGATAAATAATGAAATAAAGACCTAAAGACTTCAACAAGCAGTTTCATCCGGAGCTCTTGAGTGGGTGGAGGGAAACCTTTGCAGGATCACCGTGAGCCGTTCAGTCTGTTGGTGGTTCCTGGCAGCCTCTCATTCATTTAGTGAGTTCTAGCTGTTAATCCAGATCGTGGCTGCAGTGAGTAGTTTAGTTAGTTTTGATCGTGTATTTTCATTTTCACGGACGGTGTGTTTTGAGTGGGACAGCTCCTGGGGTTTTCTCCTGCAAGAGATACGTTTATTGCTTCCTGGGACCTCTTCTGTGTTGGGTCACGCATTGGAGTTATGCCTGGGGCTATGGCAACATGTGGGGCATGTGCTGTAGTAACCTCTCACAAGCAGGCTGCTGCAATTCCTGTGAGGGGAAAGCCAGTACCTCAAGGAAGATTGGTTTGGGGTAGAAGGGAACACTTTTTGGGTCTGCCAGTCTCTCGGACGGGCAGGCGCAGATGGCAGGTCATTTTTCTCTTCAGTGGGAGTTTTCCCATCTGCTTCCATGGCGGCCATTTTGTCTCCAGAGAGAAATGCTGTCACCTGCATTTCAGGTGTAGGGCAGGCAGCAATGGAGAGTATAGGGATGCCCTTGATTCAGAGGTCTGGGGGGAGGCATTCAGCCAGAGGATAACTTCCTCTCCCCCCCTCCTCGAGTTTATTCTGTTACTGAATAGGGCTTACAGGCTGGATAAAGAGAGGGTTCAAGGCCTGGGGAAGGCTGGGGCACCTAAGAAGGCATTGGGGTCCAGGCGGGTCTCCCCAGGTCCAGGGTGGGACTGGCGAAGCGGAAAAAGCTTATGGGTGAAGATGAATGTGAGCAGTGGCTCTCTGGTGCTACGGAGGACCTGGGGGAGGGTCCTTCAGGTCTTCAGGATGATATAGAGGTGGGGGCTCTTGAGGAGGATGAGCTTGCCTCTGGGGGAGGATCTTGCCATAGTCAAGGTATTCAAAAAAGAGGAGCTCTTGGCTGTCATTTCTCAGTCCTTGGCAGCCTTGAATATTCCTTTCGGATAGTGGAGGAGAAGGTTCCTTTGGAGGACCCCCTCTTGCAGGGGATACGAACGCCTCAGAATTCTTTCCCACCCACTGCATAAGGCTGTCATGCAGATGATGAAGGCTGAGTGGGAACTCCCTGAATCGGGTCTCAGGGGAGGATGGGCTATGGCTTGTCTGTACCCAGTGCCACCTGCAGAGAAAGAGTTCTTTAAGAACCCGAAGGTGGATGCCTTGGTTACCGCAGTAACAAAGAAGACGACGATTCCAGTGAGAGGAGGAGTGGGTCTGAAGGATCCCCAAGATTGCCATTTTGGAGCTTCTCCTGAAGCAGGCCTTTGACGTTAACACTCTCTCTCATTGCAGGTTTCCATTTGTGAAGCGTATGTGTCAAGAGCTGGGTGCAGGCTCTGCCAGAGTTGATCCGCGATTTGGAATCTGCCTCAGCCTATTTGTCAGATTTCTGCTATGACCTTGTTCAGGCATCCTCTGAGTATGGTGCTAGTGGTTGCGTTCAGGCACTTCCTTTGGTTGCATAATTGGTCGGCAGACGTGACTTTTAAGTTCAGATTGAGCAAGCTGCCTTTCAAGGGCAAGCTCTTGTTTGTAGATGCTCTTAAAGCGTTGGTTAAGGAGATGGGAGAGACTAAAGGGGCCTAACTGCTGGAGGGCGAGCCACACGGCAGAGGTCAGCCTCAGTAAGGCTGCAGAGGAGCATGGGATTTCTGCTGCTTTAGGGTGGTACGTTTTGCCCATACACAGAGGAGTCGTTTCCCCAACATGGGGAAGTCCTTTTGAGGCAGAGGTACAGGCCGTGGCTGCTATGCTGGGTCCTCCAACCCTGCTAAGAAGCTACAATGAAGCGTGGGAGATTCGTAAGCCGTTAGTCGATAGGAGGGTATCTGCAGCGGTTCTAGCACTCTGGGTCCATATCGCCTCTGATCAGTAGGTGCTGGAGATCGTGCGTGAGGGGTATGCTCTTGAGTTCCAGCAGCCTCTGGCAGATGCATTCATGGTGTCCCCTTGCTTAGTTCCAGGAAAGGCACAAGTGGTTCATGATATGCTAGCGTGTCTGTTGGCATTGGAGGCAGTGGTTCAGATTCTGCCCGACCAGTGCGGGTCAGGTCGATACTCTATTTGTAGTGCCCAAAAAAGAAGGTACTTTTCGGCCCATCCTCAACCTCATGCAACTTCAACAGAACACCCGGGTTCCCCGGTTTCATATGGAAATGCTGCGCTCAGTGATAGTAGCTGTGCAGAGGAGAGTTCCTGACAGGCTTATCTGCACGGTCCCATTCGGTTCGACCATCAGGTTCCTGCAGTTTGCGACAGCTATGGGACATTTTCGATTCCAAGCGCTGCCCTTTGGGTTAGCCGTGGCTCCTTGTACTTTCACCAAGCCATAGCGGCAGCAGCTACGCGGAAGCAGGGGATTCTTGTCCATCCATACCTGGACAATTGGCTCATTTTGGGCAAAGTCTAGGGAGGAGAGTCAAGAGGTGACAGAGGGTGATTGCTTTTATGCAGGACCTAGGATGGGTCATCAACCCTACCAAGAGCAAGCTGACTCCGACGCAGTAGCTGATCTATCTGGAGAGCAGTTTGACACTGAAGGGTCAGGTGGTCCTGCTGTGGAGGAAAGGATAGACAAGATTCAGCATCTGTTGAGACAATGCATGTGGATGGGGACTCCATCGGCGTGGCACTATCTTTAGGTGTTGGGGCTGATGGTGGCAGCACTATCTTTAGGTGTTGGGGCTGATGGTGGCAGCACTGGATCTCATCCCTTGGGACAGAGCACACATGAAACCTTTGCAAAGGATTTTGTTGTCCAGATAGTCTCCTTAGTTGCACCCCTTGTCCCAGAGGCTTCAGTGTCCTAGGGAAGTAAAGATAGAGTTGCAGTAGTGGCTGAGGAAGGACAATCTTAGCTGAGGGGGGTGCCACTGGAGTTGCGAACTTGGGTGGTGGTCCCCACAGATGTCAGCCTTGTACGGCTGAGGAGCGCATTGCCTGGCTCAGGGGCAGTGGAGGAAAGTGCCTGATGCATCAATAGTCTGGAAATCAGAGCAATATGGATGGCACTACAGCAATTTGCCCCCATGCTAGAAGGCCAAGCGGTAAGGGTGTTTTCGGACATTTTCACGGTAGCGTATTTGAACAAGCAGGAGGGCACGGGCAGCATGGTGCTCATGGCAGAAGTCGAGCCCATTCAGTGGTGGGCCAAGAAACGCTTGATGGCTCTACCAGTGGCCCATATGGCAGGCAAGGACAACGTGCAAGCCGACTTCCTCAGCAGGCACCGCTGGAGTGGTCGCTGGAGGATTTGGTGTTCGGGATAGTGCACTGTTGGGGGCAGCCAGTGATGGATCTAATGGCCTCCGCCAACAATGCTGAGGCCAGTCATTTCTTCAGCCAGCAGAGAGAGAATGTCAGAGGGTCCCTAGCACAACCTTGGCCTTGGTAAGGACTGTAGTATGGGCAGCAATAGGGCAGCTTCTGCCCAGGATAGCTCAGCACCGGGGCTGAGTGATCTTGGTGGCTCCAAATTGGCCCAGAAGACCGTGGAACACAGACCTTGTCCATCTGGCTGCAGATCAGCCATGGCAACTCCCAGTGGGATCCAGTCTCCCAAGGACTGGTACTCATGCTGTAAGTGGATTGATTTCTCCCTTACGGCCTGATTCTTGAGTGGGCGCAATTGAGGAGGCGCGGCTATGCTCTGGGAGTGATTGCAACCCTGTTGAAGGCCAGGAAAAGGTCGACCATCTTTATTTTATATTCGCATTTGGAGAATCTTTGGGGTGCAGAGCACGATCTTCATCCTTTGGGAGTATTGATAGTCGATGTATTGGCCGCCTTGTAGGTGGTGCTGGAAAAAGGTCTCGCCTTGAACTCAAGGTTCAGGTGGCAGTCCTTGCTTGTTACCGAGGGAAGCTACATGGAGCTCCATTGGCTTCTCACCCAGATGTTTGCTGGTTCTTGTGAGTGGTGAAACAAGTCAGACTGTCAACACGAGCGGTGGTCCCCACACCACCTGGTGGGATCCTCAGCCTCGTCCTTTCCGTGTTGATGGAGGCTCCCTTTGAGCCTCTGAGAGGTGCTTCCTTGAAGGATATGACATTAAAGGTGATTTTCTTAGTGGCCATCTGCTTGGCCAGCCATATTTCAGAGTTGCAGGCTCTCTTGTGTAGGGAGTTCTTCTTGTTACTTCTGAGGGAGCTCATGGTGTGGAGTACAGTTCCATCTTTCCTGCTGAAAGTCGTGATTGCATTTCATGTTAACCAGGTGGTCTCGCTCCCAGTTCTTGGAGGAGAGTGTGGTCACCTCGGATCAGCGGTTCCATAACACTTGGAACGCCCTGCGAACATCGAGCTTATCTGAAGCGCACGCAGTCATTCAGGAAATTAGTCCGGTTATTTGTGCTGTTTGGCGGCCCGCAAAAGGGAGAAACAGCCTCCAAGGCTTCAGTTTCCAGGTGAGTGAAAGAAGCGATTGCCTCGGTGTACCTGCTCAAACATGGGGCAATAATGGAGGGACTGCAGGCGCATTCCACCAGGGCCCAGGTGGCGGTGGTGTCCTGGGCAGAGGTCAGTTTGGTGCATCTGGTGGGTATTTGCCAGTTGGCGACTTGTTCATTGTTGCATATCTTTGCTAGACACTATTGTCCAGATGTGCAGGTGAGTCAGGAGGCGAGATTTGGTGACCATGTCTTGAGTGCGGGGCTCGCGGGTCCCTCCGTTTTTGTAGATACTGCTGCAGTACATCCCGGATATCTGGGCTGGACTGGAGGGACATGGATGAAGGTGAAATTAGACTTTACCTGCTAATTTTCTTTCATGAAGTCCAGTCCAGAAACTCCCAGTTGTATTCGTCATATGGGGGGTAGCGAGCCCGCATTGGTGGTAGAGCTTAGAGGGGCTGGTGTCGCCTTGTTAGGTTCCCTCCAGGTTCAGAGTTTTGGTTGATGCTCAGCTTACTAAAAAAAAAAAAAAAATCAGTTCCGCCAAGAAGGGCGGTGTACAAACGACTGGGTCAGTATTGTATTTAGTTCTAGTGTTCTGACTGAGTGTATTCTGACCTCTTTTCAGGGAGGGAAAAATAGTGGCTATGTCAGTAGGAAACTGCTGGGAAGGGGGCAGCCTCACCTTATGTAGTGTGACATCACTAACAGATTTGCATGGTCAGTCTCCAGCTGCTAGTGGATGGACACAACCCGCATATCTGGACTGGACTTGAGGGACTCCATGAAAGAAAATTAGCAAGTAAGATCTAATTTCACCTTGGGCTTGTTCTTTGTAGCACACTGAAGAAGGAGAAACTGTTAGACCCTGTGGAGTGGACGGTCACAGACGTGGTGGACTATTTCACAGAGGCTGGCTTTGGAGATCAGGCATCTGCCTTCAAGGAACAGGTGAGCGGGTGACTGGCCTCCTGATGTCTGAGCTTGGGTATAGGGCTTAAGCCCTGTTATAGATAAGAGAGATTTTTTTGTGTGTCTCTTGGGGCAATCTCTCCAAATGGGTTAATTTTGTGCATCGCAGACAAAAATGAGCCTCGCTCCTCTTAAGCCAGAACATATGGAGTATATCAGTCTCTCAGATTTACTGCAAATGCTTGCTGTCATACTTTTGACTTCAATATAAGTATTCATAGGGCTGTACTACATTATTCATGTATCTGAGGTCCCTGCACCTAAATTTAAGCCCAGGTATGATGGAGAATTTCAGCAGGTGACTTGTGCCCTATGCATGGATAGTATCAAAGAGTAACTAAAGGAGAAGAAGAAACTAAAAATAGTTTTAACTCTAAAATTGGAGTACCTGTTTCCAAAGGTTCATTGGATGGATGGGTTTAGTCAGAAAGCTACTATAGAAGTTTCATCTTTCTCCACCCACTTTCCCCCACACAACAATTCTGTGCTGACTTGATTGAACCTGGGTTGATATACTCTTTGCAATGGCTTGTTGAAAGTTACATGTTGTCTAGCAGTCTTGGTTGCAGCTCTGGGCTTTAAACTCGTTGCTTTTCTGTAGTCGTAAGACTTCTCTTGTTTCTCAGGAAATAGATGGGAAATCGCTCCTTCTGATGCAGAGGACCGATGTGCTCACTGGGCTATCCATCCGTCTGGGCCCGGCCCTGAAGATTTATGAGTATCACATCAAAGTATTACAGCAGTGCCATTTTGAGGAGGATGAAGGGGACTGTTTCCTTGGCTGAGTCCAGCTGATTTGAGTTTCAGTACCAGCAAAGGTTTTCTTAGCTTTCCAGCTCTTCATCCATTTCCCAGAAAGGACAGTTTTTTATTTTTCTGGACTGAACAAATGTTTCCTTGGCTGCTTTGGTGGATAACTTCTTTACTGGGCATTTTATCAAACTTGGTCACAGTTCCTAGGAAGCTAGCCTTGTGCAGGAAGGAAAACCACAAAGTTGTGGTTTGTTTCTTCAGTGTTTACGCTTGCTTATTTAGAGGTGAGCTTGGCTACGGAGGCCTTCATGGTGCTCTCTTGGTGATGCCATGTTGTGAAAACTCTTTGAAGGGCCCCCCACCTTTTTTTTTTTTTCTTTTTTCTTCATTAAGTGTGTTTTGTTTTTTAATGCTTATTTTAATCCAAGATGGAACCTTAACGGAGTACCTCATGCTGGACCAACTTCAGGAGTTTCTCCAGATATGGGAGCAGAAGATTTTGTCTGGGGAAGTTTTTTCAGCTATCTTTATTTGGCCATGCCAGTTGTTTTTGGTATAACATTTTGTTTCTTAAATAAGATGGATATTAATTTGGTTTCAATAGCGCAGCTGAAACTATAGCACAGCTAATCCCCCTTTGTGTTGTTTTTTTTTTTAAATTTAAATATAACCTGAGCCATAATGGTCTCTTTTTTTTTTTTCCACCTTTTTAAATTTATATTGGTTTAACACACTAAAGCAAATCTGACAAATACTACATCCGCTTTTAGTAAAACTGGTTGAAATGGTGATATTCAGGACCCCTGAAGACCCTTAGTTGCCCAGCACTAAGCAGCTGAAATAGGTCAGTTCTTTTCAAAGAAATGAACATTTGTTTTCCATATTGCACAGAGATGGACTACAACCAACACATGTGGGAGATTATTTCCATAAGAAACTTCATAATTAAGCACAACTGGACTGGCTTGATGCAAATTCTGGTGTCCAGCATGTGGTGGTAACCTAACGGTTGGAGCACGTAGCTACTGCAGGCTGAACGTCAAGCTTCATGCTACAAGTTTCTGTTTCAGGCCAGCTTCTGAAGACTGGTCTTTAAGCAGAAGAAAAATCCCTTCAAATTCTCCTCCCCTCCGCCCCTTACTGCTTTTTTTTTAATGTACAGCTCTGTAGCTTGAACAAAAGATTAATAGCAGTTATTGCTGCATCTGGTTCAGAGGAAGAGAAAATTGAATCCCTGTAATATCAGAGAATGCCTTTCTAAGGGGAAGATCATGCACTTTTTAAAAGATATTACTGCAGATAAACACATTGCCAAAGAAAGGTGAAGAGCGCAAACAGGCTTTAGCCTTTTTTGGAGATAACCTGTTCATTTGAATGTGGCATTGCAAAGGTGTGCTTGAAGTTTGGATGTCGCATGCCTGCAGTATCATACAAAACGAAGTTCCCACCACTGCAGTGTCGCATTACAAACGAGGACTACCTTTGGAAACTGCCACCTCTGGTCAGTATCTGTTTGCAGTAATATTAGTCATTAACAAAAATCCCCAGTAGGGCATTTTATACCGAACGTATCTAGAAATTTAATGTGCCACAAACTAATCACTCTGCTGGCTTAACGTGACTACTTCTGTGACCACAGCGACAATTTTTTAAATTGATTTATAACATTTGAGATATTAAAAGATGATAGATATCTTGTTTGAAATCTTGAATTATCACAAAAATTCACAACTGATAAGAGGAAACAGAAATCAGTCAAATATAGATCACAATTACATAGCCCTTTAATATATAAAAGGGGCAGACATTCAATTTTTCTTGTATTTTAAACACATATCAAAAGGAAGGATCAAAACCCATGTGGAGAATTACCTGAAATTCTAAGATAGCAATTACCCCTCCTACAGAGAAGAGTTGAAACAGGAGAAACAGCAAGGGCTTTGTTACTAAGAGGATAGCTGAGAGGGTTCAGAGAGACATTTCAGAATTGTTCTTCACAATACGTTTGCAGGGATATTGTAGAAAGAACATAGTCCCAATTTGAAGCACTCTGTTAAAACAATAAAAATGGTCTCCACTGTGTAACTCTGGAAAAAAAATCAAACTTTAAATCATTCTTTCCTAATCGTTCCTCCAAGCCAATCCAGTTCAGTTATGCACAGAGTTGTCGCCGTTCACTAGCACCTAAGAACAGAGTATGCCAGCGTTCCATCCCCTGCAACTCCAGACCTCAGTGTCCTCAGCAGCTGAGTGAAGAGCTTGTGTGACTCCCTGGAGGAACGATTCTCCGGCCTTAACTTTTGGCAAGATTGAACCAGTAAGCTGTCAATCCCCCCCCCCCCCCCCAAAAAAAAACAAAAAACCCTGGAGAGCAGAAATTGCGCAGAGCACTACTGGGTGTTTGCCCTGCGGGGTGGTATTGAGTAAGGGTGGGCAGTGTGGAAGGGCCTGCCCCAGACTCCACAGCCCTGTGAGGTCCAGGAGTAGCCTGGGGTTAAATACCTGGGAGCCCCAGGTCCCTCCTTCCCACCCCCCAGCTGGATCCTTCAGTGCCTGTTGGCTACAGGTGTCTGGGGTTCCTTGTTTGCCTTAGTCTGTGCTGTGCTATGCTGCACTGGTTCTTTGTGTGTGAGAGATCAGGGTTTTTTCGTTTGCTGTACTGGCGGTTCTTCCTGCAGTGGTCCTTTTGGTAGTGGTAGCAGGCTCGGGAAGTACGATCGCATGGATTTTCTCACTGCTGGGTGCACTTGCTGCCGCCTTAGACACAGGCCTTGTTGGGGGGGACAGCAGTGTATGTTGCCTGTGCTTCCTGCCTGTGTGTTGTGTGCAGGCAGTTGTCTCTTTGGTGGGCTTTTGTAGATTTTGCCTGAGTCAGGACCACTCATTTCCCGATTCTTTGTTCCTTGTGGTGGTTGGCATGGAGTTGGGCCTCCCAGCAGATGATTTTCCTGGGACTGCAGTTCCCATGGTTTTGGTGGGAACGGCAGCCATGTCAGTGCAGATGGCCATTTCCCTGGAGGGACAGGGGAAGCGCAGCAAAGTAAGAGTAAGGCTCCGACAAAGGGAATTTTCGGTACCACGGATAGTGCCTGTCTGCCTTGCAGGAGCATAGGAGCCAGTTTTTCCAGCAGACTTCATCTTATCCCTCCATCGGGCTTACTGCCTTAAGCGGCAGCAAGCTGGAGCTCTGACTGAACGAGAAATTGTCTACTCTTTTGATTGGTGAGACAAGGGGAGAACCCTGGGAAAGGGGTCCCTTCTAGGCAGAGTGGTAAGGATGAGACTGAGGCCTGACTAGTTCAGGATTCTCCTTCTCCTTCATTCCTGGCCTTTGAGGAGCTGGGGGGAGGACCCTCAGACCTCTGGGGGGAGTCGGCACCCCCAGAATTGAAGGAAGGAAAGATCCAAATGTTTTCAGGGTGTTTTGTAGGGAAGAGCTCTCTGCTCTGATTTCCCAATCGTTCGAAGCCTTGAATATAGTGCCTCCGCTGAGCTGCTTGGAGGAACCCTTGGAAAACCCTTGTTACAGGGTTCAAGGGGGAGCAAGTGTGTTTTCCGGTACACAGCGTTAAGAAGATGATCAAATCTGAATGGGAGTTTCTGGAGGCAACCTTGAGGGGCAGCAGAGCGATGGACTGCCTTTATCTGATTCCTCAGGACGAGAGGGACCTATTGCGGAATGGATGCCTTTGGTCTCGGTGATGACCAAATAGACTACCATTCCTGTGGAAGGCAGAGCAGCGCTTAATGATCTCGGAACCGCAAGCTGGAATCCCTCTTCAAGCAGGCCTTTGACTCGAGTGCCCTGGCCCTGCAGGAGTCTGTCTGCGGAGCCTATATTTCCAGGGCCTCCATCCGCTGGCTTCAGCTGCGGAGCCCTCCAGAAATCAAGGGCCAAGTGGCAACAGACAGTAGCAGGTTGGAGTTGGCAGCTGCATACTTGGTGGACACCACCTACGATCTGATCTGTGTTACCTCCATGACCATGGTGTCGATTATTGCGGCACAGCATTTCCTGTGGCTGCTAAATTGGTCGGCGGACACCTCCAAATCCAGGCTCAGCAAGCTTCCCTTCAAGGGGAAGTTGCTGTTTGGAGAGGTGTTGGAGAAGATAGTTAAGGACCTGAGAGATTCGAAAGGGGGGGGGGGGGTCGCCTGCCGGAAGACAAGCCTAAGGGGCAAAGGCAGGGGGATCCTCATCGAGGGCAGACCCAAGACCTCTGCAAGTTCCGGGCCAACTGGTTCACTCCCTAACGGCAGGGTGGTTATGGGTCACGGTGGCAGCCCTTTCAAGGCTCTCGATGAGTCCATCAGGGCTATTACTCCACTCCAGCAGCTCCAAATAAAAAGCTTCAATGAAGCCAGAATGGCCCAGGCAGAAGTTGCAATAGACGGTCAGTTGCAACAATTTTATTCCGTCTGGGCCAACATCACAACCGATCAGAATTCTGGAGATTATTCAGGAGGAGTATGCCCTGGGATTTTCACAGCCCCTTTTGGAGGCCTTTATCCTCTTGCCCTGCAGAGCTCCAGAAAAGGTGGTAGTAGTCCAAGCTATGCTGCAGCGGATGTTGCAGCTGGAGGCAGTGATCCCGGATACCCCCAAGCTAGTGCAGATCTGGTCAGTACTCCATATATTTCGTGATGCCCAAGAAGGAAGGGTCCTTTGAGCCCATTCTTGATCCCAAACATGTAAATTGTGCTCTGCGCGTTCTGCACTTCTGCATGGAAACCTTGCAGTTGGTCATTCTGGCAGTGAGGCCGGGCGAGTTCTTGACTGTGCTGATCTCATAGATACCTACTTACACCTTCCCATTTGGCTGGATCATCAGCAGTTCCTACGATTTGCGGTCCCGATGGGGCACTTCCAATTCCAAGCTCTGCCCTTTGGCCTCATGACTGCGCTGTGCACTTATACCAAAATCATGATGGTGGTGGTGGTGACAGAGCTATGTTCGGAAGGAATCTTGGTACACCCGTATCTGGACGATTTGCTCATCTGAACAAAGTCAGAGGTGGCGGCCACGATTGCTACGAGGTGCATTGTGAAGTTTCTGCAGAGTCTAGGCATGCTGGTCAACCTGACCAAGAGTCATCTGCAGCCTGTACAATGCCTGGTTTATCTGGGAGCCCAGTTCGAAACTCAGGCAGGTTTGGTTTTTCTGCCAGAGGGAGAGTGCAAGATTCAGGCACAGATGTGGAGATTTGTATGCTTGCAGGCGCTGACGGCGTGGTACTATCTTTAGCTGTTGGACTCCATGGCGGTGGCCCTGGAATTGGTGCCTTGGGTATGTGCCCACATGAGACCCTTGCAATGGGCTTTGCTGTCCCGCTGGTCGCCACAGACTTGGCCATTGTCTCAGAAGTTGGTGTTTGCAGAGGACACGAAAGCCAGCCTGGACTGGTGGCTGCAGACAAAGCACCTTATGGCGGGCATGCTGCTGGAGCAGCTGCATTTGGATCCTGGTGACGATGGATGCCAGCCTCACATGGTGGACACCGGAGGAACGTTTGTGGTCAGTCAACCGCCTCAAGATGAGCTGTGTTCTGGTCCTGCAGGTTTTCTGGCCATACCTGGCGTGCAGGGGGTTCGTATGCTCTGACAATGTGACCATGGTGGCATACATCAACAGGCAGGGGGACACAGACAGTGTGGTCCTGCTAGAGAAGAGTCAGGTGCTTCTGCGGTGGAAGACCACCTGAGGCTCTTTTGGCGGTGCACGTCACAGGCAAGGACAATATTCAAACGGACTTCCTCGGCCATCACCAGTTGGACCCAGATGAATGGGAGCTGAGCACGGCAGTATTTTGCAACTCCACCATATGGTGGGGGGTGCTGGTCATGGACATCATGGCCACCTAGAGCAATGCCAAAGCGAGCTGGTTCTTCAGCAGACACAGGGAGCGCATGTCTGCGGGGCTCGATGCTCTCAATGCAGGTTTGGCCTACAGAGGGGCACCTGTACATTTTCCTCCGTGGCCGCTCATCCATTGTCGACTTTGGAGAATCGAAGCTCACTCCAGTTTGGTGATCCTCATTGCACCAGACTGGCCTCGGAGACCGTGGTACACAGATCTCAAGTGCTAACTGGTAGATTGGCCCTGGAGGCTTCCCAGTCAGATCAGCCTGCTGTTCCAATGGCCAGTCCTGCTGCCGGTGGATCGGCTCATGTTTACGACCTGGCTATTGAAAGGGCATGGTTGAAGCGTCAGGGCTATGCCCCGGCAGTAGTCGCTCGAGAAAATGTTCCACGACCCTGGCCTATGTGAGAGTTTGGCAGGTATTTGAGGATTGGTGTTCAGAAAAAAGCCTTCGTCTCTTTGCTTATTCGCTACCGGATATTCTGCTGTTCCTTCAACAGGAACTGTAGAAGGGTTTGGCACTCAATTCCATGAAGGTGCAGGTGGCGGCCCTGTCCTGTTATAAAGGATGGGTGCAGAAGCACTCCTTGGCAGAGCATCTGGACGTATTCCAATTTTTCTAGGCAGTGTACAAGTCCGGCCACCCTTGTGACCAGTGGTTCCTGCCTGGGAGATGAATTTGGTGCTGGGAGCTTTGACAGAGGTGCCATTTGAGCCCCTTGCATGGGTCTCCTTGCGAGACCTTACTTTTGAATACTGTCTTTCTAGCGGCTCTTTGCTTCACTTGGTGCATTTTGGAGCTTCGGGAGCTGTCTTGCCGAGAGCCATTTTTGCGGTTATCCAGGGAAAAGGTGGGTCTGTGTCCAATACCCTCCTTGCTGTAAGTGGTTTCTCGATATCACCTGAATCAGTTTCCGTACCAGCCTTTCCCTCTCTTGGATACAGTGGAGGACTGGATTTACATAGTGCTGTGGGAGGTACCTTAAGGGGACTGAGGTCCTTAGAAAGTATTCTTTTGGAGGTGTCTGCAAAGGGGAGGCCGCCTTCAACGCCTCGATTGCTTACCGGATGAGGCAGGCCATCTGCTCCGCGTACGGGGTTCGTTGTCCAAGAGTTCACGATGGACATAAATGCATTATATACAAATGTGCACCAAACGGAAGCATTAATGGTATATGTCAGCAGTGAATTGGAATGTAAATATACTAGAAAGGTTACCTAAAGGATACATCTTACAATTACTTGAATTGGTGCTCTGTGAGAATTTTTCTGTTTTAATGGGGACCATTATCAAATATATGGGATAGCAATGGGAGCTACAGTTGCTACGCTGTATATAGCGGCCTTTGAAGAGAAATATCTCTTCAATATGTTCACACATGGAAGAGTTTTCTGGATAATGTGGAGAGGATCCCTGACGGATTTAAAAGCATTTTTGAATTGGTTAAATGCTTGTATACCTAATTTGAAGTTTGATAAAGTGATAGAACTCCAAAAGATAATTTTTTTAGATATTACAATAATAAAACATGGAACTCGAATAATAACCACTTTATATCAAAAAGAGGTATCAAAAAATAATTTGCTACACTTTACAAGTCATCACCCTGAAAAAAATTAGTGTATTACCCCATGAGTCAAGTCTTTCGATTGAGATGTATTTACTGTGATATAGAGGATTATAAGTTAAAAGCCAAGTTGATGTGGCAAAAATATATGCGGAGAGGATATCCAAAATAAGCTTATTTGAGGGGTTATATGCGCAAAGAATTATTGCTGACTTCTTCAAATCAATAACAGACACCTTTTATTATGTGTCCTTATTCAGTAAGAGCGCCAAATATAGCGGCTATGATATAGTAACATTGGCGTTTATCACATTCATATTCTTCTTTTTTGGAGAAGCCTATCATGGCTTATAGGAGGGGTAAAACTTTGGCCAGTTAGCAAATCGGTTACCTGGAAATCAGAAATGAATGAAGAGTCTATGCAAAAAGGGCATTTTGCATGTGGATATTGCGAATTTTGTGAAAATACCATAGAAGGTGAAACATGGACTGTACCATTATCAGGACTCGACTATCTATGTGGTTTATGCTATAATGTGTCCTTGTGAAATGATATATATTGGTAGAACATCTAGGACCGTAGTTCATCTGAAGGAACACACATCCCGGTTAACTGCATGCCGAGGAGCTCCAATGGTGGATCATTGTTTGCAGAAAGTACATCAATTTCAAGATTTACATTGGCGAATAATTGCTCATGTCCCACAGACATGGAGAGGAGGAGATCGCCAAGCACGATTAAATTATTTAAGAACAATTTTGGATTTACACACTTCATGCTGTTGAGCCAACGGGCTTTAATCAGCAAGTAGACTGGTATACTCTTATTTAATTGGTCTATGATAGTGGGAGTGGCTATACTGAATGAATGAAAAAAACACAGAAGCCCTTTTGGGAATTAAATGATCAGACTTCCTAAATTCAGGAAAGTGTTTAGTCACTATTTAATAATGTTATCCTGATGCAGAAGAAAGTTATGCCTTTGAAACGCAGTAGCCGTAATCAGTAAATATTGAATGGCATCCAGCAGATAGTTTGAGAAAGCGTTGGATAAATTTCGAAAGGAAAAGTAACTTTCCATTTCATCCTGCTAGACCAGTCCAGACAAGCGGGTTGTGTTCCCCTTCCAGCAGATGTTGGAGACAGAGAAAATACTTCCAGAGCTCTGATTGGTTGAACTCTGGCAGGTACTGGCATACCCCTAGGGGTCCTCCTCAGTATTTTCTCTCTTCAATTTTATTCAATTTTATTATTTTTTTGCAGGGAGAGTTTCTGACTTCCTGGATCTCATGGAGGCGTATTTGCATGTTCCCATTCGACCAGAGCATCTACGGTACCTATGGTTCGTAGTTCCAGTGGGACACGTCTAGTTTCGGGCTCTACTGTTTGGGCTCACCACAGCTCCTCACATCTTCACCAAGATCATGGTGGTGGTCGCAGCCCGTTTGCGCACTCAGGGGATTCTGGTTCATCCCTACTTGGACATAAGAACATAAGAGATGCCATACTGGGTCAGACCAAGGTCCATCAAGCCCAGTATTCTGTTTCCAACAGTGGCCAATCTAGGTCATAAGTACCTAGCAGTTTCCCCAAAAGACATAGGTTCCTCAATGCTTGTAGTGAGTCAAGCAGTGATATCCTGGGTCCCTTTTAATAATGGTTTATGGACCTTTCCTCCAGGAACTTGTCCAAACCTTTTTTAAACCCAGCTACACTAACAGCCTTAACTGCATCCTCCGGTAACAAATTCCAGAGTTTTGATCTCACATTGAGTGAAAAACTATTCTCTTATTAGTCTTAAATAGGTTACCCTGTAGTTTCATTGCATGTCCTCTAGTCTTTTTATATTCTGATGACGTAAACAATCGATCCACTTTTACCCATTCCACTCCATTAATTTATAGATCTCTGTCGTATCTCCCCTCAGCCGTCTCTTTTCCAGGTTAAAGAGCCCTAACCTTTTTAGCCTCTCTTCATAGGAGTATCCTTCCATCCCCTTTACCATTTTGGTGGCTCTTCTCTGTACCTTTTCTAATAATGCTATATCCTTTTTAAGATATGGCGACTAGAACTGCATACAATATTCAAGGTGCGGTCGCACCATGGAACAAATCATAGATTGGAATGTATGTATTTAAAGGGAGATGGATAGATACAAGCTATATTGATTATAGTTTAATTAAATAGAACGTTTAAACACAGATGAATAGAGTGATGGGATTAACATCATATAAAAGGCACGTACAACAGCTAATCCGCATGAGAAGCTGACAGGCTCATAGAACAATTGCGACAAGGAATCAGCAACGCCTACAATCAAGGTAAAAAGAATATTGCAGTGTTTGGAGGTTTATGTTGTAGAGCACAAATTTAGATTATTATAAATAAGGAATGAAGAGATTGTGGTTATTAAGTGAGATTTCTATTTATTCTGTTACCAGTGCTTTCAAAAGAAACCACCTGAAGAAACGTCACAATAGTGAAACACATAAGGCGCTGAAACATGGCGTTGGGGACAACACACCAAAGTTAAGCACTGTTTCAGGTTTTGATTCAAGAAAAACAGTATGGTAGAGTTTAATAATGAAGTCTGAGTTATTCAAGACGTTATAACATTAAGTGACACAAAGGGTCATTGATGCAAGAGGGTGCATGAATATCAGACATGTTAAAGTCTGAATTAAAGCCCCATGTAAGTCAGAGACCTTTTTGCTTATAATTAACTTATTTATTACAATTTTCTGTAATGTTTAACTGTTTAAAAACAATTGAAACAACGTAACACCACAATCTCAAAGTTAAAATTAGAGCGCGAGACAATTTATAAATTAACAAGCTAATTTGCTCTGAAAAGTGACCGTATTAGTGGTTTGTTAATTGCACCATGGAACAATACAGAGGCATTATAATATCCTTTGTTTTATTTTCTGTTCCTTTCCTTATGATACCTAGCATGCTATTTGCTCTCTTGGCCGCTGCTTCACACTGGGCGGAGGGTTTTAACATGTTATCGATGATGACTCCTTAATATTTTTCCTCTGTGGTGGTTCCCAATGTGGAACCTTGCATCGTGTAACCATAGTTTGGGTTGTTCTTTCCTAGGTGCATAACTTTGCACTTGTCCACATTAAATTTCATCTGCCATTTGGATGCCCAGTCTTCCAATTTATCAAGCTCCTCTTGCAATTTTCCACAATCCTCGAAGCCATGCAGTGGGTCCTTGACCTTCTACGAAGTCTGGGATGGATGGTAAATGTGGCCAAATGCCACCTTGTCCCGTCTCAAAACTTGCTATGCTTGGGGGCTCGGTTCCTTCTCCAGGGCAGGGCAGGGTATTCTTGCCAGCACAGAGGTGCAGGAAGATACAGTATCAGATCCATTGATTTCTGTCGCAGTGGTCGCAGTTGGCATGGTCCTACCTGCAGGTTTTGGGATCCATAGCGTAGACACTGGATTTGGTGCCGTGGGCGAGGGCGCACAAGCGTCCATTAGAGGGTGCTGCTGTCCCGGTGGTGACCTCAAAGGCATTCTGAGTAGTTGGTTTGTCTGTCCACTACCAGTGCGCAGCAGCCTGTCATGGTGGTTGTCACAGGACAGCCTCGAAGGGAATGCTGCTAGAGCAGCCGGATTGTATCATGATCACAAAGGACGCCAGTCTCTTCGGCTGGGGGGCCCATTATTTGACACAGTTTGCCCAGGGTGTTTGGTCTCAGGACCAGACGCAATGTTTCATCAATCTGTTGGAGATGTGAGCGGTCTGCCTAGCGCTCCTGGTGTTCCAAGCCCTGGTACAGCATCAAGCCCCCACCATTGCCTACTCAATTGGCAGTGCGAAAAGGGCAACGCAAGTTTGGCAGAGGAGAATCTTGCCCAGCTGTCGGTGGCTCACTTGGCCGGCAGTGAAAATGTTCAAGCGGACTATCTAAGCAGGCATCAGATTGATTCGGGGTAGTGGTCCTTGGCAGACGAGGTCTTCTGCCAGTTGAAGTGCCATTGGGGCTTCAGTTATGGACCTCATGGTGTCAGCTGAGAACGCCAAGGTGGAGAGATTTTTCAGCAGGCGTAGGGAAAGGATGTTTGAGGGCCTAGACGCGTTGACTCAGTTGGCCGGAGGACAGCCTGTTCTATGCCTTTCCCCCATGGCCCCTCATAGGGCGTCTGATTCAGCAGATAAAGGTGCATGTGGAGCTAGTTCTTCTGGTGGTCCCGGATTGGCCGCGGTGACCATGATATATGGACCTGGTACGCCAGTCTCTGGCAACTGACGTCCCATGTTTTATCCAAGTTCTCTGACCTTGTTCTCTGTAAAACCAAACAGTTTTGTTGTTCTGGTCTGTTATATTGTGAACCGCGCTGATGCTGAATAGAGCGGTATATAAGAGCCTGTAATAAAATAAATAAATAAATAAAACTGCTTTTGAATACGGACCTGACTCTGGCAACTGTCGTTGAGGATGGACCTGTTATCACAGGGACCAGAGTTCATGCCTCAGGTGGATTGATTCCCGCTTATGGCTTGGCTCTTGAGAGGGCGGCCTTCAGGCACTGAGGGTATTCAGCACCCATAATTGCGACCCTGCTCAAGGCGCAGCAGAGGTCCACATCCTTGGCATACTTGCAAGTATGGAGAGTGTTTGAGGCCTGGTGTGTGGAGAGGCATTGCTGCCCCTTCACGGCCAAGATCCCGGAGGTCCTGGGATTTCTGTAGGCTGGGTTTGAGAAGGGTCTAGCCTTGAACTCCCTCAGGGTACAACTTGAGCTTTGGCATGCTATAGGGGTCACGTTCAAGAGGTCTCCTTGGTGGCCCATCCCAACATGGCCAGATTTCTCAGAGTGGTCAATCTTCTGAGACTGCCCTGATGCCCTGCTGTGTCCTCGTTGGATCTCAATGTGGTGCTGGAGCTTCTAATGGCAGCGCCATTTGAGCCACTGGTAGCAGCTTCGCTGAAGGACCTCGCCCTAAAAGTGGTGTTTCTGGTAGCAGTTTGTTCGGCCAGAAGAATTTCCGAGCTGCATTCCTTATCCTGTCGTGAGCCCTATCTCCTGCTGGCAAAGGACAGAGAGGTGTTGTGAACGGTGCCTGCCTTTTTGCCAAAAGTGGTTTCACCATTCCATCTCAATCAGACCGTGGTCCTCCCTGGTTTTCTCTCGGGGGCAGGATAATAGTCTCCGTGCTTTAGATGCCTAGAGAGCGCTACGGCGCTACTTGAGTTACAGAGCTGTCCCAGAAGTCTGGGGGTCCCCAAAAGGGAGAACAGATCATCAAAGAGAAGTGGCCTCAAAGGCTTCCATTGCCCACTGGCTGAAGGAGGCAATTACCTTGGTCTATCTACTGAAGGGCAAAACAGTGCTTCCAGGGCTGAGGGTGCATTCCACAAGAGCGCAGGCAGCGTCCTGGGCAGAATGTGATCTGGTTCCTCTGGCAGAGATTTGTCGGGCAGCTACTTGGGTGTTGCTGCATATCTTTGTGTGTTGTCATAAGCTAGATCTGCAGGCACGTTCAGAGGCATGTTTTGGAGACTGGGCTTGCCGGTCCCACCCGGGTTTGAGTACTGCTCTGGTACATCTCAGGAGTCTGTATTGGACTGTATGGGTGCTATGGAAGGTGAAATTAGACTTGCCTGCTAATTTTCTTTCCATTAAGACCTACAGTCCATCTCGTTGGTGGCAAGCCTGTTTTCAGAGGTTCAGCTATTAGGGGACAAGGCGCTCTCTTCGCAGCAGAGGAAAAAGTTCTCGTCAGGTTGAAGGGTTCAGTCTCGGGTGCTGGATGAGAGCTAGGAGTGACCTTGGACCTCTTGGGCTGCTTGTCATCACAAGTCTGTGAGCTAGTTGTATATAGTTGCCCTTCTGTGTGTTTGTTGGCTTGTTAGTTCTGCTTTGACATGGGAATACTGGCTTGGTGGGAGGAGTGTTGCTTCTTATATAGAGACATCACCAAAAACTAGCATTCTCAGTCTCCATCTGCTGGAATAGAGAGACAACCCAGAAGTCTGGATTGGACTGTAGGTAATAATGGAAAGAAAATTAGCAGGTAAGTCTAATTTCACCTTAAACATTGAGACCTATTGAATATAGTGGCCTTAAGAAAAACAAAGTCCAACAAATATCCATATTGATTAATGGTGGGCACTTTAAGAACTAAATATACAGGTTTGGTTTGATATTACTGGAGTGGAATTATATAATCCTGTATAAGGTCCAAGAGGTGGCTGCATACTTTAACCAGGTATTATTGACTTGATGTCCAGGCAGCAGGAGATGCTCAGTTTGGGACTGTGGTTCTTCACACTGGCCTTGCAGAATCCTATCAGGGATGAGCACTGCTTTGGTACATCCCATACGTAATTGGACTAGCCTGGAGGAACGATTAGGAAGGCGAAATTAGACCTTACCTGCTAATTGTGTGTGTTTGGGGTTTTTTAGTTCCTCCAGGCCGGTCCAGGGCCCTCCCTATTGCTTATTCGTTCTATCTCATGTAAGCAAGCTCAGCTGAATGGGGGCTCATAGGTATCGGTAAGGATTTATGCAAAGAAGTACAGCACTGCTAGGGAGACTTGGTCCCTTCCAGGTTGGTGTTCTGGCGAAGAGGCTCCTTGTCACACATCTTGTCCTTTCTCTGTATATAGTGTATAATGTAGTCTGCAGTTCTGCTTCCAGAGCAGGTAGAATGTGGCGGTGTTTAGGTTTGCTGGTCTAACTGCTTTGTCAGTGGGAGGCTGAGGTCTGGAGCTGCATGGGGGTGCTCTTGTATCGGTGACTATCCCGATGCTGACTGGTCTGGATGATCTCGAGGAAAGACAGTTAGCAGGTAAGGTCTAATTTTGCCTTTTTTAGAAGAACGAGCAAGGTAGCATGTTCTGTCTCTGAAGCTTGCAGAACGATAGGTAGATTCAAATCTCCCATTACTACAACTGTTTTTAGAGCCCTGAGAGCAACCATATTTCAATTCTTGCTGAGGCAAATAAAATACTGGTGGTGTAGTCTCCCCTCGAATTTTCAGCCTACCCTTAAGTGCCATTTCTGTCCTTTTGAGGAAAATTTATAAAATTCAAGATTTTTATATGTAAACATTTCCATATTCTCTATTTTATTATGTAGCAAAATATTATCTTTTAATCAGCATTGCCTCATACTGCAATAGTTTCCAACCTCAAATCCACCACCTCCCTCTTAGGGCTAATCTCCTAAAGCCCATACTCTTGTTGAAGTACCTTGCCAGTTAAAGCCTGGATTTGAGAGTGAAGCCGGGTAAGTTGTCTAGAGAGTAACTTACCCAGCCGTTCAATCATAGTCCAGTCCAGGTCAAATCCAATGATAGACCCTCCGGACAAGGAAGTGTAAACTCCAAAGCAAGTTCATTGTTGCTACTGTCTTGAATCCTCTTCCACACTCCAACTTTATCTGCTGGGACCTGCATACTGGTGTCCTTGGGAGGCATCACACACTGAATACTGGATTCTGTGAGGGAGAGACCTAGGTCTCACCCTTTCTCTCCACATAATGCAGACATTCTAGGGGAGGAAAAACAAGCATGTAGCATGTAGTAGTTGCCATCTTGCCCATAGCAACAATATTAATTCTAAGATGTAAGTATATGAGGGCATTGGTGTATGTTGAAGCCCATCATAATCAAGGTTTCATAAAGAGTACTTTGACCAGTGTCTTCACACATCATTTGCCCTCTGTCACTTTAACATATTGAGCAAATTAACTCAAAGTCAAATATTTGATAATCTGTGTCCTTGGATTCTATCTTGTGGAGACTTCTCATATCTTCCATACTGGAACTATTTCTCTCCAATGTTTCTGGGTTAAAAGTGTAGATGAGACTCTGCAAGTAACCAAGTCAAGTTGGCAGAGTCATTGTGGCATTTTCTAAGATTGTAGATGCAGTAAAATAAGTCTATGGCAGCTCATGAAGGAGGACTGGAGGCCATCCTTTGGCAGGATGGATGCCAAAGCAGCCCATCAAAGTTGCCGGAGACAGGTAATGATGAGGCAATCCAGGTGCCTGTTCTCATTACCGGGGGAGCAGACTGATTTTGTAGTTCTTTATTCACTCACAAAATGAAAACTGTCCAATTAGAAGCAGCCTAATGCATGAAGAAAAAGGTTGACTTGGAACTTTAAGCAAGTGGACTATTTGTGGGAATAGGGGAAAGTTGTTGGATTGTGCGCAGTTTTACTTATTTCATTATGTCATCTAATGTCTATGGAATAGCTTTGATTCATCAGAAACTGTACCAATATTATCTCTGCAGGAGACCTATGGGCATGCCATTCACTGAAACTCCAAGTATAAATGGTTCTGGAGCTGAATGACCATGGCATGTAGGTTGGTGGCTTCTGTGCTCCATTTCCACTCAGGACAGAGCTGGTCTTTCAGCAGAGTGTCTGTTCCATTAGTTGAAGGGGAGGGATGCTGAAATTAAGGCGTTAACCAAACTATAGTACTATATTAGGAGACATGGTGCATTATTTTGACCTATGCTGTTGAAACATAGAAACATGATGACAGAAAAAGACCACATGGCCTATCTAGTCTGTCCTTCCATATCAACAACTACAACAGTCCACTTTTTACCTTTAGAGATCCTCTGTGTTGGTCCCATGCTTTTTTGAATTCAGTTACTGCCCTCATCTCTACCATCTCCACTGGGAGACTATTCCATGGATCCACTACTCTTTCCGTAAAGAAATATTTCCGCATATCACTCCTGAATCTATCTCCCTTCACCCTCATCCCATGTCCCCTTGTAGCAGAACTTGCTTGCAATTGAAAGAGGCTCTCTCCATGAACATTTATGCCACGGAGGTATTTAAACATCTCAATCATATCACCTCTATCCGGCCTTTCCTTTAAGGTGTCCTTATTAAGATCCTTAAGTCTGTCCTCATATGCTTTATAATGAAGCCCTCTAATCATTTTAGTAGCCACCCTCTGCACCGACTCCATCCTGTTCACATCCTATTGAAGGTGCGGCCTCCAGAATTGCACACTATACTCCAAATGAGGTCTCACCAAAGACTTATACAGAGGCATTATCACCTCCTTTTTTCTGCTAGCCATTCCTCTCCGTATGCACCCAAGCATCCTTCTAGCTTTTGCCGTCGCCTTTTCTACCTGTTTAGCTACTTTAAGATCATCAGACACAACCACGCCCAGGTCCCGCTCTTCTTTAGTGGACAAAAGTACTTCACCTCCTATACTGTAGTGCTCCCTTGGATTGCTGCAGCCCAAATGCATGACCTTACATTTTTTAACATTAAATCCCAGCTGCCAAATTCTAGACCATTCTTCAAGCTTAGCTAGATCTCTCCTCATGTTATCTACACCTTCCTGGGTGTCTACTATATTGCAGATTTTGGTATCATCTGCAAAGAGGCAAACCTTACCCGACAGCCCTTCCGCTATATCACTAACAAAGATGTTAAAAAGAATCGGACCAAGGACAGATCCCTGGGGCACACCACTGGTAACATCCTTCTCCTCAGAGTGAGCTCCATTTACTTGTACTCTGTCGCCTCCCACCCAACCAATTTCTAACCCAAGCAGTAACTTTAGGGTCCATCCCTAGGGTGCTCAGTTTGTTTATAAGTCGCCTGTGAGGAACAGTGTCAAAGGCTTTACTGAAATCTAAATACACCACATCTAGAGCTCTCCCTCAGTCCAACTCCCTGGTCACCCAGTCAAAGAAATCTATCAGATTTGTCTGACAAGACCTGCCTCTGTTGAATCCATGCTGCCTCGGATCTTGTAATCCGCTGGACTCCAGAAACCTCTCTATTTTCTCTTTCAGTAGCGTTTCCAATAATTTACTCACCACCGAAGTTAAACTAACCGGCCTGTAGTTTTCAACCACATCCTTACTTCCGCTTTTGTGTAAAGGCACCACATGAGAGTCTCTCCAGTCCTTTGGCACCACTCCCGACTCCGAGACATTGAAAAGGTCAGTCAGTGGAGTTGCTAGAACGTCCCCAAGTTCCCTCAGTATTCTAGGGTGTATCCTATCCGGTCCCATCGCTTTGTCTACTTTAAGTTGAGCTAGTTTCTCACGAACACAGTCTTCTGAAAATTGTTCAAGATGTCCCTCGCTTCTGTTCCTATTTGTGGGTGTTTTCTGAGGTTCTGCTCCTGGTTCTTCATTTGTGAACACAGAACAAAAATATTTGTTAAGCAATTCTGCTTTATCCTTATCAGCTTCTACATATTCGCCCCCTGCACCCTTGAGTCTGACAATACCACTTTTGCCCTTCCTCTTCTCACTAATATATCTGAAATTGAATTAATCACCAGTTCTGAATACACCGTTAACCTGGAGGAGCTTTGCACTGTTTACATGGTCTACAAGAAGATGTTTTTCTCTGGGTGAGAAACTGGTGCCTGCTGCTCCTGCACCATATAAACTTTTCAGATTTTTTTTAACTGTTTATTTGTGCATGTAACTTGGGTGAGAGTGCAAGTTTCATGGTCTTCCCGAATTTGAGATGAAATGTATGTGACTTTAGATAGCCTTAATCTACCAGCTAATGTTGAAGAGAGGAATAGCTGAGCTCTTCCACTGCCTCCTTACTATTTTCTGAAGCACACGACTAGACCTGTGGCTTTGTAGGAGGATGGGAGGTGCTGTCAGTTGAGCTTGGAAATGGGATTTAGGGGTGCAGTGTAGAGCTTAGGTTAGAAAGAGATGAGATTTTGCAGTGCTTGAACAGGAAATCTGTTTCTGAACTCTCATTTGCAAGCCCTGATTTTGGTGTGGTCCCTGCCTTCATCTCTGATTCATCCTGTACTTCAAATCTCTACCTCAAGTTATTTACAGCATATTTTGGCTTATTCTGTCATGGATCCACTCCCCCCCCCCTTTTTTTTTTTAAAGACCTAGAAGACACTGTAGCATTATACATTATGGCTTGGGTATTAATAGTACCTACTGTTCAAAGGTTACACTTTGTATAGACCACTTCTAACTAGCAAATTGACAATAAGCTAAAAATCCTAAATGATCTATGAGATTTCTATTACATCCATAACTTTGCTTTTAAAATATCACTGGGTAGCTACTGGTTTAAGAGAATGACCAACAGTGTACAGTAAAGTTGTACTTTCCTGCACCCAGGTGCTTTCTTAAAGAAGAAAGGTTAAGTAAAGTTAGACTTGGTTAGTGTTTTGGGTGAAGGTTAAGGGACTCTCCTATAATCTTTAATGTGGTTTATGACAGGAGTGTGGAGTATTGATTGTATCTGCAGATACTAGAAAGAGATGGATATTTGCTGTGGTAGAAAATGCATGGTTAGGTGAGGTGCTTAATTTTAGAGCTCTTTGCATGGATTATGAATGTCTCTCTAAAATCTGGTAGACTAAGGAGCACATGCTCAAACAGATGGAGGGTAAATCCGTTTCATGCAAGTTCAGTCTTTTTAAGATGTGCTTTTCAGAGAAGTAATTTAAAAATTGTCTGGTTAATATGAATTAAACAGAGATGCAGAAACGGAATTAGCGAATATCAAGAACACTCATAAGGTTAGACTGAAAGACCAAAGGTTTTGTTTAGTCTGCAAACTATACTAGGTTTATTCCAGCCTTGGAAAGTGGATGTAGGATGGGGCCCTCATGTTAGTCTCAATTCTTATTATAGGGTTGGGAGATCTTTCGGAGAGGGATGAGTAGAAAATCAAGCTTGACTTTATGCAAGGGCCTTTTTACAAAAGAGGTTAAGCCTAAACAATCAGGAGTAAATTACTGTGTCAAAAAAAAAGAAACTAACCATTACCACTGACTTTATTGAAACCAGTTTAAGTGTGGTATGGTTTTCGCCCCCCCCCCCCCCCACACTTTTTTTTTGCCTCTTAGGGCCAAATGTAATAAGAGCCCCCATTGATAACGGATGCCAGAAATGTATTTGTCAGATGAGACCTTTTGGATTGCAGATGCATATAAAAGTTGGCCTTGTAGAATCATGAACTTCCCAGTCTTCATGTAGTTATTTATTTGTATCTATATTACATGTTCCTTCCAAATGGAAATCCTGATGGTACTGGACTCCTGATGTTTTGTTCCTTATTTCAGAAATGCGTATCTCTCCATCTGTATGATGTAAAACTTTCAGGTGTTGTAATCTCTACAGTATAAGCAAATCATTTGGCAGAGTCTGAAGTCCAGGTTCGCACCTTAACCTTTTTCCCTGTTGGCTTATGATGGATGTATTTTAGTTCTTGATATTAACTAGATTATGAGAAGATTTGTTCAGAAGGAAGCAGATCACCTGTTAGAATCATGCCTAACCAAGGGAAGTAGAGCATGGAAAAAACTGGCGAAGCCTTATGTTAAGCCACTAGTCCAAATCCATTTGAGCTGGGTAGTGAGTGGAAGCTTCTTGGTCACTTATTTGAAATAAGTTGCTCATTGTGGTCTATTTACTAGCTTGTTTGTGTCAACCTTCATTGGCTGTCTTGCCAGAGGTATTTGGGGTTGCTTACATATGCAGACTGAATCATCTTTAGAGGATATATCCCTCTGGAGGCCTGCTGGCAGGACCACGTGTGGAAAAGATTTGTGCTGCTGTTGCTACTTACGATTAAAGGAAAAGACTTTGAGTTCTACCACTGCCAATTAAACACCTTTCAGAAGCACTAACAATGTTTGGGAAAGCAGTTGCTGCAGTTTTCTCCAGACTTTACTGCTTTTGCCTGCTGAGACTGTGTAGGTAGCATCTTTAAAGCAAATGCTAGTGACCGACTGTAGAAAGGCTGTTCATTGTGGCAATATATTATGGAAGTGATGTTATAAGAACAGCTGAATATGTAACAAATAATTTCCATGACTCTGCAATCTAAACCTGTATCCATATGGTGTTAAGACATTTTGTATTATATGGACAGATTGTAATCTATGAGGAATGTTACACTAGTCCCATCGAAGTGAGATGCTGAAGGTATCTTAATTGAACAGTTTTCCTGTTTTTATACCCATACAAGCCTATATTAGGCTGCTGTGTACAAAGGGGTGTGATGTCTGTTCAACCTGAGCTCTGTGGACTGTCTTGTGTGTGCACCTTTTTGTTTTGAAGGAGATTGTGCTCTGCATGGGTGCGTTCTACGTCTTCCCAAAAGCCATAGAACCTTGTGCGTCTTTGACATCATCTCACCTAAAAGATAATAGGAATATCCATATTGTTCTTCCATCTTTGTTGTACCATTTTTTTTATTATGGATTTATATATGAAATTATAAACACATACTTGAAAACTAGTTGTTGTAATTATTCTTTTGGGGGAGGGGGAATGGTTGGTTAGGGGGCTGGGTGGCAGAGTAGTAACTTGGAGCCAGACAGAACTACTCAGGCGCCAGATCTGGAAAAAGACTCATCTCCCCCTCCCCAATTTGTAAACTGTCCAAACAGCTGGCTTCTAGCATATTAAAAATAAAATAGATGACCTAGGACTGGTTCCATTCTAGTAGACCTGCAGTTGCAAGGTATCTGGTCTCTGAGTGAAAAGAAATGGTCTATGTGCTAGCAGAGTGAAGTTCAGTGTCTGAAGAGAGTGTTCTGCATGAATATTCCCACAAGATTAGTTTATTAAATTTACAGATTGCATAATTGCCAAGGCTGATCGAAGTGGTGAACAGTAGCGTGTGCACATAAAATTGAAAATAATACACCTAAATAATGCACCCCCCACATGCGTGCACACAATCTCTCTCTACCATACCCCTGTAGCCCTTACTAAAACTTAGTTCCTAGGGCAACATCCAAAGATGCATCTAAGCAAATGTGCTTTTTGTTGATGAAACCTGGCTAATTTCCTATTTCAATATTTCTAGTAAGGCATTCTCCAGGAACAAGCAGGAAGTCGGTCCTCGCATATGGGTGATGCCAACAGAGCCCGCACGGAACAAATCACCAGCTTTCAAAGAAAGCCTTTGGGAATTGCTACCACGCAGGCGTGGGCCCCTTCCCGCCCAAGAGTGCCATCTTGCTCATTCTCCTTTTTTCCACAGAGCCCATCAGACATAGTCTGCAGTGTCCCGGGAAAAGTTGATTTTTTTTTTTCTTCGTGCCTTTTAGTTTCAGCGGTCCAACACCGGTACTTTTCCCACCTCCGGCCTCAGTACCTTGGTATTGGGCTGGTCCCTCTGTTTTGTTTCACTTTTTCTTTTTGAGGCGTCTTCGTGCCCTTTTTTCCCTTGCTGGCAGCCCGAAGGGTCTTTGACCTTGCTTGGGTCCTTTTTCTCCCAATGGCTACCAGTGGGTTCAAGAAATGCGATTGGTGTGGGAAAATTATGTCCCTCACCGATATCCATGACTGTTGCCTTCGGTGCCTCGGTCCGAACCACAACCCAACGGGCCTTGAGGAGCCGCCAGCAGCAGCACGATAAGATTTTTCCTGACCTCCCTGGGCCCTTAGATATGCAGCAACATGGATTCCACATCAACCATGGGGTAAAAACCCTATTAATCTCCCTAACAGACAGACTTATCAAGGGCATGAAAAACAAGGCTGCATTCTCATCTTTTTGGACATTGCAGCAGCATTCGACACCATATGCCATGCCCACCTCCTGCAGAGTCTATTCAATATATGAATCTGTGACTGCCCTAGAATGGTTTTGTTCATATCTCACAAATAGCAGCTAGTATGTGCAAATTGATCAAAAATCTTCCAACCAAATCACTCATACAAGGAATCCCTCAAGACTCTTCCCTTTCAGCATTATTATTTAACATCTATATATAGCCAGTCTGTGACATCATAAACATATATAATGTCTACTACCACCTGTATGCAGATGATATCATGATATATGCTCCCTTTACCACCACAAACGCAAACTACTCACCAATCGCTTCAATGCCATAAACCTTTGGCTATCAGAACACATGCAATATCAACTTCAAGAAGACAGAGGTCCTCATTACTCACCAGAAATCAATCCTTTCTTCTCCCCCAAAGTCATTAAAGGTTGATAATGCCATCTTAGAGATTAAAGAAGAAATGAAATACCTTGTCATCACCATTGACCACTTAACTATTTTACAGGGAACATGTGCTATGGAGGGTTATCTCCAAGTTATAATACCCTGTTCAATGTAATTTCAGTTTATTCAATGTAAACCGCACTGATGCAGAATAGCGCGGTATATAAGAGAATGTAAATAAATAAAATCTCATATTTCAACCACATATAAAAAAAGTATGGAAATGGATAAAAGGGGCAACATTTGGAAAGCGATGTGTATAAATGCCCACAGCATGGGAAATAAAATCCCAGATGTTGAATCTTTAATGGGAGAGGCTGACTTAGATTTAGTGGCAGTTACAGAAACATGGTTCACAGAAAACCATGACTGTGATGTAACTATACCAGGCTATACTTTATTCAGAAAGGACCAGGGTAGGAAGAAGGGGAGGAGAAGTGGCACTATATGTGTAAAAAAAAAAAAAAAAAAAAAATATATATATATTAAAGCTTTGGAACGACAGAGCTTAAAAGGGAAAGAGGAGGCACTTGTAGGTAAGTAGGAAATGGATAGGGAGCCAGCAAAGTGACTTGAGAAGAGAGGTTACATGAGCATAACACTGACAGAAGATAAGCCATGCAGCTGAGTTTTGAACAGATAGAAGGGGAGAAAAATGATTCAGAAGGAGACCAGTGATGAGCATTTACGATAGTCAAGATGGGAGGTGACTGGTTAGTGGATGAGGGTCTTAGTAGTCTGTCTAGAAAGGAAGGGACAAATTTTGCCAATGTTATAGAGAAAGAAGTGACAAGTTTTAACTATCTGTTGGATGTGTGCAGAGAAAGAGAGTCAAAGATAAACCCCCATGGTTGCAAACTAAGGAAACGGGGAGGAGTGTAGTGTTATCCACAGAAATAGAGAAGGGAGGAAGGGGGCAGGTAGGTTTAGCAGAAAGATAAGGAGCTCAATTTTGGCCATGTTCACTTTCAGACGGTGGTGAGACAACCAGGCAACAATGTTAGATAAGAAGGCAGAGATCTGGGCCTGGATTCCTGGAGAGATTTCAGGCGCAGAAAGGGAACTTTAAAACTACAGCGTGCCTGAGATCTGGTCTTTCTTCACCTCCAGCTGATCAGTATCATGGGAGAGCAGGACTGGTAATCTCCTCCCTGCCCACCGACAACCAGGCCAATCGACTGAAGAGTAGCAGCTGTCCTGGGAACTTTAAAACTACAGCATGCCTTGGCGGGCCTGCACCTGTGGGCCTCACCAAAGGGCCCTTAGGCAAGGAACATTAGGCGATAACTGAGCAACAATCAAATTTCTCTCAACTTAATTGCTTTCCACAGCAGACGAATCCTCCGAACTGCCCGGGCAAGAACAGAATACCTCCCTGCTCATAGCCGTAACAATGTCTGTCAAAACCATTGTCTGCTCAATATTACTGTCTATCTTGTGAGTACAAAAGTTCTCTCCTTTTGATATTTAACATTCTATCTTATAGTGAATGTCACAAGTAAGCAGATTTTTTTCTTACTGGGCCCGCTGCCTCATGTTTTCAAACGCACCACTCTCGAATATATCGCTCTTTATTTTATTGTAACTTTATTCCCATGCTAGATCCAATAATTGCTATTATTGATTCATGCTAATGCCATTGCATTTTGACAATGACACCCTGTTCTCTTCCTCAGTACAGCCCCATTGCTATAGAACTGCATTGTGTCTTTAAACAATATTACTTATGCAAATATCTCTGCCCCTGTAATTACATTGGTTTCACTAACTGGTGTCTCTAACCTCAACACTGAGCTGTCGTTCCCCCCTCCCCCCCCCCCCCCCGTAGTGCTGCTAATACACAATAAGACTTTGAGCCTCCCAACCCAAACTTGCCCCATTCAAGGTAACTTACCCTACCTCAGCAATATGGATAAGAAAAAAGCATTCTGGATAAACTGTATCATTTACATCCTAATCTGCTCCATATTACTCAATTATGCATTCAACCCCTCATACAACCAACTCATTCCCACCATCCATTCCCCCATCAGGCACTCCCCCACACATTTTAAACATTTTCACACTACCACACCGAACTTCAACAGACATATCAATATTCAACTCACAGCAAACCTCCCACCATTCCCAAACATAACCACGCCGAGACATACAAATTTGAAATGTTACCTCATTAATGCAAGGTCAATAAGAAATAAAATACCACTTTTTCAAGACCTACTAACTGACCACAATCCTGATCTGGATTGCATAACCGAGACTTGGCTCTCGGACTCTGACTCAGTTTTAATTAACCAGCTGAAAGCACCAGGTTATGACATCTTTCACTCACAGATCCTCAAGAAGAGGAGAGGGAGTCCTCATAATTATAAAGGATGACCTTAAAGCATCACTAAAGACCTCAAACAACATGGAGGACATAGATACGCTTACTATAAAAACTGAATGTTTCTACCTTTGTCTAGCATACCATCCCCCTAACTCAAAACCTGACAATATGGACATTCTGAGATATTATGCACCTCCACTGACAACCATCCACTAGTACTCTTGGGTGATCTCAATCTTGCATCATTACAACACAATTGTAGGTCCGTGTTTCTATCCTCCATAGATGATATGGATTTCCACCAAATAATTGGCACCAGAACTCATGTCAAGGGAAACACACTCGGTCTTGTGTTTCTACCTAAAGTAATCCATAATGTCTACAACCCAATGACTCTAGAGGTTTAACCTGTCCCTTGGTCTGACCATCACCTCATAAAACTCCAACTCCCCTCGCACGACTCCCATGTGCCCAAAACCCACATACACACTCCAACACACAAGATTCAAGATATTCACAAAGAATTTCTTGAACCAAATAACTCAACAACTAATCCCAGACCCAACAAACCTAGATGAAGCCATAATAACCTGGAATAACACTATTGCCAATGCAACAGTCTTACATACACACCATCCTCCTAACACAAGTAAAGCGCTGCATGGTTCAGACCTGAACTTAAACGTCAAAAATGTGATCTGCACAAAAGTGAGTGCAAATGGTGCTACACAAAATCTGCAGAATGTCAATCATATATGGCCAAGCTAAAGCACTACAGAGAATACCCTAAACTCCATAAAGAAGGAATACTATTCCACCATCCTAGCAAAATCCCTCAATCGCCCAAGAGAGCTTTTTGATATTATAAAATCTCTTACTAACAATATCTCAAACCAAGACACACGTCAACCTGTCATAGATCTCCATGTCCTACCTAACTATTATAAGGACAAACTAAAATGCCAAGTCTTATCCATAAATACTCATTCCAGACCACTTTCAACACCAAACGCCTCCTGGTCCACATTCTCCTCTATTTCAAAGGATGCCCTTGTGAACATCGTTTCTAAAATAAACACAACAACTTCCTACTCGACCCTTGTCCAGTTAACTGGATAAAAGCAACAAAAATGGAACTTACTCTTCTCGTCCTCCCAAAGTTAACCTCTCTCCCCAACATGGTTATTCTCCCCCTCCCCCTTGAAATATGCAATAATACATCCTATTCTCAAAAACAATAGCATAGATAAAAATATTCCCACTTCATATAGACCCATATCCAGCCTGCCATTCATGGCCAAACTAATAGAGACATCTGTACAAATCCAGCTTCAGGATCATATTGACACCTTCACATCTCTAAATGGAACACCAATATGGCTTTCGTCCATACCACAGTGTAGAGACTCTCCTCACCATCCTGTTTGATCGTCTCATTTGTGGTGGGACAACCCCAAAACAGTGTTCCTCCTCCTATTCCTAGACATTACCGCAGTGTTCAACAATATTAACTACATCATTATGCTCTCTAGGTTACAACAAATAGGCATAAAGGATACCGTACTGCAATGGTTCAACTCCTTTCTTATGGGTAGAACGCAACAGAATGAAACAACATATATCTGACCCATACAACCAAGAACAAGGTCTACCTCAAGGCTCTGCCCTCTCTGCCCTATTATTTAACATTTATCTCCAGCCTGTTTGAGCAATCTTCAAGAGCTTTACAGAGGTAGCAGAACAGCTATCCTCTCACAACCTCATGATCAATTTCAATAAAACCAAAGCTCTCTACATTACAAGGATCCAAAATGTTACCCCTCCATCTTCCATCAGGATTCAAGGCTCAAATATCACTGTCAAAAACGAGGTAAAATACCTCTAAGTCACTCTGGACCGTTCACTAAATATGCTTACACACATAAAACTAACAGCCAGTAAAATATACTATAAACTCAGAATGTTAAAACAACTTTGCCCCCTTCTTCACCCATTAGACTTTAAATCTGTCATCAATGCTATTATAAACACCCCACTTTGATTTTTGCAACTCTGTCCTGCAAGCTCTGTCCTTGCAACTCTGTCCTACCTAAGCAAACATTAAGACAGCTCCAAACGGCACATGTCGCTGCCAGGATAACAATGAATGCCAATCCAATAGAACACATCACCCCTTTACTATACAAGCTACACTGGCTTTCAATCCAGAGCCAGGTACACTATAAAATACTCATAGCTACATTCAAGTTGATCAACGACATCGTCCCCTCATACCTCTCCACACTCATTGCCAAGGAAATAAACACTTGTACGCAACATGATTGTAATAAAAACAAACTTGCAACTCCATTAGATTTCAGGACATCTAAAAAAAATTTAAGAACATAAGATATGCCATACTGGGTCAGACTAAGGTCCATCAAGCCCAGTATCCTGTTTCCAACAGTGGCCAATCTAGGTCATAACTACCAAGTAGGTTCCCCAAAAGACATAGGTTCCTCAATGCTTGTATCGGGTCAAGCAATGATATACAGGGTCCCTTTTAATAATGGTTTATGGACCTTTCCTCCAGGAACTTGTCCAAACCTTTTTTTAAACCCAGCTACACTAGCAACTTTTATTACATCCTCCGGTAACAAATTCCAGAGTTTGATTACACGTTGAGTGAAAAAATATTTTCTCTTATTAGTCTTAAATAGGTTACCCTGTAGCTTCATTGCATGTCCCCTAGTCTTTTTATATTTTGATGACATAAACAATCGATCTACATTTACCCGTTCCACTCCGTTCATTAATTTATAGTCCTCTACCATATCTCCCCTCAGCCGTCTCTTTTCCAAATGACCAGTAACAGAGCATTCTCCCACTTCTTTCCTGCCCTATGGAATAAGCCCCGGGACAACCTAAGAGATATAAATGACATCCTCATATTCCATAAAAAAAAAATTAAAACCCATCTATTTATACAACACTTTGGAAACCACAACGAACCCAATGATCCTGACCCTACCTTTTCCATCACATAATTTTGGATGTACTTTCTCTCAAAATGCATTTCCCAAATGCATCCTGGTGCTAGTTGCAGTCCATCTACAGTATTTAACTTAGATTTACATAGTTCTTTTTTTGACTGTATTTAATAATGTTATTGTATATTCTAAAATGTTCCATGTAATTGAATAGTACAAAAACAGTACATATTCAAAGGTGGTTTAGCTGTAAACCACATTTGTTCTACTGGAAAATGCAGTATAAAAATTTCTAATAAATAAAAATAGATCTGTGAGTCATCAGCATAAAGATGGTACTGAAAACCATTGGAGGAAATAAGTGCACCAATGGACTGAGTATAGATAGATGAAAGGAGAGGTCCCAAGAGAGAGTCCTGAGGTATGCCAACTGAAAATGGGATGGCAGTAGAGGAGGATCCACTAGAACATACACTAAAAGTGTGATGGGAGAGAGAAGAAAAAAAAACCGGACAGAACAGAGCCCCTAAATCCAAGTGAGGACAGGGTATTGAGAAGAAGGTGGTGATCAATGGTGTCAAGGATTAGAATAGAGTAGAGGCTTTTGGATTTGATGAGGAACAGGTCACGAACAAAAGCTAGCTTGCAGTGGATCCAGAAGGGCTTGAGAGGAAAGAAAGTTCAGACAGCAGTGGTGAACCGCTCAATCTCCAGGAACAAGCAGGAATGAGTCTTCACCTATGGGTATCGTCGGTACTGACGGAGCCTGCGCAGGGACGCTCCCCAGCGTCCAGAAAGAAAGCTTTCGGGAGCATCCCACAGCGCCTGCGCGCTGTCTTCCCGCCTTTCCTAACCGCCTCTCTCCAGTTCTTCTTTTTCGCGGAGCCAGCAGGTCGTGTTCCTGTCACCGCTGAAGAAGAACTTTATTTTTCTTTATTTCTTTGGTCACGCGTCTGCCTTCTTCGACGTCGGACCGGTACCGCTGGTCTTTTCTTCTTTCTTCTTTAAAAAAAAAAAAAAAACCTACCGTTTCCCACTTCTGTGCATTTTTTCCTTTTGGGCCTTAGGCCTAGAAAACTTTTCCTCATGGAAAAGCCCGCTTCTGGGTTTAAAATGTGCACGAAGTGCAGCGGTATTCTTTCTATAACTGACACCCATGACTGGTGTCTATAAAATGTTTGGGTCCTGACCACTCCATCACCGATTGTGAGTCCTGTTCCATGATGTCTAAAAGAGGTCGACAGAATCGAGCGGCCAAGCTCAGTACCCTGTTTACCTCTGATGCAGCTTCGGTGGCATCGACATCTTCCAGGGCTGCTTCTTCCTCCCATGGATCTCAGGTAACCAAACATAAGTCCAGCCGGTCCTCGAAGGGTAAATCTCCCTCTAAGTATCGAGATGCCTCCGGGCTTGCTCTCGAGGATCCTGCACTGGCAAAATTACCCCGGCGGGAAGCTCCGGCTTCCAAAGCTTCATCTATGGGGTCACAGGTTGACATCGATGGCGTGGCCTCAACCGATCACCTGTTGCCATGTTCTGGGGTACTGGTGGTTTCCACTGGTACCGACATCCAGACATTGGTTGCATCGATGGATCAGAATATTCTGACCATGCAGCGTGCCATTACGGCATTCATACAAGCTACGACGCCTCCGGTACCGCAACAAACTCCGTTGTCGGTACCAGTTCCGGCACCGATATCAGTTCCGGTGCCGGTACCGATTGCATCGACATCGGCTTCGGTGTCGACTGCAGCGGTACCCTGTTCTGTGATGCCCATCGGTACCGAATCGGTACCGATCACTCCCGATGTCGATACCACTCGGTACGCGTATCGGGCTCTGCAAGAGCATCCAGACAGGCGATACTTCGATTCCTCCGAAGACTCTGATGAATCAGAGGCTTCTGTCAAAGCATCGGTGCTCCTTCCTCAGGAGCCCTCTTCTCCAAAAAGAAGAATGTCTCCTCCAGAAGACTTGTCTTTTCAAGACTTCATTAGGGAAGTGGCCAGGGGCCTCTCTATTTCAGTGGCCCCTGAACCAGAGCCTAGAGCCAAGAAATTGGATATTTTACTATATCCTAAGGCTCCTAAAGAGGCAGCTACTTTACGAATTCATGAGATCCTTTATGATCACATGTTGGGCATATGGGAGACACCTCTTACTACCTCCCCTCATTCTCGCAGGTTGGACACCATGTACCATGTTCCTCCTTGTCCTGGCTTTCATAAGACTCAGCTTCCTCACCACTCTATTGTGGTGGTGTCTGCTATGAAGAAGATAAAGAGTGCAAAAAGACACTTATCTAATCCTCCAGGAAGAGAATGCAGAACCTTGGATGCTTTTGGCCGGAGAATCTTCCAGGCCAATATGCTTACTGCCAGAATCAACTCCTATAGTCTCCATATGGGGATGTTTCTAAAGGAAGTTACAGATCATCTGAAAACTTTATCTCCTTTTATCTCAGAAGATAAAAGGGAGGAGTTTCTCACCTGGCTTAAACATGCCCAGGATGTTTCCAAATTTTCCAACCGTGCAGCCTTTGACTCTTTTGAGTGTGCCAGCAGAGCCTCGGCTATTGCCATAGGTGCACGCAGACTTGCTTGGTTACAAGCTTCTGATTTGGAACCCTGGGTCCAGGATGGATTAGGAAATCTTCCTTGTACAGGTGAAAACCTTTTTGGCAAGGATTGGCAAGCAAAGGCCACTCAGATGGATGCTGAGAATTCTGCCTTAGATAGACTTTCAAAGTCTACTTCTGCTCCTGTTAGAAAAAGGTTATTCAAAAAGGCTTTCTTTCCCAAAAAAGGGAAATATTATCCTGGTTATGGTCACCAGGCATCTTCTGCAGGTCGTTTTGCTGCAAAACGTCAGCAACAACCTAAACAAGCCAAGCCTAAGGCTGCAAGGACTGCTACGGCACAACAGCCTCAGCCTCCTCGGGGCCTTTGACTTACAACTAGAGAACTTAGCCTTTCTGGCTGTAGAAGAACCAGAGCCTCTCACCATTCCAGGAAGGTTAGCTCACTTTGCTCCCAAATGGGAACAAATCACAGCAGAGCAATGGACCCTCTCCATCATAAGGGAGGGGTACAAGCTTCATTTCTTACACCTTCCTCCTCACACCATGGTGAGACAGTTCAATTCTCCAACATCTCTCCTTGCCCTTCTGGGTCAGGAGATTGCTACCCTTCTTGCCCAAAGGGCAATAGAAGAAGTACCCCTTCTTCAACAGGGTTCAGGGTTCTACTCCCCCTATTTTCTTATCCCAAAGAAAACAGGGGGCTACAGATCTCAGAGAATTGAGCAAGTTTCTATGCAAGGAGAAATTCAAGATGATTTCTCTTGGTGCTCTCCTTCCATACCTTCAGAGTCAGGATTGGCTTTGTTCTCTAGATCTCAAGGATGCGTACACCCATGTCCTCATCCATCCAACACACAGAAGGTTCCTTGGGTTCCTTTATCAAGGAAAGCACTACCAATACAGAGTGCTTCCTTTTGGTCTGGCCTTTGCTCCAAGAGTGTTCACAAAATGTATGGCAGTAGTAGCTGCATTTCTACACACTCTAGGAATATTTGTATTCCCATATCTGGACAACTGGCTCATCCGAGCTCCATCCCAGACAGAGGCCCAGGCTTCCCTAGCCTGCACAAGGCGTGTTCTTCAGTATCTGGGACTGGTAATAAACATCCCAAAATCACATCTCACCCCTACTCAGTTACTAGAGTTCATAGGGGCCTTGCTGGATACCACAACTGCAAGGGCCTATCTTCCCCAAGCCCGTTGCCTACGATTGGTGCAATTAGCCTCACAAGTTCAGTTAGTCCCATTTAACTGCTCGAGAGATGTTACAACTGTTAGGCCACATGGCATCCACCGTGCATGTGGTTCCTTACGCTCACCTTCACATGCGGGCAGCTCAGTGGGCTCTGTCCACCCAATGGACCCAGGCATCAGGGTGCCTGTCAGACAAAATAGCAACCTCCAGTCGCCTCTTTTGGTCTCTCCAGTGGTGGAAGTCCATTCAGAATCTGTTGCTGGGGTCCCCCTTTCAACAGTTGCTACCCCAAGCAACCCTTACAACAGATGCCTCTCCAAGGGGTTGGGGGGCTCATCTACAAGATCTCTCCACCCAGGGCATCTGGTCTCCACAGGAGACATCTCTACATATCAACCTCTTGGAGCTCAGAGCAATTTTTCTAGCTCTGAGTCTTCCACACCCTGCTCAGCTACAAGACAGTCCTCATCCACACGGACAACCAAGTAGCCATGTTCTACGTGAACAAGCAGGGCGGGACTGGCTCTCTGTCGCTTTGCAACGAAGCTTTGAGATTGTGGGCCTTTGCCAGAGAGCATCAAATTCATCTCATGGCAGTGTATCTTCCAGGGGTTCAAAACTCTTGGGCAGACAGACTCAAGTTGAGTTCTGCTTCCACACGAATGGTCCCTCCATGGGGACCAGATAGCCAGGATCTTTCGAATTTGGGAAACCTCGGACATAGACCTGTTTGCAAGTCCGTGGATTGCCAAACTTCCCTGGTTCTGTTCCAGGATTCCGTGTCAGGGAGTTCAGGCCAGGGATGCCTTCCTCCTCCATTGGGGGCAAGACTTCCTCTATGCCTTTCCACCCATTCCCCTAATTTCCAAGACACTGTTCAAGCTTCAGAGAGATAAGGGGTCTATGATCCTCATAGCACCATGTTGGCTACGCCAAGTGTGTTACCCTCTACTTCGTCATCTCTCTCAAGCTCCCTCCCTGGACTTTGGATCTGCTCCAGACCTCCTGTCCCAGGAGGAGGGAACGTTGTGGCACCCAAATTCCCAGTCTCTTCATCTCAGGGCCTGGTTGCTGAAGGACTAGACCTTCAAGATTTGCATCTTTCTCAGCAGGTGAAGGATATCCTTCATGCTTCCAGAAAGCCTTCCACTAGACGTTCCTATGCTTTTAAATGGAAAAGGTTTACCATTTGGTGTGCAGAGAAGGGTCTTAACCCTCTTGCAATACCTCTGAATTCTTTACTAGACTATTTGCTGCATTTATCCCATGCAGGCCTTAAAACGAATTCAGTAAGAGTCCATTTGAGTGCTATTGCAGCATCCCTTAAGCCTCTCAATGGACAGCCTATTTCCTCTCATCCTCTTATTGCAAGATTCATGAGAGGCCTTCTTTTAACTAAACCTCCCATTAGACCACCTCCAGTGGCATGGGATTTGAATTTGGTTCTTAGCCAGCTTATGAAGCCACCCTTTGAACCCTTAGCCACTACCTCCTTGAAATTCCTTTCCTGGAAGGTTATATTTCTCATTGCAGTCACCTCAGCTCACCGTATCAGTGAGCTGCAAGCCTTGGTGGCTAATCCTCCTTATACAAGGCTCCATCATGACAAGGTAGTCTTCAGGACTAATCCACACTTTATGCCTAAAGTGGTCTCACCTTTTCATCTGAACCAGGAGGTGTATTTACCTGTTGTTTTTTTTCCAGGACCACATGCATCAAGTGCAGAGAGGAATCTTCATACCCTGGATTGTAAGAGAGCACTTGCTTTTTACTTAAAAAGGACACAGCAACATCGAAAGTCCTCTCAACTATTTGTTGCTTTTGATCCCTCTCATTTAGCACTTCCAGTCTCTAAGAGAACTCTGTCCAATTGGATTGCTCAGTGTATTTCTTTCACCTACCAGAGTAAGAACCTTTCTCTGGAGGGCCATGTCACAGCTCACAATGTGAGGGCCATGGCAGCCTCTATGGCTCATCTAAGCTCTGTGTCCATCGACCAAATCTGTCGAGCGGCCACCTGGGCCTCGGTTCATACCTTTACAGCCCATTACTGCTTGGACAAGGACTCCCGCCAGGATGCCTTGTTTGGTCAGGCTGTTCTCAAACACCTGTTTCATACCTGATCAACTCCTACCCCCCATCCCTGGTTGGATGCCTGAGATCCATGAGGGGAGGTAGAGCCCTTCTCAGGGACTCACAACCTTGGAGATCTCCCTGGCATCTCTAGCTGGGGAGTCCCCATATGTGAAGACTCATTCCTGCTTGTTCCTGGAGATAGCACAGTTACTTACCTGTAACAGGTGATCTCTGGGAACAGCAGGAATAAGTCTTCACAACCCACCCACCTCCCCTAGGAGTTGTATCTCTCTATCTATCTTTCCTTTCCTCTCTCTCTCTCTCTCTTTCTCTTAGCTTAAAACTTGAACTGGAGAGAGGCAGTTAGGAAAGGCGGGAAGGCAGCGTGCAGGTGCTATGGGATGCTCCCAAAAGCTTGCTTTCTGGACGCTGGGGAGCTTTCCCGTGCAGGCTCCGTCGGTACCGACGATACCCATATGTGAAGACTTATTCCTGCTGTTCCCAGAGATCACCTGTTACAGGTAAGTAACTGTGCTTTCAAGTAGTTTGGGAGGAGAGAGAGACTGATAACTAGAAGGACAGGCTTTTTGTAGAGAGGTATAACCACAGCATGTTTAAAGGCTACAGGAACAGTTGCAGTGGAAAGTGATAGGTTAAGGATATGACAGATGAAAGGGATGACAGTGGAAGAGAGAGAGCTTAGTAGACAGGTGCGAATGTGAATCAGAGGAACAAGTAGTCAGTTTGGAGGAGAAAAGATTTTCAGTTTCCTCCTCAGCAATTTCAGAAAAGGAAGAAAGGGTGACTGAAGGTGAGGGAAAAATTTGGGATTGAAGAGGGGGTAGATGAGGTGGAGGTAACCTTGTGGAAAAGTCAAGGCTGATCTTCTGGACTTTGTCATGGAAATAGCAAAGGTCTGGGCAGAAAGTGAAGGGAGGGATTGGGGGAGGAGGGATCTTGAGGGTAGAGTTGAGCGTAGCAAAGAGATGGTGAGGGTCAGAGACGAGAGTTTCACTCAACGTGTAAGCAAACTCTGGAATTTGTTACCGGAGGATGTAGTAAAGGCTGTTTAGTGTAGCTGGGTTTAAAAAAGGTTTGGACAAGTTCCTGGAGGAAAGGTCCATAAACCATTATTAAAAAGGGACCCAGGATATCAATGCTTGACCCAATACAAGCATTGTGGAACCTGTGTCTCTTGGGGATACTGCTAGGTAGTTATGACCTAGATTGGCCACTGTTGGAAACAGGATACTGAGCTTGATGAGCTATAACTGATTAAACCCCCTCCCCCCTTTTTTTGTTACACCACTTTGACCCGGTGAAAAGCGGGATATAAATACAGTTAAATAAGATAGACCTTGGTCTGACCCAGTATGGCATATCTTGTTCTTATGCGTTAGTCAAATGGACATAGTACTCTTGGTGAGTGCTATGACTGACTGGAAAGAGGTTAGCATCAATTTGAAATGTAGGTAGTCAGCAGGGGTGCGTGACTTAAGCCAAAGGCGTTCAGCTGAGCAAACACAGGAACATAGATAGTCAGGGGCAGCCTGGGTTGATGTACAATACACCTTACAGGGTGCGGAATGGGAGGAGCAAGTGCATCCAGGACAGAGGAGAGTATAGAGTTATAAGAGGATACTGCCCCCTCCACAGATTGACAACATAGTGGAGGAAAGAGATGGTAAGATGGCAGTGGAGAGAGCTAAGGGATCGATAGTGTGAAGATTCCTAAGGGTGTTGGTGCACAAAAAAAATACTAGCAATTTTAGTCCTGCTGAGGTATCAATGTTGATGGTTTGAGATATTGAATGATTGTGGGAGTGTATTAATTTTTTTTTGTGCTACTTCAGTCCCAGGGCAGTTATTTGGTTTATTATTATTTTGCTAAACGTGTGTGGAGATCGGGCACGATCTAGGAAGGGGGTGGTTAATGGTGAAGGTTAGCAGGTGATGGTCAGATAAGGGCAGAACTGAGATGGTGAGGCTTGAGGAGAAGATGAGGACAAGGCAGTGGCCATGCTTTTGAGTAGGAGCATTAAAGTACCACTGGAGGTTGAATGAGGAGGTTAGGGAAAGGAGCTTTCCTTAGCGTCCCTCTAGTCCAGTCCCGGAAAGATAGAGTTGTCAACCTCCACCAGCAGCTTTGGAGACTGAAAAATGTCATCGTCGTGATGTCACTGGTACAAATAGGCTCGCTCCGCCCCCTTTCACCAGTACTTTCAGTCTCCAAGCAGCTTGGAGGTTCTGAGCCCAGGACTGGGCTCAGAGGAACAAATAAGCAGAGCTTAATCTTTCTCTTTAGTTCATCTTTTGTTTTTAAATTTAGATTTTCTTGCTCTTTAGGTGCCTGCTGCTGCCATAGAGATCTGTTCTGCTGAGGCTGTTTTCTCCTTTCTCTGTTCCCTAACCCCCCCCCCTCCCCTCCCTGCCTCAGCATTGAAACAAGCATTGCAGTGGCACAGGAGTGTGCCTGCCTTTGCCTCCCTGCCCCCGAACCCACTTGGAAGGGTGAGGAGCAGGTAGAAGGCTATAGAGACTCCCAGCAGCAGGCAGTGGTTGTTACCACAGGATTTTGAGTCTCTCCAGGAGCTGATGCTGCTTTGAAGGCTGTGCTCCTGAGGGGTCCAGCGCTGCCCTTCTCTCTCTCCCGAGGTCTGGTGAGTACTCTGGACTTTGGGGTTTACCTGGGGGAGGTATTTGGGGGTTAGTTGAGGTGTTTTGGCAGCTCCTTAGGAGTCAGGGAGGCCTAGCCGCGTGATTTTTCGCGCCGAAAAAGTGGCGGCGGCTATTTTGAATTTTTCATTTTCAAAGTCATTTTTTTAGGGTTTAGAAGCTTCGTTTTGAAAAACGGTGGTTAGGGGGCAGCTAGTTACATCTTGCTTGATTGATCACTGCCAAAAAGTAAAAAAAAAAAAAAAAAAAAAAAAAAATGCGTTTAAATTGGAGCTTGTCTTGTAGCTGTGCAAGGCTCTTTTACTGGCATTGAAGCGCTGTTACTTACCATGCCTGCCAAACCACGCTGCTTGGTCTGTGGGGTGCGGCGTGGGGAGCTTCTGGACACTGGCGTTTGTAAAACATGCTCTTTAGAGGCCATGGGCATGGAGAAGTCCTTGGGGGAAGGTTCTCAGGACCACGCGACCGCGTCTCAGGAAGGCAGGGGTTCTGACCCTCCTTCCTTGCCTGCTTCGGAACCGGTAGCGGGTCCATCCTCCGCTTCCAGTGTTCCCTTGGTGCCAGAAGGATCCCAGGGGTCTGAGATTCCAGGTCTCCCTTCCGAATTCCTCTCCTTGATGCAGAAGGCGTTTGCCTTGCTGCAGACGGACAGGGGGGTTCAGTCTCCCGGTCCTTCTAGCAGGAAAAGGAGTCGGGCTGCCAGTCTTCAGGAAGGGGAGATGACGCTACCCAAAAGGCGACGGGATGATTTGGAACCGCAGTCGCCTGCCCTTCTAGAGGAGGACCTGGGGATGCCGGACCTTGATGAGGAGGTCTCGGGTGAAGACTTGGAAGATGGTGAGTTGTTGGAGGAGGAGCAACAGAGCAGGGTGGTCCATGTTTTTTGGCGAGAGGAGCTCCCTGCCTTGATTTCCGAGACACTAAAAGTTTTAAATATGCCTGTGGGGTCCGCACCCTCAGAAGAGGCGTTGGAGGATCCGCTGTTGCAGGCTGTGCGCACCTCGCAGCGGGTGTTCCCTATCCATAGAGTCTTTCGGAATATGATTCAGGAGGAATGGGACGCGCCGGAGTCGGCGTTGCGGGGGACCAGGGCTTTGGACCGCTTGTACCCGCTCTCGGAACAGGATAAGTTGATATTTCGGTCTCCAAAGGTTGATGCCGCGGTGGCTGCTGTCACGAAGAAGACCACCATTCCGGTGGAAGGAGCGGCAGCATTGAAGGATGGCCAGGATAGGAGGTTGGATACCTTGCTGAAGCAGGTGTTCAACATGAGTGCCCTTTCCCTGCAGGCCTCCATAGCGGGGGCGTGGGTGGTGAGAGGCTGTTTACGCTGGTCTCAACGTCTTCAGGGCTCCCTCTCAGACGACCAGATGGCGGATACGTCTCGGCTGGAGTCTGGCACTGCGTACCTGTCCGATGTTCATTATGATCTAATTCGTGGCCTAGCTAAATGTATGGCTTCTGTAGTCGCGGCTCGCCGTTCTTTGTGGCTCCGAAACTGGTCGGCGGATAGTTCGTCCAAGGCTCGGCTCAGTAAGCTTCCCTTCCGGGGCAAGCTCCTCTTTGGAGAGGATCTTGAGAAGTTGGTTAAGGACCTCGGGGAGTCCAAAGGGGGGCGTCTCCCTGAGGATAGACCGAAAGGGAGGAGATGGCCTAGTGGTTGGGGCAAGGTACTTCGGGCCGGAAGGTCGGGGGTTCAAATCCCACTAGAGGACAGCAACCTTGGGCTGGAAGGACTGGGGTTTCTAGTCCCACAGGTGCTCCTTGTGGTCTTGGGCAAGCCACTTAACCCTCCATAGCCCATGTTCCCTGTAAAATAGTTCTCTGTGTGCTGTGCTTTCCTGTCTAATCAATGTGTTTATACCTCAAAAAGTTCCTGTCATGATTTGACAATTTCCAATCTGTAATCAAACCGCTGCTGATCGCTGGAAGTAGCGGTATACTAAATAAATAAATAAAATAAATAAACTCGAGGAGGATCGGCATCTAGAGGCCTCTCGAGGGATTTTCGCAAGTTTCGCACATCTCACTTTCAACAATCGCAGCGGAGCAGGTTTCCAGCGCGGAGTCAGTCCTTTCGAGGGTTTCGGGGAGCAGGCAGGGGTTTTGGTCCCTACCAGTCTTGCGGTGCGAACAAGAAATCACAGTGAGATGAGGCGGGCCCAGGTAGTGGAGGTGCCCGTGGGAGGCAGGTTGCGGGAGTTCTAACCTGCCTGGGTCCAGATTACATCAGACCGGTGGGTCTTAGAAGTCATTCGGGAAGGCTATGCTCTAGAGTTTCAGCGTCCAGTGCGAGATTCCTTTGTTCTTTCCCCTTGCAAGGCACCTCGGAAGCGCCGAGCGATCGCGGACACCTTGGGCCGTCTCCAACGGCTCGGGGCAGTCGTACCCGTTCCGATCGACCAGTGCGGCGCAGGACGATACTCCATTTATTTCGTGGTCCCCAAAAGAGGAGATATGTTTCGGCCGATTCTCAATCTCAAGAGGGTGAATCGTCTCCGAGTGTCCCACTTCCGCATGGAGACCTTGCGCTCCGTCATTGCGGCCGTTCGCGCGGGCGAATTTCTTACGTCATTGGATCTGACGGAGGCTTATCTTCACATTCCCGTGCGGAGGGAGCATCAACGTTTTCTGCGATTTGCTGTACCGATGGGACACTTTCAGTTCCGGGCGTTGCCTTTTGGTCTGGTGACAGCTCCTCGGACATTCACAAAGATTATGGTGGTTGTAGCGGCCGCGCTGCGCAGAGAGGGGGGGATCCTGGTGCACCCGTACCTGGACGACTGGTTGATTCGGGCAAAGTCCAGGGAGGAAAGCGTGGTGGCCACCACTCGAGTGGTGGAGTTCTTGGAGAGCCTCGGTTGGGTAGTGAACGAGGCGAAGAGTCAGCTGTCCCCCTCGCAGAGCCTGGAGTACCTGGGGGTGCGCTTCGAGACTCGACAAGGACGGGTCTTTCTTCCCAGTTCAAGGGCGCAGGCCTTGCGCGACCTGGTGCGTCGGTTTCTGGGGCTTCGAGCGCCGACGGCTTGGCAGTACCTGCAGTTACTGGGGACCATGGCGGCGACAATAGACTTGGTGTTGTGGGCCAGGGCTCACATGCGGCCGTTGCAGAGTGCTCTCCTCAGGCGCTGGTCTCATCAGAGAGATGCGTTGTCGCAGTGTCTGCCCTGTCCGGCGGCGGTGAAGAGCAGCCTACTTTGGTGGTTGCATCCCGACAGCCTGACGCAGGGCGTCCCCCTGGAGCCTCCGTGCTGGCGGTTGCTCACGACGGATGCGAGTCTCGCAGGATGGGGGGCTCATCTCGAAGGCTCGTTTGCGCAAGGAACGTGGTCAGAGGAGGAACGACTATGGTCCATAAACCGTCTGGAAATGCGCGCAGTGTTTCAGGCTCTTCTGGCTTTTCAGCAGAATCTGCGGAAAGCGGCCGTTCGCGTGCTGTCGGACAACGCGACCACGGTGGCGTATATAAATCGGCAATGCGGCACGGGCAGTGCGGCCCTAGAGGAAGAGGCGAGTGTGCTACTGGCTTGGGCGAAACGGAATTTACTGGCCCTGTCGGCTCAGCACGTCGCCGGAGTCGCCAACGTCGAAGCGGATTATCTGAGTCGGTGCCACGTAGATCCGGGGGAGTGGGCTCTGCACCCGGACGTTTTCGAGATGATTGTGCGCCATTGGGGGCTTCCGGTGATGGATCTCATGGCCACCTTGCGGTCGACAAAGGTGGAGGGATTCTTCAGCAGGCGGAAAGAGTGGATGGCGGAGGGCCTGGATGCCCTGGCGCAGAAGTGGCCTGTGGAGGGTCTACTGTATGTATTCCCTCCCTGGGCGCTAATTGGCAAGGTGGTTCAGCGCATCGAGCGGCACAAGGGCCAGGTGGTCCTGATAGCACCCGATTGGCCGAGGAGACCGTGGTATGCAGATTTGGTTCGTCTGTTGGCCGACGTTCCGTGGAGGTTACCTCTTCGGGAGGACCTGTTGCTTCAGGGTCCCTTGTGCATGCCTCAGGTGGGTCGGTTCTCGCTTACGGCTTGACTCTTGAGCGGGCGCGGTTGAAGGCCCGCGGATACTCGGAGGCGGTTATAGACACTCTCCTGCGGTCGCGCCGGAGGTTGACTTCCCTGGCTTATATCCGAGTTTGGCGTGTCTTTGAGAACTGGTGTTCCGATCACTCTATCAACCCCTTACGAGCTTCGGTGTCCAATGTTCTTTCCTTTTTGCAGGCTGGATTGGATAAGGGCCTCTCGGCCAGCTCCTTGCGGGTGCAGTTGGCGGCTCTCTCCTGTTTTCGTGGAAAGATTCAAGGGCAGGTGATCGCAGCGCATGGCAATATTCGTCGGTTCTTGCGAGCGGTGTTGTTGCTCAGACCGCCGAGGCGAACTGTTCTTCCTCCGTGGGATCTTAATTTGGTCCTGAACGTCCTGGTGGGGGAACCCTTCGAGCCATTAGGACGGGCTTCGCTCAAGGATTTGACGCTCAAGACAGTGTTTCTCGTGGCGATATGCTCCGCCAGGAGGATTTCCGAGCTGCAGGCGCTCTCTTGCCGGGAGCCTTTTTTGACTTTTTCTGCGGACAAGGTGGTCTTGCGTACAGTACCCGCCTTTTTGCCAAAGGTGGTGTCCGCTTTTCATGTTAATCAAGTGGTGTCGCTCCCGGTGTTTTCCGTGGAGCAGGGAGCTCAGGCAGGTGGACGTTTGCACCGGTTGGACGTGCGGAGAGTGCTCAGGAGGTATCTTGGTCGTACGGCGTCATTTCGGAAGACGGACAGGCTTTTTGTCGCATTCGGAGGCCCGCGGAAGGGCGAAGCGGCGGCGAAGTCTTCCATTTCTTGGTGGCTGAAGGAGGCGATTGCTTCGGCCTACATTTTGAGAGGCAGAGCGGTGCCGGTAGGGTTGCGGGCGCATTCTACGAGAGCGCAAGCAGCCTCGTGGGCGGAAGTCAGCCTAGTGCCGGCGGCGGATATTTGTAGGGCGGCGACCTGGTCCTCGTTACATTCTTTTGCTCGGCATTATCGCTTGGATGTGCAGGCGCGCAGGGATAGTTGTTTTGGATCGGCCGTCCTTCAGGCTGGCATCTCTGGCCCCTCCCGTTGAGATTTACTGCTTTGTTACATCCTCTATCTTTCCGGGACTGGACTAGAGGGACGCTAAGGAAGAGTAAATTAGACTTACCTGCTAATTGTTGTTCCTTAAGGAACTCTAGTCCAGTCCCGGATCCCACCCGTTCAGTAGGTGTTCGCCAGCCTGAATGTCCATAGGCGGGAGAGAGTGAAATTGACAGCTGGTGAACCCGTACGGTTTTCAAAAAAAAAAGAAACAAGAAAATAGTAAAGAATAAAAGGAGAACACAGCCAGACGGAACACTTCGTTCCGTGAATAGATATCCGTACCCACTACGCTTTTCAAGGCGCTCTGGGGGTGGCAGAAATGGGAAGCGCTCTCAGAGTGGATTTCTGTGTGGCGGCAGGCGGCTGGGGCGCAGAGGAACAGGGCTCCTGCCCTTCCGTTCCCCATCCGTTATAGGGCGCGCTCTGGCTCTATCCTTTTCTTAGAGATATATCTCTATCTGTACATAATTGTTTTGTATAGGTTTTTGAAATAACTACTTATTTGTTGCTCTGCTGAGTCTGCTTTGTCAATAGGTGCTGGTGAAAGGGGGCGGAGCGAGCCTATTTGTACCAGTGACATCACGACGATGACATCTTTCAGTCTCCAAAGCTGCTGGTGGAGGTTGACAACTCTATCTTTCCGGGACTGGACTAGAGTTCCTTAAGGAACAACAATTAGCAGGTAAGTCTAATTTACTCTTAAGGCAGAAGGGTCATGAACTTGAAATGTAAAAACCCTAAGAATAAGGGAAGGGAAAGATGTATCCAGAAAGGAGGAGAGCCAGGAGTCAAAGTTGGCAGAAAAGGGGGGGGGGGGTGTCATTAAATGCCAGCTACTTGGAGAGCTAATGGAGTAAATAGGCGGATGGCATGGACTTCAAAGGAAGCAAAGGATTTAGATGGAAGCAGGAGGTGCTGAAATTGGCAGAATTGAGAGAGTAGGAACGCAACACCACATCCAATGGGAAAATAGGTAGCCTCCATGACAGAGGGCAGCGACTGAAGCAGAATCTTCAGGGAGAAGCCAAGTTTCAATAAGAACCAGGAGATGCAGAGTATTAGAGAGAAAGAGGTCATGAGTGAAGGAAAGCTTATTGAAGACAGACTGTGTATTCCACAATGCACATGAAAAAGAGAGAGAAGAGAGGGATATTAGAAAGATTACTCATTGATCTTCCCTGGGAGCATGAAAAAAGTCTAGGGGGGTTGGGGTTGACATCTCCAGATGAGAGAAGGATAGGAAAGAACGGGGGAGAAAGGAGGCAGCATGTTGGAAACGAGGGTGAGGTTCCTCAATGAGAGTGGAAATGGCTGAATGACAGGAAGAAAATAGTGAAATGCAAGGGCAGAATTTTTTTTTTTTTAATACTTTATTTACCATTTCAAAAAAAATAAAGACAATACAACCCTTTGCAGCAATAATAAAACAAGTACAGCAAGAAAACCATCCCTCCCCCCCCCCCCCTGGCTCTCTGGGTGACATGTGACCTCTAGCCCAGACCACATGGTAGAAACCCCCCGACCAGCAGCCGAGGAGTGACTTCGGCCATTAATGCAACACCTACTAAACAGCCTTTGAGCGTGCAATATATTGATCCAATAACTCCCATCTTTTAAAGTTTAACTCTGCATCCCTCGGGTGATAAAGTTTACTATATAATTTCTCGTATTTGGAATACTGACACACCGAATTCCACCAGTGCTCCAAACTAAGATTCTGAAAAGATTTCCAATTTGTCAGAATCTGCTTGATCGCTATAGCCAGCATGAAATTTAATAAGAAGCTTTCCCCGTATCCTTTAGCCGGGTATACTGCCAGGGCTCTCATAAACACCACTCTCCATGTGATCCCAAAGGACAGTTTTAATATGGAGCAGATTTTCCCCCAGACCTGAATCAAAAAACTCTGTATAAGGTGGCAATTGAAGAACATATGCGAATATGTTCCCACACTTGACTGGCAAGACCAACACTTACCAGAAGCCCCCTTGTCCCACTTGGCCAGCTTCGCTGGGGTGATAAAAGCCCTATGCATGAAAAAGTATAGCGCCTGCGTAATTGCCGCAGACCTAGAGACCCTAGTTACTGGACCCCATAGCTGCTTCCAGGCACCTGCGGGAACTGGGCCAGACGCATCCGACTCCCAAACTCTCGACAACCCTAACGGCCTCTGTGAAGCATAGTCCCTGAGCAACGCATAAATCTTAGAGAGGGCTCCCTGTTGCCCTATTGTGCCCCTGAGCCCTTTTAGCAGCCCACTCTCATCCACCAGCTCCTTAACATTAATGTTAGTAGCAGTAATACAGTGCTTGAGTTGCACCCATTTAAAATAACTGGCATCCGGTAAGGAATACTCTGACTGCAACACAACGAAATCCTTCCAACCGCTCGACCTGACCAACTGTCCAAGCAACCACACCCCTCTCTCTTGCCAGTTCTTCCATGCAAACATCTTACCTCGAATTCGAAACAACGGGTTCCACCATAGCGGAGACGCTCTCGAGGGTGAATTATCATTTACCATCCTTCGAACCAAATTTAAATAAGCGTCCTGCGTTGCCTTAATGACACATCCCGCATTGAGCCATTCCGGCTGCAGGGCGCCTAACAGAGAAGCCAGAGGATAAGGCGCAGATACACCTGCCTCAAACCCTAACCAAACTGGGCGCGATGCGAGAGACCCCGGATCAAGCCACAAAGCTCCTTGCTTCAATAGCAAGGCTTGGTGGTACAAATAGAGGTATGGGAACTGTACTCCCCCCTTATCCTTAGCAGCCTTAAGTTTTTGGAGCGCTATGTGCGGCTGAGCACCCTTCCATAGAAAGCTAGTAAGACATTTCTCCGACTTGGCGAATACACTGATTGTTAAAATAAACGGGAGCATACCCAATACATAATTAATTTTTGGGACCAACATCATTTTGATGAGCTCCAGCCTTCCCCACCAAGAGAAGTGCAAAATGGACCACGCTAAGGTCTTCCCCCGAATCACTTGCAGCAACTCCTCGACATTCTTTTGAACAATAACTTCTACCGAGGAGCAATACCAAGCACCTAAATATTTAATGCATTCAGCCTCCCACTTAAAAGGGAAGCTAGCCATCTCCGCAGAGGTAGTAACGTTATTAAGTGGGAAGGCCACAGACTTATTCCAATTGATCTTATAGCCAGAGACTTTGGAATAAGACTCTATCAGGTCTAATACTACAGGGATTTCTGACGGCTGATCAAAAAGTAACAAGTCGTCTGCATATGCCGACAATTTCACCGCTGATTCTCCTCCCACGATACCCCCTAAACCGCAGTGTTGTCGAACTGCAAGGAGCAGAGGCTCCATTGCCAGGTTGAAAAGCAAGGGGGAAAGAGGACAACCCTGTCTGGTGCCTCTGTGCAATGAGAATGAGCGGGACAGGACGCCGTTCGCAGCAATACGCGCCGTCGCTTTGGAGTATAACACTTTAACCTTTTTAATAAACTCCTCTCCAAGTCTGAACCATTTCAAAATAAAGAACAAAAAAGGCCACCCAATCTATCGAAAGCCTTCTCGGCGTCAAGAGACAGGGCAACATAGGGCATCAGTGGATCCTAGCCCCTATCGAGTAAATTGCTTAACAAACGAGCATTATCTGAGGTGGACCTTCCAGGCACGAACCTGCACTGGTCTGGGTGCACCACCTCTCCTATAACTGCCGACAACCGCTTCGCTAAGACGCTCACGTATATTTTGTAGTCGGCGTTTAGCAGAGAGATGGGCCTATAGCAAGGGCAGAATTTTAACATACAAGACAAAATGGTAGGGGAAGAGGGGTTAGTAGGGGGTGGGTAATGAGAAATAAGTAGGGCTATCAAATTGTCGGAATGAGGGGAAAAGAGTAAGAAAGGTTATCAAGAACACAAAGTGATGTGGAGCCATAGGAGAGAATGCAAATCAAAGGAGATAGAGGTGCAGAGAGAGGAGAAGGTCCTGGTGGATTCAGGTGCACCTGAGGAATTGTGCAAATAATCAGATGAAGACTGTGAAAGAGTGTTAAGCCAGGTAATAAAGTGTTGAGAAGGGAGAGACAGCCCTGAGAGAGCAGGAGCTAGGTAAAGGACAGACACTGACAAAACAAAACTATAAGCAGAACATTAAATAACAAGCTAGAATCTAAAGAGGCCCAGGAAAATGCCTGAACAGTCAGCAGAGGCTTACAATGAGGCACTTTCACCAAGCAGGAACCACCAAATGGAGGGTCAACAGCTCATGTGCTCAGAGAGGGAAAATGTCTGAACAACGTTCCAGCAGGGCGAGGGGCTATGCAAGTGCTCAAGGTGGTAGGTCAGTGGAAGCAGGCAGATTCCATGTGAAGTGCCCTAGTAAAACTCGGGCAAGGCAAAAAAAAAGCACCCTTAAGACTTTAAGTACCTACAAGGCAGAAGGAGGAAAAGCACTCCTAAATCTGCAGTCAGATAGTACCAGTCAAAGAACAGAGGCAATAACATGTTAGGAAAGGAGACACAGCATTGCAGAGAGCTGAAGCTGGGTACAAAAAAGAGACAGAGAAGATAGGGGACACACTGACAAAACAGAAATATAGACAGAACGATAAATAGCAAGCTCATTCTATCCATGGTTATCACTAGAGATTGACTGAAAGAGCCAACGTGTGTTTGGTCCATGCATGTTTTTACATGATCACACTATGAATCTTTATCATTAGGGGCAACACTTTATTAACACAGGGCCTTATTGCTCAGCTCTGATTAGGCAGGGGGGACTCTGGCAACAAGCTGAACTTTGAAGCGGTCATCCTGACATACCATGTTCCTCTATGGTGGAGGCATACATTAGCTTCTGAGACTCAAAGTGTAAATGTAAAGTGCTAGAAAAGAGCAGAAAATGATACTGTGTTTAGTCCAGTTGCTGTCTGCTGCCACCATCCCTTCTTTCCCTCCAAGCACTCTGTTCTTGGCAAAAGCTGGAACAACTCTTCTGTGCATGCCCAAGAAACACCAAAGCTGTTATAGTGCTTTTTTTTCATTAGACTTTTCAAAAATCAAAGGACAGAATGAACTCACAACTTCATAAGCTTGAAAAGACATCACTATAATTTATTAAATATTAGTTTGGATATGCAGGCCACTTGAAGGATAAAACTTCTGTTTGTTGGCAGGCTAGCATGTCTGTTTTAACTACAAATATTCATTTCTTATTTGTAAATTTGCACAGGGGCATGGCCTAAGGGTAAGGGTGGTAACATTTTTAAACTTTCACTAACTCCCTCCTCCTGCCTCCCATAGACAATATAAATAAAGAAACGGCTTTACCTTACTGAGATTTTCATGCATTGTAACGGGCTCCAAATAATAAAACCTAGAAAGGGAGAGGATGGACTGTGGTAGTTTCTGCACCCTTCCACTCCTAACTTGGGGTGTTGTAATCTATATAACGAGAGCTTTGTCCACCTTTTGAAAGTCTCTGCCATCATTCCTCTTGTCTCCCTCTCCTCCCTTTATCCCCCTATGAATAATGGGACAGAACATGCTTAAATAAAATGGTCTCTAGAAATGTGTGTGAGGCAAGGGCATGACGGAATATAAAACTTAATTAGCAACAATTGTCTTCAAAGTTCAAAAATGTATATGTACATGTTAAACTTTTACAAATCACAGCTTGACAAAATGTATGCACGTTTCCTTCATTAGAGCAGTAAAATCTGTTTCATGTAGCTTTGTGTATGTATGCAATAATTATCAAAAATGGGAGTTCAGTAGAGCAGTCGTCAGGTTTGTTGGTTAGGATAAGAGCATGCCTTGAGCTATGGCTTATCCAAGGTTGCATTCTAGCTAGTAGATTGCATTTTATTTATGATAGTGAAGTTATAACATTATTTAATAATACCCTGATGGCATTGCAAAGCAAGAAACATTGGTAAGGTTCATGTAAATCAGTGGTTCTCAACCCAGTCCTCTGGGACCTCCAGGCCATTTTTCAGGGTATCCACACTGAATATGCATGAGATAGATCTGCATGCACTGCTTCTGTTGTATGCAGATCTATTCATGCATATTCAGTGTGGATATCCTGAAGACCTGACTGGCCTGGAGGACCCAGGGGACTGGGTTGAGAACTACTGATTTAAATAGTAACCCCAGCTAGGCAGCAGCCCTTGTAAAAATTAAAGTACCTTCGATATTAGCTGGAAAACTGCAAGATCAAAAAAGGTCCTTAAGCCAAGGCTAATATTTCTACCACCCTGTTGGATCCTGGAGGACAATCACAAGCATACTAGGTTGGTTAAATTTTTTAGGTTGCTGTTGCCCTGTACTTCTGTGTCAGCTATCCCTTTGGGGATCAGGAGCAATATCTGGTTTACACATTAATGAGAGCAGTGACCTTACTGAGTGGTGAAGATACACCCAAAAATATAACCTTCACAGAATTTTTCTGCTTCTGTAAGTCCATTTTCAAAATTATAGGTGCTCTTATCAGCACAGCTTCAGTTTGGGATGGGGTCTGGAAATTGGATGACAAAACAACATTAAGTGACATCCCCAAGTGTCACCGATGAAAGAAAGCTCAACAATTAAATTCCAACGACCTTTGGTAATCTTAGACATAATGTTAATCTCACTAATTCAATACCCATTAAAATAAAGATCCCATTTAAAAAAACTGAGTTCCAGTGAACCTTACCCTTATGGAAGAATTGCTCTACCAACTAAAACAGAAATAGCAAGTTGGTAGTGCTTGTAGCTTTTCCAATGCCTTCAGTATAAGGCAGAATGTTTCTGTGCATAGCTGCTATTTGCACACAGATCGTGATAACCTTGTATTCTTACCCATTGTGGGTGCTGCATGTTGGTTCATATGGTGTATCAGAGTAGCCACTGAACTATCTAGACAGTGGTACATTACAATTGTATTGCATTCCATCTCCTTCCTCCCTATCCTGCTACTGCATTTTTAGGAGTTAACCCCCCTTCCTCACAGCCTTATATTTCCATAAACTTTAATGGCAACATGTCCATAAAAATATACCATTATAACTGAAATGCCTTTCTCTTGGAAATTAGTTTTCAAGGGGTATCTAGCTAAAACATCTCCTAGATTTAGACCTGCAATTCATTTGCCTAGCATCAGGAGCTTAACTTAGATGCATAGTGCTAAAAATTATTGCTAGGCACATAACCCTCATATTGTCTTTATAGTATCTCGATTCCTAAATTTAGGAACTTGGTCCCAGTCAAAAGGGACCATTTTAGGTACCCATAAGTGTCTGTTTCCCAAGATTAGGCACCTAAAGCCTCTAAAAATTAAGCCTTTCACATTTTATGTCAAAAACAACATCCTGTTCATTGGGAAATTAGTTTGATTATGAAATGTACTAACAAAGTCCTGTCATAATTTGATCAAGACTGAAAAGAACACATTTTTTGTCTTGTCTTCAACTGTACATATGTTAATTAAAGCCAGCAGAAAAGACCCACATCGCAGCAAAGCAAAGCATTTGGTAGTGCAAGACAATAAGGAAAAAGTGAAATAGCAAGAGGAGGGGAGCTGTGATTGGATGGAGGGGGGGAGGGGAGAGGAAAGGTGAATTAATGGAATGTCTCAACCTCTACTACAGTCCAGTCACCTTGTGGTGAAGAAACATCTTCTGGAGAGAAACTGGTCACAGAGGTGATACTGGCTCGGGATTCATCCAGTGGGGACAATAATTCTGTCCACTTGCTGATCTCCACCTCACTAACCAAGCCCTTCCCAGTTAACTCTCCACCACCACCACTGCCTGCTGAGAACAGCAGTGTCCGGCTGATCAGCTGCTGCATCACGTTGGTCTGAAGAGTTCCCAGGTTCAGCTCCGCTGCTCTGGAAGTATTCTCATGGATGGAAATAGGAGCCTTCTGCAGGCCCACTTCTGTCAGCCCGCACTCTGTGGCTCCTTCTGTGCCTTCTACCTCGTAGATTGTCGAGAGGATTTCAGGTGGGCCAAGCCCCTGCAGCTGGAGGAAGGGGTCAAGAAGGGCTCCACCATCACCTAGAACAGGGCACATCACCTTTGATTGGACAGGGAATTCCTTTGCTGTAATGGACGCTGATACTGAGACAAGGAAAACACTCCATGAGGAAGGGTGGGTTTGGAGTGGGGGGGGGGGGGGTAGGGGTGCACAAGTGACAACCGGGACAAGTACAGATATGACAAGGGAGAAGGCGGCAAGCAGGGAAGCAACAGCTAAAGGAAAGAAGTTAACTGGTACCCTCAGGATCCATCACAGTCACTGTAAAAATGGCCACACACATGATTTGTGGTCCATTTGTACCTTGCAGCAACTAAACATGTTTAAAAAAGAAAATCCAAAACACTTCAGTCTCTTAACTAAACCAATTTTAAGCAAACATATGGGAGGGAAGATGTTACCCAGAAGGCAAATTTAAGATGTTTCTATTTCCATTATTATAGGTGGCCACCAATTTCCACTTTTTTAGCATCTGAGCTAATGGTAGACAGTTCTGGCCCTTGAGGATCACAGACCAGGCTGGTTTTCTGGGTAACCAAGATTTAAGCCCCTCTCGTGTTCTAAATGTGTGTGCAAGTAGATACAGTGAATATTCATTGTGAAGATCCTGAAAAGCTAGACTAGTTTGTCATCCTTTGAGGACAGGAATTGCCTGCTTTTCATTTTGTACTAGTAACCAAGCACCCACATATAAATTCACAATGAATTTCAGAGGCTATTTTGATTCAAAGCTAGTTTTCAAAATCATGTATATAGAGCTGTGTGTACAGTTTTCTTTACATTGCAGCTGATATATTGTTTGAGATACATAGACATATTTTTTTTTAAGTGCCATCAAGTCAGTGCTGACTCCTGGCAACCCAGCAGCCTGGCAAGTTATGACTGGAAGTAGATTGCAAGCCTTTGTTCTGTGGCAGTGGAGGGTAAAGTGACTTGCCCAAGGCCATAAGGAATATCAATGGGACTTGAACCCTGATCTGTTGGATACGAGCCTGTTGCTCCATTCACTAGGCAACTCTGAAGATGCTACACATGGAACAGGACGTAGAAACATAGAAACATGATGACAGAAAAAGACCACATGGCCTATCTAGTCTGTCCTTCCATATCAACAACTACAACAGTCCACTTTTTACCTTTAGAGATCCTCTGTGTTGGTCCCATGCTTTTTTGAATTCAGTTACTGCCCTCATCTCTACCATCTCCACTGGGAGACTATTCCATGGATCCACTACTCTTTCCGTAAAGAAATATTTCCGCATATCACTCTTGAATCTATCTCCCTTCACCCATGTCCCCTCGTAGCAGAACTTGCTTTCAATTGAAAGAGGCTCTCTCCCTGAACATTTATGCCACGGAGGTATTTAAACATCTCAATCATATCACCTCTATCCTGCCTTTCCTCTAAGGTGTACATATTAAGATCCTTAAGTCTGTCCTCATATGCTTTATAATGAAGCCCACTAATCATTTTAGTAGCCATCCTCTGCACCGACTCCATCCTGTTCACATCCTTTTGAAGGTGCGGTCTCCAGAATTGCACACTATACTCCAAATGAGGTCGCACCAAAGACTTATACAGAGGCATTATCACCTCCTTTTTTCTGCTAGCCATTCCTCTCCGTATGCACCCAAGCATCCTTCTAGATTTTGCCGTCGCCTTTTCTACCTGTTTAGCTACTTTAAGATCATCAGACACAACCACGCCTAGGTCCTGCTCTTCTTTAGTGGACAAAAGGACTTCACCTCCTATACTGTATTACTCCCTTGGATTGCTGCAGCCCAAATGCATGACCTTACATTTTTTAACATTAAATCCCAGCTGCCAAATTCTAGACCATTCTTCAAGCTTAGCTAGATCCCTCCTCATGTTATCTACACCTTCCTGGGTGTCTACTCTATTGCAGATTTTGGTATCATCAGCAAAGAGGCAAACCTTACCCGACAGCCCTTCCGCTATATCACTAACAAAGATGTTAAAAAGAATTGGACCAAGGACAGATCCCTGGGGCACACCACCGGTAACATCCTTCTCCTCAAGTGAGCTCCATTTACTTGTACTCTTTGGCGCCTTCCACCCAACCAATTTCTAACCCAAGCAGTAACTTTAGGGTCCATCCTTAGGGTGTTCAGTTTGTTTATAAGTCGCCTGTGAGGAACAGTGTCAAAAGCTTTACTGAAATCTAAATAGCGTAGTTACTCACCTGTAACAGGTGTTCTCCAGGAGCAGCAGGAATCAGTCCTCACTTATGGGTGACGTCGGCGCCGACGGAGCCCTCGCGGAGCAATTTTCCCCAGCTTTCAAAGAAAGCCTTTGGGAATTGCAGCGCGCATGCGCGGTAGTCTTCCCGCCCGAAGGTGCCATCTTAGCCAGTCAGATGACATAGCTAAAAAGACAGCATAAAAATTTGCAAAAAGAACATAAGCAGACGATTGCAACTCCAAGGGGAGGAGGGAGGGTAGTGAGGACTGATTCCTGCTGCTCCTGGAGAACACCTGTTACAGGTGAGTAACTACGCTTTCTCCAGGACCAAGCAGGAAGTCAGTCCTCACTTATGGGACTCCCAAGCTCAAGGCTACCGGAGACCCTAAGCACAAAAATGAGCTCCCTCTAGCTCAGCAGCACAGAAGGAAAGAATCTTCGCTGAATTATCACCCACCGGTAGCCCACATCCGGGATGGAGGGTAGGAGTTGCTCAGACCTCAAAGAGATTACGGAGGACTGCCTGTCCGAAAGCACTGTCCCTACGGGACTCCCTCTCGAGACAGTAATGGACCGCAAAAGTCTGGCTCGAAGACCAAGTAGCGGCCCGGCAGATGTCTGCCAGCGGAACAGAGCGGAGGTAAGCCACTGACGTGGCCTTTGCCCGAACGCAATGAGCCGTGACTCGACTTTCTAAGGCGAGTCCGGCTGCCCCATAAGCCCAAGAGATACAGTCCGCAACCCAGATGGACAGAGTACGCTTGGAGACCGGGAGCCCCAATTTATTGGGGTCAAAGGACACAAAAAGCTGCGCAGCTTTACGGTGCTCCCGCGTACGGTCAAGGTAGAAGTTCAACGCCCTTCTACAGTCCAGGGTATGGAGGACCGTCTCAGCTCGGCTGGAGTGTGGTCTGGGAAAGAAGGTTGGAAGTACCACCTCCTGATTCAAGTGAAAAGGGGAGACCACTTTAGGCAGAAACTTTGGGTGAGTCCGTAGGACTACCCTATTCTTGTAGAACCGAGTGTAGGGGGGATCAGACACGAGGGCCTGTAATTCACTTACGCGCCTAGCGGAAGTGAGGGCTATCAAGAACAGCGTTTTCCAAGACAGAAAACGGAGAGAGCAGGTAGCCATAGGTTCAAAAGGCGGACAGGTGATCCGCTGTAAAACCACATTCAGGTCCCAGTCAGGCGCTGGCGGGCGCAGAGGTGGTTTAAGTAGTAGGAGACCTCGGAGAAACCTCGCTACGAGAGGGTCGTTGGAGAGAGGTCTGCCGTCCACCGGCACATGATGTGCGGAAAGAGCACTGAGGTGAACTTTGACGGAGTTGGACTTAAGTCCCAGATTAGAGAGGTGTAGCAAGTACTGCAAGATCACCGACACCGGGCAGGAGAAGGGATCCTGAGACTGTTGGGTACACCAGACTGCAAAGCGATGCCATTTAAGGGCGTAGCATTTGCGGGTAGAAGGCCGTCGCGAAGCCAAGACGACCTCCTCCACCTCTGCCGGCAAGAGGAGAGGAGCAAGGACTACCCTCTCAGCAGCCAGGCCATGAGGTTGAGAGACCTGAGGTTGGGGTGCAGTAGGGACCCCCGATCCTGGGTGAGGAGATCCGGTTGCACCCCCAGAGGGATTGGATCCTCCACCGCCAGTTGCAGCAAGAGCGGAAACCACGGCTGCCTGGGCCAGCGAGGGGCCACCAGGATCATGAAAGCTTCGTCTCGGAGAACCTTGAAAAGGGTCCGAGAGACTAACGGGATGGGAGGGAAAGCGTACAGAAGGCTCCCCGACCATGAGATCAGAAAGGCGTCCGCCGCCACCCGAAGGGGGTGAGGCTGACGAGAGCAGAAGCGAGGAAGCTGCCGGTTGTGAGGACTGGCAAAGAGATCCACTGTGGGGAGGCCCCACCTGAGGAAGAGCTTCTGAACGATCAAGGGGTCCAGACGCCACTCGTGCGGCTGGAGGACCCTGCTGAGTTTGTCCGCCAGGCAATTTTCTTGGCCCGGGAGATAAACTGCCTTGAGGAGAATGCCGTGACTGACGGCCCAAGAGCAGAGCTTCTGTGCCTCCCGGCAGAGGAGGAAGGAGCCCGTGCCCCCCTGCTTGTTCACGTAGAACATGGCAACTTGATTGTCCGTCTGGACAAGGACGGACTGTTGGGAGGTCAGGTGGGAGAAGGCCTTGAGAGCTAGGCGGATCGCCCTGAGCTCCAGGAAGTTGATCTGCTGAGCAGACTCCCACTTGGTCCAGAGGCCCTGAGTACGTGCCTCTTGGCAATGGGCTCCCCAGCCCAGGAGGGATGCATCGGTGGTCAGCACCCGGGTCGGCTGAGGTGACTGGAAAGGCATTCCCAATACCAGGTGCGGCTGCCGGAGCCACCACCGGATAGACGAGACCAGCGGCTCGGAGACGCGCACCAGGTCTGCTAGGCCGCCCGTGGCCTGTCGCCACTGCTGGCGGAGACACCACTGAGCAGGCCGCATATTCAGGCGGGCATTGGGGGTCACATGGACGGTGGAAGCCATATGGCCGAGCAGTCTCAGGAAGCGCCTGGCGGAGACCAGGGGCTGGCTGCGAAAGCGGTCGGCTAGGTCCATGAGCCGCTGAGCCCTGTCGAGCGGTAGGTACGCTCGCGCCTGAGGGGTGTGCAGCCTTGCGCCGATGAACTCGAGATCCTGTGAGGGGAGCAAAGTGGACTTTGCGAAGTTGATGACAAAGCCCAAGTGCTGCAGCAGAGTCACCGTGCGGCACGTGGCGGTGGTGACCTCCTGAGCGGATGCTGCTCTGATGAGCCAGTCGTCGAGGTACGGAAAAACATAGAGGCCGTGAAGCCGGAGATGGGCCGCCACGACCGCGAGACATTTTGTGAAGACTCGCGGTGCGGAGGACAGGCCGAAGGGCAGTACTCTGTACTGGTAATGATCTCCTGCCACCACAAACCTTAGGTATTGGCGGTGGCTTGGGTGGATGAGGATGTGCGTGTAAGCATCCTTTAGATCCAAGGAGCATAGCCAATCTCCCTGCTGGAGGTAGGGCAGAAGGATTCCAAGGGTAAGCATTTTGAACTTCTCCCGCACAAGGAACTTGTTGAGGTTGCGCAAGTCCAGGATGGGTCGGAGGCCTCCTGTTCTCTTTGGTATCAGAAAATACCTTGAATAGAAGCCCTGACCTCTCAGGTGGTGTGGCACCGGTTCCACCGCCTGATCCTGCAGAAGACCTGCTAACTCCTGAAGGAGCAACTCCCTGTGCAGAGGGGGCGCGGAGGCTCTCCCGGAAAATAGGAGGGAGGGACCTGATGGAAGTGGAGAAGGTAGCCCTCTCGCACGACCTGAAGCACCCAGGCATCTGCGGTGATGCTGGACCACCTGTCGGCGAAGTGAACCAGCCGGCCTCCGGTGCTGGGGGGAACCAGCGGGGGGGGGGAGAGGCTATGCTGAGCGAGTCAAAAACCCCCACCCTGCTGAGCAGGGGCTGGTGGCGCAGGCTTGGGGGCTTGCTGCCTACGGGACCCGTTACCCGTCCCTTGGCCTGCTGGCCCTGTTGGGGAGCTGCAGGGCCTGATAATGGGGGTATTGTTTGTAGGCAGCCGCCTTCCTCGGGTAAAAGGTCTTTTTTCCCGAGCCCTTCTTTTTCTGGGAAGGGGCGGAGGTCTTCCTAGAAAGCCTGGTCCTGGTGAGAGTCTCAGTCTCAATTTGTGCAGCCTTTTCCGCCATGGGCTTGCCAAAGAGGTTTTCGCCTCGGCAGGGGACATCGACCAACTTGTCCTGTACCCAGGGCTCAAGGTCGGACGACTGAAGCCAAGCCTGTCGGCGGGCACCGATGCCGGCTGCGGCTACTCGAGCCGAGGCTTCAAAGCCATCATAGGCTGCTCGGGACATGAACTTTGAGCATTCCCGAATACCTGTGGACAAGGCTAGGAACCTCCGCAAGGGTTCCTCGGACAAACCAGCGGAGAAGCCGGCTAGCTCTTTAGCCAGATCCCTGAGATACATGCCCATGTAGAGCTGGTAAGTCTGGACACGACAGGCGAGCATAGAGCCCTGGAAGCACTTTTTGCCAAGGCCATCCAGGTTACGGGCCTCCCTTCCAGGAGGCACCGAGGAGTGCATCTTCTGGCTCTTAAGACGATGCATGGCCGATTCCACTACCATGGAATGGTGTGGCAACTGCGCCTTTTGAAAGCCAGGGCTCTTGCGGACTCGATAGATAGAATCGACCCGCTTGCTCAGGACCGGCGAGGAGGCCGGACTCTCCCACATGCGGAAGAGTAGTCGTTCCAGCATAGGAGGAACCGGCACAGTAAAGTGCTCCCTCGCGGGAGAGTCATACTGGAGGGCGTCGAGCTCTTCGGCTCGAGGCTCCTCCTCGGGGTCCGCAGGGAAGGCCAAAGCCTTGGCCATATCCCTAACGAAATCCGAGAACCGGGCATCCTCCGGGGGGGACTGCTTCCGAGGCTCGGACTCCGGAGAGTCCGATGGGACACACCGAGTCCGGAAAGAATCAGGTGACTCTTCCTCCTCCGACTCCCAGACCGACTCCGACGAGGACTCGGTGGGGTCGGTTCGGGCAGGGTGCGGCGCCAGCCGCCCCGACGCCGAGGGAGTCGGCGTCGGCGACCTCGGTCCCGAACGGGAGGCCGAGGGCGACCTCGACCGAGGATCGACTCGAGTTCTCATCGACTCGAGGATCGGCTCGGTCTCCGGGGTCGACTTGGACGTCGACGTCCCGGCGGTCGGGGCAGCGACGCCAGCGAAGCCAGCGAGCAGTGCCCGCTGCTGGTCCATGAAGGCAGACAATCTGCTCTCCAAGGCCGTCAACCTGAGTCCGAGCTCAGGCGACCCAGCAGCCCCCGACTCGGGCCCCGACGGCGTCGGGCCCGACGTCGGCTGACGCGGAGGCGAGTCCAGAAGGACAACAGGACTTACCCGGGCAGGCATCTCCGACTCCAGGCGAGGTCGCTTCGGGAGGTGTTCCTTCTCCAAGGACCCGGGGCGGCTGTCGGGGCTATGCGACCTGGCCCTCACGGAGCCAGGAGCGTCCACCGACGCCGCCCTCGCGGGTTTTTCCTTCCGTCGATGGTCCCCGGAGGGAGAACCCCGGTCGGAGGAGCTCCGTCGACGGTCCGAACTGGAGCCTTTCGACAGTGAGGCCTCCGACGAGGTCCGGGTACGGCTGGGGTCAGCGAAGATTCTTTCGCGCTGATGCCGCCGACTTCTCAACGCCTTCGAGGACAGTTTGCTGCAGGGCCCACAGATCAGTTCCTCGTGATCTGGGCCCAGGCAGCGGAGGCAAAGGTCGTGTGAGTCGGTGAGTGACATATTTCGGTCACACCGACCACACCGCTTAAAGCCACTGGCAGCCATCGGGGGAAAAAGGGCCCCTGCGAGGTCAAAGGACCGGGCTGCCAGGGAAAAATCGAAAACGAATGCTGACGAAGTCAGAAAATCCGTTATAGGACTCGAGACCGGCGTCGCGAGTCCGGGCGGGAAAAACGACCGGCGTCGAACCGAAAGAAAAAAGGATAAATACAGAGGAAAATCAACTTTTTCGCGGGGACAAGACGGGGACGTCTGTAGGGCTCCGCGGAAAAAAGAAGACTGGCTAAGATGGCACCTTCGGGCGGGAAGACTACCGCGCATGCGCGCTGCAATTCCCAAAGGCTTTCTTTGAAAGCTGGGGAAAATTGCTCCGCGAGGGCTCCGTCGGCGCCGACGTCACCCATAAGTGAGGACTGACTTCCTGCTTGGTCCTGGAGAAACACCACATCTAGAGCACTCCCTCGGTCCAACTCCCTGGTCACCCAGATACCTGCTTGATAATGGGAGTAAGATGGAATGAGTTGTTTAACCCCTGACCTATGACACTTCATTGATTGCCAATAAAGCAGAAGGTAGCCTTCAAGCAATGTTCCCTCTAATTTTCTGTAGGCTGTGTGCGCATAAAATATCAGCTGTGCAGCTTTTGAAGGAAGGTTAAATTTTTGTGCGCCACATAACAACTCAGTTATATACTTTAAAATTTGACTACGTCAGAATACAGTATGTACACCACATTGATTGCACTAGAAAATATTGTAGAACTTGTGAAAACTGGAAATACACAACAACTTTTCAATTTTAAGACATCTGTGTTGTTTTCTATCAGAATCAGAACAGTAATTTTTGTGCGCTCTGTTGTAAAGTATGTGCGCTCGCTCAGCGAGGTGTGTGCACGCGCACAGCTTAGAGGGAACAGTGCCTTCAAGATGTGTTTGCTTTTTTAAATTTAAGTGGTGAGGCTTCCAGATACCTCTTGGATCTGATTAAACCATGTATGTTTTAGAGTTGTTTTCTGTTTCTCTTATTTTAATTGTAAACCACTCGGTATGTATTTTAACAGTAAGGCGATATATTAAATCTAATGAACGATAAACAATGCCTGCACAAGCAGAGCCATTTGAAGTCCCATCTTTAAAGGTGGCCCATATGTCATCTACCCATAATTGGGCCTTTTTATTGGCTGGACCGAAGCTATAGGATATATTACCAAAGGAGAAGAATATCTATATTTTAGGAAATTAAGGGCCTATTTGATAACTAAGACTTATGCCTGATTTTGGAAGGAGTACCACAGGGCATGTTTTTAATATTGTTTATGTGATCTATTGGAATCTGGAGAGGATAGCTATGCTAGATTTATGGCATAAATGTTGAATTTGGTGGCTGTTCAGCACCATATTTGTTCCTGGTACAGGAATGAGATGGGGGAGGGGAATGCTTTTATTTCCATAAGCTTTCACAAACTGCATTGGGAATAGGTGCCAATGCTTCCCTTTACATTCTATACAAAAGGTCACCAGCATGCTTTACAATAATAATTTATTGGAAGCATACATACCGCAGTGTTTTGGGTGGAAAGTCTCGGTGCCCCATCTGTATGAAAGCTTCAAAAAAGTAATTTCTTAGCCTATTACAAACTATAGTTAGATAAACAAAGGTACAGTAGAATAAAATGTTTTGCCAAAGGTCAGTGGTGGAGCCAGGTTAGAACTTTCATATCTGTGGACCTACTGTCAGCTGTAGAAAGGACCTGTAGGCTTTGTGGTAGGTTATGTATGTAATCCCAAAAGAGTGAAGGGGTTGACAGATCATAACTGAAATGGCAAAAATGACAACAGCCTGAACAACTTAAAAGTGAATGTCAGACCTTCAGTAAACTGCCTGGTTTTGAATTGTACTGTGTCACGGTGAGTCCTCTATTATTATTATCTGGTCTGTGAAAATGTTCTAGATTTAATTGTATGTTCTATGACTGTTCTTTCTAGTAATAATTGTTATTTTACATTATCATCCTGTGAAAATCTGTATGCAGAGCAAGTGAGTGGCAGAGGGAAATGGGCTTGAGAAACAGATGCTAAAAGGGCATGGCTAATGATGGTAAGAAGCACTTGAGAAAGAGGGGAGGAGGGCGAGAAGGAAGGACGTGCTCCAAAGCAGGGGATAAAAACTTAATAAAAGAAGGAAACCTGCTCTAGGAGCTTGTTAAGTCTATGAGAACTTTGCATCTGTGCTGCTCTCTGGCAGTCAGTGCACTGTGAAAGACTAATATTTCAGAGTAGCCATAGGACGAAGAGTACTTCTGTGCCTCATTGGTAAGACACAGTGAACCAAGTGCTATCACTATATCATACACGACACAGAGATGCTCCAGAGGCATTTGATATTATGCTTGTACCATTTTCAGAACACAAAGCTGCACAGACGTTTCCTGACAACAGTTATAGATGCCAAGGATAGGTTACTAAGTCACCTACATGAGGTATCTCGTTCTCTCCAAAACTAATAAAGCGACACAAACTCCATATTATAGATTCCCAGGAATTGTGTTTTGACTTCCACTGGATTACCACCCATTCTAGGTAAATAGTAAAATACTGCAATCAATGGGCCTCTGGTTGTCTTAACATAAGCATAATCAGAAGCAGTGCTGGTATTCCATAATTCGAATCCCAAAGCATTCTGGGACTTGGTAGTCCTGTGGTGCCGTAAATTCCAGAATGTTTTGAGGATAGGACCCAAGTAACCCCAAAGCCCTTTAACGACTTGGAACCATTTTGCTCCCCAGCTTCTTTTCTAGTGACAGAGAAGGACGGAAAAAGAGCCAAATGGTACATCCAGTCCTCACCTACCAAAATAAAAACAATGCCCAAAAAAGGTCAAATCAAACCAAGGGTTCTCTTTATTTATGCCTAAAAATGCCCAAGCAACATTTTTTTTAATACAAATATTGTTAAGAATCTACTTGGGTTTTGGTGTTAACGAAGGAACTGTTATGTATGTTGCTGAATGTAAAAAAAAAAAAAAAAAAAGGGAAGGGAACCACACACTGTGGGCAAAAACAGAAGGGGTTACAGACGGACAGACAGTAAGTACCCAGGTACCCCGCATAGCTGCAACTGAGTTCAAGACACATATAAGAGCTAAAGGCAACCTTCTCTCTCTCTCTTCAGAAGGTTGGCTTTGTTTCTGAACCATTACAATCGGCCCATCCCTGTGTCTCCCTTCACTAGCTCTCTTTCCACACTGCTGGGACCTTCTGTTCACTAATACTGAACAGCCACTGCCACCATGGATTCGATTTTTCTCTGTTCCTCTAACGTTTCTTTCATGAGTTGGAAGACAACTCTGAATGCATGGGGCATTTCATGCACAATTCAAAAACTAGAAATTTCTTGCATTCTAATCAAAAAAGTGGTTTCTGTCCATCTTTAGATATGAAGTGTAGCACTGTTAGCAACAGCAAGGAAGATCAAAAGAATTTTGCAGCAATTGCTGAAAATAGATGTGGGGGTTGTAGAATTCTTTTTCATTAACCTCCAATTAGATGCCAAGGAGGGACAAGTTATAAGGCATTTATGTGCAAATCTGCAAACCACATAAATGCCACTCACTGGGATATTTGGTGGTGCTAACCTGTTCAGTGCCTTTGAATATCCTCCCTAAATGGAATATCCAGATAGCGATGAGGTGTTCTGGGGGTGGCACCCTTAGTTATCTGGTTAATGGTGATATTCAGCTGCTAACCAATTAGCTAAACTGCTGAAAGTTAGGGCAGGTGAAAAGCTGTCCTAACTTGAGGTGCTTTATCAATCCAGTTAGCGAGTGACTATTGTTGCTATCTGGACTGCAAAAGCACAATGTGGGAAAACTGGATATGGATATGGCCCGGCACTGAATATCCAATGTGCCAGGATTACTCTTTTGCAGCCCAGTTAGCGATGATACTCACTCACGAACTGCTTAGCTAAGCTGGCTAATGCTAGGACAGCTGAATTGCTGGCCTAACTTTAGGTGCTTTTGCAAACCAGTTAGTGGGCAAATATCACTAACTAGATTTCAAAAGAGCGATCCGGGTAAACCAGATATTCAGTGCTGGTCCCTGGATATAGTCTGGCACTGAATATCCGGGTTTAATTTAAAGTGACAACAACCAGTCGCTTTTAAGAGTTTTAGCCATCACTGAAAATGCTCCCCCTCCATCCCAAATTTGTTGCTGTAAATACAGTGATAAAGGAGCAACCAAGGTCTTAGAACATGTGTCAGCAGTATGAAATGAAAGGATGGGAACTGCTATAGAGAGAGGGATCATCAGTTCAAATGAAAGGGACAATTAGGAGAGAGATGCTTACCAAGAAAATCTCAGGGCACATCAGAAGCCAATATTAAATCATGACATAGAAAATTTTTGAAAAACATGCTATCATCTTTAAGGGTCTTACAGATTTGGCACTTACAACCAATCCTAATTTCTAGCTGGACCTTCCCTTATACATTACCTGTTGGCACGTTATCAGTCTTTACACATGGATTAGGCTTTAATGCCCCTGTAGCTTGGGATCCATATCCAATCGGCAAAAAATCAGGCATCGTTGTGTGCTTAATGTCCTTCTGTCCAGAATCTGCTAATGGAACTGGTGTTGGCATCCATATTGGTGAGTCGTCCACTTGCCTGTCATAGTCTAACTGGTTCTCTCCATCTCCTGGCTCATTTGTCTCCAGCTGTTGATTCCAACCTGTTGGCAAGCAACCAACTATTTCTTGCTTCCATCCTGGGGGATCTGGTGAATTTGTATCATGTAGAAAGAGGCTGCCACTATTGTTATCTTGTGTTTCTACCAGTTGGTTCCTTTCTTTGGCCATGCTGCATGGTCCTAAACAAAACCCAGTCTCCCCTTGTGGCCCCTTCAAGAATTGGTCACGACCCCCATCTAACAAGTGTTCCTCACTGGATAATGAGGAGACACCAGGACTTTTGCCACAGCTGTCTGTAGAGTGAAGTTGAAAGGCACTATCAAACACATCATAGGAGGCTGCAGAATTGGTTGATGCTGGAGTCTCTGTGCCTGCATCTCCAGAACCTAGGTCATCTGACTCATCCACGGAATGAAGTGTTGAGGGTTTGCAGAGTGACGAAACCAAAGATACAACAGGCTTACTTTTATCTAAAGAGCTGTCTGTACTTTGCAAAGTAGAGCACTTAGAACCTTTTGATAGCAGATCTCCTTCACCTTCAGGTTCAAAATGTTCCTCCTCCGATGAAGAGATGGTAGTTTCTGTCAGGGGATCTCCCATGATCTCATCAGCAGGCAGTGTTTCTGCTTCTTCATCCCCCTTTTCCATGTGAATCCCCAAGTCAAGGTCTACTGGCAGGTCCTCTAAGGGACTGATCATTTGTTGGGTTGGGGCAAAAGGTTGATCCAAAGAGCCCCCAAGTTTGTCTTCAGACTTGGATTCTACTCCAGAACTACTGTCGTAATCCCGAAGCTCTTCTGGTGTACTAGTCTCGCTGCTACTTTTCCCAGCTAAATCAGGACCACTCAGGGTGCTTGACTTTGATGAAACTTTTTCAGGAGATTCACTCTGTGGAAAATTGGCCTCAGTTTCCTGGTTCCCAGGACACACATGTTCCACATTACAAGGTGGGGCATCCTCATTAGACTTTTCTGCTTCAGTGGATACTTTCTCTGTCTGGAGCAGCAGACTCTGAGGCTTGGTAATCATGTTCTGGGTTTCAGGGTCTCCTGGATCATCTGTATAATCTGCTGTATGGTAAGACAATAAGGACTCCAGCTTGGTGTTCTTCACCAAGCCATTGTGTGCTGGCAATTCTGTTTTCTCTGGAAGAAGAGAGCGTTCCAGCAGATGCATGCTTTCCTTGGCTTGCTCTTCTGCTACTGTTCCAGGTACATTGGCCTCTGTCTGAGAAGTCATTTCTGGAGAAACTATTGTGATGTGAGGTAAGTCTTGCACACCACTATGACCTTCAAAGACCTTGTCCATGGGTTTGGATGCGGAAGCTTGGGTAGTCTCCAGGGAAAAGGAGCTCTGTTCACTCCCATTGCTGGTGATTCTAGAGATGACAGAATTTCCATAATCCTCTTTCACTTGGTGCTGAGGCTCTTCTGACTTATTTTCAGCATTGATGAAGGATTCAAATCCAATTGGAACCAACCCATCTCCCAGCGGAAGCACTCCTGCTTCAGAACCAAACATGCACACGCCAGATATTCCAACCTCTCCGCCCTTGGCACTAAAAGTGCTCCCCTCTGACTTTCCAGCTAATATAAAAGTGCTTTGATCACTGTGTGATTTGTTATTCAAAGAATGATCAATGATTTTGGTTTGATCCACAAAATCTTGTGATCCCTTTATTGACGTCAGTGTTTCTTTTTTTGTAAGCTCTGCACCATCATTCTGAGTAGGAACCAAAAGCTGTTTTTTAATTGCTTCTGAATTAACAAAGGCTAGACTTGCCATTTCATGATGCTCTTCTCTAAATGGTACATTCTTTGTTTCTCTGAGCTCAGTCAGTACTTCTGCCTTCCCCAATGCACCCAGATCATCCTCTGGCACAAATATCTCTTCCTGAGTACTAATGTCTGTCTGAGTGCTCTCTAAATGTGGCTCATCCTTCAGTAGTTCCCCAACAACATTAGGAAGTTCTTCAATTGAAAATCCTGTTATAGTTTTGGTGTCCACCCCAACCTTTTCATCGTCTTGATGAGTTTCTGTTGTAGGTTTACTGCATGTGATCAAAGACTGTTCCCAACTCAGTGCAGACATTTGATGTGTAATTTCTACATTCTGAGTCATTAACTCTTCACTGTTCTGTTCAGTTTTCTGTTGAGAAGGCAATGTTTGGACATATTGAGCAGGGTAGGATTTCTCTGGCAAGGCTGGAGAGTGCTCTTCTGTCTTCAGAAATCTATCTCCTAAGATCTGCTCGGAATCTCTTTGGTACTGTGCAGGGAGTCTAGTGTCATCTGTTCTTATGCTCTTTGTTTCAGAGTACTGTGAAGAGTCTTCCCTAGCCAGTGAAGGCAATGAGCTCTCTTTTAGCGTGACAGCTGGTAAAAGTTGTTTCACCTCCTTTTCATCACTCTGCAAGTTCTTTGGTTCATATGCCATGGACTGTTTGTCTTTTGTCATGTAGGAGGATTCTGGACAGACCTGGAGATTCCTTAACACCCCTGCAGTTTCTTCTGTATTTCCCAATACTATATCTGGTGGTTCACTAGGCATGAAGATGACACCTGGCTTTGCTGTTGCGGACTCAGTACAATGCAGTGCTTCCTCAGTTGCCACAGAAGGGGTCTTCTCTGGTGAGAGGCTTGGTTGAGATGGAGAGAATGCATTTAAAGTGCTCTCTTGAGATTCTGAGACACTCTCATGCAGTGGCCACTCGCCTTCTGTGATCACCTGGGGCTTTTCATTTGAGACTGGCGAGATCCTCTCCATCTCAACAGTGTCTCTCTGGCTGTCCACTTCTTTTGGAGCTTCAGTATGCATAGCTGCCTGTTCTACCACTGTTCCCTCAATTTCACTACTCGGCAAGATCTTTTTGCTTTCAATTGACTCTTGCACTTTTCCCGTTGTAGGGCCTGTGAGCGGTTGAACGGGGAACTGCACCTCTGTCTCCACTATTGAGCTTTCTTTATTAATCACAGAATGTGAATCATGCGCTGGGGATCTTGTCCCCACTACCTGTTTAACCTGTTGTGTCAGGTACAGTGCAGCAGATGAGCATGGCAAATCTGCTAGTTTTATGGAGCCCTCAAATGGGGAATCCAGACTTGGAGGCTTCTTCCTAGGCACAGGCACTGGCTCCAAAGAGTAGACATTCTGTTTCTTTGGTGAGGTTTTACCAGATCCTGATTTTGCAGGCTTTCGGGGCACAGTGGATGGTGTCTTCTGTGCCATTGCCTTGGGTGTTGTTAGCTTGGTTGGCTGATTTGCACTTCCAGGCTTCGGTGGAGGGGTCTTTGGCACAGGTGACCCTGCAACCCCCTGTTTGACTTTATCAGATGCCTTTGGAGTGACAGCGGCTGTTGGCCCTTTTGATTTGGTTTCTGGCTTTTGCTCAGACCTTCCATGGTTAACTGGTTTGGCTGTCTTGTGATTTGCTACTTTCGGTGCTACTGTCTTGGGTATTGGTGCAGGGCTGGAGCTTTTCATTGGAACAGAAGGTTTGATGATATCTGTAAGATAAAGGATAACAGCAGTTTAGGTTTTGAGAGAAACTTAGTTTGCTGAGGGAGGGAGTCGGCTTACAGTAGGCCCCCAACAGGACTTCTAGTCTCTCTTTAAAATTCTGGAGCAAATGCAGTGATGTCTCCGTCAAATGCAGCAAAATGAACCCTGACAACTAACTCCCAGGTCATTAAGAATGCTGAGCAAGCCTGTTTATCTAATTCCTCATCTTTGAGCCATCCTTTCTAGGAATTTGTGATTTGCTTATGGTATCGATTAAAACAAAACTACAACTGAAAGTCTCACAATGCTTGGATTAAAATTGTTCCTGATGATTTAGAATTGAAGTGGCTGGCAAGGCCAATTGCTGTGTTCTGAGGGTGGGTGTGTGCATGCTTGGTGCAAGGATTACTTAACTGGATTCTCAGCTCTGAGAATTCAAGGCCACCCAATGTGGTACAGTGGCCCTCTTTCTAAGCTCCAAGGAAGAAATTCCAAATAATCTATCTCTTAATAGCCTCCAGCAATCCCACTCAGTGATGCACTCACCTCTCCTTCCCCCAAGAAACTGGTTTACCATGCTAAAGAAATCTTGCTGGATTACTTGCCATGCCAGAAATGTTTTTGTTTAACTGGCAATTGAACATCATGCTGCAGAATTAAAACTGCAGTTACATTGCTAATACCAAAATATGGGTGGAACTTTTTAACCTCCCTTAATGCTCCAACCTATTTGACTTCCCCACAGTGCCTCACTCTGCAAGTGGAAGTGTAACAGCAAGATGTAAAAAAAGACCTGGGGAGACCCAGGAATTGTGTGGTGGTGGTGATGCTGCGGATCCTGTTATCTGGCCCGTGTGGAGCAGGCAACGACTTAGGCACCTGCCCCTGAAAGGACTCTCTGCTGGGTTAAAAGTTGGCATTTCTAACAACGTGCCTGAAGGGACACACTGAAAGGGGCAGGTCCCGCCCCTTTGGAGTACTGTCGGAAGCGCTTGGGAGGTTTTTGAAGCCCTGAGGTTGCTGGGGTTTTCATCTAAAGACATGGAAGCAGTTCTTTGGCATAGGGCCACGCAAATGGAAAAACAAGAATAAGTCGGCAGCAGATAAAGCTGTAAGTACTGTTACCGGTCCTGTGGACAAACATGGTTTTGCATCTCAGCTTTCTTCTTCCCCTCTCCCTGCCTCTTTGTCATCTATGGCCTTGTCTGGCAGTGACTTGGAGATTGTTGCCACTCCTGGTATGGGCCTTATTCCAATGCCTAAAACTTAAATTACTGGAGGGGGCTACTGCAATTCCGGCCCAGAATATTACCTTGAAAAACTTGTGGAGGACTCTTTCTTGTATAGAATTAAGATTTTCCTCAACTCAGGAAACTGTTTCAAAACTTCAATGCGTGGACTCTAAATTGACTGACTTGGGTTAATCCATTAGGAGTTTGGACTTTTAGCTGCAGGTTTTGCATGCTGCAAGTCTAACTACTATTAAGGATTCTATGTCTATTCATAGCAAGCTGGATAATTTGGAGAATGTTATAAGAGCTAAAAATTTGCATTCGCTAACTTTTCTTATACCCATCTCTTATCCCCTGAGATCCTCCTTAAGAAATATTTTCTTGAAGTATTGAAGTTTCATACAATATTCCTATCGCTAAGTGTTATGTGTCTCTTAAGGTTAGATCTCAGAATGATAAGGAAGGTGAGTTTGATTTTTTGCAGGCCGGTGAAAGTCAGAACCTCACGGCTTTTTTCAGAAGAAGATTCTACTGTCAAGATCTCTTCTCGGGCCACCTTTGTGGTGTCTGTCTGAAAGTGTCAAAGCAAGCATTCTCAGGGCTTACTTTAAGAGCAAGGATGCTTTCTGTGGTGATAAGCTTTTTGTGTTCCTGGAACATGCAGCTTTGCAGGAAACCCCAAGTAAGTGTTAGCCTTAGGGGCATCTTTCTCCCTGCATTTTCCATGCAAATGCATTCTTTCCCTCCGGGGAAATTCATATGTATTTCAGGATCCTTTGCATTTGGAGAAATGTATTATGGATAGGAGTAATTGGGAGGGGGGGGGAGTTGATATGTAGGCATGTTGCCTATTATTTTCTTTTTGTGATTTCCTGGTTATACATGTATCTCCCCTTGATGTGTGCTACCATGTGGTGTTTTGGGAACATGTTTTTCTAGCTTGTGCTTTGGGGATTTTTTTTCCTTATGTAGCATACTTTTTCTTGCCTTTGGTTAGTAATGTATGCTTTATTGGTAATAACATGGCAGATAGCATTTATGGTTACATGTGAAGTATTCTGATAGAAAAGTAAAACCATTAGGTAACCTCTGAAGCAGCAAGTCTGGTTTCCCTACCCTTTCTTGTAGAGTTGTTCGTAGCTTTACATGGTGGTGATGCTGCATCTCGACCACTAGATGGCACTGGCGCCTTAGGCTTGGAAGCCAGAGATCTCTCAGTGAGTGGGCCTCTGGCAGAAGCAGCAGGGCGACTGGAAGTGGATGCCCCTGTGGAAGCTGAAGGCCTAGAAGGGGAACACATCCAGGTAAATTTTCATTAGTGCACCTAACTGCAAAGCCATGCACAAAAGCAACCTCATTATCCTAGTCAGGTTTGATTATTGAGTTATGGTGAGACTGAATGCATCTACATAACAGATTGTGAGTTACACAGATTGTCAGCATGTGTGGTTACAGGCAGATTTTTAAAAAATTAAAGTTCTCCTAGGACAAGCAGGATTCGTCGGCCATACTTGGTGACGTCCTCCGATGGTGCCGTTTACGGAAGTGCTCTCTATGGCTCAGAGCCTTACTGAGCATGAGCCAGAGGCCCAACCCACTAGCCCGCCCCTAGCCAGCCAGTCTTTTTTCTTCCGCCGTGCCTACCACACGCGGATTCCTGCTCTCTCAAGCCAGAGAAAGCACGACGTGCTCCTTAGGTGCGCTCCTTGGGGCCGCTCCGGCCGCAGAGGACTTCCCGTGCTTTTTCTCTGGCTTAGTGTTTTACATTCTGTATTACTTCCCTCTCAGTTCTTCAATCCTGTCCTTCTTTCTACGTCATTGCATTGCTCCCCTGGATCTGCTTTTAATCTAGGGCTGGTAGGTGGATCGGTACATTATTCTGCCTGCCCTTTCCTATATTCTCATTCTCCCATGGCCTCTATCCCTGTTCTCTGGGGCAGGAGGCCACTGAAGCCTCTCCGCTACCGCTCTCGCTGTACCGCAAATCTCCATCTCTGTCCCTTCTCTGTCTCCACACTTCCTTCACCTTCTCAATCTTGTCTCCCTCCTAACCCTTCACAGTTTCATCTCTCTCTTGGTCTGGTCAACTGTCGGTCCCTGCGCAATAAGACCCTTCTCATTCAGGACCTCGTTCTTCAGCTCTCTCGACCTCATTCTTATTACAGAAACCTGGCTCAAAGACGGCGAGGATGCTTTGCTCGCCCGCTGTCTGCCACCTGGTTTCTCGGCCATTTCCGTTCCTCGCCCCGGTCGCCCAGGTGGTGGGGTCGCTGCTTTAATCCATCCATCACTTAAGTACACACAGATATCCTCCTCTCTGTTGCACTACCCGGAATCTCTCTTACTTCGCCTTCATACTTCACCCGCCATCCATATCCTTCTTATCTACTCTCCTCCTGCTCTTCGCTCGGAACTCTGGGATGCCCTCTTGTTAACTCTTACAGATGTAACCTTAGCCTTTCCTCAGATCCTCATTGCAGGAGACCTCAACCTTCACGTTGATGCCCCCTCTTCCTGTAGGGAACATACTTTCCTCACTCTCCTTCATGATCTCTCTCTGACACAGCATGTTACTCTTCCTACTCACCAGGCAGGTCATACGCTTGACCTACTCCTCACCCCCTCCTCCTCCACTTTTTCTCTATCAAACATCCACTCCACCTCCCTTCCCTGGTCGGACCACGTCTGCCTTTCCGCCTCATGCTTCGGTCCAGCAAAGTCTTCCACCTCCCCCACTTCCTCTCCGTCACCGCCACAACAGCTACGTCGTGTCCTTAACTCCCATACACTCCTGCAATTTCCTGTGGCTACAGATCTCCTTCCATCTGACTTTTCTCTACTATCCCCCAATTCCCAAGCAATCCTCTGGTCTTCGTCACTTTCCTCTGCTCTTGACCTTATTGCCCCTCTCCGTCCTCATTCTAGCCACCGTCATTCCTCTCACACATGGTATCACAGCGGTCTCCGACTCCTCCGTTCCCAACTTCGTAGGGCAGAACGGCTATGGCGCAAATCTCCCTCCCCAGCGACCTTATCTACCTTCCACGCTCAACATTCCTTCTACCGCTCACAAGTGCACTCCGCCAAGCGTTCTTATTTTTCAACTGCAATCTCTACTGCCCCGAATCAGACTAGGCACCTCTACTCTGTTCTCTCCGTACTCTTACATCCATTCAGGCTTCTCCTTCCACTCCAGTAGTCTCTTCCTTTCCACCTCCATCACTACTCGCTTCCTTCTTCAGCAACAAGGTCTCTTCTCTACGATCATCCTTGCCTTCCTGTCCTCCCCCCATTACCTCTCCGCCCCCTGTTCCCTCCCCCCCTCCTACCTCTTGCCTTTCTCACTTCTGGGCCTCTTTTGAGCTAATCACTCCCCCTGAGCTTCTTCATCTTCTCTCTATCTCCAAGAAAACCACCTGTTCTCTTGATCCCATTCCTTCCTCCTGGCTACTAACCCCTTCTCTAGGCTTTCTTCCTTTCATTCTCTCTATGTTCAACTCTAGTCTTTCCACTGGGATCTTCCCGTCATCCTGGAAGCACGCGTTAATTCGCCCCATTCTTAAGAACACTTCACTTGATCCTCTGGTTCCTGCTCACTATCGTCCTGTTTCAAATCTTCCTTTTCTTTCTAAACTCTTGGAGAAATTTGTTTTTGCCCAGCTATCCCATCACCTCGACTCTATTAACTTCCTTCACCCCCGTCAGTCTGGGTTCCGTTCCGGTCACAGTGTTGAAACTATCCTTCTTGCCTTCACCAACGCTTTACATGTAGCACATGATCGTGGTGACATCTCGGTGGCGGTTGCTTTGGATCTTTCAGCTGCCTTTGATTTAGTTGACCACTCTCTTCTTCTTCACCGGCTTCGGGATGCTGGCCTTTGCAGCACTGTACTTCACTGGTTTCACTCCTTTCTATCTTCTAGGTCTTGCGCGGTCCTTTCCCCTTCCCCTTCCTCTTCCTCCTCTGATCCTTACACTCTCTCTTGTGGGGTCCCTCAGGGTTCAGTTCTTGCTCCTCTCCTCTTTAACCTCTTCCTAGCCCCCCTTGCGTCCCTGATACAGCAGTTTGGTATTTCTACTTTTCTATACGCAGATGACATTCTACTGCTCCATCACACTTCCCCTTCCTGTCCTGATCTCTCTATTCTTGATTCATGTCTCACTGCTGTTGCTGGCTGGCTCTCTACCAATTGTCTCCACTTGAATCTTGCTAAAACTATTGCGATCTGGTTCACTCACGGAGGTCCTTCCCCCACTCTGGCTCCTTCCTTTTCTGGTTCCCCTGTACCTCTGGTCTCCACCTTCCGGTACCTCGGTGTACTTTTTGACTCTGATCTATCCTTTCACTCTCACATATCACATGTCACTACCACATCTTTCTTTTTTCTTCGTCAGATCCGTTCTATTCGTCCTTTTCTCTCCCCCTCAGCTCTCGTCACCTTGGTTCTATCCTTAGTCATGTCTCGGGTGGACTTTGCTAACTCCCTCTTTATCGGTCTTCCAAAATCTCAACTTACCCGTCTCCGTCGTATCCAGAACACTGCTGCACGCTTGGTCACTTGTTCCTCTCCCCGGGATCACATAACTCCTTTGCTTTTTCACCTTCACTGGTTGCCTATACCTTTCCGGTTTACTTTCAAGCTTCTGATACTGACTCACAAAGCTTTTCACACTAGCACTCCTCAATATCTAACAGACCTTCTTTTCTTTCACTCTCCTAAATACACTCCCCGTTCCTTTCACCTCAACCGTCTTACCCTTCCTGCACCCTCTCGTGCTCACTTGCAATCTACCCGCTCCTCCGCTTTCTTTTTTGCCGCTCCTGCCCTGTGGAATGCCCTCCCTCCCGCTCTCCGTCTTGATCCACAATTCACCAGCTTCAAACAACAGTTAAAAACACATCTGTTCTCCTTGGCGTTTAATGTTCCCTCTCCTTTTGTATGATACCTCTGCCCTCCTTTCGTTCCTCCCAGCTTACTCCTTGTCTATGTCTTGTCCTGTCTCTCTTGATTTTAGCTGTCCTGTCAACCATTGTATTTCTTTTCCTTTTCCGTTGGCCTTGGCCTCCTTTTATTGAATTTTAAATGTACACCGCTTTGCTTTCCATGAAAGGCGGTTTTTATCAAGTGTAATAAAACATAAACATAAAACATAAAGTATAGAAGATTACTCACAAGATGCCTTCAGGAAAACCTTCAGTGAAACCTGGGTTTAAGAAATGCCTCCACTGCTCCCGCAAGATGAGCTGCACAGACACCCACGATCAATGCATCAGGTGCTTGGGAGCTAATCACCAAGACTCGGACTGCCAGCACTGTTCCAGGATGTCCCCAAGGGCCAGAAAGTCCCGAGATCATGCACTAAAAGACTTCCTTGCTGCTTCCCAGCCACCGGAGCCTTCTGTTGTTCCACACAGCCCCTTCCCGACACGGGATGTGCTCCTAGGGGCCTCCATCCCCGGTCGATCGAATGCAGACGCTGCCGCCAACGGAGAACCGCGCTGGGAGACTCCTTCAAAAAGCTCAAGTACAACCGATCCAGGCCAAAGCAGCTCCTCCGTTATGCCCCGCGACCCCTGCAGTGCTCCCGCACTCGCAGTCAACCAGGCAAGTCTGCAAACGGGAAAAAGGGCAAAGAAAGCTTCCTCCGGTGACGCCAAGGAACCCCGCAGGGCAAAAGTCTCCCACGCTGCAAAGCACGCTGCTCATGGAGGCTGCCATGATGATGTCATCAGACCCAGAGACTCCGCCCACTCGCCTGCCGTTGGTGGCTTCTGTGAGTCAACAAGCTCTGCCCCTCCTGCTTCTATTGGACAACAGCACGGATTGGCTTCGCCTCCACTCCCCGGCACCGAAGCAACTCCTTCCAACCCGGCAAGAGTCTTCACCTCGGCCCTGGAGCCCGGATTGCAGCAGCAGCGTCGGAGCCGCTCCAACTCACCACGGCTCTTCACCTCGGCTCTGGACCCAGAATTACAGCAGCAGCAGCAACATCAGCGTCGGAGCCATTCTTCAAAGCGCATTGGAGCGGAGGCCGGAGCAGGGAGTGCAGCCGGCACTGGCACAAGAGACACCGATGCTCCCACAGCCCGGATATGTCTGGGACGGGCCGCCACCACCGAAAATGTCACGCTTCCAGCAGCCCTAGCTTGGACAGATCAAGCAGTAAGTCTGCAAAGCCTTCACACGGTTCTAAACGAAACTCCTCTGCTGCCAGCATACACCAACAATGGACACTTCTGTGACTACCCTTCCCAATCAGGGAGCAATCTTGCAGTTACTGTCCAACCTTGCTAGCCTCCTAAGCCAAGGCCTTACGGATGCCGCCGTCGCCATGGATGACCTATTCCAAGAAGAGCCACGGACCACGCAGTGACACATGTGACCTCCCAGGCAATGACACGCAGTAACTCAATTGCGCTTCAGACATCTCCGAACCCCCATCTTTTCTCAGTCTCGAGGACGAAGAAGGGGAGACTGCTCCGTTGGGCTCGGTATCCCCAGAAAAGGACACTCATGAAGCCACTACAGGCTCAGTGGAAAGATCTACCACCTCGGCCAGTCTGGACCCACCCTCCTCCACGCTGCCGCAGGAAGATCTCACTTACCCCAAGTTTTTGCGCAAGGTGGCATCTGCCCTAAGCCTTGCACTGTCAGATACGCCGGTCCAAGCAGGGACAGAGGTCCTCATGTACCTCAACGCCCCAAGAGCGCCTGTCACGCTACCTATCCATCAGTGCCTTCTTGAAGCACACTCCAAGCTCTGGCAGAACCCGGCATCGTCAACGGCGTGCCCCCGGAAACTGGACAACAAATACCAGGTCCAACAAGCTCCGGGATTTGGGAAAAGTCAGCTTCCTCACCACTCCATCGTCATGTCATCGGCCCTCAAACGTGTTAAATCATCACGCAACCATGCCAATTCCCCCCCTGGAAGAGAACCCAAACTGGGCGATGTTGGGAAGAAAGTCTTCCAAGGGGCCATGCCGAACGCAAGAATCGCCGCACATCAGTTCCAGCACGTCCTCTTCCAGGACACTCTGCTGGCAAGTCTCAAGGACAGCATCGCAACCCTTCCCCCCCCGATGCAAAATCAAAAGCCGCAACCACTATTGCGGACCTCAATGAGTGCGGAAAGCACATGATAAGTACGGTGTATGATGCCTTCGAGACAGCAACGTGGTCCGCCGGCACCGCCATCTCCACCAGGCGGCTTGCATGGCTACGGGCATCGGGGCTACGTGAGGATACCCATGAGCGCATCGCAGATGCGCCCTGCAATGGCGAGTCCCTCTTTGGAGAGAAAGTCAAGGACACAGTCAAAGACATGAAGGACCATTGTACTACCCTCCAAACTCTCGCAAAGGATGGCCTGGAACGCTGCTCCAGCACCAAAGGAACCTACGGCCGAAAATCATATCCCATACACAAAAGATACAACTCCTACCGAGCTTTTTGAAGAAGGAGTCTCCCGGTGCAGTTCTCTGTTGGCGGCAGCGTCTGCATTCGATCGACCGGGGATGGAGGCCCCTAGGGGCACATCCCATGTCGGGAAGGGGCTGTGTGGAACAACAGAAGGCTCCGGTAGCTGGGAAGCAGCGAGGAAGTCTTTTAGTGCATGATCTCGGGACTTTATGGCCCTTGGAGACATCCTGGAACAGTGCTGGTAGTCTGAGACTTGGTGATTAGCTCCCAAGCACCTGATGCATTGATTGTGGGTGTCTGTGCAGCTCATCTTGCGGGAGCAGTGGAGGCATTCCTTAAACCCAGGTTTCACTGAAGGTTTTCCTGAAGGCATCTTGTGAATAATCTTCTATACTTTCTCTGGCTTGAGAGAGCAGGAATCCGTGTGTGGTAGGCACGGCGGAAGAAAAAAAGACTGGCTGGCTAGGGGCGGGCTAGTGGGTTGGGCCTCTGGCTCATGCTCAGTAAGGCTCTGAGCTATAGAGAGCACTTCCGTATACGGCGCCGTCGGAGGACGTCACCAGGTGTGGCTTACTTATCCTGCTGTCCACGAAGAACTCTCGTTACAGGTAAGTAACCCTGTTTTACATGCACAGATTCATATCCCCCCCAAATGTCTGTTTTTTTGTGAAGTCAAATTTATGCAGATTACAAAATTGCATTGTTCTCGGGGTCTAAAAGTACCTAAAAGCACACCCCCAATTACACCCTGATGCACGTAAATCAAGACTACAGCTTGAGCAGCTGAAAGTGGATGATCTACATCAGAACCCCAAGCCAGCATCACCCCGATACATATAAAACGTGAAAACAGCATGGAGGGCTGTCAGAGTCCTATGCAGGTGCCACACTGATGCTCATCTGGGCAATTTTCAAATAGCCCAGGTAGATTTAAGTACACGGTTGATTTTAATACATGTACTCCAGGAAATGTTTCAGAGAAACCACCATGAACATTTGAAACTCAAATATATGCACGCTGATCTAAACACCTACGGGGAATGCCTTATTTTAAAGTAAGGTAAATTATTCATCCTCTAGATCCTGTGCATCTTTCCATCTGCACTGAGGATGCAGTTTTCAAGTCTGGCCATGTCTCTCACGAGTACATGTATAAATGAACTATTTTATATTATTTGGAGAGGTTTTTTCCATCAATACAGACCAGGCCTAGTCTCTTCTGAAGCCTTTCATGGCATTGCCCAATACCTGTTGACTGGTTTCGTTGCCACCGGTCTCTCCAACTTTGGTGCTGATGGCTTGGTGCTTATGGGCCTGTCTACTGCAGTTTTTGAAACTTTCATAAAAAAGAAGGAAACAGAGTTAAATGTTATACTGAGACTGTTGAAGAATCAATAGGGTGAGGGTGGGGGGGGGGAGGGGAACAGTATAATCTCCAAAGTAGAGATGTCCTGTTGTTTTCAAAGCATGACCACATTTCTTGTTTTCATTTTTGTCATCTCCTATTCAAAATTACACAGAAACCCAACAAAATATTTTTGTTTATCATTTTAGCATGTACTAAAGTGTTGCTATACTGGGTCAAAACAAAGGTCTATTAAATCCAGTATCTTGTTTCCAACAGTGGTCAATTCAGGTCACAATTAACTGACAGGATCCCAAAATCTAGCAAGTTTCCATGCTGCTTACCCCAGGAATAAACAGTGGCTTTCCCCAAGTCTGTCTTAATAAGTTATCAACTTTTTCTCAAGGAATTTGTCCAAATCTTTATTAAACCTAGCTACTCTAACTGCTCTTACCGCATCCTCTAGCAACAGTTCCAAAGCTTAACTATGCATCGCGTGAAAAACAAGCTTACTTACTTGTAAAGGGGGTTTCCTGTGGACAGCATGATGTCAGCCACACCTGGTGATGTCATTCGACGGAAGTGCTCTCGCCTTTCTGAGCATGTGTCCAGTAGCCCTACCTACTGGCCCGCCCCTAGCTGGCTTAGTACATTCCAAGCTGTGTCCTTGCCGCTAGGTAGGTGGGTGCCTGGTGGCAAGGCCAACCTCATCCAGGGGAAGTGGGTGGGTATGTGTGGCTGACATCCTGCTGTTGACAGAGAACCCCCATTACAGGTAAGTAACTGGAATCAGTCAGTAGTGGTCGGCAGGGTGCCCAGGTTGGTCCATGCAGGCGGCGCAACTGAAGCCAAGACTAATCATTTGAATAGTGCTACAAGGTGTACTACTAGGGTAGTGTGTGGTTAGCATGCGGTTTATGTGCTTTGTACAAACCCTGTGCTATGCTGGTAGCGTGTGTTGGAACTGGGTGGGACAAGGGCACGGAAGCTAGCGTGGACCTGAGTGCCATGTTTGATGCAGGTAATGTGGGTGCGGTGGTGTTACTTGCACCCACAGCACGGTCTCCACAGTACTGCATGGCTTTCCTGCACTAACTACAGGGGGATGGATGCACATACTCACTTGCATTTAGTGAGGAGCCCCATGCTGGTATCACGGCCCCATTGCTCTGAGCTGTGCAGAGGAATGTGCTATTCCCAGGCCAGCCCTCTCTGTCCATCACTGGCCACTTAGCGTATGCCCTATTAGTGGGGTAAGGGCCCTGGTATTGCTGTCTGGTCTCTGCTGGAGTTTGCTAGCCTACTGCCATCCATAACATCACATCGGTAGCAAGCAATTACAAGGTGTGCATGGAGAGCGCCTTTGCAGTGTGCATGCGCTATGGCCTGCTCTAGTGACCTGCCTAGCGTGGACGTGCGCCCCTTCCATGGTGAAACCATGCACTAACTGCACATCAGCCCTGCACTACCTGCAACATTTTAGTAAACATGCCTCTTAGTCTCTCTGTAATGACCTTGTGCTCTTTCTACCTAATGATCAACCTCTATCTCTAAAATTTTCCAAATTACATACGTTGTAAACAGAACACACTAAAAACTAAACAAATGACATATAGGTGAGGAAATTATACCATGCCTATTTCAAATCTCTACCCTCTGCCATTTTCAGTTCCTCCACCCCCACGAACTGCATTTTACTGATGACTGGCATATTTTAGGAAGGGGGTCCTATCTTTTGTGGTTTGCAATGGAGGATTGGCCATTTTGAACCCCAAGGATGTGACTGAACCCCCATATAAACATCTTAGAATGGGGATGAAGGGAAGGAAATGTCCCTAAATGTTGGCAGTGGTATTACAGGCTTGCAGGTTTCCCACTTGGGGCTATCTCAGCTATCTTTGTATGTTTAACCATTAATTCAGAAAAAGATATGTCTTAAATGAGACATCTAAAGGCATATTAACAGCACTGAAAGCAAATGAGTGCACCCTAGGACGTGGGGTTTTTTTTTCCAATACTGAAGAGAGAGCAATTTTGAAAAAGGAAGCATTTCTCTGTTAATGAAGGATGCTCCTTAGAGTGTACCCACCTGTAGGTTGCTTGGTTACTCCAACCACTGGCCTTGTAATTGGCTTTCGTGCTGGCTTTGGTGGTGACTGGCTATCTTGGCCCATCTCGCTCTTCTTTTCCAGGGGCTTGATCCTGTTGGCTGGGGCGGGGCTGACACCAGTTATTCTTCCAGCCAGCTTTGACCCAGGGGAGCCCCTGATGCCAGCTTTGGATGAACCCTTTTCTGGCACATCAGTTCTCCTGATATTGCTGTTGCCATGGGCCCTACTGGTGTCTCCATTTCCCAGGGATGGTCTGGTATGCGGCATCATTCGTCTCTCTGGCCCCAAGCCCTGTGCTGCCCGCTGAGGCTCCAGTGGTGAATTCTTGGGCAACTTAGGCTTAGCTGCAGTCCCTTTTCCTTTAGCTGGCCCATTTGCCCCAGTTCCAGCAATGGCTGCCTCTGCAGAACTTGCACAACCTAGGCTGGCATTGGTAGAGTCTTGGCCATTCATCTTGCTAAGCCCAGCTGGCAGAGACACTGGTCCTTTGCAGGTGTTGTGTCCGTGGTACTTCAGAGGTAGCAGAAGAGAGCCTGTTACTGCCTACGAAAGAGAAGAATTAAAGGACTAAACAGAAGGCGGTGGACATTGCAACTAAATTGGAAATGGTCTGACTTATAGAAGAAGTTGTTTCAATACGAGCACTTTTCACGAATTGGACTTCAGTCTCTTATGCAAGAAGCTATATCATGCTATTCAACTATACTTACTTGCTGCTCCTGGATTATGTGAATGTGGCCCTTTACTGTGTAAACCCATGGGACAGTACTTTCCCCTAGTAATATTCAGCTCTGTTCCTTAGAGACACAGTGAAGACCTCAATCTCCCCACAATGGGATGGATGGTCTTAAAATGGGAAAAAAAAGGAGGGAGGAGATCCTGTTGTAATGTATTCATAGTTGCAACCTTATCTAGCCCTTGTTTAGTCCCCCATCTCCATACTATAGCATGCAGAGAATTTGTAATTCTGATTTTATTAGAGGAAATCAATGGACAAAATCAGAATTACAAGTCGCATCAAGCAATGGGGTAAAACGAGAACTGGAACTTGGAGTCAGGTGCCAGTCTTAGTTGTATATCTCTTGGTGCCTCTCCACTCAACACCTGAACCTAGGCACAGGACACTGAGGCTGAGGGGAGAAGAAAGCGAGGTTACTTACCTGTAATGGGGTTTCTCTGTGGACAGCAGCATACATCAGCCACACCTGGTGACGTCCTCTGGGCGGCGCCATAGATACAGAAGTGCTCTCCAGAGTTCAGAAAGGTGAACCTTTCTGAGCATGCCCAGGTAGCCCAGCTCACCAGCCCGCCCCTAGCCCGGCCAGTGTGTTCCTAAGCTAGGTTTCGCGGCTAGGGTGTGAGCTCTTTCAGGCTGACCACCTCCAGGGGAGACGGGTGGGATTGTGTGGCTGACTTATCCTGCTGTCCACGGAGAACCCCCGTTACAGGTAGGTAACCTCGCTTTCTTCATGGACTAGCAGGATTGCGTCAACGACACCTGGTGCCTCCCCAGCTGCGCAGGTGCGTGCTGAGGTGGAGGAGGGAAGGTGAGAACAGAAGGCTACAGAGACATCGAGTCAGGGCAGTATATTTAATGACAATCACCGTGTGGTAGTACAGTGAGTGCAGTGGTGCACGGTGTAGGCCATCGTGCAACAAGGAAAATAAGATGCGTATTAGTGCAACACATCTAACGGTGCAACAATATGCAGTAATATAGTGCAACATGAACAGTACAGATACAAGGTGCAACAGTGACAGTGCAGGAACATAATGCAATGTTCAATAGAGCAAACGCAATACACAGTGCAACATACAGCAGTTATGACCCCAGTACCATGGTGTGAGGTACTGGGTTATGTCCTTTTCATGAAGCGTGCTTCAGTCTAGTGAGATGGAACCATAGGTAATGGTGCGGCTGTGGTTCCCTCCAACGCGGTGGTGAGGATGGCTCTGCCGAGGGCGCAGTCCTCCTGAGGTCGAGGCAGTAGTGTTTTTGGAAAGTGTGCGGTATGGACCATGTGGCCGCTTTGCAGACTTCAACCAGCGAGACAGCACAGGTTGGCTAGGGAGATGGCCAGCGCTCTGAGCTGGTGTGGCCCCACTCGTGGCTGTGCCTGGGTTCTGGTCGGGTCAAGGAAGTAGCAGGCGGCCACCCAGTGGAAAAGGGTCCTTTTCGTGACGAGCTTTCCAGGCCTGTTTGGATCGAAGGACACGAAGAGTTGCTCGCCCTTCCGGATGGGCTGCGTTCTGTGGAGGTAGATCTGGAGGGCCCAGAGACAGTCCAAGGTGTGCAAGCGTGCTCTTTGGCCGACAAATGAGGCTCCAGAAAAAAGGAGGGAAGCTCAATGGACTGATTGATGTGGAAGGCAGATGGTACCTTAGGCACGAATCTAGGGTTGGTCCTCAGGGATGCGCAGTCCTGATACAGCTGCGTGTTTGGAGGGTGTGCCACCAGCGCTTGCAGTTCACTGATCCTCCTGGCGGATGTTATGGCTATCAAGAATAGTAATCTGCCAACTGCAGCGGCTCGAAGGGTTCCGGGTTAGGCGCTGGAGAACAGTGTTGAGGTCCCAGGGCAGAACTGGAGGCCTAACCGGGGGTTTCAGGTTTGTCAGCCCTTCATGAAGTGTGTGGCCAGGGGCAGTGCTGCAATGGAGTTGGCTCCATCTGTCAGGGTATGGAAAGCTGCTATCGCCGAGAGGTGGACCCAGATGGACTGTGTCTTAAGGCCGAGGTTGGAGAGAGAGAGCGGAGGTATTGTAGGACGTTGGTGACTGGACACGTGGTTGGATCTAGCCCGCGTGTTGCACACCAGATGCTGAACCTCTTCCATTTGAGGCCATAGGACTTTCTGGTGGACGGTCTCCTGGCCTCCAGGACCACGTCCTGTACCTCTACTGGTAGTTGGAGTGCCAAGAGCATCAACCGTTCAACCTCCAGGCAGTGAGCGCAAGGGCTTTGAGGTTGGGGTGCCTTGTGTTGCCTGCGTTCTGTTAGCAGGTCTGGCCTGAGAGGAAGGCGTATCGGGGCCCCGTGGACCAAGAGTGCACACCACATCTGACGTGGCCAGTGAGGGACCACAAGAATGGCGTGCGCCTTGTCTTGAACAATTCGCTGAAGTGTTGCTGGGATGAGGGGGGGGGGGTCGACGGGAAGGCATACACCAGAGACCATTCCCCTAGCACACGTCAAATGCATCTGCTGCTAACCTCTTGACTGACGGGTGTCTTGAGTAGAACAGGGGCACTTGGCATTCTGTTCCGTGGCAAAGAAGTTGATGGCTGGAGTTCCCCACCGCTGGAAGAGGCTGTTGGTAATCTCCGGGAGGAGAGTCCATTCGTGGGGCTGCAAATGCCTGCTCAGTTTGTTCGCCAAGGTGTTCAGATCTCCCAGGAGATAGGAGGCACGCAGTCTGCATTTGTTTTTCAAGGCCAGTGACCATATCGTCAGCGCCTCCTTGCAGAGGGAGCGTGACCCGGGAACATAAGAACATAAGATCATAAGATATGCCATACTGGGTCAGACCAAGGTCCATCAAGCCCAGTATCCTGTTTCCAACAGTGGCCAATCTAGGTCATACGTACCTAGCAGTTTCCCCAAAAGACACAGGTTCCACAATGCTTGTGCTGGGTCAAGCATTGATATCCTGGGTCCCTTCTTAATAATGGTTTATGGATCTTTCCTCCAGGAACTTGTCCAAACCTTTTTTAAACTCAGCTACACTAACAGCCTTTACTACATCCTCCGGTAACAAATTCCAGAGTTTGATTACACGTTGAGTGAAAAAATATTTTCTTTTATTAGTCTTAAATAGTTTACCCTGTAGCTTCATTGCATGTCCCCCTAGTCTTTCTATATTCTGATAACGTAAATAATCGATCTACGTTTACCCGTTCCACTCCGTTCATTAATTTATAGACTTCTATCATATCTCCCCTCAGCCGTCTCTTTTCCAGGTTAAAGAGCTCTAACCTTTTTAGCCTTTCTGCATAGGAGTATCCTTCCATCCCCTTTACCATTTTGGTGGCTCTTCTCTGAACCTTTTCTAATAACGCTATATCCTTTTTAAGATACGGCGACCAGAATTGCACACAATATTCAAGGTGCGGTCTCACCATGGAACGATATAGAGGCATCATAATATCTTTTGTTTTATTTTCCATTCCTTTCCTTATGATACCTAGCATTCTATTTGCTCTCTTGGCTGCTGCTGCACACTGTGCCGAGGGTTTTAATATGTTATCCACAATGACGCCTAAATCTTTTTCCTGGGTGGTGGTTCCTAATGTGGAACCTTGCATCATGTAACCATAGTTCCTTTTCGTCCCTCTTCCTTGTTTGTTGATGTAGTACATGGCCACCTGGTTGTCCATCTGGATGAGGACAGATTTGTCCCGTAGGTGTGGTAGAAACGTCCAGAGAGCGTATCTGATATCCCTCAGCTCGAGGAGATTGATGTGCTATTGTCGCTCCCATGGCGACCATGCTCCTTGGGTGCTGATCTGTAGGAGGTGCGCGCGCCCCAACCAGTGTTGGATGCATCTGTGGTGAAAATCACCTGGTGTTTGTGCTGGTGAATGTCCTTGTCTCCTGAGAGATTCATTGGTACCGTCCACCATCGTAGCTGTGCTTTGACCTGAGGAGTCATTGGGATGCGGGTGGAAAGGGGCTGAGTGTTGGTTCCAGTGGGTGCGCAGATGCCACTGGAGCATGCACATTTTCATCCTCACCACAGGGAGGAGCGATGTCGTGGCCACCATGTGGCCCAGAAGACGTAGTATGGACCGAGCCAAGGTGCTCCCCGCTGCAGCTGCAAGCAGTCTGTGGTCTGGGAGGTAGGTTTTCGAATCCCGGGTGTTGATTACCACTCCTATGAATTCCAGCCGCTGGGAAGGTTTTAGTTGTGATTTGTCGTAGTTGATGACAAAGCCCAGGGTGGAATTAGGGTCGTGGTCCTCCGCAGGGACTCTTGCAGCTCCTGAGCCGAGGGTGCTGTGAGGAGCCAGTCGTCCAGGTAGGGAAAGGTGGAGATGTTTTGCTTGCGGAGGTGCGCTGCTGCAACGACCACGCACTTTGTGAAGACGCGTGGTGCTGGCGACAGTCCGAAGGGAAGGACTCTGTATTGGTAGTGTTGTCCCAGCACGTGGAAGCAGAGGTACTTCCTGTGTGATTTGTGAATGTGGATGTGTGTGTAGGGCTTCCTGTAGATCCAAGGACGCCATCCAGTCACCAGCTTGAATAAGAGGAGGATGGAGTTGAGAGAGTACAGAGTACATCCAGAACTTCTCCTTGGTATTCAGCCTGCGCAGGTCTAAGATGGGGTGCACTCCGCCCGATCTCTTTGGAATGAGGAAGTATCTGGAGTAGAATCCAGAGTTGATCTCGGTTAATGGCACCTCCTCTATAGTGTGGGAGGTCTGCAGGTGCATCAGTTCTGTGGCCATGGGAAGTTTCAGGTGGGGAGGGGTCTCGCTGATTGGTTTGCTGCGCTGGCAAGGTGGTGCAAAGAACCGTATGCGGTATCCATCTCAAATGACTCGTAGGACCCAGGAGTCCGAGGTGATCTTCTCCCATTCCTGTAGAAATCGCGACAGGTGCCCCCCAATCTGGGTGGGTGCCTGCAAATGCCTGTCAAAAGGAGGAGCCACCTTTGTTCATTGGTACGTTGTTCTTCTGCTTATGGTCCCTCTGGGACTGGCGTTAGTGAGAGGGTCCATGTAAGAGTTGGCTTTGTATCTGGGACCTTGCCACTTTCGGTTAGAAGGGTATCTTTTGTTGGAACTGTAGTAGGGTTTCCATTGATAGTTGCCTTTTTGGGTGCCGCTGTGGCATTCAAAGCCGTCCTCCGCCAAGGTTTGCAGGGTAGTGCAGTGCTCCTTCATGTCATTTACTGTGTCTGAGTTTTTCTCTGAAGAGTGACTCACCCGTACAGGGTGCATCAGCAATCCTGTCGTGGGTGTTATCATGCAGGCTGGATGCTCTTAGCCATGCCCACCGCCTGGCGGAGATTTATTTATTTAGCTGTGTTTATATACTGCTTTTCACCGGGTCAAAGTGGTTTACAGTAAACAGGGGGGATACATTGAACAGGATTGTTTGCAAATACATGGGGGAATGGGGTATACCATCACCAGGGGGGTAAACATATTTACATTCTTGTAAGATGTCTCCAGTCACAGTTAAATTTCTGGCTCTCTCTACAGTCATATTCTTAGGTCATATTTTTTACAGTTCTGGTTTTCTCTTTTATCTTGGCCCTCCTTGGAGAACTTCACTGGGTGCTGTTCTGTGTTGACCCTAGGTACTCGTGGAAGAGGAGGGGTTTTATCTGCTTTCTAAATGCAGATAGGTCATTGAAGGTGCGGATTTGGGTTGGAAGGGAGTTCCAAAGTGAGGGTGCATAGAGGTCGAATGCACGGTTACATGTCTTTTGGTTAAATTTTGTTCTGTCATGTGGCACAATGAGTGTATTGTTCATGGACTGACATGTTGATCTTCCAGAGTTCGTCCGAGCTAGTATTGTCTCTAGATAGGATGAAGGCTGTTGGTGTTTGCCGTGCCTGCGGTCTTCACAGACGTGTCGAAGGTGTCAAAGGCTGTGCTCGCCAGATGTTTGTTGTTTTCGGTCATGTCTGCGAGTGCACTAGAGATCAACGCTTGTGACTCTTTAGGGAGGGATGTGATGGCGTTTTTGATGCTTGCCATACAGGCGTCCTGGAAGAGGACGTGTTGGAACTGGTGCGCCGCAATCCTCGCACTGAGCATGGCCCCTTGGAAGACTTTCTTGCCTATGTCATCGAGGAGCTTGTGGTCAAGACCGGATGGGTTGTTGGCGTGGGTGCACAAGGACTTGACCCTCCTTAGAGCTGAGGACACAATGATGGATTGGTGTGTCAGTTGGGGTTTTGTGAACCCTGGTATAGGTTGGACTTGGTACTTGGAGTCTAGTCTTCTGGAGACTGGGCGGCCACAAGCAGGGGTCTGTCACAGTCTCAAGTGGCTGTCCCGTAGCTTGCGATGTATTGGCAGTGTGAACGAGGGTTTAGGAGTTGTGAGGTACTTCAGAACCTCTGGTTCTGGCTCGTCTGTAGCATCGGGTGCCATCAGGGCCAAAATGGTAGCTACTTTCCTCAGGAACCTGGGGTAAGTAAGGTCCTCCAGAGGGGGCGGAGGGCCCTCCAGTTCCGGGGAGTGTCTGTTCTCCTGGTGTGGTAGGAAGTGATCCTATAGCTAGGACCTGTCCTCCAGGTGATGTAAAACCCTCTCGCACCGAGGAAGTTTCTCCAGGGCCAAGTGCTCATGAGGAAAGGCTTAGGACAGCCGTTATAGTTGGTGATTCGATCATTAGGCATGTAGATAGCTGGGTGGCTGGTAGACGTGAGGATCGCTTGGTGACATGCCTGCCTGGTGCGAAGGTAGCGGACCTCACGCACCACCTAGACAAGGTCTTAGATAGTGTTGGGGAGGAGTCTGCTGTCTTGGTACATGTCGGTACCAATGACATAGGAAAATGTGGTAGGGAGGTTCTGGAGGCTAAATTTAGGCTTTTAGGTAGGAAGTGGAAATCCAGAACTTCCAGGGTAGCGTTCTCCGAAATGCTTCTCGTTCCACGTGCAGGACCCATAATGCAGCCAGAGCTCCGGAGTCTCAATGCGTGGATGAAACAATGATGCAGAGATGAGGGTTTTGGATTTACATAAGATCATAAGATATGCCATACTGGGTCAGACCAAGGTCCATCAAGCCCAGTATTCTGTTTCTAAAAGTGGCCAATCTAGGTCATGGCCTAATCGGAGACAGCCAACATGGCTTTAGACAAGAAAGATCTTGTCTTACTAATCTGTTATTTTTTTTGAAGGTGTGAATAAACAGGTAGACAAAGGTGAGTCGGTTGATATAGTGTATTTGGACTTTCAGAAAGCCTTTGACAAAGTCCCTCATCAGAGACTTTTGGCAAAACTAAAGAGTCATGGGATAGGAGGCAGTGTACTATTGTGGATCAGGAACTGGTTAAAAGATAGAAAGCAGAGGGTAGGGCTAAATGGCCAGCTTTCCCAATGGAGAAAGGTGAATAGTGGTGTACCCCATGGATCTGTGCTGGGTCCGCTGCTTTTTGACATATTCATAAATGACCTGGAAATGAGAATAACGAGTGAGGTTATCAAATTTGCAGATGACACAAAACTATTTAAAGTTGTTAAAACCCATGAGGATTGTGGAAATTTGCAAGAGGATCCTGATAAATTGGAAGACTGGGCATCGAAATGGCAGATGAAATTTAATGTGGACAAGTGCAAAGTTATGCACCTAGGGAAGAACAACCCAAACTATGGTTACATTATGCAAGGTTCCACATTAGGAACTACCACCCAGGAAAAAGATTTAGGCATCATTGTGGATAACATGTTAAAATCCTCCACCCAGTGTGCAGCGGCGGCCAAGAGAGCAAATATCATAAGGAAAGGAATGGGAAATAAAGGATATTATAATGCCTCTGTATCGTTCCATGGTGCGACCGCACCTTGAATATTGTGTGCAGTTCTGGTTGCCGTATCTTAAAATGGATATAGTGTTGTTAGAAAAGGTTCAGAGAAGAGCCACCAAAATGGTAAAGGGGATGGAAGGATACCCCTATGAAGAAAGGCTAAAAAGGTTAGGGCTCTTTAACCTGGAAAAGAGATGGCTGAGGGGAGATATGATAGAAGTCTATAAATTAATGAACGGAGTGGAACGGGTAAACATAGATCGATTGTTTACGTTATCAGAATATAGGAAGACTAGGGGACATGCAATGAAGCTACAGGGTAAACTATTTAAGACTAATAAGAGAAAATATTTTTTCACTCAACGTGTAATCAAACTCTGGAATTTGTTACTGGAGGATGTAGTAAAAGTTGTTAGTGTAGCTGGGTTTAAAAAAGGTTTGGAGAAGTTCCTGGAGGAAAGGTCCATAAACCATTTAAAAAGGGACCCAGGATATCACTGCTTGACCCAATGCAAGCATTGTGGAACCTGTGTCTTTTGGGGAAACTGCTGGGTACGTATGACCTAGATTGGCCACGGTTGGAAACAGGATACTGGGCTTGATGGACCTTGGTCTGACCCAGTATGGCATATCTTATGTTCTTATGAGGTGGTATGTTCGTTGGACGCAGAACCCACAATGGCAGCTTCAATGTCCTGCTCCTCAGCAGTGCTATCTGGGGGACGGATTGTTAGGGATTGCGGTGCCGGCGTGGAAGGCTGAGTGTGATGCGGTATGCCTCGTGCAGGGGATCCAGAGCAAGATCTGGTAGTTGAGATCGCTGAAGGTGGTGGAGCCGTAGAAGTTGGGGAGGCGGGGGCGGTTTGCTGCACCAGCTGTGTAAACAGCTTCAGGATGGCAGAATGAGTGGCGCGGCTGCAGGATCTAGTTTGATGGCTGCTGCTTGGGCTGGAGAAGCTGGAAGGGTTTCTGTGTTTTATTTCTGTGGCTTTTTTGGTGCCTGGAGGCGTGACGGCGCTTTGTGCTGCGGTGATCTGGGGCTGGAAGTGCTGCTACTGGAGGAGCCTCTGGCGGTTCTGTGCTTCCTGCCGCCATTCTGATCACTGCCGCGTCTCCGCCTGCTGCCGTCACTGCCTCCACGTTTGGCTCCTTTTGCGCTTGTGTGCATGGCGCCGAGGAGCTGTTTGTCCGTTGGCGTCGAGTGGGCTCACCGGGGTGGACTGAAGAGGAGGCGGAGTTTGGGTAGAGCTTACTTGTCTGGCGCGATGGCGTCTAGGGCTGTCTCCTGAGCTGTCCCGGCTGTGGCCAATCAGGCGGAGGTGGGCGGAGCTGGAAGACTTTCCAACGGCGCCATTATTGGGAGCCGCATGGCCGCGTGGAGGGGAGACAGCGGGCCTAAGAGAAGCAGCAGCAGGCTCAGTCAGGAACCGGAGGGAGTCCGTGGCGTCCGTGGAGGAGAAATGTGCCATTGCCGGGCCCACTGGAGGCGCGGAGGAAGTTTCAGCTGCGAGACTGGGGATGAGGGCCCTGTCGGGCACATCCTGAGCTGGAACGGCAGCGGGCAAGGAGACCAGTAAAGGAGCAGTTTTACCTGCGTTTTTGGAAGCGAGGTAATCTTTTAGTGTGCCCTCTTGACTTCCGGGCCCTTAGAGACATCCTGCCACAATGAGTGCAGTCTTCCACATTGTGGCCGAGTCCCAAACAGTGCACACAGATGTCATGGGAGTCTGTGCTGCTCATTTTCCTATTGCAGTGTGGGCATTTTTTGAAGCCCGGTTTAGGCATTGTTTGGTGATCTTGATGGTAGATTGTATAGGAGAGCAGGGTCCGTCTTGCTGGCAAGGCGGAAGGAAAAAGACTGGCCGGGCTAGAGGCGGGCCGGTGAGGTGGGCTACCTAGGCATGCTCAGAAAGGTTCACCTTTCTGAGCTCTGGAGAGCACTTCCATATCTATGGTGCCACCCGGAGGACGTCACCAGGTGTGGCTGACGCAATCCTGCTAGTCCATGGAGAAATCACAGCACTTCCAGCTTCTGTTTCCTTCCAAAAGGCACTAGGGCAGTACTCGTATCTGCTTCTTAACCCTGCCCCTTTTCCATGAAGGGGGTTCTTCATCTGCATGGTGGAGTTAACAGTGTTAGAGCAGCAGTCTGGTGACCAGAGAAGCCAGGGTTCGAATCCCACTGGCCGCCTTTGTGGCCTTGGGCAAGTCACTTAATCCTCCATTACCCCAATTGCAAACTTAGATTGTAACTCTTCCAGGGACAGGGCAATATCTACCTTACCTGATTTTAACTCATTTTGAACAATTACTGGAAAAGCATGGAATTATTAAATAAATAACACACACACATTCATGAGCATGACGGAGCACAGAGGCAAGCATGCAGTCTTCAGAAGCAAAAGACGAGCACTGCACAAGCATAGGTGGAACAAGGTGTGCGAGTGCTTCCAAATTAGGAGCAATGCCCTACTTATTTTACAAGTTTTACTATATTCCCTGCCCCCCATTGCTTTACTGCAAAGAATTCCCCTCTTCTGTGAGATCACTGCCCCCTCCACTAAGAGATGCTCTGCCCCGCCTTGTTACTTTGAAAAGCTGCAGGATTAACATAAAGTGAATAGAGCCGGCAGCCCTCAGACCACAGCTCTGCAGGGAAGGTTTTGTGCCTGACTGCACCAGCTGGAAGGCCATCTGACCCAGTCCTCTAGCCCCCTCCTCCTCCTCCTTCCTCCCCCTAATTTTGTTTATCAGAGGAGAATGGTTCACAGGCCCTGGAGGTTTTTCTGTCTCCCCCAGATGAGGCTGCAGTGGAATGCCAACAGGATAAAGCAATACTGGGGAGGGGAGATCAAGGCCTGCAGCCCATCAGAAAGCTTCCTCTCCCCCTTTAGGCTTCCAGCTAAGTAGCGAGGAACTTAGAATAGAGAAAGGGCAGGAACTGTGCTTAATATCTCCTAAAGGCATTCCTCTAGGACTTGCCATTTGGACGTTGGCAGTCGAACCCAGAAAGCAAAGAGGAGAGATTAGCACCCCAGGATGAAGGCAGGGAGAAGGCAACTAAAGTTTAAAATATGTGAAATGGAACTTATTGTACTAAATATGTCCAAGTTCTGTCCTCCTCTCATAGCACATAAGACAACACCCCCCCCCCCCCCCACACACACACACACATGCTCAAAACTGCCATATAAAAAGAAAAAGCAGGAAACAGGCAGCCACAGGTGGGCAGATAGGCAGACCAGAGTCCCTCTCCAACACAGCAGCTGTTTTTCCATGTTTAAAACAAACGCTAAATTTTCATAAATCTATTCTCATATATTTAATACATTTATTTAGAAGGCGCTTTGTTAAATAGGAACTGCTATTAAACAAATTGTAGTCTGAATTATTTTTTTTTTTTCCAAATTTGTTTATTAGTATCATATAAACAATAACAGCAACATCCAAACAGTAGTCATTGGTACACAATAATGGGCAACATGAGACCCAGGCACCTCCCGGGCAGGGCTGTTCCTTGTCCACCGCCCGAGGAGTGTACACACAACAGATTAAAACCCATCTACACCGGATCCCCCCAGGCCCCCCCTACCCCCCCCCCCCAGGACCCAGAACACACAGGAGCACCAAGCAGGGAGCAACACCCCACTCCGCCCCCTACACCCCCACCTTAAGCACGTCACTACGGGATCGAGGCCCCAGCCCCTGGATGTAGGGCATCCAGACTAGCAAAAACGTGGCCCATTTCCGGGGGTGCCGCTGTGCACTCCTCCTCTCCATGAGCATAAAGTGATGCAGGCTGTTACGCCATTCACAAAACGTAGGAGCCGTAGGTTCCCTCCAACGGTGAAGAATCGGGCCCTTACCCACCAGACAGGCCTTCCGCACCAATAACCTCTCCCAGCGTCCCTTAGGGTGAAGTGGTCCCAACTGATCCAAAACTACCAACCGGCCCGTCCAGCAAACCTGCTGCTTCAACAGGCCACCAAGATACTCCCCAATGCGCAACCAGTATCGGCGAACAAGGGGGCAGCCCCACCACATATGACCCAGGTCTGCTAAAGAACAAGGGCATTTTGGACACCCCCCATAGGTTGTGATACCACTTCTCAACGCTCGCCGCGGGGAGAAGTGGGCTCGCAGAATACATTTGAACTGAATCTCACGCCACCGTGCCCCCTCCACCAAGGGCGCAATCTGCCCCAACGCATCCCGGACAGAGCCCGGAGACACCGCCCGACCCAGTTCTCGCGCCCAAGACTGCTCCACCACCGAATAATCAAGAGGCAGGTCGAGGGAATCCAACCGCCGTTTTAACAGGGCTATAGTCGGGGGCGACTCCGCCCCCAGGGTAAAGAATTCGAGAATCTTTGCAGAACGCTCCACATGCAGGTCGCACCCTGACAACGAGCCAACATAGTGAGACAGTTGCATATGGGCAAAAACCGACTTCCCCGGGTCCAAGCCGTACTCCCTACAAAGCACCTCCAGTACCTTACAACGCCCGTCCGAGTCCACTACATGTCCAATGCGTTTTATCCCCGACTGTTCCCAACGCCGGAAGGAAGCGGAGTCAGAACCCGGGGTAAAAGCCGCATTGCCCCGCAGAGGCAACCAGCTAGAAACCTCCGGGTTGCCACCCCAGAATTTATTAAGCTGCTGCCACGATCGCCGTGTTGCCCGTATCAAGACACTGCCAGTCAGGCGAGCCGGCAAAACAAGGCGATTCAAATGCAATACCGCGTCCAGACTGTGCGGAGCCACAAATGCCTCCTCCAAGGCTCTGGGCGTATAAACCTCTGTGTCCCCCAACCAGTCGGCAAGGTGGCGGGCCTGACAGGCCAGCACATATTTCCAAATATCCGGAACCCCAACACCCCCCGAGCGCCAGCCCCCCCTCATTCTAACCAACGGTATGCGTGCTCGAGCGCCCTTCCAAAGAAAGCCACGGATTTCCCTCTCTAACTGCCCCAGGTCCCGTTTCAGTAACCACACCGGCAAGGTTTGCATCCAATATAGCACTCTGGGGAGAATTACCATCCCCAAGGCCGCTACTCTGCCCAATAGAGACAACGGAAGGGGCGCCCAGGCCTGTAATTGCGCTCGTAGCCGAGACAGAACGCGCTCAAAATTAACTTTATAAAGTAGAGAAGGCGTCCTAGTCAACAAGATACCTAAGTAAACAAAGGACTCTGTCGCCCAGCGAAGTGGAAAACTCCCCCGCCAGGTCGCTTGCAACCGCCCTCCCACATCCAAAGCCTCCGATTTATCCAAGTTAAGACGTAAGCCGGCAAATCGGCCATAGAGGGAGAACTCCTCCAGCAACCGGGGCAACGACAATTGGGGCAGCGTCAAGTGAACCAGCAGATCATCCGCAAAGGCCGCCACTTTAAACTCATGTAACCCAAGACGTACTCCACAGATGCCCGGGGACTCCACTATTCTCCTAATAAGTGGATCTAAGGTCAGCACAAAGAGCATGGGGGAGAGCGGGCAGCCCTGGCGTGTGCCCCGCTCCAGTCGAAAGCTATCCGAGAGCACCCCATTGCAGAGAATTCCCGCCGTGGGGTCCGCATAAAGCAAATCCACCATCCTACAGAATGAGTCCCCCAGGCCATAACACGGTAAGAGATGCTTCAGATAGTCCCAATGCACCTGGTCAAACGCTTTTTCAGCGTCAAAGCTAACCAGCAGCGAGGGTAAATCTTTTTCACGCACCCACTCGAGGGAAGCCAGGATTTTCCGCAGATTCCGCACTGCATATCTCCCTTTAACAAAACCCACTTGGGACTCATGCACTAAATCTCCCAACACAGAGGCCAATCTATTCGCCAAGACTTTAGCCAATATTTTCACGTCGAAATTTAACAGGGAGATGGGCCTATAAGACGACGCCTGAGTGGGGTCTTTACCGGGCTTGGGTATTAAAGTGACATATGCATGGTTTGTGCCCCAGCCAAAGGTCCCCTGTGCCACTCTACGATGATACATTGCAAGCAAAGTGGGGGGCACCAAATCCCCCAACAGCTTATAAAACTCGGCCCCAAAACCATCAGGACCGGGTGCCTTGTAACAAGCAGCATTTTGAATAACGCCACCAACTTCCTCCAGTGTGACCGGGGCGTCCAAGAACGCCCGTTGGTCCGCCGTCACTGTAGGCAACTGTACTCCCCGTAGATAAGTCTGCATTCCGGTAGGGGAGCCCGCCCTCCTCGCATATAACTTCTGAAAAAAGGAGCGAAGTGTCCGTGCTATCGCTGCATTGTCCTTCTGCAAGCAGCCCTGCTCATCTCTGAGCGCTGCAATCAGCCGAGCCCCTCGGCTGCCCTGTAGGCATCGGGCCAAAAGTTTCCCGGGTCTATCTCCAAACCGGTATAATTGAAACCGGTAGTACATATGAGATTTCTTCGCTCTCTGGTGAAGCAGCTCATTGAGAGAGGTTTGCAGCTCCCAAAGGTTGCGCTTATGAGATCGGCTAGGGTCCCCAGCACAGCGCCGCCGGGCTCGTACGATCTCTCTCTCTAGTCGAACAATTTGCGCCGCCAGCAGCTTACGCTTTCTTGCGGTATATTCGATAACATTTCCCCTCAACACTACTTTTGCCGTTTCCCAGAGCAACTCCGGCTCATCTTTGTGCTGCTCATGATGGGCCATAAAATCTTTCCAACACTGTGCAAGATGCTCACGAAAATTAACGTCATGATACAGCCCCAGTGGGAATCGCCACACCTGCGGTGAAGGAACCTGACTCCCCCAGGAAAGATCCGCCCAGACCGGGGCGTGATCGGAGACCGCTGTGGGGCCTATTTGTGCGTCATCAACCTGCGTAAAAAGCCTCTCCGAGACCAAAACATAGTCGATGCGCGCACTAGAGCCATGAGCTCTCGACTGGTGTGTAAAGTCTCTTTCAAGCGGATGTAACAGTCGCCACGGATCTACAATCGCCAGGCGATGACACAGCCCCCGCAATACCTTAGTAGTCGGGACTCGCCCTTTTTCACGCCCACCCCCACAGGTGTCCAGCTCGATGTCCAGCACCCCGTTCAAATCTCCCGCCAAAATCAAGGGAACGTCCGGCAGCTGCTCCACCTGGGAAGCTAAACGGGCATAGAACTCGCGATCCGATACATTGGGGCCATAGAGATTACCCAGCACAATGGGCCGTCCCTCCAGGCAGCCATATAACAGAACATATCTGCCCTCTGAATCCACATACTGCTTTTCCAACTCAAAACGGACCCGAGTACTAATCAGAATAACCACTCCACCTTTCTTCCCTTTTGCCGGGGCACCCCAACTCTGCCCCACCCATGTCTTCCTCAGCTTAGCATGCTCTTCAGCCGTCTGGTGGGTCTCCTGTAGCATAGCAACATCACATTTCAGACGGGCCAGAGCCTGCAACACTTTATATCTCTTGACGGGGTTACCTACGCCACATACATTCCACGAAACAACTCTCAGGGAGGATTATATGGAAACAAGTTGTAATTGTCTGACATAGTGTGAGAACAGGGCAGGACCTCCCCAGCCTGAAATCCCCCCCCAGGTAAGGAAGCGCTCCCAGCTACTGTTCCAAAATGCAAGCAAGCGTTCCCCTGTGTGTTCTGGATCCCCCCCCCCGCCCTCCCTCCTCCCCCCACCCCCCCCTCCCCCTCTCCATCCCTCCCCCTCCCCCCATTGATCCCTCCCAATCCCCCAACCTGCTCTGCCGCACCTCCACTCTCCCTCTCATAGGGATCACGCTGGATGTGCTCCGGACCCCCTTCCCCCTCTCACTGTTACAGGCAAATGGTATTTTGCTATCCCACAACCCCACACACACCTACCCCCCTTGCCCATTCGCAGTCTACCCCCCCCCCTCCGTGCATACCCCAACCACCCGCCTCCCGTGCCCAGCCACCACCTTCCCTACCCTGCCCTCCCCCCTACCTTCTCCATCCCCCACATCGGGCAGACACAACAACCACAGACCCTACCCAACCATAGGACAATAACGCCACCCCAAAAAACAAGTAACAATTAAACAACCCTCCCGAGCCCTGTATAACCGTGGGCAATATCGGCCGAGGAGGGACATCCACTGCAGTCCGCTCTCATACCAACGAAACGCGGCCCTGCAGGAGGGCGGGAGGGTAGGAGGCCCAGCGGCCGTGCCAAGCCGAGCTCACACCTCCCGCACCGCCTGCCAGCCCCGCCTGCCAACGGGAAGGCAGGAGCGACATACCAACATATACACAGCAGCAATATTAAACAAGTCGCTGTGGCGCCACTCCTGCCAGCCCAGCACAGCACGGGAAGCAGGCTCAGAACTGGCGCCACAAGAAACATGCACCAGCCCCGCACCGAGGGCAGAGAGGGACACAACATATCCGGAGCGTTCCAGGAGGTAAGGTGTTATCTCGTCCACAATCCATCAGCCGAAGCCAACTCAGGACAGGGGCGCCTGCCGGCCCGGGGGGTAAAACGGATCTCCACCACGCCAGAGGACCAGCCCACCACTTCACTCTGTTCCAGACCCTTTGTCCCCGCTCCGCAGCTGCGCTATATAAGGGCCCGCTGCACTCGCTGAATCAAAGGCTTTGTGCACTCCATTGTGCACAATGTGCAACCGAGCCGGGTACTGCATGGTGAAGTGAATCTTGGCCTCGATGAGTTGCTGGCACAGAGGCGCGTAAGCCTTCCGGCGTTGGCTTAGGGCAGCGGAGTAGTCCTGCGCAATCCGTATTTGCATGCCTTCGTGTTCCACTACACCAGCTTTTTTAGCAGCGCTCAGGACAGCCTCCTTCTGCGGGTACTGTAGGTATTTGGCGAGGACTATCCGGGGCCGCCGACCCTCCACCTGCCGAGCTCCAACTCGATGTACACGCTCGAGCTGTATCAGCTCTCCCTCCTCCGTAGCGCTCAGCAGGGACTTAGAGAGGGCTGCCACAAAGGACTTGAGCTCCCTGTTGGCTATCCTCTCAGCAACCCCCAAGAATCGCAAATTGTTCCTCCGGGAACGGTTCTCCATATCATCGATTTTTGCATCATGGGCCTGGAGCAGGGCCTGCACCGTCCCCAGCTCTTGCGTTAAGGTATGGACCTCGTCCTCGGTGCGTGATAGTCGGTCTTCCGCAGCCTGCATCCGCATGCCCAGGCCCTCCACGGAGCTTTGCAGAATGTCCATCTTACCATGGAGAGCGGCAAACTGCGCCGATAGGGCTCCTGACACCGCCGCGGAGATCTCCTCCACAGAAGCCGCGGTTGGGGAAGAGGCACTTGGCGAAGGCGGATCCACCATCTTTTGCGGGCCTGCCGCCCGGTCCTTCTCCCGCCGGCTCGATTTGACCGCCGAAGCCATCGGCACTGCTACCGGTCACGGTATGAGAGATTTCCCCTGTTCTCCACACTTCAGGGTCCAATTATTTATTCTTCTTGCCCCCAATAAACGGCTCAAAACTGTCGGTCCAGGGGTTAGAGGTCCGGAGCCCAGGCGATCGACGTCCACCCGGGCTTACCACATCACGTGATCTCCGTCTGAATTATTTTTATAATGGACATTTGTAAATCATTTTCTAATGCTTTTTCAGTCTGCTTAGAACTAATTCGGTATAAGCAGTCTATAAATGGCTAGACTAAAACAGAAAAATGACAACAGAAAAAGACCACATGGGCTATCTAGTCTGTCCTTCCATATCAACAACTACACCAGTCCCCTTTTTTCCTTTATATTGAATTTAATATAATCTACTGGTCCCCATCATTGCCCTTCAAGTGCAAAATTTCCTTTCACTCTTTTTCAGCAGTGCTGCCAGAGTATGTTCCTCTGGCCAAGAGGAAGCTGTTAACAGGAACTGCTGGCTGCATGGATCTATTGGGTTGTGATGATACACTGAAAAGAAAAAGTGGGATTACTTACCTGTAGCAGGAGTTCTCCGTGGACAGCAGAATAAGTCGGCCACACCTGGTGATGTCATCCGACAGCGCCGAGGATGAAAGTAGCTCCACAGGGCTCAGAAAGGTAAACCTTTCTGAGCATGTGCCAGTAGCCCTACCTCCCTGGCCCACCCCTAGCAAGCCCAGTCTGTCCCAGAGCAGAGCCTCTGGTGGCTAGCTGATTGGGCCATGGAGTTCTGACACACACTCATCTGAGAGGAGATGGGTGGGAACATATGCTGACTTATACTGCTGTCCACAGAGAACTCCTGTTGCAGGTAAGTAACCCTGTTTTCTCCTAGGACAAGCAGGATGAGTCAGCCATTCCTGACGACTCCAAAGCCGTGCTGTAGACCGTGTTGTGAAGCTGAGATGGATGAGTCGAGCAGAGGCTTGAGTTAGGCTGAATGCAATATTAACTGCTTAACAGGATAACTGAACAGCTTAACTGAGAACTTTATCACTTCAAGGAACTTCCAAAAACACGGATTGCAATTATATATATATATATATATATATATATTTTTATGCTGGGTGAAGTCAGCTGACCATGCCGCTGGCGAGCAATCTCCGGCCATTAAGGCGGTCTCGCTGCACTCAGCAATGTCTTGCTTAAGGCACTGTCTGCCTATGTGGCCTGGTTCAGGCAGTAGTGACGCTGGAAGGAGAACCAGGTGGCTGCCTTGCAGATGTCCAGGAGTGGTACTGAGTTCAGGTTGGCCAGTGTCACGGCTGTGGCCCTGACCTGATGCGCATGTATGTTGCCCACTGGCCGAGCTCCCGCTAGTTTGCAGCAGAAGACAATGCAGGCAGATATCCATAGTGACAGCGTCCTTTTTTTTGACGGGACGTCCTGGCTTGTTTGGGTCAAAGGAGATGAACAGTTGTGTGCCTTGTCTGAGTGGCTCCATCCTGTGGAGGTAGGTCCGCAGAGCGCGCACACAGTTCAGCATGTGCAAGCGCTGCTCCTCAGGTGAGGAGTGGGGTTCGTAGTGGAAGAGTGGAAGGTTGACAGCAGAATCTCCTGGTTGATGTGAAACAGGGAGGTCTCCTTCGGCACAAATTTCAGGTGTGTCCACAGGGTGGTGTGGTCCCAGTGGATGACAGTGTAGGGGGATGTGTCACCAAGGCCTGAGGTTCACTGACTCGTCGGACCGAAGTGATGACAAGGAAAAGTGTTTTCCATGTAAATGCTTGAGCAAAGCAGATAGCATGGGCTCAAAGGGGGCTTGCATGAGCTAGTGGAGCACCAGACTGAGGTCCCGGGGGGGGGGGGGGGGGGTTGTCAGACAGCTGGCCTCAAGTTGGTCAGATCCCTCATGAACTGTCAGACCAGCTGGTGTGTGGCGATAGAGGCACCTCCTGGTCAGTCATAGTAGGCCACAGTAGCGGACAGGTGGCACCGGATGGATGTGGTCTTTCCATTGCTGGGCAGGGTGGCGAGGTACTACAGGACCTGTGTGATCGGGCACACCATATGGAGAAGCGTTTCCATTTGAGTCCGTAAGACTTCCGTATTGAAGGATGTCTTGTAGCCAGTACAATGTGCTGCACCTCATTGGTGAGGTTGAGGGAGGCCAGGATTAGCCTATCAACATCCACGCTTTCAGGGCTAGTGTCGGTAGGTTGGGGTGTATGGTTTTGCCTTTGTCCTGTGTGATGAGTCCCAGTGACGGCTGGAGTCGGATTGGAGGTTCCTGTGCAAGGAGGCTCAGGAAGGGAAATCACATCTTCTACTACTACTACTACTACTACTACTATTTACCACTTATAGAGCGCCACGCATGCAGCGCTGTACAGCTAACCTACAAGAGGCAGCCAGTATACAAGAGACAGTCCCTGCCCATCAGAGTCATGCTCATTGGAGCTTACAATCTAGTCAGAAGATCACAGAGCATTGGTCGGTTTAGTGCAAGGCATGGTATGGTCTATACAATTTGATCATGAGAGTTGGAGGGGGTTAAGATAAAATAAGGATAGAAGTCAGGATCTGAAAGCGACGGTGAAGAGGTGGGTCTTCAACCTGAATTTGAAGAGGGCCAGGGAGGATGCCTGGTGTATGGACACAGGTAGGCTGTTCCAGGCGTGAGGTGCAGCAAGGTGAAAGGAGCGAAGTTGGGAGTTAGCGGTGCGGGTGAAAGGCATAGATAAAAGTAATTTGCTAATGGAGCGCAGGTTCCGAGAGGGGATGTAGGGAGAGATAAGAGATGAAAGGTATTGAGGGGCCGTAGAGTGAATGCATTTATAGATCAGTAGGAGAAGTTTGAATTGGATGCGGAATTGGACAGGGAGCCAGTGAAATGACTTGAGAGAGGAGTAATGTGGGCATGGCGAGACTGGCGGAAGATTAGTCGAGCAACGTGATTTTGTATAGATTGAAGGGGAAGGAAGTGGCTGACGGGGAGACCAGCAAGGAGTAGGTTGCAATAATCGAGGCGAGAGGAGATTAAGGAGTGAATAAGCGTTTTGGTGGTGTGTTCAGAGAGGAAGGGGTGGATTTTGCCAATGTTGAAGAGAAAGAAGCGGCAGGTCTTGGCTACAAGCTGGATATGTGTGGAGAAGGAGAGAGAAGTGTCAAAGATAACCCCTTGGTTGCGTGCTGAGGGAACAGGAAGGATAGTAGCTCCGTCCACATAGACTGAGAAAGGGGGAAGAGGAGGGGAGGAGTTAGGGGGAAAGATAAGGAGTTCAGTTTCAATTGGCGATGAGACATCCAGGCAGCGATGTTGGAGAGGCAGGCAGAGATCTTGGACTGGGTTGCTGGAGAAATATTAGGTGTAGAGAAGTAGATTTGGGAGTCATCGGCATAAAGATGGTGCCTAAAGCCGTGGGAGGAGATAAGTGTGCCAAGGGCTTGGGTGTAGAGAGAGAAAAGGAGAGGGCCTGGGGTACACCTACGTGGAGCGGGGTAGGGGAGGAGGAGGAGCCGCCAGAGCATACACTGAATGAACGATGGGAGAGGTAGGAGGAGAACCAGGATAGAACCAGGTCCTTGAAGCCAAGGGAGGAGAGGGTGGTGAGGAGAAGATTATGGTCAACGGTGTCAAAAGCAGCAGAGCAATCAAGAAGGATGAGGATAGAGTAGAGGCCCTTAGATTTAGCCAGGAACAGGTCATTGGAGACTCTTGCGAGAGCCGTTTCAGTGCAGTGTAAGGGACGGAAGCCAGATTGTAGTGGGTCCAGGAGGGCCTGGGAGGTGAGGAAGTCAAGGCAGCGGCGGTGGACTGCTCATTCTAGTAGTTTGGATATGAAGGGAAGGAGGGAGATGGGTCGATAGTTAGAAGGGCATGTTGGATCGAGTGATGGTTTTTTGAGGAGGGGTGTGACAACAGCATGTTTGAAGTCAACGGGGACAGTTGCAGTGGAGAGTGAAAGGTTGAAGATGTGAGAGATGGGGGGTACAATGGTGGGAGAGATGGGGTGTAGGAGATGGGTGGGGATAGGGTCAGATGAACAGATGGTGGGTTTGGAGGAGGTAAGAAAGAGTGCGTTTTTTTCTTCAGAGATCGGGGGGAAGGAGGAGAGGGTAGCAGAGGAAGTACGGATGGGGGAGAATTGGGGAGGGGGGAGGGGTGGGGAATTGGAGGGTAATCTTATGGATTTTGTCATGGAAGTAGTCGGCTAGGGTTTGGGCAGAAAGGGAGGGTGGGACCGGGGGCGGGATGACCTTGAAGAGAAAATTGAGGGTATTAAAGAGACGGCGAGGATCAAAGGCAAGGGAGTTGGTCAGGTGGATGTAGTAGTCTTGCTTGGCAAGTGCTATGGCTGACTGGAAGGAGCCAAACATGAATTTGAAGTGTAGCAGGTCCTTCAGAACGGTGCAGTGAGGATGACCTGTGCTCTGTCCTGTATGATCTTCTGGATGGTTTTGGAAATCATTGGCGTGGGGGAAAAAGCGTATAGGAGCGGCCACTCCCCCCAGGGTAGGAGGAATGCGTTGGTGCTTAGGCTGTTCCATCATGGGCATTTTCAAAACCGCACGCACTTCGTGTTCTTCTCGCTCATGAAGAGGTCCATGTGTGGCTGTCCCCATTGGCTGAAGAGGTGTGTTGCTGTCTCGGGGTCGAGCGACCACTCGTTTGGGTCGAGCTGTTGGATGAGGCAATCCGTGAGCGGAAGGTACGAAGCCTGGAGCCAGCAGTTCTCGGAGAGGGCAAGGGCCCAGAGTTTGAGCGCTTCTCTGTAGAGTGAGAGGGAATCCGTCCCCCCTGTTTTTGATGTAGAACATCGCCACTTGATTGTCTGTCAGTACCATGATGCTCTGGTCACGGATGAGGTGGTGGAAGGCCAGTAGGGCATAATGCATTGCCTGCAGTTCCAGGAAATTGATATGACGCTTTCATTCCGTCGCACTCCAGGACCTTTTGGTACGAAAGCTGAGCATGTGGGGCCCCCAGCCTGCCTTGGAGGCATCTATTGTGACTGTGAAGTGGTGCTGCTGTTGCTGTAGCAGTCTGCCCACAGAGAGGTTGCTTTGGCACATCCACCAGGTGAGCGACTGCTTCACTCAGGTGTCCAGGGGGATGTGGCTGGGGAGGGATTGAGAGTGTTGCCGCCAGTGCTTGCGGAGGTGCCACTGCAGGTGGTGCATGTGGAGTTTTGCGAAGGGTACGACATGATTGGTCGCTGCCATGTGGCCCAGTAGCCGCAGTATGGTCCTGGCCGGGGCATGGTGGCTCGAAGCAATGCTCGTCAGGTCCAAGATGGCATTGACGCATTGCGCAGGTAGAGGAAGGCCTTAGCCATGGGGATCCTGAAATCCACCCCAATGAAGTCCAGCTGTTGCGTGGGCTGGAGCTGCGATTTGGGGCGGTTGATCAGAAAACCGAGCAATGAGAGCAAGGTGGTTGTCTGTGTGATGGAGTCGAGGAGCTTCTGCCGAGAAGGGGCCGTGAGGAGCCAGTCTTCTAAGTGGGGGAAGACTCATACTCCCTTTTTGCAGAGACGCACTGTTGCCACAGCCACACACTACGGAAAGACTCTCGGGGCTGGGGAGAGGCCGAAGAGGAACATCTTGTACTAGTAGGGACTGCCGAGGGCACAGAATCGCAGGTATTTTCTGTGGGCTGGGTGTACGGGTACGTGCATGTAGGCATTCTGGAGGTCCAAGGAGGCCATCCAGTTGTCTGGTTGGATGAGCGGGAGGATGGAGCCCAGGGAGTATATCTTGAATTTTTCTTTGCATATAAACTTGTTCAATTTTCAGAGGTCTAAGATGAGGCTCACCCCCTCTCCCCGACGTCTTTGGCATTAAGAAGTAGCGAGAGAAGAACCCATGTGAAGCTTCGTCCGGTGGTACTGGCTCGATGGCCCTCATGGCCAGGAGGGAGAGTATTTCGGCGACCATGGTGGGTCTCATGTCCTTAGGTGTGTTGCTGCAGGGGCGTGAGTTTTGTACTAGGGATGTGGCGAAGTTGATCTGGAATCCTTTGGCGACAATGTCTAGGACCCACTTGTCCATGATAATCTGTTTCCAGGAGCCCAAGAAGGCCGTGAGCCGTCCCCCCACCAGAGGAGTGGGGATCGTCAAAAAGAGGGGTTGCCTTTATTATCAGAAGACGTGTTAGATTTGTTCTGCTTGCGTTCCCATTGGCGTGGCTTCTGGTAGTAGGTCAGTTGGTAACTCGGCTGCTTGAAGTGTTGGGGTTGTCACTTGGTGTAGGAATTGTACCGCCGTGATGAATGGTAGCTTTTCTGTTGTCGGTGCGATGGCTTTTTGCGAGGAGGGGCATTCCAGGCAGTCCTCCGCCAGGGTCTGAAGCATGGTGCAGTGATAGAAACACAGAAAAATGACGACGAAAAAGACCACATGGCCTATCTAGTCTGTCCTTCCATATCAACAACTACAACAGTCCCCTTTTTACCTTTAGAGATCCTCTGTGTTTGTCCCATGCTTTTTTGACCTTGACCTTCCCCCCAAAGAGGTTATCTCCCCCACATGGGGCATCGGTGATGTGATTATGGGTGTCCTCTCTGTCCTGATGCCCGGAGCCAGACCATAAGCCTGTCTGCAATGGCAGCAGCCACCCCTGTGCAGCGGTATTGAAGGAGTCCACGGTTTATCATACCATATGCTTTGCATATTCATTGAGGTCCACCACGATGGCCAGGGTGGTCTCCGACGTCTCCTTGGGGAGTGCGCTGACTGTTGCTTTTAGTCGCTCCATCAGGGCATACTGGAAGAGGATCTGCTGGAACTGGTGAGCTGCTGTAGCATTCTCAGAAGTTTTACCTTTTCTTGGTAAGGGGGCAGAAAGGCTGGATCGCATAAACATCTTTAATACATGGCTCCAGACCTGGTGCAAACAAGAAGGATTCAGATTTATAGGCAACTGGGGAAACAGATGAATCAACAAGAGACTATACTGTGCTGATGGACTACATCTCTCTGTCACAGGGAAAATAATCCTAAGTGAAAAATTCAAGCATTATATGGACAGGCATTTAAGCTAGAGAAAGGGGGTGACAGATGGGGAAGGACAAGTTCAGGACGTCATTCCAGGCAAAAGCAGAACAACATTAGAAAGAGCCACACTTTTAAACCACACATCAATGACAAGTGGGAAGAGGTGGGTAGAACAAAATCAATGCAAAATACAGACAAGCCAGTTAAATGCTTGAAAGCAATGAGCAGAAATGCTCGAAGCTTAGCCAACAAAGTTACTGACCTGTAAGCCCTAATGGTGGAAATGGACTTGGACATTGTGGCCATTACAGAAACATGGTTTAATAAATCACATGAATGGGATATGACCATAGCTGACTATAATCCATTCAGAAGAGAAAGAGAAGGTGGAAAAGGAGGAGGAGTAGCCCTGTATGTCAAAAGAAATATTAAAGCTACTGAAATGCAGGGGACGTGGGGAAAAGAAGAAGCACTCTGGATTGTGTTGGAAAGAGGAGATGGTACTCATCCATACTGGTGTGGTCTACAGGCCTCCGAGTCAAACTGAAGAAATAGATAGAGAATTGATTAAAGATATTGCAAAGATAGCCACAAAGGGGGAAGTGATCATATTGGGTGACTTTAATCTACCTGATGTGGATTGGAGTACTCCTGCAAATCTGGAAAGAAGTAAAAAAAATTGTGGACGCCTTCCAAGATGCGTTACTTAGACAAATGGTGATGGAACTGACCAGGGAAAGCTCAATGCTGGATTTAGTGCTCACCAACGGAGACAGTGTGTTGAATGTCCGGATGGGTGCCCCTGTGAGCAGCAGCGATCATCACACGGTGTGGTTTGAGATAAAAGCCAAGGTGCAGTCCAATCATAGCAAGCTCAAAGTCCTAGATTTCAAAAACACTGACTTCAGTAAAATGACCAAGTACCTGAAGGAGGAGTTGGTAGGGTGGGAGGGGATAAGGGAAGTGGAATTGCAATGGGCTAAACTAAAAGTGGCAATAAAAGGGGCAACAGATAAATATGTAAGGAAAATAAATAAAAACCAGAGGAGAAGGAAACCTATTTGGTTCTCCAAAGAAGTGGCTGCTCACATAAAGGCAAAAAACACAGTTTTCACAAAATTCAAAAGCTCGCAAACAGAGGAACAAAGGAAGGAATACGGGATCAAACTAAATTAGACAAAAAGAGAAATAAGGAAAGCAAAATCAAAGGCAGAGGAAAAGAGAGCTAAAGATCTGAAATATGGCGACAAACCTTTCTTCAGGTATATTCGGGAAAGGAGGAAAATCAGAGGTGGAATTGCAGGACTCAGAAGTGCTGTGAACGGACTCGTGGAAAGTAACATTGAAAAAGCAAAATTGCTAAACAAATACTTCTACTCTGTTTTTACTAAAGAAAATCCTGGAGAAGGACCACCTGTGACTCCCAAATATAAAAATGCTAATGGAGTAGATACCACACCATTCACAGAAGATAATATGTTAGAACAACTTACAAAACTGAAAGTGGACAAGGCCATGGCCCGGATGGGATACATCCCAGGATACTGAAAGAGCTCAGAGAGGTTCTTGCAGGGCCGTTCAAGGATCTGTTAACATCCTTTGAGACAGGATTAGTTCCTCATGATTGGAGAAGGGCTGATGTACCTCTTCACAAAAGTGGTAACAGGGAAAAAGTGACAAACTACAGACCAGCAAGCCTTACCTCGGTGGCGGGAAAAGTAATGGAGGTGCTCCCGAATGAGTGAATAGTGGACTTTCTCAAAACCAGCAGGATGCATGATCCGAGGCAACGTGGTTTTACCAAAGGACGATCTTGCCAAACAAATCTGATTGAATTCTTTGACTGGGTGACCAGAGAACTAGATCAGGGGCATGCAATGGTTGTCATCTACCTGGATTTCAGCAAAGCCTTTGATACTGTTTCTCATAGGAGGCTTATCAATAAACTCAATAGTTTGGGGATGGGTCCCAAGATGGTGAACTGGATCAGAAATTGGTTGACTGACAGACGACAGAAGGTGGTGGTAAACGGAACTCACTTTTGGATGAAAGGAAGGTAATTAGCGGGGTGCCCCAGGAATTCAGTCCTGGGACCGGTACTGTTCCAATGTATTTGTGAGTGATATTTCTGAAGGACTGAATGGAAAAGTCTGTCTTTTTGCAGATAACACAAAAATTTGCAATAAAGTGGACTCCCCTGAGGGAGTGGAGAACATGAGGAAAGATCTACAAAAGCTGGAAGAATGGTCTAATGCTTGACAGTTAAGATTTAATGTGAAGAAGTGCAGTGTCGTGCACTTGGGAAGCAGAAATCCAAGGGAAATGTACGCAATAGGGGGCGAGAGGTTGGTGTGCACTGACCAGAAGGACTTTGGTGTGATTATTTGAGGATCTCAAGGTGGCGAAACAGTGCAACAAGGCGGTGGCAAAAGCCAGGAGGATGCTGGGTTGCATACAAAGGGAAATTACCAGCAGAAAGAAAGAGGTACTAATGCCACTGTACAAGTCACTGGTGAGGCCTCACTTGGAATTCAGTTTCGGAGACCATATCTCGCAAAGGATATAAAAAGACTGGAAACGGTTCAGAGGAAGGCAACTAAAATGATTTGGAGCCTGCGTCAGAAGACTTATGAGAAGAGACTTGAAGACCTAAATATGTACTTACAAACAAACATCTTCCAAAGACGGGGAAGCTGTAAAACTAGAGGGCATAACATGAAACTGCATGGTGGTAAATAGAAAGGTAGTGTCAGGAAATACTTTTTCACTGAAAGGGTGGTGGATGCTTGGAATGCCCTCCCGATGGAAGTGGCGGGGGCAAATACAGTGACAGAATTCAAAATGGCATGGGACAGACACAGTGGATTCCTTTATAGAAACAGGATAAAATCAAAATAAACTTAACCATCTCTTATATCTCAATAAACAGGGGTGCCCTACACGGAGCGGTAGTACATCCCTAAACAAAGGCATGGGGAGGGGTGACCTGCACGGAGCGGCAGGTGGACTTACTCTTGCCACCTTACTGGGCAGACTAGATGGACCATACTGTTCTTTATCTGCCATCATATATTATGTTACTATGCTATCTTTGCACTGAGCATGGTGTTCATAAAGGGTTTTTTTCCCCATGTCGTCAAGGAGTTTGTGGTCTCGACTGGGCGGGACGTTGGTATGGGCACCTGACTTCTTGAACCTCTTTATAGCTGATTCCACCACAATAGATTGGTGGGGGAGCTGTTGCTTTTCAAATCCAAGGGTGGCCTGGACCTGGTATTTGGTCTCGAGCTTACGAGATGTGGCCGAACCAGAGGCTAGGGTTCACCATACCTTGAGGAGATTGTCCAAGAGGATCTTGTGCACTGGCAGGGTGATTTGTGTCTTGGGGTTGTAGAGATAGCTCAGGACGCTGCTGGTTGCGGACGTTGATGCTGGGGCATCTGTCGGGATCAAGGATAGTTGTGCCTCGAGCTTTTGCAGAAACTTTGTGTAGCTGAGATCTTCCGGTGTAGCTGGGATAGGAGGCATAGGTTCAGTGCTGGTGACAGGTTTAGCACTGGTGCTAGGCGTGCTAGCGGGTTGGTCCATTGTGGAGTCCTGAGTAGGCGCTTCCTAACTTTCTGAATCCGTTGTCAGCGGGTGGGAGAGAGGGTGGTCCGGGAAAGGCAGGTGGTGGTAGAGGGGAAGGTGTCTGAATTTCCCTTGGTGGCCAGGAGAACGGAGTGTGTCTTGGCGTGCTGGCAGAGTGTTGGTCCAGCAGACACATCAGGAGGTCCAGGATTGCAGCTGTAGATCCCTCTCTGTCCTTGCGGCCTCATTGTCTTCGGGGTGGTGTACTTCTGCACTCCGAGGACCTCTGCCATCTTCTCCCCTGTCTCTTGCGGAGAGGAGAAGCACTGTCCTCTGGAGATCTCTGCCTCTTCTTACTGTGCCGTTTTCTGCGCCGGGAGTGTCAGTTGGTGTTGCTGTCGTTGTCCGATGTGCTGCTGCTGCCGCCGCCTTTGGTTAAACTGGAGCTCCAGGGGTGTTTGTGGTGCTTTTGCTTCTTGGAGCTTCCTTTATCTGTCACGCCGGAGTCATTGCATGGGGTGCGGGCATCCTTCCCAGCATCAAAAGGAGATCCCAGATGGGCTGCCCCATTGACATTGATGCTCCTCCCGGTGCGGATTGCCCCGCGGGGGGGCAGGGGGGTTTCTCGCTGGCAGGGGCGTGTCTAGGCTCAGTGCAATGATGCGCTGCAGCTGCAGGGACGTTCCTGTCTTTGGTGTAATGATGTGCCTCCAGGCTAGAGGCATCCCTTCCTGAGTTCTGGCCAATCGGAGAAGAGGAGACACCATCTTGTGCAGTAGTTTTGTCCTCCAAGGAGAGCATGGCCAGGGAGTTGCTGGATTCCAAGAGGGCCAGCTGGGCTAGAAGAGGCAGCGGCAGGGAGTTCTTGCTGAGCTGGGGATGGAGGCCTTTTCCGGCACATCCTGTGCCACGGCAGCTGGCAGGTCAGTCTTGCAGGTTTATTGTTTATTAAAAAACTTTTTATACCGCCCATCACAAAAGCGGCTGAGCGGTTTACAAACATATCAAAAGCTGCTGGAAAGAGAAAAGAACACCAATTCAAATGGACAAGAAAGGAAAGAGTAGAGATAAAGAATAGAGGGGGGGATAAAGGATCAGAGAGCAAGTGAAGGAGTAGGCTGGTAAGTGCGCTTCAGCGTGGGGGGGGGGAAGGGGGACAGTGGGAGGGGGAGGTTGAAGGCGGAGCAGAAAAGGTGGGTTTTTAGTTTGGCCTGAGGCAGCCTAAGGGTCCCCGTGGTTCTGGAGCCCTGATCAGGAGGCAGCAGAGGGTATGGTTATGGGATTTTCAGGCTCTAGTCGACATGCGGGCGCACTGCAAGCAAGACTCGACAGGCAGCAGACGTATCGGTCGTGGGCGTCCTCCGAGTTCATTTTTCGGGCGCATTTTAGGCATTTCTTAAAGCCCGGTTTCTCCCCATGCTGTTTCTTTTCCCCTTTTCTTGCGAAACTTAGTAGAAGATATTGTAGTGGAGAGCTTTGAGATTCACGACCTATTGGCAGGGTGGAAGAAAAGAGACTGGGCTAGCTAGGGGTGAGCCAAGGAGGTAGAGCTACCGGCCAATGTTCAGAAAGGTTTACCTGTCTGAGCTCTGGAGAACTACTTCTGTCCTCTGTGCCATCTGATGATGTCATCAGGTGTAGCTGACTCATCCTGCTTGTCCTAGGAGAACAATGTAGGTGCTAAAAGGTCCGCTCCCCAAACTGAAAACCAGTGATGTTAGGGACAAGTGCAGTGTGTCTGCCCACCTCAGAGGCAGGGACCTTCTCTCTCACTCACACACTAGTCCCAGTATCAGAGCCCAGTGCAATGTGTCTGATCATCTTAGAGGCAGGGAGCTTCTCCTAGGACAAGTAGGATGAGTCAGCCACACCTGGTGACATCATCAGACAGCGCCAAGATAGAAATACTCTCCATAGCTCAGAAGGGCTTTTGCTTTTCTGAGCATGAGCTAACAGTTCCCACTCACCAGCCTGCCCCTAGCCAGCCAGTTTTTACTCTTCTGCCTTGCCAGCAAGACGGACCTGTCCACTTCTCCAGATAATAACATCTACTTTAACAACTTCTACTACTATCGAAAACAGCTCTAAGAAGAAAGCCACTTAACCCTCCATAGCCCATGTTCCCTGTAAAATTGTTATCTCCAAGTTATAATGCCCTGTTCAATGTAATTTCAGTTTGTTCAATGTAAACTGCACTGATGCAGAATAGTGCGGTATATGTTGTTGTTGTTAAGTGCCGTCGAGTCGGAGTCGACTCATGGCGACCCTCTGGATAGCTATCCTAAATTGTGTTCGGTCTTCAGTCAGGCAGCTCATTGTTGACAGACTGGTACCCGTAGCTGCTGTTATTGTATCGATCCATCTCATTGCTGGCCTTCCTCTTTTGCGTTGACCTTCTATCTTGCCAAGCATAATGTCTTTCTCTAATGATCTCTCTCTTCGCATGATGTGTCCAAAGTATGAAAGTCGAAGTCTTGTCATCTGAGCTTCTAAAGAAAGCTTAGGTTTGATCTCCTCTAGTACCGACTGGTTTGTTCTTCGGGCAGTCCATGGTATACACAGTATTCGCCGCCAGCACCATAATTCAAAGGCATCAATTTTCTTCCTATCTTTTTCACTGTCCAGCTTTCACATCCATATGATGTTATTGAAAATACCATGGCTTGAGCAAGTCGAATCTTTGAATAGAGAGAGACATCTCTGCTCTTGAGAATCTTATCTAGGTCTTTCATAGCCATTCTGCCAAGAGCAATGGGTCTTCTGATTTCTTGACTGCTTGTTGCTTCTTTATTGATAGTTGATCCAAGTAAGTTAAAGTTGTTCACAATTTCAATTTCTTCTCCTTCAACGATGAACCTGTTGATTATGCCAGTTGTCACGATCTTTGTCTTCTTTACATTAAGGTGCAGGCCCATTTTGAGACTATGTTCTTTGATTGTGAGAAGCAAATGTTTCAGATCATCTTCACTTTCAGCCAGTAATGTGGTATCATCAGCATAGCGAAGGTTGTTGATGAGTCTTCCACCAATCTTCACACCTCTGTTGTCTTCATACAATCCTGCTTCTCTGATGATTTGTTCTGCATATAAATTAAACAGGTAGGGGGAAAGTATGCAGCCTTGTCTTACACCTTTGCTTAGTTTAAACCATTCTGTTTCTCCTTGTTCCGTTCGAACTGTTGCTTCTTGATCAATGTACAGATTGCGCAAGAGAACGATCAGGTGTTCTGGTATACCCATGCTTCTTAATGTGGCCCAGAGTTTCTCATGGTTTACACAGACAAAAGCCTTGCTATAGTCGATAAAGCACAAATAGATATCCTTTTGGTATTCTTTAGTCTTTTCAAGGATCCATCTCACATCCGCAGTGATGTCTCTCGTTCCTCGCCCTTTCCTGAACCCTGCTTGCACTTCAGGTAGTTCTTGTTCCAGGTATGGTTGTAGTCTCTTTTGAATAATCTTCAGTAGAATCTTGCTGGTATGTGGGATCAGAGCGATTGTGCGATAATTTTCACAGACAGTTGGCCCACCTTTCTTTAGTATTGGTATAAACACAGATCTTTTCCAGTCAGTTGGCCCATGATGTTGTCTTCCATATTTCTTGGCAGAGCCTTGTGAGTACGGTTATAGCTGCATCAGATTGCTGCAATACTTCTATGGGAATGCTATCAATGCCTGGTGCTTTGTTCTTTCATAAGGCTTTCAATGCTGCTTCAACTTCTTCTTTCATCACCAATGGTTCCAGATCATAAGGTACAGGTTGAAACGGCTGTTGGTCCACTTGATCTTTATCATATAAAAACTCTGTATATTCCTTCCACCTTTTCTTGATCTTCTCAGCATCATTCAACATAGAACCTTGAGCATCTTGTAACATTCCAATTCAAGGCTGGAACTTTTTCTTTAACTCTCGTAGCTTTAGGAAAGCCGATCTTGTTCTTCCTCTAATAGTTTCTGCTTCTATTTCCTTGCAAGTGTCATTGTAGTACTTTTCCTTGTCCTGTCTTGCTGCACGTTGGAAATCTCTGTTGAGTTCTGTGATTGTCTTTCTTTCTCCTCTGGCTTTAGCTTCTCTACGTTTCTGGGCAATTTTCAGAGTTTCTTCGGTCATCCATTTTGGCCGTTTTTGCTTTTTCACCTTTTGTAGAGACTTCTCGCTTTCTTCCAACACAACCTTCTTGATGTCATTCCATAACTCTTCCGGAGCTCCGTCATTTGTATCTAAAGCAGCAAATCGATTTTGCAGGCAGTCTTTAAATTCCAGTGGTATATTCTCAAGGTCATATTTTGCTGCATTCATGAGTGGTTTGCTCTTTTTCAACTTTAGCTTGAGTTTGCATAGTAGTAGTTGATGATCTGTACCACAGTCAGCTCCAGGTTTTGTCTTTGTTGATGTTACAGAGCTTTTCCATCGTTGACTTCCACATATGTAGTCAATTTGATTTTTATATAATCCATTCGGTGAAGTCCATGTGTACAGTCGCCGCTTGTGTTGCTGGAAGAAGGTGTTTGAGATGAATAGATCATTGGTCTTGCAGAATTCTATCAGTCTTTCTCCAGCTTCATTTCTGTTGCCAAGTCCATATTTTCCAACTACTTTGCCTTCTTCTTTGTTGCCAACTTTTGCGTTCCAGTCACCCATGACTATCAGGATATCCTGTTTGCATGTTCTGTCAATTTCAGCTTGTACTTGTTCATAGAACTCTTCAATTTCATTCTCTTCTGCAGCTGTTGTTGGGGCATGTACTTGAATTATAGTTGTGTTGATAGGCAATCCTCGTAGACGAATAGAGATTAAGCGTTCGCTGACTGCATTGTATTTCATTACAGTTCTTGCAAGTTTCTTCTTTATTATAAATGCAACACCATTTCTTCTTTGTCTTTCATTTCCAGCATAGTAGACCATGTGATCATCTGATGCAAAGTGCCCCATGCCATTCCATTTCAGTTCGCTGACACCCAACAGATCAAGTTGTACACGTTCCATTTCATTCTTGACCACCTCCAACTTCCCTTGGTTCATGCTTCGTACGTTCCATGTTCCAATGTGTAAGACATCTTTACAGCTTCTGACTCTCATTTCATGCGCAGCTACATCAGCAGTCAGACTTCCCGAGGGCTTTGATCCAACCACATCATAAATGCTGGCTTTACTCTGAAAAGTCTTCAGCTCTTCCCCAGTAGCTAGTTGAGTGCCTTCTGACCTGGGGGTCTCATCTTCCAGTTGACCTACCATCAATGTACGATGCCTAAGTTGGGGTTTAAAAAATGCCCCTGCTGCTCCAGAAAAATGAATTGCATGGATGCACATAAACTGTGTGTTCGCAGCCTCGGCATTTCTCATAAAGTGGAGTGCGCTCATTGCACAAGAATGTCCCCTCGAGCCAGGAAATCAAAAATGCGCATCCTGGGACCTACCCTAGGACCCCCCTTACCTCTGATGCTGTCTGCAGCCTTGTGACCCTCCACATGGTGAATGGGAACCCTCCAGCTGCAGTGCCCGCTCAGGATGTGTCCCCCCTGGCTTCTATCTGTGGCAGATCATCCTCGGGGCCTCATCCTTCCTCTACTACCTCGATTCAAGCTCTTGGGACTTACTGGTTCCCCCTGCTACAACGGAGACCTCTCCAGAAGTCTGGGCCTCCTCTGCTTCAGCAATTTTGGCTTCCCGGGGACTGGCTGATGATGCCGGAGGTAACTCTGCCCTCCATGGCGCCATTGGTCGGCGCCATGGAGACAGAGACAGCTGGGAATGCCGTCATCACCGCAAGCCAGGAACTCTGTGCTGCAGAGAATAACTCCAGCGGATCTCTCTTTCAGCGCAGACACATTGATCCAGGCTGTGCCAACGGAGCAGGGGCAGAGAGAGCTGCAAAAACCATGAATACCGCTGGAGATGCCGGTCCACCCCCAGCTGCAGAGGTAGCAGCAGACATCATTCTAGCTGGCACTCACAAAAGAGAAGGCATCATCACCACTGGCAGACACCCTCCAGCAGTCCCTTCCCTGCTTATTTGGACAGCTCACAGCATAGCGACACCAGCACTGGGACTCCCAAACAACACAAGAGATGCAGGTATGCCAGTACCCCCTGCTCTTCAAATCGGGGTTCAATGGAGATGCACTCAAGGGGCTAGGCAGTCACCGCGAAGAGCCCATGGACAGTTAGGAAGGGTACAGCCATCCCAAGGGGCCTCTGAAGGGACTTCTGTTCTGATTAGCCTGCTCTCCCACATCATCCAACAGTGGTCCGACGCAGCTCCGCCTAGTGCTGCAGCACTAACGGAACCCGTGCTCAGACCCTGCAGCAGCACCGCAGCCCACACCGCCGATCATGCAGCTACCAGCACATCAGGGCTAGCAACCTCGAAGGATCACTCCCCTGACTCTTCCCTTCTACAATCCCCGGATCATACAGGGATACCAAAGCGGGGATGAGAAGGCAGTACCATAAGGTTCTCAAGCCCCCAGAGAAGCCCTTTTGACAGCAGGAGCAGGTATCACTGCATCCACAAACAATCCTCCACCTGCCGCACCAGAGGATTTGACCTACTCCATGTTTCTAAGGAAGGTCACTTCGGCTCTGGCCATTGCAACCAATGACAAAACGGACCAACGGCCGAAGACACAAGGGGCACGCAAGTTCCTGGAGGCCCCCAGAACCATTGCAACGCTCCCGGTACACCCACTCCTGCGAGAAAACTTAATTACATCATGGAAATACCCCACTACAGGATCTGCTGCCTCCCACAAACTTGATGCCAAGTACCAGGTACAGGCTACTCCCAGGTACGACAAGACTCAGCTTCCACGCCACTCTATAGTAGTGGAATCGGCCCTCAAGTGGACGAAATCTGGCCGCACCCACATGAACAACCCACCAGGACTGGGACTACAAGCTCCTCAACGAGGTGGGAAAATGGGTTTTTCAAGAGGATGTGCTGTGCACCAAAATTTCAGCCCACCAGCTTCATCACGCCCTCTACTAGGATATCCTTGTGGGGAACCTCAAAGCCACCATCTTGACCCTCAGCCCTGATGCACAGATGACCGCCAACGCATCCCTCACAGAGCTCAAGGAGTGCACAAAGCACCACATCTGAGAAGCTTTCCGATGCCTTTGACGCAGCGGCTTGCACTGTGAGCCCGTTGGCTATCCTGGCTGCAAGAGTCTGGTCTCCAGGAAGACGTGCATGATTGCGGATTCCCTCTGCGTCAGCGACACGCTTTTTGGGGATAAAGTGAAAGACAGTCAACGACATGAAAGACCACCGTACCACACTGCAGACCCTTGCAGAGGACGGCCTGGAATGCTCCTCCTCCAACTGCAAAGACTTCTACCACCATAGAGCTTACTCCTCCAAGTGTCACAACACCTACAACTCATACCGCAAGTGGCAGCCACCACGGTATAAACCAGGGGTCTCAAACATGCGGCCCGCGGGAGAAGGTTGTGCGGCCCGCGACGGCTTCTGCTGCTGCCGTTGCCGCCGTGGCAACGGCAGAATCGACGGTCAATTTAAAAAAAATAAAAAACTGGCTTCTGCTGCTCTGCCCTGCGGCCCGTTCCCCTCTGCGCGAGAGCCCTGAATGTGCTTCCTCTGCGGCGTGCTTTTCAAGCCGCGAAGGGAGTATTTCCCTCTCGCGAGGCTTGAAAAGTGAATAGGCTTAAGCCGCGCGAGAGGGAAATACTCTCTTCGCGGCTTAAAAAGCATGCCGCAGAGGAAGCACACTCAGGGCTCTCGCGCAGAGGGAAAGGGGCCGCGGGACAGCTGATTTTCTGCTGCAGCAGAAGCCAGGTTGTTTTTTTATTTACCTGGGGGGGGGGTATGACTGGAAATGGGCTATTGGCAGGGGGGGGTATGACTGGAAATGGGCTATTGGCAGGGGGGGTTATTACTGGAAATTGGCTATTGGCAGGGGGGGGTTATGAATGGAAATGGGCTATTGGGAGGGGGGTGTAGGACTGGAAATGGGCTATTGGCAGGGGAGGTTATGACTGGAAATGGGCTATGGTGGGGGCTAGGACTGGAAATGGGCAGGTGGGGGTAAGGAACGACAGGAGGTGTGCTGAGGGGGGGAGAAATGACAGGTAATGAGCTAAGGACGGCCTCACTGAAATGGGGGTAATGGGGTTAGGACTGGGAGTGGGCTATTGGCAGGGGGGGTTATGACTGGTAATGGGCTATGGGGGGTCTAGGACTGGTAATGTGCTGGGGGGGTTGCTAGGACTGGAAATGGGCTGAGTGGAAGGGGGCTTGAACTGCAAATGGCTGATGGGGAGGGGGGCTTGGAATGGAAATGGGCTGTGAGGGGAGGGAGCTAGGATTGGAAATGGGCTGATGGGGGGCTAGGATTGGAAATGGGCTGATGGTGAGGCTAGGATAGGACTGGAAATGGACTGATGCAGGGACTAGAAGGGAGCGGATGCTGGGTGGGGCTGGAACTAGAAGGGAGCTGATGTTGGGGGAGGATTAGAATGGGATGGAGCTGGGAAAGTGAAATGGAGAGGGGAAAAATATTTTGTCTGGGAGAGAAGACAAATCTACAATTGGCCAGGTATTGTGAGAGTAAGTGGGGATTGAGGATGGAGGGGTAAAATTTGAGTGGATGAAATAGGAATGAGGAAAGAGAAAAAGGAGAAAGATTAGTATGTTAAAGCAGATGTAGAGAGAGAATGGAAAAAAAACTAGGAGAGAAGAAAGGGCAAATGGAAGCAGACGATGGAGAGTTAGCAGAAGACATGAAGAAACCAGAAGAAAGTGGCTGGAACAATTGCAACTGAAAAAAATGCACAAAAGGTAGAAAAATATCTCTTTATTTTGAATTTATTAACTGGAATATGTCAGCTCTGGGAAATGTGCATCATTAATGTTTGCGCTTTGTTTAGTACAAGAGGAAATTAATTTATAGTTTTATTTCTACAGTGTTGTTGTACATTCCAAGTTTGGCTTTTGGGGTTCCCAGTTTAATTATTGTCTTCTTGTTTCTAAATCTTTTAGTCTTTCTTTATCCATACTCATTAAAGAGGCATGTTTACTAAAAGTTAGTGTATGGTAACATTATGCAAATATTTATGCAAATGAGGTCCCTTATGCAAATGAGGCCCCGCGTCTTATGCGGCCCCCGGGTTACTTTACAAGTCCTCATTTGGCCCTCAAAGCAATTTGAGTTTGAGACCCCTGGTATAAACAGACTTACCAGGCTTCCTATCACTCGATAAACCACCAACGTGACAGAGAGCAACAGAAACCCTCACAAGCCGGCACAGGAAAGTCCAACCCCTCTTTTTGACACAAGTTTCCACAGCCACGGGGGGTCAGTTAACAGCTTTTCTGCGTACATGGAAAGCCATTATGACAGACAAATGGGTCCTTTGAATCATCAAGGAAGGGTACCACATCGGGTTACGTACCCTTCCCCCACAGCGCAAACCACCTTTCAGAAACTCACCACTGTTGTCACACCCTACCATGGCGGTGGAACTGCTTTCTCTCCTGGCTTCCAGGGCCATAAGTACCTGTACCACCCGACAAATGCAACACCGGATTCTATTGCAGTTGTTTCCTGGTCCCCAAAAAGATTGGTGGCTTTCGGACCATCCTTGACCTCAGGAACCTCAACAAGTTCATCGTCAAGGAGAAGTTCAGGATATACTCCCTGGGATCCATCCTGCCACTTATCCAGCCGGGCGAATGGCTGGCTTCCCTGGACTTGCAGGATACATACACTCATGTCCCCATATACAGGGCGCATCGCTAATACCTGCCCTTCCAAATCATGGGCAACCACTACCAATACAAGGTTCTTCCCTTTGGCCTCTCTCCCACACCGCGGGTCTTCACCAAGTGCGTCCCACCTCCGCAAACAGGATATTTGTTTATTTCCCTACCTCGACGACTGGCTGATCTCGGCCCCATCATTGTTGGAGGTCTGAGCAGCCATCAAACTTCTGTTATCATTGGGCTTCCTGGTGAACATCCAGAAGTCAAACCTGCGGCCTTTGCAGTGGCTGTGCTTCATTGGAGCGGACATAGACACTACAGTATTCAAGGTCTTGCTCCCGCTGTCCCAGAGGGACATCATTATCTACCTCGCACGGAGCATTTCATCGGCCCAGCGGATATCGACACAGAACTTGCTGCACATCCTGGGCCACATGGCAGCTTCTACACAGGTGCTGCCCCGGCAAAGCTGCATATGCGCCACTTGCAATGGCACCTACGCACACAATGGAACCAGCACACTCAGCCTTTGTCCACATTCATTCCCCTGGACAGGGCAGTAAAAGACTCTCTGGTCTGGTGGACCTGCGAAGCAAACCTGACACACAACAGGCCCCTCCAGCAGCCCAGCCACCAGCTGGATCATCACCATCGACGCCTCCTCGGTGGGATAGGGTGCTCACTGCAAACAGTTCCGCACACAAAGAGCCTGATCCACGAAGGAGCTATTGGTCCACATCAACCTGCTGGGCTCAGAGCGATAAGGTACACCCTCGGGGCCTTCCAAGTCCTCATCTCCGGCAAGACAGTCCTGATCCAGACTGACAGCCAAGTGGCCATGTTCTACATCAACAAACAAGGAGGAACAGGCTCCCGCTCCCTATGCAGGGAGACCTTTCGCCTATGGACTTTCGCCCTATCCATGCACTGCTTCCTGAGGGCCTCCTACCTTTCAGGAACGCAGAACAAGCTGGCGGACAGGCTCAGCTGCAATCTGAGCCTGCACAAATGGACTCTGAATCCTCAAATGGTGGCCTAGCTCTTCCAGTGGTTGGAACAGCCACAGATTGATCTGCTCATCATGGAGGAGAACATGAAATGCACCCTTTTCTGCTCAAAATGGCCCTCCAACTGCAGCACTGCCTCGGATGCGTTCGACATGTCGTGGGTGGAGTGGTCTCTATTGTATACCTTTCCCCCCTCTCTCCTCATCTCCATGACCATACAGAGCATCATCTTGGACAGAGCCCAAGCCATCCTCATCGCCCCCCACTGGCCATGGCAAGTGTGGTTCCCCTACCTCCGCCAATTGGCTCAGGAGCCCCCAGTATGCCTTCCACTGTGGACAGACCTCATCGCTGAGGACAGCAGAGACACCCTCCACCCCAACCTACAGACCCTGTCCCTGATTACGAGGAGATTAAAAGTATGACACTGTCATCTCTGGACCTGCCTTCTAAAGTACAGCAAGTAGCCTGGCAGCAAGATACCCTTCAACAAGGAAGTCATACAGCCTAAAATGACATTGCTTCAGTGCCTAGTGCTCAACTCGACAACTGAACCCTTTCTCCTGCCAGTACCGCAGTTCCTCCAGTACTTCACATCATTATTTGACTGAGGCCTAAAAACACAATCCATACGGGTACATCTCTCAGCCATCATGGCTTTCCATGACCGAAATGACGGCAGTTCCCTAGCCACACAAACCCTAGTTACCCGATTCATGAAGGGGCTGGCTAACCTATGGCCGCCCACCTGTGCCTCACTGGGACCTCAACATGGTCCTCAACCAGCTCACACGAGCACCGTTCGAACCTACAATCGATGGATCTGAAATACACCTCCTGGAAAAAAAAACACTATTCCTCATAACAGTCACGTTGCATGACGGATCAGCAAACTGCAAGTGCTAGTGGTGCACCCGCCATACACACTTCTCTTCCAGGATCGAGCTACCCTATGGACTCACCCTAAGTTTTCCCCAAGGTGGCATCCACCTTCCATATCAACCAGACCACTGAGCTCCCGTGCTTTCACCCAGAGCCCCACTCCCCTCCTGAGGAGCAAAGGCTCCACACCCTGGACTGCTTCAGGGCCTTGTGCATCTACCCACGCCGTCAAGGGACTCAACTCTTCGTCTCCTACGATCCCAATAAGCCTGGCCACCCAGTCTCCAAGCGGACTCTTTCCCTGTGGATCTCTGCCTGGACCGTGCGGGGGCACAAGTCTCACCAAGGATAAACATGCCCCAACTCAGGGCACTGACTGCCACCATTGCCAACCTGTGCTCTGTACCAGTGGCAGACATCTGCAGAACCACCACCTGGTCATCCTTCAGCACATTCCAGAGACATTACTGCTTCAACCTCACAGTCCAGGCAGTCACATCCTTTGGACAGGCAGTCCTGGCCACAGCCTGTTAAGAGACACGTGTCGCATGCTGACCTTGAACTGGTGCTGCACTTTAATTATCTAACAGGATTTTTTATACCACTTTATCATTTCAATCAAAGCAGTTTACATTGTAACTTTAACTTGGTAAACGTACATTAAACAGGGACATTGATAACTTGAATTTTTCTGAGCAATGGAGGGTTAAGTGACTTGCCCAAGGCCATGAGGAGTGCTAGTGGGAATCAAACCCTGGCCTCTTGGTTCTCAAGCCAGTGCTCTAACCACTACGCTACTCCTCCACTTGTGTTGACATCCTCATTGTTACGCATATTTGCACACTTCATCTGTTGCCATTGTTACACATATTGCATGCTGTTACTCTGAGCCTTGTAGGTGATCCATTGTTATGAATATTGCACACTGTTACTCTGAGCTTTGTTTACATTCCGAGTTACCTTAGCATAGGTTACCTTGTTGCCCCATTGTTCTGCACTGTGACACTTTACACTGCACTGTTCGCTGTTCTATTGTTGCACCTTATGGTGCACAATAAACATTTCACAATGTGACCCTGGCACCTGTCTTCCATGCTTGCCCAGGGCTTCGGCCTTCCCCCTTACTGCCACAGTGCTTCACCGCTGGGGAGGCACCAGGTGTGGCTGACTCATCCTGCTTGTCCTAGGAGAAAGCGAGGTTACAAACCTGTAACAGGGGTTTTCCGTGGACAGCAGGATAAGTCAGCCACACGTTTCCGCCCACCTCCCCTAGAAGGGGTTGGTCGTTCGGCCCTGGCACCCACCTCCTAGCAGCTATGATGCAGCTAGCGACATACTGGTTGACTAGGGGCGCCAGTGGGTGGGGACTGTTGGCTCATGTCAGAAGGGCAAAAGCTCTTTTGAGCTATGGAGAGTACTTCTATCTCTGTGCCATCGGATGATGTCACCAGGTGTAGCTGACTTATCCTTCTGTCCACGGAGAACCTCTGTAACCTCGCTTTCTCTCTCTCTCACATAACATTCCCAGTATCAGAGCCCAGTGCAGTGTGTCTGCTCACCTCAGGAGCTTTTCTCTCACTCACATACCAGTGCTAGTATCAAAGCCCACTGCAGCGTGTCTGCCCACCTCAGAGGCAGGGAGCTTCTCTCTCACATAATATTCCCAGTACTGGCTTCAGCAGATGGAAGCCCTATTCCCTCTAATAGTGCTGTGTACCTTGGGGATGTTGATTTTCTCCCCATTCAGTAGGGTCCAGCCAGAGAACTGCAGGTGTGAGCTTTGCAGTTGTTCCGCTGCCTCTGAAAAGGGGGCTGCTTTGCATCCTTTTGATTGGAGGGGCCAAAGAGGCCAATATCCAGTCCTGCCCCAAGCTCTCTAGATGCTGATGCTGTGTTGAGCAAAATATTGGTGAGGCCATGGCCCACCCCTTTTTGCTGCCTATGCCCCTTTGAGTGGTGATCTCTCCCCTCTACCTCAGGTAGGATACAGGAACAACAAAAGGCCTTCCTGCTAGAACTGCCTCTCCCATGATGAATAGAAATAAAACGTGATCATCCCAGTAAAGGGTGGAGACCGCTTTGGATGACAGGACTGGGGAGAGGTGCAAGGAGCAAGGCTCACCTGGAAGACTCAGCCCTGTGCCTTCCAAAAGCGGTTAAGAGCATACAGAGAGGGTATAGCGGCATGTGTCCATGCTGTTTTGCAGTGTGACAGTACTGCGTGAAGAAATGCAGAGTGAAATATGTTTATGTTTATTTTATTTGCTTGACCGCCCTTCAGTAATAATCAGTGCGGTTTACAATAAAAACTTCAATAAAGGAAGGCACAGGGCCAGAAAATGAAGAGGAAGTTACAATGTCTGATAGGACAGAAAGAGGAGAGATAGCAGAATACTGTAATCACAGGGAAGAGGCTAATGGGAGGAGGAGGGGAGGTCAAAAGCCAGGGAGAAGAGGTGAGTTTTCAATGCCTGTTTGAAGGAGGAGTAGTGGGATTCCAGACGGAGGGTAGTAGGTAAGGAATTCCAGAGAGCAGGACCAATGAAGAAAAGGGCTGAGGAACGGGTGGATTGAAGGTGGGCCTGGGAAGGAGATGGTAGTGCAAGGCGATTGAGATGGAAAGATCGAGGGGTGTGCCTAGGGGTATGGAAGTGAAGTAAGCTTGCCAGATATTGCGGGGTAGAGGTATGCAGCGCTTTATGAACAAGTGTGAGTAGTTTAAACTGGATACGAAAAGACACAGGGAGCCAGTGGAGACGGATAAGAAGGGGAGTGACGTGATCATTAGGAGAGGAGCAAGTTACAAGTCTGGCGGCAGTGTTCTGAATTCTTTGTAGGCGAGTTAATTGGAATTTGGTAAAGCCGGAAAGGACCGAGTTGGCAAAGTCAAGACGGGAAATGACCAATGATAGCAGCAGAGTTGTAAGGGCAGAGGGAGAGAGAAAGGGACAAATCGCACACATTTGACGGAGTTAGAGTTCTGTGACCATAACAGAGGCTTACAACTTTATATTTTAGAACAAAATACATAATATTACAAATTATATTCGGCTAAAAAGATGCAGGAATAAGACTGAAAGGGAGAACACCTGAGTGAGAGATGGACAAGCGCAGTTGCAGGTTTTATGTTCTGAAGTGCCTGGTTCCAAGAGGTGGGAGATGGGGCCAGTGGAACTCCTAGGTCCATGTGTTCAGGATAGGTTGCATCCAGTCCTGGTTTTAACCCCATGTATGCCAAAATATGCAGTAATGATTCTCCTAAGGAAAGCAGGAACTTTATATTCATGTATACTGTAGGGGTCCAGATCGTTATCAGCCTTACTACAGCAGATGCCCTTCTCATTTTATGCCCAATGTCCTAACCCCCTGACAGGTGCTGCTCCAGCCTGTTGTCTGTTCCTATATTGGCAATACAATTTTACTGCCGTTTTACTATAGTCTTTATTTTTTTGAGGAGGGGCTTACCGCATTCTCATTTCCACAAGGTTATATTTCCTAGTTTCCCCCTTGCCCTCTGGACCTACTTAATGGTTAAGCTGAGAAGCAGGCAAGCCAAGGTTCAAGTCCCACTGCTGCTCTTGTGATCTATCTTGGGAAAGTCACTTAACCTTCAGTTCCCTTGGGTACAGACTTAGATTGTAAAGCTTCTGGGGACTGAATGAAACTTATTTTGAGCTACCACCAAAAAAGGCAGGTGTTAATTGCAAAATCCCTTCCCATGACCTGGGTTGGTCACTGAGAGACCAAATAGTGCCAGGACAGGGGCATCTGCCCAGCACTGTCTCCAGGGACCCACAACTGCTTTTCACAACTTCACTCATCCCTTGAGCAGTCCGAGCATCAATACATAACTGCACAACCAAACCATTGCATTCAAGGACAGCAGAAACTATAAATCCCAGCATGCACTGTGAGGGGGAGGTTTGTGAAGCCAGGTGACTTAGGGAGCTACCTAGTAACACTACCTCTAATACAGAAAGTCCCAAGACAGAATCAGGAAATCTAGTCAAATCAAAACAGGTATTTTCCTGAAAATATCATCTTGGCCTCTTGTTTTTTTGGCTCAGATGCAAGTACAGTCTGGTCTCTGCACTGAGGACAATCTTGGAAAACTTCCCAGGACTGTTTTGGGCAGCATGCTGAAACCTACATAGCATCTCTGCTGGTCTAAGGCACCACAAAACTATGATCCCTACATATGAAGCATGTTGGATACGCATAGATACTGCACTGGGAAAATACACTTCAAAGCTTGGACTGTGTTTCTCACTTGCTTATGTCATCAGGCAATTAGCTAACCTAATTAGACACTGCCCTATGTTGTTTGACAAAAATACCAGAGAAGATGAGAAAACACCCTGAGACTCATCCTCTGTTTTTACTAGGCAGTGGCTGGAGGGGGGAGTGGAGATAATATTCTGCTGAGCAGCAGAAGGTCTGATTTTTATTTTTATTTTTTTAGCATCCAAAGGGACACATGCTAATAGCTAGGAAACCATGGAACAGACAAGTACATACATGGGAGTTAACCCTTGCAACAGCTGTAAAGAAGGAAAGCGTGTTAGGCATCTCTGGGCAGAGATCTTAGACCTGACATAAGTCCCATACCTCTTTCCTGGAGTATCTCCTCTCTGCTATGATGACATTCAGACATTGGTAGAATACATTTGGGATCACAGAAATATAACCATGAAGGGATTGGGGGGGGGGGGTGGGGGGGTGGGGACTGCTTCCATTGCTGCTAGGGTTGCCAACTGGCTCTAGATGAGCCTGACAGGCTTGATCCAGTTCTGGGTTTACCACATTGTATGCAGGGACTTGTAGGGTTGCTTTTCTTATGGAGTTCAATAGAGAAATCCAAACTACATATCCCTGCATGCAGTGGGGTAGACCCAGAACTGGATCAAGCTTGGGCACATCTAGAGCCAGTTGGCAACCCTAATTGCTGCTCAACTACCCCCCATCCCCCCCCCATGTCCTGCTGTAATCCCTGGTTTTCCAGTCCTTATCCTAAAAATTCTACAAGGAAAATTTTACTGTAAAGCATCAGCACTATAAAAACATTTTTTATGTACATGTGTATATAGAGGGGGAAAGTTGTTGGTAAAATCCATCTAAATATTTAATATCCCCCCTTTTTAGTCTCACTTTGATTCCTGCAAGGAGGAGAAATTAGGGATTTAAGCTTTTGAAAACATCTCTTGCTTAAGACCTTCCTCTTTAAATATTATTATTATTAACATGCCTTGAGCTTAAGTTTAGTCATAGAAAGTTGTAACCCAAACGGAAATTACATTATTGAAGTGTGGTGCTACTGTACTGATCATCATCAGGCTCCTCCAGGAAGGTATCACACTGATACACATACAGGATATTCGCCTGCGCTCTGTGCAGATATCAGAAAGTCCCGTGTATTCTAAAGGCGCTGGCCTACTACTGCATTTAGCTGCATAAGTGCAAGCAGGGTCTGTCCCAAGCTGACTTGCTTGCACAGTGAGGAGGAAACACTTGTGTCAAATGACACATCTTTATACAGACTGTGCTTAATGATGACTTAGGCTTCTTCCCTATGCCAGGAGATTTCCTCCACTGGAACAGCTTGGAAGGAAAATGGCATTTGAGACACATTTCACTGTGTCAGGAAATTGTATTTAATCATTTGTATAGAGAGTCCTGTACAGATTAAATCATCTTTTATAAAAGGTGTCTTCCTAGAACAATTTAAAGTTTAAATAAATGTGGACAGAAAATATAAGCTGTTTCTGTAACTCACACAGTGAGAATAGTGGCTGGGGTGGAATTGGTTCCTGGATCTGTCATTTTATTCTGTTAGAAAAGGCATGCAGAGTCTAACAGCTGCAACAAGACTGTAAAAGTCCCCAGGATACTGCCACCTCTTCCCCTCCCCCTCCCCCACATATCATAAAGGTCAAAAGGCGGCATGTGTGTGTGCGTGCATGCATGTGCATAGTCAGGGAAAGGGAACAGAGAAAACAGAGGCAAAGTGAATATTGACAACACATAGGTAGTGGAGTCATGACTGAGCCAATATTTTGCCCAACACAGCATCAGCAACTAGAGAGCTTGGGGGCAGGGCTAGATATTGGTTCGTTTGGTCCCTGCAACCCAAAAGGTGTTCTAGTGCCTCTGAAACACTTGATAAGGGGTTGTGAAAGAGGTAGCACTGGGAACTTCCAGAGTCCCCTGGGCCAGGTGCCCCATGTTTGCCTTCTCTCCCTTTGGACTGGGCTTGGTGTGCCTGCTATGAGCAGTAAGGTCCGTATGAGGATGATATGTACCTCCAAAGCTCAGACAAAAATACATAGGGCCTGATGCATGAGCTTCTCTCACTTAGGCACAGAATAAGCAGAAAGGGCTCAATCAGTCAGACCCATAACTTGGTTCATATATGCTGGGAGCAGATGGAGCAGGGTGATGGGTTGGCAGGGTTAGCTGTTTCCAGTAGCCACATGTCTTTAAAAAGGGACCATAAGAGGCAGGGTACCGCCCAACAGGACATCCAATAAGGAGGGAGGGAGGCAATGTCTGAGGACACCCTGATGGGAACTGGATAGCAAGAAGATGAAAAAGTATCAGTAGCAGAATTACAGTTATGAAACTCACTGCCATTAGATCTACGAAGTGAATTTGATTATTTGACATTTCCCTGCCATTGAAAAGTAATCAGTTATTTAATTTTTCTCACATTGGTCTATTGTAATCAATGTATTTTAATTATGAATGTGCTATTGTAACCCACCTAGAAATTTATGATAGGTGGGCTTATAAATACATTTTTTTAGTGTTTCAAATTTTAATTGCTGGGCCCTGCCCAGCAGATGCAGTTGGTGGGGAGTGCGGGAGAAGGTGGGTCATTGTGGATCTCCTGTACAGGGAAAAGGATAAAGTGTGGGCAGAGACAGCAGCAAGTTTGGGGGCACACCCAGCCACTGCTGGCACAGTCCTTTCCAAGCTAGGAGATCCAGTTCCAGAGCCAAGGGGGAGGGAGCGACACACATTACATGCATGCAAGGGGAGAGAGAGAGAGACATTACATAAGCAGCGAGGCAGCAGACAGAAATACAGCTGGGATGCTTAATAACATGAGAATGCCCTGCTAGGCCAGACCAATGGTCCATTGAATCCAGCATCCTAGTCTTGGATTATTGGGAAATACGTATGAGGTTGTAATAGGAATGTGCATAAGTAAGGAGTAGAGACACCCAGGTCTGTCTAGCCAATAATTATTTATTGACCTCTCCTGTTCTATGTACTCAGCTGTGCAACTTGCTTTCACCACATTCTCCGGCATTCCACAGCTTAATTGTGTGTTTCATCAGTATCGGTATGATGATGATCCCTTCCTCAGGTGGCTGTACTGTTCTCATGCTTTACTTGTAATCAGTGTGATGCCTGAATGGGGGAGAGGTGCCTGATGACAATCAGCACAGCAGCACCCTACAGTTTTACAGATTCATACCAGTAAGGGGAGGGAGGGAAAAAGCTGAGTAAGAAAGGTTTCATCACATTTTTAGACATGTATTGCTTTCTTCCTCTGCACAAATCTGCACAAAAATAAAAAAAATGCAGATGGGGAGAAGGAATCCTAATACTTTTCTTTAACTGATAGCTAATTTAGTTAGAGGCTTGTGGCTTTCTTCCTTTTCTCCTAGTGGGGCTGCTGTCTGCTAAGTATCACTCCACAAATCTCAAAAATTACCTGCTCCCCTCTTCTCCCCTGAATTTCTGTTAGGCTGCCTCAAACTAAAAGGCTCCAAGCAAATTACAAACTTCTTAACATGCAAAGTAAAAACATAATGAATAACAAATAAACATGAAATAAACAAACTAGAAAAAGAAGACACCTGCCCTAGATTCAGGAGCTGACGGTCAGCATAGCCTAATCAGGCAGAGGGCCAGAGCACATCTTCATTCAAACCCTTTCAAAGCTATATGGGCAGGATAACAAAAAGAGTATCAGCAACAGCGAACAAGCAAAATTAAGATCACCTCTAGTGGGAAAAGCAGACAAATAAAACAGTTACTGCTGACTCAGTTTACTCATTTATTTATTAAAATGCATAGCCGGCCTGGCAAAAAATGATCAAGGACGTTTCCAACCAAACATTCATAAAATAACATTAAATCACAGCTAAGATATAAAAGAATAGGCCATGCAGCTCCTAGAACAATACATCAGTTCAAACCTTTGTCGGAAAGGTGATTGATTGCAACATACAGAATGATGCACAGTCAGTCTGGCTGAAGAGAAGATGGAGACAACTAATCAGTTTGTTCCACACTGGCATGGCTAGTGCTGAGTGCCCATCTCAAGGTGGGGATTGTGTTGCACTCAGAAACAAAATGTCATTGCTGAACCCACGGCCCTTCCCATGGATTCTGCAATCTTTCATCACCTGGCCAAACATGGAAGTGGCAGACGGTGGGAGAGCAGGGATAAGGTGGATTAAAAACTAGATTTTGCCTAATGCCAGGGTTGCCATCTCACATGGCCAGCATTGGTGGGTGGGGGGCACAAATATGCCAATTGCCGACCACTATGCCACAGGGGGCCCCAATCCTGTCTGAAGCTAAAGAAAGCAGAGCCTGTAGGTGTGTGGGTCCTTGCATGTCTAACACTGGCCCTGCCTCCTCATGCAGGTTAACCAGACTCCCAGTTTTGCTTCCCTCCTTCAAGCACCTGCATGGACACAATGGTCTTGTACTGAGTCCCCTAACTACATCTCCCATGATGCAATAGGGCAAAATCAGGACTGAGTCCGTCTCTCTAGGTGAGGTGGCGACTCTGGGTCTTACAGAATCATATTCAGTTTTTGAATTTAAGGTATACTTGATAACGAGAGCATAAGGGGGAATGAGGGCAACCTGGCCCCTTTCACCTCTGCTTCCCCTCTCCCCCCAAAACAAATTGATCTTAAGGCAGACAGATTTCTTAACGCCTCCTTCTTTGGGGGGCAGCCAGAATCAACCCTCAATCGTAGCCATAGAAACCCAGGAGCTGTCCAGGGAACAGCGCTTCGGCTCCTAGCCAGGATAGAAACTTGGAAAAATCCCATGAAAGAGGGAAAACCAGTGGAAAGCCTTGAAGGACAGTGCCTTCAGAAATCGGGATCTGTGCACCTCCATCTCAGGTGCACAGCAGAACACCCTGGCTTGTATGCATATGTGTGTATCTCTGTGAATACGCCTGCGTCTCTCTCCATCTGTGTGTGTCTCTCTGTGGACATGTTTCTCAGTTTCTATGCATTTGTGTTTCTCTGCTCTGGGTGTGTTTGAGCACAAATATTTGTATTTATCTGGGGGTTTCACTGCAGCTCTGAATGTACCTCTGGGTGTATCTGTCTCTGTATTTCTCAGCCCATGAGTTTCCTGCATCTATGTGTGCCGTTTTCTCTCTGCATTTCTTTGTGTGTGTGAGCCTCCATACGTGTGTCTAGCTCTTTCTCATACTCTCTGCATGTTGTATGTGTATGTCCCTCTGCTTGTAAAGTGGAAGATGCTCCATTGCTGACCCCCTGAGACCGTTGCACCTGCCTCGACCAGCCCATCACCCACTCAAGGAGGTGGCGGTTACCCAGGAGCAAGGCAGAAAGCCAACAGCCACTCTAGAAATCCATTACCTCCTTATTCCCCTCTCTGGAAACCACATCTTCATCAAGACAACCCATGTCCTACCTGCCTTGTGCTGTGCAGATGTGTAGACACAGCTTGGGGGCTCAGGGTCCCAGGGCCCAGCACCTGGAGGTGGGAACACAGCTGGCTTTGTCTCTTCTGCTTCCTTCCTGCACAGGGCGTGTGTTAATCTGCCAGACACTGAGCACTGGGAACAGGGGAAGCGGCAGCGCCCCACACCCTCTGCCCTCTACTCCCAGCCAATCAGGGTTCAGCTTGGCTTTTAAAAAGCTGATGTCATGCCCTCCCTCTCTCCCGTTTACACTGGCAGGGGGCAGGCACTGCTAATGTCACAGCACTCCTCCCCAGGAACAGCTGCTTAATGCATGGAAAGGGAGGGGGGGGACATTAAGGGGAATGGGCAGGCTGGAAGCATTTGACTGGTTAACATATCCCTGCCAAGATTGAGCCCGCCAATTTGGGAGTGACTTAAATTTTCAGTGATACCCCATGGAAGAGTCAGAATGGCTCCAGGGGAGACACCTCAGGGGTGCCTGGCCTGTACATAACTCTCCTGCAGTGGCCAATGATAACAACCTCTGAAACATTATTCTCATAAGTACTATTTCTCAATTTTAGGTGCATAAATTAAGACATGGGGAGGTTACATGCAGAGAGTCAGTGACAGAGCCCGGCAGTATAACAGGCAGTGACTCAGCCTGAGGTCATTCACAGAAGCAGGGAACTTTGCTCTAGTGTCCTTCCATATTTTCAACCAATATTTTGCAGGGATCTTACCTGGTATTTTCAGCCCCTGTGTGCTCTACATTTTGCCAGACTTTCCGTCCAGTATTTTCAGCTCCTGTATACTCTATATTTTCCTGAAGTCTCCCTCCAGTATTTTTAGCCCTTGTGTTTTCTGCATTTTGGTGGAGCTTCCCTCCGGTGTTTTTGCTCCCGCCCCATACAACCCAGTGAGATCTCAAGGCACTGCAGCTAATGAAGATGTTGTCCAGCTGAGTGAGTTGGGTTTCCATCATCATCATCATCTTCACCCCCTCCAACTCCTTGCTGGTCTTTCTCACACAGTCAGTCATCTGCTTTTTCAAGTGTTAGTAACATGCCCCCTGTGCCAGTCTGGTTGCCAGAGAGACAGAGCTGCTTGCCAGCTTCCAATACAAGCAGCACTTGGCACTCTGCCAGCTGTGCATCGCTTTGGAGGTTAGAATGGGCCAGAACCTGTTGATTATAATTTTAAGCAGGCAAAAGGTCCCTCCCCCACCCCAACCAAAACTTGAGAAATCAGAGACACCCCCCCCCCCCTGATTCTTCACACTCTGTGGAGAACAATCACTCCCATCACTGTATCCCTCTGGGTCCATTTCTTCCTCTTTCCCATCTCCCTAACTGTCTCTCTCGTTCTTGCCTGTCTCTTTGCTCACTCTGCCTTTCTTCCATCTTTCTCTCATTCCTTTAGTTCCATTTGTGTCCTGCATCATCTCTCTCACTCTCACCTTCTGCCCCTCTGCCTCTTTCTCTGTGTCTCACCACTTTGTACCACACGGCTACCACATGTCTCTTATGCTAAGGGCATCTCTTGAGTAAAGACACATTGCCTGGTATTAGCGATCTGCCCATTCTGTTCCACTCATTTTTCCCTCCCTCTGTCCCTCCCATACCACCCACACTGATATTACAACCAGCAAAAGGCAAGCACCCAGAAGTAGCTGCATTTTTAGGAGGACCTCTCCCTGTCAGTGTGCTTTTGTTAGGGCTGAGATGGCGTTGGCCTTCACCCCAGATAAATCGAACAAGCTGATCCAGTCCTGACTTGGCTACCATTGGCTGCCTAGATTTCTAATTTTGATTTGCTTAGGGGAGATCTAAGGGAAAATCATCTCTGCAACTCCTTATGCAATGCCAGCTAAACCAGTTCTGCATTAACCTGTAACTGGGACAGAATCCCAACTGTCACAGCTTCACTCGCAGCAAGGGCAAGTAAAGACCTCTGGCCACCATGTCTCTGCCTGCTTTCCCTCCTGGGTTCCAGTTTTTTCTCACCTTGTTGACTCAACAGATGCTATCCCACTCTGTACCCCTCTTCCTAGCAGAATGTATCAGTGGGGTGGCAATCAACTACTAAGCAAGTTGTAGACCGCAGGGTGTATTGCCTGCTTGAAAATTAAGGAATAGCCCAATCCCCCTCCCCCTTCCTGCTCACCATCCTTTTATCTACCTCCTCAAATACAACTAGGGCTGATAAAGCAGCATCAGAAAGGTCATTATAAAATTCTTTGTCACCACCTTCTGACAGAGCTGGGGAATAGCAAGCAGATGAGGCCGTGGGATGACAGGAAGAGGAGGTGGGTAGTTGGCGTGATTAAAACTAGGCCTCCAGGCATGCAATAGGGGTAAAATCAGAACCAGCATGATATAAAGCTAGATAGTCATTCTAGCAGAGACCAACAACCAAAGCATTTTATCTTTTCCAAATGAGCTCTTTCAGAGATTTCTGTCCAGGCAGAGATGATGACACACTTCAGGAATTTTTTTAGGATTCTTCTCTCTCTTCCCTCCCCTCTCCACCCCCCCCCCCCCCCCCAATTAGTTAATCCTGCCAAGTTCTGGTCAGCAAACCTTCCATCGGTTCTGCCTTTCTTTGCATAGTTTAAATAAGGCAGAAACTGAATTAAATGTGGGGGGAGATGTGTTCTAGGTGCAGATCTTTTCCTTCTGCATTCTGCCTGAGGATTGTTGCCTCCTTGAACTGAGAGTTATCCCAGTTGTCCACTGGGATCTGCTCAGTACTATCAAGTGATCCAGGTCAGCCACTGTCAGTGACAAGATGCTGGGTTCAGAGGATACTGGTCTGACACACTGTGGTACTTATGTTATTACCTTGAAGCATCAGTGTCTTAATTGATATAAAAACCATGACACCCCTTTGCATCTCCCCAAACATACAAACTTCCTGACACCCCCTCTTCCTAAACATACAAGCGGGTGACCAGGCAGCAGATATTACTACTACTAATCATCTATGTAGCACTACTATGCATACACAGCGCTGTCCACATACACATAAAAGACATTCCCTTCTCAGGACAGCTTACAGTCTGCTAAGACAGAAGAACAGGACTAAGGAACTCTTAAGGAAAATGATTAAAGTAAATATGGATGTAGATAGGGGAATAAGAGGGTCAGGATCCAAAAGCTGCCTCGAAGAAATGAGTTTTTAGCCTGGATTTGAGTAAGACAAGAGACAGGTAGTCTATTCCAGGCATGTGGTGCAGCACGGTGGAAAAAATGGAGTCTGGAGTTGGCAGTGAAAGAGAAAGGCATAGATAGAAGGGATTCTCTTGATGAGCGGAAGGGGTTTAGGGAAGAGATAAGAGGAGTGGTAGTGAGGAGCAGTAGAATGAGATACTTCATAAGTCTCTCTAGTGAATGCTGTGAGGCTGTTACTGACCCCCACATGTGAAAGAACATCCAGCAGTAAACCAAGAGGTTCGTCTCTCCATTTGGGATCAGAGGAGCTGTTAAGCGCATTGTGAAAAATTGCAAGAAGACCTTGAGAAAGGACTGGGTGTCCATATAGCAAATGAAACTTAATGTGGACAAGTGCAAAGAACAACCCAAACTAGGCTTGATGGACCTTTTGGTCTGATCCAGTATGGCGTATCGTATTCTCTTATGTTCCTTGGAAGATGTTAATGTTGGGCTCATCCACTAGAGAGCAGAAGAGTATTACTTATTGGATAAAATAGGGCACAGCATTCATGGACTGGAGTAATAGGATGCGCCAAGCTTGGTGCACGAGTTTCTCTGGGAACAAGCAGGACGTCAGTCCTCGCATATAGATGACGTTGGTGCCGACAGAACCCTCGTGGAAGCATCTCCCTAGCTTTCAAAGAAAGCCTTTGGGAGGTGCCACCATGCATGCGTGATACCCTTCCCGCCCAAGGGTGCCATCTTGCTCAGTCTTCCATTTTCCGCAGAGGCCTTCAGACGTCTGTCTGTATTGCCCGGAAAAAATTGTTTTTTCTCGACCAGAGTTTTAAACTCTCTTTGGTTGTGCACCGGTATTTTTCCCACCACCTGAACCCTCTGCCTCAGCATCAAGTCTTGGGACCCTTCGTTCTTTTATTTTTCCTTTCTCTCTTTCCTTCCTTTGGTGCCTTTATGCCCTTTTTCCCCCAATTGGCAGCACCGTGGGTCTTCGACCTCGTTGGTGTACCTTTTCCCCCCATGGCTGCCAGTGGTTTTAAGAAGTGTGATCAGTGTGCCAAGATAATGTCCCTCACCGACACATATGATTGCTGCCTACACTGCCTAGGGCCGAACCACGACCCCACGGCTTGCAATCTGTGTAAAAAGATGTCCACCAAGGCCTTCAAGAGCCATCAGCAGCAGCACGACAAGTTCTTCCCGGAGTCCTCAGCTCCGAAGGACAGGGTCCCCTCTGAAGCCACGGAATCCTGTTATGCCCCCGTGGATCCTGGTTGATGCCGTGGCTCTTCAGAAAGGGGGTCTCCCTCGAGGGAACACAAGAAGAAGAAACGCTCGAAGGCAGTGTCTCTGGGTGGGTTTGGTAAGCCCCGGACCAGGTCCCACAGTCCTCGATGGAGGGATAGGAGAGGGAGCATCCTACCAGGATCGCCCAATAGGAGTCGACTGCAGATCGGTCTTGGTCGCCAGAGCCTATCCTCATTGAGGACTTCCCTTCGGGGGAACCGGCGCTGGTTCCCTAGAAGGATATAGGCAGATTGGAGTTGGTGCAGAGGGTGGCTGCTAAAATAGTGGTGAGTGCTGAAAATTCATGACTCAAGCCGTCTATGATGTCTTCGAGTCGGCAGCTAAAGTAGCCGTGGCAGGCATTGGTGCCCAATGCCAGGCCTGGCTACAGTCTTCCGACCTTGAGCAATGGGTTCAGGATAAATTGGTCAATGTCCCATGCCAAGGGGAGAACCTCTTTGGCAAACCTATGATGGAAAAGGCCGCCAAGTTTGAGTCCAAGTTCATGATGAGGACCATGCTCTCCAAGAAGACCGCTGCCCTTCCCCGATGGAAGGGCTTGAGTAAAAATCCCTTTTACCCGAGGAAAGGGGCTTCTTACAAAAGCTACCCACATTTTCAGGCTTCTCCAGCTCCCCAGCAGGGTCAGCAGGCTTAAGGACATGGGCAAGGCCCATGTGAGCAGAGGCTTCCAAGCCCTAGGCCCTAGCTTCAGCCCAGCCAAGGGGGAGCTTTGGACTCCTTGAGCATAGGCTTTCTACCCCAAGGAGGACAGCAGCCCACAGGACGACGTCTAACCCTGTATGCCCACAGGTGGCCAACCATCACCACCATTCCTGGGCCCTCCAGGTGGTCAGGGAGAGCTACCTCCTCCACCTGTCTGACACCTTCTTTCTTCCTGGGAGTGCCCCCCAGGTCTCTCCTTCACCCAACTCTCCTATTGAAAGAACTCGCAGGCCTTCTCGAGGACAAAGCAATAGAACCAGTACCCCATCATCTCAGGGACAAGGGGTTCTACTCCAGGTATTTCCTCATGCCAAAAAGAACAGGGGATCTAAGGCCCATCCTGGACCTGCACAACCTGAACAAGTTCCTGGTGAGGGAGAAGTTCAAGATGCTCTCCCTTGGAACATTGCTGCCTTACCTCTAGCAGGGAGACTGGCACTCCTTGGATCTGAAGGATGCCTATACCCACATCCTCATTAACCCCAGCCACAGGCAGTACCTTTGCATCTTCAGGAACAAGCAGGAATGTAGTCTTCACATATGGGTAACGTCGGTACCGACAGAGCCCGCGTGGGACACTCTCCAGCTTCCAATAGGAAAGCTTTTGGGAGCATCCCACTGTGCCTGCGTAGCTGCCTTTCTGCCTTTCCAGCTCTCCCTCCTCAGTTCCTCATTTTCCGCAGAGCCGACAAGAAGCAATTCCTGTCACCGCAGAAAATGTGTCATTTCTTATTTTCTGTGGTTGCGTCTGCCTTCCCGTCAACACTGGTACGGATCCCCATCAGTATTTTCTTTCTTTCTTTCAGAAAAAAAGAAAAATTATATATCTGTGAGTGAAGGGATTCTTCCTTCCTTCAGGTGCATCAATGCCATCTTAGGCTTAGGCCTTCCCTTTTGTCCCAGACAAAATGGAAAAAACATTCAGTGGTTTTAAGAAGTGTTCTAAATGTGGCAGCACTATTTCGGCCACAGACACCCATGACTGGTGCCTAAAATGCTTAGGACCGGATCATCAACCGTCAGAATGTCCTCTTTGTAGGACGATGACAAAGAGAGGCCTACAGAACCGAGCTGCAAAGCTAGGCACCCTCTTTGCCTCCGATGCAGTATCTTTGGCATCGATGGCATCAAGAGCTTCATTTTCCTCCCAAGGATCTCAGGTATCGAGTCCTAGGTCTTCTTCAAAGACCGGCGGGCTTCCAAGGATAGATCTCCTTCTAAGCATCGAGATGCCTCGGGCGTTGCCCTGGAGGGGGACACCACCGGCCAAACAACCCCGGCGGGAGGACCTTGCCTCCAAAGCCTTAATGGGGTCCTAGGATGCTCCAGAGTCCTCCACCTCCGGAGAGCTCCTGGTCCTATGCTCAGGGATCGTGGCCCGCAATTCCGGTACCGATACCCAGACATCAGCAAGCTCCATTGATCAACGTATCCTGGCCATTGAGTGGAGCTTAGCGGCCTTACTGACGGCCTCAGTACCAGTAAAGCCTTTACAGTTGATCCCTCAGGCTCCAGTACCAGCTCCTGTACCAACTCAGCCTGCATCGACTTTTTTGCTGCTCTCCACGCTACCGCTCATACCTGCCCTCAAATCTGTTTCTGGTATCGAGGTTCCAGTACCGCAAGCTTCAGTTACCGGTTTAGATTGGTATCGAGTATGGGCAGAGCGGGAACATCCTGCCCATCGATACTTCGAATTGTTGGACTGATTCGTCGGACGATGAATCGGCCGATACCCGGGACATAAGAACTCTCCCGGAGGACCCATCTCCGTCTCCACAACGTCGCATGTTCACTCCAGAGGACATGTCTTTCCAAGACTTTATTCGCAATGTTGCTTGGGGGTCTGTCCATAACGGTGACTTTGGAGAAGGAGCCTAGGGCTAAAGAACTTGAAATTCTTCAATACTCTACAGCCCCGAAGGAAGCTGCTACTCTCCCTATTCATCGCATACTCCATGACCTTATGCTTCGTATGTGAGAGACACCACTTACCATTTCTCCACATACCCGACAACTCGATACCATGTACTGGGTAGCAGAGTGTCCCAGTTTTCAAAAGATGCAGTTACTGCACCATTCCATGGTGGTGAAATCGGCAGTGATTCGAATAAAGAGTGCTAAGACATATTCATCGAACCCTCCAGGGAGGGAATCGAGAACCCTTGATGCCTTTGGTCGCCGTTGTTTTCAGGCCTCCATGTTATCCGCCAGGATCAGCTCCTACATACTCTATGTGGGTATGTTCCTTAGAGAGGTCGCCAAGGATTTAGAGTTGATGGTTCCTCTTCTCCCTGATGACAAGAGAGCAGATTATCTCACCCTTGTGAAACATGCTCAAAATGTTTCAAAGTTTGTTAACAGGGCAACCTTTGACTGTTTTGAGTGCATCAGCAGAATTTCAACTATCTGCATCGGTGCACACAGGATTGCTTGGCTCCAAGCATCGGATCTTGAGAATGGGTTCAGGATAAACTGGGTAATATTCCTTGCACCAGTGAAAACCTTTTTGGGGCTACCAGTTCTCCCATACACCTCGATCCACTGGCCACGGTGGTGGTGTTGGGCTTCTACTTTCTCCCTCTTGCCAATTCCAACCCTTCCTGCTGCCTCAATCACACTCCTCCCTCTCTTTTGAAGTCCACTCCATTCGCCCCTTCACACACTTCCCCTTTGAGTTGCTGTTATCTATCGCCCACCCGACAAATCCAAATCGACCTTCCTTACCGACTTCGACTCCTGGCTTTCTGTCTTTCTGGATCCCTCTTCCCCCACTCTTATTCTTGGCGACTTTAACATTCACATCGATAACCCTTCCGATCCCCATGCTTTAAAATTCCTCACCCTCACCTCCTCGTTTAATCTCCAACTTTGCTACACTGCCCCCACCCACTTGCACGGCCACTGCCTTGACCTGATATTCTTCTCTAATTCTTCTCCCTCAAACTTTCGCAACTCAATCCTTCCCTCATCTGACCATCACCTCCTAACCTTTAATCTTCAGCTCCCGCTGTCTCAACTTCATCCTGTCTCCTCTGACCTATTTAGAAACCTTCATAATATTGACCCCTTGACTCTCTCCTCCACCATTTCTCCATCTCTTTCCTCCATTTTGTCCTCCAAGTCCGTCGATGAGGCAGTATCCTCTTATAATGCTGTGCTATCCTCAGCTCTTGACACTCTGGCCCCACCCACCCCATGTCCTGTCAGACATTCTGCTCCCCAGCCCTGGCTTTCATCCACAACCCACTATTTACGCACCTGTGCCCATTCTGCTGAACATGCATGGACCAAATCCCGCTCCCATGAAGACCTTCTACACTTCAAATTCATGCTTGGCTCCTTCCAGTCAACCATAGCACTTGCCAAAGAAAAATACTACATCCATCTGACTAATTCCCTTGCCTCTGATCCTCGCCGCCTCTTTAATACCCTCAATTCTCTCCTCGAGGTCCCCCCGCCCCTGTCCCGCCCTCCCTTTCTGCCCAAATCCTAGCTGACTACTTCCATGACAAAATCCACAAGATTACCCTCCAATTCTCCACTCCCTCATCTACCTCCCCCCTCCCCAATTCACCCCCCCATCCATACTTCCTCTGCTACCCTCTCCTCCTTCCCTACGATCTCCGAAGAAGAAACTGCACTCCTTCTTTCCTCCTCCAAACCCACCACCTGTTCCTCTGATCTTATCCCCACCCATCTCCTACACCCCATCTCCCCCACCATTGTCCCCTCCATCTCTCATATTCTCAACCTTTCACTCTCCACTGCAACTGTCCCCGTAGATTTCAAACATGCTGTTGTCACACCTCCTCAAGAAACCCTCACTCGATCCCACCTGTCCTTCTAACTATCGACCCATCTCCCTCCTTCCCTTCATATCTAAACTACTAGAATGAGCAGTCCACCGCTGCTGCCTCGACTTCCTCACCTCCCAGGCCCTCCTGGACCCACTACAATCCGGCTTCTGTCCCCTACACTCCACTGAAACGGCTCTTACAAAAGTCTCCAATGACTTGTTCCTGGCTAAATCTAAGGGCCTCTACTCTGTCCTCATTCTTCTTGACCTCTCCGCTGCCTTTGACACTGTCGACCACAATCTTCTCCTCACAACCCTCTCCTCGCTTGGTTTCAAGGGCTCCGTACTATCCTGGTTCTCCTCCTACCTCTCCCATCGCTCCTTTAGTGTATGCTCTGGTGGCTCCTCCTCCTCTCCCAACCTGCTCCATGTTGGTGTACCCCAGGGATCTGTCTTGGGCCCCCTCCTTTCCTCTCTCTATAGCCAATCCCTTGGTGTGCATATCTCCTCCCATGGCTTTCAGTACCATCTCTATGCCGATGACTCCCAAATCTACCTCTCCACACCTAATATCTCTCCAGCAATCCAGACCAAGATCTCTGCCTGCCTTTCTGACATCGCTGCCTGGATGTCTCATTGCCGCTTGAAATTGAACATGGCCAAGACTGAACTCCTTGTCTCCTGCCGCTTCTTTCTCTACAACATTTGCAAAATCCGCCCCTTCCTTTCTGAACTCACTACCAAAACGCTTATCCACTCCTTAATCTCCTCTTGCCTCGACTACTGCAACCTACTCCTTGCTGGTCTCCCCATGAGCCATCTCTTTCCCCTTCAATCTATACAAAATTATGCTGCTCGACTAATCTTCCACCAGTCTCGCCATACCCACATTACTCCTCTTCTCAAGTCGCTTCACTGGCTCCCTATCCAATTCCGCATCCAATTCAAACTTCTCCTACTGACCTATAAATGCATTCACTCTGTGGCCCCTCAACACCTCTCATCTCTTATCTCTCCCTACATCCTCTCTTGGGAACTTCACTCCACTAACAAATTACTTCTATCTAGGCCTTTCACTCGCACCGCTAACTCCCGACTTCGCTCCGTTCACCTTGCTGCACCCTACGCCTGGAACAGCTTACCTGTGTCTATACGCCAAGCACACTCCCTGGCCCTCTTCAAATCCAGTTTGAAGGCCCATCTCTTCACTGTCGCCTTCAGATCCTGACTTCTATCCTTCATCTTAACCTAACCCCCTTCAATTCCATGACCGAATTGCAAAGACCATATTGTACTTTGCACAGAATTGACTAATGCTTTGTACTGTCGTGACTAGATTGTAAGCTCGGACGAGCAGGACTCTGACGAGCAGGGACTGTCTCTTGTATGTATGTCTGTACAGAGCTGCGTGTGTGGCGATATATAAGTGCTAAATAGTAGTAGTAGTAGTAGCAAGGATTGGCAGGACAAAGCCTCTCAGTTGGAATCCAAGAACACCACTCTTAATAGGCTATCTAGATCTACTGCCAACCCAGCTAGGAAAAAAGCAGCAAAGAAAGTTTTTATTATTATTATTAATAATAATAATTAATAATTACTACCCTTCTTACACCCCTGCTATACAGTGTCAACACCATGCTTCTCAGAAGGGGCAGCAGCCATCAAAACAGCAAAAGAAGGCTCAGACTCCTAAATCACAGCCACCTCAACAGACCCAGCCTCCTCAGGGTCTTTGACTCCTTTCTGGAGAACATAGCCGCTCTGCCTCTGGAGATTCCAAATCCTACCCTCATTCCTGGCAGACTTTGTCACTTTGCCCACAGGTGGCATCACATCACAGCAGTGGACACTGTCCATAGTATGGGAGGGATACAAGCTTCATCTACAAAGTCTACCCCCCCCCCCCCCCCCCGACTCCTCCAAGAGAGTTCCACTCTCAGCCCCCTCTCACTGCTCTGTTGTTGCAAGAGGTCACCTCCCTCCTTCTTCAGGGCTCAATAGAGGAGGTTTCTCTATCCCTGCAGGAAATGGGCTTTTATTCTCCATACTTCCTCATTCCAAAGAAATCAGGAGGCTACAGGCCCATCCTGGACCTCAGAAAACTGAACAAGTACCTGCTAAGGGAGAAATTCAAAATGATCTCCCTAGGCACCCTTCTCCCCTATCTTCAGAGTCAGGACTGGCTCTGTTCTCTAGATCTAAAGGAGGCATATACTCACATACTTATTCACATACAGCATAGAAAGTTCCTGCGCTTCATGTTTCAGGAGAGACATTACCAAAACAGAGTCCTGCCTTTTGGCCTGGCCTCTGCCCCAAGAGTTTTCACAAAGTGCATGGCGGTAGTAGCCGCATTCCTAAGGATTCATGGGATATTTGTCTTTCCTTATTTAGATGACTGTCTCATTCAAGCAAACACCTCTCTAGAGGCCAGACTCTCCCTCTCGCGCACCATGCAAGTGCTGCAACACTTGGGATTTGTAATAAATTTTCCAAAGTCTCAGCTAGTTCTCTCTTAAACTCTATATAGGGGCTCTCTTAGACACTCAGCAATCAAGGACATTTCTGCCTCAACTCCGCTGTGCATGACTCAGCATCTCAAGCATGTCTCAAGAAATTTCTCACTGCTCGAGAACTGCTACAACTTTTGGGTCATATGGCATCAACAGTGCATGTTGTCCCTTATGCTCGTCTACATATGCGCGCAGCTCAATGGACACTGGCTTCCCAGTGGTCTCAGGCTTCTGGTCACCTGGGAGACAAAATAATAGTCTCTACCTGCCTAATCTCGTCTCTCCAGTGGTGGCAATCCCCAGAAAACCTCCTGGTAGGGTCACCTTTTCAGATGCCAGCACATCAATGTACCGTAACGACGGATGCATCCAATTTCACATAAATCTGCTGGAACTCAGAGCCATTCACAATGCTCTCAAAGTCTTCCAGGACCATCTTCATTTCTGCACAGTTCTAGTCCAGATTGACAATCAAGTAGCCATGTTCTACTTGAGCAAGCAGGGCAGAACAGGCTCTTGGACCCTATGCAGCGAGGCCCTGCATCTGTGGTCTTTTGCCATTCAGCATCCCATTCACCTACTTGCGGTGTATCTTCCCGCAAATAAAATGTTTTGGCGGACAAACTCAGTTGAGTCCTTCTACCCCACGAGTGGTCTCTCCATGCAGACAAGGTCGCCCACATCTTTCAGATCTGGGGAACCCCAGAAATAGACCTATTTGCAAGTCCTCAGAACACCAAGCTTCCTTGCTTCTGCTCCAGGACTCCACACCAGATAACCAGCAGGTGGATGCTTTTCACCTCCACTGGGGTCAGAGCTTCCTATATGCCTTACCTCCCATTCTCCTCATTCCCAAGACACTGTTCAAACTCCAGAGGAAGAAGAGCTACATGATACTCATAGCCCCACGCTGACCACGACAACCGTGGTATCCTCTCCTTCTAAGTCTGTCTTGGGCTCAACCCGTAGATCTGGGGTCAGTTTCAGATCTTCCCTCTCAGGAGGAGGGGACGCTGCTTGATCCCAATCCACAGTACCTCCATCTTACAGCATGGCTGCTGAAGGCATAACCTTCCAGGACATTAACCTCTCCCAGTATGTTAAGGATATCCTAATAGCTTCCAGGAAGACTTTCACCAGGTGTTCCTATGCCTTCAAGTGGCGAAGCAGAAGGCGCTTAACCCCTTCTCAGCTCCGGTGGATGCATTACTTGAGTATCTTTTCCACCTATCTTCTTCTGGACTTAAAACCAATTTGGTAAGAGTACACCTAAGTGCAATTGCGGCCTCTCACATGCCCTTAGATGGTCAACCCTTCTCTTCTCAGCCACTTGTAGACACTTCATGAGGGGTCTTGTGTTAACCAAGCCTCCCATTAAGCCCCCTCCAATGGCATGGGATCTCAACATTGTTCTAGGACAGCTTCTCAAGCTGCCCCTTTGAACCCCCAGCCACTACTTCTCTGAAGTTTCTCATGTGGAAGGTCATCTTCCTGATTGCTCTCACCTCAGCGATACACATTAGTGAGCTCCAGGCTTTGGTGGCTGACCCTCCTTATACACAATTCCACCATGATAAGGTAGTCCTTAGGACTCATCCTCACTTTATGCCAAAGATGGTCTCGCCCTTCCATTTAAACCAATCAGACTACATTCCTGTCTTTTTCCCTAGACCTCATTCCTCTAGGGCAGAGGCAACCCTTCACACTCTGGACTGCAAATGCGCCTTGGCCTTTTATCTCCAGAGAACTCGAGAACACAGAAAAGCTTCCCAACTTTTTACTGCCTTTGATTTGAGTCACCTGGGCTTGCCAGTATCCAAGCGAACTCTCTCCAGATGTATAGCAGATTGCATATCGTTTGCTTATGAACGTGCAGGACTCTCTCTCGAGGGTCATGTCATGGCACATAGTGTTCAAGCCATGACTGCCTCCATGGCAAATCTATGCTCTGTAGCTATTGATGAGATATGCAAAGTAGCAACTTGGTCTTCTGTCCACACTTTTGCTGCTCACTCTTGCCTGGACAAGGACTCCCGCCGGGATGCCTTGTTTGACCAAGCTGTTCTCCAGCATCTCTTTCAGACTTAGATCAATTTCTACCCTCCGTCCCTGGTTTTGATACCAGACATCCTTGGTGGATGCATGACCTACTTAGTTATGCCTGTGACCCTCAGCTCACCCTGAGGTCATCTCTCTGGCATCTTCGAGCTAGGGAGTCCCATATGTGAAGACTGCATTCCTGCTTGTTCCTGGAGATAGCGTAGTTACTCACCTATAACAGGTGATCTCCAGGAACAGCAGGAATTTAGTCTTCACAACCCGCCCTCCTCCCTTAGGAGTTGTAGGTCTTCTTCTTTCTCCTCTCCTTTTATCTCAGCTACAAACTCAACTGAGGAGGGAAAATGGAAAGGCGGGAAGGCAGCTATGCAGGCACAGTGGGATGCTCCCAAAAGCTTTCCTATTGGATGCTGGTTAGCGTTCCTGTGCGGGCTCCATCAGTACCGACGTTACCCATATGTGAAGACTAAATTCCTGCTGTTCCCGGAGATCACCTGTTACAGGTGAGTAATTACGCTTTCATGGTGGGGGGCAGACACTACCAGTACAGGATACTACCCTTCAGCCTTGCCTCCACCCCCAGGGTCTTCACCAAATTCCTGGCAGTAGTAGTTGCCTTCCTCCATCTCCAGGGGGTATTTGTCTTCCTCTACCTTGATGACTGGCTCATAAAAGAAGGCACGGCCACAGAGGTGCAGCAGGCCACAGCATGCACCATCCAGGTCCTGCATCATCTGGGGTTCATGATAAACTACCTCAAATCCCACTTCCTCCTGATGCAATGTCTGGAGTTCATAGGAGCAAGGCTGGACACTCTTCAGGCAAAGGTCTTCCTTCCTCTGGACTGGGCAGATCATCTCAGGGAATTTACCGGAGAGGTGCAACACCTATCTTTGGTGTCAGCTTGGCTTCTACTGCGCCTACTCAGGCACATGGCCTCAACAGTCCATGTCACCCTGGACGCTCATCTGCATATGAGGGCCGCTCAATGGTGCCTTTGGGACCAGTGGACACAGGCCACGGGCTGTCTTCAAGACAGAGACTCAGTGACCCGCTAGCTGGCGGAATCCCTGACTTGGTGGCACAATCCCTGACACCTGCATAATGTTACCATACAAAGCACAGACTTTAATGATGCACATTTCCCAGAGCTGACATATTTCAGTTAATAAATTCAAAATAGATATTTTTCTACCTTTTTTGCAGTTTTTTTCAGTTGCAATTGTTCCAGCCACTTTCTTCTGGTTTCTTCGTGTCTTCTGCTAACTCTCCATCGTCTGCTGTCCATTTGTGCTTTCTTCTCTGTTCTAGTTTTTTTTTTTCCATTCTCTCTCTACATCTGCTTTAACATACTAATCTTTCTTCTTTTGCTCCTTCCTCATTCCTATTTCATCCACTCAAATCTTACCCCTCCATCTTCAATCACCACTTACTCTCCCAATACCCTGCCAATTTTAGATTTTTCTTCCCTCCCACACAAAATATTTTTCCCCTCTCCGTTTCACTCTCCCAGCCCCATCCCATTCTAATCCTCCCCCAACATCAGCTCCCTTCTAGTTCCAGCCCCACCCAGCATCCGCTCCCTTCTAGTCCCCGCATCAGCCCATTTCCTGTCCTAGCTCCCCCCCCCACTAAGCCCATTTCCAGTCCTAGCAACCCCCCCAGTCCATTACCATTTCTAGCCCCCCATAGCCCATTACCAGTCCTAAGCCCCCCAACAGCCTACTTCCAGTCCTAACCCTCCCATCACCCCATTTTCATTCTTAGCCCCCCCCCCATAGCCCATTACCAGTCCTAACCCCCCCCTGCTGCCATTAGCCCACTTCCAGTCCTAACCCCCCATTACCCTATTTCAGTCTTAGCCCCTCCATAGCTCATTACCAGTCCTAACTCCCCCCCCATCAGCCCACCTCCAGTCCTTCCTAACCCCCATCAGCCCATTTCCAGTCCTAACCCCCCCCCCCCCATCAGCCCAAGTAAAAAAAAAAACAAAAACCTGTCTTCTGCTGCTGCCGCTGCCACCGTGGCAGCGGCAGAATCAACTGTCAATTTAAAAAAACAAAACAAAACTGGCTTCTGCTGCTGCTGCAGCCCTGGCAGCAGCAGAATCAGCTGTCCCGCGGCCCCTTCCCCTCTGCCCGGAAGAGCCCTGACTCTGCTCCATCAGCGGCGGGCTTTTCAAGGCACGAAGAGAGTATTTCCCTCTTGCGTGGCTTAAGCCTATTCACTTTTCAAGCCGCGCGAGAGGGAAATACTCTCTTCGCAGCTTGAAAAGCCCGCCGCTGATGGAGCAGACTCAGGGCTCTTCCGGACAGAGGGGAAGGGGCCGCGGGACAGCTGATTCTGCTGCTGCCACAGCTGCAGCAGCAGCAGAAGCCAGTTTTGTTTTGTTTTTTAAATTGACAGTTGATTCTGCTGCTGCCACGGTGGCAGCAGCAGAAGCCATGTTTTTTTTTTTTTTTTGTTTCCCTCCGTCGCGGGCCGCACAAACCTCTCTCAATTTTCATCTATTTTGGATTGTGGTTTGAATACGGAGCTTCCATTGTCTTACTCCCCTAGTCTGATGCCTAACCCCCTTGCTTTGACTGCAGGTATTAAGGGTTTAAGTGTCCCGCCAGAGGATATTATTTTGAAAGATCTATGATTGGCTATCGCCAATATTGATGTTAAAGTTTCTACTTCTGTTGAATCCTTGTGTGCATTTACGCAGGAGTCTATTCAGAAATTCAGTGAGGTAGAAAGTAAATTGGTTGCAGTAACTAATATTGTGTCTACAATGAACGGCCAACTTCATACGGTGCAGCAGACAAGACGGCAAATTTGTTGATTGAATTTTGTTTTGAATTGCAGTATGGTATCTTTATTTTTATCTTTATTTAATACTTGGTATACCGCTTTACGAAAAGACACCAAAGCAGTTCACCATAGACTAAAATAATTGCCAGAAAAGGAAAATAATGTCATAGTCAACAGGAAAGAGGAGATAGGAAAAGAGAGGAGCAGAAGGAAGAGGGGCTAAGGGGAGAGAACCTCAGCTAGGAGCAGCTGGAGCAAGAGGGTTGAAGGCGGAGCAAAAGAGGTGTGTCTTGAGAAGAGTTTTAAACCTGTTGAAGGAGAGTTCTAGCCAGAGATTTGCGGGGGGGGGGGGGGGGTGGAGAGAGTTCCAGAGTTTAGGGTCTAGATAGAAAAAGGCAGAATTCTGAGTAGACTCCAGGTGTGCAACAGAGGGAGGAGGAAGGAATATGCGATTGACATGGATGTGACGAAGTGTACATTGGGGAGTATGGAGACGGACCAAATTGGCAAGGTGCTAGAGGGAACCAGAATGAATAGCCCTGTGGACAAGAATGAGGACCTTATATTGAATATGGTAAGTAAAGGGGAGCCAGTGAAGGTGGATGAGAAGGGGGGTGATATGGTCAGTGCGGGATGCATGAGGGACAAGACGGTGTTTTGTAACAGTTGGAGTCTTCAGAGCTGAAACTGGAGGAGACCAGCGAGAGCAATATTGCAGTAATCAAGTCTGCTGACAACTAGGGAGAGGAGAAGGGTAACCAGGGAAGGAGTGGTGAGGAAGGGACTGATTGTAGCAGCTCTTTGTGATCTGTTTGTAGTGAGTTTCTGAAGGAGGGATTGGAGGAGGGAGTGGCTGGGTGGGATTTAGTACTTTGTGCAAAAGGAGTAAGGATTTATATTTGATTCTACTGGGAAGGGGCAGCCAGTGGAGCTGCTTTAGGATGGGGGTAATGTAGTCATGTTTAGCAGCTCCTTGGATTGTATGTGCAGCAATGTGTAGAGCAGTTTGAAGGGGGAGGAGGGCAGTTTGTGGTAGGCTCTGGTAGATACTGTTGCAATAGTCTGCATGAGGGAGAGTGAGGGCTTGAAATGCTGATCGGAGGTCTGCTGGTTCAAGGAGGAGACGGAGTCGTTGCAGGGTCTTTGTTTTGAAATAGATTGTTCTGGCTGTCATAGTTCTTGAGCTTTGAAGGAAAGTTGTTGGTCGAGAGTGATCCCGAGGTATTTCAGCTCTGGTTTAACATTTATCTGAATATTGTTTAGTGTTATTGTGGTTGGAGGGGTTAATGAGGAGTCCCTTGTAAGCCTTGTAATAAACAGAGCTTCAGTCTTTTTTTTAGTTGATTGATAGGTTATTTGCTGTAAGCCATTGGGAAACCATTGGGAGAAGTCTGTAAGGCGGTCCTGAATTTGTGTGTATGTCAGTGGTTTTGTGTGGAGTGGACAATATAGCATGATGTCATCAGCATATAAATGAAAGTGGATGTTGTGCTTTTTAATGATCAAGCAGAAGGGTTGGAGATATAAGTTTAAGAGGGGTGCGGATAATTTGGAACCTTGGTATACTCCTTGCATTTGCTGGTATGATTTGGAGATGCTCGTACCCAGATTTATCTGCTGTTGTCTGTCAGGTAGGACCGAAACCTTTTGAAAATAATATCTTGGATTCCACACGATTGTAGTCACTGTAGGAGCATGCTATGGTCGACTGTATTGAACTCTGCAGAGATATCCAGAAATATCAGAAGGTAGGCTTGTGAGTGATCTTGTATTCCTTGGGTCAGTGTGCTGATGAGACAGGTCATCAGGGTTTCTACTGCATGGAAAGGGCGGAAACCATGATGCTGTGGATCAAATAAACAGTTTTCATTAATGTGGTCTTGAAGCTGGAGCTGTACAGTTTTCTCGATGATTTTGGCCAAGAGGGGGGAGGCTGGCGATGAGTCGGTACGACACAGGGTCTGTAGGATTGAGATTTGGTTTCTTTAAGGTGGGGCAGATAGAGAATAGTTTGAGACAATTTGCCATTATTCCTTGTTGTAGTGTTTCATTTGTTATTTTGGTGAGGTTTGGGCTGAGTTTGATCTTTGCAGCCTTGATCCAGTTGTCTGGGCATGGGTCAAGTAATGAGGTGGAAATGTTAAGCGTTGTTAGAATACTCTTGATCTCTTTGCTAGTGATCGTATGAAAGGTGAACCAGCATGTGGTGTTAGGAAGAATAGTGATGAGAAGGGAGGTGGTGAAATCCGGATGGAGTGTTGCTGTTTGTAGGACGCAGCTAGTTGTTGATGGCTGACGGCAGATGTTGGGTTGTGTTGGTGGGTGGTTCTCTGAGGCGCCTGACTAGGTCAAATAGTTCTCGCGGGTGATTGATAGAGGTACTGATGAACTTTGTATGATATTCCTTCTTGGCTTTATCTGTGGTTACATGGTAATTCTGAAGTAGTGCTTAGTAGTTGTTGTGGTCTTCAGTCTGGGTGGTCTTTTGCTATTTCCACTCTAGCTGTCTTAGTTTGATTTTTAGTTGGTGCAGAGTACGGGAGTACCAGGGAGTTTTACGGATGTGTAGCTTTTTGGGTAGGTTGTATTGATTGGGTGGTAGTCTATCTGCGTCTCCAAGCACTTTGTTCCAGTTGTCTGTCAGTATTGTTGTGTCCAGCTTTATGTTTGATATGGTGCACTCCAGGAAGGTGTCCTTGTTGAATGGTCTGAAACATCATGTTGCCTGTTGTTGTTCTGCCTGGGTTACTGGAGGAGTAGAGAGAAGGTGATGAGACTGTGGTCAGTCCATGGCAGTGGGTAGGTTTGTAGTGTGTGGAGGGGGTTGGTATAGATTGGGAGGGTAGGGGTAAAGAGAGAGGGGACGCATGGGATAGGAGTCAGTGTACTATTTTGCATCGAGAATTGGTTAAAATATAGAAAGTAGAAAGTAGGGCTAAATTGGTCAATTTTCTCAATGGAGAAAGATGAATAGTGGAGTGCCCTAGGGATCTGTGCTGGTCCTGCTTCTTCTTCATAAATGACCTGCAAATGGGAATAACAAGCAAGGTGATCAGATTTGCTGATGATTCAAAATTATTCAAAGTTGTAAAATACAAGAGGATTGTGAAAAATTGCAAGAGAATCTTGATAAATTGGTAGACTGGAAGTCCAAATGGCAGATAGAATTTAACATGGACAAGTGCAAAGTTATGCACTTAGGGACGAACAACCCAAAATACAGTTAATGATGCAAGGTTCCACATTAGGCATCACAATTCAGGAAAGGGATCTAGGAGTCAGAGCTGGATTGCCAGGAGTCAGCATTGATTCAATAGCACACGTTGCATTGTTTGTCATTGAGGATAATACATTGAAATCCTCTGCTCAGTGTGGAGCGCTGGGCCAAGAAAACTAATAGAATGGTAGGAATATTAAGGAAAGGAATGGAAAATAAAACAGAGAATATGATAATGTCTCTGTCATTCCTTGCTCCGACTGCACATTGAGTATTGGGTGCAGTTCTGGTTGCCACATCTAAAAAAAGATACAGCAGAATTCAAAACATCCCAAAAGCATAGCTTGAATGCCTGTATCCCCCTAGTTCAACCCTCCTGGGCTTTATGTCTTTGGTTAGGGCAGAGGTTTCCCAAGCAGCAGCTGGTGCCTTCTGGAGAAAGGCAATTCTTTGTACAGCGAAGCTCCTCTGGCTCTGGGGAATGGCGCCTCCAGTTACTAGATCTTAAAAAGGATATAGCGGAACTAGAAAAGGTACAAAGAAGGGTGACAGCATGATAAAGAGGATGGAAGAATACCCTTATGAGGAAAAAAGCTTAGGGCTCTTCAACTAGGAAAAGAGGCGGCTGAGGGGAGATATGATAGAGGTTTAGAAAATTATGAATGCAGTGGAATGGATAAACTTAGATTGATTGTTTACTCCTTTTAAAAGTAGAAAGACCAGGGGACAGACAATAAAGGTACAATGTAGCACATTTAAGACTAATCGGAGAAAATATTTCTTCACTCTATGCATAATCCAACTCTGGAATTCATTACCGGAGGATGTAGTATAAGCTGTTAGTGTAGCTGGAGAATGGGGAAACTTGTAAAGTATTTAAATAAAAATGTTTCACAGCGTATATACCTTAATGAAAAAAAATTAGATGAAAAGACACGTGGAGAAACTCGTTTAAAGTGTAGGCAAAAGGTCCTTGGTATGGCAGGTTGACCTCTAGTGGGTTGCAGGTGCCATTTTCAACCCTGTGATGGCGTTTGGCATGAGAAAGAGGGAATCGCTTCGGCTGGCCTTCTCTTTCACCACCAGAGATTAATCTAGGTAGGCACAGGCTCTTCAGGGGGTCTTTAGGGGTGAGGGGTGTCTACCTCTGGGTCAGGGGTAAAGAATCTTTTGGGGGAGCTTGTGTGCCCTGGGAGACTGGGATCTCTTTGGGTAGTGGGGAATGGAGTGTGCACTGATCATTTACTGAGTCCAGGGGGAGGGGACCATTAGACTGCAGATTGTTTTAAAAATATGCCACCCCCTTTAAGATGAAGTCAGGAACATCAGGCCACATTTTAGTGGTATGATGCTCCTGGCATGGAAACATAATGCTGCCTTTGAGACCGTATTATTTTTAATAGATTAATGCAGTTTGCAGTGATCATTGCAAGCTGTAGGTGTTTTGGATGTATTCGCATACTTTGCATCTCATTATTACTCAATGTGGGGTGCCTTCATAATTGTGCATTGTGGTAAAATAGCTCACGTGTTTGCCCTTTACCACGGGGTAAGGGTTAAAAGTCGTGCTTACAGATAATCTTGCTAGACCTGTCCAGACAAGTGGGTTGTGTCTCCCTGCCAGCAGATGATGGATAAAGAGAAAGACTAGATACTTCCAGTGACATCACCACTAAGGTTGGTGCAGCTAGGAGCACCCTCCAGTATTTCTCTGTCTCCAGCAGATGGTGGATGCTGGACTGGTGCAGCTGGATTTCTGGGCTCCTGGGCAGCCATCCTATGGGGCACCTTCCAGTTAAGCCCAATCAGTGGAGGTCTCCAGGGCATTTTCTTGGAGTTTCCTGCCTGGAGCATGGAGGGTCGAGCTCCCCACCATCTCTGGATGGCTGGTTGAGCATCTAGGCTACATGCTGATGAGCTGTGCTGGACTCCCTGTCACTGCCTTCTCTTATTTAATTTTATTTGATCTATTTAGTTAATTAGTTATATTTGTTTGTTCTCATCCCTTCCCCTTCTTGAACTCTTTCCCAGGCCCTTTCAGGCACTTGTTGAAAGAAAAGAATAGGAGTTGGCACAAGGAGAACTGCATTGACCTCTGTTGGTCCGATTGCCTTAGTTCGGCTGCTGGTCCTGGGAAAGTGCAGCGCAGGGGTAAGGTTTCTGGCGGCCTTGTCCGGATTTCTCTGGGAGATGAACGAATAGGTAACACCGGATCCCCTGGATCCCGTGCATTCCACCTTAAAAGAGCCTCAGGAGCTTTTGTAGTGCTTCCAGCATTGACACCCCCCACCTGCAGCTTTTGTTTTGACTGCACAGATTGAATGTTTGCATAGCTGAATCCTCTGGTTTCTTAAATTAACAAATTAATTGAGGACATAATTAGAAGGCAGACTACTCACAACCAGCTGGTGCAAACAATCTGGGGCAAGAGGGGGTGGATCTGGAGGATAGGTTGTAACTTCTTGTTGTTTTTAAGTGCTGTCGAGTTGGTGTCTACTCATGGCAGCCCTCTGGATTGTTGTCCTAAACTGTGTACAGTCTACTTTTCAGTCAGGTGGCTCATTGTTGACAGAGTGGCACCCATAGGCTGTTATTGTGTTGACCTTCTATCTTGCCAAGCATGATGTCTTTCTCTAATGATCTCTCTCTTCGCATGATGTGTCCAAAGTATAAAAGGCAGTCTTGTCATCTGAGCTTTTAAGGAAAGTTTAGGTTTGATCTCTAGTACTGACTGGTTTGTTCTTCGGGCAGTCCATGGTATACTCAGTATTTGTCACCATCACCATAATTCAAAGGCATCAATTTTCTTCCTGTCTATCTTTTTCATGTTCCAACTTTCGCATCCATATGATGTTATTGAAAATACCATGGCTTGAACGAGTCAAATCTTTGTATGGAGAGAGACATCTCTGTTCTTGAGAATCTTGTTTAGGTCCTTCATAGCCATTCTGCCAAAAGCACTGCGTCGTCGGATTTCTTGACTGCTTGTTGTTTCTTTATTGATAGTTAATCCAAGTACAGTAGGTTAAAGTTGTCCACTATTTCAATTTCTTCTCCATCAACAATGAACTTATTGATTTTGCCAGTTGTCAGGATCTTTGTCTTCTTACATTAAGGTGCAGGCCCATTTTAAGACTATGTTCCTTGATCTTGAGAAGCAAATGTTTCAGATAGTCTTTGCTTTCAGCCAGTAATGTGGTATCATCCATACAAGCAACGTTATAACTTAGTTTATAACTATTTCCAGAGGAGGCAGAGGTGCTGCTGTCTCTCCCTTGCTGGCTAGCCCTATGCCTGGGGGGAGTGCAAGCTTTTTTTGGGCTTTGAACTGATTTGAAATGCAGCAAGTATCACCCTTGATTTACAATGGTTGGTTTCTGAGGAGCAAGTCCTACTTTCATACTGAATGCATGGATAAAACCTCTTTGACTGATTTCTTTTAAGAAGGTAGTTTATCAAGCTTTAAACATGGGTTTTATCCAAGAAAAACACCTGCTGAAAAACTGCTTCCTCCCCCATGTGAAGAAAAGAACTAGTGATGGTCACAATGTGGCTGCTTCTACCCATGGCCAAAATAGGGCAGGTTAAGTTGGAAAAGGGAGAGTACAGAGAGGATTTGTTTTTGAAAGATCCATGCACACCTTCCGTGAGGACATTTGCACACTCTTCAAAAGGAATGATGCCCCATTCCCACCAGGGCGGCGCTGTGGTGGGTATTTGCATTCTGCAGGAATAGTTGGTTCCCTGCCCATTAAACTAAGGCACCTTCCTGCAATCTAGTGTTTTTTTGCAAAGGTGGTTGGGATGGCTTAGAAGAGTGGACAGCAGCAATGGCAACCCAGGAGAGGCTGTGGGCTATTTTGAGGGGAGCACTTACCTCACACTGACAGCAGGCAGCAGATTGGGGTGGGTGGGGGGATTTCCTTTTCCAGGTTACATGCACTCTCATTCTCTCTTTCCCTGGCACCATACCCTCTCAGGACTCCTTGTCGGACCCCTTCTCACACAACGCTCCAAGCAACTGCCCTGCTCACCATTTCATTAACCTAGCCCTGGTTCCCACTAAACAGCTTTAGTGCACACTAAACCATTCAGCATGTGTTAAATGAAACAAAATGAATTTTCCCTCCTCACACAGCCCTACTATGCAGCTGTAACATGGTAACATACAGGCAAATGCAGAAAGCCGGCGCTGAAGTTGCTCGCTATTAGCTATGTACGCGCTTACGTACATGCAGAAAGGGGCGTATATGCAAATAAGATATATGCAAAATTTTGGTGTAAACCACAAGGCACGTGCAAATCTTCGGTGCAAAGGAAGAGAGTCAACGCATGCGCAAACAATAGAAGCGCTACAAGCGGTCATCTGAGCATGCGCATTGATTTCAAATGCTTTCATGTTATGCGCTTAAAGATGGCATTGTAGTGCATGTGCACTTCAGCGTGTATATCGGCGCTAAAATGTAGACACAAAGCATTGCAACAGTGCTGTAAAGAGAGGAAAAGACATAAAAGTGATGTGAGTGAACCAAGGAGAGTGGAGGGGGGTATTTAAAGGGAACTTGCAAGCAAGGCAGCCATGTCTGCTGTCCATCTGTTCTCGTGTTTGTCTGTATTGTATTGGAGAGATGGCTGTTATAGCAAAACGCTGTGAAAAGCTCTTATTCAATCACTCACCGACAGAAGGAAAACTCACAGACAGGCTGGAATGCAAACAGGAACTTTTAATGTGCGCACAGGCCCAGATAGAGAAACCAGCAATCTCCACAAAAATCTGAGCCCCGAGGGACGTCCTACAATGCCTTATATACAGTACAATTTTAAACTCATTCTATAATCCCATTTGCCACAGGTATTTCCTGTCCACCAATCAGCAGCCCCTGGGGAAGGTACCTGGGTGACCCGTCCAAACCGGTGTGCTCTGGTCTGTTGATTTCTGGGCTAGGGGATATTGTGCTCAGACCTGGAGTGGGGGAAGGGTGTCTACTGAAATCTTAATGTCTTCTCTTAGCAGGCTGATTACTTTATGTAAGAGCCTCATGGCTTGGGGGGAAGGGTCAGGCTGATCACTTGTGTAAGAGCCTTATGGCTGCCTCATGGCGATGGAGCATGATTCCAGTTCAGGCAGTGAGATGGAGCAGACCGGCAGCCGGGCAAAGCGTAACCGCTTGGCATGCTTTTCTGAGGAGAAGGATCTGCTGTACTGCCGCGTGTCTGATGACTACCACAACCTATATGTGACAGACTGCGGCAGCACAAAGAGCTAAATTGTAAGGGAAAATAGCTGCGAAGGTGAGCTCGCTGGGGTTGAAGGTACGCACGGTCAAGCAGTTAAAGCACCGGTCTCGTGATGCACATTTTGCCATTAAAAAATAAATGTTTATGTTTATTTATGTTCTGTCGGTCACTTGATAAACAGCACCTTCATTACACCAGGGTGGTGTACAATCAACAAAACAACTAGAAGATGGCTAAATGATAGTAATCAAAAAGTCACAGCAGCAGACAGGGGCCCTCCATGCACTGACCGGCTGACTCCACTGGAGCAGCTGATGGTGACTATCTTACAGCCAGAGACAATCAATGTTATGTCTGGCTGTACACACTCGGCAGAATATGCTGCTCCCAAAACTCAGGGTCAGAAGTGCAAGTTGGTGAGCCCCTGTTATCTAGAAGCACCTGGTGTATTTGGGTTGAGGGGATTATAAAGTTGGCTCAATTAATAGCTGTCTCTTTTCCATTTCTTTTTGCACTGTCTACCTCTAGGGGCTCTTTGACAGTGCCCTCCTACCCTGCCGGTAAGTGCATCCCAAGCATTACTTTGGGAATCGTTGCAGGGTTGGGGCTTATGATTGTGCTGGGACCATAAGTGTCACAAATCAGTTTGGTATTGAGCTGGCAGGATACAAACACAGAGCTCCCACCACCACCCCACAACCAAGAGCCAAGACCGTTGCAGGCAGCGACCATAGACCTCCTGGAAGAGACGGCAGCTCAAGTGCTGACACGGCAGGAGGAGGCAAATCTTGTGCTCTTGGGGGAAGCACAACAAATAGGGCAGGAGCTACACGGTATAGGTCAGGAGCCACATGGTATAGGGCTGGAGCTACACGGTATAGAGCAGGAGCTGCACGGTATAGGGCAGGAGCCACATGGTATAGGGCAGGAGCCACATAGTATAGGACAGAAGCTGTACAGTATAGGATGGGAGCTACATGGTTTAGTCTTGGTGCGGCAGGGGCTGCATCTCAGGAGGTTAGTGGTCATGCTTTCTGCTCGTCAGACCCAAGAGTCGTGTTGCTGGGCAACTAAAGGCTTGCGTAGACATGCCCACCGATTAATTTTATTTATTTATTTATAAGGCTTTTATATACTGCCCCTTCCAGAGATCAGGGGCGGTTTACGTAGAACATAACCAGTTACAGAGAACACATGAGATTACAATCAAACTATATACAGAGTAGATTAATGGATCTGTGTGATTATTCAACTATATACATTTATAAACGTTTAACTATATGCATTTAGCTTGGTTGAATTAGTTGAGATAAACATGCAGATTTTTATGTTTTGTTGTTGTAGTGTTCGGTAAACAGAAGAGTCTTTAGTTGTTTCCTAAATATTTGGAGGTCTCTAATAGATCTCATGTGGTCTGGTAGGTGGTTCCATAATTTGGGTGCAGTGTAGGTGAAGGCTCTATTGCTGGTTACTTGTTTTGTACTATGGATTGAAGAAGGTAGTGCGAGCGTGTTTAGGTTGCTGTTTCTTCTGCTCCTGGTTTCTGTGTGTGTATGGATCTTAGATGTGAGGAATGACGACGAGATGTTCTGTAGTAACTTGAATGTGGTAATTATTACTTTATATTTTATTCCACTTGATAATGGGAGCCAGTGGAGGTCTTTAAAGACTGATGTAATGTGATCTGTCAGGCGTGCTTTGGTTATTATTCGAGCAGCCACGTTTTGAGTTATTTGTAGGGTATTGATTGTTTTTTTGGCAGCCCCTTTAGAAGGCTATTACAGTAGTCCCAATGCAGGGTTATGAGCGCTTGAACTACCTTTCTAAAGTCATTGGGTTCTAAGAGTGGTCTTAGGTTCTGGATTGATCTTAGCTTAAAGAATATGGTCCTGGCTGTTCATTTTACCTGGGATGTCATACTGAATGATTTGTCCAAGGTGATTCCCAAGTATTTTACCTCATGTTTTACTTGGATGGTGGTGTTTTGTATCTTAATTTCAGTAGGAGGTGTGAAATTTTGGTTTCTTGTGGTGAACATTATTTAGGTTTTTTTAGGTTGATCTGGAGGTTGTTAGAGAACAGCCAGGCCTGTGCTTCTAGGATGCATTTGATGATGTTGTGGTAGGCTAGTTTCTTTGTGTCTACTGGGGTGAACAACATAATATCGTCGGCATATATGAGGTACCTTATTTGATGTTTTTTGAAGACAGAGCATACTGGTTGAAGATAAAGGTTAAACAGGAGAGCTGATAAAGCTGAGCCTTGTGGGATTCCCTGATCTCCAGGAACAAGCAGGAATGTAGTCTACACATATGGGTATCGTCGGTACTGACGGAGCCTGCGCGAGAACGCTCCCCAGCATCCAATAGGAAAGCTTTTGGGAGCATCCCACAGTGCCTGCGTGCTGCCTTCCCGCCTTTCCCAACTGTCCCTCTCCAGTTCTTTGTTTTCCGCGGAGCCGACAGGTCGCACATCCTGTCACCACAGAAAATAATCCCTTCTATTCTTCTTTTTTGTGGTCGCGTCTGCCTTCCCTCGACGCTACAACGGTACCGCCGGTTCTTCTTCTTTCTTTTCTTAAAAAAAACCCAAAACTTTCTTCTGGAGTCTTTCCAGTAATTTTCTCTTCAGGTGCCACGCACCATTTTAGGCCCTAGGCCCAACTTTTCCTTCAGAATGGAAAAACCCGCTTCGGGTTTTAAAAGGTGTTCTAAGTGTGGCGGTACCATCTCTGTCACCGACACCCATGAGTGGTGCCTCAAATGTTTAGGTCCTGACCACTCTATTTCGGAGTGTGTTGCCTGTGGGATGATGTCAAAAAGGGGCCGGCAGAACCAAGCTGCTAAACTTAGCACCCTTTTTCCCTCCAATGCAGTCTCTGTGGCATCAACGTCTTCCAGGGCTTTGTCTTCCTCCCATGGATCTCAGGTAACTAAACATAAATCTAGCCGGTCCTCAAAGGGTAGATCTCATTCTAGACAGCGAGATGCCTCTGGCGTTGCCCTTGAGGGACTTGCACCGGCAAAATTGCCCCGGCGGGAGGCTTCGGCTTCAAAAGCATTAACGAGGCTCCAGGATGTTCTCGAGGCTTCAACCTCGGCAGAACTACTGGTGCCATGCTCTGGGGTACCAGCCGCTTCATCCGGTACCAAGCATCGGCAGCGTCGATAGACCAGAGATTCTTGGCTATTGAACGCAGTCTGGTGGCTCTTCTCACGGCCTCGATGCCCCTGAAACCACTTCAGACAATTCAACTGGTACCGGCACCGACTGCATCGACATCGGCAGATATTCTACTGGGACCGAGTCATGCCTAACCATCCGGTATCGACAGGTCGGTACCGGACCACTCTGATGCCGACTTTGATCGGTACCGGTACCATGCCTTGCACGATCACCCAGATCGGAGATACTTAGAATCCTCGGATGAGTCTGAAGACTCTGAAAGCTCTGCCGATACAAGAGTACCTCTTCCTGAGGATTCTTCTTCTCCTCAGCGTAGGATGTCTCCACCAGAGGATATGTCCTTTCAGGATTTTATCTGAGATGTGGCTCGAGGTCTTTCCATCAAAGTGTCTCCTGAAAAAGAGCCTAGGGCAAAGGAATTAGAAATCCTGCAATACCCTAAAGCTCCCAAGGAGGCAGCTACCTTACCTATGAGATCTTGCATGATCTCATGTTAAGGATGTGGGAAACACCTCTAACCACATCTCCTCACTCTCGAAGACTCGACACCATGTATCGAGTTCCTCCTTGTCCTGGGTTTCAGAAGACTCAGTTACCACACTATTCCATGGTGGTGGAATCAGCTATGAGAAGGATAAAGAGTGCAAAAAGGCATGCATCTAATCCTCCAGGACGTTAGTGTAGGACTCTTGACGCCTTTGGACGTTGAAACTTCCAGGCTTCCATGCTTTCTGCTAGGATCAGTTCCTATATCTTATATATGGGAATGTTCCTTAAGGAGATCACAGGAGATTTAGAGCTTATGAGCCCTCTCCTTCCTGATGATAAGAGGCAAGATTACCTCGCCCTTGTCAAACATGCTTAGGATGTTTCCAAGTTTGTGAATGGTGCAGCTTTTGACTGCTTTGAGTGCATAAGCAGAACCTCTGCTATTGCCATAGGTGCACATAGAATTGCCTGGCTCCAGGCATCTGACTTAGAAATTTGGGCACAGGATAAACTAGGGAATATTCCTTGCACAGGAGAGAATTTCTTTGGCAAGAATTGGCAGGAAAAAGCTAATGAGATAGATGCTGACAATATCACTTTGGATAGATTGTCTAAATCTACAGCTGATCCTGCGAGGAAAAAATCCTCTAAGAAACCATTCTTCAGTAAGAAGAAGACGTTTTATCCCTCCTATACCCAACAGGGGCATCGTTTAGGACAGTCTGCCCAAAAGGGACAGCAGCAACAACCTAGGCAAAGAAAGACAAAAGCAGCTAAACCTTAACCGGCTCAGCAGATTCAGCCTCCACAGGGGCTTTGACTCCTATCTAGAGAACTTTGCCTTCCTGGTCCTGAACGGCCCAGAACCCTCCACCATCCCAGGAAGGTTATGTCATTTTGCCCCCAGAATGGGGTCAGATAACAGCAGAAAATTGGACTCTGTCTATTGTAAGAGAGGGGTACAAGCTTCATTTCCTCAGCATGCCCCCTCCTGCAATCGTAAGACAGTTCAATTCTCAGACCTCTCTCAACGACCAGTTAGGTTAAGAGGTCACTGTGCTTTTTGCCCAAGGGGCAATAGAAGAGGTACCCATTCCCCAATGGGGTACAGGGTTTTACTCCCCCTATTTCCTTATTCCAAAGAAAACAGGAGGACAGAGACCCATCTTAGACCTCAGAGAATTGAATAAATTCCTGTTCAAAGAGAAATTCAAAATGATTTCTCTAGGAACTCTGCTGCCATACCTTCAGAGTCAGGATTGGCTTTGTTCTCTAGATCTCAAGAACTCATGTTTTCATCCATCCAACTCACCGAAAGTTCCTTCGCTTTCTGTGTCAAGGGAAGCACTACCAATACAGGGTTCTTCCTTTTGGCCTGGCCTCTGCACCAAGGGTGTTCACAAAATGCATGGCTGTGGTGGCAGCATTTCTTCGCACCCTAGGACTATTCGCCTTCCCTTACTTAGACGACTGGCTCATTCGAGCCCCTTCAGAGCCAGAGGCCAGGGTTGCTCTCTCTCGCACAATGCGCATCCTTCAGTATTTGGGACTTGTCATAAACTTCCCAAAATCCAACCTTGCTCTCATTCAGTCCCTAGAGTTTATAGGAGCTCTGCTGGATACCAGACAGACAAGGGCCTATCTTCCACAGTCCCGCTGCCTTCGCATTGTGCAGTTAGCTTCCCAAGCAGTGCTAAAACCTCACCTCACTGCTTGGGAAATGTTACAGTTGCTAGGCCACATGGCATCCACCGTGCATGTGGTTCCTTATGCTCGCCTCCATATGAGGGCTGCCCAGTGGACTTTATCCACTCTGGACTCAGGCATCAGGTTGCCTGTCAGACAAAATAGCAAACTCAGATCACCTTATTTTGTCCCTCCAATGGTGGCAGTCACCCCAAAACCTTTTGGTGGGGTCTCCTTTTCAGCAACCCCCACCCCAAGCCACTCTAACAACAGATGCTTCACAGATGGGTTGGGGAGCCCACCTGCAAGGCCTCTCTACCCAGGATACCTGGACTCCACAGGAGGCCTATCTACACATCAGTCTCCTGGAACTCAGAGTAATCTTCCTTGCTTTTTGAGGATTCCACACCCAGCTCAGCTAAAGACAGTCCTAGTTCAAACGGACAATCAAGTAGCCATGTTCTATGTGAACAAGCAGGGCGGAACAGGCTCTCTGTCGCTCTGCAATGAAGTTTTGCGACTATGGGCCCTCGCCAGAGAGCATAAGATTCATCTCCTTGCGGTGTATCTTCCAGGCATTCAAAACTCTTGGGCAGACAGACTCAGTCGAGTTCTGCTTCCACACGAATGGTCTCTCCATGCAGACCAGGTGGCCAAAATTTTCAAATTTGGGGAACCCTGGGCATAGACCTCTTTGCAAGTCCGCTGAATGCCAAACTTCCCTGGTTCTGTTCCAGAATTCCAGCTCAGGGTTGTCAGGCCAGGGATGCTTTCCTCCTCCATTTGGGCCAGGAGTCCTGTATGCCTTTCCACCCATTCCCCTAATTCCCAAAACCCTGTTCAAGCTTCAGAGAGACAGAGGTCATATGATTCTCATAGCTCCACATTGGCCATGGCAAATGTGGTACCCTCTGCTCCTACATCTCTCTCATGCTCCGCCTCTGGAGTTAGGGTCTGCTCCAAATCTCCTTTCTCAGGAGGACGGGATGCTGTGGCATCCCAATCCCCAGTCTCTGCATCTCAGGGCCTGGTTGCTGAAAGCCTAGAACTTCACGGTCTTAACCTTTCTCAGCAGGTAAAGGATATCCTTTATGCTTCCAGTAAGCCTTCCACAAGACGTTCTTATGCATTTAAGTGGAAAAGGTTTACCATATGGTGCTCGCAGAAGGGTCTTAACCCTCTGGCAATACCTCTGGAATCATTACTGGAGTATTTCCTTCATTTATCAAATGCAGGGCATAAGACTAATTCAGTGAGAGTTCATTTGAGTGCTATTGCAGCTTCTTTCAAGCCTCTAAATGGACAACCTATTGATTTATAAGAGGCCTTCTTTTAACTAAGCCTCCCATTAAGCCACCACCGGTGGCATGGGATTTAAATCTGGTTCTTGGGCAGCTCATGAAGCTGCCTTTTGAACCATTAGCTACTACCTCTGTGAGATTCCTTTCCTGGAAGATCATCTTTCTTATTGCAATCACATCAGCACGTCGCATCAGTGAATTGCAAGCGTTGGTGGCTGATCCTCCTTATACAAGGTTCCATCATGATAAGGTAGTCCTTAGGACTCATCCACACTTTATGCCAAAGGTGATGTCACCTTTTCATTTAAACCAAACGGTTTACCTTCCTGTATTCTTCCCAAGGCCTCACGCCTCAAATGCAGAAAGGAATCTTCATACTTTGGACTGTAAAAGAGCTTTGGCCTTTTACTTGCAAAGGACACAGCAACATAGAAAGTCCTCTCAACTCTTTGTTACTTTTGATCCTAGTCATTTGGGACTTCCAGTCTCCAAAAGAACACTGTCCAGCTGGATTGCACAGTGTATATCTTTTGCCTATGAGAGTAAGAAACTTCCTCTTGAAGGCCATGTCACAGCTCATAATGTGAGAGCCATGGCAGCCTCTATGGCTCATTTTCACTCTGTGTCTATCGACGACATCTGTCGAGCAGCTACTTGGGCTTCGGTTCATACCTTCACAGCCCATTACTGCTTAGACAAGGACTCCCGCCGGGATGCCTTGTTTGGTCAGGCTGTTCTTCAACACCTGTTCCATACTTAATCAACTTCTACCCACCATCCCTGGTCGGATGCCAGAGATCCATGGGGGGAAGTAGAGCCCTTTCACAGAGGCACACAACTTCTGGGGCCTTCTCCTTGGCATCTGCAGCTAGGGAGTCCCCATATGTGAAGACTACATTCCTGCTTGTTCCTGGAGATAGCATAGTTACTCACCTGTAACAGGTGATCTCCGGGAACAGCAGGAATTTAGTCTTCACAACCCACCCACCTCCCCTAGGAGTTGTATCTCTCTCTCTTTTTCTCTTTCCCCCTCCCTTTGTCTCAGCTTTAAACTGAACTGGAGAGGGACAGTTGGGAAAGGCGGGAAGGCAGCACGCAGGCGCTGTGGGATGCTCCCAAAAGCTTTCCTATTGGACGCTGGGGAGCGTTCCTGCGCAGGCTCCGTCGGTACCGACGATACCCATATGTGAAGACTAAATTCCTGCTTGTTCCTGGAGATCACCTGTTACGGGTGAGTAACTATGCTTTCTTGTGGAAGGTCATGGAGGATTCTTGATCAATTCTTATGTATTGGTATCTGTAGGTGATGTATGACTTGAACTATTGATGGGCGATACCTGTTATTCCTAGATTTGTTAGCGTGTCAAGGAGTGTTTTATGATCCACGCTGTCAAAGGCTGATGCGATGTCTATGAATACAAGTATGTAGGCATGGTTTCTATTATCCATGCCGGAGATTAGGGTGTCAGGACCGTTAGTAGGGTTTCTACTCCATGGTATGAATGGAAACCATACTGGTGCTCATCAAGGAGATAGTTTGTATCTATATAGTCTTGCAATTGAGTTTGAACTGTTTTTTCAATGATTTTTGCTAGGAATGGGATGCTTGTGATTGGTCTATAAGAGGCGGGATCATCTCTATTTAGAGAGTTGTTCTTGTGTATGGGGCGAATTGTGCTTAGTTTGAGATCATCTGGCATTATTCCTAGTAGAAGAGATTGGTTTACTATGTTTAGTATGAAGGGGGCTAGTTCAGATTTTGTTGCTTTTATCCATGCTACAGGGCATGGATCAAGGTGGGAGGTGGTTGTGTTAATTTTAGTGATGGTATCAAGTAACTGTTTTTCCTTTATAGAGTGAAGTGTGTGAAGTTTGTTTGGGTGGTGTAGCCTCATTTGTGTAGTAGTATTTGGAGAAGTATTTTTGGTTTTTAATTTTGATGCAAAGTGAGTGGCAAGAGTTTGTGGGTTGATTGTCGTCTTAGGTTCCTCATTTTGGTGTGTTTTTGTTAGAGTTTTGACAATTTTGAAAAGTTCTCTAGGGTGGTTGATGGCTTTGTTTATGGTGTTAGTGTAGTGGTTTCTTTTTGCATTTTGTATGGCCTCTTTATAGAGGTTTAGATTTGTTATATAGAGAGCTCTTAGGTCTGGGGATTTTTTGTTTCTCCATTTTTTTCTCAAGCTTGCAGAGTTCATTTTTGAGGGAGTGTAACTTGTTAGTATACCATTTTTTGGTGGGCCTGTGCACCTTGTTTTTGTACGTGGTTTTGGGTAAGGCTGCTCTATGTATTATTGTGTGCGAGTTCTTTACTGCCTCATCTATGTTTTGGCCAGGAGGTGTGAGCTGTGGAAGTATATTATTTAGGAAGTCTGCTTTGTAAAAATGTTGAAGTGTGGGTTGTGTTGTGCTATATTGGGGTTTTTTTGTGTATTAAGTGTGCGTGGGAGTTCAAACCTTAGTATGTAATGGTCTGACTAGGGTACCTGGGTTGTACTGGATGGTGTCAAGCAGGGGTGTTCCGCAATGTGTTTTGGGAGGAATATCAAGTCGAGGGTATTACCCTTGTTATGGGTAGGGGTATTCATTATTTGTTGAAATCCTAGGTCTTCCATAAGTTCTAGGAATTTTTGTGATTGGTGGATTGGGAGTGAGGCGAGGTTAAAATCTCCCAGGATGATGTGTGGCTTTTGTGTGTGGTATGCGCAGGCTGATTCTAGAATTGTTGTGAGGTTGGTATGATTAGTGGAGGGTGGTCTATAAAGGAGACATATCGCAAGGCCTTTGTTTTCTATTTTCAGCAGATCTATGTCATCGGCGTTGTCACAGATACTTACATAGGCATTTATGGTCATCTTGGTTAGTATAAGGACTCTGCCGCCACGCTTGGTGCTTCTGTGGCAGCTGAATAATCTGTACCCGATTGATTTCAGTTGGTTTAGGAGGATGGTATTATGTTCGGTAAGCCATGTCTCTGTGATACAGAGGATGTCTGGTGCTTCGTCTGTTGGCGTATCATTGATGAGTGGTATGGAACGTATGTTCATCAAGATGCATTTTAGGGGATTGCTGTGTCCTGCTTGTCGGGGGAGTAAGATGCTCTCATTGTGGTTTATGTATATTAGTCTCTGTTGGGGTTTGTGCTTTTGCTGATAATTATTTCTGGTGCATTTATGGTATGGTGTGGTGTAAATTTGATTAGTGTATGGACAGTTTTAGATAATGGGGATGTGTTGGTAGTGGGGGGAGTTTAGTGGGTCTAGGAGTGCCTTGGTTAATGTTGTGAGGAGTAGTATAATGCATAGTGTATGTACTATTGGGGGTGTTGCTTCCATGATGGCAAATGGAGATTGACCCTGGTATGTAAAGGTATGACAAGTTGTCTGCGAGGAGTGGTCAGCTGCAGTGTGACTGGGGGTTGATATAGTTATGGGTTGTGTGCTGAATGGTCTGGAACGTCGGGTTTATGTAAATGGGAGGATTAGTGTTGGGGCTGCAGTGATTAGTGCTGATTAGTACTGAAAAGTTGCGATTTGACCGGTAGATATAACTGATACTAGGTAACAGTGTTTAGACAAAATGTTTCATTACAGCGTTTAGACAAAATGTTTCAATTACAGGTATGGGGTAGTACATATGGTTTAGTTGGGTGTGTGGAACAGCAGCATCCAGTTTCCGTGCCAGTGGGCCGTGCTTAAAGGACCTCAGGCGTGGATACACCTTGGAGTGCATTTGTGGGCTTAAAGATCAGTCCAGAGTCTTGCTTCAGTCTTGTAGTTTTGATCGTAGAGGTGCACTCATTCCTGCTGAACTCCCCGATGCCGATCTGGTCAGATGAGATGGTGTTCTGCGTTGGTCAGCTGCACCTCAGCATGCGTTGGAGTGGCTTTGAATTTATAGAACAGTCCGGCTTCAGGGTTCAAGTGCACTATGCCACAGACTCACACCTAAGGACCACACCAAAGGGCCCTCTGGTGAGGCCCTCAGGCACGGGCACGCCCAATGGCGCTCCCAAATTTAAACTGTCTCTCGTGGCCCTGATTGGCCTTGGGCCGGTGAGTGGGGAGGGGATCTCCTTCCCGCTCCCTTGCCCGATGCCGATCAGGAAGGAGGGGCTGCTGTTCCGGCCACGGCGCTGCTCCTGGTAAGTGGATGCAAGCTTTTGGAGGCCTGACCGTACTCTGCTCATTGCTTTTTAACAAGTCTCTTCTTTTCTTTCCTTCCTCCCTCCAGCTGTTGATCCGTCACAATTCCAGTGATGGCTATTGTTGTTTAGTGTTGTGGGTTTTTTTCTTTTACAGTTGTTTTACATTTTCAGCTCTGCATAAAAAACAATGTTGAATGTATATTTAGATTCTATAGTGTATATATGTTTTGGTTGTCTTTGTTGTATTAAGTATTTGTTGTTTATCTGGCGTTTCGTTGCATTTTGCATCCACAAGGGAGATAGCAGTAGCTGCATTGCTCCCACACACAACTGCCCCTCCCCCTGTCACTCCTGGTAGAAAACAATCTTTTATATACAATAAACTCTTTACAAATGTATGTATAGTGGAGGGGAGGGATAATAGGAATGGTGGGAAAAAAAACAGTGAAAGAAAAAAATCCAGGGGGAAGAGGATCACTGAGGGGGGGCCGGTAAGTGCTGGGCAATATACTCAGTCTCCTCAATGAGGCGATTGAGCATATTGCCCATCGCAACCAACTGCCCCCGGACGTCTGCCAACATATTGTGGAGCCCCTCCTGTGCCGCAACAGCTGGTTACAGCCTGGCAACCTGCAAGGTTAATAAGTACCCCTGGGACTAGTGGGTAGGGAGGGGTCATTGCTTTTCCCTGAATTCCCAAACAGGAAGGGTCTTGCAGACTCAACAGGTTAACCTGCCGAGTCTGAGCTCACCCTGGCTTCAGCTCTATAATATGTATGCCAATGTAGTTATTGCTTTTCTTAAGGAAATCAGACTTATAGCTCCCAGCATGCAATGGGGTAAAACCAGGACTGGGTCATGTGGCAATCCCTCTGCCTTTTTGATAGCAAATACTTTGTCTGGCCACTGACATTTTACCCCTGGATTCTTCTGCGTTTCAGGAGCAGCACCAGCACTTCAGTGAGACTCTGATTTCTAAGTCTCAGGAAGCGCAGGAGCTGCGGCGGCTCCTTGGGAAGGAGCGGGGGAGCTTGCTGAATGCTGCTTGCAGGAGCAGGAAAGAATGAAGAAGTGGAGGAACTGGGCAGCTCATCTGCAGGCATCAGCAGAGGAGAAAGACCGCACCATCCTGCTATGAACAACGTCTGGTCATGGACTTAAACACTGGTTGGGAGAAGTTAAGAGGTGTTGGTTAGGTTAGCTAGCTAGTGGTTTCTTTATTAGATTAAGTGGGTTGGTTGATTGGTCTGGATTCTTAGGTTGATTGGTTTGGGTGATCTGTTTTGGGCACTTTGGGCCCGATTCCTATTGGCGCACGTCCAGCCCATCCAGACGTCCAAAATCTGGATGGGCTGGACTTGCATCCAATTCAGATCCCACAGGGGCTATTCTTGTGAGATTGGAATTGGGTGCAGAGGCCCGGATGTCCAGTTCACTCCCCACATAATATGGCTAGGACACCTGCATCGAGCCCTGGTGCTATGGCATCCAGTCACCATGGCACCGGGACACCGATGCCCGTTCCTCTGCCACTGCACTGACCTTGTTTCCTGGCCGCCCAACCCCTGGAGAGGCCTCCTAAGGCCGGGATTGGGTTGTGGGGCATCTCCTGCCACAGTTCCAGCTGTTGGGGGTGCATTTGCCAGGCCACACTCATTTGTTGTGTGGGCTTTCCCTCAGAGGTGGAGTACGTTTCCTGTCTAGCCCTCAGACCCTGGACTTACAGGGCTGCGATTGGACCTCCAGCCCACCCCTGCTCCTCTTCCAGCCCACCCCCAGCCAGAGCTTCCTGCACAACCCTGATGTATGTGCGGGGAGCCTGGTGATTGGCATTCACTCCCTGCAGATAGCAGGGATTGGACGTCCAAACCAGACATCCACCCCTTCTAATTGCAGTTCGACATGACCCCTTTAGGGTTTTTTAATTTACTTGAACTGGATAAATATATAAATGGTTGGTGATACCACTTTGCAAGCTTAATTAAGTGGTTTGTAAACTTGGTGTGCCAGTAACATTTGGTAGTATTCGAGCTGGTTTAGTGGACTTGTTGAGGCTGTTGGTTGTCTAATCAGTTGGTTTGTTTAGTAGACTAATGAGCTTGGTTAACTGAATGTTAGTTTTGGGTAGTTGTATTGGGTGGATAGTTCTCGGGTGCTGTAACTGTTGAGTTGGCTTGATGAGTGATTATTTTTAACTGCTGCAATGAGTTGGGTAATGTCTTGGTTGGTTGAGTAGGCTGGTTAATGGGGTACTGAGGTAGGTTAGTTATTTATGGGTAGTTTAAGATGATACTGTAGAGGTTTAGCTGGCTTGGTAGATTTAACTCTTCCTTTGCTGTCTTTCATTTTATCCTTGGTTAAAAGCTGCTTCAGGAGGGTCAGGAGAAGGACCGAGCAGTTGGAAAACTACAGAATCGATTCCGGGACAGCCTGCACCTCGGCTTGGGAATGAAGCAGACACTCTGCCCTGGAGAATGGTCGTGACTTACACGCCGGGAGGGATGCACTGGCATGTCATTTGTTAGCGGTGACCTCAACTGGAAAAAAATGCCTCTTCTCCTTCCCAATATGGTATCAGCATAATTGTGTGTTAAGTTCTTACCTAGTCCTGAGAAATGAAAATGGAAGAGGAAAAATGGTTGCAGGGTTACTCTGCTACTACCGCATGCAGATGGTAAATGCTGTTTTTTTAAAACTTGTGTCCCATTATAGATCACCCAACCACTGCCACAGAGAAGCCCTCTACACTCATCCCCTGCACATGATGGGTTCAGGGGAGCTGCTTGTTAATTGCCCTTTACCTCTTGTGCCCTTGCCTCTGTGCCCGCCTTCAGAATGTTACCTGGCCAATCAGAGCACTGCAGGCTATGGAGTAGCGACTGGGACCTGGCTCCAGTCACAGCACTGTGGCCAATTTTATTTCTTTTAAATCCTGACTAGGGTGAGAGGATCGTCTATGTGCTTAGGAATTTAAAGTTTTGCTTTATTATTATTGGAGAAGGTGAGGGATAATTTATGCAGGAGGAGTCTCAACCCTGTAGCAAATGTATTTTTAAATTATGCATCATATGTAATTACTGCCATTAAATCAACCAATGACTTATGTGATGGACAGAATATCGAATGGAAATGATGCAGAAGTGCTGGGTGGGATGGTGAAAGAGGAATTTACAGTGCCTTCAGTCCCTGACTCTTCCAGCAGAGGGTGCTATAGGGAATGGTAGGGGAACACTGGCTGTGGGGAGACCCCAGGAATCTGATAAAAAATGCTGGGTAGAGCCGTAGCTTGTGTTTGGATATGCACACGAGAAAGGAGGCTCTTCCTGCAGCTGGACCTCTTACGTATACCCCACAAGTGATGATGTGTTAGAAGGAAGGATAGACCCAACCTTTAAAGTTTTCTGTTCTCTAGCACCCCATCACTTCAATTCGATGCACTTTATGTTACGTTAGGACACCTATCCCTTAAATCCTTCAGAAACTCATCATTCAGATTGGGGGATTGGGCCGCTAGGCCACCAGGAATCACTTTGTCAGGACACTGGTCCACGACAGTATTTTGATGGCATGGGGGGCTCTTCTCGATGCTGTGATCACCCCCCATGCCATCAAAATACTGTTGGTGCTGATATGCAAATTAGACACTTGATGCCTGTGTCTCTGGGGGAGCCAAACTAGTGCCGACTTCTTGTACGCATGTGTTTGGCATGCTCTCCCAGTTTAACGCTGCCACTTTGTGCTCAGTTTAACGGGTGGCTCATTAGCATGCTCCTCCCTTTAATGGGTGGCTCATTTGCATGCTCCTCCCTTTCCGCATGGTCACGCTGAAGTTGTGCGCTGCAAACAGCTGTAAAAAACTGATAGAACGTGACTTCAGCGCCGACTTTCTGCATCGGCCTTCTAGATTGTAAGCTCTCCAGGGACGGGAAAATACCTACAGCATCTGAATGTAACTCGCCTTAAACTGTGAAATGCTGGTGCTGAACCCAAATCCCTTTCCCTTGAGGTGTTCATGCAACTGCAGTGATGCGCTTTGTCCCTTTTTCTTGTCTTGGGGTCTTCATTCTATTGTTTGTGTTGCTTTGCCTCTCTCACGGTGGCTCGGGATACTCATAGCACTTTTAGGAACTGATTTTATAAGGGTCACATGGAAAGTTACGTGCACAAGTCCCTAAAAATTGGACACATACACACATGCTTTGGGGTGGTCACTATTTTGGAAGTGTGTGCATAAGTCCCATTGTGCATACTTTCACTTGGGGTGTGCAGGGAGCATAGGTGGGGGTCTACATTTATGCAGATAGGGGGCATGAGGGTGGTCTGCACCCCAGGGCATTCCGGGAACAGCACCCGAGGAGAACCAGTTAGCGGGAACATTCAGTTTGAATATTGCCAATGACTGGTTTGCTGGATCACTCTCCAGTCCACCTGGATTTTCAGTACTGGATATTAGAACATAAGATATGCCATACTGGGTCAGACCAAGGTCCATAGCTAAATGGTATGCTAGCTATGGGTCTGTATGCATTTGGGTCATTTCTGTCAAGAGTCTTATTCTTAAGAATTGATCTGATGGATGTAAATTTGAGTTCATTTGGCATAATGGATATCTTGAAAACCTACTGGCCTGGGGGTACCTGAGGACTGGGTTGGAGACCCCTGCTCTACACCAGTGGTTCCCAACCCAGTCCTCGGGTACCCCAGGCCAGTCAGTCTTGCTTTTTTATGGTGTGCAATAGAGATAATCAGAACTACAGGTCCCTGCATGCAGTGGGGTAAACCCAGGTCAGGATCATTTCTGTAAGGTAAATCTGGAGCCAGTTGGTAACCTTCATGTAGAGCAGTGGTTCGCAATCCAGTCCTTGGGTACCCTCAGGCCAGTCAGGTTTTCAGGATATCCACAATGAATATGCATGAGATATATTTGCAGGTACTGCCCCCATTGTATTCAATTTTATCTCATACATATTCATTAGGGATATCCTGAAAACTTGACTGGTATGGGGACCCTCCAGGACCGGAGTTGGAGAAACCTGTGCAGAGGTATCTTCTCTCCAAGGTTACTCTGAAAATGCTGATCCAGGCCTGAGTTTGCCTCATTGTAATGCATGGAGCTGAAGTTCTGGACTCTCCTAAGAAAAGCGGGAACCTTTACCTCCCAGCAGGCAGTGAGGGCTCACCCAGGCCTGGATGAAGAGGCCAAGCCTCGTTCCACTGAGAACAGATTCAGAGTTGCCAAGTTACCCATTTCCAAGAGTGAGAGTTTTTGCCATTTCTGGTTTTAAATTTGCATTGCAATGCAGTATGGTATTTGTAGTCCTTGATTTTACCCATTGGCAGGTCCCATAATTCATCTTAAGATTGTCAGAAATCCAAGACTGGCTTAAAATCTCTCTCCTGGAACTGGGCAACTCTGCAGATTTGATTTAATGGATTTAATATTTCACCTCTTGTAACAAATATCAAAGGGGATTAGAGGAAAATAAAAGAGAACTGCTCTATAAAAATAGAAAACATAACAAAATTATGAAATAAAATAAAAAGTAACATGAATGAAGACTCCTCACCCAAAAAATGTGAGTAGGGCAGTAGTTAGAATACTCAGGACACATTATCCGAGTCTCATAAGGCCATGGAATGCCTGTGCGCAGTGACATCATCAGAGTGAGCCCATTACCCACAATGCCCTGGGGCAACCAGGTTACCCAGTTTCAGGAGGGAGCTATGAGCCTGTCCTGAATTTCTGACAGCCTCATCCTGGTGCCTTATGGGACCTGCAGCATTATATTGAATCAGACACTACAAATCCCACACTGCTTTGGGATGTGATTTTAAAACCAGGACTGAGCAAGAGTCTCCCTCCTGGAACTGAGTAACTTGGAAGCCTGCAGCTTGGTATTTCCAGTTCCCTTTTTCTCTGTGTTGTGGTGCTGTCTCATAGCTGTAGTTCTGGTATTCTTAGACCCTGCACTCTCTTTGTTGTCTTGTAGTCTCTGGTACTTTTTAGTCCCCTGTGCTGTCTGCCTTAGCTGCAGTCTCAATGATTTTCATTCCACTGTGCTGTGTCTCTGATATTTTCAGTTTCTGTGCTCTATGGGACCAATGCAGTAACATGCAGGAGGCTTATCAGAGTTTAGCATGAATTCTATGCACAATTGTCTGCACTACAATGGCCGCTCTGTGCGGAAAGGAGTTTAACATACAAGAAAACTGTGTGCAAAGACTTGTGTAGACCTCAGTGCACTATACATTTAAATCCACTGGTAATGCAGGAATTAGCTATTGAACTCTGATGAACAGAAGTGTGCAGTAAACCTGAAGGCTGAGCGCAGTTTTCTACTGCTGGGGCTTTAGCACGTGGTCTCAGAGAGTAGAAGGTTAGCTTGTCCTTCTGTAGCTAGCCTTAGTGAGGGTTTCCTGCCTGTTTCTTCTCTTTTGTATGAAGGGGATGAGTGAATTGAAAAGAACAGCAGGGGGATGAGGAGCTGAGGTGAATGGCATTGGTGAATGCAGGGCTAAGGGAAGGTGCAGTGACTGTGAAATGATGGGCAATGAGTTTGACTGCAGGAATCTACATGATAGATTTATGTGCAGAACTAGCATCTGGCAGTCCCAGGGCCGGTGTAAGGATCAGAGGTGCTCTAGGTGGGTCCCTCCATCCTGCCAGTCCCCCAACCCCTATTGTCACTGCTGTTGCCCCTCTCTGGAGCCAGCACTGGTGGAAATGGCAAAGGAATTGTGATGCGGCACTTACCTAAGGCTCAGATGCTGTTTCCACCCCACTCCAATGCATATTTCCAGTTTGTATAAACCGTGATGCAGCACCCGAGCCTTAGGTATATGCTGCGTCACAGTTCTGTTGCCACTGCTGCTGGCCCCAGAGATGGTTGGACATGACGACAATGGATGCCCCCAGAAAGCCAGCGCTCTAGGCAGCTGCTTAGTTTACTTAATGGTAGCATCGGGCCTGGGCACTCCAGATATGCACAGCTAATGCACAGGCTCCTCTAGGTCCCCGCAGAATCTCTGCTAACGCATGCCTGATGTATACATGTATCTCCAGGAACAAGCAGGAATGAGTCCTCACATATGGGTACGTCGGTACCGACGGAGCCTGCGCGGGAACGCTCCCCAGCTTCCCAAAAAGGAAAGCTTTTGGGAGCATCCCACAGCGCCTGCGCGCTGCCTTCCTGCCTTTCCTAACCAACTCTCCTCAGTTCTTCTTTTCCGCGGAGCCAGCAGGTCGTGTTCCTGTCACTGCTGAAGAAGTTCTTTATTTTAATGTATTTCTTTGGTCGCGTGTCTGCCTTCCCCGACGCCGGACCGGTACAACCGGTCTTTTCTTTTCTTTCTTTCTAAAAAAAAAAATATATATATATTTTCTCCTCACTTGGTGTATTTTTCTTCTTAGGCCTCCAGGCCCAAAAGAAACTTTTCCCTCATGGAAAAACCAGCCTCCGGGTTCAAAAAATGCACTAAGTGTAGCGATACAATTTCTGTTACAGATACCCATGAATGGTGTCTTAAATGTTTGGGTCCTGAACACTCCATTCCGGATTTCCAGTCCTGCTCTTCAATGTCTAAATGAGGGTTACAGAACCGAGCAGCCAAGCTCCATGTGCTGTTTCCCACGGATGCACCGGCAGTGGCATCGACATCTTCCAGGTCTTCCCGATGGGTCTTGGGTAACCAAACATAATCCTAGCAGGTCCTTGAAGGGCAAATCTCCCTCTAAGCATCAAGATGCCTCCGGGCTTGCCCTCGAGGATCCTGCCCCAGCCAAACAACCCTGGCGGGAAGCTCCGGCTTCCAAAGCTCCTCCTATGGGGTTACAGGTTGACATCGATGGCACGGCCTCGACCGATCACCTGTTAGACTGCTCTGGGGTACCGGCACAATCTCCCGGTACCGACATCCAGGCAGTCGTGGCGTCCATGGATCACACTGTTCAATCCATGCAGCAGGCTATAATGGCTTTTATTAAAGCTGCGACGCCGATGGTACCGCAACGAGTTCCGTTGTCGGTACCGGCGCCGGTACCAGCACCGATACCGGTACCGACTGCATCGACATCGGCCAGGATACCGACTCAGGTTCCTTGTCCAGGGCTATTTCTCGGTACTGATCCGGTACCGGGGACGCCCGATGTCGGTACCGATCGATACGCGTATCGATCGTTGGAAGCGGACAGACGATACTTCGATTCCTCTGATTCTGATTCATCAGATGAGTCTCCCGAAGTATCCATTACCCTTCCTGAGGAGCCTACTTCTCCAAAAAGGAGAATGTCTCCTCCAGAGGATTTGTCCTTTCAAGACTTCATAATAGAAGTGGCTAAAGGACTCTCTCTATTTCAGTAACCTCTGAAGCAGAGCCTAGAGCAAAAAAATTAGATATTTTAGGATACTCTAAGGCTCCCAGAGAGGCAGTCACCTTGCCAGTTCATGAAATTCTTCATGAACATATGATTGATTTATGGGAGACTTCTCTCACCCTTTCTCCTCATTCTCGCAGATTGGACACTATGTACCGTGTCCCTCCTTGTCCTGGATTTCAGAAAACTCAGCTTCCTCACCATTCCATTGTGGTGCATTCAGCTATTAAAAGGATAAAGAGTACCAAAAGACACTCTTCTGCTCCTCCAGGAAGAGAATGCAGGACCTTGGATGCTTTTGGTAGGAAAATCTTCCAAACCAGCATGCTTATTGCCAGAATCAACTCATATAGCCTTTATATGGGTATGTTTCTAAAGGAAGTTGCACAACTTTCTCCCTTTTATTCCAGAGGATAGAAGGGATGAGTTCCTCCTTTTGGCTTAAGCATACTCAAGACATTTCAAAGTTTTCCAACAGGGCAGCCTTTGACTCCTTTGAAGGGGCCAGTAGAGCCTCAGGCATTGCCATAGCTGCTCACAGAATTGCTTGGCTCCAGGCTTCTGATCTAGAACCCTGGGTTCAGGATGGCTAGGAAATCTGCCATGTACAGGTGAAAATCTCTTTGGCAAAGAGTGGCAAATAAAAGCCACTCAAATGGATGCAGAGAATTCTGCTCTGGATAGACTTTCCAAGTCAACCTCCATTCCAGCCAAGAAAAAACCTTTCAAAAAGCCTTTTTACAAAAGGAGCAGATTTCCTTCCACTTCTGGCCAACAATCTTCTACAGGTCGCTTTGCTACTAAGCGTCAGCAACCTAAACAGGCCAGGCCTAAACCTGCAGGGGCTGCTACAACCCAGCAGTCCCAACCCCCTCAGGGTTCTTGACTTGATACTAGAGAACTTAACCTTTCTGGCTCTACAACAGACAGAACCTTCCTGGAATGGTGAGAGGTTATCTCATTTTGCTCCCAGATGGGAGCAAATCACATCAGAGCAGTGGACCCTCTCCATCATAAGAGAGGGCTACAAACTTCATTTCTCAGACCTTCCTCCCTACACCATGGTGAGACACTTCAATTCTCCCACATCTCTCCTCGACCTTCTGGATCAGGAGATGACTACCCTTCTTGCCCAGAGGGCCATAGAAGAGGTTCCTCTTCTTCAACAGGGGTCAGGGTTTTACTCCCCCTATTTTCTCATTCCAAAGAAAACAGGGGGCTACAGACCCATTCTAGATCTCAGAGAATTGAACAAATTCCTATGCAAGGGGAAGTTCAAGATGCTTTCTCTAGGCACTCTCCTTCCATACCTGCATAGTCAGGATTGGCTTTGTTCTCTAGATCTCAAGGATGCGTACACTCATGTCCTCATCCATCCATCTCACAAAAAATTCCTATGTTTTCTGTTCCAGGGAAAACATTACCAATACAGAGTCCTTCCTTTCGGTCTGGCCTCTGCTTCAAGAGTGTTCACCAAATGCATGGCAATAGTTGCTGCATTTCTATGCACTCTGGGAATATTTGTCTTCCCATATCTGGACGACTGGCTCATCCGAGCTCCAACCCAGTCGGAGGCTCAGATCTTCCTGAACCGCACCAGGCGCATTCTGCAATACCTGGGACTTGTGGTAAACCTCCCAAAGTCCCAGCTCACCCCTACTCAGTCCCTAGAATTCATAGGGGCCTGGTTGGACACCACTTCTGCAAGGGCCTACCTTCCTCAGGCCCGTTGTCAACGTTTAGTGCAGTTAGCCTCCCAGATTCAGTCAAAGAGCCACTTAACTGCCAGGGAGATGCTACAGCTGCTAGGCCATATGGCTTCCACAGTATATGTGGTACCCTATGCTCGCCTACACATGAGAGCAGCTCAATGGACTTTGTCCACCCAGTGGACTCAAGCTTCAGGAGCTCTCTCAGACCAAATAGCAACCTCCAAACGTCTCTTTTGGTCTCTCCAATGGTCGATGTCCACTCAAAATCTGTTGCTGGGGTCCCCCTTCCAACCTTTGTTGCCCCAGGCAACCCTCACAACAGATTCCATGTAAAAAGGGGAAGGCGATGGCAGTGGGGGTGTACTATCGTCCGCCTGGCCAGAATGAACAAATGGATGATGAAATGCTCAAAGAAATCAAGGAAGCTAGCAAAAGTTACAGTGCAGTAATAATAATGGGTGATTTCAATTACCCCGGCATCGACTGGGTCAGTGTCACAACAGGACATGCTAGGGAGATAAAGTTCCTAGATGAAATAAATGACTGCTTCTTGGAGCAGCTGGTTCATGAACCGACCAGAGGGGAAGCAATATTAGACCTAGTCCTTAGTGGAACACCAGATGTAGTGCAAGAGATAAGGGTGTTGGGGCCACTTGGCAATAGTGATCATAGCATGATCGCCTTTGATTTAATTAGTGGAGGAGGGATAGTAAGGAAATCCACAGTACTACCCTTTAACTTTCGAAAGGGAGACTATGATAGAATGAGGAAAACAGTTAAGAAAAAACTAAAAGGAGCAGTTGCAAAGGTTAAAGACGTACATCAAGCTTGGGTGTTGTTGAAAAATACTATCTTGGAAGCCCAGACCAGCTGTATTCCACGCTTTAAGAAAAGTGGAAGGAAGTCCAAAAATTGCCAGCATGGTTTAAAGCTGAGGTCAGAGAGGCTGTTGTTGCCAAAAAAGCATCTTTCAAGAAATGGAAAAAAGAGCCAAATGATGAAACCTGGAAACGGCACAAGCACTGGCAAGTCAAATGCAAGGCATTGATAAGGCAGGCAAAGAGAGAATTTGAGAAGAAGCTTGCTGCGGAAGCAAAAACGCGAAATAAAGACCTTTTCAAGTACATTCGTAGCAAAAAACCCGTGAGAGAGTCAGTTGGTCCATTAGATGATAAAGGGGTTAAAGGAGCACTAAGAGGCGACAAGGCGATAGCGGAGAGACTGAATGAATTCTTTACTTCGGTCTTTACTGAGGAAGATGTAGGGATGTTACCCACGACTGAAGTGGTATTTAAAGGTGTGGAAGAATTGAAGGAAATATCGATACATCGGGAAGATGTCCTACAACTATTAGATAAACTGAAGAGTAGCAAATCACCTGGGCCGGATGGTATACATCCAAGGGTGTTGAAAGAACTGAAATTTGAGATTGCAGACCTGCTATCAGTAATCTGTGAACTATCATTAAAATCATCTCTAATACCTGAGGATTGGAGGATCGCCAATGTAACACCAATTTTTAAAAAGGGTTCGAGGGGTGATCCGGGAAACTACAGACCGGTGAGCCTGACATCAGTACCGGGAAAAATGGTAGAAACCATCATAAAGAATAAAATTACTCAGCATGTAGATAGTCATGACCTAATGGGAGACAGCCAACATGGCTTTAGACAAGGAAGATCTTGTCTTACTAATCTGTTATGTTTTTTTGAAGGAGTGAATAAACAGGTGGACAAAGGTGAGTCGGTTGATATTGTGTATCTGGACTTTCAGAAAGCCTTTGACAAGGTCCCTCATGAGAGACTTTTGGCAAAACTAAAGAGTCATGGGATAGGAGGCAGTGTACTACTGTGGATCAGGAACTGGTTAAAAGATAGAAAGCAGAGGGTAGGGCTAAATGGCCAATTTTCCCAATGGAGAAAGGTGAATAGTGGTGTACCCCAGGGATCTGTGCTGGGTCCGCTGCTTTTTGACATATTCATAAATGACCTGGAAAGTGGAATAACGAGTGAGGTTATCAAATTTGCTGATGACACAAAACTATTTAAAGTTGTTAAAACCCAGGAGGATTGTGGAAAATTGCAAGAGGATCTTGATAAATTGGAAGACTGGGCATCAAAATGGCAGATGAAATTTAATGTGGAGAAGTGCAAGGTTATGCACCTAGGGAAGAACAACCCAAACTATGGTTACACGATGCAAGGTTCCACATTAGGAACCACCACCCAAGAAAAAGATTTAGGCGTCCTTGTGGATACCATGTTAAAACCCTCGGCCCAGTGTGCAGTGGCGGCCAAGAGAGCAAATAGAATGCTAGGTATGATAAGGAAAGGAATGGAAAATAAAACAAAAGATATTATAATGCCTCTATATCGTTCCATGGTGAGACCGCACCTTGAATATTGTGTGCAATTCTGGTCGCCATATCTTAAAAAGGATATAGCAATTTTAGAAAAGGTTCAGAGAAGAGCCACCAAAATGGTAAAGGGGATGGAAGGCTACTCCTATGAAGAAAGGCTAAAAAGGTTGGGGCTCTTTAACCTGGAAAAGAGACGGCTGAGGGGAGATATGATAGAAGTCTATAAATTAATGAACGGAGTGGAACGGGTAAACGTAGATCGATTGTTTACCTTATCAGAATATAGAAAGACTAGGGGACATGCAATGAAGCTACAGGGTAAACTATTTAAGACTAATAAAAGAAAATATTTTTTCACTCAACGTGTAATCAAACTCTGGAATTTGTTACCAGAGGATGTAGTAAAGGCTGTTAGTGTAGCTGGGTTTAAAAAAGGTTTGGACAAGTTCCTGGAGGAAAGGTCCATAAACCATTATTAAGAAGGGACCCAGGATATCAATGCTTGAACCAATACAAGCATTGTGGAACCTGTGTCCCTTGGGGAAACTGCTAGGTACGTATGACCTAGATTGGCCACTGTTGGAAACAGAATACTGGGCTTGATGGACCTTGGTCTGACCCAGTATGGCATATCTTATGTTCTTATGTTCTTATGATGCTTCCCAAACAGGTTGGGGAGCTCATCTACAAGACCTCTCCACCCAAGGCACTTGGTCCCCACAGGAGACCTCTCTTCATATCAACCACTTGGAACTTCGAGTAGTGTTCCTAGCTCTCAAGGTCTTTCATACCCTCCTCAGCTACAAGACAGTCCTCATTCATACGGACAATCAAGTAGCCATGTTTTACATAAACAAGCAAGGAGGAACTGGCTCTCTGTCGCTTTGCAACGAAGCTCTAAGATTGTGGGCCTTCGCCAGAGAGCATCAAATCCATCTCCTGGCAGTATACCTCCCAGGAATCCAAAACTCTTGGGCAGACAGACTCAGTCGAGTTCTGCTTCCACACGAATGGTCCCTGCACATGGATCAGGTACTCAGAATCTTCCAGGAATGGGGAACCCTGGACATAGACCTCTTTGCAAGTCCGTGGAATGCCAAACTTCCCCGGTTCTGTTCCAGAATTCTGTGTCAGAGAGTTCAGGCCAAGGATGCCTTCCTCCTTCATTGGGGTCAGGGCTTCCTGTATGCCTTTCCACCCATTCCTTTGATTCCCAAGACTCTGTTCAAACTCCAGAGGGATCAAGGATCCATGATCCTCATAGCTCCACGCTGGCCACGCCAAGTGTGGTACCCTCTATTTATTTATTATTTATTTATTTAACAATCTCTTATATACCGCAGCTTCCTAAGATCAGCTGCGGTTCACAAATAACAACAGGCAACAAATCATGGATTTGTTTTACATATAACGTCATATAACTATAACCAATGTACAGTAAACAGAAATGTTGAACAGATAGCACTGAACAGTGCAACACTATATACATTATGTACATTAACATTATATTATTAAATACATATACAAGTTATGTGGGATATAATCATTATGAGTAGTACAGATGCAGATAGGGCAGGTTTTCTTTTCTGTTATAGTGAGATGTAGATACAACTGTTTAGCCTTTGTCTAATTCTTTTGATGGCTGTTCTATGGTGTTGTAGTGCATTGTAAAGAGGTGTGTTTTCAGTTTTTTTCGGAATTCATTAATCTCTGTTAATATTCTTAGTTCAACAGGGAGGGAATTCCAGGCTGTTGGGGCTGCATGTGAGAACGCTCTGTTGTTTGTTGATTTATTTGTTTTTATGAAATCTATGGGGGTTTTAAGTTTGTTTAGTTGATTTTTTCTTTGAGTAGGTTTTGGATGTTCTTTGGTAATTAAGTTACTTAAAGTAGATGGTGTCAAATCAAATAGTGATTTAAATACTGTTATTAGTGTTTTATATGTTATTCAGTTTTGAATTGGAAGCCAGTGAAGGGATGCTAGAATTGGTGTTATATGTTGATGAGAGTGTGTTTTTGTTATAATCCTAGCTGCTGAGTTTTGTGCGAGTTGCAGTCTTTTGATGTTTTGTTTTGATGTACTTAATAATATAAGGTTCGCAAAATCAAAGTGGGGGGTTATAGTGGCTTGGATTATACTGATAAAATCATGTATGTAAACAAGAGGTCTAAGTTGTTTAAGTATTTTAAGTTTGTAGTAAATTTTCTTTGTGGTGTTTCTGATATGGGTATCTAGAGTGAGATGTTTGTCTAAAATGACTCCTAAGTATCTCACTTCATTCTTTATTTTAATTTCTTGGTTTTGAAGTGTTATATGTGTTGGTGGGGTATAATCTTGGTTTTTGGTGACTATTAGCACTTCAGTTTTTGAATGGTTTATTAGGAGATTGTGGGCATTTAGCCATAATGTTATTTCATTAAAACAATCCGAAAGGAGTTGCAATGGTATGTTAGGGATAGTGAATGGGATGTACATCATAATATCATCTGCATATAGATGATAGAGTACACCATATTTCTTAAAGATATTGCAAACTGGTTTTATGTATATATTAAATAGTAGAGCTGAAAGCGCTGAGCCCTGTGGTAATCCTGTTTCAAATTTATATGATTCGGAAGTTTGATTGCTTATTCTAACATTTTGCGTTCTATTGCTCAGATAAGAGGTGAACCATTTGTGAACTGTAGAGTATATTCCTATGTGTCTTAAGTAGTTAAGCATTATTGAATGGTTAACTCTATCGAAAGCGGCTGATATGTCAATAAATAAGAGGATAAAAGCTTTTTTGTGGTTGTCTATTCCTCTTAGTAGTGTATCGGTAAAAACAGTCAGGAGTGTTTCAACTCCATGCTTGGGGCGAAATCCATATTGTTGGTCGTCTAGCGGGTAGGATGAGTCAAGAAATTCTTGTGTTTGTATTTGTACAGTTTTTTCGATGACTTTTGCTAAGAATGGTATACTTGAGATAGGTCGGTAAGATTTTGGGGAGGTTTTGTCAAGTGTATTATTCTTCAGGATTGGTCTGATTTGTACTTGTTTAAGGGTGGGTGGGAGGCACTGTTCCCTCTAAGCTGTGCGCGTGTGCGCGCGCACACACCTCGCTGAGCGAGCGCACATACTTTACAACAGAGCGCACAAAAATTACGGTTCTGATTCTGATAGAAAACAACAAAGACGTCTTAAAATTTAAAAGTTGTGATTGTAATTGCTAGAAATTTTCCGCTTCATTTAGTAATTGTCTATTTTCATTTAATTTGATTAAAATCAATGTGGTGTACATACTGTATTCTGACGTGTAGTCAAATTTTAACGTATATAACTCCGAGTGTTATGTGGCGCACAAAAATTTAACCTTTCTTCAAAAGCTGCACAGCTGATATTTTATGCGCACACAGCCTACAGAAAATTAGAAGGAACATTGGTGGGAGGTAACCTTGGAGTAGTGATAAATTGACCATAGGAAGTATGAATGAAAGAAGTGTTGGTAGTGTGTTTTTTATCCAGGTTACTGGACAAGGGTCTAGATAGGATGTTGTGGTGTTAAGATTGATAATGATATTCTTTAATGATATTTTGGATAAAGGGTAAAATTCTGGACATTCATTTAGCATATGGAGAGGTTTGTAGATAGGATCTACTCTACTTCTGCATCTCTCCCAAGCCCCCTCCCTGGACTTGGGAGCTGCGCCAGACCTTCTGTCCCAGGAGGAAGGGACTTTGTGGCATCCAAATCCCAAGTCCCTTCACCTCAGAGCTTGGTTACTGAAGGCCTAGACCAGTGATGGCTAACCTTTTTGAGCCCGAGTGCCCAAACTGCCGCACAAAACCAAAGAATTTCCTCAAAGTGCCAGCACGTCAATTAAACCTTAACAACAAGATTTTAGTATCTAAAAACTCTTTATAAAGTTGCCTGAACTATGTAACATCATTTGTAAAGGTTGGAATCTTTGTATTGTCAGAGAATCAATTTGATTCTCTCTCTACATCTGCTTTAACATAATAATCTTTCTCCTTTTGCTCTTTCCTCATTCCTATTCCATCCACTCAAATTTTACCCCTCCATCCTCAATCCCCACTTAGTCTCCCAATACCCGGCCAATTGTACATTTTTCTTCCCTCCCACACAAAATATTTTTCCCCTCTCCATTTCATTCTCCCAGCCCCATCCCCTTCTAATCTCCCCCAACATCAGCTCCCTTTTAGTTCCAGCCCCACCCAGTATCCGCTCCCTTCTAGTCCCCTCATCAGTCCATTTCCAGTCCTAGCACCCCATCAGGCCATTTCCAGTCCTAGCTCCCCCATCCATTTCCAGTCCTATCCGAGTCCCTTCATCAGCTCTTTCCAATACCAGCCTCCCATCAGCCCATTTCTAGTCCTTTCCTAGCCCCACCATCAGCCCATGTTAAATCCTAGCTCCCCTCCACTCAGCCTATTTCTAATCCAAGCCCCCCATGAGCCTACTTCCAGTTCTAGCCCCTCCATGAGTCCATTTCAATCCAAGCCCCCACCACAGCCCATTTCCAATCTTAGCTCCCCCCAACACTCAATTCTCAGTTCTATCCTAGCCCATCCATCAGCCCAGTTCCTGTCCTAGCTCCCTCCCCTCAGAGCCCATTCCAAGCACCCCTTCCCATCAGTTATTTGCAGTTCAAGCCCCCCACTTCCCCTCAGCCCATTTCCATTCCAAGTCCCCCTCCCCATTAGCTATTTGCAGTTCAAGCCCCCCACTTCCCCTCAGCCCATTTCCATTCCAAGCCCCGTCCCCATCAGCTATTTGCAGTTCAAGCCCCCCACTTCCCCTCAGCCCATTTCCATTCCAAGCCCCATCCCCAACAGCTATTTGCAGTTCAAGCCCCCTTCCACTCAGCCCATTTCCAGTCCTAGCAACCCCCCAACCCATTACCAGTCCTAGCCCCCCATAGCCCACTCCCAGTCCTAATCCCACCAGCCCATTTCCAGTCCTAATCCCCCATCACCCAATTTTCAGTTTAAGCCCCCCCATAGCCCATTACCAGTCCTAACCTCCCCATCAGCCCACTCCCAGTCCTAATCCCCCATCACTCAATTTTTAGTTTAAGCCCTCCCATAGCCCATTACCAGTCCTAAACCCCATCACCCCACTTCCAGTCCTAATCCCACCAGCCCATTTCCAGTCCTAATCCCCCATCACCCAATTTTCAGTTTAAGCCCCCCCAGCGCCCATGACCACTCCTACCCCCCCAGCGCCCATCACCACTCCTAACCCCCCCAGCCAGCCCAGTGCCCATCACCACTCCTAACCCCCCCAGCCAGCCCAATGTCCATCACCACTCCTAACCCCCCCAGCCCAGTGCCCATCACCACTCCTAAACCCCCCCCAGCCCAGCCGAGCACTACTCCTTAGACCCCCCCACCCCAGCCCTGCCCAGCCCAGCACTACTCCTAACCCCCCCCAGCCCAGCCCATCACCACTCCTAACCCCCCCCAGCCCAGCCCAGCCCAGCCCAGCCCATCACCACTCCTAACCCCCCCCTCCAGCCCATCACCACTCCTAACCCCCCCAGCCCAGCCCATCACCACTCCTAACCCCCCCTCCAGCCCATCACCACTCCTAACCCCCCCACCCCAGCCCATCACCACTCCTAACCCCCCCCCCCAGCCCAGCCCAGCCCAGCCCAGGGAAAATTTAAAAAAAAAGAAAACCTGTCTGCTGCCGCTGTCGGGGCCGCCGCGGCAGAATCGAGCGTGCCGCAGGGCCCCCCTGTACCCGACAGAGCCTGCCCTCCCCGTAGCAGCTCTCTCTTTGGAGCTGCAGTCAGACGCGCCGGCTTGCAGAGCGCCGGCTTGCAGAGCGCGAGGGAAGTCTGACTGCAGCTCCAAAGAGAGAGCTGCTATGGGGAGGGCAGGCTCTGTCGGGTACAGGGGGGCCCCGCGGCACGCTCGATTCTGTCGCGGCAGCCCCGACAGCGGCAGCAGACAAGGTTTTTTTTTTTTTTTTTTCAATTTTACTTAATTGCGAACCTTCCCGCGTGCCAGCTGGCACGCGTGCCATAGGTTCGCCATCGCTGGCCTAGACCTTCAAGACTTCAGTCTTTCTCAGCAAGTGAAGGATATCGTCCATGCTTCCAGAAACCTTCCACTAGGCGTTCCTATGCTTTTAAGTGGAAAAGATTTTCCATTTGGTGTGCTCAAAAGGGTCTTGACCCTCTGGCACTTCCTCTGAATTCTCTATTTTAATATCTCCTGCATCTCTCCAATGCAGGCCTTAAAACAAATTCAGTAAGGGTCCATTTGAGTGCTATTGCAGCATCCCTTAAGCCTCTCAATGGACAGCCTATTTCCTCCTATCCTCTTATTGCAAGATTCATGAGAGGCCTAACTTTAACAAAACCTCCCATTCGACCTCCTCCGGTGGCATGGGACTTAAACTTGGTTCTTGGTCAGCTTATGAAGCCACCTTTTGACCCCTTAGCCACTACCTCCTTGAAATTTCTTTCCTGGAAGGTTATTTTCCTTATTGCAGTCACTTCTGCTCGCCGCATCAGTGAACTGCAGGCCTTAGTGGCTAATCCACCTTATACAAGGTTCCATCATGATAAGGTAGTCCTAAGGACAAATCCACACTTTATGCATAAAGTGGTCTCACCTTTTCATCTTAATCAAGAGGTATATTTACCTGTCTTTTTTCCAGCTCCTCATGCATCCAGTGCAGAGAGGAACCTTCATACTCTGGATTGTAAAAGAGCTCTTGCTTTTTACTTACACAGGACACAGCAACATAGAAAGTCTTCCCAGCTTTTTGTTGCTTTTGATCCTTCTCATTTAGTACTTCCAGTCTCTAAGAGAACACTGTCCAATTGGATTGCTCAGTGTATTTCTTTTGCTTACCATAGTAAGAACCTTTCTCTGGAGGGCCATGTCACAGCTCACAATGTGAGGGCCATGGCCACCTCTATGGCTCATCTTCATTCTGTGTCCATCGACCAGATCTGTCGAGTAGCCACCTGGGCCTCGGTTCATACCTTCACAGCCCATTACTGTTTGGACAAGGACTCCCGCCGGGATGCCTTGTTTGGTCAGGCTGTCCTCAGACACCTGTTCCATTCTTGAACAACTCCTGCCCTCCTTCCCTGAATGGATGCCTGAGATCCATAGGAAGACGAGGAACCCTTCAGGGTCTCATACCCTTGGGGATCTCCCAGGCATCTTAGCTAGGGAGTCCCCATATACGAGGACTCATTCCTGCTTGTTCCTGGAGATAGCACAGTTACTTACCTGTAACAGGTGATCTCTGGGAACAGCAGGAATTAGTCCTCACAACCCTCCCACCTTCCCTAGGAGTTGTATCTCTCTATCTATCTTTCCTTTCCTCTCTCTCTTTGTCTCAGCTTTAAACTCGAACTGAGGAGAGTTGGTTAGGAAAGGCGGGAAGGCAGCGCGCAGGCGCCGTGGGATGCTCCCAAAAGCTTTCCTTTTTGGGAAGCTGGGGAGCGTTTCCGCGCAGGCTCCGTCGGTACCGAATACCCATATGTGAGGACTAATTCCTGCTGTTCCCAGAGATCACCTGTTACAGGTAAGTAACTGTGCTTTCCATGACAATCAGCATATTCCTCCATGTTTGCGCACATTATTTGTGCATGATTGCTTGCCTATCTTTACAGTACAGAGAGCTAAGCAGGTAGCATTGAAAATCGGTGCTACCCAGTTAGCCCTTTCCTCCGCCCCAGAATGCCCCTAACATGCCCCGATGATAACCACATAGCATCCTGGCACATGAGGGACTTATCTGGGATTTTCAAAGGGCGCTAGCCATGTAGGTTCCCTTGGAAAATCCTGGATAAGGCATTTACATGGGTAACTAGGGAAGTTACCCATGTAAATGCCTTTGAAAATCGGGCCCTATATATATATTAGAGATACGAGGTAAAAAGTTGTAGCAGCACTATGATTACAATTACGCAAAGGTAATAAATCACTAAGTAGCAAACATAAGTCACTGGCACCCTCTGCACTTGGGAAAGTTCAGAAAGCTGTCTGACTGATAAGCACCCTCCAGGGAAGAATATAAAGCCAATACCTTAGCCAGGTGCATGATTGCAGCTGAAGTCCAAGGCAGTCTCTGGAACAGCACGAAGTCCAAATGAGGCAGCTAGGCTTAGATAACGCTCTCTCCAGCTGCCCAAAGGCAAGCAGTGTGAGAACACAGAACCTGAGGTATCTGCCCAAGTTTTACTCTGTCCTGGGGTTACTGCAACAGCCTTGCACACACACAAAAGGTCTTTGATGGGTTCAGCTTAAGGTGATTAGGGTGTAGCCAGTTGGCCATGTTGGAAAGGCAGGAGTTAATAGCGGTGAGAGCAGGAGATGAAGGGTGAGCATGAAAGAGAAGTAGGAATGTCTTCTTCATATAGGGAGGTGGAAACCCCGTTCTGTAGAATAAGATTAAGAAGAGGGGCCAGAAAAACATTACAGAGCAGAGGGGCAAGGACCGAACCCTGAGAGACACCGCATGTTAGTGGAAACGTGGAAGAGGTAGAAGAATGAAACGACAGAGTAAGAGCGATCAGATAGAAAAGAATGGAACCACTGGAGGAGAGATCCGGGAATGTCAGCAGATTGTAGATGAGTTAGAAGAAGGGGATGACTGATGAATGCTGAGGAGAGATCACGTGAGATAGCTAAGGAAATATTGCTCTTTTCCAGGGACTCCCGTGTCTCATTAAGAACTGAAAGAAGGATTGTTTCCATGCTATGACTTGCATGGGAACAGACTTCCTAGGATGAGGGAAACTGGTGTCCTCTAAATGATCTGCAAGTTGGGTGAAAACCAGTTTTTCCAGGATTTTAGAGAGAAATGGGAGATGGGAGGCAGGCTGGTAGTGTGAAGGGATGGGAGGGGTCAAGGGAAGGATTCTTCAGCTGTGGTCAGACTAGGGCAGATTTCCAAGAACGGGAGAAGATACTGGAGGAGAGATTGTTATTAGAGATTGGAGAGGAGGAAGAAGGGCTAAAGAGGGAACTGAGATCCAAGAGAATAGGTTGGGGTCAGAAGGACAGCTGGTCTTAGGGAAGGAAGAGATGGTTTTTGCAAGAGCCGGCAAAAGAAAGGGATTGAAAGAGGACCGTCTTTGAGCAAGTATCAGGGTCATAGTTGAGAGGTCTGAAGGGACAGAGGAAGAAGAACTAGTTAAAGATGGCTGAGGCTGAGAGATACTGTAAAATTTGCGTTTAATGGACAAAACCTTATCTTGGTGAAATGCAGTCCGATGTTCAGCAGAGGGGTCATCGGGGAGACTGGTGGAGCAAGGGGCTTGAAGAAGACGCAACACTATAGCTTAGAGTTTCCTGGATCTATTATCAGAGTGAGAAATGAGCCTGTTATAGTCCTTTTTTGCTAACATAATGGAATTCCTATAGAAAGTGTGGAGAGCTTGAAAGGTGTCAAGAGTGTCAAGGGAACAGCATTGGCACCAGGCGTCCTCAGCCTTGCAAAGCTGCCTTAGAGTGAGTGTGAGACTGGAGTGATATCAAGGGTAATGGAAGGAGTGACAGGAGAGATGTTTGGGGACTAGAGATGCCAAGGAATCCAAAGTAGAGTGAAGGCCAGCGTTCCAGGTATCAATTTGGGGGTCCACGGAGAGAGACTCAAAGTTGATAAGAAAAAGAACATCGGGGGGGGGGGGGGGGAATGAAGAGTGTCTTTGGTGATGCAATTGTGGAGTGGGGTGGGGCTGGCAGAAGAGGAGGAGACTGGAAGTGAACAGAACACCTAGACCTGTCCAGGGGAGAGACAATGTGCGGGCAAGAGACAGGCAGAACAAAATTGTAGAAGGGGTGAGAAAGATCCAGGGTGTGGCTGACTGCATGAGTAGGACTTTGAACATGTTGGATTAGAGAGAGATCAGCAATATGAGAGAGAAATGCCTTATCCCTACCACTGCGAGGTTGATCCACGCGAACACTGAAGTCTGAGAATAAGGAGATAAGGGAAGGCAGTTGTCGCCTTAGCTCGAGTGAGGAGAAGAAAATCCCAATGGTCGGTATTCGGGGGGGGGGGGGATAGAGAAACAAAGCATGAAACGAGTAGGGTGGGGGAAAATATAGGAGTGATTCTGGATAGTGCACAGGGAAAGAGGAGACTTCGGTGACATTGAGGATGTCCTTACAGAGGACAGTGACCCCACCCCCAGTCCTAGAACTGCAGGAGGTGAAGAAAGCCTTGTAGCCAGGTGGCAAACAGTGGTAGAGGTAAGCCTCTTCTCCATCTCTGAGCCAGGTCTCGTTCAGGAAGAGTGAGAAAATCAGAAATTAGAGCAGACTTGGCCCGGACCGATCTGCAATTGTGACATCTTCCCTGGAGGACAGGGCAGGGCAGGGGAGGAAGGAAGGAAGGTAGGTAATGCAGAGGGAGGAAGAGTGGAGGTGAACTAGCAAGGGATATGGACCCGGGCCCTATTCAGAAGAGCACTATGAAAGGGGCCACCAGATTGTGGCCCCAGTGAACTGGTAAGGGTAAAGGCATAACAATGAGGAGTAACAGCAATGAGAAAAAAGCCAGAGAGATCTTACCTAGTTGGGAAGAAAGCTCACAAGTGGAAGATGAGAAGCAGCTAAGGAGAGTTGGAAGCCCAGGTAGCAATGATCTAATGGAGTCTCTGAGCCGCCCAAAGGAACAGGACCTGCTCATTGGGCTTGTGCCACTGCGGTGCAAAATGCCGCAATGGCTGAACTTCAGTTAAAGAAGAGGGAGACACCTGATGTCAGAAGGTGGAGTTAACCTCAATGTTAGCATTTTTGACGCTCTCTTTCTATGAAAGTCTGCAGCTGCCCTGGGGTAGGAGGGTTGGTGGGGGGAGAGTGGATCCTACCTCTTTGCTGTGGCTGCTCTTATCCATGCTCAGTGGAGCAAGAAACAAATATCGGCTCATCTCCCAACAGTAGGGCTCTTCAGTTTGGAGACAAGACGATTGAGAGGGGATATGATAAAAATTTATAAAACCATGAGTGGAGTGGAAATGTTAAATAGGAAATGGTTGTTTATGTAACTTTTCAAACAACACTAAAACAAGAGGGCACTCCATGAAATGAATGACCTGCACATTGAAAACATATTGTAGAAATTATTTTTCATGCTATGCATAATTAAGCTGTGGAATCTGTCCCATTTGCAAAATGTTTAGACAGGTTCCTGGAGGAACATTATTAGCAGGTAGATTTGGGAGAGCTCTTCGTCCCTGGAAATGAACAATGAGAAATAGATCTTCATTTTGGGATTGTCTGGGTACTTGTGATCTGGGCTGGCTACAGTCGGAGACAGGATACGGGGCTGATTTTATGTTCTCATGTCACGTCTCGTGTGAGGAAGAGGATGGACAAATATAACCTCAATATGGTCTCTCCCTTGGATGCAACTGGCTGAGTCTGGGCCTACAGCCTCTGGTTAGCCCATGAAGAGTAGAAGTCTTTGACTGGGAACCAGTGATGCTTAGAGATTTCTGTGACTGGGAATATGTGACAGAGAACTCTGGCAGGGGTGTGACATTAGGGCTGGTGCTGGTCTGTGGCCTCCTTTTCCTCTTCTCCCAATCCTTCTGCCAGCACTGAAAAGAGGCTAAGAATAGATTGTCCAGTGGGCATGGGACCTTGCATCCTGGACGGTACAGACACACTGGCTAGGATTTGGGAGCAAAATCAAAGAGAAGAGAAAGCTGGTGCTTATGGGACTGTATCTCATCAGGATCCCTCACTGTACAGCAAATTTCACAACTGCAACTCCAGCCCCATCTAACGCAGTGAGAACCTCTCTCTCTTCATCACAATCTGTATACCCTATTGCTGGACAAATTACATTAGCATGAGAACACAGCCTGAGCTTAGAAATCCAGTCTCACTCTGCAGTGAGTGCACACAAAAATCATGCTTAAGCAGTCTGACAATTCACCACAGGAGCGCACCGTTGTATTAGGAGATGCACCATTTAACATACAACATGATCACTGCTGCCTTCTTCTGGTAATTCTCCATAATAACGATTATTCCACTGTGCTGCGTTAGTGCACATTCCCACCTGCCTGATTCTGCTCGTCCCTTTGCTCCCCCCTCCCCCATACTCTCATTTCTTTTTTTTCCATTAATCCCTGGGGATTTTATTTCTGATGTTCATTTTCTGTAAAGTTGCTGTAAGTTCCAAAGATGGAGAAATGCGTCTGTGGGCTCTTACACTTAGTAACACAGTGAATGAGGCAGATCAAGACAGAAGTGACCAGTTCACTCAGCCCATCTAAGACACATCGCCTTGGAATAGATGCATCAAGAATGGCCAAATGCAACCTAGCACCAAGCCCCCTCTTTGCCTATGTCATCCACCCCTCCTCTCAGCCCTCTTCTCCCTTCTTTCTGAAGCAGGACCACAGTTTTTTTTACAGGATTGACCTCTCCAATGCTTTTTGGAGCTCTGATGCTATCATATGCAGTGCCAGCCCCGAGTTGGTTCAATGTGCTGACACCCTAGGCCAGTGGTGCTCAACCCAGTCCTCTGGGACCCTCAGGCCAGTCAGGTTTTTAGGATATTCACAATGACTATGAATGAGATAGATCTGCATGCACTGCTTCCATTGTATGCAGATCTATCTCATGCATATTCATCTTGGATACCCTGAAAAGCCAACTGTACTAGGAGTCCCAGAGGACTGGATTGAGAACTACTGCCCTACGTCAACCTTATGCCAGGGGTCTCCAATTCTGGCCCTGGAGGGCACCAAACCAGTCAGGTTTTCAGTATATCCGTAATGAATATATGTGAGATAACTTTCAAGACAATGTGGGCAGTGCATGCAAATATATCTGATGCATATTCATTAGGGATATACTGAAAACCTGCCTGGTTTGATGCTATCTAGGAACAGAGTTGGAGACCCCTTCTTTAAGTTTTATGCTCCCCCTGGCTTTTAAAATCTGTTCTTTAGCTTTGAATGCTCTGCCCTTCATCGCCCCTCCCCCTTCCACCCTCTGAAATTACCACCCTAGGCAACTTCTTACTTTGACTGCTGCTTTGGCCGGCGCTGATCAGAAGTCTGCTATTTAGAGATGTAACTGGCTGTCAATCCATACAGGTTACCCCCAATGTGCTTAATTTCTGCCAGTATTCGTCAGTATGGATCTTCTGTGTTTTTCTCACTCATTTAGTAAAGTTACCAGACATCCCCAATTTTTGGAGCTTTTTCCCAGTTTATGACCCATGTCCTGAGCAATAGGTATGGTGGTGATATGGGTGGTACAGTGCTGGAGAGGCAGAAAAAGACATTTAAAAGCCCCCAGTGTGGCTGGGGGCTTTGCAAGGTCTGCAGCTGCATGTTCCAACCCATTCACCAGGAAGTTTGCATCAGTGATGTAGAGGGCCTTGAGTGTGCACGGACAAAAGCCCCATGCCCCGCGCACTGTCTTTTAGGACTGGAGGGTGGCCAAGGAGAGAGAGAGTGGAGGCATCAGCAGCAGATAAGGGGAGGGAGCAGGCCCGGCAAGGGGAAGGGAAGAACTGCTGGAGGAGGGATGAGGAATTTAAGGGAAGGAGATATGCTGGGCACCTGGTGGAGAAGGGCAGGAAAGAGACTGATATGGTTCATCCAAACTGCCCAGTAAGCTTGCTAGGGAAGGACCTGCCTTTAATGTTTTTTTAAGGATCTACCTGATGCGCAGTGGTTAACTTCCCCATGGTTTCTGCACTCCAAATGCAGGGCCAGCCAGAGAGAATTATCAATTTAATATAAGCCTATAATTTATCAAAATTATAAAAATGAGTGACGCAATGTTTTCTGCTGAGATTTAAACCCTTAATGCCAAGCTCTGTAATTGGTTAGGAAGTACTGAATTTGTCTTTTAACCACCTGTAGCTTGTATTTGAAGAGTCTCTCTCCAGACATTCATCTTACTCCTAGAGGGACCCTGGAGCTAGAGATGGAGAAAGATAAGATCCGAAAAGGCTTTAGATGAAAAGCCTTGGTGGCTCAGTGGTTGAGAGTGTGGTTAATAATACCAAGGCTGTTGGTTCAAATCCCACCAAAGCAGAATCTCTGTAGATTCCAGCCTTGCCCAGAGCAGGGGTGTTAGTGCTCACAGTGAAGGGAGATAGGTAGTTTTAGTAAACATTTGTCCATTTTTCATAGGCAAAATCAGCAAAACCCCTGACTGCTGGTGGCTCTCCTCAGTTATCAGGTTTTCCCCCAATATACTTGATATGCAGGTCTAGCTAACCCCCTCCTCCCCATCCACCCACACCACTTACCTGCTCTGGCCCCACCTAGCTTCTGGCTAAGCTAGACTTGAACCCACAACCTCCTAAATTGGAATAAATCCCGTTAGCTGCTGAGCCACCAGTCAGCCAGTCTCTAGGTGCATACTTTTTCGTCCCCTTATCCCTTTAAAAGCATATGAAGGGTTTTTTTTTTTCAAACCTCTGCTTAAGCTGGGCTTGAACCCACAAACTTCTATAGCAGAGACAAGCTCTCTAACAGTTGAACCACCAGTCACTGAGGCCTGTAGAGGAGGGGTTTTTTCTTCCTCTTATACCTTCTGTTTTCTGATTTGGCTTTACAACATAAATAAGCCCTCATTAAACTCTAACTAGCTTTTGGCTAAACAGGGCTCAAACCCACAACCGTCTATAGTGGAAAAGAGTTCTCTAATAGCTGAACGACCAGTCAGTGAGGCTTGGAGTGGGTCTTTTTTTTCTTCCTCTTATACCTTCTGTTTTCTGATTTGGCTTTAAAAACATATGAAGGGTTTTGTTTTTTCCAGCCTCTGCCTAAGTGGGGTTTGAACCCACAAGCTTCTACAGCAGAGACAAGCTCTCTAACAGTTGAGCCACCAGTCAGTGAGGTCTTTAGTGAGGGTTTTTATTTTTTTCTTCCTCTTATACCTTCTGGTTTCTGATTTGGCTTTAAAAACATATGAAGGTTTTTTTTTTTTCTAGCCTCTGCCTATGTAGGGCTTGAACCCACAAGCTTCTACAGCAGAGACAAGCTCTCTAACAGTTGAGCCACCAGTCAGTGAAGCTTTTAATTTTTTTCTTCCTCTTATACCTTCTGTTTTCTGATTTGGCTTTACAACATAAATAAGCCCTCATTAAACCCTAACTAGCTTTTGGCTAAACAGGGCTTGAACCCACAACCGTCTATAGTGGAAAAGAGTTCTCTAATAGCGGAGCCACCAGTCAGAGAGGCTTGGAGTGGAGTTTGTTTTTCTTCCTCTTATACCTTCTGTTTTCTGATTTGGCTTTACAACATAAATAAGCCCTCATTAAATGCTTAACTAGCTTTTGGCTAAACAGGGCTCGAACCCACAACCGTCTATAGTGGAAAAGAGTTCTCTAATAGCTGAACGACCAGTCAGTGAGGCTTGGAGTGGGTCTTTTTTTTCTTCCTCTTATACCTTCTGTTTTCTGATTTGGCTTTAAAAACATATGAAGGGGTTTTTTTTCTAGTCTCTGCCTAAGTGGGGCTTGAACCCACAAGCTTCTACAGCAGAGACAAGCTCTCTAACAGTTGAGCCACCAGTCAGTGAGGCCTTTAATTTTTTTCTTCATCTTATACCTTCTGTTTTCTGATTTGGCTTTACAACATAAATAAGCCCTCATTAAACCCTAACTAGCTTTTGGCTAAACAGGGCTTGAACCCACAACCGTCTATAGTGGAAAAGAGTTCTCTAATAGCAGAGCCACCAGTCAGAGAGGCTTGGAGTAGAGTTTTTTTTCTTCCTCTTATACCTTCTGTTTTCTGATTTGGCTTTACAACATAAATAAGCCCTCATTAAACCCTAACTAGCTTTTGGCTAAACAGGGCTTGAACCCACAACCGTCTATAATGGAAAAGAGTTCTCTAATAGCTGAACCACCAGTCAGTGAGGTTTGGAGTGGGTTTTTTTTTTTCTTCTTCTTATACCTTCTGTTTTCTGATTTGGCTTTAAAAACATATGAGAGTTTTTTTTCTTTCTAACCTGTGCCTAAGCTGGGCTTGAACCCACAAACTTCTATAACAGAAACAAGCTCTCTAACAGATGAGCCACTAGTCAATGAGGCTTTTAGTGGGGGGTGGGGGGGGGGGGGTTCTTCCTCTTATACCTTCTGTTTTCTGATTTGGCTTTAAAACATGAATGTGCCCTCATTACAGCCCTAACAAGCTTCTGGCTAAACGGTGTTTGAACCCACAACTTTCTATAGTGGAAAGAGCCCCATAACAACTGAGCCACCAGCAGGGAGACTTAAGGTGTTTTTTTTTCTTCCTCTTATACCTTGTATATTCTGATTTGGCTTAAAAACATAAATAAGCACTCATTACAACCCTAACTAGCTTCTGGTTAAAGGGGGCTTGAACCCACAACCTTCTATAGTGGAAAAGAGTTCTCTAATAGCTGAACCACCATTCAATAAGTCAAGCTTTTTTTCTTCCTCTTATACCTCTCGTTTCTTTATTTGGCTTTAAAACATATGAAAGGGTTTGGGGGTTTTTTGTAACCTCTGTGGAAGCTAAGCTTAAACCCAGGAACTTCTAATAGCAAAGGAAAGCTCTCTAACAGCTGAACCACCAGTCAGTGAGACTTGTTGTGGGGTTTTTTTCCTTCCTCTTATACCTCGTATATTCTGATTTGGCTTAAAAACATAAATAAGCCCTTATTACAACCCTAACTAGCTTCTGGCTAAGTATGGCTTGAACCCACAACCTTCTATAGTGGGAAGAGCCCCATAATTGCTGAGCCACCAGACAGTAACACTTGTAGTGTTTGTTTTTTCTTTCTCCAAGCCTCTATAGGGCAGTGGTGTTACTGCTCACAGTGAAGTTAGAGGAGTAGTTTTAAGAAACATTTGGCCATTTTCCATAGGCAAAACCCCTTGCGTCAAGTGGCTCTCCTCAGTTATGAGGTTTTCACCACCTATACCTGATATGCAGATCTATCTAAGGCCTTCCTCCCCATGTACTTACACTGTACCCCAGCTAGCTTCTGCCTCAGCTGGACTAGAACCCACAACCTTCTAATGCTGGAATAACATCCCTTAACAGCTGAGCCACACATGAACCAGTTTGTGGAGCTTTGCTTTTCTTCCCCTTATATTTCTTATTCCTCTACTTGGCTTTAAAATATATGCAGATATTTTATTTCTAACAGCAGGCCTTGCTAGGCTTGAACCCACAACCTTCTACAGTGTAGAAGGGTCTTCTAACAGCTGAGCCGCCAGTCAGCAAGATTTGTATGGAGTGTTTTTTTTCTTCCTCTTATCCATCCTATTTGTCTTTAATGCATAAATAAGTCTTTATTAGAACCCAAACTTGCTTCATGCTAAGCGAGGATTGAACCCACAGCTTTCTATAGTGTAGAAGAGCCCTCTAAACAGCTGAAGCACCAGTCAGTGAGGTTTGTGTTGCATGTTTTTTCTTCCTCTTATCCATCTTATTTGGCTTTAATACATAAATAGGTCTTCATTACAACCCTAACTTGTTAGTTATTCGCCTATGACCTTAAATCATATCAACAGGAACTTTCTTGTGTGCACAAAGAAGAGGGACCCCGGAGCCAGAGATGGAGAAAGAGAAGATCCAAAGAAATTTTAGCTGAGACGCTTTGGTGGCTCAGTGGTTGAGGGTGTGGACACCAAGGCCGTTAGCTGAAATCCCACATAAGCAGAACCTGTGTGGAGTCCAAACCTCTATAGGGTAGTGGTGTTACTGCTCACAGTGAAGTTAGAGGAGTAGTTTTAAGAAACATTTGGCCATTTTTCATAGGCAAAATCAGCAAAACCCCTTGCTGTCAGGGGCTCTTCTCAGTCATGAGGTTTTCACCACCTATACCTGATATGCAGATCTATCTAACACCCTCCTCCACATGTACTTACACTGTAGTCCACCTAGCTTCTGCCTTTGCTGGACTAGAACCCACAATCTTCTAATGTTGGTACAACACACCTTAACAGCTGAACCACTCATGAATCAGTTTCTGGGGCTTTGCTTTTTCTTCCCCTTATATCTCTTATTCCTCTACTTGGATTTAAAATATATGCATATATTTATTTTCTGACAGCAGGCTAAGCTAGGTTTGAACCCACAACTTTCTATAGTGGAGAAAGGCCCTCTAACAGCTGAGCCACCAGTCAGTAAGGCTTGTACGGAGTGTTTTTTCTTCCTCTTATCCATCTTATTTGGCATTAATACATAAATAGGTCTTCATTACAACCCCAACTTGTTAGTTATTCGCCTATGACCTTAAATCATATCAACAGGAACTTTTTTGTGTGCACAAAGAAGAGGGACCCTGGAGCCAGAGATGGAGAAAGAGAAGATCCAAAGAAATTTTAGCTGAAATGCTTTGGTGGCTCAGTGGTTGAGGGTGTGGACACCAAGGCCGTTAGCTGAAATCCCACCAAAGCAGAACCTGTGTGGATTCCACACCTTTATAGGGTAGTGGTGTTACTGCTCACAGTGAAGTTAGAGGAGTAGTTTTAAGAAACATTTGGCCATTTTTCATAGGCAAAATCAGCAAAAACCCTTCCTGTCAAGGGCTCTTCTCAGTCATGAGGTTTTCACCACCTATACCTGATACGCAGATCTATCTAACGCCCTCCTCCCCATGTACTTACACTATACCCCAGCTAGCTTCTGCTTTAGCTGGACTAGAACCCACAACTTTCTAATGTTGGAATAACACTCCTTAACAGCTGAGCCACACATGAAACAGTTTCTGGGGTTTTGCTTTTTCTTCCCCTTATATCTCTTATTCCTCTACTTGGCTTTAAAATATATGCAAATATTTTTTTTTTCTAACAGCAGGCTAAGCTAGGTTTGAACCCATAACCTTCTATAGTGGAGAAGAGCCCTCTAACAGTTGAGTCACCAGTCAGTGGGGCTTATATTGAATGATTTTCTTCCTCTTATCCATCCTATTTGTCTTTAATACATAAATACATCTTCATTAGAACACTAACTTGCTTCATGCTAAGCGAGGATTGAACCCACAGCCTTCTATAGTGGAGAAGAGCCCTCAAACAACTGAGCCACCAGTCAGTGAGATATGTATTGCATGTTTTTTCTTCCTCTTATCCATCTTATTTGGCTTTAATACATAAGTAAGTCTTCATTACAACCCTAACTTGTTAGTTATTCGCCTATGACCCTAAATCATATCAACAGGAACTTTCTTGTGTGCACAAAGACGAGGGGCCCTGGAGCCAGAGATGGAGAAAGATAAGATCCAAAGAAATTTTAGCTGTAACGCTTTGGTGGCTCAGTGGTTTAGGGTGTATATACCAAGGCTGTTAGCTGAAATCCCACCAAAGTAGAACCTGTGTGGATTCCAAACCTCTATAGGGTAGTGGTGTTACTGCTCACAGTGAAGTTAGAGGAGTAGTTTTTAGAAACATTTGGCCATTTTTCATAGGCAAAATCAGCAAAACCCCTTGCTGTTAGGGGCTTTTCTCAGTCATGAGGTTTTCACCACCTATACCTGATATGCAGATCTATCTAATGCCCTGCTCCACATGTACTTACACTGTACTCCACCTAGCTTCTGCCTTAGCTGGACTAGAACCCACAACCTTCTAATGTTGGTACAACACACCTTAACAGCTGAACCACACATGAAACAGTTTCTGAGGCCTTACTTTTTCTTCCCCTTATATCTCTTATTCCTCTACTTGGCTTTAAAATATATGCAGATATTTCTTTTCTAACAACAGGCTAAGCTAGGTTTGAACCCACAACCTTCTATAGTGGAGAAAAGCCCTTTAACAGCTGAGCCACCAGTCAGTGAGGCTTGTGCTGAGTGTTTTTTTCTTCCTCTTATCCATCCTATTTGTCTTTAATGCATAAATAAGTCTTTATTAGAACCCTAACTTGCTTCATGCTAAGCGAGGATAGAACCCACAGCTTTCTATAGTGGAGAAGAGCCCTCTAACAGCTGAAGCACCAGTCAGTGAGGTTTGTGTTGCATGTTTTTTCTTCCTCTTATCCATCTTATTTGGCTTTAATACATAAATATGTCAGATTCGCTGCGAGGTAGGAAGACCCCCCCACTGCAAATCCACCCAAACTGGTGCATGGTCCGATATCGCCATTGGGCCAATCTGCGCTTCCCCAATCTGTGCAAACAGCCGTTCAGAAACCAAGACATTATCAATCCGCGCGCTGGAATCGTGGGATCTCGACTGATGGGTGAAGTCCTGCTCCAAGGGATGGAGCAGACGCCACGGGTCCACCAACCCCAGTTGGCACCGTAGTTCCTGGAGTGCTCTGGTAACTGGGATCCGCCAACTATCCCGCCCTCCTCCAGATGTGTCCAAGTCAATATCCAACACCCCATTGTAATCTCCAGCTAAAATCAGAGGAACATCTGGCAGTTGCTCAATCCTTGAGGCCAAACAGGCATATAATGATTTATCCAAAACATTTGGAGCATACAGGTTACCCAGCACCACTGGCCTCCCCTCTAAGTTACCATGTAACAAGATGTATCTACCCTTAGGATCTACATATTGCTGCTCGAGGTCAAAGCGCAATCTTTTGTTAATCAGTAGGACCACTCCACCTTTTTTCCCAAGCGCCGGGGCACCCCAACTTTGCCCCACCCAATCTCTCTGCAGTTTCGCATGTTCTTCAGCAGTCTGGTGGGTTTCCTGCAGGATGGCAATATCGCACTGCAATCTGGCCAAAGCCTGTAGCACCTTGTACCGTTTAACAGGGTTACCTACCCACACACATTCCAAGAAACGACTTTCAGCTGAAAGCGTAATAGCCCACAGCAAGTAAGCCGATATTCCAGATCTTTCCTAAATGAACCCCCCCAGCCTGGGGTCCACCCTTAGTCACTATCAGCATCTCAACCTCCCCAACCCATTTGGTCCAGTGGTCCCATCCCACCCTCAACCTCACCCTCCCTCCAATCCCTCCTATATCTCTCTCTTCTCCCCAACCTAATCCCCCCAGTCCATGAAACTATCTCCCTTTCCCCCCTCCCCAATCCACTATTCAAACCCTTATGGCTCTCTCCACCTCCCCACGCCAAGAAAGCCCCGCCGAGGCCCTTCTGAGTGCAACCCTCCCGCCCCCCCCCCCCACCCTCCAGTATCGTTGCTTTATCCCGCAATCTAGCCCGGGGTCCTACCGCCTATGCCTATCGTTGTACTCTACATTCTCCCCAATTAACTCCAATCCCATAAGGCCCAAATCCTCGCCGGCCTCCACTCATACAAGACATACCTATGGGGCGTAACCCAACCCCATCTGCCACCATTCCCCGCAGTAGTTCAACATCCCTGTGTAAAATGCTGTGCCCCACGACTATGGAAAGGTATAGCCCCATCCATGACACACCCGCCACTAAACAATGCCTTAACATTCTTTAACTCACACCCCTACGTCACGGAGGCACATAGTTACCCTTGTTACTATTTAATTCAGTAAAAAAAAAAAAAAAAAACACCCCACACAGAACAAGAGTCAAAAATAACAAGTTTACCTCCTGGGTTCACAACCGGGAATATTATCTGGTGACATCTTCATTCCCCCAGCCACTCTGAGGCATCAGGGGTGCCCGCTTAAGGAACAGGCCCCAGAATCTTCCTCGAGACCCTGTGGGTCGGAGATGCACCGTGCCCTCACCCCTCACCCCTCACCCCTCTTCCCACACCCCCCCCCCCCGCCTAGTTCACACCCATATGCTCTCCAAACTTCTTCCCCAAAGTGTGTGTGTGGGGGCGGGGGGGGGGGAACATCAGGAGACCGTGTGTACCCAGGAGGCATCGCAAGTTGGTATCCGTATGTTCCGATCACCCCCCCCCCCAAGAATATAAATAACAACAGCAAAAGAAGAAATCTTAGGCTTCCCCCTGGCCCCAACTACTGGGGAGCGGGGGAGGAGTCACAAGCAGGCAGCGCAGCAAAAACAAGGCACAGATATCGTCACACTGAAGGATCCTCTCCCCCAGATTAGCTAAGACCATCTGGGCGGAGTTACCTCGGCTTCGGGTCCTCCTCGCCCATTCTGATATGTCTCAGCATGTCTTAAACACTCCCTCTGCCTGCATTACCTGCCCACGCTCCTCTGGCCCGACTGCCCCCAGCAAGGGAGGGGACTGCTGCCGAGCATCTTAAGCACCGCTATATAAAGGAACAGGGATCAAAACATGGCCGTTAAAACTGGCTCAAACATTCTAAATGCCTACAAGTAAAGGCCAAGGGGACCACAAACCAAATATATAAAAAAATTGTCCAAGAGGTGCCATTGTTTGGAGGCCCCCTCTCGCCCGCACTTAACCATACAAATGAAAAATTCAATGCAGATTTCAAAAAAAAAAAAAAAAAGGAAAGGAAAAAGAGAGAAAAAAAAAGAAAAAAAAGGGGAGGGGGGGGGGGGGGGGGAGTGAGAAAAAAAAAAACCACCACCGAGGCTCAGAAGGCAGCAATAGTAACAAGTGTTGCTAATGAGGCTTATACAACTGGAAACAATATTAGAGTTCAGCACGTGGCAAGTTTGTAGCGAATGGAAGAGCTCAAGGGACACAAAGTAACTTGGTTACAATGTCCCTGCTTCAAACACACATTGTGTCTTTTGCCCGCTACTACACCATTTTGCCACAGGGAGCACAAATATCACAAACCAATCAGCCTCGTTGAAATTCATGATGGAGACGCTGAGACTGCCCTCTCTCGGACAAGGAGTTGGTTCACGTAGCCTTCAGCCTCCGCAGCTGTTGCAAAAGTCCGGTGAGCCCCTTCATGCATCACGTGCAGTTTGGCTGGATATTGAACAGAGAAGCGAATGCCTGCGCCGATGAGCTTCTCACATATGGGGGCATATTCCCGACGCTTCCGACTCAGCGCTGCAGAGTAGTCCTGTGCAACGCGAATTTTACAATTATTGTAGATGACTTCATCCTTTTGTCGAGCGGCTCGTAGAATCATTTCTTTCTGTGGAAAGTAGAGAAATTTTGCAAGAACGATTCTGGGGCGGACATCTCGTGCCTGTTTGGCGCCTACTCGGTGCACTCTCTCAATTCTCAGCTTGTCACCCAGCTCCTCCTCCCCCAATATTTGCGCCGTTAGTGCTTCCAAATAACTGTTCAACTGCTTGTCCAAAACAGTCTCTGGGATCCCCATAAATCGAAGGTTATTTCTCCTTGACCGGTTTTCTAAGTCGTCAATTTTTGCCTCCTGCAAGCCAAGTTGGGTCTTTAGACCTGCCATCTCTGATACCACCACCTCCACCTTTTCCTCGGTCTGGCCCAGTCGATCCTCAGCCTCGCGGAGTCTGTTCCCCAGGGTGTCCACTGAGGAGTGCAGCCCATCCATTTTTTCGTGCAGGGCTTTGAATTGAGGCAACAGGGCCACTACCATGGCTGCCGACATCTCCTCCAGAGAAGCGGGGGATCTAGGTGAGTTTGGCGACGGGATTGACTCCGCCATCTTGCTCGTGCCGGCCACTCGCTCTCGGTCTCTCGCCTCGTCATTTTACCAGCAGTCGCCATGCTGTTCATCAGCAAAAGCCACACTATGGGAAGCTGCAAACCCTCCAACACACCTTAGGCACACTCCTGTCTGGTTTCTGCGGTTTTACATGGTACTAATATGCCAGCCTGGGTTGGGGGTATCGGAGCACACTCAAGATGCGACCACTACCTCAGTCGCATCACGTGACCTCATGCAGATATTTTTTTTCTAACAGCAGGCTAAGCTAGGTTTGAAACCACAGCCTTCTATAATGTAGAAGGGCCCTCTAACAGCTGAGCCACCAGTCAGTGAGGCTTGTACTGAGTGTTTTTTCTTCCTCTTATCCATCGTATTTGGCTTTTAACACATAAATAAGTCTTCAATAGAACCCTAACTTGCTTTATGCTAAGTGAGGATTGAACCCACAGCCTTCTATAGTGGGGAAGAGCCCTCTAACAGCTGAGCCACCAGTCAGTGAGGCTTGGGTTGTATATTTTTTCTTCCTCTTATCCATCTTATTTGGCTTTAATACATAAATAAGTCTTCATTACAACCCTAACTTGTTAGTTATTCGCCTGTGACCTTAAATCATATGAACAGGAACTTTCTTGTGTGCACAAAGAAGAGGGGCCCTGGAGCCAGAGATGGAGAAAAAGAAGATCCAAAGAAATTTTAGCTGAAACGCTTTGGTGGCTCAGTGGTTGAGAGTGTGGACACCAAGACTGTTAGCTGAAATCCCACCAAAGCAGAACCTGTGTGGATTCCAAACCTTTATAGGGTAGTGGTGTTACTGCTCACAGTGAAGTTAGAGGAGTAGTTTTAAGAAACATTTGGCCATTTTTCATAGGCAAAATCAGCAAAACCCCTTGCTGTCAGGGGCTCTCCTCAGTCATGACGTTTTCACCACCTATACCTGATATGCAGATCTATCTTACGCCCTCCTCCCCCAGCACTTACACTGTACCCCAGCTAGCTTCTGCCTTAGCTGGACTAGAACCCACAACCTTCTAATGTTGATACAACACACCTTAACAGCTGAACCACACATGAAACAGTTTCTGGGACTTTGCTTTTTCTTCCCCTTATATCTCTTATTCCTCTACTTGGCTTTAAAATATGTGCAGATATTTCTTTTCTAACAGCAGGATAAGCTAGGTTTGAACCCACAACCTTCTATAGTGGAGAAGGACCCTCTAACAGCTGAGCCACCAGTCAGTGAGGCTTGTGTTGCATGTCTTTTCTTCCTCTTATCCATCTTATTTGGCTTTAATACATAAATAAGTCTTCATTACAACCCCAACTTGTTAGTTATTCGCCTATGACCTTAAATCATATCAACAGGAGTTTTCTTGTGTGCACAAAGAAGAGGGACCCTGGAGCCAGAGATGGAGAAAGAGAAGATCCAAAGTTATTTTAGCTGAAACGCTCTGGTGACTCAGTGGTTGAGAGTGTGGACACCAAGGCCGTTAGTTGAAATCCCACCAAAGCAGAACCTGTGTGGATTCCAAACCTATATAGGGTAGTGGTGTTACTTCTTACAGTGAAGTTAGAGGAGTAGTTTTAAGAAACATTTGGCCATTTTTCATAGGCAAAATCAACAAAACCCCTTGCTGCAAATGACTCTCCTCAGTTATGAAGTTTTCACCACCTATACCTGATATGCAGATCTATCTAACACCCTCCTCCCCATGTACTTACACTGTACCCCAGCTAGCTTCTGCCTCAGCTGGACTAGAACCCACAACCTTCTAATGTTGGAATAACACTCCTTAACAGCTGAGCCACACATGAACCAGTTTGTGGGACTTTGCTTTTTCTTCCCCTTATATCTCTTATTCCTCTACTTGGCTTTAAAATATATGCAAATATGTTTTTTTCTAACAGCAGGCTAAGCTAGGCTTGAACCCACAACCTTCTACAGTGTAGAAGAGCCCTCTAACAGCTGAGCCCCAGTCAGTGAGGCGTGTGGTGTATCTTTTTACTTCCTCTTATCCATCCTATTTGTCTTTAATACATAAATAAGTCTTCATTAGAACCCTAACTTGCTTCATGCTAAGCGAGGATTAAACCCACAGCCTTCTATAGTGGAGAAAAGCCCTCTAACAGCTGAGCCTCCAGACAGTGAGGCTTGTGTTGTATCTTTTTTCTTCCTCTTATCCATCTTATTTGGCTTTAATACATAAATAAGTCTTCATTACAACCCTAACTTGTTAGTTATTCACTTATGACTTTAATCATATCAACAGGAACTTTCTTGTGTGCCAAAGACGAGGGGCCCTGGAGCCAGAGATGGAGAAAGAGAAGATCCAAAGAAATTTTAGCTGAAACGCTTTGGTGGCTCAGTGGTTGAGAGTGTGGACACCAAGGCCGTTAGTTAATATCCCACCAAAGCAGAACCTGTGTGGATTCCAAACCTCTATAGGGTAGTGGTGTTACTGCTCACAGTGAAGTTAGAGGAGTAGTTTTAAGAAACATTTGGCCATTTTTCATAGGCAAAATCAGCAAAACCCCTTGCTGTCAGGGGCTCTTCTCAGTCATGAGGTTTTCACCACCTATACCTGATATGCAGATCTATCTAACGCCCTTCTCCCCATGTACTTACCCTGTACACCACCTAGCTTCTGCCTTAGCTGGACTAGAACCCACAACCTTCTAATGTTGGTATAACACTCTTTCATAGCTGAGCCATACAAGAACCAGTTTCTGGAGCTTGGCTTTTTCTTTACCTTATATCTATTATTCCTCTACTTGGCTTTAAAATATACACAGATATTTTTTTTCTAACAGCAGGCTAAGCTAGGTTTGAACCCACAACTTTCATATAGTGGAGAAGGACCCCCTAACAGCTGAGTCACCAGTCAGTGAGGCTTGTATTTAATGTTTTTCTTTCTCTTATCCATCCTATTTGTCTTTAATGCATAAATATGTCTTCATTAGAACCCTAACTTGCTTCAAGCTAAGCAAGGATTGAACCCACAGCCTTACTATAGTGGAGAAGAACTCTCTAACAGCTGAGCCACCAGTCAGTGAGGCTTACCTTGCATGTTTTTTCTTCCTCTTATCCATCTTATTTGGCTTTAATACATAAATAAGTCTTCATTACAACCCTAACTTGTTAGTTATTTGCCTGTGACCTTAAATCATATCAACAGGAACTTTCTTGTGTGCACAAAGAAGAGGGACCCTGGAGCCAGAGATGGAGAAAGAGAAGATCCAAAGTAATTTTAGCTGAAACGCTTTGGTGGCTCAGTGGTTGAGGGTGTGGACACCAAGGCCGTTAGTTGAAATCCCACCAAAGCAGAACCTGTGTGTATTCCACACCTCTATAGGGTAGTGGTGTTACTGCTCACAGTGAAGTTAGAGGAGTAGTTTTAAGAAACATTTGGCCATTTCTCATATCCAAAAACAGCAAAACCCCTTGCTGTAAGGGGCTCTCCTCACTCATGAGGTTGTCACCACCTATACCTGATATGCAGATCTATATAATGCCTTTCTCCCCATGTACTTAAACTGTACCCCAACTAGCTTCTACCTTAGCTGGATTAGAACCCACAACCTTCTATTGTTAGTATAACACCCCATAACAGCTGAGCCACACATGAACCAGTTTCTGGGGCTTTGCTTTTTCTTCCCCTTATATCTCTTATTCCTCTACTTGGCTTTAAAATATATGCAGATATTTTTTTTCTAACAGCAGGATAAGCTAGGTTTGAACCCACAGCCTTCTATAGTGTAGAAGTGCCCTCTAACAGCTGAGCCACCAGTCAGTTAGGCTTGTTTTAGGTGTTTTTTATTCCTCTTATCCATCCTATTTGTCTTTAATAAATAAATAAGTCTTCATTAGAACCCTAACTTGCTTCATGCTAAGGGAGGATTAAACCCACAGCCTTCTATAGTGGGGAAGAGCCCTCTAACAGCTGAGCCACCAGTCAGTGAGGCTTGTGTTGTATTTTTTTTCTTCCTCTTATCCATCTTATTTGGCTTTAATACATAAATAAGTCTTCATTACAACCCTAACTTGTTAGTTATTCGCCTGTGACCTTAAATCATATCAACAGGAACGTTCTTGTGTGCACAAAGAAGAGGGACCCTGGAGCCAGAGATGGAGAAAGAGAAGATCCAAAGAAATTTTAGCTGAAACGCTTTGGTGGCTCAGTGGTTGAGAGTGTGGACACCAAGGCTGTTAGTTGAAATCCCACCAAAGCAGAACCTGTGTGGATTCCAAACCTCTATAAGGTAGTGGTGTTACTTCTCACAGTGAAGTTAGAGGAGTAGTTTTAAGAAACATTTGGCCATTTTTCATAGGCAAAACCCCTTGCGTCAAGTGGCTCTCCTCAGTTATGAGGTTTTCACCACCTATACCTGATATGCAGATCTATCTAAGGCCTTCCTCCCCATGTACTTACACTGTACCCCAGCTAGCTTCTGCCTCAGCTGGACTAGAACCCACAACCTTCTAATGCTGTAATAACATCCCTTAACAGCTGAGCCATACATGAACCAGTTTGTGGAGCTTTGCTTTTCTTCCCCTTATATTTCTTATTCCTCTACTTGGCTTTAAAATATATGCAGATATTTTATTTCTAACAGCAGGCCTTGCTAGGCTTGAACCCACAACCTTCTACAGTGTAGAAGGGTCTTCTAACAGCTGAGCCACCAGTCAGCAAGATTTGTATGGAGTGTTTTTTTCTTCCTCTTATCCATCCTATTTGTCTTTAATGCATAAATAAGTCTTTATTAGAACCCAAACTTGCTTCATGCTAAGCGAGGATTGAACCCACAGCTTTCTATAGTGTAGAAGAGCCCTCTAAACAGCTGAAGCACCAGTCAGTGAGGTTTGTGTTGCATGTTTTTTTCTTCCTCTTATCCATCTTATTTGGCTTTAATACATAAATAGGTCTTCATTACAACCCTAACTTGTTAGTTATTCGCCTATGACCTTAAATCATATCAACAGAAACTTTCTTGTGTGCACAAAGAAGAGGGACCCCGGAGCCAGAGATGGAGAAAGAGAAGATCCAAAGAAATTTTAGCTGAGACGCTTTGGTGGCTCAGTGGTTGAGGGTGTGGACACCAAGGCCGTTAGCTGAAATCCCACATAAGCAGAACCTGTGTGGAGTCCAAACCTCTATAGGGTAGTGGTGTTACTGCTCACAGTGAAGTTAGAGGAGTAGTTTTAAGAAACATTTGGCCATTTTTCATAGGCAAAATCAGCAAAACCCCTTGCTGTCAGGGGCTCTTCTCAGTCATGAGGTTTTCACCACCTATACCTGATATGCAGATCTATCTAACACCCTCCTCCACATGTACTTACACTGTAGTCCACCTAGCTTCTGCCTTTGCTGGACTAGAACCCACAATCTTCTAATGTTGGTACAACACACCTTAACAGCTGAACCACTCATGAATCAGTTTCTGGGGCTTTGCTTTTTCTTCCCCTTATATCTCTTATTCCTCTACTTGGATTTAAAATATATGCATATATTTATTTTCTGACAGCAGGCTAAGCTAGGTTTGAACCCACAACTTTCTATAGTGGAGAAAGGCCCTCTAACAGCTGAGCCACCAGTCAGTAAGGCTTGTACGGAGTGTTTTTTCTTCCTCTTATCCATCTTATTTGGCATTAATACATAAATAGGTCTTCATTACAACCCCAACTTGTTAGTTATTCGCCTATGACCTTAAATCATATCAACAGGAACTTTTTTGTGTGCACAAAGAAGAGGGACCCTGGAGCCAGAGATGGAGAAAGAGAAGATCCAAAGAAATTTTAGCTGAAATGCTTTGGTGGCTCAGTGGTTGAGGGTGTGGACACCAAGGCCGTTAGCTGAAATCCCACCAAAGCAGAACCTGTGTGGATTCCACACTTTTATAGGGTAGTGGTGTTACTGCTCACAGTGAAGTTAGAGGAGTAGTTTTAAGAAACATTTGGCCATTTTTCATAGGCAAAATCAGCAAAAACCCTTCCTGTCAAGGGCTCTTCTCAGGCATGAGGTTTTCACCACCTATACCTGATACGCAGATCTATCTAATGCCCTCCTCCCCATGTACTTACACTATACCCCAGCTAGCTTCTGCTTTAGCTGGACTAGAACCCACAACTTTCTAATGTTGGAATAACACTCCTTAACAGCTGAGCCACACATGAAACAGTTTCTGGGGTTTTGCTTTTTCTTCCCCTTATATCTCTTATTCCTCTACTTGGCTTTAAAATATGCAAATATTTTTTTTCTAACAGCAGGCTAAGCTAGGTTTGAACCCATAACCTTCTATAGTGGAGAAGAGCCCTCTAACAGTTGAGTCACCAGTCAGTGGGGCTTATATTGAATGTTTTTTCTTCCTCTTATCCATCCTATTTGTCTTTAATACATAAATACATCTTCATTAGAACACTAACTTGCTTCATGCTAAGCGAGGATTGAACCCACAGCCTTCTATAGTGGAGAAGAGCCCTCAAACAACTGAGCCACCAGTCAGTGAGATATGTATTGCATGTTTTTTCTTCCTCTTATCCATCTTATTTGGCTTTAATACATAAGTAAGTCTTCATTACAACCCTAACTTGTTAGTTATTCGCCTATGACCCTAAATCATATCAACAGGAACTTTCTTGTGTGCACAAAGACGAGGGGCCCTGGAGCCAGAGATGGAGAAAGATAAGATCCAAAGAAATTTTAGCTGTAACGCTTTGGTGGCTCAGTGGTTTAGGGTGTATATACCAAGGCTGTTAGCTGAAATCCCACCAAAGTAGAACCTGTGTGGATTCCAAACCTCTATAGGGTAGTGGTGTTACTGCTCACAGTGAAGTTAGAGGAGTAGTTTTTAGAAACATTTGGCCATTTTTCATAGGCAAAATCAGCAAAACCCCTTGCTGTTAGGGGCTTTTCTCAGTCATGAGGTTTTCACCACCTATACCTGATATGCAGATCTATCTAATGCCCTGCTCCACATGTACTTACACTGTACTCCACCTAGCTTCTGCCTTAGCTGGACTAGAACCCACAACCTTCTAATGTTGGTACAACACACCTTAACAGCTGAACCACACATGAAACAGTTTCTGAGACCTTACTTTTTCTTCCCCTTATATCTCTTATTCCTCTACTTGGCTTTAAAATATATGCAGATATTTCTTTTCTAACAACAGGCTAAGCTAGGTTTGAACCCACAACCTTCTATAGTGGAGAAAAGCCCTTTAACAGCTGAGCCACCAGTCAGTGAGGCTTGTGCTGAGTGTTTTTTCTTCCTCTTATCCATCCTATTTGTCTTTAATGCATAAATAAGTCTTTATTAGAACCCTAACTTGCTTCATGCTAAGCGAGGATAGAACCCACAGCTTTCTATAGTGGAGAAGAGCCCTCTAACAGCTGAAGCACCAGTCAGTGAGGTTTGTGTTGCATGTTTTTTCTTCCTATTATCCATCTTATTTGGCTTTAATACATAAATATGTCAGATTCGCTGAGTGGTAGGATGACCCCCCCACTGCAAATCCACCCAAACTGGTGCATGGTCCGATATCGCCATTGGGCCAATCTGCGCTTCCTCCCCAATCTGTGCAAACAGCCGTTCAGAAACCAAGACATTATCAATCCGCGCGCTGGAATCGTGGGATCTCGACTGATGGGTGAAGTCCTGCTCCAAGGGATGGAGCAGACGCCACGGGTCCACCAACCCCAGTTGGCACCGTAGTTCCTGGAGTGCTCTGGTAACCGGGATCCGCCAACTATCCCGCCCTCCTCCAGATGTGTCCAAGTCAATATCCAACACCCCATTGTAATCTCCAGCTAAAATCAGAGGAACATCTGGCAGTTGCTCAATCCTTGAGGCCAAACAGGCATATAATGATTTATCCAAAACATTTGGAGCATACAGGTTACCCAGCACCACTGGCCTCCCCTCTAAGTTACCATGTAACAAGATGTATCTACCCTTAGGATCTACATATTGCTGCTCGAGGTCAAAGCGCAATCTTTTGTTAATCAGTAGGACCACTCCACCTTTTTTCCCAAGCGCCGGGGCACCCCAACTTTGCCCCACCCAATCTCTCTGCAGTTTCGCATGTTCTTCAGCAGTCTGGTGGGTTTCCTGCAGGATGGCAATATCGCACTGCAATCTGGCCAAAGCCTGTAGCACCTTGTACCGTTTAACAGGGTTACCTACCCCACACACATTCCAAGAAACGACTTTCAGCTGAAAGCGTAATAGCCCACAGCAAGTAAGCCGATATTCCAGATCTTTCCTGAATGAACCCCCCCCAGCCTGGGGTCCACCCTTAGTCACTATCAGCATCTCAACCTCCCCAACCCATTTGGTCCAGTGGTCCCATCCCACCCGCAACCCCACCCTCCCTCCAATCCCTCCCATATCTCTCTCTTCTCCCCAACCTAATCCCCCCCAGTCCATGAAACTATCTCCCTTTCCCCCCTCCCCAATCCACTATTCAAACCCTTATGGCTCTCTCCACCTACCCACTCCAAGAAAGCCCCACCGAGGCCCTTCTGAGTGCAACCGACCCGCCCCCCCCCCCCACCCACAAGAATCGGTGCTTTATCCCGCAATCTAGCCCGGGGTCCTACCGCCTATGCCTATCGTTGTACTCTACATTCTCCCCAATTAACTCCAATCCCATAAGGCCCAAATCCTCGCCGGCCTCCACTCATACAAGACATACCTATGGGGCGTAACCCAACCCCATCTGCCACCATTCCCCGCAGTAGTTCAACATCCCTGTGTAAAATGCTGTGCCCCACGACTATGGAAAGGTATAGCCCCATCCATGACACACCCGCCACTAAACAATGCCTTAACATTCTTTAACTCACACCCCTACGTCACGGAGGCACATAGTTACCCTTGTTACTATTTAATTCAGTAAAAAAAAAAAAAAAAAACACCCCACACAGAACAAGAGTCAAAAATAACAAGTTTACCTCCTGGGTTCACAACCGGGAATATTATCTGGTGACATCTTCATTCCCCCAGCCACTCTGAGGCATCAGGGGTGCCCGCTTAAGGAACAGGCCCCAGAATCTTCCTCGAGACCCTGTGGGTCGGAGATGCACCGTGCCCTCACCCCTCACCCCTCACCCCTCACCCCTCTTCCCACACACCCCCCCCCCACCTAGTTCACACCCATATGCTCTCCAAACTTCTTCCCCAAAGTGTGTGGGGGGGGGGGAACATCAGGAGACCGTGTGTACCCAGGAGGCATCGCAAGTTGATATCCGTATGTGCCGATCACCCCCCCCCCCCAAGAATATAAATAACAACAGCAAAAGAAGAAATCTTAGGCTTCCCCCTGGCCCCAACTAGTGGGGAGCGGGGGAGGAGTCACAAGCAGGCAGCGCAGCAAAAACAAGGCACAGATATCGTCACACTGAAGGATCCTCTCCCCCAGATTAGCTAAGACCATCTGGGCGGAGTTACCTCGGCTTCGGGTCCTCCTCGCCCATTCTGATATGTCTCAGCATGTCTTAAACACTCCCTCTGCCTGCATTACCTGCCCACGCTCCTCTGGCCCGACTGCCCCCAGCAAGGGAGGGGACTGCTGCCGAGCATCTTAAGCACCGCTATATAAAGGAACAGGGATCAAAACATGGCCGTTAAAACTGGCTCAACCATTCTAAATGCCTACAAGTAAAGGCCAAGGGGACCACAACCAAATATATAAAAAAATTGTCCAAGAGGTGCCATTGTTTGGAGGCCCCCTCTCACCCGCACTTAACCATACAAATGAAAAATTCAATGCAGATTTCAAAAAAAAAAAAAAAAGGAAAGGAAAAAGAGAGAAAAAAAAAGAAAAAAAAGGGGAGGGGGGGGGGGGGAGAGAGAAAGAAACAAACCTCCACCGAGGCTCAGAAGGCAGCAATAGTAACAAGTGTTGCTAATGAGGCTTATACAACTGGAAACAATATTAGAGTTCAGCACGTGGCAAGTTTGTAGCGAATGGAAGAGCTCAAGGGACACAAAGTAACTTGGTTACAATGTCCCTGCTTCAAACACACATTGTGTCTTTTGCCCGCTACTACACCATTTTGCCACAGGGAGCACAAATATCACAAACCAATCAGCCTCGTTGAAATTCACGATGGAGACGCTGAGACTGCCCTCTCTCGGACAAGGAGTTGGTTCACGTAGCCTTCAGCCTCCGCAGCCGTTGCAAAAGTCCGGTGAGCCCCTTCATGCATCACGTGCAGTTTGGCTGGATATTGAACAGAGAAGCGAATGCCTGCGCCGATGAGCTTCTCACATATGGGGGCATATTCCCGACGCTTCCGACTCAGCGCTGCAGAGTAGTCCTGTGCAACGCGAATTTTACAATTATTGTAGATGACTTCATCCTTTTGTCGAGCGGCTCGTAGAATCATTTCTTTCTGTGGAAAGTAGAGAAATTTTGCAAGAACGATTCTGGGGCGGACATCTCGTGCCTGTTTGGCGCCTACTCGGTGCACTCTCTCAATTCTCAGCTTGTCACCCAGCTCCTCCTCCCCCAATATTTGCGCCGTTAGTGCTTCCAAATAACTGTTCAACTGCTTGTCCAAAACAGTCTCTGGGATCCCCATAAATCGAAGGTTATTTCTCCTTGACCGGTTTTCTAAGTCGTCAATTTTTGCCTCCTGCAAGCCAAGTTGGGTCTTTAGACCTGCCACCTCTGATACCACCACCTCCACCTTTTCCTCAGTCTGGCCCAGTCGATCCTCAGCCTAGCGGAGTCTGTTCCCCAGGGTGTCCACTGAGGAGTGCAGCCCATCCATTTTTTCGTGCAGGGCTTTGAATTGAGGCAACAGGGCCACTACCATGGCTGCCGACATCTCCTCCAGAGAAGCGGGGGATCTAGGTGAGTTTGGCGACGGGATTGACTCCGCCATCTTGCTCGTGCCGGCCACTCGCTCTCGGTCTCGCCTCGTCATTTTACCAGCAGTCGCCATGCTGTTCATCAGCAAAAGCCACACTATGGGAAGCTGCAAACCCTCCAACACACCTTAGGCACACTCCTGTCTGGTTTCTTGCGGTTTTACATGGTACTAATATGCCAGCCTGGGTTGGGGGTATCGGAGCACACTCAAGATGCGACCACTACCTCAGTCGCATCACGTGACCTCATGCAGATATTTTTTTTCTAACAGCAGGCTAAGCTAGGTTTGAAACCACAGCCTTCTATAATGTAGAAGGGCCCTCTAACAGCTGAGCCACCAGTCAGTGAGGCCTGTACTGAGTGTTTTTTCTTCCTCTTATCCATCCTATTTGTCTTTAATACATAAATAAGTCTTCAATAGAACTCTAACTTGCTTTATGCTAAGTGAGGATTGAACCCACAGCCTTCTATAGTGGGGAAGAGCCCTCTAACAGCTGAGCCACCAGTCAGTGAGGCTTGGGTTGTATATTTTTTCTTCCTCTTATCCATCTTATTTGGCTTTAATACATAAATAAGTCTTCATTACAACCCTAACTTGTTAGTTATTCGCCTGTGACCTTAAATCATATCAACAGGAACTTTCTTGTGTGCACAAAGAAGAGGGGCCCTGGAGCCAGAGATGGAGAAAAAGAAGATCCAAAGAAATTTTAGCTGAAACGCTTTGGTGGCACAGTGGTTGAGAGTGTGGACACCAAGACTGTTAGCTGAAATCCCACCAAAGCAGAACCTGTGTGGATTCCAAACCTTTATAGGGTAGTGGTGTTACTGCTCACAGTGAAGTTAGAGGAGTAGTTTTAAGAAACATTTGGCCATTTTTCATAGGCAAAATCAGCAAAACCCCTTGCTGTCAGGGGCTCTCCTCAGTCATGACGTTTTCACCACCTATACCTGATATGCAGATCTATCTTACGCCCTCCTCCCCCTGCACTTACACTGTACCCCAGCTAGCTTCTGCCTTAGCTGGACTAGAACCCACAACCTTCTAATGTTGATACAACACACCTTAAAAGCTGAACCACACATGAAACAGTTTCTGGGACTTTGCTTTTTCTTCCCCTTATATCTCTTATTCCTCTACTTGGCTTTAAAATATGTGCAGATATTTCTTTTCTAACAGCAGGCTAAGCTAGGTTTGAACCCACAACCTTCTATAGTGGAGAAGGACCCTCTAACAGCTGAGCCACCAGTCAGTGAGGCTTGTGTTGCATGTCTTTTCTTCCTCTTATCCATCTTATTTGGCTTTAATACATAAATAAGTCTTCATTAGAACCCCAACTTGTTAGTTATTCGCCTATGACCTTAAATCATATCAACAGGAGTTTTCTTGTGTGCACAAAGAAGAGGGACCCTGGAGCCAGAGATGGAGAAAGAGAAGATCCAAAGTTATTTTAGCTGAAACGCTCTGGTGACTCAGTGGTTGAGAGTGTCGACACCAAGGCCGTTAGTTGAAATCCCACCAAAGCAGAACCTGTGTGGATTCCAAACCTATATAGGGTAGTGGGGTTACTGCTCACAGTGAAGTTAGAGGAGTAGTTTTAAGAAACATTTGGCCATTTTTCATAGGCAAAATCAACAAAACCCCTTGCTGCAAATGACTCTCCTCAGTTATGAAGTTTTCACCACCTATACCTGATATGCAGATCTATCTAACACCCTCCTCCCCATGTACTTACACTGTACCCCAGCTAGCTTCTGCCTCAGCTGGACTAGAACCCACAACCTTCTAATGTTGGAATAACACTCCTTAACAGCTGAGCCACACATGAACCAGTTTGTGGGACTTTGCTTTTTCTTCCCCTTATATCTCTTATTCCTCTACTTGGCTTTAAAATATATGCAAATATGTTTTTTTCTAACAGCAGGCTAAGCTAGGCTTGAACCCACAACCTTCTACAGTGTAGAAGAGCCCTCTAACAGCTGAGCCCCAGTCAGTGAGGCTTGTACTAGGTGTTTTTTCTTCCTCTTATCCATCCTATTTGTCTTTAATACATAAATAAGTCTTCATTAGAACCCTAACTTGCTTCATGCTAAGCGAGGATTAAACCCACAGCCTTCTATAGTGGAGAAAAGCCCTCTAACAGCTGAGCCTCCAGACAGTGAGGCTTGTGTTGTATCTTTTTTCTTCCTCTTATCCATCTTATTTGGCTTTAATACATAAATAAGTCTTCATTACAACCCTAACTTGTTAGTTATTCACTTATGACTTTAATCATATCAACAGGAACTTTCTTGTGTGCCAAAGACGAGGGGCCCTGGAGCCAGAGATGGAGAAAGAGAAGATCCAAAGAAATTTTAGCTGAAACGCTTTGGTGGCTCAGTGGTTGAGAGTGTGGACACCAAGGCCGTTAGTTAATATCCCACCAAAGCAGAACCTGTGTGGATTCCAAACCTCTATAGGGTAGTGGTGTTACTGCTCACAGTGAAGTTAGAGGAGTAGTTTTAAGAAACATTTGGCCATTTTTCATAGGCAAAATCAGCAAAACCCCTTGCTGTCAGGGGCTCTTCTCAGTCATGAGGTTTTCACCACCTATACCTGATATGCAGATCTATCTAACGCCCTTCTCCCCATGTACTTACCCTGTACACCACCTAGCTTCTGCCTTAGCTGGACTAGAACCCACAACCTTCTAATGTTGGTATAACACTCTTTCATAGCTGAGCCATACAAGAACCAGTTTCTGGAGCTTGGCTTTTTCTTTCCCTTATATCTATTATTCCTCTACTTGGCTTTAAAATATACACAGATATTTTTTTTCTAACAGCAGGCTAAGCTAGGTTTGAACCCACAACTTTCATATAGTGGAGAAGGACCCCCTAACAGCTGAGTCACCAGTCAGTGAGGCTTGTATTTAATGTTTTTCTTCCTCTTATCCCTCCTATTTGTCTTTAATGCATAAATATGTCTTCATTAGAACCCTAACTTGCTTCAAGCTAAGCAAGGATTGAACCCACAGCCTTACTATAGTGGAGAAGAACTCTCTAACAGCTGAGCCACCAGTCAGTGAGGCTTACCTTGCATGTTTTTTCTTCCTCTTATCCATCTTATTTGGCTTTAATACATAAATAAGTCTTCATTACAACCCTAACTTGTTAGTTATTTGCCTGTGACCTTAAATCATATCAACAGGAACTTTCTTGTGTGCACAAAGAAGAGGGACCCTGGAGCCAGAGATGGAGAAAGAGAAGATCCAAAGTAATTTTAGCTGAAACGCTTTGGTGGCTCAGTGGTTGAGAGTGTGGACACCAAGACTGTTAGCTGAAATCCCACCAAAGCAGAACCTGTGTGGATTCCAAACCTATATAGGGTAGTGGTGTTACTTCTTACAGTGAAGTTAGAGGAGTAGTTTTAAGAAACATTTGGCCATTTTTCATAGGCAAAATCAACAAAACCCCTTGCTGCAAATGACTCTCCTCAGTTATGAAGTTTTCACCACCTATACCTGATATGCAGATCTATCTAACACCCTCCTCCCCATGTACTTACACTGTACCCCAGCTAGCTTCTGCCTTAGCTGGACTAGAACCCACAACCTTCTAATGTTGGAATAACACCCCTTAACAGCTGAGCCACACATGAACCAGTTTGTGGGACTTTGCTTTTTCTTCCCCTTATATCTCTTATTCCTCTACTTGGCTTTAAAATATATGCAAATATGTTTTTTTCTAACAGCAGGCTAAGCTAGGCTTGAACCCACAACCTTCTACAGTGTAGAAGAGCCCTCTAACAGCTGAGCCCCAGTCAGTGAGGCTTGTACTAGGTGTTTTTTCTTCCTCTTATCCATCCTATTTGTCTTTAATACATAAATAAGTCTTCATTAGAACCCTAACTTGCTTCATGCTAAGCGAGGATTAAACCCACAGCCTTCTATAGTGGAGAAAAGCCCTCTAACAGCTGAGCCTCCAGACAGTGAGGCTTGTGTTGTATCTTTTTTCTTCCTCTTATCCATCTTATTTGGCTTTAATACATAAATAAGTCTTCATTACAACCCTAACTTGTTAGTTATTCACTTATGACTTTAATCATATCAACAGGAACTTTCTTGTGTGCCAAAGACGAGGGGCCCTGGAGCCAGAGATGGAGAAAGAGAAGATCCAAAGAAATTTTAGCTGAAACGCTTTGGTGGCTCAGTGGTTGAGAGTGTGGACACCAAGGCCGTTAGTTAATATCCCACCAAAGCAGAACCTGTGTGGATTCCAAACCTCTATAGCAGGGGTCTCAAACACGCGGCCCGCGAGACAACTTTGTGCGGCCCGCGAAAGAGAAAAACAAAAAACCCCCAAAACCCTGACTTCTGCCGTTGCCGCCGTGGCAGCGGCAGAATCAATTGTCAAATAAAAAAAAAAAGACTTCTGCTGCTCAAGCAGCAATATCACCTGTCCTGCGGCCCCTTCCCCTGTGCCCGGAGATCCGAATCTGCTCATCAGCGGCGTGCTTTTCAAGCCGCGAAGAGTATTCCCCTCTCGCGGTGTTTCAAGCCGCGCGAGAGGGGAATACTCTTCGCGGCTTGAAAAGCACGCCGCTGATGAGCAGATTCGGATCTCCGGGCACAGGGGAAGGGGCCGCAGGACAGGTGATATTGCTGCTTGAGCAGCAGAAGTCTTTTTTTTTTTAAAATTTGACAATTGATTCTGCCGCTGCCACGGCGGCAACGGCAGAAGTCAGGGTTTTGGGTTTTTTTTGTTTTCCTCTGTCGGGGGGGGGGGGGGGGTAATGACTGGAAATGGGCAGATGGGGGGGGGGGTTTTAGGGGAAATGGGCAATTGGGGGTTAGGACTGGAAGTGGGCTATTGGCAGGGGGGGGTTATGACTGGTAATGGGCTGGGGGGTTATAACTGGTAATGGGCTATAGTGGGGGCTGGGACTGGAAATGGGCAGATGGGGGTTAGGACTGGAAGTGGGCTATTGGCAGGGGGGGGTTATGACTGGTAATGGGCTATGGTGGGGGCTAGGACTGGAAATGGGCAGATGGGGGTTAGGACTGGAAGTGGGCTATTGGCAGGGGGGGTTATGACTGGTCATGGGCTATGGGGGGGGCTAGGACTGGAAATGGGCAGATGGTGGTTAGGACTGGAAGTGGGCTATTGGCAGGGGGGGGGTTATGACTGGTCATGGGCTATGGTGGGGGCTAGGACTGGAAATGGGCAGATGGGGGTTAGGACTGGAAGTGGGCTATTGGCAGGGGGGGTTATGACTGGTCATGGGCTATGGTGGGGGCTAGGACTGAAAATGGGGTGATGGGGGTTAGGACTGGAGGTGGGCTGATTGGGGGGTTAGGACTGGTAATGGCCTATGAGGGGAGGTAAGACTGAAAATGGGGTGATGGGGGATACGACTGCAAGTGGGCTATGGGGGGGACTAGGACTGGTAATGGGCTATGGGGGGGGTAAGACTGAAAATGGGGTGATGGGGGGGTAAGACTGGAAGTGCGCTATGGGGAGGTGAGGACTGGTAATGGGCTATGGGGGGTCTAGGACTGGTAATGGGCTGGGGGGGTTGCTAGGACTGGAAATGGGCTGAGTGGAAGGGGGGCTTGAACTGCAAATGGCTGATGGGGAGGGGGCTTGGAATGGAAATGGACTGTGAGGGGAGGGAGCTAGGATTGGAAATGGGCTGATGGGGGCTAGGATTGGAAATGGGCTGATGGTGAGGCTAGGATAGGACTGGAAATGGACTGATGCAGGGACTAGAAAGGAGCAGATGCTGGGTGGGGCTGGAACTAGAAGGGAGCTGATGTTGGGGGAGGATTAGAATGGGATGGAGCTGGGAAAGTGAAATGGAGAGGGGAAAAATATTTTGTCTGGAAGAGAAGACAAATCTACAATTGGCCAGGTATTGGGAGAGCAAGTGGGGATTGAGGATGGAGGGGTAAAATTTGAGTGGATGAAATAGGAATGAGGAAAGAGCAAAAGGAGAAAGATTAGTATGTTAAAGCAGATGTAGGGAGAGAGAATGGAAAAAAACTAGAAGAGAGAAGAAAGGACAAATGGACAGCAGACGATGGAGATAGCAGAAGACACGAAGAAACCAGAAGTGGCTGGAGCAATTGCAAAAAATGCACAAAAGGTAGAAAAATATCTCTTTATTTTGAATTTATTAACTGGAATATGTCAGCTCTGGGAAATGTGCATCATTAATGTTTGCGCTTTGTTTAGTACAATAGGAAATTAATTTATAGTTTTATTTCTACAGTGTTGTTGTACATTCCAAGTTTGGCTTTTGGGGTTCCCAGTTTAATTATTGTCTTCCTATTTCTGAATCTTTTAGTCTTTCTTTATCCATACTCATTAAGAGGCATGTTTACTAAAAGTTAGTGTATGGTAACATTATGCAAATATTTATGCAAATGAGGCCCCTTATGCAAATGAGGCCCCACGTCTTATGCGGCCCCCGGGTTACTTTACAAGTCCTCATTTGGCCCTCAAAGCAATTTGAGTTTGAGACCCCTGCTCTATAGGGTAGTGGTGTTACTGCTCACAGTGAAGTTAGAGGAGTAGTTTTAAGAAACATTTGGCCATTTTTCATAGGCAAAATCAGCAAAACCCCTTGCTGTCAGGGGCTCTTCTCAGTCATGAGGTTTTCACCACCTATACCTGATATGCAGATCTATCTAACGCCCTTCTCCCCATGTACTTACCCTGTACACCACCTAGCTTCTGCCTTAGCTGGACTAGAACCCACAACCTTCTAATGTTGGTATAACACTCTTTCATAGCTGAGCCATACAAGAACCAGTTTCTGGAGCTTGGCTTTTTCTTTCCCTTATATCTATTATTCCTCTACTTGGCTTTAAAATATACACAGATATTTTTTTTCTAACAGCAGGCTAAGCTAGGTTTGAACCCACAACTTTCATATAGTGGAGAAGGACCCCCTAACAGCTGAGTCACCAGTCAGTGAGGCTTGTATTTAATGTTTTTCTTCCTCTTATCCATCCTATTTGTCTTTAATGCATAAATATGTCTTCATTAGAACCCTAACTTGCTTCAAGCTAAGCAAGGATTGAACCCACAGCCTTACTATAGTGGAGAAGAACTCTCTAACAGCTGAGCCACCAGTCAGTGAGGCTTACCTTGCATGTTTTTTCTTCCTCTTATCCATCTTATTTGGCTTTAATACATAAATAAGTCTTCATTACAACCCTAACTTGTTAGTTATTTGCCTGTGACCTTAAATCATATCAACAGGAACTTTCTTGTGTGCACAAAGAAGAGGGACCCTGGAGCCAGAGATGGAGAAAGAGAAGATCCAAAGTAATTTTAGCTGAAACGCTTTGGTGGCTCAGTGGTTGAGGGTGTGGACACCAAGGCCGTTAGTTGAAATCCCACCAAAGCAGAACCTGTGTGTATTCCACACCTCTATAGGGTAGTGGTGTTACTGCTCACAGTGAAGTTAGAGGAGTAGTTTTAAGAAACATTTGGCCATTTCTCATAGGCAAAAACAGCAAAACCCCTTGCTGTAAGGGGCTCTCCTCACTCATGAGGTTGTCACTATCTATACCTGATATGCAGATCTATATAATGCCTTTCTCCCCATGTACTTAAACTGTACCCCAACTAGCTTCTACCTTAGCTGGATTAGAACCCACAACCTTCTATTGTTAGTATAACACCCCATAACAGCTGAACCACACATGAACCAGTTTCTGGGGCTTTGCTTTTTCTTCCCCTTATATCTCTTATTCCTCTACTTGGCTTTAAAATATATGCAGATATTTTTTTTCTAACAGCAGGATAAGCTAGGTTTGAACCCACAGCCTTCTATAGTGTAGAAGTGCCCTCTAACAGCTGAGCCACCAGTCAGTTAGGCTTGTTTTGGGTGTTTTTTATTCCTCTTATCCATCCTATTTGTCTTTAATAAATAAATAAGTCTTCATTAGAACCCTAACTTGCTTCATGCTAAGGGAGGATTAAACCCACAGCCTTCTATAGTGGGGAAGAGCCCTCTAACAGCTGAGCCACCAGTCAGTGAGGCTTGTGTTGTATTTTTTTCTTCCTCTTATCCATCTTATTTGGCTTTAATACATAAATAAGTCTTCATTACAACCCTAACTTGTTAGTTATTCGCCTGTGACCTTAAATCATATCAACAGGAACGTTCTTGTGTGCACAAAGAAGAGGGACCCTGGAGCCAGAGATGGAGAAAGAGAAGATCCAAAGAAATTTTAGCTGAAACGCTTTGGTGGCTCAGTGGTTGAGAGTGTGGACACCAAGGCTGTTAGTTGAAATCCCACCAAAGCAGAACCTGTGTGGATTCCAAACCTCTATAAGGTAGTGGTGTTACTTCTCACAGTGAAGTTAGAGGAGTAGTTTTAAGAAACATTTGGCCATTTTTCATAGGCAAAACCCCTTGCGTCAAGTGGCTCTCCTCAGTTATGAGGTTTTCACCACCTATACCTGATATGCAGATCTATCTAAGGCCTTCCTCCCCATGTACTTACACTGTACCCCAGCTAGCTTCTGCCTCAGCTGGACTAGAACCCACAACCTTCTAATGCTGGAATAACATCCCTTAACAGCTGAGCCATACATGAACCAGTTTGTGGAGCTTTGCTTTTCTTCCCCTTATATTTCTTATTCCTCTACTTGGCTTTAAAATATATGCAGATATTTTATTTCTAACAGCAGGCCTTGCTAGGCTTGAACCCACAACCTTCTACAGTGTAGAAGGGTCTTCTAACAGCTGAGCCACCAGTCAGCAAGATTTGTATGGAGTGTTTCTTTCTTCCTCTTATCCATCCTATTTGTCTTTAATGCATAAATAAGTCTTTATTAGAACCCAAACTTGCTTCATGCTAAGCGAGGATTGAACCCACAGCTTTCTATAGTGTAGAAGAGCCCTCTAAACAGCTGAAGCACCAGTCAGTGAGGTTTGTGTTGCATGTTTTTTCTTCCTCTTATCCATCTTATTTGGCATTAATACATAAATAGGTCTTCATTACAACCCCAACTTGTTAGTTATTCGCCTATGACCTTAAATCATATCAACAGGAACTTTTTTGTGTGCACAAAGAAGAGGGACCCTGGAGCCAGAGATGGAGAAAGAGAAGATCCAAAGAAATTTTAGCTGAAACGCTTTGGTGGCTCAGTGGTTGAGGGTGTGGACACCAAGGCCATTAGCTGAAATCCCACCAAAGCAGAACCTGTGTGGATTCCACACCTTTATAGGGTAGTGGTGTTACTGCTCACAGTGAAGTTAGAGGAGTAGTTTTAAGAAACATTTGGCCATTTTTCATAGGCAAAATCAGCAAAAACCCTTCCTGTCAAGGGCTCTTCTCAGTCATGAGGTTTTCACCACCTATACCTGATATGCAGATCTATCTAACACCCTCCTCCACATGTACTTACACTATACCCCAGCTAGCTTCTGCCTTAGCTGGACTAGAACCCACAACTTTCTAATGTTGGAATAACACTCCTTAACAGCTGAGCCACACATGAAACAGTTTCTGGGGTTTTGCTTTTTCTTCCCCTTATATCTCTTATTCCTCTACTTGGCTTTAAAATATATGCAAATATTTTTTTTTTCTAACAGCAGGCTAAGCTAGGTTTGAACCCATAACCTTCTATAGTGGAGAAGAGCCCTCTAACAGTTGAGTCACCAGTCAGTGGGGCTTATATTGAATGTTTTTTCTTCCTCTTATCCATCCTATTTGTCTTTAATGCATAAATAAGTCTTTATTAGAACCCTAACTTGCTTCATGCTAAGCGAGGATAGAACCCACAGCTTTCTATAGTGGAGAAGAGCCCTCTAACAGCTGAAGCACCAGTCAGTGAGGTTTGTGTTGCATGTTTTTTCTTCCTCTTATCCATCTTATTTGGCTTTAATACATAAATATGTCAGATTCGCTGCGAGGTAGGAAGACCCCCCCACTGCAAATCCACCCAAACTGGTGCATGGTCCGATATCGCCATTGGGCCAATCTGCGCTTCCCCAATCTGTGCAAACAGCCGTTCAGAAACCAAGACATTATCAATCCGCGCGCTGGAATCGTGGGATCTCGACTGATGGGTGAAGTCCTGCTCCAAGGGATGGAGCAGACGCCACGGGTCCACCAACCCCAGTTGGCACCGTAGTTCCTGGAGTGCTCTGGTAACCGGGATCCGCCAACTATCCCGCCCTCCTCCAGATGTGTCCAAGTCAATATCCAACACCCCATTGTAATCTCCAGCTAAAATCAGAGGAACATCTGGCAGTTGCTCAATCCTTGAGGCCAAACAGGCATATAATGATTTATCCAAAACATTTGGAGCATACAGGTTACCCAGCACCACTGGCCTCCCCTCTAAGTTACCATGTAACAAGATGTATCTACCCTTAGGATCTACATATTGCTGCTCGAGGTCAAAGCGCAATCTTTTGTTAATCAGTAGGACCACTCCACCTTTTTTCCCAAGCGCCGGGGCACCCCAACTTTGCCCCACCCAATCTCTCTGCAGTTTCGCATGTTCTTCAGCAGTCTGGTGGGTTTCCTGCAGGATGGCAATATCGCACTGCAATCTGGCCAAAGCCTGTAGCACCTTGTACCAGGGCCGGATTTACCTATACGCCAACTACGCCGTGGCGTAGGGCCCACAGCTGGCAAGGGCCCACAAAAATTGAACAAACGCTTTATTACCGGCCCTGGTAGTCTCTCAGTTTCTATCCAGCCCCATCGTTCTCTCACAGCTAACGCTCACAGAACCCATTCCATTGGCTCGTTGACTCTTCAGGATCCCGCCCCCCTCTTTCCCCCTAGCTCTTCCTTCCCGCCCCTCCGTCCTGCTAAGTGATTGGCTGTATGTCGCCATCAATAATCTGCAGAGCAGTTCGGACTGGCTGACCAATGCCTGCCAGTCACCTGGGTTCGGCCCAGTGAAAGAGGGGAGGAGATTTTGTCGCACCTGGTGGTGGACACGCAAGAGCCATGCGAAGAGTGGAGGGCTTGTCGTGGTGCGGCTGAGCTGAGCGCCTTGCCCGGACGGTGAGTGGGTATCGCAAAGCGACTAAGGGGTAGGAGAGTGAGGACAGCAGGAATGGGGGGTGGGGGGACGAACGGAGCCCGTGTTTCCTGCTCAGGTGGAGGGGAGCGGAAGGTGGAATGGAGAAAGTTTGGCCCATTTTCCAACTCGATGTGTCTTTTGAGCAGTTTGTCCTACATGCAACCAGGAAGTGGGCATCTGGCGGTGTGATGGGGCAGAAGCAAACAGCCCCACAGTGCAAAAGTTGTAAGGTAAGCACTGTGGGGCTGTTTGTAGCCATTGCCGCCCGTGAAGAGCCCGGAGAGGGGCGGCAGTGAGCACTGCAGGGGTTGCGCAAGGGATGAGGGCCTAGGGCGTCTCATTTCCTTGCGCCGGCTCTGCATGTAGAGTGCTGAGGTCTGTGAGCACACTAATACGCAGGGTCCTATGCTGAATACCACTGCTGTTGTCACCACTTGCGGCTATCAGGTTTTCGATATGGGGAAGGAGGAAGAAATGGACAGGAGAAGGGAATGAAGTGGAGGTCTAATATTTTATTTCATCATCATCTGGGGTCACGTGAATTTTTAAGTGTTATGATGGGACCATGTTGGATAAACGTTTGGAAAGCACTGATCCACGTGATATTAACATCTCGTGTCCACTGCTGGTATTATAGCTTCTCACATTTCCCAGACAGACACAAGAGCATTATTATATCCTAATAGATCGGTCCTTTATAGATTTGTTGGAAGTACTGGACAGTAGTTCCAGTGAAAGGTGTCTATGGTGATGGCAGTTGTTTTTCATAGTTTCACTTATTACTAAAAGGTGACGAGAGATATGGGAAGATGGAGGAGAAGTTGTCCATGCATGTATTGGCAGCAGTTGAACCACATCGCAGCCAGAAGCAGAGGTCTGAGACCATGGAGATGACGGAAATGGTGAAAGTTGCAAGGCTGGAGACACGTGCCATTGTGCCCTGTGTCAGCAAGCTCCATCAGCGGCATGGGACACACTCATAATGTGAATGGTCACAAGGCCGTAACTGTAAAGGTACCATGGACAGACAACTGGAGATTGAGATGGCGAAGGGAACTGGTTTCACTTGTAATAATGGTGAGAGAGAAAGGAAAGAGGAGTGAAGGATGAGAGAAAATGAAAAGGTTTAAGGAGAGGAAGAGTAAGCGGAGGAAAGGGCAAGAGGGTGATGGGAAAAAGTGGGGAAGAAGAACAAGAGGTAAGAAAAAAGAGATGGGGAGGGGAGGTGAGAGGAGATGTGGAAGGGGCAAGAGGTAAGGGGGTGGCAGAGGGAAAAGGCTGTTTCATTTGATTGCAAATGTTTTGCATGTTTCAGGTAGGTTATCTATATATATTTTCTAAGACTGCTTCATACTGCTTGCATGTTAATGATGATTTTTAATGATCTCCGTGAGGCACAGAAGTGTGTAGGAAGTTCTCTGTTAGTGTTATCGTTTGCAGAGCTGGCCTCATTTTGGACAGAAACTCTTAATTTTGTTACAACGGGAAAAAAATGAAACCATCCGGGACTTTAGCAGAAGACACGAAGAAACCAGAAGAAAGTGGCTGGAGCAATTGCAGCTGGAAAAAATGCACAAAAGGTAGAAAAATAGCTCTTTATTTTGAATTTATTAATTGGAATATGTCAGCTCTGGTAAATGTGCATCATTAACTCTGTGCTTTGTTTAGTACAAGAGCAAATTAATGTATAGTTTTATTTCTACAGTGTTGTACATTCCAAGTTTGGCTTTTGGGATTCCCAGTTTAATTATTGTCTTCCTGTTTCTAAATTGTGATTACTTGTTTGGTGATGGTCTATGTTCTGCATGTGTAACTGAGCTGAGGTGTTCTGTTTATATAATTCCTATTTGACATTGCCACTTGTTCTCTTTCCCCAGTAGGTCATGTATTGTTGTTCTCTGAAATGTATTGGTTTAATATTTGCAGTGTTGCCTTTTGATAGGTAGGGTATGGTGCTTTGTGAGTCCTGGTAATGCTGTCAGGATACGGCGGGTTTGCTATGGGTTCTAAATGGTCAGTGTTTGTAGTAGTTCCTAATGTGTCTGGCAGTTGGCACTGGATTATAGTAATGTAGAAATCTTTTAGTCTTTCTTTATCCATACACTCATTAAGAGGCACGTTTACTAAAAGTTAGTATATGGTAACATTATGCAAATATTTATGCAAATGAGGCCCCTTATGCAAATGAGGCCCCGCACCCCCCTTGGGCCGCCCCTGCTGGGGGCCCTCAATTTTTGTTGGCGTAGGGCCTCACTCAAGGTAAATCCGGCCCTGCCTTGTACCGTTTAACAGGGTTACCTACCCCACACACATTCCAAGAAACGACTTTCAGCTGAAAGCGTAATAGCCCACAGCAAGTAAGCCGATATTCCAGATCTTTCCTGAATGAACCCCCCCCAGCCTGGGGTCCACCCTTAGTCACTATCAGCATCTCAACCTCCCCAACCCATTTGGTCCAGTGGTCCCATCCCACCCGCAACCCCACCCTCCCTCCAATCCCTCCCATATCTCTCTCTTCTCCCCAACCTAATCCCCCCCAGTCCATGAAACTATCTCCCTTTCCCCCCTCCCCAATCCACTATTCAAACCCTTATGGCTCTCTCCACCTACCCACTCCAAGAAAGCCCCACCGAGGCCCTTCTGAGTGCAACCGACCCCCCCCCCCCACCCACAAGAATCGGTGCTTTATCCCGCAATCTAGCCCGGGGTCCTACCGCCTATGCCTATCGTTGTACTCTACATTCTCCCCAATTAACTCCAATCCCATAAGGCCCAAATCCTCGCCGGCCTCCACTCATACAAGACATACCTATGGGGCGTAACCCAACCCCATCTGCCACCATTCCCCGCAGTAGTTCAACATCCCTGTGTAAAATGCTGTGCCCCACGACTATGGAAAGGTATAGCCCCATCCATGACACACCCGCCACTAAACAATGCCTTAACATTCTTTAACTCACACCCCTACGTCACGGAGGCACATAGTTACCCTTGTTACTATTTAATTCAGTAAAAAAAAAAACACCCCACACAGAACAAGAGTCAAAAATAACAAGTTTACCTCCTGGGTTCACAACCGGGAATATTATCTGGTGACATCTTCATTCCCCCAGCCACTCTGAGGCATCAGGGGTGCCCGCTTAAGGAACAGGCCCCAGAATCTTCCTCGAGACCCTGTGGGTCGGAGATGCACCGTGCCCTCACCCCTCACCCCTCTTCCCACACCCCCCCCCCCGCCTAGTTCACACCCATATGCTCTCCAAACTTCTTCCCCAAAGTGTGTGTGTGGGGGCGGGGGGGAACATCAGGAGACCGTGTGTACCCAGGAGGCATCGCAAGTTGGTATCCGTATGTGCCGATCACCCCCCCCCCCCCAAGAATATAAATAACAACAGCAAAAGAAGAAATCTTAGGCTTCCCCCTGGCCCCAACTAGTGGGGAGCGGGGGAGGAGTCACAAGCAGGCAGCGCAGCAAAAACAAGGCACAGATATCGTCACACTGAAGGATCCTCTCCCCCAGATTAGCTAAGACCATCTGGGCGGAGTTACCTCGGCTTCGGGTCCTCCTCGCCCATTCTGATATGTCTCAGCATGTCTTAAACACTCCCTCTGCCTGCATTACCTGCCCACGCTCCTCTGGCCCGACTGCCCCCAGCAAGGGAGGGGACTGCTGCCGAGCATCTTAAGCACCGCTATATAAAGGAACAGGGATCAAAACATGGCCGTTAAAACTGGCTCAACCATTCTAAATGCCTACAAGTAAAGGCCAAGGGGACCACAAACCAAATATATAAAAAAATTGTCCAAGAGGTGCCATTGTTTGGAGGCCCCCTCTCACCCGCACTTAACCATACAAATGAAAAATTCAATGCAGATTTCAAAAAAAAAAAAAAAAAGGAAAGGAAAAAGAGAGAAAAATAAAAGAAAAAAAAGGGGAGGGGGGGGGGAGAGAGAAAGAAACAAACCTCCACCGAGGCTCAGAAGGCAGCAATAGTAACAAGTGTTGCTAATGAGGCTTATACAACTGGAAACAATATTAGAGTTCAGCACGTGGCAAGTTTGTAGCGAATGGAAGAGCTCAAGGGACACAAAGTAACTTGGTTACAATGTCCCTGCTTCAAACACACATTGTGTCTTTTGCCCGCTACTACACCATTTTGCCACAGGGAGCACAAATATCACAAACCAATCAGCCTCGTTGAAATTCACGATGGAGACGCTGAGACTGCCCTCTCTCGGACAAGGAGTTGGTTCACGTAGCCTTCAGCCTCCGCAGCTGTTGCAAAAGTCCGGTGAGCCCCTTCATGCATCACGTGCAGTTTGGCTGGATATTGAACAGAGAAGCGAATGCCTGCGCCGATGAGCTTCTCACATATGGGGGCATATTCCCGATGCTTCCGACTCAGCGCTGCAGAGTAGTCCTGTGCAACGCGAATTTTACAATTATTGTAGATGACTTCATCCTTTTGTCGAGCGGCTCGTAGAATCATTTCTTTCTGTGGAAAGTAGAGAAATTTTGCAAGAACGATTCTGGGGCGGACATCTCGTGCCTGTTTGGCGCCTACTCGGTGCACTCTCTCAATTCTCAGCTTGTCACCCAGCTCCTCCTCCCCCAATATTTGCGCCGTTAGTGCTTCCAAATAACTGTTCAACTGCTTGTCCAAAACAGTCTCTGGGATCCCCATAAATCGAAGGTTATTTCTCCTTGACCGGTTTTTCTAAGTCGTCAATTTTTGCCTCCTGCAAGCCAAGTTGGGTCTTTAGACCTGCCATCTCTGATACCACCACCTCCACCTTTTCCTCGGTCTGGCCCAGTCGATCCTCAGCCTCGCGGAGTCTGTTCCCCAGGGTGTCCACTGAGGAGTGCAGCCCATCCATTTTTTCGTGCAGGGCTTTGAATTGAGGCAACAGGGCCACTACCATGGCTGCCGACATCTCCTCCAGAGAAGCGGGGGATCTAGGTGAGTTTGGCGACGGGATTGACTCCGCCATCTTGCTCGTGCCGGCCACTCGCTCTCGGTCTCGCCTCGTCATTTTACCAGCAGTCGCCATGCTGTTCATCAGCAAAAGCCACACTATGGGAAGCTGCAAACCCTCCAACACACCTTAGGCACACTCCTGTCTGGTTTCTGCGGTTTTACATGGTACTAATATGCCAGCCTGGGTTGGGGGTATCGGAGCACACTCAAGATGCGACCACTACCTCAGTCGCATCACGTGACCTCATGCAGATATTTTTTTTCTAACAGCAGGCTAAGCTAGGTTTGAAACCACAGCCTTCTATAATGTAGAAGGGCCCTCTAACAGCTGAGCCACCAGTCAGTGAGGCTTGTACTGAGTGTTTTTTCTTCCTCTTATCCATCCTATTTGTCTTTAACACATAAATAAGTCTTCAATAGAACCCTAACTTGCTTTATGCTAAGTGAGGATTGAACCCACAGCCTTCTATAGTGGGGAAAAGCCCTCTAACAGCTGAGCCACCAGTCAGTGAGGCTTGGGTTGTATATTTTTTCTTCCTCTTATCCATCTTATTTGGCTTTAATACATAAATAAGTCTTCATTACAACCCTAACTTGTTAGTTATTCGCCTGTGACCTTAAATCATATCAACAGGAACTTTCTTGTGTGCACAAAGAAGAGGGGCCCTGGAGCCAGAGATGGAGAAAAAGAAGATCCAAAGAAATTTTAGCTGAAACGCTTTGGTGGCTCAGTGGTTGAGAGTGTGGACACCAAGACTGTTAGCTGAAATCCCACCAAAGCAGAACCTGTGTGGATTCCAAACCTTTATAGGGTAGTGGTGTTACTGCTCACAGTGAAGTTAGAGGAGTAGTTTTAAGAAACATTTGGCCATTTTTCATAGGCAAAATCAGCAAAACCCCTTGCTGTCAGGGGCTCTCCTCAGTCATGACGTTTTCACCACCTATACCTGATATGCAGATCTATCTTACGCCCTCCTCCCCCTGCACTTACACTGTACCCCAGCTAGCTTCTGCCTTAGCTGGACTAGAACCCACAACCTTCTAATGTTGATACAACACACCTTAACAGCTGAACCACACATGAAACAGTTTCTGGGACTTTGCTTTTTCTTCCCCTTATATCTCTTATTCCTCTACTTGGCTTTAAAATATGTGCAGATATTTCTTTTCTAACAGCAGGCTAAGCTAGGTTTGAACCCACAACCTTCTATAGTGGAGAAGGACCCTCTAACAGCTGAGCCACCAGTCAGTGAGGCTTGTGTTACATGTCTTTTCTTCCTCTTATCCATCTTATTTGGCTTTAATACATAAATAAGTCTTCATTACAACCCCAACTTGTTAGTTATTCGCCTATGACCTTAAATCATATCAACAGGAGTTTTCTTGTGTGCACAAAGAAGAGGGACCCTGGAGCCAGAGATGGAGAAAGAGAAGATCCAAAGTTATTTTAGCTGAAACGCTCTGGTGACTCAGTGGTTGAGAGTGTGGACACCAAGGCCGTTAGTTGAAATCCCACCAAAGCAGAACCTGTGTGGATTCCAAACCTATATAGGGTAGTGGTGTTACTTCTTACAGTGAAGTTAGAGGAGTAGTTTTAAGAAACATTTGGCCATTTTTCATAGGCAAAATCAACAAAACCCCTTGCTGCAAATGACTCTCCTCAGTTATGAAGTTTTCACCACCTATACCTGATATGCAGATCTATCTAACACCCTCCTCCCCATGTACTTACACTGTACCCCAGCTAGCTTCTGCCTTAGCTGGACTAGAACCCACAACCTTCTAATGTTGGAATAACACTCCTTAACAGCTGAGCCACACATGAACCAGTTTGTGGGACTTTGCTTTTTCTTCCCCTTATATCTCTTATTCCTCTACTTGGCTTTAAAATATATGCAAATATGTTTTTTTCTAACAGCAGGCTAAGCTAGGCTTGAACCCACAACCTTCTACAGTGTAGAAGAGCCCTCTAACAGCTGAGCCCCAGTCAGTGAGGCTTGTACTAGGTGTTTTTTCTTCCTCTTATCCATCCTATTTGTCTTTAATACATAAATAAGTCTTCATTAGAACCCTAACTTGCTTCATGCTAAGCGAGGATTAAACCCACAGCCTTCTATAGTGGAGAAAAGCCCTCTAACAGCTGAGCCTCCAGACAGTGAGGCTTGTGTTGTATCTTTTTTCTTCCTCTTATCCATCTTATTTGGCTTTAATACATAAATAAGTCTTCATTACAACCCTAACTTGTTAGTTATTCACTTATGACTTTAATCATATCAACAGGAACTTTCTTGTGTGCCAAAGACGAGGGGCCCTGGAGCCAGAGATGGAGAAAGAGAAGATCCAAAGAAATTTTAGCTGAAACGCTTTGGTGACTCAGTGGTTGAGAGTGTGGACACCAAGGCCGTTAGTTAATATCCCACCAAAGCAGAACCTGTGTGGATTCCAAACCTCTATAGGGTAGTGGTGTTACTGCTCACAGTGAAGTTAGAGGAGTAGTTTTAAGAAACATTTGGCCATTTTTCATAGGCAAAATCAGCAAAACCTCTTGCTGTCAGGGGCTCTTCTCAGTCATGAGGTTTTCACCACCTATACCTGATATGCAGATCTATCTAACGCCCTTCTCCCCATGTACTTACCCTGTACACCACCTAGCTTCTGCCTTAGCTGGACTAGAATCCACAACCTTCTAATGTTGGTATAACACTCTTTCATAGCTGAGCCATACAAGAACCAGTTTCTGGAGCTTGGCTTTTTCTTTCCCTTATATCTATTATTCCTCTACTTGGCTTTAAAATATACACAGATATTTTTTTTCTAACAGCAGGCTAAGCTAGGTTTGAACCCACAACTTTCATATAGTGGAGAAGAACCCCCTAACAGCTGAGCCACCAGTCAGTGAGGCTTGTACTGAGTGTTTTTTCTTCCTCTTATCCATCCTATTTGTCTTTAATGCATAAATAAGTCTTCAGTAGACCCTAACTTGCTTCAAGTTAAGACAGGATTGAACCCACAGCCTTCTATAGTGGAGAAGAGCTCTCTACCAGCTAAGCCACCAGTCAGTGAGGCTTTTGTGGTTTATTTTTTCTTCCTCTTATCCATCTTATTTGGCTTTAATACATAAATATGTCTTCATTACAACCCTAACTTGCTTCATGCTAAGTGAGGCTTGAACCCACAGCCTTCTATAGTGGAGAAGAGCTCTCTAGCATTTTCTTCCAGTTATAACTCTCATTCCTTGATTTGTTTTTAAAACATAAGGAAGTGACTTCCGGTAGCATGGTGAGCTGAGTGGGTCGCAGCCCTCTTAGCTCCGAGGCCCGTTCCTTCTCCTCACCCATTTTCTTTGCTTTGGCTGCCTTATTACTGTTTGGAAGTGGGAGAACAACTCTATCACTGATCAGAGCTCCATCAGGTTGAGAGTGTATCTCTGGGAACACCCTGCATGGCTACCAAAACCTCTCAACGGGAGAAGCCACGTGGCGGAGAGGCCAAAATGGCGGAAGGGGTTTCGGACGGCTTGATGCCGGTGGCCGCGGCGGCGATGGTGGCAGAGGTTTCCAAGGCGGTGGTGGAAGCGCTAGAGGACTGCCTAGGGGGGCTAGCGACACAGATTAATGCCGTGGCACAAGCAGTATCGGATTTCACCTGTTGCGTGGAACGTGCGGAGAACCGCATTGGATCTCTCGAGGACATGCGGGTGCGAGATGAGGCCCGGCTTAAGAAACTGGAAGTGGCCTTGGCCAAACAACAGGATAAGTTGGAGGATTTAGAGAACCGGAGCAGGCGCAATAATTTGTGTTTCATCGGTATCGCTGAGACGGTGCATGATGGAGAAATGGCTGCCTGAGCATTTGCCCCTGGACGGTGAGGTGGGGAACATCATCTTGGAAAGAGCGCACCGGTTGGGGCCTTACCGGGCCGGTGATAGCAGGCCGAGGGCTGTCATTGCTCGTTTCCTTAATGCGGCGCAGAAAGAGGGAGTCCTGCGTGCCTCATGTCAGTTGCGACATTCGAGAGCTAGTGCCTGCAAGGTCCTAATTTTTCAGGACTATTCTGCTGGGGTCTCGTTGCACCGCAAGGCCTTCAAGGAAGCCTGCGGCAGGCTGGTGGAGAGAGGCATCCGGTTTACACTGGCCTACCCCGCAACCTTGAGAGTGGACAGTGAGCGTGGTCGTCGGGTGTTTTCTTCGCCGGAGGAGGCAATGGACTACTGCAATGGTCTTGGCTGATCGTTGGGGCCGGGGAGGCCGTGAGTGTTCTGCTTCTTCGGGCGGTACAGCTCTCAAGACCAGGCGCCTGCGACGTTTTGTCTAAGATGACTGGACTGCGCTATATTTAAGCATGTGGCCTGGACGCAGCCCTTCTCCCTCCAGGAGTACGGGCCTGTAGCTCGCCCCTACGCGGGCCAGTTTTTTTGGGGGCCATTGCTACCCCTAGCCCTCTTGCTATGGTCTCCTGTATTGTTTTCTGTAGCATGTCAACTTGTTTTTGAGGCTGTGTCTGTATGCGGCTTCTTGGGATGTCGCAGGGATGGGGAAAGTTGTGGGGTTTTTTAGGCTGGGAGGGAATTTAGTCTTCTTTTCTTTGTTTTTTTCTCAATCTTTTTGGCTCCTTCCACTGTTATTTCGATGATGTTTCTTTCATTCTACTGTGCTTTTCTTTGCCCCCCCTCCCTGCCTTTGATCCTTTCCTTTTTTGTTTTCTAATGGAAATGGATTTGCACTACTCTGTATTGGTTTGTTCAATTTTGTCTGGTACTCTTCAATTTGTACGGTGTCCATTTGCTTAATATGTATTATGTTGAGCAGGTAGATTGGGGGTTGTTACGGGGCTTGGGGGGGTCTGTTCTGTTCTGGGGGGTCGAGGGGGGAGGGTCCCTCAATGTCCTTGTGAGTTTAGTGCGAGGCGTGCCGTCATAGCATCTGGCCCGCCTGTCCAGTTCAGGCCGCGGGCCTCTTGCTTGTCGGGCGGGATGCTGGTCTGTACTTCCTTTGTTCTGTAGTCATTGGGGTACCGGGGGAGGTGGGTTGGTGCTCTGGTTTGCTGTCCTGGCCTCGGACTTGGGAGCTGCGAGATGCAGCCTCCGGGGAGGGGTTGGGGGGGAATCTCCCGGGTCTCTACGCTTCGTACTCTTGGCGTTATCCTGACTACTGATTTACATTTTCCTGGGAGGGGTCTGGAGCAGGGACCTTGATTTTCTGTTACTGCGAGGGGGGCTTTGAAAGTAGCAGAATACTTGGGGGGGTGGTCTGCTGTCTGTTGTGGGCTGTTGGGTGCGAGGCCTGGGTTTGTTCAGGAGCTCTGGCGCAAGGTAGCGTAGGGATAGTTAGATTGGTTTAGCCGGGGGTGGGGGGGAGGGGGAGGGCTTTGCATGCGTAGGAAGTCACGGTGGGGCCAGAATGGATGGACTGGCGGTTGGTGGATGATAAGGATGCTGGGTTGCAATGGGGGGGGAGGGATAAGGATGCTGGGGGGGGGGGGTTGGGTCAGTAGGGAGGAGGGATTGCGCAAGGGGGGGCTTGGGAATACAGGGGGGGTCTGAATTTTACTTGATGGGCTTGCTTGGGGTGTTGCATGGGTGCTTGTGTGTTTGGGTGTGGCTATGGCTGTTTTGGGTTGGCCAGATGTTGCTGGTGGGGGAGACCCTAGGCTGGGGGGGGGGGGCTCCACCTGGAAGATTGTTGGGTTATTTTCCTCTGGAGACTCCTATGGGGAATAGATCCTGGGTAGTGGCACACGCTTTGCGACTTGGAACGTTTGTGGCCTGGGTTCCCCGATAAAGCGTTATAAAGTGCTTCAGCATTTGAAGCGTCAGCAACTTAGCGTTATCATGTTACAGGAAACGCACCAGTCGGCGGCAGAGCATGACAAACTGTGTACAGGGCCCATTTCTCATGTATATGGGGCCCCAGCTGTGGGGAAGAAGCGGGGTGTGGCTATATTAATTGCCAAGTCCGTAAGTTGGATTGAGGAGCGAGTGGCCGTTGATTCGGAGGGATGATATGTTTGTGTGTGGGGGTTGTTAAATGGTAGGAAAGTGGCTATGTGTTCGGTCTATGGGCCCAATGTTTATGAAGCTGGCTTTTATCTGGCTCTCACTCGCATTTTGGCAGATACTTGTGGGTATCAGGTCATCTTGGGAGGGGATTTTAATGAAGTGTTGAATGTTGCTTTGGACCGCTCTGATTTGGGTGGGGGCGGGCATCAGCGGACCCGCAGATGATTGTGGGGGATCTGTGAAGCGCATAAGCTGTTGGACATTTGGAGAGTCCTACACCCCGGGGAATGAGACTATACTCATATGTCTAGGGCACATGGGACGTGGTCTCGCATCGATTACTTTTTGCTTTCGGACTCGCTGTTTAGTTGGGTCTCGCGGGCAAAGATTGGGTCTTCTATCCTTTCGGATCATGCGATAGCCATCGTGGAGTTCCGCGATAGTAGCTCTTGTCGGAATCGGCTTTGGAGGTATCCCTTGGATCTTAGTGGGGATACACAGTTTGAAGCGCATCTTCGGCACCGCTGGGGAGAATATGCGGCACTTAACGCTCAGCCGGGGATTTCTCCTGCTCTTTTTTGGGAGGCGGGTAAGGCGGTTCTTCGTGGAGAAATTATCAGTTTTCATAGCCAGCGGCGCAAGCGGTTGAACCAGTGGATTCTTTTGTTAGAAAGAGATCTGGGGAAGGCTCGGAGGGTGGTGGCAGGGCACAAGACAGCAGCGAATCAACGTAGACTGCGGGAGCTCCAGTTGGAGCTGGAGATGCTTCTTCATCGCAGAGCTCAAAAGTCAATGTTGTATTATCGGTACAAGTTGTATCAGCATGGCAATAGGGCGGGTAAGTTGCTGTCCTCCTTGGTGCGGCCCGCAGGGGGAGCTTGGCGTATAGGGGCCATCCGGCATCTGGATGGGACTCTTCGACGGGATTTTTTTCGGCAACTTTATGCGAATGATGGCGATCGGGAGTGCGAAGGTCGGGTTTTTCTTGACGGCTGTGATTTGCCACGGCTCGCCGCTGAGCAGCTTCAGGTCCTCAACCAGCCCATTTCGGGGTGGGAGGTCCAGGAGGGTATCAAAAATTTGAAAAATGGGAAGGCTCCGGGTGTAGATGGCTACCGCAGCGAATATTACAAGATTCTGGGAGGTGCCATAGTGGTCCCCCTGGTGGGTTATTTTGAAGATTTGGTGCAGTGAGGGGTGTTCCCGTATGAGGCCAATAAGGCCTTGGTTACTATTCTGCCAAAACCTGGGAGGGACCCACTTCTTCCGGGATCATATCGTCCTATATCGCTCCTCACCGTTGATATTAAGCTCCTCGCTAAAATTATGGCGGATCGGTTAGCACCGTATCTGCCGACTTTGATACATCGGGATCAGGTGGGTTTTGTGAGGGGCCGTCATGCGGCATACAATTTACAACGTATCTTGCTTTCCTTCTGTGCGGAGCAAGTGGCCGGGCATGGCTCTTTACTTATTAGTTTTGACGCTGAAAAAGCGTTCGATAGGGTTCATTGGGGCTTCATGTATCAAGTCCTCGAGGCAATGTGGTTTTCTGTTTTTTTTGTGGACTTGGTACGTTTATTATATGCAGACCCGATCGGGGCCCTCATGGTGAATGGGGTTATGGCCGCGGATTTTGCTATCCAGAAGGGGACTCGTCAGGGTTGTCCGCTGTCCCCACTTTTATTTGTTCTGACTTTGGAACCTCTCCTACATCGGATTCGTAAGGCCTCGCAATTTCGTGGTGTCCAGGTGGGGAGGGAGGAGTTTCATGTTGCGGCCTTTGCTGATGACTTGCTAGTGCACTTGGGGGACCCGCACACTGGGTTGCCTCATTTGTTACAATTAATATGGGAGTATGGGCTGCCCTCGGGGTTCAAACTTAATCTCGATAAGTCGGAAGCGATGTTATTAGGGTTGGCGGAGAGGCAGGGATGGCAGGGTGATTTCCCTTTGAAATGGGCAGCAGGGTACTTTAAGTACTTGGGTATCTACTTGCCGGTGAAAGTAGAGGATCTTTATCATTTGAATGTTACTAAAGTAATCACTGCTGTGTCGATCACTGTGGATAAATGGCGTGACTTACCGTTGTCCTTAGGGGGGCGGGTAGCCCTGTGTAAGATGACACTCTTCCCTAAGATACTATATATGCTCCAGATGCTCCCGCTGTTCTTAAAGCGCTCTGACCTTAGACGCTTAGAGCGTTTGCTTAATAGGTTTTTATGGCAGGGGTGTAGACCTAGGGTGCGTATGGAAATTCTTCGTCAGCCTTGGGAGTTGGGGGGTCTGGGACTCCCAGATATACGGAAATACAATGTTGCTTGTTTGTTGCGGTTCATCCGGGATTGGCTGTGGGATCTGGAGGACTACTCCCCTTTGGGGATGCTCAAGGCTGCAGTTCAACCATTCCATCTGCGGTATCTTTTACATACTAAAGTGGTTAAGGGGCTGGCAGGAGACCTTCGGGGAGCTGTCCTAGCTCCTATGCGAGCAGCCTGGAGGCTTTTTTGCACGGGCCGCCGGATCTCGGCGTTTCATTCACCCTATCTCCCCATTCGGGGAAATGCAGATTTTGTGCCGGGCCTGGGAGCACTGTTCCCTTTAAGCGAGTGCACATACTTTACAACAGAGCGCACAAAAATTACGGTTCTGATTCTGATAGAAAACAACACAGACATCTTAAAATTTAAAAGTTGTTGTGTATTTACGGTTTTCACAAGTTCTACAATATTATCTAGTGCAATCAATGTGGTGTACCTACTGTATTCTGATGTGTAGTCAAATTTTAAAGTATAGAACTCCGAGTGTCGTTATGTGGCGCACAAAAATTTAACCTTCCTTCAAAAGCTGCACAGCTGATATTTTATGCGCACATAGCCTACAGAAAATTAGAGGGAACATTGCCTGGGAGGGACGCAATTCGCGCAATGGGACCGGCTGGGAATTGTAAATTTGGAACATGTGTTAACCCCAATCGGGGAAGTAGCAGATTTCTCCGTGCTTTGCCAAAAATACCCGCTGGGAAGTAAAGATGTTTTTCAGTATGCCCAGATTCATAGTTATATTCGTACAGTTCCTGCGGCAGCTTTGCAGGGGGAGGTTAGTTCTGCAATCGAGGTGGCGCTCTTGGGGGGAGAGCACGGGGCGCGCGTGTCTTGGTTACATAAAATGTTATGGGACGGGGTTTCGCCTCTCGCTGTGGAGGCGTGGCGGTAGCTTGGACTGTTGATTTAGGGGAAGAGGTTAGTGTAGATGAGCTACTTAGCGGGTTGGCTGGTATTCCGTCTCTGAGTGTGATGGTGCTCCACAGGGATACCCAATATAAAATTCTGCGCCGCTTATATTTTGCTCCTCTTAGGGCGTGGCAGGCCGGGGTAGGCGGTACACACTGCTGTCCTCGGTGTGCGGAACCCAGAGCAACGTTGGGTCATATGTTCTGGCATTGCTCGCGGGTTCGGGTTTTTTGGGGGAAGGTTCTGTCCTACCTGACCACATGTCTCCAGCAGCCTGTGCTTTTGAATGCTAGGAATATGGTGCTGGATGTCTGGGAGAACTCGTGGGTGGCGGATCTGGGATCAGTGGTTATGCACTGGGTGCGGTTAGTGTTGGTGACTGCTCGTATGACTGTGTTGCAACAGTGGTTGGATGCTCGGGGCCCCACCTATGGTATTTGGAGAATTCACCTCCACAAGGTCCTGCTTCTGGAGCAGATGCGTGCTCGTGGGAGTGAGAGGAGATGGCAGTGCTTTTTGGAAAGTTGGGGATCCCATATGCAATCTTTATCCTGGAGGGATCGTAGCAGGGTTTTCAGTGGGCCTTGACGGTCCAGATTGGTGGGCTGATGTGCCCATCCCAGGTTCTTTGCAAGCCCCGAATGCTTGTTCTGCTTGGGTTTTGGGGGGGGGGGGGTGAAAGGGGGAGGGCGGATAGAGGGGTGTGGGGTAGGCTAGGGGATAGGATGGACAGTGTGGGATTCTATATGACTGTTGTTTCTAGGTTGGTGACGGGCTCGGGAGCAGAGTCCACCCTGGGCCTGTCGACACTATTCCTGCCTTCATATGCTGGGTCTGTTGGGATGCACCTTTGTTGTTTGGAGGGCGGGGGAGGGAGAGAGGGGGGGACTGTAGGTGTGTTTGGGCTGGTCTATGTCTCCTGAGCTTTCTCTCCTATATTGTCTTACTGAATCTTGTATTATTGAGCCATGTATTACTGCTCTCTGTAATTTGTTCTTGGTGTATAGTTTGTTTTAGCGGTGTTTGCTGTTTCTTTTTGGAAAGTTGAATAAAATAGATTTAAACAAAACATAAGGAAGTTTGTTTTCTAGCAGGGGGACTCAAAGCCACAGATCGTCAATTGACAGACAAAGTCCAACAGAGTGAGCCATCAGTCAGTCACTGATTATCATGTGTTTGCTCTCCTTTATATATCTTATCCCCTCATTAAGCTTTAAAACAAACAAATCACTAAAAGCCGGTGGTGCAAGACATACTTTGGTAACCCTCGATAGATGATGTTACTGAAGTGGAATTGTGGAATGATAAGTGCTTGGGAACACTGCACGATAGTCATTTGTTTCAAGAAGGTAGCGCTGGAGGTCCCAGCAGCCACCCACATTCCCCTCCCCACACCTCAGCCTATCAAATGGTTATTCGCCTATGACCTTAAATCATATCAACAGGAACTTTCTTGTGTGCACAAAGAAGAGGGACCCTGGAGCCAGAGATGGAGAAAGAGAAGATCCAAAGAAATTTTAGCTGAAACGCTTTGGTGGCTCAGTGGTTGAGAGTGTGGACACCAAGGCCGTTAGTTGAAATACCACCAAAGCAGAACCTGTGTGGATTCCAAACCTCTATAAGGTAGTGGTGTTACTGCTCACAGTGAAGTTAGAGGAGTAGCTTTAAGAAACATTTGGCCATTTTTCATAGGCAAAATCAGCAAAACCCCTTGCTGTAAGTGGCTCTCCTCAGTTATGAGGTTTTCACCACCTATACCTGATATGCAGATCTATCTAACGCCCTCCTCCACATGTACTTACACTGTACCCCAGCTAGCTTCTGCCTTAGCTGGACTAGAACCCACAACCTTCTAATGTTGGAATAACACCCCTTTCTCCAGGACCAAGCAGGAAGTCAGTCCTCACATATGGATGACGTCAGCGCCGACGGAGCCCTCGTGCGGAGCATTTCCCCAGCTTTCAAAGAAAGCCTTTGGGAATTGCAGCACGCATGCGCAGTCCTCTTCCCGCCCAAGGGTGCCATCTTGCTCAGTCTTCTTTTTTCCGCGGAGCCCGACGGACATAGTTCATTTTTCCCCGAGGAAAAAGTTGATTTTCTCTATTTTTCTCTTTTTTCTCCGGTTCGACGCCGGATCCTTTTCCCGCTCGGACCGATACGCCGGTATCGAGTCCTTTTCTCTCTTTTTCGGTTTTTGTCCTTTGTGACTGGCGTTCGCGCCTTTTTTCTTTTTTCCCTGGCAGCCCGGTCTTTTGACCTAGCAGGGGCCCTTTTTCCCCCAATGGCTACCAGCGGGTTTAAGAAATGTGATCGTTGTAAGAAACTTATGTCTCTTACTGACACACATGACTGCTGCCTCCGTTGCCTCGGACCCGATCATGACCCGATGATCTGCGGTCCGTGTGGCAAAATGTCCTCGAAGGTGTTGAGGAGTCAGCAGCACCAGAAGGATAGAATTTTTTCTGACTCCGGGTCCGGCCGGGCCCGGACCTCGTCAGAGGCCTCGACGTCTCAGAACTCCAGCCCCGAGCAGCGTCAGGGTTCCTCTGAGCGGGGGTCTCCTTCACGGGAACATCGCAGGAAGAAGAAACCCATGAGGGCGGCATTGGTGGATGCTCCTGGTTCCTCGAGGGCCAGGTCACATAGCCCCGATAGCCGTCCCGGGTCTTCGGAGTCGGAGAGGCCTGCCAAGCATCCTCGTGTCGAGATGGAGTCTCCTGGACACGTAAGTGCTGTTGTCCTCATTGACTCTCCTCCGAGGGAGCCGGCGTCGGGCCCGAGTCGGGGGCTACTGGGTCTCCTGAGCTCGGACTCAGGTTGACGGCCTTGGAGAGCAGCTTTGCTGCCTTCATGGAACAGCAGCGGGCATTGATCGCCGGTCTCACCGGTGCATCTGTCCCGACCACCGGGACCTCGACGTCCAAGTCGACCCCGGAGGCCGAGCCTATCCTCGAGTCCATGCGGGCTCGAGTCGATCCTCGACCACGGTCTCCCTTGACCTCCCGTTCGGGGCCGAGGTTGTCGACACCGATACCCTCGGAGTCGGGGCGGAGGGCATCGGTGCCCGCCCAACCGGAGCCGCTCGATTCCTCCTCCGAGGAGTCGGGCTGGGAGACGGAGGACGAAGAGTCACCCGACACCCATCGGACTCGGTGTGTCCCATCGGACTCGCCCGAGTCCGAGCCTCGGAGATGATCCCCACCGGAGGATACCCGGTTCTCGGACTTTGTGAGGGATATGGCCAAGGCCTTGGCCTTCCCTGCGGATCCCGAGGAGGAGCCTCGAGCCGAAGAGCTCGAGGACCTCCAGTATGACTCTCCCCCAAAGGAGGCCTTTACTGTACCGGTTCCTCCGATGCTGGAGCGGCTGTTCTTCCGCATGTGGGAGACCCCGGCCTCGACGCTGGTGTTAAGCAAGCGGGTCGATTCCATCTATCGAGTCCGCAAGAGCCCCGGGTTCCAAAAGGCACAATTACCGTACCACTCCATGGTTGTGGAATCGGCCATGCATTGACTGAAAAGTCAGAAGATGTACTCCTCGGTGCCTCCCGGCCGGGAGGCCCGGAACCTGGATGCCCTCGGTAAGAAGTGCTTCCAGGGCTCTATGCTTGCTTGCCGTGTCCAGACATACCAGCTCTACATGGGCATGTACCTCCGAGACCTGGCAAAGGAAATTGCCGGGTTCTCTGCTAGTCTCTCCGAGGAACCTTTGCAGAGGTTCCAAGCCTTGTCCACCGGTATTCGAGAGTGCTCGAAGTTTATCTCTCGAGCAGCCTACGATGGCTTCGAGGCTTCGGCCCGAGTAGCCGGGGCCGGCATCGGTGCCCGCCGACAGGCTTGGCTACAGTCATCCGACCTCGAGCCATGGGTCCAGGACAAGTTGGTCGATGTCCCCTGCCGAGGTAAAAACCTCTTTGGCAAGCCCATGGCTGAAAAGGCTGCAGAACTCGAGACCGAGACTCTGACCAGAACTAGGCTTTCCAGGAAAACCTCTGCCCCTTCTCAGAAAAAGAAGGGCTCGGGAAAAAAGACCTTTTACCCGAGGAAGTCTTCTGCCTACAAACAATACCCTCATTATCAGGCCTCTGCAGCTCCCCAACTGGGTCAGCAGGCCAAGGGGCAGGGTCAAGGGCCCCGTAGGCAGAAGGCCCCCAAGCCACCAACACCGGCCCCTGCTCAGCAGGGTGGGGGGTTTTGACTCAAACAGCATAGCCTCTTCTCCTCAGCTGGCTTCTCTCAGCACGGGAGGCCGGCTGGCCCACTTTGCCCACAGGTGGTCAGCCATCACATCAGATACCTGGGTTCTTCATATAGTCCAAAAGGGCTATCTTCTCCATTTTCACCAGGTACCTCCCTCCTATTTTCCAGGGGAGCCTCCAAGACTCCCTCTGCACAGGGACCTACTCCTTCATGAGTTAGCAAGTCTGCTAAAGGATCAGGCTGTGGAACCGGTGCCCCACCACCTGAGAGGTCAAGGCTTTTATTCCAGGTACTTTCTCGTACCAAAGAGAACAGGAGGCCTCAGACCCATCCTAGACTTGTGAAACCTCAACAAGTTCCTGCAGAGGGAAAAGTTCAAGATGCTTACCCTTGGAATCCTGCTGCCCTACCTCCAGCAGGGAGATTGGCTATGCTCCTTAGATCTAAAGGATGCATATACTCACATCCTTATTCATCCAGACCACAGACAATATCTCAGGTTTGTTGTGGGAGGACACCACTATCAGTACAGAGTACTACCCTTTGGCCTGTCCTCCGCTCCCAGGGTGTTCACCAAGTGCCTGGCAGTGGTGGCGGCCTACCTGAGGCTTCAGGGTCTTTTTGTATTTCCGTACCTGGATGACTGGCTCATCAGGGGCCATTCTTCCCAGGAGGCCAACCAGGCCACCCTTCGCACTGTGGCTCTGCTTCAGCACTTGGGGTTTGTCATAAACTTCGCAAAGTCCGCTTTGCTCCCATCCCAGAACTTGGAGTTCATAGGGGCCAGGCTCGACACTCTTCAAGCAAAAGCTTTTCTGCCTCTGGACAGGGCCCACAGGCTAATAGATCTGGCCAGCCAGTTTCGCAGCAATTCCCTGGTCTCTGCCAGGCAATTCCTGAGGCTGCTCGGCCATATGGCCTCCACGGTTCACGTCACCCCCAATGCCCGCCTGCACATGCGACCTGCTCAGTGGTGCCTCCGCAATCAATGGCTTCAGGCCACAGGGAGCCTGGCGGACTCAATAACGATATCCGACCTACTGGTCTCCTCTCTGCATTGGTGGCTTCATCTTCCGAATCTGGTGCTCGGAGTGGATTTTCAATCCCCTCCGCCTTCTCAAGTGCTCACAACCGATGCTTCTCTTCTCGGTTAGGGAGCACATTGCCAAGGGATATGTACTCAGGGTCTCTGGACCCCTTGGGAGGCTTCTCAACAGATAAACTTCCTGGAGCTACGGGCGATACGCCTAGCTCTGAGAGCCTTCTCCCACTTCTCCTCTCACCAGTCTGTACTGGTTCAGACGGACAATCAAGTTGCCATGTTCTATGTGAACAAACAAGGAGGCACAGGCTCCTTCCTTCTTTGTCAGGAAGCTCAACGGCTGTGCTCTTGGGCTGTAAATCACGGGATCCTTCTCAAGGCTGTCTACCTCCCAGGTCAGGAGAATTTCCTTGGAGACAAACTGAGCAGGATCCTGCAACCACACGAATGGAGATTGAACCCATTGGTGGTTCAGCAGATCTTTCTCAGGTGGGGACTCCCCACCTTGGATCTTTTCGCCAGTCCTCTGAACTGGCAACTCCCGAGATTTTGCTCCAGACAACCGCATCCCCTCAGAGTAGCAGCGGATGCGTTTCTGATCTCGTGGTCCACAGGCCTACTGTATGCGTTTCCTCCCACACCTCTAGTGTCCAGAACGCTGTTCAAAGTCCTCAAGGACGGGGCTTCATTGATTCTCATTGCCCCCAAGTGGCCGAGGCAACCGTGGTTCCCGCTTCTGCTACAGCTAGCGGTGGACACCCCTCTGCCTCTGGGGTTTCAACACGATCGCCTGTCTCAAGATCAGGGGACTCTCTTGCACCCCAACCTCCAGTCCCTTCATCTGATGGCCTGGCTGCTGAAAGGGTAGTTCTGGCTCCCCTACTGCTGCCTAGAGAGGTGGAAGATGTCGTCTTAGCTTCTAGACGGCAATCCACCCGGAAATCCTACGCTCTTAAGTGGCGTAGATTCTCCACATGGTGTGCTCAGTACGACGAGAATCCTTTCTCGTGCTTGGTAGCGGTGGTATTGCAATATTTGCTTTACCTCTACAATCTAGGCCTTAAGTCTAACTCTGTCAGAGTTCACCTGAGTGCTCTCTCAGCTCACCACTCGCCGGTGGACGGCAGGCCTCTTTCCAACCACCCTTTGGTGGCTCGTTTCCTCAGAGGCCTCCTTCTGCTTAAGCCTCCTTTGTGTCCACCGGCCCCTGAGTGGGATCTGAATGTGGTTTTGTAGTGACTTACTTGTCCGCCTTTTGAACCTATGGCTACCTGCCCTCTCCGTTTTCTCTCCTGGAAAACTTTATTTCTGGTAGCTCTCACCTCTGCTAGGTGGGTGAGTGAACTGCAGGCTGTGGTGTCTGATCCTCCTTACACTAGGTTCTACAGGAATAGGGTAGTCTTACGGACTCACCCTAAGTTTCTTCCTTAGGTTGTCTCACCTTTTCACCTCAATCAGGAGGTGGTTCTTTCGACCTTCTTTCCCAGGCCGCATGCCAGCCGGGCTGAGATGGTCTTGCATACCCTGGACTGTAGGAGGGCATTATCCTTCTATCTTGACTGTACGCGGGAGCATCGGAAAGCTGTTCAGCTTTTCATTTCTTTTGACCCCAATAAGTTGGGGCTCCCTGTCTCCAAGCGTACGCTGTCCATATGGGTCGCTGACTGTATCGCCTGGGCTTATGGGGCAGCCGGCCTCTCGTTGGAGGGTCGAGTCACGGCTCATCATGTCAGAGCGAAGGCTGCGTCAGTGGCTCATCTCCGCTCTGTTCCGTTGGCAGACATCTGCCGGGCCGCTACTTGGTCTTAAAGCCAGACTTTTGCAGCCCATTACTGCCTTGAGAGGCAGTCCCGCAGGGACAGTGCTTTCGGACAGGCAGTACTCCATAATCTCTTTGGGGTTTAGGCGACTCCTACCCTCCGGCCCTGGTGTTGGGTTACCAGTCGGGGGCGTTCTCAGAGAAGATTCCTTCCTTCTGTGCTGACGAGCTAGAGGGAGCACTTTTTTCCGCTTGAGGTCTCCGGTAGCCTTAAGCTAGGGAGTCCCATATGTGAGGACTGACTTCCTGCTTGGTCCTGGAGAAAGAGTAGTTACTCACCTGTAACAGGTGTTCTCCAGGAGCAGCAGGAATCAGTCCTCACAACCCTCCCTCCTCCCCTTGGAGTTGCAGTCATATGATTTATTTTTGCTAATTTTTTGCTGTCTTTTAGCTATGTCATCAGACTGAGCAAGATGGCACCCTTGGGCGGGAAGAGGACCGTGCATGCGCGCTGCAATTCCCAAAGGCTTTCTTTGAAAGCTGGGGAAATGCTCAGCACGAGGGCTCTGTCGGCGCCGACGTCACCCATATGTGAGGACTGATTCCTGCTGCTCCTGGAGAACACCTGTTACAGGTGAGTAACTACTCTTAACAGCTGACCCACACATGAACCAGTTTCTGGGACTTTGCTTTTTCTTCCCCTTATATCTCTTATTCCTCTACTTGGCTTTAAAAGAAAAGTAGATATTTTTTTTCTAACAGCAGGCTGAGATAGGTTTGAACCCACAACCTTCTATAGTGTAGAAGGGCCCTCTAACAGCTGAGCCACCAGTCAATGAGGCTTTTGTGGTTTATTTTTTCTTCCTCTTATCCATCTTATTTGGCTTTAATACATAAATAGGTCTTCATTACAACCCTAACTTGCTTCATGCTAAGCGAGGCTTGAACCCACAGCCTTCTATAGTGGAGAAGAGCCCTCTAGCATTTTCTTCCAGTTATAACTCTCATTCCTTGATTTGTTTTTAAAACATAAGGAAGTTTGTTTTCTAGCAGGGGGACTTAAAGCCACAGATCTTCAGCTGAAAGACAAAGTCCAACAGAGGGAGCCATCAGTCAGTCACTGATTATTATGTGTTTGCTCTCCTTTATATATCTTATCCCCTCATCAAGCTTTAAAACAAACAAATCACTTTAAGCCGGAGGTGCAAGACATACTTTGGTAACCCTCGATAGATGATGTTACTGAAGTGGAATTGTGGAACGATAAGTGCTTGGGACACTGCACGATAGTCATTTGTTTCAAGAAGTGGGCGCTGGAGGTCTCAGCAGCCACCCACATTCCCCTCCCCACACCTCAGCCTATCAAATGGTTATTCGCCTATGACCTTAAATCATATCAACAGGAACTTTCTTGTGTGCACAAAGAAGAGGGACCCTGGAGCCAGAGATGGAGAAAGAGAAGATCCAAAGTAATTTTAGCTGAAATGCTTTGGTGGCTCAGTGGTTGAGGGTGTGGACACCAAGGCCGTTAGTTGAAATCCCACCAAAGCAGATCATGTGTGGATTCCAAACCTCTATAGGGTAGTGGTGTTACTGCTCACAGTGAAGTTAGAGGAATAGTTTTAAGAAACATTTGGCCATTTTTCATAGGCAAAATCAGCAAAACCTCTTGCTGTAAGTGACTCTCTTCAGTTATGAGGTTTTCACCACCTACACCTGATATGCAGATCTATCTAACGCCCTCCTCCCCATGTACTTACACTGTACCCCAGCTAGCTTCTGCTGGACTAGAACCCACAACCTTCTAATGTTGGAATAACACCCCTTAACAGCTGACCCACACATGAACTGGTTTTTGGGTCTTTGCTTTTTCTTCCCCTTATATCTCTTATTCCTCTACTTGGCTTTAAAATATATGTAGATATTTTTTTCTAACAGCAGGCGAAGCTAGGTTTGAACCCACAACCTTCTATAGTGAAGAAGAGCCCTCTAACAGCTGAGCCACCAGTCAGGGAGGCTTGTGCTATATGTTTTTTCTTCCTCTTATCCATCTTATTTGGCTTTAATACATAAATAGGTCTTCATTACAACCCTAACTTGCTTCATGCTAAGCGAGGCTTGAACCCACAGCCTTCTATAGTGGAGAAGAGCCCTCTAGCATTTTCTTCCAGTTATAACTCTCATTCCAGTTATAACTCTCAATCCTACCTAAGCAGAACCTGTATAGATTGCAGCCTTGTACACCCATGGGGAGATCAAGAGCCATTGTGGTTTGATATAGGTTTCTCCTTTTTCTGGGCTTAGCTGCTGTGTCTCTTTTGAGCTTTTGGAGTTAGTTTAGCTGAGTTAGGAATTATTTAGATTGTTTTGGTCTGAGAGTCTGTTTGGTGTATCTAATACTCTCAGTGTGGATTTTCTTGTTGATGCATATTCATTAAGTATATCTTGAAAGCCTGACTGGTTTGTGGTCCTCCAGGACTGGAGTTGGAGAACCCTGGTGTAGAGGCATCTTCCCTCCCTGGTTACTCTGAAAATGCTGATCCGGGCCTGAGTTTGCCTCATTGTAATGCATGGCCCTGTAGTTCTGGACTCTCCTAAGAAAAGCAGGAACCTTTACTTCCCAGCAGACAGTGAGGGCTCAACAAGTCCTGGAGAAGAGGAGACCCAAAAGTCAGGCCTCGTCCCACTGTGAACAGATTTAGAGTTGCCAAGTTACCTAATTCCAGGAATGAGATTTTTTGCCGGTTCTGGTTTTAAGTTAGCATTGCAATGCAGTATGGTACTTGTAGTCCCTGGTTTTACCCATTTGAATCAGTACTGCAGGTCCCATAATGCATCTTAAGATTGTCAGAAGTCCAGTCTCACTCCTGGAAATGGGCAATTTGGCCACTCTGCAGAGTTGAAATGATTGATTTAATATTTCACCTCTCGTAACAAATAGCGAAGGGGATTAGAGGAAAATAAAAGAGAACTGTGCAATAATAAGCACTATAAAAATAGAAAACATAACAAAATTATCAAATCAAATAAAAAGTAACATGAGTTAAGACTCCCCACCCAAAAAATGGGAGTAGGGCTGTAGGGTTAGAATACTCAGGGCACATTACCCGAGTCTAATAAAGCCATGGAATGCCTGTGGTGCAGTGACATCATCAGAGTGAGCCCATTACCCACAATGCTCTGGGGCAACCAAGTTATCCAGTTCCAGGTGGGAGCTATGGACCCATCCTGAATGTCTAACAGCCCCATCCTGGTGCATTATGGGACCTGCAACAATATATTACATCAGACACTACAAATCCCACGCTGCTTTGGGATGTGATTTCACAATCAGGACTGAGCAAAAGAGCCTCCCTCCTGGAACTGAGTAACTTGGAAGCTCTGCAGCTTGGTATTTTCATTTCTCTGTATTTTCTGGGTTGTTGTGCAGTCTCATAGCTGTAGTTTTGGTATTCTCAGTCTCTGCACTCTCTTTGTTGTCTCGTAGTCTCTGGTACTTTTTAGTCCCCTGTGCTGTCTGCCTTAGCTGCAGTCTCTCAATGATTTTCATTCCACTGTGCTGTGTCTGATATTTTCAGTTTCTGTGCTCTTTGGGACCAATGCAGTAACATGCGGGAGGCTTATCAGAGTTTAGCATAGATTCTGTGCAGAATTTTCTGCACTACAATGGCCGTTCTATGCGGAAAGGAGTTTAACACACAAGAAAAGTGTGTGCAAAGACTCATGTAGACCTCAGTGCACCACACACTTAAATCCACTGGTAAATGCAGGAATTAGTTATTGAACTCTCATGAACAGAACATAAGAACATAAGATATGCCATACTGGGTCAGACCAAGGTCCATCAAGCCCAGTATCCTGTTTCCAACAGTGGCCAATCTAGGTCATATGTACCTAGCAGTTTCCCCAAAAGACACAGTTTCCACAATGCTTGTACTGGTTCAAGCATTGATTTCCTGGGTCCGTTCTTAATAATGGTTTATGGACCTTTCCTCCAGGAACTTGTCCAAACCTTTTTTAAACCCAGCTACACTAACAGCCTTTACTACATCCTCCGGTAACAAATTCCAGAGTTTGATTACACGTTGAGTGAAAAAAGATTTTCTTTTATTAGTCTTAAATAGTTTACCCTGTAGCTTCATTGCATGTCCCTTAGTCTTTCTATATTCTGCTGACGTAAACAATTGATCTACGTTTACCCGTTCCACTCCGTTCATTAATTTATAGACGTCTATCATATCTCCCCTCAGCCGTCCCTTTTCCAGGTTAAAGAGCCCTAACCTTTTTAGCCTTTCTTCATAGGAGTATCCTTCCATCCCCTTTACCATTTTGGTGGCTCTTCTCTGAACCTTTTCTAATAACCCTATATCCTTTTTAAGATATGGCGACCAGAATTGCACACAATATTCAAGGTGCGGTCTCACCATAGAACAATATAGAGGCATTATAATACCTTTTGTTTTATTTTCCATTCCTTTCCTTATGATATCTAGCATTCTATTTGCTCTCTTGGGTGCCGCTGCACACTGGGCCAAGGGTTTTAACAAGGAGCTGTGGGAGGTGCCCTTGTTGGGGAGGGACTACTGTACGATTTTGTGCAGGTGGTGGCTTAGTTGGTTTTTGGAAGACTTGAACCATTCCACTGGTCCATGGGTCTGCTGGTGCGGTTGTTGTGTTGAGGGCAGCTATAATGTGTTCTATCTGCTGTGTTGTTGGTATAGAGAAATCATTCCAGGTTTGGTGGGGTTCTTCACAGGTCTGATTGTGGTCTGTTGAGATTGGTGTGTATTCTGTAATGGGCATGCTGTTTGTTGGGTATGCATTCTTGTTCATCAGATAGTTTGCAAATTTCTGGGGGTGCACTTGGTGTCCAGAGGGTGGTAGGGTATCTTTTGTGGGTTGCTGTACTATAGTGAATAGTTCTCTTGGTTTGGCTGATTTCAGAATGCTGTTGGTATGGTTGTTGTAGGCTTGTTGTTCGGTTCTGTGCTGGAGTGCTGCCTCATGTCACTTTGCATGTCTCCATTTTCTCTCCAGAGTACCGGGGGGGGGGGGGGGGGGGGTTCCTTTGGCTGTGTGTCTTTTCTTTGCTTGTTGCTGATGCTGCTTTGAGTTCCATTTGGCTATGGTTTCATCTATGTCATCGTGGTCTTGTTGCAGTTGTGGCATTATTTCCTTAAGGAATGTCTCCTTGTCATAGGCTTTAAACCTTCTTGGTTTGGTTTCTCCTCTGGCTCATTGGGTGGCGGTTTCAAGCAGTAGGTAGACCTAAAGGCTGAGCACCGTTTTCTACTGCTGGGGCTTTAGCACGTAGTCTCAGAGAGTAGAAGGTTAGCGTGTCCTTCTGTAGCTAGCCTTAGTGAGGGTTTCCTGCCTGTTTCTTCTCTTTTGTATGAAGAGGATGAGTGAATTGAAAAGAACGGCAGGGGGATGAGGAGCTGAGGTGAATGGCATTGGTGAATGCAGGGCTAAGGGAAGGTGCAGTGACTGTGAAATGATGGGCAATGAGTTTGACTGCAGGAATCTACATGATAGATTTATATGCAGAACTAGCATCTGGCAGTCCCAGGGCCGGTGTAAGGATCAGAGGTGCTCTAGGTGGGTCCCTCCATCCTGCCAGTCCCCCAACCCCTATTGTCACTGCTGTTGCCCCTCTCTGGAGCCAGCACTGGTGGAAATGGCAAAGGAACTATGATGCAGAACTTACCTAAGGCTCAGATGCTGCGTTGTGGTTCCTGCCTGCTATTATCAGCTGCTTCTGCCCCACTCCGATGCAGATTTCAGGTTTGTATAAACCGTGACACAGCACCCGAGCCCTAGGTAAATGCTGCATCGCAGTTCCATTACTACCGCTGCTGGCCCTGGAGATGGTTGGAAGTGACGGCAATGGATGCGCCCAGAAGGGTCCTCTAGGTCCCAGCAGAATCTCTGCTAACGCATGCCTGATGTACACACGTTTCCATGACGATCAGCGCATTGCCCCGTGTTTGCACACATTATTTGTGTACGATTTGCTTGCTGCATTGAGCATAAAAATATTTTTATCCATGTTAGGGAACTCTGCTACCGCACACGCCTCTGACACACAGTGTTTCATATCAGCATCGCTGGAAGTATTGGAAGTTCTTCAGTCCCTGTGCTCTCTGTGCTCTGCTGCAGTCTCTTTTCAATTTTAACCTAGAAGTTGATATTGTCATATTTTTAAATTTTAATACTTATTGCATAAGTGTTTTGGTGATGTGTATCTTAACAGATGCTTATCATTTTTTAGTTAAAAAACATGGCTGTATGAAGAACTTTATTCCCCTGAAGAACCTCAAATAATTGAGAGAAACGCGGGTCAACGTTGAAGTGAGGCGTTGGGAATCATAAGAGAGGTCCCGATACAAATGCAATTTGAAAAACAGCTTCAACAACGGTTTTGGACGCTCTGGACGCTCTTATTAGTACAAGAAGTTAAGTACACCATTTTTTATCTCATTGGACTAGAAAGTCCATAAGAATACATTCAATTTTTAAGATATCACAATGGAAAAAGGGAGGTGTGCAACATAAAAAATTATAACAAAAAATTGATTGGACATTGGGCCATTGATGCAATTGGGCATTGGTAAACACTAAGTTTTACAGCGTTTTCCATTAAGAAAGCCCACAGGTCTGAGGCCTTATACTGATTCTGATTTGCATTTCCTCTATAAGCAATAAGATAATATTGGGGCAGCAAATTTTCTTTTACGGGTCATACCAGAGTTGCTCTATAGAAACTGAACCCATTTGTACTGCTGCAATCTCTGGCATGAGGTCTGAATGCAAAGGGCGCAAATCTGTTTTCTCAGTTAAAATTAGGATTCCGTATTGTCCTGCCAGACCAGTCCAGACAAGTGGGTTGTGTTCCCCTACCAGCAGATTGGTGGAGACAAAGAAACAATGAAAAGCCCAGACTTCAATGACTCTATTCACCTCAGCCACCAGAGTTCTCCATGGACAAGCAGGATGAGTCAGTCACACATGGTGATGTCATCTGGCAGCATCATGGAGAGAATAGCTCTCCAATAGCTCAGAAGAGTCCAGACGACTCCTCTGAGCATGTGCAAGCCACCTCATCACTGTGCCCACCCCTTACCACCTCAGTCTGTTCTCCAGTCTATTTTATCCGCCCGGCTATGCAGATGGATTCTGCTCTCCTACTTACTACTACTATTACTCCCATTGAACATTTAAACTTAAGTGGACTCACATGTCGCTCAGATGGTTGTTACCTTTTATGTTTTCTCCTTTTGTTTCTCTTCCTTAGCTCGCTGTCTGCATGAGAGGCATCACTGCGGCCTGCAACGGTGACCCTCCACTGACTGCTGGGATTCGGAGGGCGGCAGCCCTCATCAGATACTATGCCCCAAACGGTGCATGCATCTGTGGTTGGAGTGCAGGACAATGATGGGGAGGAGATTTACCAGTGCTCACTCCCGGATCCCCACAGAATGTAGACGCCATGGAAAGGAGCAAGCCAGGCATGGCCTGCATTGGAAAGGGCCTCCATCCCTGGCCCAGCTTAGCAGGAGGACCCCGATTCAGAGGCCAACCATAGGGCTTCCACTGAGTGGCCCAGCCTGCCCAGTTGGAAGACTCCCCATCTACCAGTGGCCCATCCTGCTGAAGCCTGGCAGCATTTCCTGTGCCATCCCAGTGAGTCAAGTTGGCTATGGGGCTCCACCATAGAGGGCACAGGACCAGAGAGCATAGTGCTGCATCTAGCCATCCGCCCCATGGGAGAGGTCCTTCCGGCTCAAGCCACCCACCTGATGAGAGAGATCTTTCTGGCACCGAGCCACCCACCTGACCAGAGAAGTCTTTCTGCACCGAGCTGCCCATCTGATGAAAGGGGTCCTTCTGGTGCTAAGCTGTCCACCCAGTTGAGAGGGGTCCTCCCGGCACTGAATTGCCCACACCTCACTGCCGTAACTCAGCAGAATCAGAGCTATAGGGCTGCAGCAGGCTCGCATCGGCATATGACATATCACAACTCTGCTGCACTGACGGACAGGAAACCAATGCCTGCATCAGCAAGATGTGCCAACACCAGCACCAGCTCCAGCACAGAGTGCTCAGGCTGAATCATCGCAGCTATGACTAGATCTGCCATGCTGAGCCAGACCAGGGGTCCGTCAAGCCCAGTACATGTTTCCAATAGTGGGCAATTCATATGACAAATTTCTGTCAGGTTCGTAGAAGGTAACATGGTATAGGTCCATGCTGCTGGTCCTCCTGTAAACTGTTCTCAGCTCTGTGGCCTTGTTGAAGAGTCAAAGGCATTGCCAGCTCCTAGAAGGTCATTCTGCACCACATAGCTCAGGAGCGCGGTCTCTTCCTCCATGCACTGAGGTGAGGGATCCCTGGGAGATTTGAGCCGTCCCCACCAAGCTATTTGACACCTCCAGACTATGGCAGAGAAATAGCCTAGTGGGCAGAGCAGCATGCTCAGAATATATGGGACCAGGGTCCAATAATCACTGTGGTGGCTGCAGACCTTGGGCAGGTCACTTGACCCCTTCACAGGTGAGGTGGAGGAGTAGCCTAGCAGTTAGTGCAACAGCCTAGTACCAGAGAGATTGGGCTGTGACTCCCACTGACACTCCTGGTAACCTTGGAAAAGTCCCTTTACCCTCCATCGCCTCAGAAGGAAAGGCCTGGCAATCTACTTCTGGTCACACCTTGCCAAGAAACATAGAGGGCTGCTGGGTCACCAAGAGTCAACATTAAAAATGTGGTGTGAAGGGGCATATGCTATCCAATGTCCTTATGCTAAAGCGTGCAGGGGGTAACATCATCTCGCCCCTGCTGCCAAAACAGGCAACTAGCAACAGGACTGCTGCATAGGAAAGGCCTCCGGCTTAGTGCCTTTCCAGTTTTTGGCCCACCGGAGTTGCTAAACACTTCCACCTTAAGGAAAGTTGCCCATGCAGACTATCCTACAGATTGTCATAGTCTTTAATTGGCCATGTATCTGTGCCTGGTAGGAGCACCCAGTTCTTGGTGCCTACCAGCTCTGGACACCCCCTTTTCCTCAGGCTTCTCCCATTCCATGCAGAGGCAATAAGGCCTCCTGAGAGAAGCTTAGAGCCAACCCACCAGGTAGAGGTGTGGTCTCATCCACAAGACACGTTACTTCTAACCAGAGAGTCACTGGTTCCAGAGAGCCCCTAACTGGCCAACCCATCAGGAGGATGTGTGATCTCATCCACAAAATACATGATTCCTAACCCTGCTGATTTCCACCCTCCACAAGCACCTGCCCATGTGACTGCCTAGGTCCTTGATGGTTCAGCCAGCTCTGGAGTTGCTTGCCTCCTACCTAAAGATAATGGTAGCAGCCTTACGCCAGTCAGGTTTTGAGGAGCACAATCTCCTTTCCCTTCCCTGGCAGACAGGTTTTGGTTTTTTTTTGCTTAGCCTTGAATTCCCAGCCTTAACCGCCATCCAGATCTCTCTCTATATTACCTGCCAATGACTCTATAATGCTTGCATTGGGCCACAGATGGCTGTCTTCCAAGGGCTTATGCAACACAACAAGAGCAGACACATCATAGTGGCTTGAACTTTCACCTTAGGGTGTGACACCCAACACAATGGGGTGGACCTCAGTATCCTCCCATCACAGAGCACTGAGCAGTGAGGGCACAGATGGTGCAGTGAAGCACAAGTAATCCCATTCCAGAACTTGAGCCTACCCCTGCAATCAACTCCTGGAACAGTAGAGCAGGGGATGCTGGAGGATAGCCTGCTGATGCCCATCAACTCATCAATGTTGCCAACCTTCTGCAACATTCACAACACAGTCCTCCTGGAGCTCCAGCAATGACCCCTCTTCCCCAGCACTAATGCTACCTGGGGTTTCTCTCCTCTCTCTTGCCATCTCCAGGAAACCTACCTGCCCAGCGAATACAACCAGCTGGCGGACAAGCTCAACCGATAGTTGCACTGCACGAGTGGTTCCTCAACACAGAGTTCGCGGCCTCCCTGTTCCAATGGTGGGGGCATCTTCATGCACATGGACATTTTCACGCACCCTGCCAACTGGAAGTGCCCAGTGTTCTACTCCAGACACCCACTGGAGCAGAGGGCAGTGGCAGACACATTCAGCCTGCATTGGGGGAGCCGCAAGCCGCTGTATGCCTACCCCCCCAATGCCACTCATCTCCCAGATTCTGAAGAAACCCATCTCCAACAAGGCCACAGTGAACTTCATCGTCCACCCCCCAGCCCATGGTTTTACAGCCATAGCAGGAACTCATCTAACCTCAATGGCTCCATGCAATGCCGAGGCAACTCTGAGAACCATACTATAAGACTTGAACCCTCCATGGAAACAAGGGGTCACACTCCACCAGTTTGCAAAGAGCAGGTCTAGGAAGCCAGTGCATGGTCAGATTACCTATGGACATTCATCTTTGCTTTGAGTTTGACCCCGATGATGACCTTTTGGCCAAAGCTTGACTGAATGCCAATATAGAAGTGGATAGACTCCATGGTCTATTCTGTTCATGTGGTGTGGGCTCATCAACGCAAAGGTTTGCACCAGCGGTCTACCTCATGGCTGAGACAAAAAGTCATAGGATTGACCTCACCCTTCTAGCCTCTCCGAGCAGCGCACCTGCTCAGGTCCACTGCAGACTATTTCTGAAAGCCTCAAAGACTCTCGGCTAATTACCTCACAGAGGCTCAGTGCAGGTCTTCGTTCAGAATTGATACCTGTCTGGCTCATGAGTATAAGGAACTTCACAGTCTAAGACTGTGCCCAGCCCATATCACTTCAGGCACTTGAACCTCCCACCTCATGGAGGCATTAACAGAGTCTATCTGCCCCACATTAGGCAATTCCACAGCAACCTTCATGATAGGTGTCCAGATCCAGCCTTGTCGGCGTAATACCTCTGAGACACCTGAGCATCTGTGAGAACCTCTCCTTCATATGGCTAGTGGGCGTGGCTGTGTGCATGCAGATATATGGAAATATGGATAGATATCTACTTGCGTGCATCCACACTCTCTACCTGAAGGCTCGGCTATCCGACAGCAGACTACTACTCATTTTTGAGGCCCCTGATTGTCTCAGATGCAGGGAACCATTAGGGCTAAAAAATGTTTTCAACTTCCTACCCGGCCTTCGTAACAATATTACTCAATCTCTAGATGCTTGCATGCTGCCATGACTACACAAATAGCAAAGATACACTCCAAGCTGCCGCTTGGTATCTCGCGCACCATGCTGCTCTGAGCTAAAGTAAAAAGCCGCCACTGCATTCTTCCCAAGACTGGTGGACCCCTATGCACAAGGGGGTCTCTGTCCCCTCCTCCCAACAGGGCCTTGACTGACCCCTTGCCACAGCAAATATTAAATATAGAAATGTGACGACAGAAAAAGACCACATGGCCTATCTAGTCTGTCTTTCCATATCAACAACTACAACAGTCCCGTTTTTTCCTTTAGAGAGCCTCTGTGTTTGTCCCATGCTTTTTTGAATTCAGATACTGTTGTCATCTCTACCACCTCCACTGGGTGACTATTCCATGCATCTACCACTCTTTCCGTAAAGAAATATTTCTACATATTACTCCTGAGTCTATCCCCTTTCACTCTCATCCTATGTCCCCTTGTAGCAGAGCTTGCTTTAAATCAAAAGAGGCTCTCCCCCTGTGCATTTATGCCACAGAGGTATTTAAACGTCTCAATCATATCACCTTTATCCTGCCTTTCCTCTTTGGTGTACATATTAAGATCCTTAAGTCTGTCCTCATATGGTTTATAACGAAGACCACTAACCATTTTAGTTGCCACCCTCTGTACCAACTCTAACCTGTTTATATCCTTTTGAATGTACGGTCTCCAGAATTGCACGCAATACTCCAAATGAGGTCGCACCAAAGACTTATATAGAGGCACTATTACCTCCTTTTTTCTGCTAGCCATTCCTCTCTGTATGCACCCAAGCATCCTTCTAGCTTTTGCCATTGCCTTTTCTACCTGTTTAGCTACTTTTAAGATCTTCAGATACAACCATGCCTAGGTCCCATTCTTCTTTAGAGGACAAAAGTACTTCACCCCCTATACTATATTCCTCCCTTGGATTGCTGCAGCCCAAATGCATGACCTTACATTTTTTAACATTAAATCTCAGCTGCCAAATTCTAGACAATTCTTCAAGTTTAGCTAGATCCCTCCTCATGTTATCTACCCCTTCCTGGGTGTCTACTCTATTTCAGATTCTGGTATCATCCGCAAAGAGGCAAACCTTACCCGACAGCCCTTCCACAATATCACTAACAAAGATGTTAAAAAGAATTGGACCAAGAACATATCCCTGGGGCACACCATTGGTAACATCCTCCTCCTCAGAGTGAGCACCATTTACCTGTACACTTTGTCGCCTTCCACTCAACCAGTTTCTAACCCAAGAAGAAACTTTAGGGTCCATCCCTAGGATGCTCAGTTTGTTTATGTCGCCTGTACGAAACAGTTCCAAAGGCTTTACTGAAATCTAAATAGAAACATAGGAACATGATGGCAGAAAAAGACACACACATGCCCTATCTTCCATATCAACCACTACAATAGTTCCCTTTTTTCACTTTAGAGATCCTCTGTGGCTGTCCCATGCTTTTTTGAATTTGGATACTGTCCTCATCTCTACCACCTCCACTGGGACACTATTCCACACATCTACCACTCTTTCCTTTAAAGAAATATTTCCGCATATTATTCCTATCCCCTTTCACCCTCATCCTTTGTCCCTCGTAGCAGAGCTTGCTTTCAATCGAAAGAGGCTCTCCTCCTGTGCATTTATGCCACAGAGGCATTTAAACCTCTCAGTCCCAACACCCAGCTCAACACGAAGGCCAACAAGTCTACTGCAAAGAGGGCACTATCGTTAGCGGCACCTGCCATTGGAACTCACTTCCAAAGACACTAAGGACCACCATGGACATAAAAGACTTTAGGAAACAGCTAAAAACCTTCCTCTTCAAGGATCATTTTAGGGAGTACATCTAGCACTCCAGATTCTGGACCACCTTTCATGTCAACACCCAGATACTTGCTAACATGCTACCTGGCATATGTACATATTTTTCGCTGTTCTTAAGTTATGCTTCCAAGCGTCACCCGCGTGTCACCCTTTCCTATGTTTCCAATGTGAGTTCTCTAACGGTTTGATCTGTAATGTAAACCGCTTTGATTTTAGGATAAGGTGGTATAAAAACTTGTTCAATAAATAAAAAATACATATCACCTCCATCCCACCTTTTCTCTAAAGTATATATATTAAATTTAAGTCTGTCCTCATATGCTTTATAACTACTACTACTACTCCTGAGCATTTATATAGCACTACCAGTCGTACGCAGCGCTGTACAGCATAGACATGTAAGAGACAATCCCACTAACCATTTTAGTAGCCACCCTCTGTACCGACTCCAACCTGTTTATATCCTTTTGAAGGTGCAGTCTCCAGAATTGCACACAATAGTCCAAATGACGTCACACCAGAGACTTATACAGAGGCACTATCACCTCCTATTTTCTGCTAGCCATTCCTCTCCGTATGCACCCAAGCATCCTTCTAGCTTTCACCGTCACCTTTTCTACCTGTTTCGTTCTGTTCTATAATCCTCATGGAGAGAGGGTCGGACCCCTTTCCAGGCATGCCCACAATTCAGAGAACCCAGCTGAATTTCTACCCTCACAGGTATCTACTAACACTCCACCCAGCTCATTGGTCACCACTACCTACACTTACCCAGGAGTTTTTCGACTGCCTTTGAGGCCTACACGATGCTACACAGACCTTCATCAGTGGGAAATGGAAAGCCTGAGGGACACGCAATGAAGATACAAGGTAGCACATTAAGATTCTGGGATCTGTGGCTAGGGGTTGTAGTACTGGCAACCCAGATGGGCCACCTTCAGAAATAGGATACTGGGCAAGATGATCCCCTGGCCAGCCAGTATGGCATACCAGTATGGCACATCTATGCTTGCTAAGGATCAAGTCCCCCTAGGCCATCTGAGTTGCATAAGAACCGCCCTTCCCATGTTTGGCATGTTGACAGCACAGGACGACAGCTGTGGAAATGGCCAACGCAATCCCAGACAAAGCCATACAAGACATCACTGCTTTGGAACGGCCATGAATAATGAAAGGCGACCCAACTCCTGACATCCTTGGGCAGGTGCTCAAGTCCTAGCACTGTAACGGTCAATGATCCAAGACACCTCATGCCGTATACACTCATGCCATAAACAGTTAATCCCAGGGGGGTCACTGTCAAGACCCTTCTGATCCCTGGAAGGCCACAGCTTCATGAGGTTATGCCAGTTATGTTCACAGGGCATGCTACTCCTAGTGCCGAGTGAAAGTGGGCACCGATTAGCCACATAGCTAGTGAGCCTCGGTTGCCATGTCCATTTGATGGCTTCATCCTACCACAGCACCACGTGGGCTATGAAGGAAAAAAAAACACTTCACAGCCCCCAGCTGGGGAGTCACCCATGTGTTACTGACTCATCCTGCTTGTCCATTAAGAAAGTGAGGTCACTTACCTGTAATGGGGCTTCTCTGTGGACAGCAGGATAAGTCAGCTACACAAACCCACCTGCCTCTCTTCTAGGATGAACCTGCCTGTGGACTGCTGGAGAATAGACTGAGGTCGTAAGGATTGGGCATGGTGATGAGGTGACTTGCACATGCTCAGAGGGGTCCTCCAGACTCTTCTGAGGTATTTGAGCTATTCCATCCATGGTGCCTTTGGATGACATCACCCATGTATGGCTAACTTATCCTGCTATCCATGGAAAACCCCCATTACAGGTAAGTAACCTCACTATCCCTCAGTATTTCTTTGTCTCCAGCAGATGAAGAAAATCTGAGTAAATGCTTATGAATGACCACCATGAGGGTGACTCTCTCACTTGAGCATAACATGGGAGGCTCCACTAGATTGCCGTCTTTTTGGTAGACATAGGAGGAGGGAAAATTGATTACGCTCCACGCTCTTATCATCATAAGAGCCTGTTGAGTAGCCACAAAGCTGGAAGGATCTGGAAAAATGCAACAGCCTCACACTACCTCTGTGCCCTCTCCCTCCTCTGTCCCATCTGCTCTCTCCTGAAGATTACAGAAGACTCTCAGAGATCTGCCTGCCACCCACATTACACTCAGCGCTGCATAGCCAGCCAGTAACACAGCTTCAGCGGAGTAGAGCTGAGCCTGACACGGATTCTCTGCCTGGGGCTTTCGGGGAGTGAGAATCAAGGCTTGATCTCATCATTCTCCTTGTTGGAGGCTCACGATTCCGTCTTCCTTGGACGCAATTCAGGTTGGATCGCTGGTGACCGTTGGCGTGGTGTGGGGCTTTCCTGCCATTTTCTACATGAGTTAATAGTGTTTTTACCTATTATGAGCCTGATGGGTGGAACGTGCGTTAGGACTGCACAGTCAAGTGGCTTCAAGGTGTACTCCTTCCCTAGCACCTGTAACCTTGCATATGAGCACAGTTAATGTGCACCTTCGACTGTTGCACCTTAGCGTGTGATGTAGTGATACTTTACTAACTCTACATCTTCTTCCAGGAAACGTTGTTTGACCTGTGGCAAGTGAGGTGCCGCATCCCTGAATTCTGGACTCTGCTCTTCTTGCATGGCAGCTTCTGAGTCATCCCTGGAGGACCTGCTCCCTCTCTCAGCCAGGGGATGCAGTTAGTCCAACCTTGCCTGCTTCAGGGTAGGAGTGATGGATTGTGTATGGGTAAGAATATTCAGCCAGCCAGAGATCCGGTGACTGTGCTGTGAGCCACTTATTGTTCTCTAGAGGGTCTGTGATGTTGTGTCTCCTTGCGTTGGGGAGTCATGTCTGAGAATAGTGCTTCCGGACTCTGGATTGTGCTTCCCAGAACCATTGCCTCTGTGTGCCTGTTCTGGAACCAGCTGGTTCTGGAGGGTTTGCAAAGTCTTTCTAACCGCGCACAAGCACCCTCTTGGGCGGGGCAGAGCGGAGCTCGGTAGTTCCTGCAGACATTTGTTGGGCAACAACGTGAGCATCACTTTCCACTTCTGTCAAGTATTACTGCTTGCATGTCCATACACAGGTGGAAATGGCCTTGGTTCAAGGGTAGAAGGGGGAGGGGGGTGACTGACGAATGCTGAGGATAGATCAAGTAAGATAGCTAAGGAAATATTGCCCTTATCCAGGGACTCTCATATCTCATTAAGAACTGAAAGAAGGATTGTTTCCATGTTATGACCGGCACAGAAATCAGACTCCCTAGCATGAGGGAAACTGGTGTCCTCTAAATGATCCACAAGTTTATTTATTTATTTATTTATTACAAGTTCTTATATACCGCACTATTCGGCATCAGCGCGGTTTACATTATAACATAAAGACCATAACAACAAGCTGTTTGGTTTACATCGAACAGTTGGGTGAAAACCAGTTATCCAGGATTTTAGAGAGAAGGGAGAGATGGGAGACAGGCTGGAAGTGTGAAGGGGGGGAGGGAGCAAGGGAGGGATTCTTCAGCTGTGGTCGGACTAAGGTGGATTTCCAAGAAAATGAGAAGATACCCAAGGAGAGACCGTTATTAAAGAGAGAGAGGAGCTGTGGAAGAAGGGCTAAAGAGGGGACTGAGATCCAAGAGAAAGGGATGGGGGTCCGAAGGTGGTCTTAGGGGAGGAATAGATGGTTTTTGCAAGAGCCGGCAAAAGAAAGGGATTGAAAGAAGACTGTCTAGCAAGTAGTTGAGAGGTACGAAGGGGCAGAGGAAGAAGAACTAGTTAAAGTAGGCTGAGCAGGAGAGATACTGGAAAATTCGCATTTAACAGATAAAACCTTATCTTTGAAAAATGCAGCCAGATGTTCAGCAGAGGGGGCATCGGGGAGGTTGGTGGAGCGAGGGGTGTGAAGAAGATGCAACATTATCGCTTAGTTTCTTGGAACTATTATCAGAATGTGAAATGAGCCTATTCTAGTAGTCCTTTTTGCTAACTTAATGGAATTTCTATAGAAAGTGTGGAGAACTTGAAATGTAGCGAGAGAGTCAATGGCATGGCAATGGTGCCAGGTATGCTCAGCCCTTCGAGTGAGTACGAGATGGGGGTGATACTAAGGCTGATGGAAAGAGCAACAGGAAGGATGTTTGGGGACTACAGGTGCCAAGGAATCCAAAGTAGAGTGAAGGGTAGAGTTCCACTTATCAATTTGGGGGTCCACGGAGAGATACTCAAAGTCGGGGGAAAGGAATGAAGAGTGTCTTCGGTAATGCAATGGTGGAGTGGGGCAGGGCCGTCAGAGGAGGAGGATGGAAACGATACACGGTTAGTTATATTAAAAAGAACACCTAGATGACCTGTCCAGGGGAGAGACAGTGTGCGGGCAAGAGACAGACACAACGAAGAGGGAGAAGGGGTGTGGCCAACTGTATGAGCAGAAGTGTGAACATGTTGGACTAGAGGGAGATCAGTGATATGAGAGAGAACCACCTTATCCCTAGCACTGCGAGGCTGATCCACGCGAATACTGAAGTCTCTGAGAATAAGGAGATTAGGGAAGGCAGTTATCACTTCAGCTAGAGTGGGGAGAAGAGAATCCCAATGGTCGATATTCAGAGGGGGGGGGGGGCAGCATAGAGAAGCAAAGCATGAAACGAGTGCGGTGGGGGAAAGCTAGGAGGAGTGATTCCAGATAGTACAAAGGGAAATAGACGAGTTCAGTGATATTGAGGATGTCCTTACAGAGAACAGCGACCCCACCTCCAGTCCTAGAACTGCAGGGGGTGAAGAAAGCCATGTAGCCAGGTGGCAAACAGGGTAGAGGTAAGCCTCTTCTTCATCTCTGAGCCAGGTCTCGGCCAGGAAGAGTGAGAAAATCAGAAATTAGAGCAGACTTGGCCTGGACCAACTGCAATTAAGAAGTCCCCTCTGGAGTGCAGGGGAGGGAGGACGTGATGCCGAGGGAGGAAGAGTGGAGGTGAACTAGCACGGAATAAGGACCTGGGGCCTATTCAGAAGAGCGCTATGAAATGAGACCACCAGATTGTGGCCCTAGTGAACTGGTAAGGTTAAAGACATAACAATGAGGAGTAACAGCAATGAGCAAAAAGCCAGAGAGATCTTTTCTAGTTGGGAAGAAAGCTCACAAATGGAAGATGAGAAGCCCCTAAGGAGAGTTGGAAGCCCAGGTAGCAATGATCTAATGGAGTCTCTGAGCCGCACAAAGGAACAGAACCTGCTCCTTGGGCTTGCACCAATGTAGTGCAAGATGCCGCAATGGCTGAACTTCAATTAAAGAAGAGGGAGACACCTGATGTCAGAGGGTGAAGTTAGCCTCAATGTCAGCATTTTTGACGCTCTCTTTTCTATGAAAGTCTGCAGCTGCCCTGGGCTAGGAAGATTGGTGGGGGGAGAGTGGATCCTACATCTACTGCGGCTGCTCTTATCCATGCTCAGTGGAGCAAGAAACAAATATCGGCCCATCTCGCAACACTAGGGCTCTTCAGCTTGGAAAAAAGATGATTCAGAGGGGATATGATTGAAATTTATAAAACCATGAGTAGCATGGAAATGTTTTATAGGAAATGGTTGTTTAACCTTTCAAACAACACTAAAACAAGAGGGCACTCCATGAAACCAATGACCTGTACATTGAAAACATATCATAGAAATTATTTTTCATGATATGCATAATTAAGCTTGGAATCTGTCACTGTGAAATGAGGTCAAGGCGACTAATGTCTTAGACAGTTTGCTGGAGGAAAAGTCTACAAACATTATTAGCAGGTAGACTTGGGAGAGCCATTGTTCATCCCTGGAAATGAACAATGAGAAATAGATCTTTATTTTGGGATTGTCTGGGTAATTGTGATCTGGGCTGGCCACAGTCTGAGACAGGAAACTGGGCTCATCTTATGTTCTCATGTCACGTCTCACGTGAGGAAGAGTATGGACGAATGGAACCTCCACATGGTCTCTCCCTTGGATGTAACTGGCTGAGTCCAGGCCCACAGTCTTTAGCTAGGACATGAGGGGTAGAAGTCTTTGACTGGGAACCAGTGATGCTTAGAGATGTCTGTGACTGGGAATATTTGACTTTTAGGGATGGTGCTGGTCTGTGGTCTCCTTTACTGTTCTCTCAGTCCTCCTGCCACCATTGAGAACAAGCTAAGAATAGATCGTCCAGTGGGCCTGGGACCTTGCATCCTGGAGAATACAGACCTAGTGTGGCTAAGATTTGGGAGAAAGAAAAGGAAGCTGGTGCCTGTGGGACTGTATCTCATCAGGACGCCTCAGTCTATAGCAAATCTCACAGCTGCAACTCCAGCCCCATGTAACACAGTGAGAACATCTCTCTCTTCATCACAATCTGTGTACCCTATTGCTGGGCAAATTACATTAGCATGAGAACACAGTCTGAGCTTAGAAATCCAGTCTCACTCTGCAGTGAGTGCACACAAAAAATCATGCTTAAGCAAGTGTGAGCACATATAAAACACACACACACACACACACACCCCTCCTGTCACCCAAAATGCTGCTATGATTTCATAGGCTGTAGAATTAGATGAGAATTTCCTGAACCCGCTGCCATCACGTAGAGAATCTCCCATCTGCCGAAAGGACAGGGAGGCAGCCTCTGTACCTGGGATGGCCGTGGAGAGGGGAGCTATGGGGCACACAGGCAGAGCCATACCGAGCCAGAATCGCGCCCTGTGCAACTTGCATATTGGGCGTACACCCCCCCCCCTCCCCAGATCTCCATCCAGCTGCTGCCTGCTCTTGCTCTGCTGCTGCTGCCCTCTGTTTTCTCCACGGCGGCCCCGGCAGAAGGGCAAGAGCAGGCAGTGCCTGGCCGGAGGTATGGGGAGGAAGGGGGGGGGGCACGTGCCCGATGTGTAAGTTGCCGGCAGCAACAGAGCAGAGCAGATCTAACTTTAAGCAGATCTGATCAATCCTTGACGTCATGTCAGAGGAAGAAGGGACCAGATCTGCAGAAAGACCCCCGCAAAGGCTCCCGCTGAGAGAATAAAAAGTGGCGGCGGCAGGGCAACAGCAGGCAGCCAAAATGCACCCCCTAAGCCTTTGTGCCCTGTGCAGCTGCACCACACACATAGGGCTGGGTACAGTACTGCACACAGGCACCTCCCTAATATTCCTGCAAGCAGAGAGATAGCTGTGGGAGACACAGGCATCCTTGCAATTGGAGGTCCTAGAGGTTGCTTCCAGTGTGGACTTGAAGAGAATGCGAGTTGCTATTTTACAAACCACCACAGGATGGCAGCACTGAACAATATCTGTAATTCATTGAGCAGTGCTGCCATCTGGTGGCCCTTAGGGGTACTACAACTAGAGAAACTATAGAAGTCGATATTTTTTTTTCTAATTCTTGGCCATATAATCTTTAACTTTGCTGTAAAGGTTGAAGTAAAACAGGGGTCTCGGAATTATAAGAGATTTTGTGCTTCCAGTTCCACAAATACACAGACACCTTCAGGTACATTAATCAGAATTCTACACATTTTTCCTGATTTTGCACCATTTTTGGATGACATGGTTTCTTTAATGGGCAAATTCCTTCCACTTATGATTATTACCTGAAGAAGGTTTTGTCACCACACTTCACATCCTTAGCCATCTTTTCCTCTGCCTTTGATTTTGCTTTCTTTTTTTCTCTTTTTGTCTCTTTTAGTTTGATCCTGTATTCCTTGCTATGTTCCTCTGCTTGCAAGCTTTTGAATTTTGTGAAAGCTGTGTTTTTTGCCTTTATTTGAGCAGTCACTTCTTTGGAGAACCAAAATAGGTTTCAGTCTCCTCTTGTTTTAATTTACTTTCCTTACATAGGTTTCCTTCTCCTCTTGGATCAGAAATTGGTTGACTGACAGATGTCAAGGTGACGGTAAATGGAGCTCACTCAGATGAAAGGAGGATGATTAGTGGGGTGCCCTTGGGTTCAGTCCTGGGACTGGCACTGTTCAATGTATTTGTGAGTGATATTGCTGAAGGACTGAATGGCAAAGCCTGTCTTTTTATCATAAAACTCACTCCAATGAAACAAAACTTGTTTCCTGATTTCAAAGACAAAAATGATTGTTTCCAAAAGTATATTAACATCAATAGTGGAACAGTGAAAACAAAACCGTGGTCAGCAAGGTCTCAGCTTCCATGGGCAATGGCAAATATAATCGAGACGTGAGTCCAGATCCTGCCATGTAACTTAAGCCCGATAACATCAAGGACCTGCTGCCACCACCCTCCACATTTACAGAAATTCTTCAACAAAATGAACGGAATAAACAAGCAACCGCATCAACCCCCAAGACAACTTAGCTTTAAAATGAGATGATAGCGGGAGTTGATAACAGGCTGCTACCCCGACATCACTTCAGAGCTCTCATACGTTTCGCGAGTAATCTCGCTGCATCAGGGGAAAATGTTATAAAAGACAAGAAACAAACATTCAAAATACTGCACACTGTGCCGTGTTTAGCGAATAAGACAGTACGATGCGTCTGGCAGCACCAGCGCAATTTGAGAGAGATATTGAGCCCGTCGACTTTACGTCCGGTTTTTGGTGAGGGAGCTCGGGTGCGGGGCCATCGTCCTTGTGGTTGCTGTTCCATTTGTGTGGTGTCCAGTGAGATTTCACAATTTGAATATCATGGAGTGCAGTATAAGTTTAAGCATCAGACTTCCTGTGACTCCACATTTGTTGTTTATGGGGTTATGTGTCCTTGTGGCCTTTTGTACGTGGGCAGCACCTGCAGGATGTTTCGTAAGCGCATCATTGACATAGAAGTCGGCTTAAGTGTGCTGTCCGTGAGGCGCCTTTGGTTCCGCACTGCGTTGAGTATAAACATCAGTTTTTGGAGTTGCGATGTTTTTGTCTAGACCGAGTTTTGGCTGGGAGGGACGGTAAGAGCAGGGAACAGTCCCTTTTGATATGCGAGCAGAAGTGAATCTTTACGCTACATACTGTAGCTCCGGGGGGTTTAAATCTTCACGTAGATTGGGCAGTATGCCTTTAGGAAAGGGGGTGGAGTTTTTCTTCGGGGGATACCTGTTGATGTCAGCGGGAAGGTATTTTTTGGAGCGCGGTGTTTCTTGGCGGTTTGAGCATGCACGGCGTTTTTTGAGAAGCAATGTTGAAGTGCTAGTTTTGCTGCTGTCTATTGTGAGTTATAACTTCGTTGTTGTTTTTGTTGGTTGGGTGTGGGCATCTTCTTTGTTTCGGCATTTCAGTAAATGATTTTGAATGTTTGTTTCTTGTCTTTTATAGCATTTTCCCCTGATGCAGCGAGATTACTCGCGAAACGTATGAGAGCTCTATAGTGACGTCGGGGCAGCAGCCTGTCATCAACTCCCGCTATCATCTCATTTTAAGCTAAGTTGTCTTGGGGGTTGATGCGGTTGCTTGTTTATTCTGTTCATTTTGTTGAAGAATTTCTGTAAATGTGGAGGGTGGTGGCAGCAGGTCCTTGATGTTATCGGGCTTAAGTTACATGGCAGGATCTGGACTCACGTCTCGATTATATTTGCCATTGCCCATGGAAGCTGAGACCTTGCTGACCACGGTTTTGTTTTCACTGTTCCACTATTGATGTTAATATACTTTTGGAAACAATCATTTTTGTCTTTGAAATCAGGAAACAAGTTTTGTTTCATTGGAGTGAGTTTTATGATACATTGATATTTACACTCTACAACGTGACCAAAGAACTGTTTGGAAAGCCTGTCTTTTTGCAGATGACATGAAAATTTGCAACAGGTTGTCTCCTCTGAGGGAGTGGATAACATGAGAAAAGATCTACAAAAGCTGGAAGAATGGACTAATGCTTGGCAGTTAAGATTTAATGTGAGGAAGTGCAGTGTCATGCACTAGGGAAGCAGAAATCCAAGGGAAATGTACGCAACAGGGGGCAAGTGGTTGGTGTGCATGGACCAGGAGAAGGACCTTTGTGTGATTATTTCTGAGTATCTCAAGGTGGCAAAACAGTGCAACAAGGCAGTGGCAAAAGCCAGGAGGATGTTGGGTTGCATACAAAGAGGAATTACCAACAGCAAGGAAGAGATACTAATGTCACTATATAAGTCACTGGTGAGACCTCACTTGGAATACTGTGTTCAGTTTTAGAGACCGTATCTTACAAAGGATGTAAAAAGACTGGAAACGGTTCAGAGGAAGGTGACCAAACTGATTTGGAGCCTGTGTCAGAAGCCTTATGAGAAGAGACCTGAAGACCTAAATATGTACACTCTGGAGGAGAGGAGGAATAGGGGAGATATGATTCAGACCTTTAAATATTTAAGAGTATTAATAAACAAACAAACTTCTTCCAAAGATGGGAAAGCTGTAAAACTAGAGGGCATAACATGAAGCTGCAAGGGGGTAAATTGAAAGGCAATGTCAGGAAATACTTTTTCACTGAAAGGGTGGTGGATGCTTGGAATGCCCTCCCGATGGAAGTGGTGGGGCAAATACAGTGACAGAATTCAAAATGGCATGGGACAGACACAGTGGATTCCTTTATAGAAACAGGATAAAATCAAAATAAACTTAACTATCTAATTTCTCAACAAACAGGGGTGCCCTACACGGAGCGGTGGGTTCACCCCTAAACAAAGACATGGGGCGGAGTGACCAGCACGGAGCAGCAGGTGCACCTGCTCTTACCACCTTGCTGGGCAGACTAGACTGACCATATTGCTCTTTATCTGCCGTCATTTACTATGTAAATATAAACTTAGATTGTATGCCCTCTGGGGACAGGGAAATGCCGACTATACCTGAAAGTAATGCATCTTGAATGAACTGCAAAGGTCTGAGCTAAATCTAATGAAATAAAAGAACCATTCCCCTCTTTAGAAATTTTAAACTAAGAAAAATATCAAATCAATAGCATGAGGACCAGTAGTATCTTAGACTCAGTGGCACCTGGCAATGGTACAGCTATCCAGACATTCTTAAAGCCTCAGTTGTCCAGGTGTTGGGTGTTGGATTTAGTAAGACCAATATTATGGGTTCAAGTCCCTACTTCCTCACTGAGATTTCCTCTCTGTATCTTGGTTCATTTTCTATCACGCTAGTCTGACAATTCACCACAAGAGGGAATCATTGTATTAGGAGATGCACCACTTAACATACAATATGCTCATTGCTGCCCTCTTGTGGTAATTCGTCATAATACAGATTATTCCTTTGTGCACATTCCCACTTGCCTGATTCTGCTCTGTTCTTTCGCCTCACCCCCCCCCCCCCCACTCTCATTCATGCTCTTGTATCTTTTTTTCCTTAATCCCTGGGGATTTTATTTCTGATGTTCATTTTCTGTAAAGTTGCTGTAAGTTCCAAAGATGGAGAAATAAATCTGTGGGCTCTTACACTTAGTAGCACAGTGAAAGAGGCAGATCAAGACAGAAGTGACCAGTTCACTCAGCCCATCTCAGACCCATCGCCTTGGAATAGATGCATCAAGAATGGCCAAATGCAACCTAGCACAAAACCCCCTCTTTGCCTATGTCGTCCACCCCTCCTCTCAGCCCTCTTCTCCCTTCTTTCTGAAGCAGGACTGAGGCAGCCATGAGGCTCTTACACAAGTGATCAGCCTGACCCTTCCCCCAAGCCATGAGGCTCTTACATAAAGTAATCAGCCTGCTAAGAGAAGACATTAAGATTTCAGTAGACACCCTTCCCCCACTCCAGGTCTGAGCACAATATCCCCTAGCCCAGAAATCAACAGACCAGAGCACACCGGTTTGGACGGGTCACCCAGGTACCTTCCCCAGGGGCTGCTGATTGGTGGACAGGAAATACCTGTGGCAAATGGGATTATAGAATGAGTTTAAAATTGTACTGTATATAAGGCATTGGAGGACGTCCCTCGGGGCTCAGATTTTTGTGGAGATTGCTGGTTTCTCTATCTGGGCCTGTGCGCACATTAAAAGTTCCTGTTTGCATTCCAGCCTGTCTGTGAGTATTCCTTCTGTGGGTGAGTGATTGAATAAGAGCTTTTTACAGCGTTTGCTATAACATTTTTGGCACCCCAGGTGGGACCCTTTTAAATTAAAATTAAAAAGGCTTCTCTCATCACACCCACGGTGGGAAGACTACTGCTTTTTGCAGGATCAGGCCTCCACCAGTCAGGGACCGGCCCCTCCAGGTGATTAACAGTCCTTGGCGCCCCGGGCCACTTTGTGCTCCGGAAGGACACCTTGATTTGTCTGGTCAGTCGGTCCCTGTGGCTGACCGCCCGATTGAAAAACCGGCTGGATAGACTGGCATCCAAACTCTCTGTCTGATCAGAAGTTCTGGTGAGTACTACTACTTTACTGTTTTACTGTTTTGGGTAGTCCTCTGTTTCTGTATCTGGAAATCCTGGTAAAATTCTGTGAACCTGTCGCGGCCTGATCACCCGCAGCGAGCATTCTGAGTAGGGGTCCTGGGGGGGCTCTGAAACCATTGCTCGTCCTGTCTGTATCTGGTATCTGGTAAATCTGGTTGAAATCTGGTAGGAATGGGGGGGGGGCGCTTGCTTGCGAGCGCCAGTAAATGACTGCAGTATAAATATAACTTTGCCACCTCTGGCCCCTTAAAGGTATTTAAAGTGCAGCGCTGCCAAAGCTATTAAAAATTGCCTAAAATATTAGTACTTAACCCCCTTAAGTGTGCCTTTCAAGAATAATTGCGCTGATCGCAATTCTCCGATGATCGGGGCGATTTATTTAGAGCCTTTGCCCCATGTGCTCCTATAGTGTTGGGGTTTTTTTTGTGTTGCCATGTGCTTTTAGATCCTGGAGCTCCATCTAGTGGACATTAGAAAATAGCTAGCTACTATTATCCTCATGGTAAAAGTTAAATCCTATGCTAGTGTGTGTAATGTGTAATGTGTATTTGTAACGTATTCACTGCTGAGACGTCTCTGTTTTCTGTTTTCCCTCTTTCTTTTTCCCTTTGTGGTCCTGTGTGTTTTGTGCAACCAAACTCTGCCTGTTACCTGGATTATATTGTATATTGTATTCCCAGAAGTGAGATTAGAAAATTTACACTGAACATTGCATTCCTTGAATTGAGATTAGAAGATTTACACTGTAACTTGTGATTTGAAAATTATGATTAGAGCATGGGGTCCGGAGGCTAAATTGTAGCGGAGCAGCATCCGGACCAGTTTCCCTATATAGATTCATGGCTGGTCCATATAGTTAATGTGCTGTTATGTAGAAACTGATAGAGTGTCTCTGTAAATGTTAGAGTGTCTCTGTGTTTAGTTGTGACATTAGGGAAAGATTAGGGAAAGAAAGGTTTTGTCCAGACATTAGGTCTTTATATTTCAGGATTGATTTTGATACTCTTATCGGTAAAAGGTGAAGTTATTAACAAATCGCCCCTGTGTCCCCAAACAGTAAAAAAAAAACCACCAGGTCTACTGATTGCAGGGAGAGGGACAGTTTAGAAAGTGTTTTGGTCATGCCTCTCAGCGGTGAGTGGGGGGTAGTTGAAAACTGCTGAGATAGTTTGCATAGCTATAGAAAGATACTGGGAGGAGTTCCTTCTTCTAGCAGATGAATGGAGGCCCATTAGAGAGTGAAGGAAGACAATTGTTTTATTTAATGCATATCCAGTTTCATTGCTATGTTTCATGCATAGTCAATAGTCAGGGAGCCAGGTTTTTTGACACCTCTCAGCAGTGAATAAGGGGTGATTGAAACTGCTGAGATAGTTTGCATAGCTATAGAAAGATACTGGGAGGAGTTCCTTCTTCTAGCAGATACATGGAGGCACATTAGAGAGGACAAAAGAAAAAAAATCACCTAGGAGTCTTTCTCCTAGCAAACGCCACACCTAGTCTCCAAACAATCCTCTTGTCATCAATTTTGATTGTAGAGTTTTAAGCTTCTGGAACCATGGGGGGTGCCTCCTTTAGAAAACCCTTATAAGATTATGAAGAAAAGAAGATTTTTTTACTTGTCTTTTTAAAGCCTGAATTTTATCTCTGGTACATATATTTGGTTTTGACTGCACATACAAAATTAAGCAAGTAATATTGCATTCTTTCCTGCTTGGTACATTAAACTGCCTTGATCAACTGTATTCATTTTTCTGATACTACAATGATATTGCATTCCAGGTATCTACCAACCTTTTTATGGAAAAGTATCAGTTTCATGCTTGTTTTGAACTGTAGGATTCAAGGTAATTACTTTGCCTTGTTAAGCACTGTGCTGACAAATGATGAACAGAACAGTAACATCATAGACGCATTGGTGTCCAGAGAAAAAGTGTACCTTGTTTTGAGGGTTTTCAGTTTTAGGAGTACAGTATATTATAGCACTGTGAGAAACAAATCTTTTTAGTTTATACACTTGCACTTTGTTACCAAATATACTGGTAGCAGTACATTATGTAGAGGTCCAGTATACACAGCAATAATAAGGATACATTAGTACCTATGTATGTGATTGGTGGAATAATGCAGGTGATGGGGGAGTGTTGTGAGGGATGAAGTGGGATATTAAGAAGAATGACTTTTGATGGACATTAAACTGATGAAGGTAATTTGAAGTGATGTATCTGGCTAATGAATATGTAAACAAAACAAAAAAAGAAAAAAAAGAGATGAGCATTTTATTCCTGAATGGGGCCTGGAGCCATGTCACCAAATTGCAATCCAGGGAGCCCAGCGGAGGGAGGTGGCCGGGGTCCAGATGGAGCAGACCATCCCGAGAACTCAGAGCTGCCCACCGCTGAGATGTGTGAAGGAGTCCCTATCTGGATCAGTGTGTCACATTGAAAACGGGCCAGGGTGTCTGCCTATGAGAATGAGAGGTTCAAATTTTGAGAGAGACAGAACTTGAACTTCAGAGAAAGGTGAAGCACACTGCGAGGTCCTGGGGAACTGCTGAGAGGCAGGAACAAGAACTGTTGGACTGACTGGGGGGGTTTTGGGGGCTTCTGTGAATGATTGTATTGTTATCCTTTTAATATTGTTTTCTTAGAAAGTAACTGAAATCTACAAGCCATTTCGGCTTCAGCAACTGCAATACCCACACCAGCTCAAGTTTTTGCTGTACTATTCTCAGAGCTTTCTTTATCACATTATTAAGCACTGCTGCTTTTGACATACTTTCATGTTATGTGTTTTCAATATTATTGACCAGCTGCAAGAAAATGATGTTACAATGTATGTTGTCTCTAGGGAACAGTACCAGAAGCTGCTTTTCTGATGACCCCTATCTGTCTCAAATGGTTGCTTGTCCATTGCCCTTAGTGGGATTACCTTGCCCCATAAAAAAGAAAAGAAAAAGAAAAATTGGGACTGAAGGGAAATTGGCTGATAGGTATGTCTAGTATGGCTGCATCCTTGCCTGAGGCTGTAATACATTATGATGGCACGGAAAAAAAAGCATGTGGGCTAAGAAAATGAGTACCCAGAGCCCAGCACAACAAGAGTAAAGCCAGGGGGAACCATACTTTGAGCAGAAGTGCACAGAAAATGGACCCAGCTAAGAAAAGACAGCCCAGGCCTGAACAGATTGAACAGGCCTGAGCAAGCTGGGCAAGCCTGGACAAGTTAAACAGGCCAAACCAAGCTGGTGATACAAAGCACTCATATGCCCTGAAGACTACAGTGCCAGTGATTAATGAAGCAAAGGGAATGGCAGGGTGCAGCCAGAATGACTCAACACTAGCAAGAATAAAAGCCATTAATATGATGATAAGGGTGGATCCCAGGGAAAGAGCCTTTGCCCCAAAGGAAAGAAGCCTCTGCAGACTTTTTGCACACGGTCCTCCTTTGTCCCAAAGGAAAGAGGCCTCTGCAGGCCCTGCAACCTTTTACAGTCAAAACAGCAACTTCTGCACACGGAACAAAAATGTTTGTGCAGGAGTTGCTATAGAGGGTATTGGGTATGTGTTGTTTTAAACTCACTGATGCAAGTGTTTCCATTGAACACCCTATCCAAGATCTAAGTGATCTAGTTAATCATATTACTGACCCGTCCATGGGTCCTGGGTGGTTTATGAAGTGGTTCAGTTGGCCAGGGGGACTAAAAATCCCAGTGGTAGGGGTTCTTTTTATTTACTGCTATGTGCCATTCTGCCATGTTGTATCCCCATTCTTTACCGCTTCATTACCACCACCCTTGATACCCTGGTAGAACGCAAGGCGATTACCACTGTCATGGCCCTGACCCAATACACCCTCTGCGGCTTGCCTCCAGTAATGCAGCCCTCAACCGCCTCTAGCGGTTGAGGTCTCACTTAAAAAGGGGGGAGTGAGGCAGCCATGAGGCTCTTACACAAGTGATCAGCCTGACCCTTCCCCCCAAGCCATGAGGCTCTTACATAAAGTAATCAGCCTGCTAAGAGAAGACATTAAGATTTCAGTAGACACCCTTCCCCCACTCCAGGTCTGAGCACAATATCCCCTAGCCCAGAAATCAACAGACCAGAGCACACCGGTTTGGACAGGTCACCCAGGTACCTTCCCCAGGGGCTGCTGATTGGTGGACAGGAAATACCTGTGGCAAATGGGATTATAGAATGAGTTTAAAATTGTACTGAATATAAGGCATTGGAGGACGTCCCTCGGGGCTCAGATTTTTGTGGAGATTGCTGGTTTCTCTATCTGGGCCTGTGCGCACATTAAAAGTTCCTGTTTGCATTCCAGCCTGTCTGTGAGTTTTCCTTCTGTGGGTGAGTGATTGAATAAGAGCTTTTTACAGCGTTTGCTATAACAGGACCACAGTTTTTTACAGGGTTGACCTCTCCAATGCTTTTTGATGCCATCGAATGCAGGGCCAGCCCCAGATTTGGTTTAAGGTGCTGACACCCTAGGCCAGTGGTTCTCAGCCCAGTCCTCTGGGGCCCCCAGGCCAGTCAGGTTTTTAGGACATTCACAATGAATATGCATGAGATAGATCTGCATGCACTGCTTCCATTGTATGCAGATTTATCTCATGCATATTCATTGTGGCTACCCTGAAGGCCCAACTGGACTAGGGGTCCCAGAGGACTGGATTGAGAGCCACTGCCCTAGGCAAACCTTAAGCCAGGGGTCTCCAACTCTGTTCCTGGAGGGCACCAAACCAGTCAGGTTTTCAGAATGTCCCTAATGAATTTGCATGTGATATATTTGCATGCTCTGCCCCCATTGTCTTCAAATTTATCTGATGCATATTCATTAGGGATACACTGAAAACCTGACTGGTTTTTGGTGACATCTAGGAGACCTCTGCCTTAAGCTTTATGCTCCCCCTGGCTTTCAAAATCCGTTGTTTAGCTTTGAATGTCCTACTCTTCGCTGCCCCGTCTCCCCTGAAATTACCACCCTAGGCAACTTCCTAGTTTGGCTGATGCTTGGGCTGGCCCTGATCAGATGTCTGCTATTTAGAGATGTAACTAGCTGTCAGTCCATACAGGTTACCCCCAATATGCCAGTATTAGTCATTAATATGGATCCTATGTGGTTTTCCCACTCATTTTTGTAAATTACCAGACATCCCCAAGTTTTGGAGATTTTCCCCAATTTGTGACCCATGTCCTTAGCAGTGGGGATGGCGGTGATGCGGATAGTGCAGTGCTGGAGTAGTAAAAAAGGGCACTTAAAAGCCCCCAGTGTAGCAGGGGGAGGGGGCTTGGGGCTTTGCAGGGTCTGCAGCTGCATGTCCCAATCCATTCACCAGGAAGTTTGCATCAGAGGGGCTGCAATGTCAAAGGCCTTGAGTGTGCAGGACAAAGGCCCCATGGCCCCGTGCACTGGCTTTTAGGACTGGAGGGCGGCCAGAGAGAGAGAGAGTGGAGGCACCAGCAGCAGATAAGGGGAAGGAGCAGCCCGGCAAGGGGAAGGGAAGAACTGCTGGAGGAGGGATGAGGAATTTAAGGGAAGGAGATATGTTGGGCACATGGGGGGAGAAGGGCAGGAAAGAGACTGATAAGGTCCATCCACACTGCCCAGTAGAGTTGCTAGGGAAGGACCTGCCTTTGATTTTTTAAGGATGTTCAGTACCTTCTGCGCAATGCAGGTTACCTTCCCCAGGGTATCTGCACCCCAAGTGCCTCACTCTGCACCTCTTCCTATTGCAGATCAACTGCCAGGTCTGCGGCCAGTCTTCTAGTTTTTGTAGATCGCTTCTCCTTTTGCCTGCTCTCTCGGGGATGTCCACTTTGCTGCAGTTCTTTTGTGATGCTTCGTACTGTTGTCAGCCACCTCCTTGCGGAACCAAAATGGTTTCCTTTTCCTTTTATTTACCTTCTTAACATAAAGATCTGTTGCCCTTCTCCCGGTTCCTTTCAGTTTGTCCCACTGTCTTTCCCCTTATCTTTCGCACCCTGCCCGCTCCTCTTGCCGGTATCACCTCAGTTTGAGGACTGATGATTTTTAGAAGGCGAATGGAGACACAACGCTGCAGGTTTCCTTCTCAGTGTTGGAAGTATTTTGTCCTTTTGTATTTTCTGAGCATTGGACTGACTAATAAAGCGAGATGCACTTGTGATAACTAAGTGCTGTAGCTCTTCTGTGAAGTGATATTATCATTCATCTCCTCCAGCATTCACATCACCCACCTGCCGCTGCAATCTCCCGTCTTAGGTATCTAAATCTCCAGCAGAGTCAAGTCTGGTCATAGCTGGAGAAACCAGAAGGGTCCCTAATCTGTAATTCCTGAGATTGGCCTCCTCTGCGGGACCCACTGCACTGAAATCAGGCCTTAGGCACTTGCGCTGCAGCGGAGAGGAGGGACTTCACTCCTAAACCCTTTTCACCCATCCACTAAAGGTCATTAGAGCAGAGAGAAATTACACTGAAACTCTGATTCCATTAAACGAATTTGTAATTGTTGGGAATTGTCACTTTAATTCAAAGTTATAATTTCTCAAAAATACTGAGTCAATGTTTCCAGCTGAGCCTTGAACCTGTGGCCCCCAGCACTGCATCTGGGTAGGACAGACTGAATTGCCTTTAAGCCACAGGTAGCTTGTGGGTAGTGGACTCTGTTCAGGGACTCTTATCATGCCTGGAGGACCCTGGAGGCAGGATGGAGAAATAGAAGTTCCGAAGAGGTTTAGATGTGAAAAGCCTTGGTGGCCTAGTGGTTGGGAGTGTGGCTAATATCCCCAAGGCTGTGGGTTCAACTCCCACCAAAGGAGAGCTGGTATTAGTGCTCATAGTGAAGTGAGGAGGGTAGTTTTAGGAAATATTTAGCCATTTTTCATAGGAAAAATCAGCATAACCCTGGCTGCTGGTGGCTCTCCTCAGTTATCAGGTTTTCCCCCAATATACTTGATATGCAGGTCTATCTAACCCCCTCCTCCCCATCCACCCACACCACTTACCTGCGCTGGCCCCACCTAGCTTCTGGCTAAGCTAGACTCGAACCCACAACCTCCTATATTGGAGTAAAGGCCCTTTAGCTGCTGAGCCACCAGTCAGCCAGTTGCCAGCTTTCTACTTTTTCGTCCCCTTATACCTCGCATTCCTTGATTTGGCTTTAAAACAAGAAAGGTTGCTTTCCAGCAGAGGGATTTGAACCCACAGATCTTTACTTGAGAGACAAAGACCAACAGACTGAGCCATCAGTCAGTGACAGATGCTTAGGCATTTTTTTCTCTCCTTTATATAATATACCTTTTTCTCTAACTGAGCTTTAAAACAAACACATCTCTTTAAGCTAGGGTTGCAAGACAAACTTTGGTAACCCTCGATAGATGATGTTACTGAAGTGGAATTGTGGAAAGCTAAGTGCTTGGAACACTGTAAGATAGACATGTGTTTTGAGGAGTGGGTGCCGGCAGTGAAGTGTCCTTATCTTATTAGGAATGAGTCCAGCATGAGATGCAGTTATTACAGGACTTAAACCAGGTCTCAGCAGTCACTCACACTGTCCCCCTCAGCCTACTGAATAGTTATTTCCCTTATGACCTTAAATCATATCAACAGGAACTTTCTTGTGTGCACTAAGGTACTTGTCCAAACCGTTTCTAAACTCAGCTACACTAACAGCTGACCAATGAGAAGCAGCTAAGGGATACTTCTTGCCAAAAATTGTTGCAACTCAACTACAACCAGGTCCTTTGTGTTATTTTCTTTTTAGGGTCAGCTAGTCCGTGTTGACCAGCAGCTCCAGTGTTTTTAGGCAGTGGGACAGGAAGTAGATTGCCAGACCTTTCTTCCAAGGCAATGGAGTTACCCAAGATCACAAGGAGTGCTAGTGGGAATTGAACTCTAGTCTCTTAGCTAAAAAAGAAAACAGTGCTCTAATCACTAGGCTACTCCTCCTCCCCCTTCCTAATTTACAGGTTCTCAGTTATACATTCTGTAAGAACATATGTCATACTGGATGAAATCGAGGTCCATCCAGCCCAGCATCCTGTTTCCAACAGTGGCCAGTCTAGGTCACAAGTACCTACGAGGTTTCCCAAAGACACAGGTCCCACAGTGCTTGTATTAGGGTAAGCAGTGGATTACCCAGGTCCCCTTTAATAATGGTTTATGAACTGTTCCTCCAGGTATTTGTCCAAACCTTTTTGAAACCCAGCTACACTAACAGCAGGGTGCTGACCACCGAGATGATGCTAAGGGACGCTTCTTGCCAAAAGCTGTCGTAACTCACCTACAACCAGGTCCTTCCATTCTATTCAGAGCCTGCCAGACAGTGTTGACCCAGTAGCCCCTGGCAGTGTGACTGAGGTAGATTGCCAGGCTTTTCTTCTAAGGCAATGGAGAGTTAAGTGACTTGCCGAAGGTGACAAGGAGGTATGTTTACTAAAGGGCACTAAGGGAGCAGTAAGGGCTTCTTTAAAGGGTTTGTGTGTGGAAAGGGTGCTGGGCGTATTGGAAGGGTTCTGGCGTTAAGGGCACTATTGGACACTTAGTGCATGCTAACTGCATAGTTTGTGCTAAAGTGTCAAGCATGCACCCTAACACCACAGGGTAACCTCTCTAAGGCGGAAACCGGGGGGGGGGGGGGCAGGAAAGCCAGTGAAAAAGGTATGGATGGAAGGACTGGTGGTAGCTGATGGAACTGATTGACCCATTCCCCGCCTCTGTTGCAGTACGTGTGATGAGCATGTTGGACCTAACATCTGGGCTGTGCTGTCGACTAGGAGGTATAGGTGGCTGCCTAGGGATGCTGGCCAGTGTGGGTGATGGCTGTGTCATGGGCGGGTGGTGGTGGTAGCGGAGCCAGCAGAGGGGTGGCAACAGCACGGGGTGAAAGCTACAGTATAGCGTCTGTGAGGTGAGGACGGGTATCCATCAGTACTGTCAGTGTCTGGGTGGGGGCAGCATGTATTTGATGTGGGCAGCAAAGTGCAGATTGACCATGAGTGGTGGTGTGCAACAGTCACAGGAAAGGTGTGTATGATTTACCAAACTGTTGCAAAGGACCCTTGAGATGTGTAGCGCAGAGCTCCAGCACATCAGCCAGCGGATAGTCAAGCCTATCTGTGCTGCTGATGGGCTCCTTGGGGGACGTACATGCTGCTGCTCCTCCCAGTCCAGAGTTGCCAAGTTCCAGGAGTGAGATTTAAACCAGTTCTGGATTTCTGACAAGCTTATCCTGATGCATTAATGGACCTGAAGCACCGATTCCAATGGGTAAAATCAGGGTCTACACGTTCACCAGGAAATGGTCTGGTTCATCTTCTGCCGCTATTTTAAGAAGCACTTGCACTGGAGGGTGGAATTGCGGTCTCTGCGGGGTCTGGGACAACTGAGCCAAGGAACGCCTCTGTAGCTCCCCCTGAGCCTGAACAAGATTCAGTAACTGCTGCTGACATTGTTGCTGATGTTGTTGTTGCTCTTCTATCACCATCTGGAGGAGCTGCTCCATTTTGGCTTGTTACTACTTAATTGCCAGAGGGCTCTCAAAACAGGCCCTTCCGCTTCTACAGCTAGCACAGAACACCGCTGCCTGCATAATAACAGGCTGCTCGGGACACGACCACATTACACCCATCCGATACCGCCTCCACTGGCTCCCAATCAGCTCCTGAATCCAATACAAAGTACTCCTAAACATATTCAAAATAAAACAGAGCCTCTCAGCCTCTCATCAAAGTCGACCGAAGCACTAGACCCAGAAGAAAGGGAACCTCAGACACCATCACCACCCCCAAAGAATTTGCCAAAACAAGACAGGACACCTCAAGAAGAGCATTATCCCTGGCGGCACCCGCTCTATGGAACTCTCTCCCATCTGAGATCAGCCACGGACTTCAAGGACTTCAGAAAGCTGCTCAAAACAACACTCTTCACAGAACACTACAAGGATATCACCTGAACTAGAGCACAGCCTTCTCCAACCCATGCAGCCCCCACTAATTGTATATAGTCCCTGTTTTATAGTTCACTATGTATATAGCTCACCAGCTAATCTTTCACACCGCTTCCCACCACACTCATGTCGATGTATTCACTGCAAGTATTCACACTCTACACACCCTCTTGATTGATGTTCAAACTGCTTTGATTTAATGATAAAGTGGTATATTAAATCCATCTAAATAAATAAATTGCAAACCACAATACAGCTTACTCTTCTGCAGCTGAGTTAACGCTGCAGTATGCCAGTTCCAACAAATTATTAGCAGCCTCTAGTGGCCAAAACAAAGCCTGCCTCTTTGAGATCCCTAACTAGGGTGAGGCTAACCCTCTTAAACCACACAAACAAACAAAACCTCATGACCTGTTGTAGAGGTTCAGCCTTGGAGAAATGTGGATTTGCCCTCAGTCACCTGGCTGAGAAAGTCCCCAAACTGCCTCCATATGTAGTAGTATGGCGTGCGATGGGAAGGGTTTTTCTGTTAAAACACACCAAACAGAGAGCAGTTCAGGAAAACAAAACATCTTTTATTCAGACCCAGTTTGTTAAACCTTCATAAAACTGGTCTCCCGGCTCTTCCTGCAGCCCAGTTAGAGTTCCTGCCTTGCGCAGTTAAAGATCTGGGGCTCCTGGTTCCACGGGCATCTTTCCCTTGTGTAGCCTGTTGGGCTTTTAACCTCTCCCTGTGAGCCACACCCTCCCAACCCTGAACTCTGGGCCACAGGCTCTCTTAAAGGGGCCTGTTGATAATCCTTGTGGAGAGGGACAGGCAACACTTTATAGACCCCCCACCACATCTCTCCATCCTACAATGTGGCGTAATGAAGGAGGTGGGCCTGGAGTTTAGATGCTATGCCAACGATATCATGGATTATTTGCCATGTAAGAGTAATCTCTCGCATCCATTGCATGTGAGGCATCTGCTCTTGAGAAGAGATCTGTCTGGCTAAAATTTGATTAAAATTTGATTTCCAAAGCATATAAATGATGGTGCTTATGCATGAATTACGGCAGGGAGTCCCTAACGAAAGGGTAGTAGGAGGCAATGATGAAAGCATAAGTGATCGGTCTTGATATGTGGGAGTAGTATTGGGTCCAAGAGGCCAGTTTTCAAAGATCAGGATATTGAAGCATCACAGCGGTCAGCAGTGGTATTTAAACATCAATCGTATATTCACTGGCAGGATCCAGACAGTGTCTGCTGCTGGATATCCGCACTGTGCGGTCACTAGCCAGAGAGGGGGTCATTTTATAAGGGAGCCGCGTTAAGATATGTGCCGTTTACACGTGCAGGTCACTAATTCCAAGGACGGACTTGTGTGAATGGCGTCTACACGCATACTGTAGCCAATCCAGGTCACTAGTTCCTGTCAGGTTCCCAAAAGGTGCACAGATTCCATGCTCTTATTTATTTATTTAGCTAGGCTTATATACCGCTTTTCACCGGGCCAACTAGGTTTACAGTGAACAGAATAAGAGGGTTATGAGGTGTTTGGGGAAGGAGGGGAAGTTGGTGATATTCTTTATTGTGTCTGGCAGAGTTCCAAAACGGACAGGGTGTAGAGTTGAAAAGCTCTGCAGCAAGTTTGTTGATTGAATTTTGTTTTGGATTGTGGTATGATAAGTTTGTTGATTGAATTTTGTTTTGGACTGCGGTATGGTAAGTTTATTGATTGCAGCAGCTCTTTGTGGTCTGTTTGTAATGAGTTTCTGAAGGAGGAACTGGAGGAGGGTGGCCGGGTATGAGTGTAGTGCTTTGTGTGTAAGGATTTATATTTGATTCTGCTGGAGAGGGGCAGCCAGTGGAGCTGCTTTAGGATGGGGGTAATGTGGTCATGTTTAGCAGCTCCTTGGATTGTATGTGCAGTAGAGTGTACAGCAGTTTTAAGGGGGAGGAGGGCAGTTTGTGGTAGGCCCTGGTAGATGCTGTTGCAATAGTCTGCATGAGGGAGAGGGAGGGCTTGAAGTGCTGATCGGAGGTTTGCTGGTTCGAGGAGGGGACGGAGTCGTTGCAGGGTCTGCGTTTTGAAATAGATTGTTCTGGCTGTCATCGTTACTTGAGCTTTGAAGGAAAGTTGTTGGTCTAGAGTGATCCTGAGGCATTTCAGCTCCGGTTTAACATTTATCTGAATGCTGTTTTAGTGTTATTGTGGTTGGAGGGGTGAATGAGGAGTCCCTTGGAATAAACAGAGGGCCCAATTTTTGAAGGCAGTTACACGAGTAACAGCCCATGGGGCCCGTGTAAAAGCCTTAAGCAGGATTTTCCAAAGGCACCGACACTGGCAGTGCCTTTCGAAAATCCTGGTTAAGTCGCAATCTCGCCCAGATGCCTCTCCTTAGCATCAGGGCATGTTTGGCGTGGAGTGGAGGTGGGGAACGGCACTAAACGGGTAGCAGTGATTTTTGATGCTGCGTGCTTAGCGCTCTGCACCTTAAAGATTTCCATCTCCAACATGCTCTGTAACATACTGCTGGTTTAGAGCAGAATTAACTATTGTACACACTGCGTTCCATTTATATATTACAAGCAAGTAAATTAAAAATCTACTGAGGTAGTAAAAATAAAAATCAGCAGCAGATATTTTATTAGGTCAATCTCTCAGGCATTTCCTTCAGGAGTCCTTCCAAGCATGCACCAGCCTCCCCCATTACCGGAGTGCTCCTTTTCCTCCCTCAGTGACTTCCCTAGCATCTGCAGGGTCATCCGAGAGGGGAGGTGAGGGGGTTGTGTGGCTGACTCGTCCTGCTGTCCTGAAGAACTCCTGTTACAGGTAGGAATCGTAGCCTTCTCCTAGGACAAGCAGGGATAAGTCAGCAACAGATAGGTAACTCCTGAGGGGAGGGGTGTAAGGGACACCGCCAATGGGTAGCACTACAGCCCATGAAAAGTTGTGGTAGGATGAACCTGCAGCGAAGATAGAGAAATAAGGCACAGAGGCAGCAGTTGTGACAAACCATCTGAAGCACTTTAATGTGCTTGGGAGAGCCGTGCAACCCAAAACAACTACCCCTGTTATCTAGCGGGACAAAACCAAAAGCACAGCCATGGGCTTGTAAAGAGTCTTCTTGAGCCTCAAGTCTGCACAATATGCTGCAAACTTCCAACTATTTTCTCAGTCAGTGCTGGCCTGGTAGGTTGCTCCCAGATACGTGCTGGATGGTCAGATCAGAGGAGATAGAGTCCTGAAGAGGCCACTCAAGGCTGTAGATGGAGGACCAAGTAGCAGTGGTACAGATGTCCAACACAAGGAGGAAATGTGGGTTGGCCAGTGTAGTAGCCATTGCCCTTAGTTGGTAGGCAAGGATCCTCTCTGGGAGGGCCAGGCCCACCTAGTCATAGCAGAAGGAAATGCAGTCTGAAACCTAGCGGGATCCGGTGCACTTTGTGACTGGAGTCTCTGATGCATTGGGGATGACGTTTCAAAGCCTTTCAGATCAGCTTTGTTCTGTCAATGTAGATCTGTTAGTTGCAGATGCAGTCAAGGGTGTGCCCGTCTATTCTACTGCCAACTGCAGATTTCAGTCCTTCCACCTTCCTACTCTTTATGCCTGGAACAAACTACCCTAGTCTGTGCGTCAGGCTTCATCTCTGGCCCTTTTCAAATCCAAGCTGAAAACTCACCTCTTCAAGGCCACTTTTGAATCCTGATCCGTTTGATCTCCTATGTGCTTCCTTGCCAGTCCCCTAGATGTGTCCTTGCTCTCAGCTGTTGTGTTGACTAGATTGTAAGCTCTGATGAGCAGGGGAACATCTTTTACATGTCGTTACAGCGCCGCATATGCCTATTCAAATGCCTAGTAGTAGTAGCAGCAAGCACTGTATTATTCCTCCAGTATGGCATGTGGCTTGGGGCAGAAGAAGGGGAGCACAATAGCCTGGTTGATGTGGAAAATGGACACGACCTTTGGGAGGAATCTTGGCTGAGTCCTTAGAACACTACAATCATTGAGGATCAGTGTATAGGGTGGGCAGTCTGAGAGCTTGCAATTCACTGAGACGCCTGGTGGAGTTAATGGCAATCAAGAAGAAGGTCTTCCATGTGACAATCTTGATGTGGGCACCATCCAAGAGTTCAAAGGAGGCAGCATGAGCTGTTGGAAGATGATGTTGTGGTGCCAGCAGGCTAGAGGGCATTTGAGCAGCGGGTTAAGGTGTAGGAGGCCTCTCATGAACCTTGTCTCCAATGGTTGCACTGAAACCGATTTGTTCTCAAGTCGGTCATGGTAAGCCTTCTGCAGGCTGAGGAAGTATTGGAGGAGCTGGAAAACAGAGCAAGAGAAAGGGTTGATCTGTGCTGAGAGGCACCATGTTTGGAAGCTTTCCCATTTGGAAGTATATGACCTCCTCCTAGACTGCCACCTAGCCGCAAGGGGGACGTTGAGGATCTCTGGAGGCAGGTGGTGCTGGGCGAGGGTCACTCTTTCAACATCCAGGTGGGGAGGACCAGGGTTTGCAGGTTGGTGAACTAAGGAAAACAGGAAAATTCTGTCCATTGGGCAGGGGGAAATGTAAAATCAAAGGAGGATGTGGGACACTCCTGTGATCGGGGAGGCTAGCACATGCTCAGAAGGACTTCTAAGAAAGACTGAGCTATGGGAGAGCCATTTCTGTCTTGGGCACTATCAGATGACGACACACCTATATGTGGCAGACTCATCCTTGCTTGTCCTATGAGAACTAGCCATTGTACACTGGAAGTCAAATAAAATGTACTCAGGTAGTAAATAAAATTAGCAGCAGACATTTATTAGTTCAGTCCCTAACTGGGGCATTTCCTACTCAGTTTCACCTTAAGAAAAGAGGGAGCAGTGTGCTCAGGGACCTCTTATCCAGAGATGCCAAGCAGTGATTTTACCCATTAACATCAGTGCTGCAGATGATGGAGCTGTCAATCTAGGGTTGGCTTAAAATCTCCCTCTTGGAATTATGTAATGAGCAGAGCTGCCCAGTTACCCAAGAAGGTTTTGTGGGACTGATGTGCAGAGTTTGAGACTCCATCCCTCTAGGACTAGAGGACCTGAAAGAGGGGGGGGGGGGGGTATAGCTTCAGGCTTTACCCATCTCTGCCATTCTCCCCTACAATTCCTGGGCTCCTTCTCCCCATCTCACGGGACCTGGGGACGTTTCTCTCCTGGAAATCAAAGCCCCCCCATGCATTTCCTCACATTCTGAGCTGCCTGCAGAGCATCCCCCACCCCCACCCCCACCCTGTCTCTAGCTCTGGGCTTAATCACTGCCCCACGCCAATCTGGCTCAGCTGCTGAGAGGGGGGGGGGGTTATTTAAGAAAAGTGGGATTAAGTTCTCAGCTGCCAGTGATTCTACTAAGATCAGTCAAGAGGTTTAAGGGTGGTGTAAATGAGAAGCCTGAGGAAATGAGAAATGTATGGGGAGAGGGATTTATTTTACTCTTTAAAGAGTCAAATCCATTCTAAGACTCATCTGTGAGAGATTCTCAGTGACTTGCCAAAGTGTGTGTGGGGGGGGGGGGGGGGGAGGGAATCTCAGTACTGGAAAAGGAGGAGATGCTGAAGGGTAGGAATGAGGTGCATTGGTAGAGCTGAATGGGGAGCGGAAGGTGGATCTTAGTACTGGGAAAGCAAGGAGTGCTGTATTCAGGAATGAAGTGCATTGATGGAGCTGTAAGTGGGGGTCTCGGCCCTGGAATAGCAATGGATGCTTTAGGGCAGGAATGAGGTACATCAATAGCACTGTTTATGCCATTACTGAACATAGATAATCCCTTCTACAAGTCAGATTCCTGGATTTGTTGAGAATATACAGGGCTCAGCTTTACGAGGCTGCGCCCCTACTCCTGGGGGTCACTAGAAGTGCCATCTTTCTTTGATGCCACTTCCACAGGGCCCACGCTGCATGTCTTCACCAGACCAAAAACACATGGGGTCAGCTCTTCATCGGGTTTTAGGATTATTTAACTGTTTCAGTTCAAATATCTCTCTTGCATCACAGCCTGGCTGGAGGTGTTTGGAAGGGGGGGGGGGGGGAAGAGAGAATCTTCTTTGGTCATTGTTTGACAATAGTTCCAATCTTTTTTCTCCGGTTGATCCTACACTGTTACATTTCAGTCTACTTCTTCCACTCACCTCTCCCTGACCTCCGATACTGGCCCCTTTACAACTCTCATCCAACAGCGTGGGGTCTTGGCTTGTTACTGTTTTACACATACTAGATATCTCCCAACCTCACCGTGGTAAATTTCTGTTTTTCCCAAGTGACCTTATGGCTGTGCACTAATCATTTGAAATTGAATCCCTTGAAAACCTCCACCATCTGCCTCACCGGTTCCTCTGCTGTCCCCCTCACTTGATAGATCTCCCATTCTCTTGGTATCGTCAGAAAATTCTCACCTTTCATGAACAAATCAGTGCTGTAGTGAAAAGCTCCTTCTTCACCCTTTGTCAAATTCACTCCATCTGTTCTTTTCTCTGGTCATATCCTATTTAGACTACTGTAAAGTCATTTACCAATTACCAGATTGACCGTTTACAAGCAGTTCAGAACACAGTCTTCCACTTATTATACCATGCCTCAAAATTTGATCATGTCTCCCCTCTCCCCACTGGTTACCCCTTGACTTCTGAATCCAATATAAACTCATTACCTTGGCTGACAAAACATTACACACAGGTACATCTACCTGTTTGTCCTCATGTATCATTCCCCATGTCCTGACATAGCTTCTTTGATCAATTCCTGCCAATCTACCCTCCCTATCTCTTGCCCATTATGAAGCAACCCAGCACTTGGGCCCCAGTCTTGGGAATTCACTACCTGCTGATCTTCACTTGGAACCATCCTTCCCTAAATTCAGATCTCGCCTTACGACTCATCTATTTCAATTAGCCTTCATTCCACCCCCCTCCTTCCAGGCTGCTCAGGCTCCTGCCTCCCCCTCTCCTTTTTATTTTTTTTTTTTAATGTACAGTGCTCTGTCATTGCAAAGGGCAATTTAGTAAGTTTTAATAAATGGTTCTCATTTGTAGTAATACTATTCAAAGCTGTTAGAACTTTTAAACACTTATGTAAATCCATTAGATGCTTGTTCCCTGTAAACCACCTCAAATTCCCAGATAAGGCAGTATAAAAAAACCACAAATAAAATAAATCATGTCTGAGCATGTGGGGGGTGGGGGGTGGGGGGTGAGGGGTGAGGGGAAGGCTTTTTAGCATGGCTGCAACTGCACTAGCAACAGTGCACTTGAAAAGCATGCTAAAAGTCTTCCCTGCACAGAAACTGCTGGCCTCACCCCCAGCGGTTACCCCACAGGCTTTGCCATTACTACAGGCTAACTGCAAACACAATTGTATTTTAGTGAAAAGGGCCTTAAGGCTTTTTTGGTAGCATATTTTTGTAATTTTTTTTTTTTAACACGGCAGGGGTCAGTGATCAGGGACACCTATTAAGCAGATACGTTCTAGTGACTGGGATCTTAAGCGGCACTATACAGATACTGTGGGGGCGTTTGGGGGCAGAGCTGCAGATTATCCATATAGCTGCAATGATCTGGATCACTAAGGACAGCAAAAAATCTACACCAGATGAATAGTCACAGCACTGCTCACTAGCCAATACCAGTGCTACTACTAATCATTTGTACAGCACTATAATCAACACATAATAGAAAGCCCCTGCCCCACAATCTAGTCCAGACAGATAAACATGGGGGTAGGGGAGTTCACAAGGGATATTCTTAAGAGACACATGGGTGTTAAACAGGAGAATAAGAGGGTCAGCCTCTAACAGGGACTTTTAGCCTGGATTTGAATATCTGGAATATTTATTTTAGCTGTGAAAAAGTTACATAAGCTTGTGAGACGGGTATCTTGTCAAAGCAATATCAGTTGTGCAGGGCTGTGGTTTCATCCTATTGTGTTCCCTCACCCCTCACAATATTTCAGAATAGGTATACCAGGACACCTTACATGTTATTACACAGTAAGAAAACTACAAATCCATATTAGAGAAAGTAAGGACCAGGTTAAGAAAAAAAAAAAATCACACAGAAGTAGCAAAAGAAAGTCAAAAGGAAATAAGATATTGAGGGTCATTTTCTATCATGCATTATGGGGCAAGGTTGCAAATACAATGCTGACTCCTAGCGACCCAGCAACTCCTGGGTTTTCTTGGCAGTGGGACCAGAAGTAGATTGCCAGGCCTTTCTTCTGGGGCAAGGGAGGGTTAAGTGACTTGCTCAAGGCCACAAGGAGGTCTAGAGGCAATTGAACTCTGGGTTAATATGCGTTAAATGCTGCAATGGCCCATTCAGCACATTAACCTTTCGTAAACACACTTATGTTACAGGACCCTGTGGCCACTAAATCATAATGGTGCTATTACTGCAGAAGCCTACTGCAGTTTAGTAAAGCACCATTATAGTACAAATAGCACTGTTCACTGCAAACATGGTGGGCGCTGTTGCGGGCATGCAAGGCAGCAGATGCACACTGGCAGCCCCATGGATGCACCAACTGCCACGGATCGAGGTGGTGTTATCTGCAGCTTTGACAGTGACCATGTGCCCTTGGCACCCGTGACTACCTGCATGCTACAGACATGCTCACTCTGCCCACATTCTACCCACTCTTGCAGTTACCATAGGGACTTGCAGATGGTGCAAAAACTCATTGTGCCGTTACTACAAGCTATTGGCTTGATCAAATTAGTGCAGCTTACTAAACCTGCCCCTCACTGTTAGTGGAGGCACTCCTAGTACTTAATCTTCCAAACACCCAAAGATTAAACAGGCACTTTTCTATAAAATAAATTTTATTCCAATTTAAACAAATCAAAGTCAACGTATTTTAGGCTCACTAGATTACACATATCCAAAATAAAATATTTGAAAGAGGCTGCCTTTTCCATAAATACACAATTCCTGCCACAATTTACAGACATAAGACATAAAAATTAAGAAACTAAGGAAATAGAAGCTTGGCGACTATTTTTAAGAAGGACTGTGGGTGGGGAAGAAGCTCAGAGACCTCTATTAGCAGTGTTGGGCAGGATTTGGGGTTCCCACAGGTGAAGCGAAGCCCTTTTGCTTTAGTTAGAAATGCTGCACCCTCCCATGAAAGGAGCATATGGGGGGGGGGGGGCTTAAAGTAAAGATGCCCTTACTGTTTCCATGGATGCAAAAATTGGAATTTTTCTTAACTGACAGTCTATAAATTTATCACCAGCAACATCTCACTGAAGCATCTCTGCTGGAAACTATTCCAAAATCGTAATGCTACCAGTCACAATTTCATTTGGGGACGATTTCGTTAAACAGGTTAGTTTTGTTCATACCATGAATCTCACTTCTAAGCCAGGATATATGGAATAAGATCTCAGTCTCAAATTTACCAAGAGCATTTGCCATGGTGCCTGCATCATACAAGGGGGCTTCCTTGTAGAGTTTATAAGGTGCAGCTTGTCAAGGTGTGTGGCTCCAACTATTTCTATCAGTTTCTGCGCCATCTCCACCACAATTTCATTTAACAGAGGGTGTTTCTCCTGAATTAACGTGTTTCTTTCGTGTTTGTTTTTTGTTAGAGTTCTGTTCCCAGTCGAGTATTTAAACCTCCTCCCATGGGTGCCAGATTTCTATTATGAAACACACATTTCTTAGAAGAGAAAGACTACTGCTTATCTGCACAGACCACAATCCTCAGAAGGCAAACGTCTACCAGAATGTCAGTCCAAAAAAAAAAAATCCAGTTTATATTTAAACAGAAACACTGCACACACTATGCTTTAACTGTATACAACAGGACATAGAGAGAAAATAGAAGCAAACATTTGTTACAAATGACAGAAAGTTCCAGATTAGAAGCTAGGAACAGTGGGCTCCAGGCAGAAATGCCTGAAGGCAAAAGTGTGCAAAAAATATGTCTGTATCCCCCATCCTCCCACTTCCAGAAGATACAAAGACCACAAGCAGGGTTTTAACATCCAGCCTCAATCCACGAGTCAAAAGAAAGTAAGAAAGGTGGCCTCCCTTCAGTCCATGGGGGTTCAGTGTAAACATTATGGCTGTCTGCCTACCCAATCCAGTCTTCAGAGTTCTTGATTTGAGGGCAAGACCCTCAACCCCGCATCCTGAAAATTCTGTCTCTCTCCCCCTCTTAACAGGTCTCCGTTCCTTCTGAATAGGGGTGCCCTTTATTGCACCTTGGAGATGGGAGGTTGAGGGGAGAAATGGCCAATGGATTTAGAGAAGGTGTGAAGAAGCTATCCAAGAGCAGTTGCTTGGGTGGGAAAGCAGGGGTTTTGGACTGCAGGATAGAGTCTGGGCATCCTTATTACAACCCCCACCACCCACGTCCAAGAGGGAGGCAGCCACTCTGCTGCCAGCAGCTCTGTGCGGGGTGCAAGCTCTCAAACACAGGACTGAAACTTCAAAGAACCCAGGGATAAGTGGATCACTTCAATCCATTACAGTCCCATTTGCCCACCTCCCCCTGAGCAGAGCCAGTCGCTGGTTACTGTCCAGCTGCCCTCCTTGCCACCACCTCCTCACTTGGTGAATTTATGCATATCGCCCTCCAGCTGGTACTGGGGTGGTGCCACAGCTTCATTGAGGTGCCCACAGTGAGGGCCACAGCGGCAGGAGCGGATCATCATGACATCATGGGAGAAGCCCTCGCCGTCCTCACAGTGGAAGGTCACACTGACTGTGCGAGTCTGCAGTGGGGTGCAACAGCGCCCATCCAGGCATGTGCCACAGTAGTTGGGCTGGTACCGCTTGACACTCTTGCAGCCAGCATAGGTGAAGCGGATGGGCTCACGTGCTTTGGAGGTCTTCAGACACTTCTTCCCCTTCTGTAAAGTAAAGAACACCTTGAGTCTCCCTAGCTATTCAGAATATCTAAGGGCATGCGACAACAAGGCCTCCTATCTGTACTTTACCAACTTTGTCTCACAGGCCTTGCAAGACCTCTTATGTAACCCGTCACCACCATTAAGGCCTGGGCTGGGCTCAGGCTGTTGGCCACCTCCCTTTCCACCAAGGAACTTAATACTCCGAGTATCCTCTTATTTATTTATTAACATTTCTTATATACCGCACTATTTGCGATCAGTGCGGTTTACATAGAACAACATCCGACAATATACATATGTCTGGTCATTACATTGAACAGGAAATGGAACTTGGAGAACAAGGTAAACTATATACATAAGAAGTTGAAAGGGAAAGGATATTGTTTGGTGTTTTACATTGTTGGGTATAAAAGGATATTTCCACCGATTAACACTTCTAGGTTATTTATACCTTTAGGGAATTTGAATGTTTTAAAAGTCATTAAGTCTCACTTTATAGGGTGTATTGTAAAAAAATCATGCTACATTTTAAATAGGGGCTATTGGGGAACCCGAGGCCCCACAACCATAAAACCCTCTGAATCTATGCTGGGCATCTTCCCTTCACCCCCCCCCCACCCCCCCCACCTTTTTTCCAAAGTTGCCAAGTTATCCAGTTCCAGGAGTGAGACTTGCCAGTTCTGGTTTTTGAACTGACTTGTATGCAGTATGGTATTAGTCCCCGATGGTACCCATTGGTATCAGTGCTGCAGATCTCAATGCACCAGGATAAGATTGTCCGACATCAAGAATGGCTTTAAGTCTCACTCCTGGAATTGGATAACTTGGAAACTGTTTGGCCTTAAAGGACCATGTCACCTCCCTTCCCCATGCTCTGGGAGTAAGCTGCTCTTCTCCCCTCACCTTCAGAATGCTGAAATCTGACTGGGCACAAGGCCGCACAAGACAGAGGCGCGACTCCTTCACCAGCTTGCACTGTGGGTTCTCGTTGGTGACACGGGTTGACACCCCCATCCCGCAGGTCCTGGAACAGGAGGACCACTCCGTGGTCTGACCCAAGCACTTCTTCTCATCAAGGATGTGGCTCCGGAACAAGGGGCTCCAAACTATAGGGCACAGGTAGAAAGAAAAAGAAAGATAGGACATCCCATGTCCAGCAGATGGCATCCCAGGCTTAGTTCAATGCAGGGAATATTAGAAGCCCACTTCCAACTGTTCTGCCTCTCAGAAAGAGCATGCAATAAAAAAAAAATGCAGACCCCTGCTATATTTTTTTTATGAATGGTAACTGCTCCTTCTACACCCCTGCAGGTAGCTCTGCCAAAGATCCACTCAAAAACCTTCTGAAACCAAAGCCAGATCCTCTTGTTAAGATTAGTTTGAGTATGCTGCTAACATCCAACTTCATCCAACCCCTGCTCCCTTGGATGAAAGCACTGAACCACTTAAGCCTGCATGCCAAAGCATTTGGGAAGTCTAACTATCCTGGAAAGGAGTGTATACATGTTCCACAGTTGCCAAGTTACCCATTTCCAGGGGTGAGATTTGCCAGTTCTGGTTTTAAATTTGCATTGCAATGCACTATGGTATTTGTAGTCCCTGATCTTAACCATTGGCATCAGTGCTGCAGGTCACATAATGCATCATGAGATTGTCAGAAATCCAGAATAGCTTAAAATTCCACTCCTGGAGCTGGGAAACTTGGCAATTGCAACATTCTCAGGCATTACAATGCTAAAAGGCCTTTGAGAATTTCCTCTGAATTAAAGGCTTTGTTATCAAAATTAGTAGTATAATACAGGTGTCACCCACTCCAAGTATCTGTTCAGAGAACCACTAATTGGTCATTCAGAACCAGGGCACTACATATGTTTTGGATATTTCCCCTCCTCTGGAGAAAGAGGCAGCCAAGTGTGGCTTGAATGTGGCAGAGGGGTGAAGTTGTAGATGGCCTCTAGCCCTCACCTGGCATGTTCTTCCAGTGTTGCTCCTTGCCCACGTAGATAAGGTCATTGGCTTTGGTGTCCCAGTCAAAGTCATTGTCAAATGTTACCATGCCGGGCTTCTTTGTCCCTTTGATGCAGATGAACTTCTGGCAACAGCGACCGGGTACACTCACCAGGTGGGGGTTCGGACACTTGAGGGAGGCAAGGGGTAGCTCTTGGGGGCAGAGAGGGGCACAGCCTACAGCACCGTCAATGCAGGTACACTGATGCTTGCAGCTTGGTTGGAAATTCTCACCGTTCTGGTAAACACGACCGCTGTACTCACAGCTCCGACCCTCCTGCTTGGCTGCAGAGAGAACAGAACCCCACTTAATGAACCCAAGAAACCATGCCCCACCTTCTCCCCAAACAAATAACCCCTCCAGAAAACAGACCTCCAATAAACTAGGAGAGTGCCTGATTAACCAATACCCCAGAGAAAGACATCCAAACAGCACCATCCACAGGCATAGAGAACGCCAAATACCACCTTCCCCCACCATCAGTTCCGTGCAATAGTTCAAGATCAAGGTGGCAAAACTGACAAGGCGATGGCAAAAGCCAGAAGGATGCTGGGTGCGTACAGAGGAATTACCAGCAGAAAGGAAGAGGGACTAATACCACTGTACAAGTCACTGGTGAGGCCTCACTTGGAATATTGTGTTCGGTTCTGGAGAACGTCTTGCAAAGGATATAAAAAGGCTGGAAACAGTTCAGAGGAAGGTGACCAAAATGATTTGGAGTCTGCATCAGAAGACTTATGAGAAGAGACTTGAAGACCTAAACATGTACACTTTGGAGAGGAGGGACAGAGGAGATATGATTTAGACCTTTAACTACTTAAAGAGAAATGATGAACGAGCAAACCTCTTCCAAAGACAGGGAAGCTGTAAAACTAGAGGGCATAACATGAAGCTGCAAAGGGGGTAAACTGAAAGGCAATGTCAGGAAATACTTTCCACTGAGAGGGTGGTGGATGCTTGGAATGCCCTCACGATGGAAGTGGTGGGGGCAAATATGGTGACCGAGTTCAAAAGGGCATGAGAGACACAGGGGATCCCTTTACAGCAACAATATCAAAATAATCTGAACCATCTAATTCCTTAACAAATAGGGGTGTCCTACATGGAGTGGTGTGTTCACCCCTAAACAAAGACATGGGGAGGGGTGGCCTGCACAGAGCGGCAGGTGTACCTACTCTCGACATCATACTGGGCAGACTAGATGGACCATACTGGTCTTTATCTGCCGTCATTTACTATGTTACTATGTTAATTCACATAGAAGGTAGTGTGGAATATAAATGTTTTAAACTAGTCGGATCATCATTCCCTGGGCCATAAGCCAGGATGCAGGGGGCAGGGTTTATATAGAGACAGGGCCGGCCCCAGGGTTGGTCCTATGTGCTGGAATCCTAGGCCAACCGTAAGCTTTACACCACCCCTGGCTGTCAAATCCTATTGTTTAGCTTTGAATGTCCTGCTTTTGCAGCCCTCCAGAGGTTGCTGCCCTAGGTGACCACCTAGTTTGCCTAGTGTTTGGGCTGGCCCTGTAAAGGGGGGGGGGGGGGGGGGGGGGGGGGGCAGAAAACTAGCTACCTGAAACACCTTCCCTTTATGATCCAAAATGATTAGAATATGGGGTGAACTGAAGAGAAGTAAAGTGAGGACTAGTGTCCCAGAAACAACCCCAGGTGTTAAATCTCCTTCCTGAAAGATGGATGGGGTGTGTGTGTGGGGGGGGGGGGGCACTATTTTCAGAATCTAGAGAGATGTTCTGTTTTTTTCTAGGAGTTATTTAAAGCACAAGATACCTCCCGGTACGACCCATGCAGGATCAGGATGGGGGTATTCAGTTACAGAGGAGCACATGGCTAGATAAGTATAGACCACAAGCATGCGGCATATGCTGGGGAGCGAGACCTGCATCTACTGGTTTACTAGTAAACAGTGGAAGGTTTAAGTTGCATAGTGATGGGCCACCTAGCTATTAGTTTTATATGGAGAGGTTTCCGCTTGTTTTAGCTTGATGCCCTCCTTTGCTAACATTAGTCTTAATTCCCCTTGCAAAGAATGTTTTTCATTATAAGATACAGGTCTATGTAGTATGCTTTTTAGACTGAGATAAAAGATACATGTTATTAAACATCCCCTTCTTAAGTCTAAAGCTCTTCTCCAGGGGAGTCTCCCTTTAGTGCCTCTTGCTATGGTACACTTTATTACAAGTGCAAATTTGATGACAAACAGTATAATGGCACCCCCTTTACCTCTGGTGAAAGATGTATCTAAATATCCTGTTAAATATTGCATCCCTTGTCATTCCACAGTAGTGACCTCCTTGTCCCTCACCTTCATGGGCTTCCTGCAGCTTTCCATATCCCTCTATCCCTGCCCCTCCACCCCAAGCCTTCGCATAGTCCAGGACAGCACATGCCTGGGTGAAGCTCTAGGGCTGCTGGGAACTGAAGCAAATCAGACACAAAAATAAACTGTGTAAAACTTCAAAACAGGCGGCTGTCGCCTTGCAGGAAATGGGATATGAATCGGCTTCTGTGCTGCCTCCCCCTTCCCAGCCCTCTTCTGTATTTACTTTAACAGGCTCCAGATTCCACCCTTGGCTCCTGTGTTCAGAGAGTTGGCCCAGCCTAAATATTTGCAGCAATCCCAACTGCCCACTTGGCTTTTCTACTGCATGCAGCCAAGAAGCACCATCAGAAACACACATGTCTTGGGTACCAGCAATGCTTCTGCCCCTTGCTGAACCAGGGCTCCAGCCAGATCCCAGGTATCCATCTTGTCCCAGTTTCAGGAGCTTGCTGTCATTGGCCCTTCCCTCTTGCCACTGCTGGAAAGGGCACAGAAGATGGAGTTAACCCTTAAGATTGTCAAACTCTTCTGTACCCAGGCAGTTGGTAGCAACCTAGGAGGTGCCCCATGATCTGTGGAAGGTGGGACAGAAGACAACTCACACCTAATAAATATCCTACAGGTCCTCAACCCTAAACTTTGTCTCAATAGCAAATCAGACTGCAAAAGCACCTTCTGTTCATTTTCCCCCACCTTCCCAAACCAGATACTGCGGCAGCTCCTCTGCTCAGGGGTTTAGTACCACAGAGGATAGAGTATTAATTTAGGCCCGAGACCATCCCTCTTTGCCATGCTCCTAAACACACTAGTGAATCATGGCAGAAGCCTAGAACCGACCCCTGGCCCCATGCTGATACTCAGCTGGAAACCATGTTCCCTAATGTCTGCACTCCCTCCCCTAGGGCATCCTAACCACTTAAGTGTCAATTAGAACACGGAGCACAGAAAAGCAGACCCTAGCCAGCAAGGTGAACATATTTCACAATACCCTGCAAATGGACAGGGGGCAATAGTGTGGGAGGAGCTACTTAGGAAAGCCAAAGTAGATTGCTTATGATCTCATAAGGCTAAAGGCCTTGAGAAGCAGGTGCTCCTGATTAGCCCCCCCTCCCATTTTAAAGGCCAGGGAATAGGCTACTAAAAGCCTGGGCCGAGAAGGGTGAAGCCTCACCTCCTCATTTTGAAGATGATTTTCTCTCCTCCCCTCCCCATTTACAATGGCCAATGCCTTTTGATTTTATAGATGGAATAAAACTGCTCCACAGCTCTAAGGTGGTGCCGGGAGCTTCTAGGACAGGGCATCCCACATCTGTCCCAGTGACCCCCACAGTCCACCAGAGTTCCAGGACATCTATTATGAATATACCTGAGAGAACGTTACAGCTGCCGGCTCTCTCTCATGCCTATTCATGGGGGATAGCCTGAACCTCCACAACCAGTTCTCCTAGGACAAGCAGGATGTGTCAGCCACACCTGGTGACGTCATCCGATGGCGCCGTGACGGAAGTGCTCTCTAGCTCAGAAGCTTCTGAGCATGTGTGAGGTGCCCCCACCTCCCCGGCCTGCCCCTAGCCGGCCAGTTTTTTTCCTTCCGCCTTCGCCTCAAGACGGATTTCTAAGCTCTCCAATACAAAATTCAATCACCATGCCCAAACCGGGTTTTAAAAAGTGTCTACACTGCAGCAGAAAAATGAACATCACGGACACTCACCAGCACTGCATCAAATGCCTGGGGACTTCTCACGAGGTGGAAAACTGTGCCAGCTGCGCTCGGATGTCCCCCAGGGCGAGAAAGCATCGGGAACACTCCCTGAAGGACTTGCTGTCCTCCTCTGCAGCCTCGCGTAAGTCTCCTGCATTCCGGACACCCAGATCTGAACTGTCAAGATCCACGGAGCTTCCCAGATCCAGCGAGCTTCCTGGAGCAGAGGCAGGGAACGCGCCGTCCAAACCGACCAGTTCCTCTCACCGGGGACACAGCGCTTCTTCCCCCACCGAGCAGTCTGCTCCCGAAGAGGCCTTTACCTCCAGGGTAAGCCCCGCCGTTGATTTCAGCGCCCCGGGCAGTTCCTCCTGGCCATGTGGTCCTCCTGCAGCCTTCCAAAATGGCGCCGCCCTCATGGCCCCGCCTGGCTCCTCCCCCGGACACACCTACTCCCCCCTGATTGGCCGGAGCAGATCCTGTCCTTCCTCGGCCGGCGATCGGTGCAGAGTGCCCTCCCCCCGGCCCAGCACGTCTACCCTACGGGCAGATCGGAGCGGCGCGGAGGAGAGAGATCGCGAGCATCAGCGCGGCGTGGAAGAGCGCAGCACGGTGGGGAGAGACCATGCCGAGTCAGCGCATCAGCGCGGTGGAGAGAGACCGCGCCGAGTCGGAGCATCAGCGTGGGAGCCGGAAGCACCGTGCAGGCAACGGGGATGACCGCGCTACAGTGCGGCAATGACGGGGGAGCCGCGAACACCGCTCCCCCAGCAGGGAATCACCCAAACAGCGCGAAAAGGGACAGAAGAGAACAGGCAAGCACCGGAGACAGGGACAGTCGGTCTCCATCGGCTGCAAGTAATTCCCGCAATGTGCCACCCCACAGCCGCAAGAGGAGCAGGAGATCCAACTCTGGCTACAGCAAAAGCCACAGAAGCAGCCGGTCCACAGATTCCACCTCCTCTGCCATTCTGCACCTGCTCTCTCGCTTTGTCGAGCAGACAGCTCCCCCACGGCTGGAACAGGAGCGGGTAGCACCAACGAACCTTTCTCCAGTGGCCCGGCCTTGTTTGGAGAGGTCTCCCTCCCCGCAATCTCCGGGCAGGTCGCCTTCCAGAGTGCGGTCGCCTTCCCCAGCACCTTCTAGAGTTCGGACTCCTTCCCCGGCGCAGCTGGACTCTGGGGGGAGCGACGCGGAGGAGTTGGGGCCAGGTTCCAACACCTCCAAGAACCCAGCTGATGAGCTGGAAGACCCACCGGCACCGGTACCTGAAGACCTAACATACCCCAAATTTCTCAGGAAGGTGGTGTCCAAGCTGGGGCTGACAACGGAGGAGGAGTCAGACGAGAAGGAACTGGAGGTCATGAAATACCTCAACGGCCCTAGACCAGCCATGGCTCTGCCCCTCCACCGCAAATTGAAGGATAAACAGCTTACTCTCTGGCAGTCCCCAGCATCCGGCCAAGCATGCTCCAGACGCCTGGACAGCAAATACATCATCCACATGGCACCTGGATTCAACAAACCTCAGCTACCCCACCAGTCAATAGTGGTGCGTCAGCACTTCAAAGATCTAAGTCTGCGCGTGCCAAAGCCAACCACCCACCGGGACGGGACGGGACCCCAAGCGTCCGGACGACGTGGGGAGGAAGGTGTTTCAAGGGGCCATGCTCAATGCCAAGATAGCAGCACATCAATTTCAGCACACCCTCTTTGCTGACCTCAAAAGCCAACTGCAGAATCTTCCCAAGGACTCACGTGCGTCTACCTCGGCCACCATGCAGGAACTGGCCGAATGCAGCAAGCACATGATGAGTACAGCCTTTGATACGGCCGTCCGGACAGCGGGCACTGCCATCTCGGCCCATCGCTGGGCATGGCTTCGTGCCTCTCGGACAATACCCATGACCATATTGCGGATGCACCCTGCTTGGGTGACTCCCTATTTGGGGACAAAGTTGCAGATACCGTGAAAGGTCTAAAAGAGGACTGCACCACTCTAAAGACACTGGCAGCGGACAGACTCGAACGCCCCTCCTGGTCACAGAAAGGGAGCTACTTCCGCAAGCCATTTTCCTCTTCAAAGCAATATTATGGCTCCAACCGGCAGTGGCAGACGCCAAAATTTAAGCAGAACTATTACAAGTCGTCCTTTCAGAGGCAGCAGCCGCGACAGCGCAAACAAAAACAGTCAAACCCTCCACATTCCGGTAAAGACACCTCTTCCTTCTGACTGCCCGACCTGGCCGGGCCCTGTGCTGGACTCGACGGGCCCCCCCCCGGTGGGGGGGGGGGGGGTCGCCTGTCCCATTTCCTCTCGGCCTGGCAGGAAATTTCCACGGACAAGTGGGTCATTCAGATAGTCCAGTCGGGCTATCGTTTGCATTTCTCCTCCCCCCCATGGCAGCACAAGCAGCCCACCAGCCAGCCTCCAACACATCTACAAAAACCACTTTCAGACCTTCTACAGCAACTTCTCCTGTCCCAGACGATAGAGCGGGTGCCCCCGGGCGAAATAAACACTGGCTTCTACTCCCAGTACTTCCTTATTCCCAAGAAGTCAGGGGGCCTCCGCCCCATCCTGGACCTCCGAAAGCTGAACAACTGCATCGCAAAGGAGAAATTCAGAATGTATTCGCTCAACTCCATCCTTCCCCTCATCAGAGCGGGGGACTGGATGGCTACGCTGGACTTGCAGGATGCTTACTCCCACATCCCAGTCCACGCTTCCCACAGGAAATTCCTGAGATTCATAGCACTGGGGTGCCATTACCAGTATCGAGTCCTGCCATTCGGCCTCTCCCCAGCACCCAGAGTCTTCACGAAGTGCGTGGCAGTGGCCGCGGCACACCTACGCAAACAAGGCGTCGCCATCTTTCCCTACCTGGATGACTGGCTCCTGTCGGCGAACTCTGCTCCCGAGCTCAGGAGAGCGGTGCGCCAGACTACATCACTACTAGTCAAACTGGGCTTCCTTCTCAAAAAAGACAAGTCCCGGTTGAAACCGGTGCAGCGTACAGAATTCATCAGGGCGATAATCGACACCAATGCCTGCAAGGCCTGCCCGCAAGGCCCTCCTGCCCGAGATCCGGATCAGAGCAATCATTCGACTAGCCAAAAAAGTGGCTGCGGCTCAACTGACCTCGGCCCACGAGATCCTGTGTCTGCTAGGCCACATGGCTGCAACAACATCGGTCCTCCCATTGGCGAGGCTCCATATGCACACTCTTCAGTGGCACCTGCGGACTCATTGGAAACAACTCTCCCAACCACTCAGCACCCACATACCGATCAATGCCAAGGTTGTTCAGAGCCTGCATTGGTGGGCAGAACCAGCCAACCTCTCAGTGGGCAAGAATCTGCAACCCCACATTCATCAACTCGTCCTCATCACGGATGCCTCCTCCAAGGGATGGGGGGCTCATCTAATGCATCTCAACACGCAAGGAGCCTGGACCAAAGCGGAGCAAACTCTCCACATCAATGTTCTGGAACTCCGGGCTGTCAAATATGCCCTCCAGACCTTCATGCCTTACCTGGCGGGAAAAGCGGTCTTGGTGCAGACAACCAGGTGACCATGTTCTATATAAACAAGCAAGGGGGCACGGGTTCCCGTTCTGTGCCGGGAGGCCCTCGAGACATGGGCCCTAGCGATAGCCAATGACTGCGTCCTGCAGGTGACCTACCTTCCCGGGGATCAGAACGCCTTAGCGGACAGACTCAGCAGACAACTCCAACCGCACAAGTGGATGCTCCACATGGAGGTGGCAGACAACCTCTTCCGGCGCTGGGGAGCTCCCCAGATCGACCTCTTCACGACAGAAGCGAACGCCAGATGCCCCTTGTTCTGCTCCAAGCACCCGTCGCAACAGAGAGTGGCTGCGGATGCGTTTGCCATCCCGTGGGGGACTTGGGAGTTGGCATACGCTTTCCCCCCAACACCTCTCGTGACAGCCACGATACAACGCATCATCAAGGAGAAAGCGCACATTATTCTGATTGCCCCCTATTGGCCACAACAGATGTGGTTCTCCCTGCTGCTGCAGCTCGCTCAAGAACCTCCAATTTGGCTACCACTGAGACCAGACCTGTTAACCCAAAACGGTGGCAGAACCTGGCACCCCAACCTCCAGACTCTAGCCTTGACAGCCTGGAGGCTGAAAGGATAACCTTCAACGACTCGCATCTATCCTCGGAGGTACAGCAGATTGTTCTGGCCTCCCGGAGACCGTCAACCAGAAAGGCATACGGCCTCAAGTGGAAACGTTTCAGTATTTGGTGCGAGGACCAAGGAGTCCGGCCAGCCTCTTGCCCAGTACCCACTATCCTGCAGTACCTCTCCTCCCTCTTCAACTTAGGCCTGAAACCGCAATCCATCAAGGTACACCTTGCGGCCATTGCCTCTCTGCACGAACGCCCAGAAGACCCAACTCCTGGCTCCATAGCCACCCTTCCTGTTGTGACGCGCTTCATGAGAGGGCTCTGAAATTTGCAACCCCCGGTACAGAAACCGGTACCTTCGTGGGATCTTAACGTCATCCTGCAACAGCTCATGCAAGAGCCGTTCGAACCGCTGTCCACAGCTGCTGGAAAATATCTTTCCTGGAAGACACTGTTCCTCGTCGCCATCACCTCAGCTCGGAGGGTTAGCGAGTTGCAGGCCTTAGTGGCACACCCGCCATACACGAAACTCTACCACAACCGGGCGTCCCTCCGGACCCACCCCAAGTTTGTGCCAAAGGTCTCCTCCGCCTTTCATATCAATTAGTCAGTGGAGCTGCCATCCTTCTTCCCAGCCCCGCACTCATCTCCGGAGGAGCAACGACTCCACTCCCTAGATTGCGTACGCGCCCTGCGCATCTACATCAACAGGACGTCCGCCACTCGATGGGGGACCCAGCTCTTTGTCTCCTTTGACCCGAACAAACCAGGGAGACCTGTCACCAAGCGCACACTCTCTCACTGGATCTCAGACTGCGTCGCTTATTGCCTACAGAAGGCGGGCACACTCCCGGCGAACAGGGCGACTGCGCACCAGCTCCGCGCCCTAGCCGCTTCTCTGGCCTGCGCAAAGGAAATTCCGGTGAGCGAGATTTGCAGAGCCGCCACCTGGTCCTCTCAGTTAACCTTTCAGAAACACTATTGCCTGGATATCCACGCGGAGACCGACAGCTCCTTTGGCCGAGCAGTCCTATCGGCGGCTACGGCATCCTTGAGTGGGAGCCCAACGGAACCAGCCCAAGACTGAGCTGGGGACTACACACCGGACTCTTGCTGCTATTTCCAGTTGCTGCCAGGCACTGGCTTTATTTGCACATACTCTTTCTTGCACTGTTGTTGTTGCACTGTTTGTTGAGTTGCACTGCCAATGTTGATTGCACACTTAATGATCTACCTCTCGCATTGTTTTGCACGATTGAGATATTCCTGTCCCCTGGCACGTTGCCTAGGGGTTTGCACATTGCTATGTATACATGTTGTGTTCTTCAATAAACACTTGCTATTCTATTGCATGCCTCCCTCATTCTCCACAGCGTGGACGCCTAGCTTGGGAGATACCAGGTGTGGCTGACACATCCTACTTGTCCTAGGAGAAAACAGAGTTCTCCGTGGACAGCAGGATAAGTCAGCCACACGATCCCACCCACCTCCCCTGCATGAGGGTGGCCTGCGCGTCCCGCACCTAGCCGCAAGGGCATAGCTAGTCACTCACTGGCCGGCTAGGGGCGGACCGGGGAGGTGGGGGCACCTCACACATGCTCAGAAGCTTCTGAGCTAGAGAGCACTTCCGTCACTGCGCCGTCGGATGACGTCACCAGGTGTGGCTGACTTATCCTGCTGTCCACGGAGAACTCTGTTACAGGTAAGTAACTCTGTTTTGTGGGACCACCATTGCAGACTGGGAAGCCTTGTGAAACAGACAGTTTGTGTCAGCCGCACTTGATAGTTTGTTCAACTTAAAATTGACAGCTCATAGATAGTTGCAGAGGCACGTGTAAACCCCTTAGCAAGCAAAAGCAAAATACCCTCATATTAAATGCTAACAACATTTAGACAGTACAATTGGAGGGTAAGTAGTTGTACTGACTAAATGTTTTAAGTACCCTAATGTTAAATGTAACCCTCTAATTGTGATGTGACGTGACCACCTTGATCGAAGGATAAGGTGGCATACAAGTCTGTCTAAATAAAAGCAGCTCTTCCCCCTCAGCTGATCAGATGACAGGCAGTACAGCATCCCCCCCCCCCCACACTTACCTCGACAGATGCCCTTGGTAGCCAGAGGATCTGCACCATAGTTACATTCCAGGCCCTTGTGGGGGTCACAAGGCCACAGCTTGTCACAGTCCTGATTCAGCTGACGGGCACACACTTTGCAACAGCCGCAACTGTCCAGCACTCTGCTGACTCCAGGGGCACAGTAGGGCAACCCAGAAGGGCAGGTACACACCAAGGGACAATGGCAGGAAACCTGAAGACCAGAGAACAGGAGTGTTACACACCACAGCAAGACAGAGTCCACAACAGAAGCAGATCTCACAGCACTTTATACCTTGTCCCAAATACTTTCCGTTCCTCAGAGTGGGAACTGGGCCAGATATATGCATGCCTAGTCAAGACCTTGCACAAGTAGTCTTACACTAGGGACATTGCTGGTTAAAATAGACAAGACAAACATTTTGGAAAGAGATCACTGAAAACACAGCCCTCTCCCAGGCTGTAACATCATGACAAACACAGTCAAAGCTTGAAACCAAGGACAAGAAACATACCCGGCACTAAAATAGACCCCCAGCGACCCTTAGCCATCACAGCTCTTGTCAGAACCCCGTTACTATTTATTGTAAAATACAGCTTTTGGAGGTTGTTTTGAAGTTACTTAGAAGGTCGCTTTAGAAAGAGCGACAAAAATATCATCCTCTCTTCGCTGATGTAAAATCATCACCCCTACTTACCAGAGCAAGCCATGTCATTATTATGCAGCATATCAGAAAAGGTCGTTCCATGACTCTGCAGAAACGCACACGTTTCCCAACAAAAATGAAATAAATCACTCAAAAACCTCTCTCTATAAGAGCACTACTAACAAAGTAAGATCTCGCCGGTCTTTGCCTTTTCTCCGCTCCTTCTACACCCCCTGCAGCCTCTCTATCAGAGATCCAATAAACACAATCTGCTCCTCGGCGTGCTTCCACTTTCCCTCTTATAGCGGTTTCAGCCCAGACCCGCCCACTGTCCCGGGCAACGTTCCAATGGAATTCTCCTCGGCCAATGGCAAGGTGGGCAGCGATCCAAGCATTCCAGAGGGCGGAGCCGAGCCCTCCCATGAATGGAATCATTCACAAATCGGAGGGAATTACTACATTCCTCGGCCACAAGGGAGAAAAGAGGCTGAATAATGCTCCCCCCTTAACACAGCATAACATGGGGAGAATCCCTGAAATGCAAAGCTAGATCCCCCCAAAAAGGCGAGTACCCCCCCCCCCCGATTGTTTATTTTCCCTGGAATCATGGTGCCAACCTTTGAAGCCTAAAGGAGTTTTTCTCCATCATCGTCTTTCAGCCTCACACCTCTCTCATTCGTCCTCCTTCCACCTATTTTGGTAAGGGGTCACAGTCAAAGACTGCAGATTTATGGGACACCTTGTGCAGGGCCAGCATTAGACATGGCTGGGCGGGAAGGGCAGAAATTTGGGAAAAGATCCTAAAGATCACTACTAACAGGCTGCGCCTTCTTCAGCTTCAAGACCAGGTCAATTGCACCCCGCTAACACGGTTCACCTATAGGTGTGTCAGTTGTATCATGGCTGAAAAGCTGCAGACTCTACTTCTCTGGCTTTTCCCATTGCTCCCTCAGCTCTGAGGATCCTTGGTGCTTATCCCAGGCTTTTATTTTATTTATTTATTTAACTATTTTCTTCTATACCGCCCCTTCCAGAGATCAGGGGCGGTTTACATGTAACAGTTTAACAGTATTGTACACATCTGTATACATTTACATTGAACAGTAGAATTCAACTATTTACATTGAACAATAAAATTTAGCTTTGTAAGGTATTAAAGTAGAACAATCGTCAAACTATTTACAATAAATATTTACAGTGGCTGAGTGTGGTGAGTAGGACAAGTGTACTACTTTACAGTAGTACACTTGTCCTACTTTACCCCTCACTCCCCTAGAGCTGAGGATCCTCTGTGCCCCTCCCAGGCATTCTTCAATTCCAAGAGTGGAGGAGTGGCCTAGTGGTTGGGGCAAGGTACTTCAGGCCAGAAGGTCAGAGGTTCAAATCCCACTAGAGGACAGCAACCTTGGGCCAGAAGGACTGGGGTTTCTAGTCCCACAGGTGCTCCTTGTGGTCTTGGGCAAGCCACTTAACCCTCCATGTTCCCTGTAAAATAGTTATCTCCAAGTTATAATGTCTTGTTCAATGTAAACTGCACTGATGCAGAATATAAATAAATATGACAGGTTTTGTCTTAGCATTTTCTATGTATCCACCATCCATTTCAGATCAAAAACCAAGACCAGCCAAAAATCTCCCTTGGAAAGCCATGTCCCTGGGCAACCTTGTATGGGACACATACTATGAATGAACTGACAAGATCTTGAGGCCATCCAGCAAGAATCACCAGCAGTATGACATCCACTGGGTCCCAACCATATGCTCTGGATGGGAAAGAGGTAGGCGCTGCAAAATTTGCACGCAGTATCACTTGACATACACAAGTCCTCTGGCAATGTTTTGCTTCCTTACTTCAGCAAGCCATAAAGGATTTCCTTGAATGCTCAGAATTTGATGGACTCTTTTTGGGAAGAGCTTCCTGGCACGGTCAGAAGGTGAGGGACAGCTCAGCTATGAGCTGACATGGGTGACAAAGCAGTCAAGATCAGCTGTGAATAATGAAACCATGAGGTCATCTCCACTTCTGGATCACAACTCACACCACTGGCCACTGTGTGGACAATGGCTATAGCTAACTGGCTCTATTACCATCTCATTACCTCAGAAAAATTCCAAGTTATCAATCTCCCTGTTTAATGTATATTACCAAGTTTAAATTACAATGTAAACTGCTTTGATTGAAATGATAAAGTGGTATTAAAAAAACAGTTAAATAAATACATAAATAAATCTTATCAAATAATGTTGTTTGGTGGATGGAGGTCAGACAACCAGATGTTGAAATCCTGTTGTGCATTATTGAGTGGCCCACGGACAGTGAGGTAGTTCTAATGAAACCCAATAGCATCATGGTGGGCCCTCATGCTGCGCTGACCTCTGACCCCCCTCCCCCCACCACCTAATAGTGCACTCAGGGGGCATGCTCTGAAATCTTTTAGGGCATCCTACGGGAGGGATTGACTCTGACAGCAAGCTGGAGAGTCATCAGATGTCTGCACCCATCAGGAATTGGATGACTGTAATAGCTAAATAATCCTGGGAGAGTTCTCTCCCCTTCTAAATCCTTCTTGAGAATTATTTGCTATAGCAGTCACCACTTGCTATCTGAACTCCTTGTATAACATGCAAAAGGGTTGACTCCTTGCCTGTTTGTTGCATGGACTGGGGTGATAGGAAAAAGAAGGAGAGGAATTAATGGAGACTCAGAATCCGTCTGTGCTCAACCACCTTCTGTCCTCCATGTTCATCTGTCGAAGACTGCAGGCTCCAAGGAACAGGGCCCATCTCTTGTATGTGTCTGTGAAGTGCTGCATACACCCTGCAGTGCTCTGAACACAGGAGATAGCCAGTGGTCGCCCAAATCCTTACTTACCTTCTGGCTTTCCCATTCAGTGTTGAGAAAAAGTTGTAATCCCTTAGGATAGTCTGTATTTTAGCATGATTTATGCTTAAAATATGCTTCAATACTATTCCAATCCTGATAAGAAAGAAAGATAACTACCCTGTATAAACAACTGCAAATAGGATATATTTTGAAAATGTATTCAACCAAAAGTATCCTTGTGGGAAAAAGTGTGTGATGTGGTCATTCAGTAACTGATGGCAGTCTTGTGAGCTGCAATAACTTCAGCTAAACATTTCCTGTAACCATTCATTAGTCTGTCACATCGCTCTTGAGGAATGTTGGACTGTTCTTCCTTACAGAACTGTTTCTTCTCTGTGACATTTAGGGGCTTCCTTGCAAGAACAGCTTGCCCCAGGTCTTGCCAAAACATTTCAGTGAGGATTAGGTCAGGACTTTGACTTGGCCAATCTGGAACATCAAACCTCTTCTTCTTCAGCCTTTCTGAAGCAGTGTGCTTGTATGCTTCATGTCGTCGCCTTACTGCACGACCCACTTCACCTTCAGGTGGACATATTCCTCTTGAATTTTCAGATCTAAAGCAGAATTCATGATTCCAGCAATAACAAGCTCTCCAGGCCCCACACCATGCTTGGCAGTTTTTACTTTGTAAAGCAGTTTGGCTTTCACCAAACAAAATATTTGTTTTTTGTGACTGAAAAGTTCAGGTTTTGATTCATTTATCCAGACAGGTCATACAGATGCTCTTTTGTGAACTCGAGGCAGGGAGCGATGTTCTTTGTAGAGAGCAGTGCTTTATTTGTGGCTATCCACCCATGAACACTATTCCCAATCAGTAGTTCCCCAACGCATGATGCATGAACCCGCACATCAGCCACAGTGAAAGAAATCTGTGGATGATCTTCCAATTCACTCTTGGGCTGATCTTGGCAAGGTGATCGCTGCCAGATAGAGAGTTACTGTAGTCTTCATCTTTTCCCCTTTGTAGACTGGCTGTGGATAGATGGCGCCTGAAAAGTTTAAAAAAGGTCTTATAACCCTGTCCAAACAGATGAGATCAACTACACTTTTTCATGAGTCCTCTGAATTGTCTTTTGATTAAGGAAACTGAACTGAATTGTTCATGCGAGGAAGCCCTCAAATGTCATTGAGCTGAAAGAATTCTGTAAGGAAGAATGAGCCAAAAACCCTTAAGGCGATGCAAGAGACTGATCGATGGTTATGGAAATGTTTAGTGTACGTAAGGTCTAGTTGCTCAAGGAGGGGCCACAGATTACTGAATGAAGGGTTCACACACTTTGTCACACAAGGACGCTTCTCATTGAATCTCTTTCACTGGATAATCAAAATGTATATTTTTTTGTCTGAATTATTAATTCAGTAGTGTGATCTTTCTTTCTTATCAGGGTTTAGACTAGAATCTAATCTTACCACATTAATAAAAAGAATCCCAGAGAAGGGGATGCATCCAAAACTTCCTATCCCTCCCAGCTGACTTCCGCAAGACCAACAAATCAACAAGCAATAGAGCCTTCATATATTATGCCCTGATCCTATGGAACCCACCTCCCACCAAACTTAAGGGATACAGAGGGAGGAGTGGCCTAGTGGTTGGGGCAAGTTATCTCAGACCAGAAGGCCAGGGCTTCAAATCCCACTAGAGGACAGCAACCTTGGGCCAGAAGGACCAGGGTTTCTAGCCCCACAGGTGCTCCTTGTGGTCTTAGGCAAGCCACTTAACCCACCATTGCCCATATTCCCTGTAAGTATTAGTGTATGTGTCTCATATCCCCTTGTGTTAAATGTATACCCCAATTGTGTTGTGACCACTTTAATTGAAGGATAAGGTGGTATACAAAGCTGTCTAAATAAATAAATATAAGAGACCTTGAGCAAAACGTATCAAGACACTACTCTTTACAGAGCACTATGGGACACATCAAACAGACTCAGATACAAACACACAGTCCTCATGATACATCTGGTGCACCCCTAACCTTACTGTAAATACTTGCCCTCACCCTAATTGTAAAAAGTCATGGATTGTTAGCAAGCACACCTAGCTCCACTGTACATAGTTAATTACTGCTGGATGCACATGGCTAATAAAGCTATGATATCATTGTTTGATTTATGTTACTTGTAAGCCGCTTTGATTGACTGATAAGGCAGTATTGAAAACTTTTACATAAATAAATAATCATGTTTTCAGTATAAATAAATGCTAAAATACAGACCATCCTTGGGGGTTTTCAGACTTTTTCTCAGCACAGTCAATAAATATAATGTCAATATTTTCATTCATACATGCCGCTGCAAAATCAGCCATGAAACTTTAAGCCACACACATAGAACATAAGATTTACCATACAGGGTCAGGCCAAAGGTCTATCAAGCCCAGTATCCTGTTTCCAACAGTGGCCAATCACAAGTACATGGCAGTATCCCAAAAGGTAGATTCCTTCTCTGACTAGTCGTAAATGTAGTACTTTGTAAGTACATTGCGTGTCCCCTAATCTTTTTACTTTTACAAGGAGTAAACAATTGATTCATGTTTAATCACTCCACTCCACTTATTATATTTAAGACCTCCAGGGAACTGAGACAACTATCTGCAGGGCACCAGGAGCGGGCATCAACTCTAGGACACAACTACATCGTAGCTCCCCTCTTCAAGCTGAAGAGCCCTAATCTTTTAAGCCTTTCCTCATAGGGTTATTCTTCCATTCTCTCTATAATTTTGGTCAACCTGCTCTATACCTTTTCTAATTCCATTATATCTTTTTTTAGATATGGCGATTAGAACTGTATGCAATTGCATTATAATATTCTTGGTTTCATTCTCCATGCCTTTCCTTATAATTCCTAGCATTTTATTAGCTTTCTCGACTGCCACTTCACACGGGCAGATGGTTTCTACATACTATCCATGATGACATCTAGATCCTTTTCCCAGGGATATGTTTACTAAACCACATTAGCTGCTCATGGGGCAGATAGCACAGCAATTTTGTGCACTATGCAGAAGGCGTGTTATCTGCATAAGTGGGCGGGATTAGGGCAGAGAGTGGGCGTGACTCCATTGTGCAGTTGCCGCAGGCCTCAACAGCGTATGGTAGCCATCAGATTTGCCGAGAGCACAGCTGCTACTAGCCCCACTGAAATGAGGTGGTGTTAGCTGCATCGAGGCTGCTGTCCAACCACACTTTCTGCATTTTCGGTGCATTATTTGCTGGGGAACTGCTGTGCATGCCCCTAACAGATAACAGACAGTTTTTGCCATTAGCTACACTGCAAAAGCTTAACGTGCTTAGTAAACATGCCCTCTAATGTGGAACCTTGCATTATGTGACTGTAGTTTGAGTTGTTTTTCCCTAAGCGCATAACTTCATAGTTGTCGACATCAGATTTCCTCTGCTATTTGGATGCTCAGTCTCAAAGTCCTCTTTGCAATTTTTCACAGTCCTCTTGTAATTTAACAATTTTGAATAATTTTGTGCTATCTGAAAATTTGATCATCGCATTCATTTCCATTTCCAGGTCATTTATAAAAGCAGCGGGCCCAGGATAGATCTCTGAGGTACTCCACTGTTCACCTTTCTCCATTTTAGCCCTACCCTCTGGCTTTCTATCTTTTAACAAGTTCCTGATCCACAATACTGGGCTGCTTCCTATCTCATGACTTTTTAATTTTCTCGCAAGTCTCTCATGAGGAACCTAGTCAAAGGCTTTCTGAAAATCCAGATACACTATATCAACCAGCTCACCTTTGTCTATATGTTTATTCCCACCTTCAAAAAATATAGCAGATTAGTGAGGCAAGACATTCCTTGGCTAAATCAACTACTATATCAACCTGCATTCATAAAATAACAACCTGGCTTACTAACTACAACCTAAACATCAACATAAAAAAAATCCGAAGCAATTATCGTTACAAGGGACTCAACATTCACTCCTCCTACATCCATCAACATCTCAAATACTCAGATTCCAATAAAAGATAAAGTTCGTTATCTTGGAGTGATTCTAGACAAACAACTCACCCTCCAACCCCACATCAACAAGGTCTCTAATTCAGCCTTCTTCAAACTAGCAATGTGCCGGAGACTAAAACCGTTCCTCAATAATGAGCACTTCCGCACAGTATGCCAAGCCATCATTACACCTGTGCTGGACTACTGCAATCTCCTCTTCCAAGGTCTACCAAAACAATCCACTCGTCCCCTTCAAATAGTCCAGAACACTGCTGCCCGTATTATAGCTGACGCTTCAATACATGAACATATAACGCCTATACTACATGATCTACACTGGCTACCAATCTCTTCAAGGGCAAAATATAAATCAACACTCGCCATCTTCAAAATTAAAAACAACATGTCAGCAGGAATTTTACAAGAACTCATCAGAACTAAAGCAAGCACAAGACTAGGCAGAAACAGCACCAAAAACATCATACCAACTCCCAGTCTATTCATAAAGTTACTGCTTGGGTTAGAAATTGGTTGGGTGGGAGGCGACAAAGAGTACAGGTAAATGGGGCTCACTCTGAGGAGAAGGATGTTACCAGTGGTGTGCCCCAGGGATCTGTCCTTGGTCCGATTCTTTTTAACATTTTTGTTAGTGATATAGCGAAGAGCTGTCGGGTAAGGTTTGCCTTTTTGCAGATGATACCAAAATCTGCAATAGCGTAGACACCCAGGAAGGTGTAGATAACATGAGGAGGGATCTAGATAAGCTTGAAGAATGGTCTAGAATCTGGCAGCTGGGATTTAATGTTAAAAAATGTAAGGTCATGAATTTGGGCTGCAGCAATCCAAGGGAGTGATATAGTATAGGGGGTGAAGTACTTTTGTCAACTAAAGAAGAGCAGGACCTAGGCATGGTTGTGTCTGATGATCTCAAAGTAGCTAAATAGGTAGAAAAGGCAACCGCAAAAGCTAGAAGGATGCTTGGGTGCATATGGAGAGGAATGGCTAGCAGAAAAAAAGGAGGTGATAGTGCCTCTGTATAAGTCTTTGGTTCGACCTCATTTGGAGTATAGTGTGCAATTTTGGAGACCGCACCTTCAAAAGGATGTGAACAGGATGGAGACGGTGCAGAGGGTGGCTACTAAAATGGTTATTGGTCTTCATTATAAAGCATATGAGGACAGACTTAAGGATCTTAATATGTGCACCTTAGAGGAAAGGCGGGCTAGAGGTGATATGATTGAGATGTTTAAATACCTCCGTGGCATAAATGTTCAGGGGGAGAGCCTCTTTCAACTGAAAGCAAGTTCTGCTACAAGGGGGACATGGGATGAGGGTGAAGGGGAATTTATTTTATTTATTTATTTATTTAACAGTATTTCTATACCACCTTATCCTACAATCAAGGCGGTGTCACAGCAATACAATCAAAGGAGTGGAAGGGTATCTCATGCAGTGAAAAAGTGTCATGCGTTGCGTGTAAGGGGTTAGTGTATTAGATTAGGTTGAGCTATGTACATTGTGAGCTATGGTACAGTGTGAGCTATAGTACATTGTTCTATACAATTAAGATACATCATGTGCCGTTGTTCAGTTTCTTATCAGGGTTTGTAGAGGTAAGTTGGTGGTTCCCGTTGGTACGGTTACGTGACATGACCGTAGTGTTCAATGAACAGCGTTGTCTTCAGCAGTTTGCGAAAGTCTTTGAGGTTGGTTGTCGATCGCAGTTCGTCTGGGAGGGAGTTCCATATTGTTGGAGCAGCCAGGGAGATGGCTCTCTCTGTGGTGTCCTTGCGTGTTTTTCTGAAGTCGTTCGGAGTGTTGACTCTGTTGGAGGTTCCTTTTCTTCTTGGGCGAGTGCTGGTGTCTGGTTGTATGAGGGTGTGCAGGCTGTTGGCTGAAGTGTGGTGTTTGATCTTGAAAATGTTTATGATTGTTTTGTATTTGATGCGTGAACTGATTGGGAGCCAGTGAAGGTCTTTCAATACTGGAGTAATGTGATCATGTCTTGTTGAGCCAGATATTATGCGGGCTGCAGTGTTTTGTGCTAGTTGTAGTGGCCTGAGTGTTTGTTTTGCTAGTCCAAGGTAAATGGGGTTGCAGAAGTCCAGTAGGGGAGTAATTAGAGCTTGACATATGGTCCGGAAGTGTTCAGTGGTGAGGAGGGGTTTGAGTCTTCTGATGATCCTCATCCTGTGGTATGCGTTCTTGATTGTTTTGCTTACGTGTGTCTTGAGATTCAGTTCGTTGTCCAGGGTCACTCCAAGGTATTTTACTTCCGATTTCATTGGTATGGTTGTGTTTTGTATTCTGATGTCCGGTGGGTGGATGAAGTCTGTATTGCGAGTGATTATTAGTGCCTCCGTCTTGCTGTAGTTGATAGCGAGGTTGTTGTCTTTACACCATCTTGTCATTTATATTAGGCAGTCTGTTATTTTAGAGTAGTCTGGGTTGTCAATTGAGATAGGCGTGTATATCATAATGTCGTCTGCATAGATTGTGTATTGGATGCTGTTCACTTTCAGGATGTCGCATATTGGCTGGATGTATATGTTGAACAGAAGCGCCGAGAGGGCGGACCCTTGCGGCACTCCTTGGAGGACTTTTATGGGTTGAGAGATGTTGTGTCCTACTTTTACCTGTATCTGCCTGCCGGTTAGGTATGAATGGAACCATTTTAGCGTGGTACCATGAAGTCCAATTTTCTTTAGTCTTTCCAGGAGTGTTTGGTGGTCTACTGTGTCGAATGCTGAAGAGATGTCAATGAAGATCATTAGGATACCTTTTTTGGTGTTGTCTATGGTTCGGAGGATGTTGTCGAAGAGGTAGATCAGTAGAGTTTCGACGCCATGGTTGGGGCGAAAGCCGTGTTGGTTGTCATCTAGAGGAGCGTGGTTGTTGATGTGTTCCTGTAGTTGTTGTTGTACTGTTTTTTCTATGATTTTTGCTAGAAAGGGTATGCTGGATATTGGTCGGTATGCTGCTGGGTTGTTTTTATCGAGGGTTGTTTTCTTTGGTATTGGTCGTACTGTAGCTCGTTTTAGTTGATCTGGCATGAGTCCTTGTTTGAGGGAGATGTTCACCATGTTGTGTATGAAGTGGATGAAGCTTGATTTGGTGGCTTTGATCCATGACACTGGGCAAGGGTCCATAGGAGCGGTAGTTGTTTTGATTGCTGAGATGATGTGGGAGAGCTGTTCTGTTGAGGGTGAGCAGAATGTGTCCCAGGTCTTCGGGTATGAGTCGGGCTGAGTTGATGTGTTCGACGTTGTTGGTTCTGCGGAGTGAAATTTTTCCTTGATATGATCAGCAAATTTTTGTGGGTCTATTTGTACTTCCTTTTCTGTCCTTTGTTCTTTTGTGAGGATTTTCACTATTTCGAATAGCTCTCTGGGTTTGTTTAGGGATGTGTTTATCATGTTTGTATGGTATTCTCTCTTTGATTGGTTGATGTGTTCACTGTATTGTTTTTGCTTAGTTAGGTATATCTGCTGGGTTTCAGCAGCTTTGGTTTTTCTCCATCTCCGTTCAATCTTTCTGAGTTCTCTTTTTTCTTGTCTTATGGTTGTGGAATACCAAAGTTTGTGTTGTCGCTTGTTGTGACGGCGTTTCTTTGTTCGGGCAACTGTTGCTGTGGCGGCGTTGGATAGTGTGTTGTTCCAGTTGGTGATTTGCGTCTCTAGGTCGTCCGTTTCTGTGGTCAGTTGTTGTATCGTGTCCTGTAGGAATGCGTCCCTGTCGAAGTTCTTGAATCGCCTTTGTGTGGGTGTGTTGTCCGTTTGTTCGTTGAGATTGTCCTTTTGTAGTTGCAGCTTTATCTTGATTATGTAGTGGTCTGACCATGGAACTGGGGTGATGGTAGGTGTTGATATTAGACCTCTTGATGATAGGTAGCTGGTTGCGAAGATGAGGTCTGGGGTAGAGCCGTGTCTGTGCGTTGGGGCGTCGATGATTTGGGTGAATTGAAGTGAGGTCATTGCTTGGAGGAAAGCTTCTGCATCTTTGTTGTTGGTGGACTTGAGGTTGAAATCTCCTAGCAGTAGCGTGGGCTTGTTAGTTGCGGTGATGGCGCATACTGCTTCTAGCGTGGAGGCTAGTTTGTCGGGTGAGGCCCTGGGTGCTCTGTAGGTTAGGCAGAGTGCCATGTGTTTGTTCATGATGCTGAGTGTGTTTCCTTGAGGCGTATCGGTGGAGCTCTGGGTTGTGAACTTCAGGTTCTTCTTTGCAATTAATAGATTCAGGAGTGATTTGCAGAAATATTTCTTTACGGAAAGAGTGGTGGATCCATGCAATAGTCTCCCAGTGGAGGTGGTAGAGATGAGGACAGTAACTGAATTTAAAAAAGCATGGGACAAACACAGAGGATCTCTAAAGGAAAAAAGGGGACTGTTGTAGTTGTTGATTTGGAAGGACAGATTAGATAGGTCATGTGGTCTTTTTGTGTCATCATATTTCTATGTTTCTATAAGAACAAATAAATCCAATGTGAGCCTTCTCTCTTGCTGCCCCAGCTATCTGGAATGTCCTCCCAGAACATATAAGATCAACAACCGATTTAAAAGACTTCCGGAAGCTGCTTAAAACCACTCTATTCATAGAACAATTCAACGAAGACCCACAATCACACTAACCACTCAACAACTAGACTCACACAAGCTATTCCACCTATACCTATCACCCCTTCCATGACAATTTATCAAGATTTTTATAAGTTTAACTGATGTTACAAGATACTGTTTAAATTTGAAGTTATGATGTTATTGTTTAAGTTATGTTGTTACTGTTTAATTTATTTTGCAAGTTCTATGCAAAAGTTAAAAGTTAAAGCTTATAAACCGCCTTGATTAAAAGAAAAGGCGGTATAGAAAACCTGTTAAATAAATAAATAAATAAATCCATGTTGGCTTTGCCCCATTAAACCATGGCTATCTATATGTTCAGTAATTTGTTTTTTATAATGGTTTCTACCATTTTGCCTGGCCCTGATGTCAGGCTCACCAGCCTGTAGTTTCCCAGATCACCCCTAGAACCCTTTTAAAATCGGAATTATGTTGGCTATTCTCCAGTCTTCACGTACCTCAGACAGTTTTAATGATAGTAATAGTAGGTCTGCAAACTCATTTTTTGAGTTCTTTCAGCCCCCTGGGATGTATAGCATCCAGTCCAGGTGATTTGGTACTCTTTAGTTTGTCAAATTGCCCTATTATGTCTTCCAGGTTCAGAGATTTGTTTCAATTCTTCTGATTCATCCCCTTTAAATATAATTTCTGGCATGAAAATCCACCTACATTTTCTTCAGTAAAGACCAAAGCAAAGAAGTCATTTACTTTCTGTATCCTGTGTCAACTCCCGCCAAAAGAATCTGGATGCCAAAAGGCTGCTAGCGTGGTTTAAGGGTGAAGTGAGAGAGGCTACTTTATAAGCACTGGCAAGTTAGAAGCTAAACATTGAAAAGGCAAAGAGAGAATTTGAAAAGAAGCTTGTTGTGGAAGCAAAAACTCATAATAACAACTTTTTCAGGTACATTCAAAGCATAAAGCCTGTGAGGGAGTCATTTGGACCATTAGATGATAGAGGGGTAACAGGGGCACTAAAGGAGGACATGGCCATAGTGGAGAAAAACTATAAAACCGGGACTTCATAATCCTGGGTATAATCTGCTAATGTGTGTGTCTCGTTCCTACTTTATACAACTCATATCCCCTCGTGCTATTGGGGTTGATCACCATGCATTTAGACATCACATCTGAATGCCATGGGGCCCTAGGAGACTGTGACTCCTTAGATCTGCAAGAGCAGGATTACGTAAAACTGAAAAAAAATCTAAAGAAAAACAGGGCCTTCACTGGGAATTGTTTTATTTTTCAATGTTAAGAGGAACTTTATTGAATGATAAAGTAGAAGATACACCAAGCCCTCGTCAAGAGGGCAGCTGATCTAACAATAACTAAAAAAATACATAAAGTAAGACAAATAAACAGATATAACATTCCGTATACATAGAAACACGACGGCAGAAAAAGACCACATGGCCTATCTAGTCTGTCCTTCAACTACAACACTACAATTATTATTATCATTATTGTGTTTATTACTACAACCCGCTCACATATTTCATGTAATTGTTCAAATTCTTTCACATTGTTCCATGTAAACGTTTTGTTTCAAAGTAACCGCCCCTGATCTCTGGAAGGGGCGGTATAGAAAAATGTTTCAAATAAATAAATAAATAAAAAATCCCCTTTTTTCCTTAAGAGATCCTCTGTCTTTGTCCCATGCTTTTTTGAATTCAGATACTGTCTTCATCTCTACCACCTCCACTGGGAGACTATTCCACGCATCTATCACTCTTTCCGTCAAGAAATATTTCCGCAAATTACTCCTATCCCCTTTCATCCTCATCCCATGTCCCCTCATAGCAGAACTTGCTTTCAATTGCAAGAGGCTCTCCCCCTGTGCATTTATGCCACTGAGGTAGTTAAACGTCTCAATCATATCACCTCTATCCCGCCTTTCCTCTAAGGTGCACATATTAAGATCTTTAAGTCTGTCCTCATATGCTTTATAATGAAGACCATTAACCATTTTAGTAGCCACCCTCTGCACCAACTCCAACCTGTTTATATCCTTTTGAAGGTGCGGTCTCCAGAATTGCACACTATACTCCAAATGAGGTCGCACCAAAGACTTATACAGAGGCATTATCACCTCCTTTCTTCTGCTAGCCATTCCTCTCCTTATGCACCCAAGCATCCTTCTGGCTTTCACAGTCACCGTTTCTACCTGTTTAGCTACTTTAAGATCATCAGACACAATCACACTTAGGTCCCGCTCTTCTTTAGTGTACAGAAGTACTTCACCCTCTATACTATATCGCTGTCTTGGATTGCTGCAGCCCAAATGCATGACCTTACATTTTTTAACATTAAATCTTAGCTGCCAAATTCTAGACCAGAAAGCAATATCTAGCTCCTAACAGACATAGTAAATACCCACATTAACTTACATAGAAACATAGCAACATAGTATATGATGGCAAATAAAGACCAATATGGTCCATCTAGTCTGCCCAGCAAGGCGGCAAGGGTAGGTGCATCTGCCGCTCCGTGCAAGTCACCCCTCCCTATGCCTTTGTTTAGGGGTGTACCCACCGCTCCGTGTAGGTCACCCCTATTTGTTCAGATATAAGAGATTGTTATGTTTGTTTTGATTTTATTCTGTTGCTATAAAGGGATCCACTGTGTCTATCCCATGCCATTTTGAATTCTATCACTGTGTTTGCCCCCGCCACTTCCATTGGGGGGGGGGGGCATTCCAAGCATCCAGCACCCTATCAGTGAAAAAGTATTTCCTGACATTGCCTCTCAGTTTACACCCTTGCAGCTTCATGCTATACCCTCTAGTTTTGCAGCTTCCCCGTCTTTGGAAGAGGTTTGTTTGTTCATTAATACTCTTTAAGTATTTGAAGGTCTCATATCACCCCTGTCCCTCCTCTCCTCCAGAGTGTACTAAACCTTGAGGCTGAGAAAAATTATCAAAAAATTAACCATTCACATTCTTCCCAGACAAAAAAGCTTCCAATGGAACCCGATCAAAGAAAATATACTTATCATTCGAATAAATCCCGAGACCCTTACATTGGGGCCAAGACCTGCGATTTCAGATTCAAAAATGCCCTGTGGCGCTTTTGAGTAAGTTTGCACACATCAGAGAACACCTAAATTGTTCTTCCACAAAAAGGAGTACTTTTCTTAGAAAAATATAAGCGCATTACCATAGTCTTGTCTAACAAAGACATAAAAGAAACTACTAAAGTAGCACATGTTGCAATTACATCCTCTGAAGACTAAAAAAGCGGAAACATCCAATGTTTCATCCATAACCAAATGTTCCATCTCTCCTTCACCGGATATCTCGGTCTTGAACCCCTGGGGCACATAATACAAATCTGGCACTTTTATTGCATCCACATCAGTAATTAAGACTAGGAATTGTGAAATATATAAAAACACTGACCTGGAACTGTCTCCCTGGTAATATGGGACTACCCCTGCTGTCTGCCTCAGCTTCTCACAGCCAGGACTGGGCGAGAGCCGCAGTTACAGACGTCTTGGCACATCAGTTGAGGAACCCTTACAAATGACATCTCACAATGAATTGTTATCATCTTCAACATTCACCATTCTGCATTTTATTTCAAATCATTTTTATTGAAGTTTTCACACAAAGTACACACAGCTAAAGATTAAGCAACGGAGCTCTATCCCCCCATCCCCGTTAAGCAACAAACTCAAACAAAATCACACAAAACAGAACACCGCAGGGCTCTGGGTTCCAGAGGCCTGCGAGCTGAACAACTCCCCCACTCCCACCCCCCCTCCCCCCTCCCATCAGCACAGGGAATCCGCTCTCCCTCCACATGGGCGACACAAGAGTAATATAGCAAGGTGCAAGGCAATACATAAAGGCAGGAGGCACAGCAGACATCACAGCAGTGGGGTAGACAGAAATCAACAGGCTGTCCAGCAAGGTCTCTCAGCCTACAGAGGATGACAGAACGTAGCGCAGGAGAGGCGTAGGTACACATTGTGGCTGGGAGATCCCTCCGATAAGAACCACAGCTACTACCCATTAAGCAGTCCCCCTCTTCCCCGAGGGGATAACTGAGAAATCAGAGGGGACCAGATTCCCAAAAACCCCTCCCAACACTTGCCTCCTTTCTGTTGAGCGGTGGCTTTTTCCATGCAAAGCAAATCTAGCATAGAGTTCTCCCAGAACACCAAACAAGGAGGTGCGGAAGCCACCCAATGCTTCAACAAGGTCCGTTTGACCAACAGAAACCCCCTCTCAAGCAGCGCCCTGTGCATAGGTGAGAGCCGCTCATAGCCCAGCTCCCAGTTATGAAATAAGCAAACCTCACGTTGCATAACCACGCCCGACCGCAACCATCCTTGAAGTTTAGCACAAACTTGCATCCATAGGGCACGCACCTTCGGACATCCCCAGAACTTGTGGGTCAAGGTTCCGGGACCATCCCCGCACCACTCACAGAGAGGAGAGGGCTGCAGACCAACGGCATAGGCCCACGGAGCACTAGCATATGCCCGCCATAGGAATTTGTACTGCATTTCTTGGAGATATACCCACACCGGCCCATGCTGAATGCCCTCAAAAGCTACCTGCAGCATCCCCATCGTCATTTCCTCAATCCCATCAGCGCGCCACCTGTCCGAGAGCGTCTGCAGGAACCCTGGGCCCCCAAAGGGCCGAAGCACGGCGCGTACTGTCGGCTCCCCCGCTCTCTCCCCTCCACTAGCCGTTCCAAAACTATCCGTGGCGATTCCGAAGCCGGCCAACGCGTCCCACCCCCGACCCCCCCAGCAGAAGTTAAATATGAGCGGACCTGTAAATAGCCATAAAAGTCCCGTTGACGAATCTGAAATCGGCGTTGTACCTGATGGAAACTATCCAAGATGCCATCGTCGCCCGAGAAAAAATCACCGAAACACACGAGACCCCTCTCCCCCCATTGCCAGAAGATATTGGGGCGCGTATATCCGGGAACGAAATCCGGATTACCCACCAGCGGCAGCAGCGGAGACCGAGTCCAGGTCCACCCAAATCGCTGACATAACAGCTTCCAAGCCGCACGGAGAGCCCCCAGATAACCCCCACCGATCCCGGTCCGGAGCGTCCGGGGGAGTTGACCAACATGTAAAAGATAAAGACCGTGATAGGGAGCCAGTGCCTCCCGCAACTGCCGAACCGGGGCACACCCGTCCCCCTCCAGCAGCGCCCGTATATGCCGGGCCAAGTAACGAAGATTATAGTGCCGCAAAGAAGGCATTTCCAAGCCCCCCTCCTCGCGCCGACTCGTCAGAGCTCGAAGGGGGATACGCGCCCTCCGACCCCCCCACAGAAATCCACGCAGGTCCGTTTCAAAGCGTTTCCAATCTTTATCCAGGATCCATAACGGCAACATGCGTAACACATAAAGCCACCGGGGGAATTCCACCATGACAAACAAAGCCATTCGTCCTCTTAGCGACAAAGGGAGGTTGCGCCAGCCAGCAAAAGTTTGAGTACTTCTCTCCAACAAACCAGGGATATTGACATGGTACAGGCGCCCAGGCAGGTCAGGCAGATGAATCCCCAAATATTTGATCGTCCCGACCGCCCACACCACTGGGAAGGGTCCTTCCCACCGCGGACGAACCCTCCCGCCAACATCAAGCGCCTCCGACTTCAGAACGTTCACTTTCAAGCCCGAGAAACCTCCAAATTCCTGTATCAGATCAAGGGCACGCACCAGGGACCGCGGCAGTTGCGTTAGGCTCAACAACATGTCATCCGCAAAGGCACTAACACGTATCTCCTCGCCGCCAAGGTGCATACCAGTGATCTCCGGGTCCAACCGCAACGCCCGCAAGAGCGGTTCCAAGGCTAGCACAAAAAGAAGCGGAGACAGAGGGCAGCCCTGCCGCGTGCCGCGCTCAAGCACAAAAGGGTCTGAAAAGACACCATTCGAGCCCACGCGGGCCATGGGCTGAGCATACAGCGCTTGCAACCATCCCACAAAATCCCCGCGGAGACCAAAAGCAGACAATGCTTCCCACATGTAGACCCAAGCCACTCTGTCAAACGCCTTCTCGGCGTCCAGGCTGACCAAGAGGAGAGCCTCATCTTTACATAAACAGTGTTCCATTCCCAACAGTAGTCCTGCTATATTCCGAGAAGCCTCTCTCCCTTGCACAAAACCGACCTGGCTGGAGTCAATCAGAGACGGCAAGAGGGGTGCGAGCCGAGCAGCCAGGACGGATGCCAAAAGTTTCATGTCACAGTTAATGAGAGAGATTGGGCGGTAGGAAGCCGGCTCTAACAAGTCCTTCCCTGGCTTCGGGATCACCGTAATATCCGCACAACGCATATCTCGCGGGAAAATACCCTGTCGCCAGGCCTCGTCAAACATCACCACCATAGATGGGGCCAGCTGTGGGGCCAAGATTTTGTAATATTCCATACTGAACCCATCGGGGCCAGGGGCCTTGTGAGTTTTTCCCCGCGCAATCGCGGCCTGAAGTTCCGACGTCTGCAAGGGTAAATTAAGCTGTGCCAAGGCCTCATCCGAAAGTCTAGGAAGTGACAGGTTGCGAAGAAAAGCTACCCCCTGACTGTAATCTCGGGCCTCCTCACTATAGAGCTGCTGATAGAAGGCCCGAAAAAGCTGCGCTATGCGTGTAGGCTGGTGTTGCAGAGCACCATTCTGGTCCCGAAGCACAGGAATAAATCGGTTACCACGGGGATCCCGTACTAAGCGAGCTAGAAGCTTTCCCGCCCTATTGCCGTATAGGTGGAGGCGATGCTTGTAATAGTGCAGCGAGAACGAGGCCCTCCGCTGAAGCAGAGCATTGAGCGCCGCCTGTGCGTTAATCAATTCCCGTTGGGAGTCATTGGCGCCACCTCGAGACACCCGGCGCTGCAAGATATGTAAAGCACGCTCCGCCGTCACAATACTGTGGTTCAAATGCTTACGTCGCGAGACCACATAAGAAAGAATCGCTCCTCTCATCACGGCCTTACTGGCCTCCCAGAACAACAATGGGGGGCAAGTGGGGGTATCATTGAATAAAGCATACTCCTCCCATTGTTTTAAGAGAAATACCCGGAAAGCCTCATCCTCCCACAGAAAAGCCGGAAATCTCCACCCCAATCTGTCGGGCCCCTGACACTCCCACGTAATCCAGACCATACCATGGTCGGAAACAGCAATGGGCTCTATATCGGCCTGTCCAACCCGGGGAAACCCACCCTCACTAACAAGAATATAATCAATGCGAGACCATGTAAGGTGCGCTCGCGATTGGTGGGTGTATTCTCGCATCCCTGGGTGTAAAACCCGCCACACATCCACAAGGGCCCCCACCCTACACAGATAGCTAATCCCTCTACGGGACCACGCTCCTGCTCCTCCCCCAGAGGACTTATCTAAACGGGGGTCATGGGAGCAATTAAAGTCTCCAGCCACAATGACCTTGGCCCCCCCCGCGTGTTTCAACAGATCGATCAAATGGGTAAAGAAAGCATGTTCATAAACATTGGGCGCATAGACATTCAACAGCCAGATGGATTCATGGTATAATTGGCCCTTCAACAATATATACCTGCCTTGTGGGTCGGCCTGGATCTCCTGCACTTCAAGGGAAATCCCCCTTCTCACTAAGATCACCACTCCCGCTTTCTTCGTCCCCGACTCCGCCCCAAATGCCACCTCTACCCAATCCCGGGCAAGTTTCTTATGCTCTACAGCACTCAAATGGGTCTCTTGCAATAAAGCAATGTGGGCGCCCTTCCGCTTGAGCCCCTGGAGAATTTTTGTACGTTTAATCGGTGACCCAATGCCGCCCACATTCCAAGAGACTATCTTAATCTCAGGCATGGGACACCCCTGTAGATTACCAATGGCGATAACAGTAGGTGTTGCTCCCGGAGGTGCCCAGCCTCACCTCCAGGGCCCTCGCCCACCCCCACCGCTGCACCAAGCTCCCAAGTGTAGAGAACCAACCTCCCCCCTGTAGTGCCTTCTAAAAGAAAGAGTGTGCTGTCCCTACCCCTTACCCCAGCCCTCCCACCCGCCCCACTGTGGCTCATTTCCCTCCCCCTACCCCTGCCCAACCCTTCCCCCCAACAACACTCCCCCCCCACCCCCTCCCATCCCATAGCAAAACCTACCTCCCCGCTACCGACCTACCCCCCCACCCCCAACTTACAAATGAGCACCCCAACCGCTAGAGGTGGGGCTTGACTTCGGGCCCGGCCCTGCAGGGCCACCCCAACCCCCCCCCAGCAATGCAAACATAGCACACAATACCCGTCCCAGCAACTAATACATGACCTCCCACACAAGCAGCAAATAGCCACACCAAACATCCTACATCCCCATGGCCAGGACCCGCTTAGGGGACCACCAGCAGACAATAAAGGACCCCTTATCCCCCCCCTCCCAAGTAGCAAAGCATCCCCAAAGCTCCAAACAAAGTGAGTATTAAGAAATCCCAAACATATACTAGGTATGGCCATTTACAGCAAACCATGCCAAAGAGTTCAGCGGGGGTGCTTCAGAAGTGAGGTCGTCCCGAGGCACGCAGGAAACCATGCTCTCAAGTGGCCTCCTCCCGGGCCGGCCAGGACGCTGGTCGCCGGTTCAGAGCGTCCAGAAAGGCCTGTGCATCTCCGATCGCTGTGAAGACATGGTTGACACCCGAATGTGATATGCGCAGGGTAGCGGGAAATGCCAGCGTGAACCTCAGTTTCCTCTGGAAGAGAGCAGAACAAATTGGCGCGAATCCCTTGCGTTTGGCAGCAACGGCTGCTGAGTAGTCCTGGAAAAGTAGAATTTTATGGCTCTCAAAAACTACTTCCCGCTTCTGCCGAAAGGCCTGAAGAAGCTGCAGCTTATGTTGGAAGTTCAGAATTCGAGCAATAACCACCTGCGGGCGCGGGCGGGAGTCGAGCTTCGGCCCCAGTCTATGCGCACGCTCCACTTTCAACGGACCCACCAAGGCATCAAGACCCAGAGTTTTAGGTAGCCAAGTTTCCACCAAGGGCAAAAGGAGAGCATCCGTGGTGGATTCCGGTATCCCCACCAACCGTAAGTTATTCCTCCGGGACCGATTCTCGAGGTCCTCCACCTTCTACATTAAAGCAGCTATCTGTGCCTGTTGTGCCTCGTGCTCTCCGGCCCTGCTTCCCCCGGCATCTTCCAACGCAGAAACACGCTGCTCCACCTCCTCCATTCGTTGACCAAGGTCTGCCAAAGCCGTCCCCATAGAGTCGAGCTTGCTAAGGATGCGGTCAAATTTAGGGTCCAGATGTTTTACAACCTCTTTAGCCAATTCTTCAGTTGCAGAATCAGCGCTCTCCGCTCCCGGCGAGGCCGCTCCTTTTTCGGCGGAGGAGGCATTTTGCGCTGCGGTTTCGCTGCCACCGTACCCCGTATAAGTTGCCCAGGAGTGAGGGACTCAACTGCTCACCTTCCACGGGTAGATTTAGCAAAGATTAATCGGTAAGGTTGAGGCGGCCCTGGAGCGAGCAGAGTTCACGTCCTCACTCGCTCATGAGCCACCGGAAGTCATCACCATTCTGCATTTTACCGGAGTGTCCTCTGGTATTTTCAGCCCCTGCGCAATCTGCATTTTGCTGGAGTCTCTTCTGGTATTTTCAGCCCCTGCACAATCTGCATTTTGCTGGAGTCTCCTCTGATATTTTTAGCCCTGCTCTTTCTGCATTTTGCTAGATTCTTCTGGTATTTTCAGTCCCTGTGCTCTCTGCATTTTGCAGGGCTGAGTGGTATTTGTGTTGGACGTTAGGAGTAATGCCCATTGTTAAATGCCAGTATCTCAGGGCATCCTGTGAGGTTCCTTAGCAGCCGTCAACTTTACTCTTAGGTCTTTAGCAGAAAGGACCATGCCTTTACCTGTTCCAGAAATAGCACCTTGAACGTCTCCCCCCCCACCCCCGAATACCTATATCTTTACAGCTCTCTCAATCCTATACACTCTGCTTCCCATCCTACAACTTGGCCAGGGCTCGTGGTAAGAGGATGATAAGAGCCGACATAGATTGAGGAAAATCATTTGGAAATATTTCTTCAGAAGCAGGATAATGGATGATGAGCATGAGATAAAGGAATAAGGGCTGCAAATGGGGATAGAAAAGGACAGAGGCACCTCAGTGGTGGACAAATGTGGGGGTGAAGCCTGGGATGGGCACAAACGATCCTCAGTGGTGGGAGAGTGAGTGCTAAAGATCAGGTCTGGCGAGCAGGCAGTGCTGTAATAGGGGGTAGGGGGGGGGGGTGGTCATGGAAATAACTGGGCTGAGTGGGCCTGGAGGACTGTGCGCCCTGTCATGTTTACTCCCTGGAGAACTGCTGCCTCCGCAGGCACTCAGACATTTCCAGGACTTCTGCCTCTGGAGTTCGGAGATAGTTTCTCCCACAAGGCACAGATGTGAGTCATAGCAGAAACTGTGAGAAATGGGTGGGATCCCTGCTGCCAGTTTCCTTCAGGGTGGGAGCAGAGAGATAAAGAGATAAGATGTAGGATTATGATTAATGCCACCTCCGCTCTGCCCCCTCCCCAGCATAGGATGCTGTACCTTGGCCTGGAGCCTCTAGCAGTTTCAGGTTGAAAGCATGGGTTGACTATAGGCACCTTCACGTCACGTCCTCTGTCTATTCTCCTCTTTCTACTGACCTTCCTTTTGTCTTTGCCAATGATGCCCCCCTCTCTCTTTCCCTCAGATACTGTAATGAATTCCTTTCTATTCTTCTTTGGGTTGTGGGGAGAGGGAGGGTCTGGGAGATAATTTCATAGCGCAAGAGGTTTGCTCCTTTCCAGGCCCTTCTGTTTCATCGTGGCACTAGAAGTACTGTCAAGGGTGGCTGGCAGAGCAGTCGGTTAGGGCAGGGGGTGTACTTCGGATTTAGCTAGTGTTTTCCTGTCCCCAGAAGGCTTGCAGTCTAAGTTTGTACCTGAAGCAATAGAGGGTCTGACCACTGGCATCGCTGTTACTGAATCCACTGCTCTATCCACTATGTTACTCCTCTTCTGGAATTTCTGCAACTAGATTGACTTCTGGACCAAGAAACAGGCTTCCTCTCTTTCTCACTCCTCTCTGCATTGCCCTGCTTGCGCCCATCTGTCTCTCCCTTTATCCCTTCACAAGCCTCTCCCTCTCCATCCATCTTCATGACCTCATCAGTTTCAGTTATTGGCAAATCGATGTCTTCATCCATCTTGGCATCCCCTCTGCTTTGCCCTCAACACTTCTCTAGTGACCAATCCCCAGTAACTGGATGTTGGCCAGCAGCTTGCACGCATGCAGGTTTGGGTCTGTGGTCTTCTGGACTCCTTCTGCCATTTCTGTACCAACCACTTGCCTCAAGAGCCCAGGACCAGATTTATGATATTAGCACCCATAGGCAGAACTAGAGAGCACGCCTCCACAGATCATATAGCATGGTCCTAAAACAAACAGAATCACGCTCGTATTTAGCCCAGGTCTTTGTTGCCTACAAAATTTGACACCCTAGGCAGTTTCCTGTATTACCTATGCCTAAATACTGCCTACTAGAACCTTGGATCACTCTATCATAAGCCAAGGAGTTCATTACCCTGTAATTAGTGCCCATAGAGATTGTGCTGTTGGAAAATAAATCAACTATAAGTCCCAGAATACAGTGTGCAGATCGCTTACCTAAGTGGATTGGAATTCATTAGCTGACTTTGTTTCCAGTGGGATGCAGATGAAACCTTGTTCTGGAATTATTTGGCTATGGCTTGGGCCTTGTACCAGGAGTGCCAGAAGTCATTCTGAACTTTGCACTCTACTGCCACTCTGTAGCACCCGAGTATCTAAATAACAATATCCGGAGGGATTTAGGAAGCACACAGAGAAGATCTGAGCCCCGAGTCATGGGGGGAGGAGTAGCCATGCCGCAGTGGGGACACTTCAGCTTCTTTATCTTGGGTTATTATCCCCTTAGCATATAAGTCACAGTACCTAGATGACATCACAGTTCACATTGCGACACCATAGAGCAACATTAAAGAACTGTGACCTCACAATATTTGGCAACGTTACAGTTCTATTGCATTTACCTTGCATTGTAGTGTCGTAGAGAGCCTTTGAAGGGGTAATTATCTCTGCAGCAGATGCTCACACGCAATGAGATTTAAAAAAATGTGTAGGAATATTGTTTTATCAGGTGTGCTGCGGCGAGGAGAGAGAGGTAAAAACATGTTAGCACAAAGACAGAAGGTGGAAACCCTCCTGTAAAAATGAAAGGTGTCCATGAGAGGCTGAAGTTCAGTCAGGAATCTGGAAAACTGGGGGGAAGGGGGAGGAGGAAAGGAACTCTGGGATCCCCTCTGAGTATTCCCCCCCCCCCCATGCAACTGGTAGGTGGGGGAAGGGATCTCTGTGCTCATTGCTTCCATGAGTATATCTTCAGCTAGGAAATGAAGATGTGGGGAGGGGCATCTTCAGGATCACTGAGTATCTCCCCCAGGCAGACAGCTGGAGATGTGAGGAAGGGGGTTCGTGATCACTAGCTCCCGGAGCATCCTGCAGCTGAGCAGCTGGAAATGGGGGGAACTATGAGGGCAAGAGGGGAGAGGGAACTCTCTCTCACCTTGTGTGGTCAAAGGAAAACCTCCTCCCACCAGGTTGCAAATCTAAGTCATATTGCTGAAGCATGTCACTATGGAAAGGACCCCCCATTCGCCCCAAGAGAAATGTCTTCCTAAGGGGAGGGGGCTATTTAGTTTTTTTTGCTGATATTTTCTGAGGGTAGTGAGAGGATTGTTGGTGGGGAGGACAGAGGAAGCAGGAGGGGAGAGAAGACATGTTTGGAAACAAACCAGCTGTGCTTTGTCATATGCCAGGGGCAGAGGCTGGTTGCTCTGTTCAGAGGAGGGGCTGGTATCCACAGTGCATCTCAAGGGACGCCTGGGGAGGGGGCTGCTCCTTTGCTGCGCTCTATTCAGACCTGCCAAAAATTAATTATCAAAATCTTTTGTACTAACTCAGTTACAGCAATGGATTGGAAAGCTTGGGATGTGTTTTTTCTGACATAATAACACTGGGCCTGATATTCAGTTGGGCGGTGCTATGTGCTGCATTGGCGCATAGCCTGCCCGCTGTCCATCGTATGCGGACCCAGCACTGAAAATCTGGTTATCGCCACACAACCCGGAAGCAGCAGAAGCTAGCTGGGTAGCACCGATTTTCAATGCAAGGGTTTTCCATGCCTATCTTTAAGATGCCAAGGGCTATCCGGGTAGCATAGAAAATCGGTGCTACCCAGTTATCCACTTCCTGTGTCCATGCTCCACCCCGGAATGCCCCCATCCTAAACTCAGAGCATCGGGGAGCGTAAGAGACCAACCAGGGATTTTCCAAAGGCACTACCCGTGTAGGTGCCTTTGGCAAATCCCGGTTAGGGCATTTACATGGGTAACATGGGCTGGTGCCCATGTAAATGCCTTCAAAAATCGGGCCCGCTGTGTATAATATTTATATATCAATATTTATAGATCCCTTTTCTCATTATAAGATCATCCAAGATGCAATGCTGTACAACGGCTTAATAAAAAGCAGAGACATAAAAATACCACAAGAAAATAATTGAATAAGGCTGGGGGAAATGTCTCTTAAAGTGCATAACAGACGTTACCAGGATCCAAGAAGGATGTCTCTGCTGGTTTTTAATAGAGGTTGATAGGGTCTAGGAGGGATGTTGCTTCTGGGTATAATAGGGTGTGAGAAGGCTGTCTCTGATTGTTTGTAATAGAGGTTGATAGGGTCTTGGAGGGACGTCGCTTCTGGTGTATAATAGGGTCCAAGAAGGATGTCTCTGATGGCTTGTCATGGAAGTTGATAGGATGTGGGAGGGATGTAGCATTTGGTGTATAATAAAGCCTGAGAAGACTGTCTCTGATGGTTTGTAATGGAAGGTGATAGTGTCTGGGAGGGATGTCGCTTCAGGTGTATAATAGGACCCGAGAAAGATGTCTCTGATGGCTTGTAAGAGGAGTTGATAGGATCTGGGAGGGATGTCACTTCTGGTGTATAATAAAGCCCGAGAAGAGTGTCTCTGATGGTTTGTAATGGAAGTTGATAGGGTCTGGGAGGGATGTTGCTTCTGGTGTAAATAGGACCTGAGAAGGATGTCTGATGTCTTGTAAGAAGAGTTGATAGGGTCTGGGAGGGATGTCGCTTCTGGTGTATAATAGGGCTTGAGAAGGGTGTCTCTGATGGTCTGTAATAGAAGTTCTGGTTATGGTTTTGTGATAGGGTCTGGGAGGGCTGTCACTTCTGGTGTATAATAGGGCTTGAGAAGGGTGCCTCTGATGGTCTGTAATAGAAGTTATGGTTATGGTTTTGTGATAGGGTCTGGGAGGGCTGTCACTTCTGGTGTATAATAGGGCTTGAGAAGGGTGCCTCTGATGGTCTGTAATAGAAGTTATGGTTATGGTTCTCTGATAGGGTCTGGGACGAATGTCACTTCTGGTGTATAATAGGGCTTGAGAGGGGTGTCTCTGATGGTCTGTAATAGAAGTTATGGTTATGGCTCTGTGATAGGGTCTGGGAGTGATATCCCTTCTGGTGTATAATAGGGCTTGAGAAGGGTGTCTCTGATGGTCTGTAATAGAAGTTATGGTTATGGTTCTGTGATAGGGTCTGGGAGGGATGTCGCTTCTGGTGTAAATAGGACCTGAGAAGAATGTCTCTGATGTCTTGTAAAAGGAGTTGATAGGGTCTGGGAGGGATTACTACTACTACTATTTAGCACTTATATATCGCCACACACGCAGCGCTGTACAGACATACATACAAGAGACAGTCCCTGCTCGTCAGAGTCCTGCTCGTCCGAGCTTACAATCTAGTCACGACAGTACAAAGCATTAGTCAATTCTGTGCAAAGTACAATATGGTCTTTGCAATTCGGTCATGGAATTGAAGGGGGTTAGGTTAAGATGAAGGATAGAAGTCAGGATCTGAAGGCGACAGTGAAGAGGTGGGTCTGGTGTATAATAGGATGTCACTTCTGGTGTATAATAGGACCCGAGAAGGATGTCTCTGATGTCTTGTAAGAGGAGTTGGTAGGGTCTGGGAGGGATGTCGTTTCTGGTGTATCATAGGGCTTGAGAAGGGTGTCTCTGATGGTCTGTAATAGAAGTTATGGTTATGGTTATGGTTATGTGATAGGGTCTGGGAGGGATGTCGCTTCTAGTTTATAATGCAAAGCAAATAATATTTATGACTTTGACAGTTTAAGTCTACGGATCCACTAGGAGGTGGATCTAGAGCTATCTGGTGCAGAAGATGTCTTTCAGAGAGACAGCCTGGAGAGATGCTGCTGAGACAGAAAGAGAAGAGTGTTTGAGGGTTGGCGGTAGGTGTCCGGGCTGCAGGGATGATTAGTTCATCCTTTCTAGTCTAAACAATGACATGCTGTTGCATTCCTCCTGGCTGGCTTAATGCCAGTCTCTCCAGGCAGAGACCTCCAAGCCCGCGCCTTTCCTATCTTGTATAAACACAGGGAAAGCATGTCTGTGTATGTATTTGCATACGTGCAATTGCGTGTGTGCATGACTATGTGAATATCTGTGGATGAAGTAGTGTTCTGCTGTTGCTGTGTTAGTCAACTTTAATGGTTGATGATTAAAAACAAAAACAAAAAAGGAATATAAGATGATGCCTTTTCATTGGACTAACTTAATAGTATTTTGGACTAGCTTTTGAAAGTTATGGAATTGTTTTTACTAAAGGCAGTAGATCAAGTTGATAAATATGAACCTTCTTCCCACGGCCGGCCTCAGAGTTGGCTCAAGTTGTTGGCACCCTAGGCAAAATTTAAGCTTTACAGCCCCCCTGGCTGTCAAACTTAATTGTTTAGCTTTCAATGCATCCCCTAGAAGTTACTGCCATAGGTAACTGCCTAGTTTGCCTAATAGTCGGACCAGCCCTGCTTCTTCTTCAGGTCAGGAGAGTATGAACAAAAGATGACAAAATACCAGAATACATAAGTGAATCACAAAAGCATACCGGTGATAAAAGGCAGGGCGAGAGTGTGTGGGGGTGGGAGAGAGATGGGGGTTGATCAGAAGGTGACAAAGTAGTAAAAGTGTTTGATTTATAATGTGATAGACAATCCAGATGTTTGTTAAGAGCTTTCTGTTCAGTCTGGAAGTGTCGTATCATTTTAACTTCAAAAGTCTGAAATTCCTGATTAAGAACACAAATGTTTAAGAACATAAGAAACGCCGTACTGGATCAGATCAAGCTCCATTAAGCCCAATATCCTGTTTCCAACAGTAGCCAATTTAAGTCACAAGTACTTGTCAGGTTCCCAAAAAGGTACCCAGATTCTCCTAGGACAAGCAGGATGAGTCAGCCACACTCGGTGACGTCATCCGAAGGCGCCGAGACGGAAGTACTCTCCATAGCCCTTCTGAGCATGAGCCAACTGGCCCCACCCCCCGGCCCGCCCCTAGCTAGCCAGTTTTTGTTCTTCCGCCTTGCCACCAAGACAGATTCTTCTACTCTCCAAACAAAATCGACTTACTTTGCTTAATTTTTCTCTATTCTGTCTCTGTGTTTCTTTTCAGATCCTCCATTATCGTTCCTTATTCTATGATCGGGGGCTAGGCTCAGAGCACCGATTCCTTCCAATGTCCCTTGCTCCTCCTCGCATCAGCCGGGTCACGTCCTCTCATTCCCAGCTGATGCGAGGAGGAGCAAGGGACATTGATTCAAGAACCTACAACAAACGCTCCTAGCCCAGCAGCAAACACTTGCTTTGTTGGTCACTACCGCCGCTACACCCGCTGCAGCTCGGGATGTGCCTTTGAGGCCTCCATCCCCAGCTGTGAGCCTCCAGTAGTCAGTCCTGCTCCCTGTAGCATGAGCTCTACCCTTCTTGGACCCCTCCGGTACTGCTGCTGCACTGCATCGGAGTCTTCAAAATGCCTCCCTATTAGGCACAACTCCGGCCTCGGCGCTGAGATGCCTCTCTGGATGGCACTGGTAAGTTGGATGCACGCCGCCATGCCCCGGAAGTGACTCAATGCCCTACTTCCCCTGTGTCGCCATTGGCGGAAGCTTCGGACGCCACTCCTTTCCGACACATCATCACTTCGAGCCTCAGTGCCGAGATCTCTTCTCCACGGCGCCGATCCTGAGCTCCACGAGCCACCATTAACTGTCGCCATACTACAAGACAGGACAACAGGCAGTAGCGAGGTGCAGACTTGCTCTCCGCGCCGACCAAAGAAGCGTCGGGGCGCTCCATTCTTCCTTCCCCTGCACCGGCACCATCCGAGGCTTCGCACCTCCACGCTGTCGCACTGCTTGCAGCGCGTGCAGCTCCCCTCCTGACGGGCTCTTATCAGCCATAGGGAGCCAGGACAACAGCAAAAACATAGAATAACTGCCTGAGGATCACGCACAGCTAAAGTTATACTATGTAACTCCCTGACATGAGCAACCACAAGTCTGTCATTCTCCAGTGCGTCTTACACAGCCTCCAAAGAAATGTGACCTTGGACAAAGTCACTTAACCCTCCATTGCCTCAACAGAACGGTCTGGAAATCTACTTCCAGTTACACTGCCGAGAAACCCAAGAATCACTGGGTCACCAGGAGTCAGCACAGACTCGAAAGCATGCATTGCTCCCAGTCACACACAGACCTTCAGAAGGCATACTCGTCAGCTCTCCACAGCCTCAACAAACAATGGTGGCAGTACCTCATGTCAGACCCTGAACTGGTGATATTGACCTCATATCATCACAGAATCTGCATGGGATGTTGAAACCCAGTTTAAAAAAAAAGAGGGTGGAGGCTTTATGTCAGTCTTCTAAGGGAAATGCACAGGCCACTCGGTCTGGACTTGAGTGCCGGCCCAAGGCGTCAGAAGAGTAGTCCAAGGACTAGGGGGTGCCTTCCCTACCAAGACACTTGAGTGAGTTGCATCCCTTGTGGGCCTCCAAAGGAAGACCTGGCAATCCAAAGGCTTGGCACTCCACCAGATGTGGACAAGACGCACTCCTTGTGGCCTCCGGAGGAAGCCTGGCAATCTCCCAACTTCTATGCAATGCACTCCTTCTGGCCTCCAAAGGAAGACTTGGAAAGATGCCAGATGTGGATGAGACGCACTCCTTGTGGCCTCCAAAGAAAGGCTTGGCAATCTCCCTCCGATTGCACAGCCAAAAAAATCAGGAGCCACTCACATTGACTGCAGGGCATGACTAGCATCTACGAATGTGGATTCCTCATGCACTGGGGAAGAACCAACTGCATCTAACAATGTGAAAGATGACATTCACATTCACAACTCCTCAGGCACAGAGGATGTCCTCATGGCCTACTAGTTGGTGCATGGACATACAGAGGAAGTCCCTCATCACCCACTGGTTAGTGCACGGCTTCTGGAACCAGGAAACAGGTTCAGCATTTAGACAGCCCTGGCACTCCTGGGACATCCCCTAGAGGTGCCGCCTAATGGTCAGGACACTGTCCATAGGCAAGGGACATGGAAGTTCCCCCTTCTCTTCCCCCTTCCACAGATGGCATAGGTCTCTGTGCACTTCCCCTGTATAGACCAGCCTATTAAAGAAGAGAGGGTCAGAAACCGGGGCCCCTAAAGTAAGCTCCACCTCCACCATCATGTTGGGATCTCCCCTCTCATTTCGCAGACTCAGCAGCACTGCCAAAGGGCAGTCGCTCTCTTGCTGGCCAGGGCCGCGTGACCACATATCCTTCTCATCAGACCCTGCTGAGTTACCAGCAGGGGTCGAACATACGGGATCTCTCTTTTGGGTGGATCAGATTATAGCCAGCAATACAGGGCTCATGCTGCATACCTGTGCTTCCTACAGGTGCTCCTCAAGAAGATGTGGTGGCAGCACACCTCTGTGAAGAGGGTACTGGCCGTCCCACACCTCGTACAGGAGCTGGTCATCCCACACCTCGTAGAGGAGCCTGTCTTGGCCCGCACAGCGATCCAGCAAGCCATACCTTCCTGTCCCCCTTGGGGCGTCTGATGTTCCACCTCAAGACTCACATTGACTGGATACCATTGGAGTGGGCATCAACACTACAGTGTCTGCAGCAATTCCCCCATAACTTGGAGAAATACCATCATCATCATCTTCAGGACGTGGGTCACCCTCTCAACCCAGCATTGCCACAATGACCCTGCGGAGAGGACTCCGCACTAGACAGGCCCCCAGCAGGTTCTATGGCACTGAACCTAGGGTCACTGTATGCATGAAGGCAGAGCGGCAGGCTCCAGGCCAGCCTGGGAATCACCAGTCTTCAATCTTCCTCATGATCAACCCAAGGGCAGCACTCTGGCTCAACACACACAAAGGCAGGTGTATCTGACCAGAAGGTCACAGGTTCAAGGCCTGACTGAGGATCATGTTGGAGAATTGCTACACATCACCACAGTGCCGCAATGCCTCTACACGCTGTCTGTGAAGTAACAGACGTTCCGGACAGTCAACTAGGTAACCATTGCCTCACACCAGCACACTAAGGGGGCAGGCCCCCCCCCCCTGCAAGAAGACCAAAACCAAGCAGTACCAATCATTCAGGCGGTGCCCTCTCGCTGGAGCACAGGCAGTGCTGGGAAGTAGGATCAACTGTCAGATGAACCTGCTAGTAGGAACTCCACCCTTCTGCATCAGCTCCCCCCTCCATTGGTGGGACTGACCACAAATTGATCTGCTCACCACGTGGAGAACACAAAGTGCAACTGTTAAAAGGGATAATGTGAGGCCTTCCTCATCACACTCACTGGCCGGCACCAATGTGTTTTCCCCAATCAAATGGCTCTAGGGTCCTGGACACTCTCCCCCTGTAGCCAGCTCTTATTCCCCTAAAGCACTGACAGACAACACATAACTCAGAGCCTGACCCTGTCAACAGATGGTAATCCAGACCAGACCCTGTTGTTGTCTATCTCCAATGAACTGCGATTGAAACGGCTGCCATGGCACCCTCCAGCATTCAGTCCTCAGTGCCTTACGTTAGTCTGGACAGCTGATCCATTACTCTTGTGACCGCATCCTTGATGGCTGCCCTCAAGAGCCCTCTGCCAGCTAATATGGGAACTCCTCAGAAGTGGCCCTTGACAACCCCACTTCCGAGCCATGGCAGACAGATCTGAAATGGATCTCCAGGAAATTACTTTGTATATCATCCAAACTGCTAATCCTGGTGACACCCCTGCCACACATGCTGTACTGCCCGCCACACTACCACATCCAAGCCACTCTTGGTACCCACCCCAAGTCAGCCAAGCCACTGGTCTGCAGGACCCCTCCTGGGAGGAGCAGAGGCCCAAACCCCAGACAACGTCACAGCCCTAAGCAACTGTATGCCCATGACATACACAGAACAGTGTGCAGGCAACTAGGGCCTAGCTTCCCAGTCCCAGCGGACTACACCTCTAGGTACTCCACCTGCATCTCGTCTGTATCTCCACCTGGACACAAGCAGGGGCTCAAGCCATGTCAGGGGCGCGCACAGAATGCACACCACTCCAAAGGGTCTTCCCCAGCATCCTGTCCATGTAGCACACACCTACAGGGCCACCTAGACCTTGCCACAGGGACTAACACATCCCCCAGCCACCCTGGCAACAGTACACACCATCCAAGAACACCTGTGGCGACACTTTGTGCACCCCACACAGTACCGTACTCCTAGACCTCACAACATGGCACATCCTCCAGCCAAGCAGTCTCAACAATCCAGACTGCCATCTCCCTCTTGAGCACACCCGGCCAGGCTCAGAATACTCTTATGGCCACTGTGGGATTAAGGCTCTATATCACCACCCTTTAGCACAGTTGATGCTACTGTTACTACCCTTGCTTACAGCGACCACCTCACTGATGACATAACAACTTAAGATATACTATACTGGTTCAGAGCAAGGCCCATCAAGCCCAGTATTCTGCTTCCAACAGCGTCCAATCTAGGTCTTAAGTACCTAGCAGTTTCCCCAACAGACACAGGTCCCTCTGTGCTTGTATGGGACCCAGGTCCCTGTCACCAACGGTTTATGGACCTTCCTCCAGAAAATTGTCCAGAATCCCTTTAAACCCTGCAACACTTACAGCTTTTACTACAGCCTCCGGTAATAAATTCCGGAGTTTGACTGCATGTTAAAACAAAAAAACCCAAACAATTGTTTATATATATATATATATATATATATCTATATATATATATATATATATATATATATATACAGGGTGGCCCAAAAAAAGTGAGAACATCTCATAAATTAAAAGCTTAAATAGTTTACTTATTTACCTTTTTTAGCTATATAACATCTTTATTTCGACAATTTCCGGTCGCCATCTTTGTTTTTTTAATTTGTCAATCGTTTGCATCTGTCTTTTTGAATTTTTAAATACTGTAACTTATATGCTACGAGATGTTCTCACTTTTTTTGAGCCACCCTGTGTATATATATATATATATATATATATATATACCCTCGCAGCCAGTCGTTATTGAGACTGATGCTATTCGCGGGCAGCCAATATTGATACTGTTGCTGCCGTTGCTATTCTTGATTGCTGTGACTACCTCACTACTACTGCTCGAATGGACTGCATCCCTGTTACCACGCAGGTGCGCCTTGTAACTGCATACTTCACAACCACCACTGGGGCGCGTCTGTGCATTGTGACTGCCTACCGGTTCTTGTTGCAGCATACTGTACCACATGGGCGCATGCTAGCTCTGGGGAGGTATCTGACCTGAGCTTCGGCCTTCCTCCATCCACCACAGCTCCTGGCAGCTTGGGAGGCACCAAGTGTGGCTGACTCATCCTGCTTGTCCTAGGAGAAAGTGTAGTTACTTACCTGTAACAGGGGTTCTCGATGGACAGTAGGATAAGTCAGCCACCCATACCCGCCCACCTCCCCTGGGAAGGGGGTCGGCCTCCAGCCTGGCGCCCGCTTCCTAGCAGCAAAGGCTCAGCTAGTGATGCACTGGCTAGCTAGGGGCGGGCTGAGGGGTGGGGCCAGTTGGCTCATGCTAAGAAGGCCAAAAGTACTTCTGAGCTATGGAGAGTACTTCTGTCTTGGCGCCATCGGATGACATCACCAAGTGTGGCTGACTTATCCTGCTGTCCATGGAGAACCCCTGTTACAGGTAAGTAACTACGCTTTCCATGCTGCTTATCCCGGGGTAAGCAGTGGATTTCCCTGGTCCTCTTTAATAATGGTTTATGGACTTTTCCTCCAGGAACATTTCCAAACCTATTTTAAACCCAGCTATGCTAACAGTTTTACTAATTCTCTGGCAATGTATTCCAGAGTTTGGTTACTTGTTGAGTGAAAAAATATTTTCTCTTATTAGTCTTAAATGGGCTACATTGTAGCTTCATTGCATGTCCCCCAGTCTTTCTACTTTTTTGAAGGAGTAAACAAGTAATCTACGTTTACTCATTCCACTCCATTCATTAATTTATAGACCTCTATCGTGCCTCCTCTCAGCCATCTGTTTTCCAAGTTGAAGAGCCCTAACCTTTGAAGCCTTTCCTCATAGGGGTATCCTTCCATCCTCTTTACCATTTTGGTGGCTCTTCTCTGTACCTTTTCTAATTCTGCTATATCCCTTTTAAGATATGAAAACTAGAATTGCACAATATTCAAGGTGCGATTGTACCATGGTACGCTACAGAGGCATTATGATGTCATCCTTTGTTTTATTCTCCATTCCTTTCCTTATGATTCCTAGCATTCTATTTGTTTTCTTGGCTGCCGCTGCACACTGGTTAGAGGGTTTCAGCGTTTTATCCATGATAATGCCTAAATCCTTTTCCGGGGTGGTGGTTTCTAAGGTGGAACCTTGCATTGTATAACTGTAGTTTGAGTTCTTCTTCCCCAAATGCATAACTTTTCACTTGTCTACATTAAATTTCATCTTTCATTTGGATGTCCAGTTTTTCGATTTATCACGGTCCTCTTGCAATATTTCACAATCCTCTTGCATTTACAACTTTAAATAATTTTGTGTCATCTGCAAATTTGATCACCTCACTCGTTATTCCCATTTCCAGGTCATTTATAAATATGTTAAAAAGCAGCAGGCCCAGCACAGATCCCTGGGGTACTTCACCTCTTTTCCATTGAGAAAATTGGCCATTTGGCCCTACTCTCTGCTTTCTATCTTTTAACCAGTTCCTGATTCACAATAGTACACTGTCTCGTATCCCATGATGTTTTAATTTTGTGAAGAGTCTCTCATGAGGGACCTTGTCAAAGGCTTTCTGAAAATCCTCCCTCTCACCCGGATACCGCTGCCTCAACAAATATGGGAGACAGAGCACAGGCCGGAAAGGGGAACCATCGGCACCTAGAGCACGGAGGTAAGCTCCACCCCGCTCAGTAGTGTCACTTCCCAATGACATAAATTTAAAGAAACCCAGGCATGCCTGTGCCCAAGGGCCCTTAGGTGTGGCCCTTATCTTGGACCTAAGAGCGAATGACTGAAGCACTGAAGGAAGGTCGGTAAGCACTCCTGCAGAATCTAATAGACACCCTTACCATCCCAATGGACGGTAGCTTTCCCGATTCCTGAATAAATCTCATGCAGCCTCACTAGCTATGTACACGGTCCTCCAGTAGCCCGTTTGCATGGGCAAATATCATGTTCACATCTGGCCTTCTTCACCTCCTCATATTCGTAGTGGTCATAGCAATTCTATCCAATGCCTCCCAAATACATCATGCATCATCCCCATAACACATAAACACAGACGAGGGAGGGATACTCTCTCCCCCCCGACCTACGATCTATTGAGGAACTGAAGGAATTCAGAAAACAACTAAAGTTCGTTCTTTTCATTGAGCACTACGGCTATGACACTTAACCAACTCATATTAATTGTAACCTCTCTACATTGTGTTTTTTGTAATAGTTCACCATGTTATGTATCCCACCTTTCACTTCCCATGCCTATGTTTAGCTTTTGTATGTCTTTGTAACCGCTTTGATTTAAGGAAAAGGCGGTATAAAAAACCTGTTAAATAAATAAAATAAAAATAAATCTAACCATGCTTTTTGAACACACAGCACTACAGGAAACAAGATTGACACCCTTAACAACACTGCACCAATCAGAAGATAAGATGCACCCTTATCAATGCCCGCTCCACACGCAACAAAATTCCAACACTAACAGTTTACATTAAGGACCATAACGTCAACATTTATTTATTTATTTAGCAGGTTTTCTATGCCGCTTTATCCTATGGTCAAGTAGTTTACATTGAAACAAAACTTGATACATTGTAACAGGGCAGTGAACTTGGAGAGGAGTTAATACAAGGGGTGAACAATGGTTATGGGGGGGGGGGAGAGGAGCGGAAGGGAGTGGGTGAGGGGAGAACATTGCTTATGGGGGGGGGAGGGGGAGGGAATGGGTGGGGGGGGGAGGGGGACATTATGTGCATAATGGAAATGTGGTTCACGGAGGCCGACAATGTACTTATCAAGCAGCTATGCCCACCCACCCACACACACTATCCAGAAGTGCACAAGAACATCTAGCAGAGGAGGGGGTGTAAAGCATAGTGGCCAGGAACCACCTCAACTTCAATACCAGCTCCACAAGCAATAGGGACCTCCTTGTTATATCAAATAAGTCCTTATTTTATTTATTTATTTATCTATCTGCATTTATATACTGCCTTTTGCCGGGTCAAAACTGTGTACATGAAACAGAATGCTTGGTAATTACAATGTAACATTTAAACTATATACAGCATGCATTGGGGAAAGGAGGATGTGTCAGTATATACAAATGTACAGGTTTTGTAGTGATTCAAGCATGTGGGGGGATACCATATACGGTGAGTGTCGTGTCCGGGGGACACATCTTTGGCAGACAGTGGGAGGGAGGGTTATTCGGTGGGGCAGAAATGTTCAGAAAAGAGGTGAGTCCTTAGGTGCTTCCTGAATGTGCTGAGGTCAGTGATGTTTCTTAATAAGTCTGGTAGAGTGTTCTAGATTGAGTGAGCATAGAGTTGAAGGCATGAACACAGGACTGTTGTTTGGATTTGGTTTTGATATGGGAGATGATCAGGATGTTCTTTGTTGATGTGCGTCTTGACCTGTTTAGCTGGGATGTTTGCAATAGAGTGTGGAGGTGAGTGTGTGTGTGGGGAAGGAGGGGTGTGGGGGGGGGGAGTCGAAGTGAATGGCCTTGTATGTCAAGAGGAGGGTTTTGTACTTTATTTGACTTGGGAGTGGAAGACAGTGGAGCTGTTTGAGCATGGGGATGATATGGTCGTGTCTTGTTGCACTTTGGAGGATGCATGCTGATGTGTGGAGAGCAGTCCGTAGGGGGAGGGATGTGGTTTGTGGGAGGCCTTGGTAGATAATGTTACAGTAGTCAAGATGTGGTAGGACCATGGCTTGAAAAACAGAACAGAAGTCTGATGGTTACAGGAATGATCGGGGGCATTGCAGGATCTTTGCTTTGTAGTACATTGCTCTGATGACATTGCTTATGTGAGATTTGAAGGTGAGGTGTTGATTAAGGGTGATTCCGAGACATTTCACTTCTGTACTGGTCTTGATGGATATGTTGGTTGTTATGGTCGTTGGCGGGGGAGGGGGGGGAGAGAAAGTGTCGTCTTTCATTATAAAGGGCATTTCTATTTTCTTGTAGTTGATTGCAAGGTTGCTCTTTCTTCAGCCAGTTGGAGACATCATTGAAACACTTTTGATGCACAGAGTAGGAGAGTTGCTTTGTCTTAACTGAGCCATAAATCATGATGTCATCAGTGTATATGTGGAAGTTGAGGTTATGGGATCTGATAATTGTACAAAGGGGTCAGAGGTAGATGTTGAACAGGAGTTCTGAGAGGATGGATCCTTGGGGGACTCCTTGTGTTTGTTTGTATAGGCTAGAGGTGTTCGGGCTGATCTTTATTAGTTGATATCTATCGTTTAGGTAGGAGCTAAACCATCGGAGAACTGTGCTTTGGATTCCTGTGGAGTGAAGATCTTGTAGGAGGATGTGGTGGTTTACGGTGTCAAAAGCTGAGGAGATGTCCAGGAAGATCAGTAGGAATCCTTAGTCATTGTATTCCTTATATTAGGGTATTGATTAGGGTGGTTAGAAGAGTTTCTACTCCATGATGCTGTCACAGTGTATCTTTTTCTATTGTTTGATGTAAACCATCTTGACCTGGTGAAAGGCGGTATATAAATACAGCTAAATAAATAAAATAAATAAATAATGTGGGCAGAATCCATGTTGTTGTGGGTCAAGTATGTTGGTCTTGTAGTTGTTGCTGGATGGTCTTTTCAATAATTTTGGCTATGATAGGTCTGTATGATGATGGGTTGGACGGGTTTAGCTCAGGTTTCTTCAGGAAGGGACATATGGAGGAGGTTTTTAGGCATTGGAGCATGGTGCCTTTCTGAAGTACTGATTGAGTGATTGTGGTGAGTTTGTGGTTGAGTTCCTTCTTGGCAGCTTTGATCCATCTGACCGGGCATGGGTCTAAGGGTGAGGTTGTTGTGTTTAGCGACAAGATGGCGTTTTCAATTTGTTCCTTGTTGAAGTTGCTAAAAGAGGACCAAGGGTGTGGGTGGTTGGTTTCGTTGGGGGGGGGGGGAGGGGCTGGGGGTTCTGGTTGAGGCTGAGTTGTATATAGTGGGTTGCCAGCTGTTGGGGGGTGATTGTGATGTCCTGTTTTGTCAGTCGTTTTATGATATTGAAGAGCTCTCTTGGGTGGTTGATGGAGGAGTTGAGTAGTTTTGTGTGGTACGTATTTGTGCTTTATTTTATCTGTTGCAGTACGGTAGTTGTGGAAGGGCATTGTCTAAGAAGTTTTTTTGGTTGAATTGCTTAAATCTCCTCCTGGATGGAGGGCTCAGTGGGGTTGGTATGGGAGCGGGAGAAGCTGATTAGTTTGTGGTCAGACCATGGTACTGGGTGAGCTTGAATGGAGCAAGGGAGGTACACTTTGGTTGCTGAAAAATATCAGGTTGAGAGTGTTGCCCTTTTCACGTCTGGAAGTTTGAATAAGTTGGCCGAGGTCCATTGCTGACATCGCTTGTAGGAATGAGTGTGCATGGTTTAGTTATAGTGAGGGGAGGTTAAAGTTCCCTAAGAATAGGAGGTGTTTTCCTATGTTCAAGGCCAGGAGAACCTTGTCCAGCATGTTTGAGAGGTCATTGGAGGTTATGCGTGGCCTATAGAGCCCCACATTGCAATGCCTACAAATTATCCACACCACTGGAAGCAGCTTGCAATCTCCCCCCCAAGTACCAATACCTTATCCTCCTAGGAAACCTGAACCTTGCATTTGTCCTTCCTTGAAGCCATACACTACAGACAACCGATCACCCACCCATCACACAGGAGAGGAGGAATACTTGACCTTATCTTCATTCCCAACTATATCACACTTGGGCCTGAGCACAAACACGTCTCTGTTTTGCAATGCAATACACTTCTTTCTACCACACTCTGTCCCCCTCGGCCCACCCACCAGCACTCCCATCACAAACCACAGATTCCACCAGTTTGATTCCTAAGCATTCCTCATGAAAGTGATCCCTCAACTTGATACCATCTCCCAGGATGCTAGCCTGGACAGCAAGATTACTAGAGGGAACACTACCCTAGCATCAGCTGCCCTTGCACCACCAAGAGCAACCTTCTCCAAGCGACACCATAGTACCTTGGTACTCACCATTTCTAAAACATCTAAAATGTAGCCTATGGTGACTGGAACAAAAATGGAGAAATACCAGAGATCCACTCCTACAGCAGATATACATCGAGAAAGAGAAAGAGTACTTCATTGCCATGAATGAACGCAATAAGGAATACAACATCAACGACATCATGAGCTCCATCTACAAACCTATGGAGCTCTTTGACATAGCCAAAACTCTACAAAAGGAACCCTGTAAACAAGGCTCCCAAGTCCTCATATGCCTCCACATGATGGCACGTCACCTTTAATCAAAATTTAAACCAGACAACCCCATACAGAACACATCCCCTGGCTTAGAAGTGAGATTCACGACTACCATAGTATGCGCAAAACTAACCTATTTGGGGAAACTACCCCAAACACCAACCCCCTCTCTACCCCCCCACAATAGCCCCACAAGCGCATGGTCCACATTTGAAACAGTAAGCTCAGAACACCTTGAAGACTTAATAAAAAGCCTCAATACAACCACCTGACCCCTGGTCAGTTTCCTGGATAAAAATCTCAAGAACACAACTCACCCCACACATCCTAAACATAGTCCAGTTCTCACTAAACCAGGGTTACATGCCTCCTCAAATAAAGTAAGCTTGAGCTCTAATCTGGACCCCACCTCTCCGGCATCTTACAGACCAACCTCTAGCCTTCCGTTCATCTAAAAAATAATAAAGAACCCAATATGTTTATACATAGCTCAGTTTTTACACTGTTTTTTGTATATAGTTTCACTGTGTGTACATAGTTATAGTTTTATTACCCCCTTTTCCAAGTTTAAGTTACCTGTTATAATGTAAGCACACCAGTGTTTTCTGATTGTGCAGATCTGTTACTTGTAAACCGCACTGAAAACAAATAGCGCGGTATATAAAAGATGTTAAATAAATAAATAAAATAAATAGAGAAGACTGTGAAGACCCAACTACAAAACTATATAAACAAACATGCCTCCCTCGACCAACACCAACACGGATTCAGAACAAACCACAGAGTGGAAACTCTTCTCACCTCCCTGCTGAACAAGTACACTGGTAACATAAGAACATAAGATCTGCCATACTGGGTCAGACCAAGGTCCATCAAGCCCAGTATTCTGTTTCCAACAGTGGCCAATCTAGGTCATATGTACCTAGCAGTTTCCCCAAGAGACACAAGTTCCACAATGCTTGTACTGGGTCAAGCATTGATATCTTCGGTCACTTCTTAATAATGGTTTATGGGCCTTTCCTCCAGGAACTTGTCCAAACCTTTTTTAAACCCAGCTACACTAACAGCCTTTACTACATCCTCCGGTAACAAATTCCAGAGTTTGATTACACGTTGAGTGAAAAAATATTTTATTTTATTAGTCTTAAATAGTTTACCCTGTAGCTTCATTGCATGTCCCCTAGTCTTTCTATATTCTGATAACGTAAACAATTGATCTACGTTTACCCGTTCCACTCCGTTCATTAATTTATAGACTTCTATCATATCTCCCCTCAGTCGTCTCTTTTCCAGGTTAAAGAGCCCTAACCTTTTTAGCCTTTCTTCATAGGAGTATCCTTCCATCCCCTTTACCATTTTGGTGGCTCTTCTCTGAACCTTTTCTAAAATCGCTATATCCTTTTTAAGATACGGCGACTAGAATTGCACACAATATTCAAGGTGCGGTCTCACCATGGAACGATATAGAGGCATTATAATATCTTTTGTTTTATTTTCCATTCCTTTCCTTATCATACCTAGCATTCTATTTGCTCTCTTGGCCGCCGCTGCACACTGGGCCGAGGGTTTTAACATGGGATCCACAATGACGCCTAAATCTTTTTCCTGGGTGGTAGTTCCTAATGTGGAACCTTGCATCGTGTAACCATAGTTTGGGTTGTTCTTCCCTAGGTGCATAACCTTGCACTTGTCCACATTAAATTTCATCTGCCATTTTGATGCCCAGTCTTCCAATTTATCAAGATCCTCTTGCAATTTTTCACAATCCTCTTGGGTTTTAACAACTTTAAATAGTTTTGTGTCATCTGCAAATTTGATAACCTCACTCGTTATTCCACTTTCCAGGTCATTTATGAATATGTCAAAAATCAGCGGACCCAGCACAGATCCCTGGGGTACACCACTATTCACCTTTGTCCATTGGGAAAATTGGCCATTTAGCCCTACCCTCTGCTTTCTATCTTTTAACCAGTTCCTGATCCACAATAGTACACTGCCTCCTATCCCATGACTCTTTAGCTTCGCCAAAAGTCTCTGATGAGGGACCTTGTCAAAGGCTTTCTGAAAGTCCAGATACACAATATCAACCGACTCACCTTTGTCCACCTGTTTATTCACACCTTCAAAAAGACATAACAGATTAGTAAGACAAGATCTTCCTTGTCTAAAGCCATGTTGGCTGTCTCCCATTAGGCCGTGACTATCTACATGCTGAGTAATTTTATTCTTTATGATGGTTTCTACCATTTTTCCCGGTACTGACGTCAGGCTCACCGATCTGTAGTTTCCCGGATCACCCCTGGAACCCTTTTTAAAAATTGGTGTTACATTGGCGATCCGCCAATCTTCAGGTATTAGAGATGATTTTAATGATACACAAGCTATCTCTCAAGGCTTCATTCTCATCTTCCTCAATGTCACTGCTGTGCTTGATTTCATACCTCACCAACATCTTCTTAACAGACTTCAAGAGTCTGGCTTATGTAACACCACTATAAACTGGTTCTGCTCTTACCTGGAAGACCACAGCCAACAAATAAAAATTGGTTCAATATCCTCAGACTCTTTTACCCTTAGTCAAGGTATACCCCAAGGCTCCTCCCTTTCAGCCCTCTTAAACAATATCTTCCTGCATGCCTTATGCTCAATAATCCAATCCCATAAAGTAAGCTATGAAATATTTATTTAGACAGTTTTGTATACCACCTTATCCTTCAATCAAAGTGGTTACAATGCAATTAGGGGATACATTTAACATGAGGGGATATGCGACACATATGCTAATACTTACAGGGAATATGGGCAATGGAGGGTTAAGTGGCTTGCCCAAGACCACAAGAAGCACTGGTGGGACTAAAAACCCCAGTCCTTCCGGCCCAAGGTTGCTGTCCTCTAATGGGATTTGAATGCCTGACCTTCTGGCTTGAGGTCATGTGCCCCAAACAATAGGCCACTCTTCCCTCAATATCATCACTTGCCCCAAACACTAGGCCACTCCTCCCTCAATATCATCAATATACTTAGATGATATCATGACCTATACCCAATTCAGGACAGCCAAACCAAACTACACCAAACTGTCCGAGTGCTTCATGGCAGTAGGACATGGCTAAAACATCATAACCTCACCATTAACCATAACAAAACAAAAGTATTTCATGTGACCAGAAAGACTTCTTCAAACCACCTCAATCATTCAAAATCGTAGACACTGAGCTCCAAGTTAAATCTGAAGTCAAATATCTCGGTATAAATCTATGATCAAAGCTCTGCAAGGTACGCTGCCCCAAGAGTATAAAGATCAAGCGCCTGCGGCACTCGTCGCCGCGGCGCGCGACGTAGGCGCGCACCTAAGGAGCACGTCGTGCTCCTTAGGGGCGCTCCTTGGGGCCGCTCCGGCCGCGGAGGCCACGCAGCTGCTGTCATCTGCGCAAATCTGTTGTCTCTAGTATTTTGCGCGTGTCTGTTCCCTTGGCTCGACACCCTCTCTGTCGTGCCCTGTCTGCTCTCTGGGACTCCTCACGACCCACCTCTTGTAAGTAGCTGGCCCTCTTACTCCACTCTTTCTGCATTACCCACTCAAGATCTCATGGCCTCCATTCCTGTGCTCTGGGGCAGAAGACCGACCAAACCCCCTAGCACGCGCTTTCGTTGTACTTCTAATCTCCGTGCTTTTTCTTCCTCTATTTCCCTACCCTCTTCCTCCCCAGTCTCTCTAGAGCCTCCTCAATCTTCACTCTCCATTGGTCTTGTTAACTGTCGCTCATTACGTAATAAGACTCTTCTTGTCCAAGATCTTGTCCTCCGTTCCTCCTTTCAACTCATCCTTCTCACTGAGACCTGGCTCAGGGATGGCGAAGATGCTATGCTTGCTCGTTGCCTCCCCCCTGGGTACTCTGCTGTCTCTCTTCCCCGTCTTGGACGGTCGGGCGGTGGTGTGGCTGCTCTACTTCACCCGACCTTGTCTTTTACTCGGATCTCTTCCCCACTACTGCACTACCCTGAATCTCTCTTGCTCCGCCTTCATACCTCTCCTCCTATTCATGTACTTCTTATCTATTCCCCTCCCACCCTTCGCACAGAGCTTTGGGATGCTCTCCTGTTAACTATCACTGATGTCTCTTTAGCTTTTCCCCATATACTCATAGCAGGTGATTTCAACCTCCATGTTGACTCCCCTACTTCCTCTCGAGAGCACTCTTTCCTTTCCTTCCTCTTGGACCTGTCCCTCTTACAACATGTTACCATTCCCACCCATCAGGCAGGTCACACTCTTGACCTTCTCATAACGTCTTCTTCCTCTTCTCTCACGCTTTCCAATATCAGTTCCATATGTCTTCCCTGGTCCGATCATGTTTGCATTGCCGCTTCCTGCTCCTGGTCACATGACCCTCCCTCAGCGTCCTCTTCTTCCCCTCCCCCCTCCCTTCCAGAGCGTCGTTCACGCCCACTCACCTCCCTCACACTGCAGCAGTTTCCCCCAGCAGCGGAGCTTTTACCTTCTGATTTTTCCTCACTCTCTCCCAACTCCCAAGTGACCCTCTGGTCCTCCACCCTTTCCTCCACTCTCGATCGCATAGCCCCCTGGCGCTCCCACTCCCTTCGCTGTCGCCCTTCACACCCATGGTATCACAGTGGTTTACGGCTGCTCCGTTCACATCTTAGAAGAGCGGAACGGCTGTGGCGCAAGGCCCCTTCCCCCAACACTCTAGCAGTCTTCAACTCCCATCACACCTACTACCGTTCTAAGGTGCACGCTGCCAAGCGCTCATACTTTTCTAATGCCATTTCTAATGCCCCAAACCAAACCCGACATCTTTATTCTACCTTCCAATCTCTTATTTCTCTACATGCCCCTCAGTCAGCCTCCTCGCTCCGACCCACCCCCCCTCCTGCGCATTTAGCCTCCTTCTTCAGTAACAAGGTCTCGTCCCTAAGATCATCCTTACCTTCCTGCCCTGCTCCTATCACCTCTCCCCCCCTCCCACTTCACAGCTTTCCCACTTCTGGGCCTCCTTTGACCCGATCACGGCACCAGAACTTCATCGTCTCATCTCTACTTCTAAGAAAACCTTCTGCTCCCTTGATCCCATTCCTTCCTCCTGGCTCCTCACCCCCTCCCTGGGTTTCCTTCCCTATATTCTCACCATGTTTAATTCTAGTTTGTCCACTGGGACGTTTCCTAAACCCTGGAAGCACGCCTTAATTCGCCCTATTCTAAAGAACTCTTCACTCGACCCTCTAATCCCTGCCCACTATCGTCCTGTCTCCAACCTCCCCTTTCTATCTAAACTTCTCGAGAAATATGTATTTGCACAACTTTCCCATCACCTTGATACCATTAACTTTCTTCACCCACGTCAGTCCGGGTTTCGTCAGGGGCACAGCGTCGAGACTGTCCTACTGGCTTTCACAAATGCTTTACACGTGGCTCACGACCGTGGTGATGTCTCGGTGGCGGTTGCTTTGGATCTTTCTGCTGCTTTTGACCTGGTCGATCACTCTCTCCTCCTCCAACGTCTACGGGATGCGGGTCTCTGCAGCACAGTTCATCACTGGTTCCACTCTTTTCTTTCCTCTCGGTCCTGTGCAGTTCTCTCTTCTTCTTCCTCTACCCCCCCTTCTGTTCCTCACCATCTTCCTTGCGGGGTCCCTCAAGGTTCCGTTCTTGCCCCGCTCCTCTTTAACCTCTTCTTGGCCCCCCTCGCTTCCTTAGTACAACAATTTGGTCTATCCGTTTTTCTCTACGCCGACGACATTCTTTTACTCCACCACACCTCACCTTCCTCCCCTGATCTTACAGTTCTTGACTCTTGTCTTTCAGCTGTGGCGAATTGGTTAACACTCAACTGTCTCCACCTTAATCTCACTAAGACTACTGCTATCTGGTTCTCTCATAACGGCCCCTCTCCTTCAATAGCTCCTTCCTTTTCCGGCACCCCTGTACCATTGGTCTCTACTTTTCGTTATCTTGGTGTGCACTTTGACTCTGACCTTTCCTTTCACACCCACATCTCACACATCACCAAAACATCCTTTTATTTTCTTCGCCAAATCCGCTCTGTTCGCCCCTTCCTTTCCCCCTCGGCTCTCATTACCCTAGTATTATCCCTAGTTATGTCCCGTGTAGACTTTTCCAACTCACTATTCATCGGTCTCCCTAAATACCATTTAACTCGCCTTCAACGGATCCAAAACACTGCAGCACGCCTCATCTCACACACCTCCCTTCGAGACCATATAACCCCTCAACTGTTTCACCTTCACTGGCTGCCTGTTCCGTTCCGTGCTACCTTCAAACTTCTAGTCCTAGTTCACAAAGCCTTTCATAATAGCACTCCTCAGTACCTAACAGATCTCCTCTACTTTCACTCTCCCCGACACACCCCTCGCTCCTTTCACCTTAACCGTCTCACCTTACCCTCCCCTTCCCGCGCTCACCTGCAGTCCACCCGTTCTTCTGCTTTCTTTTTTGCTGGTCCTGCCGCCTGGAATGCCCTTCCCCCCTTCCTCCGTTTAGAACCACAACACGCAGTATTCAAACGCAATCTAAAGACCCACCTATTCTCCCAAGCATTTAATGTTCCCTCTCCCTTTGTGTGATTTCCCCCTCTCTCTGCCTTTCCTTTTGTGATGTCCACCTGTTTATGTTCTGTCCTGTCTTCCTCCTTCTCTCTCACTGTCCTTTTAAAAGATTGTACATTTCCTTTCCTTTTCCATGGGCCTTGGCCTCCTTTTATTGCTTTGTTTTTACTTGTACACCGCCTTGGTTCCCGGAAAGGCGGTTTTTATCAAATACAATAAAACATAAAACATAAGTTCAAATCAAGAAAACAACCACTTCAGTATAAGTGACAGGCTCTGTATCCCTGTGTCCCTCCACTGAGCCCTCCAGTCCTAGAGGTGATAGGTTCTGTAACCCTGTGCCTGTCCCCTGAGCCCTCCAGTACTAGAGGTGACAGGCTCTGTATCCCTGTGCCCCTCCCCTGAGCCCTCCAGCCCTAGAGGTGACAGGCTTTGTATCCCTGTGCCCCTCCCCTGAGCCCTCCAGTCCTAGAGGTGACAGGCTCTGTATCCCTGTGCCCCTCCCCTGAGCCCTCCAGGCCTAGAGGTGACAGGCTCTGTATCCCTGTGCCCCTCCCCTGAGCCCTCCAGTCCTAGAGGTGACAGACTCTGTATCCCTGTTCCCCTCCCCTAAGCTCCCCAGTCCTAGAGGTGACAAGCTCTGTATCCCTGTGCCCATCCCCTGAGCCCTCCAGTCCTAGAGGTGACAGGCTCTCTATCCCTGTGCCCATCCCCTGAGCCCTCTGGTCCTAGAGGTGACAGGCTCTGTATCCCTGTGCCCGTCCCCTGAGCCCTCTGGTCCTAGAGGTGACAGGCTCTGTATCCCTGTGCCTGTCCCCTGAGCCCTCCAGTAGTAGAGGTGACAGGCTCTGTATCCCTGTGCCCCTCCCCTGAGCCCTCCAGCCCTAGAGGTGACAGGCTTTGTATCCCTGTGCCCCTCCCCTGAGCCCTCCAGTCCTAGAGGTGACAGGCTCTGTATCCCTGTGCCCATCCCCTGAGCCCTCCAGCCCTAGAGGTGACAGGCTTTGTATCCCTGTGCCCCTCCCCTGAGCCCTCCAGCTCTAGATGTGACAGGCTCTGTATCCCTGTGCCCATCCCCTGAGCCCTCCAGTCCTAGAGGTGACAGGCTCTCTATCCCTGTGCCCATCCCCTGAGCCCTCCAGTCCTAGAGGTGACAGGCTCTCTATCCCTGTGCCCATCCCCTGAGCCCTCCAGTCCTAGAGGTGACAGGCTCCATATCCCTGTGTCCATCCCCTGAGTCCCCCAGTCCTAGAGGTGACAGGTTCTGTATCCCTGTGTCCCTCCCCTGAACCCTCCAGTCCTAGAGGTGACAGGCTCTGTATCCCTGCGCCCATCCCCTGAGACCCCCAGTCCTAGAGGTGACAGGCTCTGTATCCCTGTCCCCATCCCCTGAGCCCTCCATTCCTAGAGGTGAAAGGTGCTATATCCCTGTGTCCATCCCCTGAGCCCTCCAGTCCTAGAGGTGACAGGCTCTGTATCCCTGCGCCCATCCCCTGAGCCCTCCAGTCCTAGAGGTGACAGGCTCTGTATCCCTGCGCCCATCCCCTGAGCCCTCCACTCCTAGAGGTGACAGGCTCTGTATCCCTGTGCCCCTCCCCTGAGCCCTCCCGTCCTAGAGGTGACAGGCTCTGTATCCCTGTGCCCCTCCCCTGAGCCCTCCAGTCCTAGAGGTGACAGGCTCTGTATCCCTGTGCCCCTCCCCTGAGCCCTCCAGCCCTAGAGGTGACAGGCTCTGTATCCCTGTGCCCCTCCCCTGAGCCCTCCAGCCCTAGAGGTGACAGGCTCTGTATCCCTGTGCCCCTCCCCTGAGCCCTCCAGCCCTAGAGGTGACAGGCTCTCTACATCCAGCTAACACTCTCTCTACTTTCTCTCTTCACCCAGGGCTGCTGCCACCCATTAGCCAAATTAGGCGATTGCCTAGAGAGCCAGCATTTCGAGGACAGCCCATTCCGTCATTGCTACTTCGCTCCAGGACCTGCAACGTTTGCAATGATGTTAAAACAGTCGCACAGTGCTTACCTGAAGCAGCCAATGCTGCATTACTCTTGGTTCTCCCTTTGGGCAGCTGCTTCCGTGCCCTCCGACGCAGACGTCCTGTGTGCCAGCGTTTCAGTTTTAGTGTCATTGCTGCTGTTGCTGCGGGCGCTGGGGTGGAAGCAAGGGGAATGAGAGTTCACCTAGGGAACCTCATATCCTTGTAACGGACCAACCTTCACCCACCCACCTGTCTCGGTTGTATAAATGAGCTCCTTCAAGATTTTTCTATATTTCTCAAACCCATCTAGCAGCCCAAGCTTTGAGGATGGGCCTTAGTAGACCTTAAAAATCAACCTCAGCCACCCCAAAGCACTCCCTGATCTCAGCAAGGGACAAATGGACCTTAGAGAAAGAACCCAAATAACCTTCTGTAAGGAGGCAGTGGGGAAGGAATTGAAAAGGAAGCATTGAGGCTATGGAATGACTGGTATGTTAACCATCCTCTGAAAGTCTGGAGCTTTCCTAAACATCTCAGACCACAGCAGGAAATCCAGCTGGCCCTGATGGCTTTAGCTCCATATATCCTATCCTGTGATTAGATGTGCAGACAGGCCTTTGGTCCTCGCCTACAAGGGAAGCATTCTCCTCTCTTTCGTAAACACACTACTCCACCCTACCCCCCCCCCCTCCTCGTCTTCCCTCAATATGAGAAAAACATTCATTTTCCTGTAATGTTGTTATACAGTGATTGCAGAGTTGCCAAGCTACCCAGTTCCAGGAGTGAGATCTTAAGCCAGTCCTTGATTTCTGACAATCTCATCATGATGCATTATGGGATCTGCAGCACTATTCAAATTTCAATGCAAATTTAAAACCAGACCTGGCAAACAAAATCTCACTCCTGGAATTGGGTAACTTGGCAACTCTGGTGGTTGACAGGCCTCACAATGCGGCTGCTTCAGTGCTGAATACAGATCCCTCAGTACAGACCTGTGTGGCAAAACCTGGGAAGAGTCATATAAGAGGGAGGAATGGCTCAGTGGTTGGGACAGGTTACCTCAGGCCAGAGGGACTGGGGTCTGTAGTCCCATGGTCACTGCTTGTGACCTTGAGCAAACCACTTAACCTTATTGCCTCAGGTACACTTAGATTGTGAGCCCTTTGGGGACAAGGGAATAAAAAGTACCTGTTAGTATACATGTAAACTGCAGTGATTCTAAAGAGCACAGTATAAAAAAAAGAGAAAAAAATAAATAAATATAAAACCAATTTGCAGACCTCCTGGGTGGAAGAAGAAGAAGGATGTGCTTCTGGTTTAGGGTTGCCAACTGGCTCTAGATGCACCCAACAGGCTTGATCCAATTCTGTATTTACCCCATTACCTGCAGGGACTTGTAGTCTTGTTTTTCTTATGGAGTGCAATGGAGAAATCAGAACTACATGTCCCTGCATGCAATGGTCTAAACACAGGACTGGATCAAGCCTGTTGGGTGCATCTGGAGCCAGTTGGCAGCCCTATTCTGGTTGTCATCTGGATTCCCAGGATGGCAACCAGAGGGTGAAGGGGGCAGGGTCAGCACAATTGGACCTTCTGCTGAGAGTCACTGCTCTCTAGCAGTGCTTCTGCCTCTTACTTTCTAATGTCTTCATGTTGACCTGGCATTCATTTCCATTCTGTCATCTCTGAGTGTGTATGTTAGAGAAAGGGGCGAGATGGCCTCATGAAGAGGTGCAGCCATCGACTGGGGGTGAGACAATGGATATCTTACAGATAGGCAAGAAATACTGGAAACACAGGGTTCCCCACCTTAACACACACTGCCCCCCATGATAACTTAGGGGGTCATTATGGAAGCTCTATTCATGCTTTGGATGTCTGAAAATGGACGTAGAGGCCTCTGCAGAGCCATTTTATAAGCCTGGTCTGTGGATGTTCCCACCGTGAAGACATCCAATTTGAATAGGGGCATTCCTAGGAACCTGGATGACCCTGCCTGATCTCAGAAATCTCCTGATGTCCGTTGTCATGTCTAAGATTAGACCTTCTCCAAGTATCTAAAAAGTGCTTGTTTTGGCTGAAAAACATCCAGGGGGTGCAGAGGAGAATGCATTCCATCATCCCAATTTCAAGGACAACAGCAGTGGAATGTGAACCCTGGCTTCAATGTTCCTAACCTACTAATCTAACCATTAGGCTATTGCTAGAGGTCCAGCTGCTGAGATACTATTCTGGAGACGTCTATGTAGATGCTCCTGTCAACATCCATATTGGGCATGTCCAGGTTTGTGAACTCATGTCTGCATCTGGAGGTGCCTGGGGCTTTTTTTTTCAGATGTCCTGGCTTAGATATTCCAGATTGCACTTGGACGTCCCTTCTAAAATCCCCCTAATAGCAAATGGATGCAGAAAATGTCCCATCCAGTCCACCTAGTCGAGATTCTTCCACTTTGGGTTTGAATTCCCATACTCAACCCAGCACCAGCACCGTACCTCCCATATCTTTCACCTGAACTTTCAACACCTTCCCTACTCGCTTCTGTAACAGTCCAAAATGCACCCAGAATCTGCCATAGTGCTGGTCTCCGGCATCTCCACAGAGTTGCCAAGTTACACAGTTCCAAGAATGAGATTTTAAACCTGGATTTCTGATAAGCTCAACCTGATGCATTATGGGACCTGCAGCGCTGATTCCAATGGGTAATATCAGGGACTACAAATACCATACTGCATTGCAATACAAATTTATAACCAGAACTGGCAAAATATCTCACTCCTGGAATTGGTAACTTGGCAACTATATCTCCATCAGGAGGCTATTTCAGGCCTTGCCCTCTATAATTCTTACAAGCCCAACACTAAATCCAGTGCCGAGGTCCCTTTCCATGTCTTATCACCAAGCTTTCTAATAAGTCAAAGTTACGCAAATGAGCAAAGCCATTGTCCAAACCATCCCGCCCTCCCATGCCTTTTGAAGTTTGGATTTCAACCATAGTCATTCCATACAGGTTACCGTGGTCTTTTTGTAAGCCCTAAATAGGACCATCCAACTTCCAGTTTTGTTGATGAGTTTAGAGATTTGGGGGAACAGGAGAGACAAGAGGCTGCCTCAGCGCCTCAGCAATATGTCTTCTTTATCACCCACAACTGGAGCAGGGAATGTTACCTCCAGTTTTGGACCTACTGGCCCCTTGCTCTGTTCCTGTCGTGAAGGAACTATGTCTATGAAGCTGCTCGAGGCCTTTGTGGTATAGTTACCATGGGGCTAGGGTTGCCAACTGGCTCCAGATGCGCCCGACAGGCTTGATCCAGTCCTGGGTTTACTCGTTTGCATGCAGGGACATGTAGTTCTGATTTCTCCATTGCACTCCATAAGAAAAGCAAGACTACAAGTCCCTGCATGCAATGGGATAAACACAGGCCTGGATCAAGCCTGTTGGGCGCATCTGGAGCCAGTTGGCAACTCTGCATGGGGCCCCTCCAACTGTGGGTTCTTTCTGAGCATCTTCAGGATGAATGAGTAATAATCTCTCTCACACAGGAGGCTCATTCCTAAGCTGGGCGATGGCAGGACTGGTTGTGGGATGGTGAATGGCAATGAGTGGGGTGCACCAGAGACCAGTCCTGGGGCTCATTCTGTTCCATATTTTTATAAGTGATACTGTAGATTGGCTGGAAGGAAAAGTTTGTCTGTTTGCAGATTTCAATTTTCAGTTTTATATCTGATTGCTCGCCTTTCCAAATCTGAGCTAAAGATGACTGACATTCAGATACATTATGCGTTCCCCTGCCCAGTGGGCTAAGCTTTTTACCCATGCTAAAGAAGGACAAGAAGGACTTCCCCAGTGTTACAAGAAGTGTTAGTGGTAGAAGTGGGATTTATTTATGTATTTTAAAACATTTCTATACTGCAAAAGCATTCTAGGCAGTGAACAATAAAAAATATAACTTCCTTGGTTCTCAGTCCACTGCTCTAATCATGAGGTCAGGGGCGGTGGAACGCCGTTCTCCTTGGGGGAGCCAACTTCACCCCTCAGCCAGCCAAACTGCGCTGCTGCGATCGCCAGCCTTCCCCTCCTATCTGCTCATGGGGATCTGATCTCCAGCGGGCAGATAGGAGGGGTCTTTGCCACGATCTTCTGCTTGCGGAGGATGGGACCCCGTGGTCAGCCTGCTGCCTGCCGGGTCCTGATCACGGCCTTCCCCTCCTGTTTGACCCCAGGAGATCAGATCCCCATAAGCAGACAGGAGGGGCTTGCGTGGACCCCCTTCCGATGCTTCTGCATGAGGTGACTCCTCCACTCCAGTGTAAGCAGTAAAAAGTCAAAAGTATCTTCAGAGTGAAGTTTGTTGGATTATTTTCATCCTTCCCAGCAAGCACTGATGAAATTCCTGTTGCCCAGACTAGATGAATTCACCACCATTGTCTAACAGTCAGAAGAAACATCTAGGGGCAAGGTTGCCAGAGAAGGTCTTTGCTTATTGTGTCCAGTCCATGCTGCATTGGATGACTTTGTCACCCTATGGCTCGGAGTAGTAGCCTGAATGTCCTTTTTCTCTACTCTTCCTTGACATCTTGTCCTTCTTTGGTGGGTCTGTGGATGAGGCAATGAGCGGTAGTGGCGGTATGGTTTTGATATTCATGACCAGCCTTGGCCCCTCATGATGTGATGCTGAGCCCTGTGTTCGTGTGCTGAGGTAAGCTCTCCCTGGGCCACCCAGCCAGTGATGTAATGCAGAGATTGAGAGAGGAAGGGCACTGGAGGAGCAAATGGTTTCCTGTCTATGTAATCAGTGGAAGGGAGGGCGGGAGAGGGGGGATGAGGTAACAGATATAAATAGCACCAGGCCCAGAGGAAGGTCAGCCGACTATCTCAGACCAAGGGGTGGCTGGGGCTCTTGGCAAAAGCGGTGAAGGAAGAGGAAAGGAGGTTTGTTGTAAATCACCTGGAGCACAGGTCTCGGGCAGGCATCACAAAAATTTAAATATAACCGGGGGGGGGAAGGAGATGAACAAGCTTTAGGAGTCCATATTCCCAGTCTAGACAGCTTCCTAATTCATCCACTCCTGGTTTCACCCTACTACATGCTGAAAATTGTAAAGAAAAGCATCCCTGAAAGAAATCTATCTAGTCAGAGGCGGTGTACCCTTAGCATCGCAGAGCTCTGGAAGCAGAGCAGCGTTCTAATTCCACCCCTAGCAGCACTCACCGTCTCTACATGGGCACAAACATGCACTGAAGGATCTGCAAGGCAGAGATATTGAAATGTAGCTATACTCTCAGTAGTGGGTAGCAGGGAGAGAAAGGATGAAGCAAGATGGGGAGCTAATGGGGACTGAGCCCCACAGGAGCTTCTGCTGTATAAGGGCAGGTACTTTCTGCTGTGTACTAAGGGCAGGAACAGAGCTGTCCAAAATTACTATTCACCTTGAATGCTGGGGAAAGGGGGGAGTGGAATAGACTATTGGCATCCTTTACCCTCCTCTCTAGGACCGCTGGCATGCCGCTTGTGTAAGGCTGAGGCTGGATTTCCCTTCAAGGCAGCAGGAGACATACTGCAAGGATTCACGATCTCATTCGAAAGGAATCAGAGTGAGGGGGCCAAAAAGGAGGGGGGGGGGTCTGATCCATTTAGCATGTCACAGTGTCAGGGCTCCAGGCTCCCGGCCCCCGGCCAGCAGCGCGGAAGCACATTGTCTGAATACACAGTAAACGTGGAAATTTCATCTAATGTTTTCCTTCCTCCCTCTGGGTGGGGGATCAGGTGGCTCCATCCCTACTTGGGTAGAGGCCTGGATTGGGGGGCAGGGTGTGTGTGCAGAGGCTGTAACTAGACCTTCTATTTGTGAATAGTAAAGGAGCCTTCTGGTAAAAGTCACCGGGGGGGAGAGGAACGGAAGCCAGAGATGGAATTGTCAGCTGGGTCTTCTGTCCAGACCCCGCCTCCCTACAAATTCTCTGGTGCAGATCCATGCCTGGTTTTACCCCCATTGCACGATGCGAGATGCAGTTCCACAGTTGCCAAGTTACCCAGTTCTGGGAATGAGAATTGAAGCCAGTCCTGGATTTCTGACAATCTCATCCTGTTGCATTATGGGACCTGCAGCACTAATTCCAATGGGTAAAAATCAGGGGCTACAAATACTCATGCTTTGCAATGAGGATTTAAAACCAGAATTGGCAAAAATCTCACTCCTGGAACTGGGTAACTTGGCACCTCTGCAGTTTATATTCGAATGCACCATAAAAGTCCACCTCTTCGAGGCTGCTTTTGGATCCTGACCCTTTATTCTCCTGTTTATCACCTATGAGTGTTAGAATTATCTCGTTCCCCTGTTTATTGTGTCTGTCTTGCTTAGATTGTAAGCTCTATTGAGCAGGGACTGTCTCTTATGAGTATATGAAACAAAACACAACAGCGAAGTGTGTATAAGAGGTCACAAGTGCTTTATTGAAGAGTCCCCTATGCGTTTTGGCAAACACCTTCTTCAGGGGATATGAACAAAGCCACACTGTGTGTAGAATTGTGTAAGAACACAACAATTGTGTCTTGATCAATAAAGTCTAAGTACGTTGTGACATTGCAGCAGTTCTTCAAAGGAGGGCCCCAATGACTGTGGTCAGAGCTTTACTGCAGGTTTCTAGGAAGCTTGCTTTTCAGACAGATAGGCCAGGAGACTTCAGCAAAACGCAGAGAGCGCAGGGACGGAAAATACCAGTGAGACTCCAGCTAAACGCAGGAAGTGCAGGGACTGAAAATACCAGTGAGACTCCAGCTAAACGCAGGAAGTGCAGGGACTGAAAATACCAGTGAGACTCCAGATAAACGCAGGAAGCGCAGGGACTGAAAATACCAGTGAGACTGCAGCTAAACGCAGGAAACGCAGGGACTGAAAATACCAGTGAGACTCCAGCTAAACGCAGGAAGCGCAGGGACTGAAAATACCAGTGAGACTCCAGCTAAACGCAGGAAGCGCAGGAACTGAAAATACCAGTGAGACTGCAGCTAAACGCAGGAAGCGCAGGGACTGAAAATACCAGTGAGACTCCAGCTAAACGCAGGAAGCGCAGGGACTGAAAATACCAGTGAGACTCCAGCTAAACGCAGGAAGTGCAGGGACTGAAAATACCAGTGAGACTCCAGCTAAACGCAGGAAGCGCAGGGACTGAAAATACCAGTGAGACTCCAGCTAAACGCAGGAAGCGCAGGGACTGAAAATACCAGTGAGACTCCAGCTAAACGCAGGAAGCGCAGGGACTGAAAATACCAGTGAGACTCCAGCTAAACGCAGGAAGCGCAGGGACTGAAAATACCAGTGAGACTCCAGCTAAACGCAGGAAGCGCAGGGACTGAAAATACCAGTGAGACTCCAGCTAAACGCAGGAAGAGCAGGGACTGAAAATACCAGTGAGACTCCAGCTAAACGCAGGAAGCGCAGGGACTGAAAATACCAGTGAGACTCCAGCTAAACGCAGGAAGCGCAGGGACTGAAAATACCAGTGAGACTCCAGCTAAACGCAGGAAGCGCAGGGACTGAAAATACCAGTGAGACTCCAGCTAAACGCAGGAAGCGCAGGGACTGAAAATACCAGTGAGACTCCAGCTAAACGCAGGAACTGAAAATACCAGTGAGACTCCAGCTAAACGCAGGAAGCGCAGGGACTGAAAATACCAGTGAGACTCCAGCTAAAGGCAGGAAGCGCAGGGACTGAAAATACCAGTGAGACTCCAGCTAAACGCAGGAAGCGCAGGGACTGAAAATACCAGTGAGACTCCAGCTAAACGCAGGAAGCGCAGGGACTGAAAATACCAGTGAGACTCCAGCTAAACGTAGGAAGCGCAGGGACTGAAAATACCAGTGAGACTCCAGCTAAATGCAGGAAGCGCAGGGACTGAAAATACCAGTGAGACTCCAGCTAAACGCAGGAAGCGCAGGAACTGAAAATACCAGTGAGACTGCAGCTAAACGCAGGAAGCGCAGGGACTGAAAATACCAGTGAGACTCCAGCTAAACGCAGGAAGCGCAGGGACTGAAAATACCAGTGAGACTCCAGCTAAACGTAGGAAGCGCAGGGACTGAAAATACCAGTGAGACTCCAGCTAAATGCAGGAAGCGCAGGGACTGAAAATACCAGTGAGACTCCAGCTAAACGTAGGAAGCGCAGGGACTGAAAATACCAGTGAGACTCCAGCTAAATGCAGGAAGCGCAGGAACTGAAAATACCAGTGAGACTGCAGCTAAACGCAGGAAGCGCAGGGACTGAAAATACCAGTGAGACTCCAGCTAAACGCAGGAAGCGCAGGGACTGAAAATACCAGTGAGACTCCAGCTAAACGCAGGAAGCGCAGGGACTGAAAATACCAGTGAGACTGCAGCTAAATGCAGGAAGCGCAGGGACTGAAAATACCATGCTGAAAATATCTATGCTGACGATATCTTTCTGTTGCACCACACTTCTTCATCTTGTCCTGATATATCTCCTTTAGAAAATTGTTTGTCCACTATCTCTTCTTGGCTTTCTTCTAACTGCTTGGTCCTTAATGTTAATAAGACTGCTGCAATTTGGTTTCCTCACACCTCTCCTACACCTTCACTTGCTCCCTCCCTTGCAGGTTCCACCATCACTGTAGTCCCCAAGCTTCGCTACCTTGGAGTCTTCCTCGATAGTGCCCTTAACTTTCATGATCATATCTCCCACATTTCTCGGTGTTCGTTTCTATGTCTCCGGAAAATTCGTGCTGTTCGTTCCTTTCTGTCCACTCAAGCTCTTACTACTCTTCTTCTTTCTTTAGTTATCACCAGATTAGATTTCTGCAACACCATTTTTGCCGGTCTTCCCCAAAATCAAAAACACTGTCTTCAATTAATCCAAAACACAGCTGCTCGCATGATCCTCCACGCCTCCCCTCGTGACCATGTCACCCCTCTGCTATATCACCTCCATTGGCTCCCACTTGATTTCCGGATATCCTTCAAAGTTCTCACCCTAACTCATAAAGCCATCTATCACTCAACACCTGCCTACCTTTCGGATTTACTAACTTATCATACCCCCTCACGCAGTCTTCGATCCATACACATCAACCGCCTTCATCTACCAGCACCCTCCAAAGCTCATCTGCAATCCACCAGGAAATCGGCCTTTTATTATTTAGCACCCTCTCTCTGGAACTCTCTCCCTACCAACCTCCGTACAGAAGAATCCTATTCCAAATTCCGCTCTCTTCTGAAAACTCACCTTTTCTCTCTAGCATTTCCCCCCTAAATCTCCCTTTCTCTGTTTTCTGGCTACAATCTGGATATCTATTTTGCCCTCTTTTCTCTCCCCTCTATCATATCTTGTAATTTTTATCTTTTTAACTATTGTGTTTATATTGTAACTTTTTTTTATCCTTCTAACTATTGATTTTATATTGTAAACCGCCTCGATGTTATGGGAGGCGGTATATTAAATGTACAATAAACAATAAACAATAAACCAGTGAGACTGCAGCTAAATGCAGGAAGCGCAGGGACTGAAAATACCAGTGAGACTCCAGCTAAACGCAGGAAGCGCAGGGACTGAAAATACCAGTGAGACTCCAGCTAAACGCAGGAAGCGCAGGGACTGAAAATACCAGTGAGACTCCAGCTAAACGCAGGAAGTGCAGGGACTGAAAATACCAGTGAGACTCCAAATAAACACAGGAAGCGCAAGGACTGAAAATACCAGTGAGAGTCCAGCTAAATGCAGACAATGCAGGGACTGAAAATACCAGTGAGACTTCAGCAGAGTGCAGAGATTGCAGGGGCTGAAATACCAGAGGAGCAGGACTGGCCCATCCGTAGGTGAACTTGGTGGTCTCCTAGGGTGGAAAATCCTGGTGGGCAGCATGACTGCCGCTTTAGTGCCATGGTGGGCTTTAAGATGCCCACACGCAGTTATGGCCTGCCCCTCCTGCCCTCTCCAAGAGGAAGTTGCGTCGAAGGGGGGCAGGAGCATGACCATGTGCGCGCAGGCTCACAGGCACTTTAAGGCGTGAAGTGGCAGTCCAGCCATGCTGCTCCACCTTCCCCATGTAAGAAGATGCATACCAGGGGGAGGGGGGCTTGGCATGACAAGCTGCTTGGTGCCACAGCTTGGAGAAAGGTGGCACAGAGGGCCTACCTAGAGGTGCAGATACCCCAGGGCCGGCCCTGCAGAGGAGTCTCCAGCAAAGTGTAGAGACTAGTGCAGGGCTGAAAATACCAGAGGGGACTCCAGCAATGTGCAGAGACTGCAGGGGCTGAAAATACTAGAGACAACAGCAACATGGTTTTGAAGTTGCAGTCTGTGCTGTGAATATTAAGGGCATTAATGTGGGGTAGTGAAAGGGGTAGAGGGGAATTGGGAATGTCTGCTGGTATGATGGTGGATGGACTTCGAGGGTTAAACTATTTAAGAAACCAGAGTATGGGAGGCAGGGGGTAAGAAGTCCTTCTGTGATGTCTGATCCAGAGTGAAAGCCCTTGATGTAATCCAGATGTGGAAACATCTGCACTGAAATTTCAGTTTCTTTTCCACTTCTCCTTTTCCAGGGTCCAAGGGTGCCCACCTCTTCCTCCCCTTTATCTAATGACGCAGCATTCCCAATGTCTGATTGCACTCATACAGAAGGTTTAAGACCCTTGGGATTCTAGGGGGCCCCCTGGCTCCACATCAAAGGGACAGATGAATTCAGTCCTGCTTTTATCCTGCCTGCCAGTGTGCGCATCTTTATATCATCGAGAAGGGGTACCATTGGGAACAGGGGAGTAGCTTGGCAGTGGTTTACGGCTAGGGATGGGCAGGAGGTGGCTCCCCTGCAGAGATTTTCATGGGATGGTGAGGAATTCCGGAGGACATTTCAGATTAGGAAGGGGCTAGAGAGAGGGTGTCTGTATTGGGGTGGGGGGGGGGGGAGTGGAGAGGGTCCTTTCTCAGAGAAACAGAGGTCAGCAGCCCTGCACTGAGCAAAGATGCAGCCAGTTATCCACCTCAGCTAAGAATAGCTCTTCCCCTTTTCCCCTTTGCTGGTTTTAATCCCCATTTAAAAACTAAATTCCTGCAGCAGCTGGGGGGAAGGGGGGATGGGAGGGGACACAATTGACTACATTGTTAATTGCAAATTCCTTGTACCTCTCTATGGTGATAGCTCTCGGTGGAAGACTCTGCCGCTCACAACCACCATCGTTTGCCTCTCACCAACATTTAGAGAAATTACCCCAAGAGGCACATCAGGATAGGGAGTTCACAGCAAGTGAATCCTTGTCCTTCTACAACACCCCCAGCCAAACTCCCACCCTCACACACTTTCAGCTTTCCATTGCTTCCCCTACCCACCTTTTCTCAGTTGGAAAATTTTAGGCTTACAAACTTTCCTATCTTTTCTCAGTGTTTAAACTTCCTCTCTGCCAACTCTGAACCCCAATCACTACCCCACACATTGGCCACTGGTAATGACAGATCTAGGAACATTCTACTCATTCCGGCTACTGTTGTGGAATATTTTAAGACAGAGTGAATGAAAAAGAGACTGTAGTCAAGGGAAAATCCATTAAGAGAAAGATTTTATTGAATTAGGATTTCAGCCAACGGCACCCAGGTCAAAATATATTGGGGGGGGGGGAGGAGGGAGAAGAAAACAGGAAAGGAGAGAGAGAAACACATGTACAGATTTTCAGCAAACATAGAGGAAGGGGGCCACAAGTCAGAAACAGAAACCTGACCTGCAAACTCCAAATATGCACTGGACCAGCACCAAGATACTTGGAATTTTCCTTTTATTTCTTATCTCGAGTTTGTAAGTTTTTCTTTTTGTCACTCAGAGACAATTTCTCTGAGTATGAAGCATGAAACAAGGGAAGCTGGAGGTGGTCAAGAATGAAATGGAACGGGTACAACTCGATATGTTGGGTGTCAGTGAACTGAAATGGACTGGCATCGGGCACTTTGCATCTGATGATCACATGATCTACTATGCTGGAAATGAAAGACAAAGAAGAAATGGTGTTGCATTTATAATAAAGAAGAAACTTACAAGAACTGTAATGAAATACAATGCAGTCAGTGAACGCTTAACTTCAATTTGTCTACGAAGAAAGCCCATCAACACAATTATAATTCAAGTATATGCCCCAACAACAGCTGCAGCAGAGGAAGAAGTTGATGAGTTCTATGAAGAAGTACAAGCTGAAACTGACAGAACATTCAAACAGGATATCCTGAAAGTCATGGGTGACTAGAACGCAAAGGTTGGCAACAAAGAAGAAGGCAAAGTGGTTGGAAAATATGGACTTGGCAACAGAAATGAAACTGGAGAAAGACTGATAGAATTCTGCAAGACCATCTCAAACACCTTCTTCCATGGACCTCACCCATTGGATTGTACAAAAATCAAATTGACTACATCTGTGGAAGAGAAATGCTTGATAACATCAACAAAGACAAAACCTGGAGGTGAAAAAACAAAACCAGCTGAAATGATGACCAAAGAAAGTCTCAAAATTGCCCAGAAACGCAGAGAAGCTAAAGCCAGAGGAGAAAGAGAGGCAATCGCAGAATTCAACAGAGATTTCCAACGTTCAGCAAGACAAAACAAGGAGAAGAAGTACAAAGATGCGTGCAAGACAATAGAATCAGAAACTATTAGACAAAGAACAAGATCGTCTTTCCTAAAGCTACATGAGTTAAAGAAAAAATTGCAGCCTCAAATTGGAATGTTTCAAGATGCTCAAGGATCTATGTTGAATGATGCTGAGAAGATCAAGAAAAGGTGGAAAGAATATACAGAGTTTTATATGATAAAGATCAAGTGGACCAACAGCCATTTTAATTTGTACCTTATTTATTTATTTAGACAGATTTGTATACCACCTTATCCTTCAATCAAGGTGGTCACGTCACATTACAGTTGGAGGGTTACATTTAACATAAGGGTACGTGTAAACATTTAGACAGTACAGTTACTTATCGGCATTTAGACAGTACAATTGAAGGTAACATTTAACATGAGGGTATATGTAAACATTTAACATTAGGGTACGTGTAAACATTTAGACAGTACAGTTACTTATCGGCATTTAGACAGTACAATTTAAGATAGCATTTAACATGTATGATAAACTTGTGTGTGTGGATAGGAGGGTGCATGTTTGGTTGGCGGCTGAAGTAGTATTTCAGTTTGGGTATGGGAGGTTGCCTGGATGCTCATATGTTTCTATAAATAAAAATGTTTTGAGGTCTTTGCGGGAGTCTGTGAGGTCATCTAATGCCCTCAGGCTTGTTGGGAGGGAGTTCCATAGTGTGGATGCCAGTAGTGATGGTGCTCTTTTTGAAGTTGTTTGTTAGATTTTGTGATAGCCTGCAGGTGTGCCGATCATGTTGTCGTTATTGGTTTTTCTTGGTCTGTTGCTGATATCCCTTGTTATAACGTTTTGGAGTACGTCTGCTGAGAGATGGTGAATGACTTTGAAGATGATCATGATTGTTTTGTATTTAGCTCTTGTCACCATTGGGAGCCAGTGCAGTTGTTGTAGGACGGGAGTGATGTGCTCGGTCCTTGGTGTGTCTGTAATGATGCGTGCTGTGGTGTTTTGTACCATCTGTAGTGGGTGGAGTGTCTGCTGAGGAAGGCCTTGATATAGTGAGTTTCCATAATCAAGCAGTGGTGTAATGAGTGCTTGGCACACTGTGCGGAAGTGGTCCTGGCGGAGCATTGGTTTGATTTGTCTGATTGTTTTCAGCCGATGATATGCCTTGTTTGTGGTTTTGGTGATATGGGATTTCAGGTTTAAAGCTCTGTCTAGTGTGATACCCAGATACTTAACTTCTTTGACTACTATGTGTTTGTCTAGGATGCTGATAGTTTGTGGAGGTATGAAGGCAAGGTTCCTGGTGATGAACATTGCCTCAGTTATATCGTAGTTGACCATTAAGTTGTTGGCTATCAGCCAGTCATTCATGTCTTCAAGGCATTTGGTTATTGTTGTGGTGTTTAGTGCTAGTAGGTTGATTGGAGCGTACACCATGATGTCGTCAGCGTAAATGTGATAGTGAAGTTTGTGGTGCTTGATGATGTTACATATGGGCTGTATGTAGATAGAGCTGAGCCCTGAGGTATTCCCTGCGTGACGGGGAATTGTAGTGATTTCTTTTGGTTGCATTTGACTTGTTGCGTTCGCCCTTCCAAGTATGATGTAAACCACTTCAGGGTGTTCTTGCATAGTCCTATCTATTGAAAGCGTTGCAATAGCTTGGTGTGGGACACAGTGTCGAAGGCCGCCGAGATGTCCATGAACACTAGCAGGAAGCCGTTTTTTATGTTGTCCACGCCTCTTAGGAGATTGTCAAAGAGGGAGGTGAATAGTGTTTCCACGCCGTGTTGGGGCTTAAATCCATGCTGATATATGTCCAGTGGGGCATTTATATCAATATGGTCCTGAAGTTGCCTTTGCACTACCTTTTCCACAATTTTAGCAAGGAATGGCAGGCTGGAGATGGGACGGTATGATTTTGGTTCGGAAGGGCTCAGATTGCTACTTTTAAGTATTGGTCATATCATTGCATGCTTTAGGGGTTGCGGCATGTATCCTTGTTGGAGTGAATCTTTGACGATTTTTTGAATGTGATGAAAGAGTTGGCTTTTTGTAGCTTTGAGCCACGTCACTGGGCATGGGTCTAATGGTGAAGTTGTTGTGTTTAGACCAGATGTAATGTCTTCTACTTGCTGCTTTGTTGGAACATTGAAGTTCTCCCATGTTTGATGTTGCTTTTTTATCGTGTGATCATTTGTTTGTGGTGTAGTAGAGCATATTTGGTTGGTGTTTTTTGACTTCATGTAGTCTGCATATTTTTGTGGTTCAAGATGATGGGTGCTTTGTTGCATGTCATCCTTGGTGAGCTTTTGGACAATGCTGAAGAGTTCTCTTGGTCTAGTAATAGATTTCATGATTAGGTTGGTATGGTGTTGCTGTTTATGCTCATTTATTAGATTGTTATATTCCCATTGTTTGTCTCTGTATTGGGTTAGGAGGTTGTGTGATTTGTTCCGTCTCCATTTTCTTTCCAGTCTTCTGAGTGTGCGTTTTGCAACTCTGATTTCATATGAGTACCATGGGGTGTTGGATCTCTTGCGTGTTTGTGGTTCTTCGATGGCTGGGGCAGATGCTGCGTTGGATATTATTGTGTTCCATTCTTCTATGTTATGGTCAAGGGTGTCGTGTTCCTGTTGAAGTTGTGGAGTGATTTTGTTTATGAATGAGTCTCTGTTAAATGTTTTGAACCGTCTAGTTGTTCTTTCATCTTCTTTGCATTGGGCAGGTTTGTTCAGGGTCATGGTGAATTCAATCACATGGTGGTCTGACCAAGGGACTGGTGTGATTGTTGGTTTTGTGGTCTTGTTTTGTTCCACTAATTGCATTGGCATGAATATCATGTCCAGAGTTGTACCATGCTGGTGCGTTGGGGGCGTTAATTGTCTGGCAGTATTTTAATGACTCCATGGCTTTTAAGAACGTTGCGGTTTCTCTGGTGGGTGCGGATGTTAGGTTGTAGTCTCCTAGTGCAATGAGAGGTTTGTGTCTTCTGTTATGTGCGCATATCATTTTGATTACTGTGGATAGTTGTTCAGTTGTGGTTCCAGGTGGTCTGTATGTGAGGGAGATGGTTAGGTACTTGTTGGCTATAGTGAGTGTGTTAGATTTGATTGTGTTAGTGGTGGTGATTGTTTTGAATCTGTATTCTTTTCTGGTAAGTATTAATACTCCTCCTCCTCTCTTTTGTTCTCTGATGCAGTTGAATGCCGAGTATCCTGTTGGGGTTACTTGCTTTAATATGACCTGGTCTGAGTCATCTAGCCAGGTCTCGGTGATGCATATTATATCCAGCTTCTTGTCATGGATGAGGTCGAGGATAGTATTTGGTTTGTTCCTGATAGATCTGGCGATTAGAAGAGCACACCTGATGTTTGTCGTTATTTATTTATTTTATTTAAAGGGTATTTCTATCCCGCCTTATCCTTTAATCAAGGCGGTGTACACAGCAAACAATCAAAGTCAGTGGGGTTTATGCTGGATCAGTCTATGTACAGTGAGGGTGCGTGGGTGCAGGTGTGCTAATTAGTGTGAGCTGTTTACAACGTGGGCTTTTTACAGCTATATACAAGATTTACTGGATCCACAGCATGCTGTGATTTGTCTTCATGGAGTCTGAGGTTGGCACAAGTTTGTGCAGTCTGATTATGTGCTTGTGCCGTAGTGCTCAGTGAAGAGTACTGTCTTCAGGAGTTTCCGGAAGTCCTTCTGATCTTCAGTTGATCGCAGGTCGCCCGGGAGTTTGTTCCAAATTGTCGGAGCTGCCAGTGAAAGGGCTCTTTGAGTGGTGGAATTGCATGCTTTTGTGTAGTTGCTTGGTGTGCTGAGTGCGTCTGCTGTGGCTCTTCTTCTAGGTCTAGTGCTGGGGTCAGGGAGTATGAGAGCTTGGAGGCTGAGTGCAGAGCTCTTGCGTTTGATTCTGAATATGTTCAGTATCATTTTATACTTGATGCGTTGGCTGATTGGGAGCCAGTGGAGGTCTTTTAGGATGGGGGTGATGTGTGCCTGTGTTGGAGAACCGGTGATTATTCTGGCTGCCGTGTTTTGAGCCATTTGCAGCGGCCTAAGAGATTGTTTTGGGATGCCGTTGTATATCGGGTTGCAGAAGTCAAGTATGGGAGTGATAAGAGCTTGGCAGACTGTGCGGAAGTGGTTTTGTGTGAGTAGAGGTTTGAGGCGTCTGATTACTCTTATTTTGTAATATGCAGTTATGATAGGGTTTGTGTGTTTGTTATTTGTGTGGTGTGTGAGTGTATTACGTGCGGCCTTGTATGGTTTGTGGGCTGTATGCTTTGGTTGTTGGCGTTCTTTAGATAGGTATGATGTTGGTGTGTTTCTGGGTTGGGTGGTATGTAGGTTGATCAAGGGGATTTGCTCGTTGAGTCTGATGCTATATGTGCAGGGTGTGAATATATGGAGGAGTGTGAGGTAGGTCATGAGGTAGTGGGTAGTGGAGTGTATTTTGTAATTTGTATTTTACTGACCTGGGATTAGATTTGTGGTTTACTGACCTGGGTTCAACTTGATTTGGGTCCTATAGCTGTAGTTCTGTATTGGTAGTGGTGTCTTTACTCTGTGTGTTGTGTTACTTGTTGGTGGTTAGCAGTCTAGCTATGAGGTAGTATTAGAGTTAATAGGGTTTGATAGACTATGCAGCGTGAGTTGTTTTACAATGCAAACTGTGGGTAGCAAGTTCTATGCAATTAATCTACAAGCAATAGCAATACAGACAGTGGGTAGCAAGTTCTATGCAATTAATCTACAAGCAATAGCAATACAGACAGTGGGTAGCCAGTTCTATGCAATTAATCTACAAGCAATGGATTGTCCAGGCATGGTAGCAGAGATAGCTTGCAAGCAATGGATTGTCTAGGCAAGGTAGCAGGATTGATCTACAGGCAATGGATTGTCCAGGCAAGGTAGCAGGATTAATTTACAGGCAGTAGATTGTCCAGGTGATGCAGCAGGCAGCAATGTAGCAGACGTCAGAGGCAATGTCTATGGACGGGGGCCCGGTACGCTGATCATTGGCCGCTATTTGGTCCGCGCCAAAGGGCCCTCTGGCGAGGCCCTCAGGCACGGACCAAATGATCTGGAACCATTGGTGCTGAAAGAAGAAAACGAAGCATTGAAAACCTTATCAAAGAACAAAGCACCGGGCATTGATGGCATTCCCATAGAAGTATTACAGCAATCTGATGCAGCTGTTAGCATACTTACAAGGCTCTGCCAGGAAATTTGGAAGGCAACATCATGACTAACTCACTGGAGAAGATCTATGTTTATACCAATAATAAAGAAAGGTGATCCAGCTGACTGTGGAAATTATCGCACAATCGCTCTGATCCCACATGCCAGCAAGATTCTACTGAAGATTATTCAACAGAGACCAACCATACCTGGAACAAGAACTACCTGAAGTGCAAGCAGGGTTCAGGAAAGGGCGAGGAACGAGAGACATCATTGCAGATGTGAAATGGATCCTTGAAAAGACTAAAGAATACCAAAAGGATATCTATTTGTGCTTTATCGACTATAGCAAAGCTTTTGACTGTGTAAACCATGAGAAACTCTGGGATACATTAAGTAGCATGGGTTTACCAGAACACTTAATCGTTCTCTTGCATAACCTTTATATTGATCAAGAAGCAACAGTTCGGACGGAAAAAGGAGAAACAGAATGATTTAAAATCAGCAAAGATGTACGACAAGGCTGCATACTCTCCCCCTAACTGTTAAATTTATATGCAGAACAAATCATCAGAGAAGCAGGATTGTATGAAGACAACAAAGGTGTGAAGATTGTGGAAGACTCATCAACAACTTTCTCTATGCTGATGATAACCACATTACTGACTGAAAGTGAAGACAATCTGAAACATTTGCTTCATAAGATTAAGGGACATAGTCTTAAAATGGGCCTGCACCTTAATGTAAAGAAGACAAAGATCATGACAACTGGCAAAATCAATAAGTTCATTGTTGATGGAGAAGAAATTGAAACAGTGGCCAATTTTACCCTACTTGGATCAACTATCAATAAAGAAGCAACAAGCAGTCAAGAAATCCGATGACACATTGCTCTTGGCAATATGGCTATGAAGGACCTAGACAAGATTCTCAAAAGCAGAGATGTCTCTCTCCATATAAAGATTTGGCTTGTTCAAGCCCTGACATTTTCAATAACGTAATATGGATGTGAAAGTTGGACAGTGAAAAAATTAGACAGGAAGAAAATTGATGCCTTTGAATTATGGTGCTGGTGACAAATACTGTGTATAACATGGACTGCCTGAAGAACAAACCAGTCAGTACTAGAGGAGATCAAATTTAAGCTTTCTTTAGAAGATCAGATGACAAGACTTTGACTTTCATACTTTGGACACATCATGTGAAGAGAGAGATCTTTAGAGAAAGACATCATGCTTGGAAGGCCAGCAATGAGATGGATCGATACAATAAAATAGTTATCTCCAAGTTATAATGCCCTGTTCAATGTAATTTCAGTTTGTTCAATGTAAACCGCACTGATGCAGAATAGCGCAGTATATAAGAGAATGTAAATAAATAAATAAATAACAGCAGCTACGGGTGCTAGTCTGTCAACAATGAGCCCACTGACTGAAGACTGAACACAGTTTAGGACAACTATCCAGAGGGTTGCCATGAGTCGGCATCAACTCGGCACTTAACAACAACAACAACAGTTTGTAAGTTTTTCTTTTTGTCACTCAGAGACAATTTCTAGATGGATTTATCTTGGAAAAATGGCTTAGCTGGGATCTGCCCTCCCCTGCTTAGCTAAAAGTACGGGTGGTCTTCCTTTTAGCAAAATGCAGTGTGTGCCTTCGAGTCAATGCTGACTTCTGGTGACCTAGCAGCTCCTGGGTTTTCTTGGCAGTGTGACCGGAAGTAGATTGCCAAGACATTCTTTCAAGACAATGGAGGGTTAAGTGACTTGTCGAAGGCCACAAGAAGCGCTATCTGGACCCATGTTCCATGTTCTTTATAAACCACCCTTGATCTTGGGAAGGAGCAGTATAGAAAAGCTTTGCAAATAAATAAAATATATAAATTGAAACCTGGTCATCAAGCCAGTGCTCTAGCCATTAGCTACTCCTCCACTAACTGCATTCCCAGGAGCATGTTTTTGTCAGAAATAGGGGGACATTTGCAAAAGCATGCATATGATTGTAGCCCCCTTCCCCTCCGCCCTCCAATTAGCTGCTGGCAAAAGTTCCCATGGTCTCTTATTTGATCACAGCTCTCTTACCATCTCCCACCCCCCTCACCTGGTAACACACAGACAAATTAAGACTTTAATTTCTTTCGAAAACGACAGGAACTGAAATGAACATAATTGTGAAAAGCAGCAAATTCTTATAAATAATGCACTGCAGGATTTGTATTATATTAGATGTTGGTAGATAAGTTGGTCTGCCTGGGTGCTTCTGTCTTCATCTACTCTAGATAAGGAAGTCTCCCAGCTGTGATCCCCTACAAGCTTGAATGTTTGCAGGATATCACTCTATCTCCGGGAACAAGCAGGAATGCAGTCTTCACATATGGGTGAACGTCACTGAGGGAGCCTGCGTGGGAACGCTCCCCAGCGTCCAATAGGAAAGCCTTTGGGTGAACTATACTGTGCCTGCGTGCCTGCCTTCTTGCTTTCCCAACTCCTCTCCTCTGTTTTTCCTGGCGCCAGCAGGACACTTCATCCTGTCACCACCAAAAAACGTCCCTTTTTTGTGGAACATCATGCTTCTGCCTTCCTGTCGACGTCGGTTCCATTGAATCTGACAACGGTCCCGATAAATCTTTCAATTTTTTCTTTTTCTTTACTTTTCATTTTCATAATGGTTTTACGACTAGACTAGGCTTCTAGGCCTCCATCGCCTTCTCTTCAATCTTGAAGACATTTTTAAAGGCATGGAAAGAACAGTCAGTGGTTTTAAAAAGTGTACCAAGTGTGCTGGTACCATCTCAGTCACTGATAAACATGACTGGTGTCTAAAATGTTTGGATCCTGATCATCAGCCCTATTCTTGTCCTTTGTGCCAACAAATGACAAAAAGAGGCCTCAATAACCGAGCCAAACAGTATGGGTCGTTGTTCACCTCAGACTCTTTCTCAGTGGCTTCCACCTCATCGAGGGCATCTACTTCTTCTCATGGTTCTAAAACTTCTTCAGAGTCCAAACATAAGAGTAAGCCAAAGTCTCTGGCCGTTCCCAAACTTTCGGCATCGGCATCGAAGACAGATACAGAGGCCAGAGAGAAGTCCCAGCAGAAGAACTGTGACTCCCCTAGAGGTGCTTCTGATGCAGACCAGCCAGCCAAACAGCCCCAGCAGGAAGATCTGTCCTCCAAAGCACAGGTGGGGTTCCGGGATGCTCCTGAGGCATCGACCTCTGGAGAGCTACTGGTTCCATGTTTTAGGATGGTGGCTCAAAGCTCCATAGATAACTCCACCCAGACATCAGCCTTCTCCCTAGACCTGCACTGTGCTGGCTCTCAAGAGGAGTTTGGCAGCACTCCTGGCAGCCTCGGTACTGATAACATCAAGAGTTTCAGGTGTGCAGGCTTCAGCACTGAGCCTACAGCTATGCATATCAGGCCCGATGCTGGCCCTTGAACCAGCATCGTCAGAATCCTTGAGGTCAATACCTTCATTGGAACTGGTCAATGTCCTTGGTATCAAACAGACAGGCCGCCATGGTTCTCAGTTCTGATACCTCCAAATATCGGTATCGACATTGACCTTCGACGTCCAAGAAGCATCACTGTCAAACCCAGGACTGCTAGTACTTCAATTTCTTACCGGACTCTGACTCAACTTCTTCAGATTCTGATGGAGGATCACTCGAATCCCCAGAACTTCCAGACATCCCTTTGGATTCTTTGCCGCCTCAGGAATGGTATCGGTCCCCACCAGAGAATATGTCCTTTTAGGGCTTCATCCGTGACATGGCAACAGGACTCTCCATCACAGTACCCTTAGAGAAGGAACCGAGGGCAGAGGAATTGGAGATACTCCATTACCCTCCTATGCTCAAAGAAGTGGCTACACTACCAGTGCATCGTATCCTACAGGATCTTATGCTCCACATGTGGGAGGCTCCGTTCATGGTTCCCCCTGTCAGCAAGAGACTTGATACCATATACCGAGTACCAGAATGTCCAGGCTTTTAAAAACCTCAGCTCTCCCATCACTCAACAGTGGTGAAATCGGCAATGCACTGATTAAAAAGCTCAAAGAACCATTCCTCCACATCACCTGGTAGAGACTTGAGGACACTCGATGCCTTTGGGTGTCGATGCTTCCAAGCCTGCATGTTGTCCTCCAGAATTAACTCTTACATGCTGTACATGGGCATGTTTCTGAAGAATGTCACCAGGGATCTGGAGATTTTTGACCCCATGCTTCCTGAGGATAAAAGGATTGCCTTCCAGACACTCATCAAACAGGGCTAAAACACTTCTAAATTTCTTACCAGGGCCTCTTTCAAAGCCTTTGAATCCACCAGCAGTCGCATTGGGGCTCGCAAGATGGCCTGATTGCAGGCATCAGACCTCGACCAATGGGTCCAGGATAAAATGGAGAAAACCTTTTTGGCAAAAATTAGAGGAAAGAAGCAGATGAGATTGAAACAGATGATCTCACCCTGAAACGCCTTTCCAGAAAAACAGCAGACCCATCCAAAAGGAAGGCCCTTCCCAATAAATCTTTCTTTTCTAAGAAGAAGAGATACTATCCTTCTTACCCGCCTTCTGCTGCCTATCAACCTCAGTAGCCTCAACAGAGATAGTAGGGCCCTTGCCAACCCAAGGCTCCTAAGCCTCAACCAGCTGCACAGGCACAACCTTCCTAGAGAGCATTGTCAATCTGCCCCCAGCCCCTCCACACAGCAGGCAGACTTTGTGACTATGCCAACAGGTGGCATCTCATAACATCAGAGCAGTGACACTCCAGATTGTCCAAAGGGGTTATCAGCTTCACTTCGAAACCTTACCCCCCACCAGCTTCACAGGGGATTATCCCACACAACCCCTTCAAAGCACTCTCTTAAAAGAAGAGATGACTACCCTGTTATCTCAGGGTGCCATAGAATGAGTTCCTCCTCCTCAAGAAAAGTTGGGCTTCTACTCTCTATATTTCCTCATTCCAAAGAAAACAGGAGGATTCAGGCCCATCTTGGATCTCAGAGACAAAAACAGATTCATGGTTCGAGAAAAATTCAAAATGACTTCCCTAGGAACTCTTCTACCATACCTTCAGAGACACAATTGGCTGTTCCCTAGACACAAAAAGACACGTACTCACATTTACTGATCCATCCTTCATGTTTCCAGGAAGTCATTATCAATACCAAGTCCTCCCCTTCAGTCTAGCATCTGCCCCAAGAGCCTTCACAAAATGCATGGCAGTAGTCGCTGCCTATCTATGCATCTTGGAAGTATTTGTCTTTTCTTACTTAAATGATTGGCTGATCAAGAGAGAATCCTCTCAGGATGTAAGACTCTCTCCTCATCGCACCATCACAATGCTCCAAACCTGGGCTTTGTCATAAGCTTCCCAAAGTCTCACCTCGCTCCATCCCAATGACTGAAGTTCATTGGAGCACTCTTAGACAATCAATAGGCCCAAGCTTTCCTCCCATAGGATAGCTGTGCCCACCTCATTGAGCTGGCAAAGAGGCAGCAAAAGCAAAGCTGAGTAACAGCTTGAGAGATGCTACAACTCTTAGGACACATGGAGGCACATTCCAACATGTGAACCCAGGCCCCTGTGCACCCAATCGGAATCGGGACGCACAGAGGTGGACCCGATTACGATCCCGCAGGGGCTAGATGTGCTCTATGGGATCAGATTCTGGTCTAGGGTCTGTACATGCAGGCCGGGACCCAGTTCTGATTGGCCTGCATATACAGAGCCATGCCTGGCTAACTCAGTCAGGCTCCTGAATGGAGCCGTGATGCCATGGCGTCCCATTGCCATGGCACTGCAGCTCCATTCAGGAACTGTGATCCCCGGCCGCTGACCACTCTTTCCTTTCCCCACAGCCTGACCTCCAAGCTGGCCTTCCATGGCCAAGGTTGAGCTGCGGGGAACACCCTTCACCCCTCACCTTGCTTGCGCTGCCCAGGCCTGCCATCCCCCGACATCCAGGGGACATATTCCACCTCCGAGGTGGAATAAGTCCCCTGTCTAGTCTGCCGACCCCAGATGTACAGGGCCAACTTCGGAATAGGGCCTTGTACTTCCGGGGTCGTGGACCACCCACTGCCTGCCCTAACTCCTCCTCCGCAATGCCCCCCTCCTGTCCCCATCTAATCCTCCCCATACAAACTCTTTGTTCGTACGGGGAGATTTCTGACAGGGCCGGCAGGGGGCGAATAGTGGGGATGGACGTCCCAATGGGACAGAATAGACCCCATGGCCTCTATGGTCCATGTCATCCCCTATGCTCACTTACATATGTGAGAAGTACAATGGATTCTGTCTTCTCAATGAACACAAGTGAAGGGGCATCTCAGAGGCAAGATCCACATCACTCCTCAGTTTATCAAGTCCCTTCAGTGGTGGTATTTCCCACCAAACATTCTTGTCACCTTTTCAGATGCCTCCACCTTGATGTATCCTGATGACAGATGCTTTCAAGCTGGGTTGGGGAGCGCATCTGAAAGACCTAACCACACAGGGACTGTGGACACAACAGGAATCTGCCCTGCAGATCAACTTGCTAGAACTATGGGCACTGACAAATGCTCTTCAGGTTTTTCAACCCCAACTTTCAGGACAACCTGTTCTAGTCAGGACGGACAACCAAGTTGCCATGTTCCAAATGAACAAATAGGGGAAACGGGGTTCCGTCCCCTCTGCAGGGAAGTGATTCGCCTGTGGTCCTTTGCCATCTCTCACCACATTCACCTCAGAGTGGTGTCCCTTCTGGGTGAACGCAATGTCCTATAGGACAGGCTAAGCCATATCCTTCGTCCACATGAATCGACCTTGCATCGGGAGATGGCTGCTCGGATCTTCCAGACGTGAGGAACCCCACTCATAGATATTTTTGCCACGCCGCAAAACACACAACTTCCACTCTTCTGCTCCAGGGTTCTGTCGCTGCATTGACAGGTCCTGGGCGCCTTCCTTCTACACTGGGGACAGGGACTGCTCTACACATTCTCACCCATCCCCTTGATACACAAAATACTTTTCAAGCTACAGGCCAACATAGCCCCCTTTTGGCCCCATCAACTGTGGTTTCCTCTGGTTCTTTGCCTTATGCAGACTCAACCTCTCAGCCTGGGATGTGTGCCTGAACTCCTTTCTGAGGATCACAGGATGCTCTTCCATCCCATTCTTCACTCCCTATGCCTGACTGCATGGCTGCTGAAAGGCTAGTGCTCGCTGACCTCAACCTGCCACAGGCAGTCAAAAATGTCCTCCTTGCATCATGTAAAGATTCCACCAGGTGATCTTATACCTTCAAGTGGCATAGGTTTGCCCTCTGGTGCTCCCTAAAGGACACTGACCTCTTTTCTTGCCCAGTGGAGTCCCTTCTACAATATCTCCTCCATTTATCCTTAACAGGTCTTAAAACCAACTCAGTGAGAGTTCACCTTATTGCCATTGCGACCTCGCACAGACCAGTGGATGGACAGACTAGCTCCTTAGTAACATGCTTCATGCAGGGTCTCCTGCTAGCCAAGCCACCCATTAAGCCACCTCCAGTGTCTTGGGATCTGAATGTGGTTCTGGCACAACTTCGGAAGCCTTTCTATCTTGGAAGGTCATCTTCTTAATTGCCCTCATTTCAGCTCACCGCATCAGTGAGCTGCAAGCTCTAGTGGCAGATCCTCCCTATACTCGGTTCCACCATGACAGGGTGGTTCTCCATACCAATCCACACTTCCTCCCGAAGATGATTTCTTCTTTCCATCTAAACCAGTTGGTAATCATCCCGATTTTCTTCCCTAGACCACATGTGTCTCAGGCTGAAGCAGCACTACACACCTTAGACTGCAAGCGAGCGCTGGCCTACTACTTGGATAGAACTAACGATCACAGAAGATCCTCTCAGTTATTAATTTCCTTTGATCCTAGTCACCTGTGTCAACCAGTGATGAAATGTACTCTATTGAGATGGATAACAGATTACATTTCTTTTGCTTATGCACAAGCAGGACTCTTTGAAGGGTCATGTCACTGCTCATAATGTGCAGGCACTGGCAAACTCCATAGACAACTTCCGTTCAGTACCCATTGAGGACATCTGCCAGGCAGCTACCTGGTCCTCCATTCATACTTTTGCTGCACACTATTGTCTGGACAGAGACTCCCATTGGGACGCTATCTTTGGTCAAGTTGTACTCCAGCACCTCTTTGGGACATAAACTGAACTCCTATCCTCCATCTTGGGTTTCTGTAAGTTACCAGACTATCAGTGGGGGAATACTCTTCAGCTACAGATTTTTTACCTCAGGGATCACACTGCTCTCTCCCCCCCCCCCCCGCCATACTAGTCTGGCACCTGGGAGTTTGTGAGTCCCATATGTGAAGACTGCATTCCTGCTTGTTCCTGTAACAGGTGATCTCCAGGAACAGCAGGAATCAGTCTTCACTACCCACCCTCCTTCTCTAGGAGTTGTTGATTTTTTTTAAATTTTATTCTTCTTCTCAGCTACAAACCCAACTGAGGAGAGGGTTTGGGAAGGCGGGAAAGCAGGCATGCAGGTGCAGTGGAGTGCTCCCAAAGGCTTTCCTATTGGACGTTGGGGAACATTCCCGTGTGGGCTCTATCGGTGACATTCACCCCTATGTGAAGACTGATTCCTGCTGTTCCCGGAGATCACCTGTTACAGGTGAGTAACTATGCTTTCTCCTATGCAACTTGGCAGTCTTTTTCCTTTCTAAGTCATTTTTGTCCCATATGGTTGCCCAGGTAGATTTCCAAAACTGGTCCAGATAAAGGAATTGTTAACTTCCAAATGCAAGTCAAGAAATGTGAGATTGATTAAAAAACATATCAATTATGTTTTTTAATCAATGTTCAATGTAAAGCTTGTTGCTATAACTGTTCATTGTAAACCACTTTGAATGTATATGATAAGGCAGTATAGAAGACCTGTTAAATAAATAAATAAATAAATACAATTTCACTCCTTGATCTTGCAATAGATGTAATACAAGTGCCTTTGTGATAAGATGGATGTTCGTAAAATGTTAACCCTTTGAAGGCCTACTTTAAAATTTTAATCCACATTCTGCAGCCGGGTTAATTTTTGCATATTTCAGGAAAATTGTACCCGTCTTATTCAGTATGTTCTAATAGTGATTTTCCTTCTGCTATGGTCATGTATTATATACAATTTGATAGGAATATTTAGTCAGAATTTTGGATCCTGAGAGTTTTGGGCTCGGCCTGGATTACTTTTCCACTCCATACTAGAATCTCTGAACATCATAGTAACATAGTATATGATGGCAGATAAAGACCAGTATGGTCCATCTAGTCTGCCCAGCAAGGTGGGAAGAGTAGGTGCACCTGCCGCACTGTGCAGGTCACCTCTCCCCATGCCTCTGTTTAGGGGTGTACCCACCGCTTCGTGTAGGTCACCCCTATTTGTTGAGATATAAGAGATAGTTATGTTTATTTTGATGTTATCCTGTTGCTGTAAAGGGATCCACTGTGTCTGTCCCATGCCATTTTGAATTCTGTCACTGTGTTTGCCCCCACCACTTCCATCGGGAGGGCGTTCCAAGCATCCACCACCCTTTCAGTGAAAAAGTATTTCCTGATGTTGTCTTTCAGTTTACCCCCTTGCAGCTTCATGTTATGCCCTCTAGTTTTATAGCTTCCCCGTCTTTAGAAGAGGTTTGTTTGTTCATTAATAGTCTTTAATTATTTAAAGGTCTGAATCATATCTCCCCTATCCCTTCTCTCCTCCTGAGTGTACATATCTAGGTCTTCAAGTCTCTTCTCATACGTCTTCTGGCGCAGTCTCCAGATCATTTTGGTCACCTTCCTCTGAACCGTTTTTCCAGTCTTTTTATTTATTTATTTATTTACATTCTCTTATATACTGTGCTATTCTGCATCAGTGCGGTTTACACTGAACAAGCTGAAATTACATTGAACAGGGCATTATAACTTGGAGATAACTATTTTACAGGGAACATGGGCTATGGAGGGTTAAGTGGCTTGCCCAAGACCTTTGTGAGATATGGTCTCCAGAACTGAACACAATATTCCAAGTGAGGCCTCATCAGTGACTTCTACAGTGGCATTAGTACCTCTTCCTTTCTGCTGGTAATTCCTCTCTGTATGCAGCCCAGCATCCTTCTGGCTTTGGCTACCACCTTGTTGTACTGTTTCACCACCTTGAGATCCTCAGAACAATCACTCCGAGGTCCTTCTTTTGGTCCGTGCACATCAACCTCTCGACCCCTATTACATACAATTCCCTTGGATTTCTGCTTCCCAAGTGCATGACACTGCACTTCTTCACATTAAATCTTAACTGCCAAGAATTAGACCATTCTTCCAGCTTTTGTAGATCTTTCCTCATGTTATCCACTTCCTCAGGGGAGTCCACTCTGTTGCAAATTTTCATGTCATTTGCAAAAAGACAGACTTTTCCATTCAGTCCTTCAGCAATATCACTCACAAATATATTGAACAATACCAGTCCCAGGACCAAACCCTGGGGCACACCACTAATCACCTTCCTTTCATCCAAAAGAGTTGAAAAAACACTGATAGAGCCTTAAATCATTCTTTTTAAAAACTGAATTCCAGTAGAGGAAGTGCTCTGGAGAAACTGTTGATCTGTGTGAAGCTAAAATGGATATTCAAGGTTTGGTGCATAGAACCAGTTGGTTTGAACTCCAGCACTCAATGGACCTGACTATATTATAATAATTACAAGACAAATTACCGCTTACCGTAGAAAAATATTTGAAGGCATAAAGAAGGAAACATTGTCAGTTGAATTATAAGAAGTAACTGCTTGAACCCTTTGCTCTTTCACGGCATGGCGAATTCAGACTGGAGGACTAAGTAATTTTTTTCACTTTTATGATCATAAATATTAAAATAGCATAAATGAGAGGATTTTGATCCATGATTCTTTGATCCATTTGGCAAACGACTGACATCTCTGAGGTCTCTTCCTCCTGATAAGTTTATAGAGTTTATATTTCCTGCTTATTTGTGAGTAATTTTTGGAGGAGTAGCCTAGTGGTTAGAGCACTGGCTTGGTAACCAAGCAACCAGGGTTCTATTCCCACTAGCACTCCTTGTGGCCTTGGGCAAGTCACTTAACCCTCCATTGCCTCGGAAGATAGGCCTGGAAATCTACTTCTGGTCACACTGCCAAGAAAACCCAGGAGCTTCTGGGTCGCCAGGAGTCAGAACTGACTCGAAGGCACACATTGCATTGCATGATACTGCTCATTTATACATCTGAGCACACTGTGAGCTTCCTCTGCTGCTTTCTTAAGGCCTTTAGGCCACCTGAGACCTTTACCGTTATTGGAGTGCTTGATATCCTGCCCAGGCTGGCGCATCAGAGCGCTATACAATGATTATTCCTGCTTCCTTTTCATGTTTACTGGTTCTTCAGCTGCCTGTACTATGTTCATATTTTACACCTAGCAATATGATCCTTGCATAGAGCTTTGATACAAATCCAGTCTTCAGCTATCTTTGCTGTATTCAAGCTTTGTAGTGTGTATCAGTGTGATATCTTCATGGGGCTACATCAAAACAAAATACTGGATATCATCAGATAAGGACCATATGGCCTACTAAGTCTAACCAGTTTACCCCTACCTACATGACTTCAGTTTTCATTTTCAGACTTCTTTGTCCTTAACATGGCCCTCTGTGAGAACATTCATCCAGCTGTCTGCTGTGCAAGACTGACCAAAAGATACTAAGCGCCCAACGTGGGGCTCAGAAAAACACAGCTGATATTAACAGTTTCATGTTCCACCACTGAGTCCCTCTTCCCTGCTCCCCCCCAAATATAATAAAGTTCTTTAATAACCCAAGGACATATCTAGTTCCTCTCCTAAAACGTTCTGATATCACATGGGAGAAGAATAGGACCACAAAGTTCCTACAGCAATGGGCCATAAACTTTTGGTATCAATGGAATCAATCTATAGATCAGCAGCTGCTTTTTCTTAAAGGACTTGGGCACCGAGTGAGGGCTCTGTTTTTGTTCAGAACACACTGATCCTGGCATGGTTTTGCCCAGTGCACGAATGGAATTGTAATTGAAGCATTTCTTTGGTTTAAATCAGTAGGAATGTTAAGCCTCAGCCCTAATGCCATTGTTCTAAGCACAAAATTATTATTATTATTATTTTAGTCATAAAGGAACCAAAGTATATTTTGGGAAAAAGATTTTTGGTTGACTGCACTGGCTTTTAGTGAATGGCCATAAAACAGGCTTTGGGTTCCCTCTGGTGGTGGGAAGCCAGCAGAGATGGACCCGGAAGTAAAACATCTAGATGGGGGGGCGAGGATTCAAAGAGCGGAAGGCAGGAAATCCTGCAACCCATCACCCACTGCAGCCCTACGCCCTTCTCCTTCCTGCCACCCGTCCTCATCCTGTCTTTTAATGGAGGAGGCTCAGGAGCAGGGATGCTGCTCTCCGGGGTCCCTGGCCACAGGCCTGAGGTGTTCCCTTTGTTCCTCTACCTTCACAGAGCCCGTGGAGCTGCTCCAGTGTCAGCACTTTTACTGCAGGTGAGCTGAAAGCTGGGGGGGGGGGGGGTGCAGCTCTCAGGGATTTTCCCTGAGGCTTTCTGAATTCTTCCTATTTTGTAGCAAGAAGGAAACAACCTACCCTGGACTGCTTTCCCCGGCTCTCTGCATGAAACATTATTTGATCTATTCAGAAAATGAGAGAAAATCTTTAATAGATTTATTCCTGGGATTTTGACATTTCACTTTTCTTCTGACTGGAGCCCCTCCCAGCACCCCACACAAGCCCACCCCACTCCCCGTTGGTTGTCTATGGGTCTTGGGAAGACTTGGGCACTGCAAGACCTTTACTTAGTTTTCAAAACTTACATTTCTCTAGGCCTGACTTCCCCTCAGATGCCGATCTGGACCTTTGGGGGGAGGCACGTGTGCTTGTCCTATTTGGACATAAACTTCAGAGAGAAAGAGGAGAAAGAGGGCTGAAGAGCAATGAGAAAACATGAATGTATCTCTGAAGGGATAGAGCTGTCAAAGTGAGAAGGCGCATGGGCTGGGCACGGGGGGATGAGAACCAAAATATTTGGGTTGATATTCCTTGGGTATGGAGCATTTTTTGTTTTTAACTGCCAGCCACAGCATTAAAAAAATCCACAGCTGAATCTGTATAGCAAGCAGTGCTGAATATACACAGAGATCGCGGACCGGCACCGACTCTATAGAGAGCAGCAACATTCAGTTTATCCATTGTCCCAAATTAAACTTCGCAGCTGACTATCAGCAACTATCCCTAAAGTTAGGTGGAACATCCATGCTCCACCCTCAATCTGCTTTTACTCCACCCTGAGGCAATTCTACAACGAGTCGCATCTAGTTATGCACCATCAATGCGTGTAAGTCTGCTATTTTCCTTGACTTATGCACGTAATTTAGGCAGGCACCGTTCTGTAACTATGCACATCAGGGTGCTGCCGTGTAGTTCTGCAGTGGGCCAGAGCTTGGGCATAAGCAGAGTGCAAACTTGCACATAGAAATTACAAAATACTGTAGCTTACAAGTGTTTTCTACAAATCCAGCTGCGGCCATTTACACCGAGTCTAGGGTGGGGTATAAGTGGTCATGCCTAGATTCGGCATGCATATCTTACCACGTGCATCCTTTTTCTATGCAGTAATGTACGCGGAACGTCATGCAAAATAGCCACGTGACAATACCTGTTGAAGTAGGCGACCCTGATGGAATGATCCTCCGCCTGGATCTCGCAAGGGTGGGCTGTAAGAATTTTCAGTGACGCTATCCATAGAATGTCACTGAAAATTCATACAGGTACTCTCCCAATACAGATTAGTGCTTTCGAATATCAGGGCCATTATTTTTAAACATAAGGGGCGTGATTCCATTGATAGCTGTGTAAATTTATGCCCCATTGACATGCCTAAATCATAGTACTTTATGCACGTAAGGACTTACGCGCATAAATTACACACTCACAAGTCTGCAAGCATGCATGGAGAGTTCATTAGGTGTACTTTTACCGTAGGTGTGCACAGGAGTGGAGCTTGGGTGCAGCAGAGGCAGAGGGTGCATTTATGTGCACAAGTGATAGAATATGGGTGTGTGTGTGTGTGTAAGATATGCACCGTCATTTACACCAACTCGAGAGCTGGAAATCTACTTCTGGTCATGCCTCGCCAAGAAAAGTCGGGGGCTGGGTTGCCATGAATCAGCGCTGACTTGACATCACGCAGTGATGTGTATGTGTGTGTGCGTCTAGAGCTGGTATAAGTGATCGTTACTTAAATTTACATGTGCTAGCGGCCACTTGCACTAGTCAATGCATATGGATTTACTTTATAAAATAGGCGCAGCTAACGTGTGAAAATGCATGTTAACTACGTGGCAGCTTATAGAATTACTCGCTCTCTATTCTTTTAACGCTCTTTATTTTATTTTCACAATGAAACGCTGGTTCTGTGGCTCACGCATTATTACTACTAATATTAATCATTTCTATAGCGCTACAAGGCATACGCAGCGCTGTACAGACACTTATAAAGACGGCCCTGCTCTTCAGAGCTTACATCTAATTCAGTCAGACAAGACAAAGATGAGAATAAGGGGAGAATAGGGAAGGGTGAGGAGACACGAGGAAAGTAAGGGATCAGGATTCAAAGGCAGCCTCAAAGAGGAAAGCCTTTAGCATGGATCTGGAAAGGGGCAGAGATGAAGCCTGACGTACAGACTCGGGTACTTTGTTCCAGGCGTAAGAAGCAGCAAGGTGAAAGGATCGAAGTCTGGGGTTGGCAGTGGAGGAAAAGGGCAAAGAGAGAAGCAAGTCAGAGGAAGAGCGGAGTTCACGAGGAGGGGTGTAGGGGGAGAGGAGCAGAAGAATAAAGGCATTTAAAGGTCAGAAGGAGAAGTTTGAATTGGATACGGAAACGGAAGGGGAGTGAAGGGACTTGAGGGCATGCTGGTAATTGGCAAACTGCGGTAGGGGCAGGACTGGATTGAGTTCTTTCCGACTCGGGGGATCCTGGTAGCAAAGTGGTCTCAGAAATGAAGCTAGCGAGCTCTTTAGAAGGTCTTTGTTTAACCACTCCCCCTCCTCCCAATTCTCAGAAGCGATTTCCTGGATTTTATTTCCTGTTCTTTCTTTTGTTTCTGTAACTTGAGAGGATGTTGATTGTGCCTAGACTGTGAAGGGTGATAGACATTACCAGGCTCATCCCATATTAGCCCCATTCTCCCTCTTTGCTGCACTACCACAGACCCTATAGGATACAGGCTTTACCCCCCTCCCTCCCCCCTCCCGTCCACCCACTAAACATCCTCTATGCTTATCCCAGATTTTCTCAAATTGATTGATGGACTTCTAAGCGCTTTTCTTTCTTCTCTTGAGCAGGGAATGCATTTTACAGTATTGGCAAGAGAAAGGTCAGCATTGTCCAGAGTGTGGCACAGATTCGGAGGGCGAATCATACCGGGTTAATCCACTGCTATCCAGACTTCTGGAGATCCTGAGAGAGCAGGAAGGGGCTGTGGAGACGCTGGAACACGCTTGCAAGGAGCATGGGAAGAGGCTGGAGCGGTATTGCATCTCGGACTCAGAGCTGATCTGTCTGGATTGCCGAGATTCCAGGAAGCATCTTTACCATGAGGTGCTGAACAACCAGGACGCAGTTCAGGAATTTAAGGTACAGCACAGACTTCACATACAGAACAGGCTCACCACAGGCAGCCACAATGCAAGCTGCATGCACCCATACATCTTAAAAGGAAGCTAAAGGTCATGGAATTCTCTGCAAGCATGGCACAGTTTCTGGACGCACGTCTCGGTTACAGGTTGCCTGATTTTTTGTACCTTGAAAACTGAAGTGGACTTGGTAGTCTACTGTTGTAAGTGAAATTAGTGGGGCACAGGAGTGGTATTACTCCCACTTCAGACTATTCTAGCGAGCAAGAGATGAATTGTTCTCGTCTGAGCAGGAACCTAAACTGACATTGCTGTGACTACACAGCTGCTGTGGGTTATTGGTGACTGTTTCTCTCCCTTTTTGGGGGAAGATGGAGGGAAAGAGCCAGAGCCAAGTGGTTAACCTGTTAAACTGGTATTAACACAGTTTAGCACAGGCTAACTTGTTTTAGTGTGTGGTACGTCAACTTACTGTGCTCGAAAATGAACCTGCACTAAACCAAATGAAACCAAGAGTGGTGCATTGCTAAGACTCAGTAGAATGCAAGGAGGCAGGATGTTAATTAGGAGGTAGGTTTATCAGAAAAATTGGTTTGGAGGAATGCAATCAGATTCTGAGGTGAGTTTGAGAAGGACAGTGGGGATTGCGATGACGGTTTATCAGGGAGTTATTGCTACAGCTGGTAATGGGATGCATACAAAAAGATGAGGGAGGGAGGGGTACGGGTACCTGATCTCAGCCCTGTGCTACAACATATTATTATTTTTAAATATTTTTGGAGCAGGTGGTTTTCCTCCTGTTCATTTTGGGGGTTCCTGCTCAATCATAACCAGGCCTGGATTTGGTGCTATGAACCTTCCATTGCAACTTCCCAGGGAAATTTCCCAATTTATATCCACTCATGGCTATGACAGTCCTGGGCCAGGGGCCATGGATCAGGGACCCACAACCATAACCCTGAATCCGGCCACTAGATCTCACCTATTATGCAGTGACCCAGGAAGCAGAAGCCTTGAGCCAGGAGTCAAAGCCAGGTCCCTTCACATGACCACAGTGCCCCCGGAACTGCCTAATGTTGGCATTTTCTCCATGGGGCTGTTAAAGGAGTACTAGCGATATTAGATTTGATATTTATTCATTCACTGCTTTGTATTTTAGACTTATTTATATTTTGTTTGTTCAAACTGTGCACGCACACACACGTGTATTTCATGCAGGGCTCGTGCTGTGTCTCGCTCAGAAATGTCTCTCCTTGGTTTGTCAGGATCAGTTGAAGGAGTCTCTAAAGGAGATGGAAGGCAAGAAGCAGAATCAGAGCTCCCTGAAGGAACAGTTTGAGGCCTTGCAGGAGAGCATCAAAGTACGTTGCTCTCACACCCAGAGCCCTCCTTTCATTCCCGTTTGCATTCTCTGTCCCTAGGCCATTCTCATGAGAACTGACCACTTCTCTGCCTCCCCATTAGAAAGAGTGCGAGGCGCTGGAGGATCATGTGAAACGCTCCTTTGGGAAGCTTCATGCTGCCCTGCAGGAGGAGGAAGACTCCCTGCTGCAGGAGCTACAGCAGGAACGGGAACAGCTCCAACACATCCTGCACGAGCGCATCGAGCTGGTCAGCCGCAACCTCGAGGTCCTGACGGAGGGCATGCAGGAGGTAGAGAGCCAGCTGGAGGAGGGAGACACCCACAGCTTCCTGCAGGTAAGAGGGCCACACACACATGCACACACACGCACGCACACACTTACTTTCCAGCACACATGCACACACACACACACACTCACACACTTACACACATGTGCATACACACACACACTTACTTTCCGGCACACATGAAAAACTTGCCGCAGGCAAATGGGTGTGCACATACCTTCCTGCTCCTAAAAATGTATGCTCTGAGAAGCCCTGCTCCGCCTTCCTGCTTTGTAAGCATGTCATATGTCTCCCTTGCTAAGGATTCGTTCGGGCGGAGTATAGAATCACAGCTTCTTCTCCACAACTGAAGTGTACAAAGAAATGTGAAGTGATCAGTGATTTTTAAATTTTCTCTTCACAGAATCTGAAAGAAATGTTGTCAAGGTAAGAATGGAGAGGGTGAAGCAGAGCAAGGTCAGTCTCTACAGAAATGCGTGCATGCCAGGCCCAGTGCATTCTGGTTGTTAGAGTCCTTTAATCCCAGCCCGCAGTGCAGGATGCCGAAGTCTTGATCCCCAGCTCTGCCTGTGACCTTGGCAGTCAGTCAGTTTATTCCCTTTTACTTCCATTCTAATTCCTGACTTCATTCTGTGTGTGACCTGGTAGTCCAGACTGGTACTACCACTAGGTGAACTAGGCAGCTGCCTAGAGTGCTGGTCCTCGGGGCCTGCAGTGATGGCAATATCCTTCAAACCACAATGCGGCATTTATTGACAATCTGGCACTGCGCTGCGGTTTCCTGCTCTTCACAATGTGCCGTTTCTGCCCCCTCCCCTCCAAAACTGGAAGCATCATATTACGAAGATTAGGAAACCATGATGCAGCACCAGCATCGCAGTTTGGGGGCTATTGCCATTGCTGCAGACAGGGTCAGCCCACCCATTGTGCAGGAATCTTGCCCGCATATGGCCCCGCACCTTGGAGGGCTCTGTGCCTGACCAGCTGCAGAGGGAGCCAGGGAGGCCTGAAGCCCCGGCTGACCTCTGAACTGCTGTGGGAGTAAACAGCAGCAATTGCTCTCCCGCAGCTGTGATAAAAAGGAACCCACAGGCATACTGAGTGCTGGAGGTTAAGCAGGGACACCTCTGATGTGCCCTGACCTCCTGGCAGATTCTTTTTTATCACAGCCACGGGAGAGAAAGCAAACACTGCTCTTTACTTCCACGGCTGTTCAGAGGTCAGTGGGGGCTATGGGCCTCCCCAGCTCCCTCTGAAGCTGATCAGGTGTAGGGCCCCTTTTGGTGTGTGGCGGGGGGGGGATGAGGACTGGGGTTAGAATGGGAGCTCAAATGAAAACTGGAATGGGGGGCTAAAATGGACTGGGAAGGGACAAGGGGTGAGAATAGGAATGGGGGGGGGCAGGATTGGAAATGGGCTGATGCGGGGGGGGGGGCAAATGGGACTGAAAGGGAGTGGATACTGGGAGAGGCTGGATCTAGAAGGGAGCTGATGCTGGGGGAGAGGGGAACAGATATTTTGTGTGAGAGAGAAGAAAAATCTATGATTGGCTGGGTATTGAGAGAGTAACCTGGGATTGAGGATGGAGGGGTGAAATTTGAGTGGATGAAAAAGGAATAAAGAAAGAGATGGAGGAAAGAGCAAAAGGGGAAAAATCACTATGTCAGATACAGAGAGAGAATGGAAAAAAAACTAGAAGAGAGAAGAAAGGACAAATGCACAGCAGACAATGGAGAGTTAGCAGAAGGAACCAGAAGAAAGTGACTGGAGCAATTGCAACTGAAAAATAAAATGCCCAAACAACAAAAGGTAGAAAAAACTATTTTATTTTGAATTTATTAACAGGAATATGTCAGCTTTGGGAAATGTGCATAGCTAACATTTTGTGTTTTGTTTAGTACAAGAGGAAATTAATTTAGTTTTATTTCTCCAGTGTTATTATACATTCCTCTCAGCATCACTGATGCACACAAGCTCTCACAGCACGACAAGCTGCAAACCAAGTGATAAAGATCAAGTGGACCAACAGCCGTTTCAACCTGTACCTTATGATCGGGAACCACTGGTGATGAAAGAAGAAGTTAAAGCAGCATTGAAAGCCTTATCAAAGAACAAAGCACCAGGCATTGATAGCATTCCCATAGAAATATTACAGCAATCTGATGCAGCTGTTACCGTACTTACAAGGCTCTGCCAAGAAATTTGGAAGACAACATCATGACCAACTGACTGAAGAAGATCTGTGTTTATACCAATACTAAAGAAAGGTGATCCAACTGACTGTGGAAATTATCGCACAATCGCTCTGATCCCACATGCCAGCAAGATTCTACTGAAGATTATTCAACAGAGACTACAACCATACCTGGAACAAGAACTACCTGAAGTGCAAGCAGGGTTCATGAAAGGGCGAGGAACGAGAGACATCATTGCAGATGTGAGATGGATCCCTGAAAAGACTAAAGAATAACAAAAGGATATCTATTTGTGCTTTATCAACTATAGCAAAGCTTTTGACTGTGTAAACCATGAGAAACTCTGGGCCACATTAAGAAGCATGGGTATACCAGAACACCTGATCGTTCTCTTGCACAATCTGTACATTGATCAAGAAGCAACAGTTCAAACGGAACAAGGAGAAACAGAATGGTTTAAAATAAGCAAAGGTGTAAGACAAGGCTGCATACTTTCCCCCTACCTGTTTAATTTATATGCAGAACAAATCATCAGAGTAGCAGGATTGTATGAAGACAACAGAGGTGTGAAGATTGGTGGAAGACTCATCAACAACCTTCGCTATGCTGATGATACCACATTACTGGCTGAAAGTGAAGATGATCTGAAACATTTGCTTCTCACAATCAAAGAACATAGTCTCAAAATGGGCCTCCACCTTAATGTAAAGAAGACAAAGATCATGACAATTGGCATAATCAATAGGTTCATCATTGAAGGAGAAGAAATTGAAATTGTGAACAACTTTAACCTACTTGGATCAACTATCAATAAAGAAGCAACAAGCAGTCAAGAAATCAGATGACACATTGCTCTTGGCAGAATGGCTATGAAAGACCTAGATAAGATTCTCAAGAGCAGAGATGTCTCTCTCCATACAAAGATTTGACTTGTTCAAGCCATGGTATTTTCAATAACATCATATGGATGTGAAAGCTGGACAGTGAAAAAGATAGACAGGAAGAGAATTGATGCCTTTGAATTATGGTGCTGGCGACGAACACTGTGTATACCATGGACTGCCCGAAGAACAAACCAGTCGGTACTAGAGGAGATCAAACCTAAGCTTTCTTTAGAAGCTCAGATGACAAGACTTCGACTTTCATACTTTGGACACATCATGCGAAGAGAGAGATCATTAGAGAAAGACATCATGCTTGGCAAGATAGAAGGTCAACACAAAAGAGGAAGGCCAGCAATGAGATGGATCGATACAATAACAGCAGCTACGGGTACCAGTCTGTCAACAATGAGCCGCCTAACTGAAGACCGAACACAATTTAGGATAGCTATCCAGAGGGTCGCCATGAGTCAACTCCGACTCGACGGCACTTAACAACAACAACATTATATATTCCAAGTTTGGCTTTTGGGGTTCCCAATTTAATTATTGTCTTCCTATTTATAAATTGTGATCCCTTGTTCTTTGTGTGGTGACGGTCTATGTTCTGCATGTGTAACCGAGCTGAGGTATTCCGTTTATGTAGTTCTCTTTCCCCAGTAGGAGATATATTGGTATTCTCTGAGATGTACTGGTTTAATATTTGCTGTGTTGCCTTTTGATAGGTAGGGTTTGGTGTTTTATGAGTCCTGGTAGTGCTGTTATGATACGGCGGGTTTGCTATGGGTTCTAAACGGTCAGGGTTTATAGTACTTCGTAATGTGCCTGGCAGTTGGTACTGGAGTATAGTAATGTAGAAATCTGGTAGTCTTTCTTTATCCTCACTGCCCATGCAAATGGTATTGAGACACTCATTAAGAGACCTGTCTACTAAAAGTTAACGCACATTAACATTTGTGAATGTACATTAAGTGCACCAACATCCATTTATTTCTATTGGCGCAGTGGCACTTAGCGTACATTAATATTTAGTAAACGTGCCCCTAAGTCATTGTCAGGACAAAAAGAGGTTTGTGAAGGGCTCCTTTGAAAGCCGCCTAACATTTTAGATGGGCAACATATACATTTTAAAATAAAGTAAATTAAATTTATGCAAATGAGGTTCAGAGTCTCCGCACATGGTCCCGCATCACCCTTCGGCTGTCCCTGGCTGCAGGCCCCAGATGGGGGCAGGTGAGGGGGCAGCAAGATGAAGGGTACCTTCAATCCTTGCGCCAGCCGTGCTGATAATCCCCGGTTTTGTCACAGACTCTCATCTCCCTGTGTCTCAGTTCCAGTCTTATTTCTGTCATTCACTCTCTGTTTGACCTCAGGGTAAGTCATATTTTCTACAGGGAGAACTGTTCTGGCAACTGCTAATGCAACCCAGGGGGTGATACTGGACAAATAGGGAGAGTATTTCTGATGGTGTAGTGGGTGATCATCTTGTGTGCAGGGGTCACCGGATGGCGAGCTTCAATATTAGGACATAGATGGAAATGGTTCATTCAGAAGTGAGGGTCCTAGACTTCAGGGAAACTAACTTTGCAAAGATGGGGGACACCTCAAGGAGTCGTTAGCTGGATGGGAACATCTGAGGGAAGAACAACAGTGGGCAAAACCGAAAAGCGATATTTTAAGGGCAACGAGCTTTTTTGTTAGAAAAGTAAATAAAAGGAAAAGGAGGCCACTATGGTTTTCAAACAAATTTAATTTAATTTAATTACAGCATTTATAGTCCGCCTTTACCATCTAAGAATGTACTGAAAAAAGCGGAGCGCAAAATCATGTTAAACATACAAGAACATTAAAACATATCAAACCATTTCTGAAAAATACTTTTTCCATAGCCAAGTCTTTAAAAACTTTTGAAACTGGGAATAATCCAGTAGGTCGCTAATCGGTATTGGTAAACTGTTCCATACTTTTGGAACTGCATCAGAAAAACATCTATTTTAATTCTCCCCTGATGAAAGGAGGCAACCGATGGCAAGACTAATGCACAATGAGTTGATGATTGTAAAGACCTTCCTGATGAACAAATCGTCAACTTATTTCACAAATAGACTGGACCAATCTTATGGATAGCTCTAAAACCAAACAGAGCGTTTTAAACAATACTCGCGCTTCTATAGGTAGCCAATGAAGGTTAAATAGTAACAGTGTGGCTCACTCCCTATGACCACTATGTGTGATCATTCTTGCTGCCATATTCTGAACACATTGGGGTCTATTCTGAGCCCTGCTATTTGTCTGGCCAGCGCCGGGGGAAACAGAGCTCCCCTGCATGTTCACCCGATCTGTGCAGGGAGCTGTGTTCGTGGGCGGGAGGGGGGGGGGCCAGGAGAGGAGCGAGGGTTGCGGTGACTGACCCCGGACATACAGGGCCGATTCTGAGGTCAGCCCTGTATATCCGGAGTCTGCAAAATGGACGGGGACTTATTCCACCTCGGAGGTGGAACAAATCCTCCTAGACATCAGGGGACAGCTGAGCCAGGACCAGCAAAGGAGGAAGAGGAGGTGCAGGGGGTTCCTCGCAACCCATCCCTGGCCATGGAAGGCCAGATCGGGGGTCGGGCTGCCGGCAAAGGGGACTTTGGTCAGCAGCCGGGGATCATGGCTCCTGAATGGAGCCGTTGTGCCATGGCGATGGGACACCATAGCACTGCGGCTCCATTACACCATGGCACTGCGGCTCCATTCAGGAGCCTGACTGTGCTATCCGGGGAGTCCATTGTGTGTGGTGGGCGTCCTGGCCTTGTTCCCGATTCTGATCCCGCAGGCACCTCTAACCCCCATGGGATCAGAATCGGGTGCAGCTGGTGCACATCCTGATTCTGCACACCCAGGCGAGGGGTTGGACGTCCGGATCGGAATGTGCCTCATTGCAAATTATATACTAATTATTTTGACATTCCAGTAAAAACCTAATTACAGTAGTCCAGGTGAATCAAGACTGTCAGTTGGACTACCGTTCTCAAATCTTCAGACGCAGAATAGATCTTAATCGTCTCACCAGCTTCAGCTTATACTAAGATTTCTTCTGTACAATCTGTACATATGACTCAAAGGTCAGGTTAGAATCAATAATGATTGCTAATTTGCGTACCTCATATGAATTGTCAACTTTTTGACCCAAAACTGAAATAAATCTAACATCTTCTGGGATATTATCCTTTCCTACCCACAAAATTTCTATCTTCCTCACATTCAATTTCAATTTATTATCTTCAACCAAATTCCCACAGAACGTAAATCAAGCTCCAGCTGCCTTACCATTTTCTGAAATGAGTTCTTCATGGGGATAAAAAAAATTGAACATCCTTGGCATATATAAAAGGGGAAACCCCATTTTCCTAATAAGTATAGCAAGGGGACTAAAATAAATGTTAAACAACAGTGGGGGCAGTGGAGTGCATACTGGTTTTACAATCACAAATCTTCAACATTTTTCCCTTAAATTCTACCTTACAACATCTGTTTGTTTAAAAAGATGTACAGCAATTTAATGCTAACCCTCACAACCTGTCCAATAACAACTTATACATTGTCGTCACTTTTCAGAGCTATTTGCTGTTCAGCTACACGATTCAAGATAAGCTCTACTATTTAACCCTTAATCATATTAACTAACTTACTATATGTATTAGCGACTGGGTCTCAGATTTAGACTACTCACTGGATCTACTTAATGGATAAAGTGAGAAATGTCTTCCATACATCAATGACCCATTGGAATGTCGCTAGTACTGTTCTTATATTTATATATTTTTAAATTTTTCGATGTTTCTTGTTTGTTATGTTATTTCTCTAATATCTTGTTGTTCACAATTGTGCTTCAATCTTGTAACATACAAGCTGCCTATTGCTGTTAACGGATTGCAAATGCTTAATGATATGTAAAGGCACCAAATGAGATGAAATGATAACTATAGGGCTACTTAGCTTTAGATAGTCCTCTAAATTCTTCAAATCAGACGTCTCAAACTTTCATGTTCTTAAAACACAGATAGAGGTTGTAGCCCATAGTCAAGTCATCAAACTGTGAAGTCTCCAATCTTGCCATTCATGCTGTTACACTCCATACAGCTAAGACAGCTTTAAACTTCCATGCTCCCGACGCATTAACTGGGCGTCGTAGCGTTTCACCAATAGCGTTTTGTCAGGGGATTGCGGCTCCCTTTGATGTGAATGCACCTCTCGCGCGGCGTTTTTGTGAGAGGTGCATTCACATCAAAGGGAGCCGCAATCCCCTGACAAAACGCTATTGGTGAAATGCTACAACGCCCAGTTAATGCGTCGGGAGCATGGAAGTTTAAAGCTGTCTTAGCTGTATGGAGTGTAACAGCATGAATGGCAAGATTGGAGACTTCACAGTTTGATGACTTGACTATGGGCTACAACCTCTATCTGTGTTTTAAGAACATGAAAGTTTGAGACGTCTGATTTAAAGAATTTAGAGGACTATCTAAAGCTAAGTAGCCCTATAGTTATCATTTCATCTCATTTGGTGCCTTTACATATCATTAAGCATTTGGAATCCGTTAACAGCAATAGGCAGCTTGTATGTTACAAGATTGAAGCACAATTGTGAACAACAAGATATTAGAGAAATAACATAACAAACAAGAAACATCGAAAAATTTAAAAAAATATAAATATAAGAACAGTACTAGCGACATTCCAATGGGTCATTGATGTATGGAAGACATTTCTCACTATATCCATTAAGTAGATCCAGTGAGTAGTCTAAATCTGAGACCCAGTCGCTAATACATATAGTAAGTTACTTAATATGATTAAGGGTTAAATAGTAGAGCTTATCTTGAATCAATAACAACTTAGGACAAATTGTATCGAAAGTGGATCTAATAAAACTAAAACAACACTACCTCCTGTATCCTTCCATCTTTGCATCTTATCGATCAAGAAGTCACTGAAAAGGTAAGAAAAAGAAGTTAACCTTCTAAACTATAAGAGATCACAGAAAGAGGAAGACAAATAGCAGTATCTGGAGAAGCTGAGGGAAGTTGGTAAAACAGTCAGGAAAGCAAAGATGCAAATGGAAGAAAAACAACCAATACAGTAAAACATGGGGACAAGATCTTTTTTAGGTATGTCAGTGACAGAAGGAAGTGGAAGGGTGGCAATGTGAGACTCAAAGGTGAAGGGGAGGAATATATAGAGGCTGATGATGAGAAAGAGGGGAAGGGACGGGGACAAGACCTCAAAAAACAAACACAGATAGAAAAGGGAATCAAGCAGAACTTGAACGATTTCCAGAAGACTGTGTTGTGAGGAGCTAGCAAAACTAAAAGTGGCCAAAGTGATGGAGCCAGACGGGATTCATCCGATGGTGTTGAATGAACTTAGGGAAGTACTGCTGGCTCCGCTGACTGATCTTTCAATGCTTCTTTAGAGTCAGGAGTGATCCCGGAGGACTGTAGATGGGTGAATATGGTTCCCATCCACAGAAGTAGAAGTAAGGAAGAGATTGGTAACTACAGTCTGGTTAGTCCGACATCTGTGGCGTGTAAACTTAATGGAAGTCCTGCTAAAGCACAGAATGGTGCAGTTTCTGGAATCCAAGAGATTACAGGATCCGGGACAGCAGGGCGTCACTAGAGGCAGGTCTTGTCGGATGAATCTGATTGATTTGTATGGTGACCAGAGAATTGGATCAGGGGTGAGTGCTAGATGTGATGTACTTAGATTTTACTAAGACCTTTTACACTGTTCCACACTGGTAACCTATAAATAAATGGAGTGCCTTTGGGATGGACTCTATAAAGTGACTGGGTGAGAAACTGGTTGAGTGGACGTGCCAGAGGGTAGTAGTAAATGAAGCTCACTCTGAAGACGTTACCAGGGGCGTTCCTCAGGGATTCATCCTAGGCCCCTTTGTAAGTGATGTTGCAGAAGATCTATTGGGCAAGGTTTGCTTCTTTACAGGTGATACCAAACACTACAACAAGGTAGACCCGCAGGAAAGAGTAGATAACATGAGAAGGGATCCGGTGAAGCCTGAAAACTGGTTGGGAATTTGGCAGCTAGTTTTAATGCTAAGAAATGCAAAGTCATACACTTGGGCTGCAAAAATCCAAGGGAGTGGTGCAGTATAGGGGGCGAATTATTGAGGTGCTCAAAAGAAGACTGGGCCCCGGGGCCTATTTCAAATGTTCTTAAGGTGGCCAAACAGGTAGATAAGGTGATGGCAAAAGGCAGAAGAATGCTTGGGTGCACAGGGATTTGAATGGCCAGCAGAAAAAAAGGAGGCATTAATTTATTTGTACAAGGTTCTAGTGAGACCTCATTTGGAGAATTGGGCATGGTTCTGGAGCACCCACCTTCTAAAGATATAAACAGGATGAAATTGGTGCAGAGGACGGCTACTAAAATAGTCGGTGATCTTTGTTATAAGGCAAATGGGGGATATGCTTAAAGATCTCAATATATACTTTGGAGGAAAGATGGGAGTAATAGGAGAGAGACATTTAATTATGTTCATGGAATAAATACAAAGAGAGGGTCGTCTTCCAGTTGAAAGGAAGCTCTATTATCTGCAATCATTTTCTATGTTTCTGTGTTAATCCCTGGCTCTGTCACTGACTCTCTGTGTACCTTATACAGAGCCAAGCCCAAGATAGACATTGTGGAGAAGATGCCGCTGGTTCTGAGTGGGGAGAAGTACACGGGCCCTATCCAGTTCTGGATCTGGAAAAAGATGTTTCATATCCTTGACATAGGTAAGTCCAATCCCGGAACCAATTTAAGACTCACTGTGGAACAGGCTGACCCAGGTTGAATCAGCCTTTGGGTGGGAACAAGTGAGACATCTCCACCACGCCTAATTTGGCTCACTGTAAATCCTGGTACCAGCTCAGATTGCTATGGAACAGGAGTCTTAGATTGTTCCCTATAGTCTATCACTTATAGTATTCTTTCTGCTTTCTCTGGAAGACAAAGCATCTCTCCACTCAATAAATGTGTTTTTGGGATAGGGTATACACACAGGGCATGCAACCAAAAACCTGCGATTGTCTATACGCTGCTGCCCCTCCCCCATATAGTTCCAGACGTATTCACCAGCCATGTCGTGGTGACATCACACACTCCCTGCAGCTGATTGGTGCGTATGAGTCTATGCTGTCATAGATCAGGTGTGGGAAATGTGTGAGGACGTAGCTGGTCTTTGAAATTAATCTGTCCAAACTAATGTGGGTGTCCAGGGATGTCGGGTGCCAGGGGACCTGAACGGAGAACTTAAAGTTCATTTCTATGTTTTCCATTTTCATTCATCTGTTAGCTCCCAAGAATCTGAAGCTGGACCCGAATACAGCCAGCCCTTTCCTGGTGATCTCGGATGGCGTGAAGGTGCGTTGCGGAGACAAGAAGAAGCCGGTACCTGATGTGCCAGAACGCTTTGAGCCTGCAGCCTGTGTACTAGGGTCAGGGGGCTTTGACCAGGGGAAGCATTACTGGGAGGTGGTTGTGGGACACAAGGTGGAGTGGGGGCTTGGCGTAGCACGGGAGTCTGCCACACGGAAGGGGGAGATTCGGCTGAGCCCCAGCAATGGCTTCTGGGCTCTGGTACGGGACGGTGGAGAGTACGGTGCCTTCACGCTACCGCCCACACCGCTGACATTGCAGAGAAAGCCACAGAGGATCGGGGTGCTGCTGGACTATGAGGCAGGACAGGTCACCTTTTATGACTCAGACCGGAGGGCCCACCTCTACACCTTTCATGCTGCCAACTTTGGGGAGAAGGTATATCCCTTCTTTTTCACCGGTGTGAAGGAGGGAAAGGGGGATCCGCTGCGCATCATTCATCTCCAGTTCTAAAGGAGGCCCCACAGGCCAGCGCCGCTGCCAAGGAAACTTTACCATAGTTTGCAAAACCTGGTTTGATTGTACCAATCCACTATCTTAATATAATAAAAATAATTCTCTTCTTCCCTTCTCTGATTTTCTGCAGCTATGACTTGTAATATACTAGGAATGGTTTGGCACTGTCAGATCTATAAAATGGAATGCCACTGTGCTGGTACTACACATTCCCTCCCCCTCTCCCCTCCCCCCAATACTGTGGGGGCAACTGGAGGTGGAGACAGGTCCCATGAGCTGTCGACGGCTTTCTTGGGCCTGTCTATGTGAATGCACCAGGCATGAGCTCACAGGCAGAATGACGGCCTGTACAAAATAGTGGAGCAGGAACTCGCGCACTCCTGTGGCCACTGCTGTGACGTGCGCCCCCCTATCATCAGCTGATGAAAAACGAGTATGGGAACAGCTACAGTCGCTACACACTCTGCCACTAAAAAGGCGTTTCCATAGCCCCCAGACCCAGGCACCGGCTTGTTCATGCTGGTTTTCAGTCTGATTCTGCATCAGTCAACAATGACAACTGCAAAATGTGTGCCCGCTTCACTGATCCGCAGACCGTAACAAGATGAGCCGCCTAATTCCACGTCTACTGCTACTGTCATCTCTCTGTAAAACTCAGCAGTCACCTTAGAAAGAGACGGGTAGGGCATAGCATGAATTTATGGAATAGCTCTAACCAATATCAGAGCTCTCCCAGTAATCTACGCTCCCTCCCACACCCTCTGATCAATCGCAGAGCTCTCCCAGCTGCTTGTGCTCCCTCCCTAGCCTATAATCAATAGAAGAGAGCTCCCAATTACTCCCAGTTACTCATGTTCCCTTCTCCAGCCTTTGGCCAATTGCAGAGCTCCCCCCTCTCCACCTGCACTGATGTTTTATTTGTGGATCCCTAGTACCGCAATCTGGCTACATGTTGAGTCCTTTGGCCCCATCTAGTGGCCAATATTTAGTTATTTGCTCAGGTAAGTCCTTCCCATTTATGTAACTTTCCCACTTTGTTTTGGGGGGACAAGTTACCTTGTGAAAATCAGCCAGGTTCAAGGATGCCAAACATGGTGATAAGCCACATTAAAAATTATTCTGGCACCAGACTAAAATCATAGCCAAACACTACTAACTCTGAAGTGCAACAGGCTTTTGCATTTTATTCCTTGTATCCAGTGTGTAGAAGCTTATATTTATTTTTATTTGTATTTTTATACTATCTAATATAAAAATTGGTAGGGACCATAACATGGGGATGCAATCTTTGACTTTTCTTCAGAATGCCACAGATGTCATCATGGGTCCCCCTATGTTATCTGCTAAAACGTCAACTTTATTATAGATCCTTAAACTTTATCTTAAGGATGTGAAGATCAATTCATCTTCTCATTCAGTCAAAATTCATGTTTTGAGAGGTATCTGCCTTCAAATCTCTCAGCTTCAGGGAATCATTCAACCACAATGAACACTATTTCAGATTCCGCAGTTGAATTTGTGTCTGACCAATAATGACATCTATGGGATGGTGAAGAAAAGTCTATCAATAAGATACAGACTACATCAGAGTTAGTTTGGTTAAAGATGGTACCAGGGGTGCACAATGGAGTGAAAGCCATGCTTAAAGGGGAGGGGGAAATGGTCCATGTTACCCCAGAAGCCAGGAGAAAGGCACATGGGGTCCCTTTACACAAAAGCAGAACTGAAGATGAGGTTGGGAACTACAGGCTGGTTAGTCTGACCTCTGTAGTCAGGAAACTCTGCTAAATCAGGATAGTGAGGTTTCTGGAGTCCAGTGGATGGCAGGATCTGAGGCAGCATGGGTTTACTAGAGGCAGGTCTTGTCAGACAAATCTCATTCATTTATTTGCTGGTTGGACTGAGGGAGAGCTCTAGATATGGTGTATTTGGACGTCAATAAAGCCTTTGACACCATTCCACATAGGCAACATAAATAAATTGAGTGCCCTAGAGTTGGACCATAAAGTGACTGACTGGATTAGAAACTGGTTGAGTGGGAGGTGACAAAGGGTTCAGGTAAATGGAGCTCACTTTGAGGAGAAGGATGTTACTAGTGGTGTGCCCCAAGGATCTGTCCTTGGTCCAATTCTTTTTAACATCTTTTTGTTAGTGATATTGCAGAAGGACTATTGGGTAAGGTTTGCCTCTTTGCAGTTGATACCAAAATCTGTAATAAAGGTGTAGATAACATGAGAAGGGATCTAGCTAAGCTTGAAGAATGGTGGAGAATTTGGCAGCTGAGATTTAATGCTAAAAAATACAGGGTCATGCACTTGGGCTGCAAAAATCCAAGTGAGCAGTACAGTATAGGGGTGAAGTACTCCTGCCCATGAAAGAGGAGCACCATAAGGCATATGGGAACAGACTTAAAGATCTCAATATGTACACTCTGCAAGAAAGACAGGAGAGGGGAGATATGATAGAGACATTTAAATACCTCATGGCATAAATGCACAAAAGAAGAGCATCTTTCAACTGAAAGACGGACTGGAAAGGGGGGCTGTTACTTCTGGAGAGAAATCTGAAATTGTGAGTATATACTTCTGGGAATTTTTCTGAAAGGAATTGTTTTTCTTTTAAAGCTAATTAATCTGTGAACCCACTATTTTTTTTTGTTAAATCAGTCAGGGCCTAGTAGCAACAGTTTAAGATTCAATTTAAAAACACAGAAGAGAACTTTCTGGTTACCTTTCATACCCAGTAGACAGCTGTAGTTTAAATTTCATAGTCACTCAGGGCCTAGCATCAGCAAAGTACTTTTAGTTTCAAATTAAAACACAGAAGAGAGCTTTCTGGTTAAATTTAGAATCCAGCAGAGAGCTTGTAGTTTAAATTTCATAATAGGTTAGAGCCTAGTAGCAGCAAAGAGCTATAATTTAAATCAAATCAGAATATAGTTTTCCTCAGCAGCACAGGACAAGGTACTGTGTAGCAGCCCTTTTTTAATAAGTGTTATATCCCTCCCTCCCTCCCCACACCCACCCTCCCCTGGGAAAATCACAGCTTTATAGGTACTTGCACAACTTAAAAGACAGGAGGTGCTCTCAGGTGAAGCTCATTACCCAAATCAGTCATACACCAAGGACCTGAGATTAATTAAGCTTCAGGTGAACAAGGTATATTAAACTTCTTAGGTACAGTTTTAGTGGTATAAATATCCATTGCACCCTTTAGTACATATAGAACTTAAAGATCTAAACACAAACTTAAAACTAAGATGCAGACAGCAGTCCAGCAGCGGGATGTGGGCTTTCCAGTCTTTTGCATTGAGTGTCACATGTATGATTTTCTCCCAGCTGGTGAGAGGTCTTACGTGTGCACTAGGTGCAAGGAGCTCTCTGCTCTCAGGGAACAAGTCCGTTCTCTAGAGGCTAGAGTAGCAGACTTGGAAAACATAAGACAGACAGAGAGGTACATAGACGAGACCTACAGGGATATAGTCCTGAAGTCCCACCTCCAGTCTGGCAGCATCCCTGTTGCCATGGAGGAGAGAGGTCACGTGACAGGAGAGCATCACCCTGGTGTGGCAGGAAGTGATCCTGTAACTAGGACCTGTCCTCCAGGTGATGTAAACCCCTCTCGCACCGAGGAGGTTTCTCCAGGGCCAAGTGCCCATGCGGGAAGGGTTAGGACAGCAGTTATAGTTGGTGATTCGATCATTAGGCATGTAGATAGCTGGGTGGCTGGTGGACGTGAGGATTGCCTGGTAACATGCCTGCCTGGTGCGAAGGTAGCGGACCTCACACGCCACCTAGATAAGGTCTTAGATAGTGCTGGGGAGGAGTCTGCTGTCTTGGTACATGTTGGTACCAATGACATAGGAAAATGTGGTAGGGAGGTTCTGGAAGCTAAATTTAGGCTTTTAGGTAGGAAGTTGAAATCCAGAACTTCCAGGGTAGCGTTCTCCGAAATGCTTCCCGTTCCACGCGCAGGACCCAATAGGCAGGCAGAGCTCCGGAGTCTCAATGCGTGGATGAGACAATGGTGCAGAGATGAGGGGTTCGGATTTGTTAGGAACTGGGGAACATTCTGGGGAAAGGAGGGGCTCTTCCGAAGGGATGGGCTTCACCTTAACCGGGATGGAACCAGGCTGCTGGCATTAACCTTTAAAAAGGAGATAGAGCAGCTTTTAAACTAGATAATAGGGGAAAGCCGACAGTCGCCCAAGAGCGCATGGTTCGGAAGAATGTATCCTTGAAGGATACTACAAAAAGCAGAGAGGTTCCAAAAAAGAGTAAAGTAGCCCAAATGCCCTCGAGTATGGAGCAGACAGAACTTAAAGATCCCAAATTACCCATGTCTACCAATAGCCAAATTACTATGAATAAAATACAGTCTCTAAAATGCTTGTATGCAAATGCTAGAAGTCTACAAAACAAGATGGGAGAGTTAGAATATATAGCACTAAACGAGAGGTTAGATATGATTGGAATATCAGAGACATGGTGGAAGGAGGACAACCAGTGGGACACTGTGATACCTGGGTACAAACTATATCGAAATGATAGAGCTGATCGAATTGGTGGAGGGGTTGCGCTCTATGTTAGAGAGGGCATTGAGTCAGAAAGGATTAAAGTTTTGCAAGAAACAAAATTTGCTGTAGAATCTCTATGGATTGAAATTCCATGTAAAAAGGGGAAGGCGATGGCAGTGGGGGTGTACTATCGTCCGCCTGGCCAGAATGAACAAATGGATGATGAAATGCTCAAAGAAATCAGGGAAGCTAGCAGGAGTTACAGTGCAGTAATAATAATGGGTGATTTCAATTACCCCGGCATCGACTGGGTCAGTGTCACAACAGGACATGCTAGGGAGATAAAGTTCCTAGATGAAATAAATGACTGCTTCTTGGAGCAGCTGGTTCATGAACCGACCAGAGGGGAAGCAATATTAGACCTAGTCCTTAGTGGAACACCAGATGTAGTGCAAGAGATAAGGGTGTTGGGGCCACTTGGCAATAGTGATCATAGCATGATCGCCTTTGATTTAATTAGTGGAGGAGGGATAGTAAGGAAATCCACAGTACTACCCCTTAACTTTCGAAAGGGAGACTATGATAGAATGAGGAAAACAGTTAAGAAAAAACTAAAAGGAGCAGTTGCAAAGGTTAAAGACGTACATCAAGCTTGGGTGTTGTTGAAAAATACTATCTTGGAAGCCCAGACCAGCTGTATTCCACGCTTTAAGAAAAGTGGAAGGAAGTCAAAAAAATTGCCAGCATGGTTTAAAGCTGAGGTCAGAGAGGTTGTTGTTGCCAAAAAAGCATCTTTCAAGAAATGGAAAAAAGAGCCAAATGATGAAACCTGGAAACAGCACAAGCACTGGCAAGTCAAATGCAAGGCATTGATAAGGCAGGCAAAGAGAGAATTTGAGAAGAAGCTTGCTGCGGAAGCAAAAACGCGAAATAAAGACCTTTTCAAGTACATTCGTAGCAAAAAACCTGTGAGAGAGTCAGTTGGTCCATTAGATGATAAAGGGGTTAAAGGAGCACTAAGAGGCGACAAGGCGATAGCGGAGAGACTGAATGAATTCTTTGCTTCGGTCTTTACTGAGGAAGATGTAGGGATGTTACCCACGACTGAAGTGGTATTTAAAGGTGTGGAAGAATTGAAGGAAATATCGATACATCGGGAAGATGTCCTACAACTATTAGATAAACTGAAGAGTAGCAAATCACCTGGGCCGGATGGTATACATCCAAGGGTGTTGAAAGAACTGAAATTTGAGATTGCAGACCTGCTATCAGTAATCTGTGAACTATCATTAAAATCATCTCTAATACCTGAGGATTGGAGGATCGCCAATGTAACACCAATTTTTAAAAAGGGTTCGAGGGGTGATCCGGGAAACTACAGACCAGTGAGCCTGACATCAGTACCGGGAAAAATGGTAGAAACCATCATAAAGAATAAAATTACTCAGCATATAGATAGTCATGACCTAATGGGAGACAGCCAACATGGCTTTAGACAAGGAAGATCTTGTCTTACTAATCTGTTATGTTTTTTTGAAGGAGTGAATAAACAGGTGGACAAAGGTGAGTCGGTTGATATTGTGTATCTGGACTTTCAGAAAGCCTTTGACAAGGTCCCTCATGAGAGACTTTTGGCAAAACTAAAGAGTCATGGGATAGGAGGCAGTGTACTACTGTGGATCAGGAACTGGTTAAAAGATAGAAAGCAGAGGGTAGGGCTAAATGGCCAATTTTCCCAATGGAGAAAGGTGAATAGTGGTGTACCCCAGGGATCTGTGCTGGGTCCGCTGCTTTTTGACATATTCATAAATGACCTGGAAAGTGGAATAACGAGTGAGGTTATCAAATTTGCTGATGACACAAAACTATTTAAAGTTGTTAAAACCCAGGAGGATTGTGGAAAATTGCAAGAGGATCTTGATAAATTGGAAGACTGGGCATCAAAATGGCAGATGAAATTTAATGTGGAGAAGTGCAAGGTTATGCACCTAGGGAAGAACAACCCAAACTATGGTTACACGATGCAAGGTTCCACATTAGGAACCACCACCCAAGAAAAAGATTTAGGCGTCCTTGTGGATACCATGTTAAAACCCTCGGCCCAGTGTGCAGCGGCGGCCAAGAGAGCAAATAGAATGCTAGGTATGATAAGGAAAGGAATGGAAAATAAAACAAAAGATATTATAATGCCTCTATATCGTTCCATGGTGAGACCGCACCTTGAATATTGTGTGCAATTCTGGTCGCCATATCTTAAAAAGGATATAGCAATTTTAGAAAAGGTTCAGAGAAGAGCCACCAAAATGGTAAAGGGGATGGAAGGCTACTCCTATGAAGAAAGGCTAAAAAGGTTGGGGCTCTTTAACCTGGAAAAGAGACGGCTGAGGGGAGATATGATAGAAGTCTATAAATTAATGAACGGAGTGGAACGGGTAAACGTAGATCGATTGTTTACCTTATCAGAATATAGAAAGACTAGGGGACATGCAATGAAGCTACAGGGTAAACTATTTAAGACTAATAAAAGAAAATATTTTTTCACTCAACGTGTAATCAAACTCTGGAATTTGTTACCGGAGGATGTAGTAAAGGCTGTTAGTGTAGCTGGGTTTAAAAAAGGTTTGGACAAGTTCCTGGAGGAAAGGTCCATAAACCATTATTAAGAAGGGACCCAGGATATCAATGCTTGAACCAATACAAGCATTGTGGAACCTGTGTCCCTTGGGGAAACTGCTAGGTACGTATGACCTAGATTGGCCACTGTTGGAAACAGAATACTGGGCTTGATGGACCTTGGTCTGACCCAGTATGGCATATCTTATGTTCTTATGTTCTAAGCAAGCTCTGCAACAAGGGGGCATAGGATGAAGGTGAAAGGAGCTAGACTCAGGAGTATTTTGTGGAAATATTTCTTTACGGAAAGAGTGGTAGATGCGTGGAATAGTCTTCCAGTGGAGGTAGTAGAGACAAAGGCTGTATTTGAATTCAAAAAAGCATGGGACAAACACAGAGGATCTCTAAAGGAAAAAGGTGCTGTAGAGCTTAGTGGTTGTTATAGAAGAGCAGACTGGAAAGGTTGTATGGTCTTTATCTGCCATCATGTTTCTATGATCTGAACTTCATGGTGCTTTGTTCCTTTTTATCAGCACAGTTCACAGGACTGTGGCAAACCTTTTCCCTCCCCCTCAGGCTTTGAGCCAATTGATGCTGGCTAGCCAAGTTTAGCATGCCACTGGCCGAAAGGACTTTTGTATCCCATATTGGAAAACTTTGAAAAGGAGGGGCTAGCACCTCTCTTCGGACATTGCGAAGATCTCACCTGGTGCATTGCATCCAGTTCTGGAAGCTATACCTCTGAAAGGCCATAAGTTGGAGGTAGTCTAGAAAAGGGCTAGCAAATGTTTCAGGGTTTGCAGCAGACGTTCTAGACGAGGCTGTGTATTATGCTAGAGGAGAGGAAGGATAGAGAGGATAGGATAGGCATTAAAATACCTCTAAAGAACTCAGAAATGTACATGTGCAGGAATCACCCAGTAGTGTCTTTCTTACATCAGTGTTTTATTTTATTCAACCCCGGAGATCATTGGAAAGAACTTATACATAATAAGGGGTCAAGAATGTCCATCTGTCTCTCTGGGGACATAGTAACATAGTAAATGACAGCAGATAAAGACCAGTATGGTCCATCTAGTCTGCCCAGCAATATGACAGGAGTAGGTGCACCCCTTCCCATGTCTTTTAGGGAGTAGGTGCACCCCTACCCATGTCTTTGTTTAGGGGTGCACCCACCAGGACAAAATAGCTCTCCAAAAACTAAACAGAATGGGACCAAATTTGCCACGAGGAAAAGACAGAGCTTGACAATGGGCCAGGAATGGAGGTTCCAAGAGAAATTACCCCCCCCCCCCAAATGATGCAGTCCAGCTTCTGCAGCATAAAGACTTTAATACAATGAAACATTGCAGTTAGGGAATTGCTCCTCTCAAACTGCTCCCTCCTCTTCTCTAGACACATACAGATATTCACAAAATACAGACACTTATATACGTAGACACGGACACAAACACACACACAAACTCATATGTACAGACAGAGAAACACAACAAGGGGATTGGAACTAATTCCATTACGCATGTTCTGCCCACCACACCTCACCCTCCCTGCTGCTAGGCTGGTTTGTAGTGATTAAGATGTGCATTTCATTGTCTTTATTGTAGATTATACTGTGAAACCTAGTGACTGAACCCTATAGCTTTCTTAATGGTTGAAATATATGGTGACATTTATTGATGGAACCTTGTAGTTTGCTGCTGGTTGCTATGTGCACGGCCTTATTGTGATAGAGCAATAGTTGGTGTCACGGGACTGTAGCATTCTGTGGCTGAACTATAAAATCCTTCCTTTTAATATTTATAGTTAGATATATTACCACACTCGGGGGCATGTTTATTAAAAGTTAACGTGTGTTATGTGCTTCCTATTCATTTCTATGGGCCATTGCAGCACTTAACGTGCGTAAACTTTACTTAACGCATGTTAACTTTTAGTAAACATACTCCTTGATTTGCTTTTATTTTTCTTTCCAAACCAACAGAATATTTGGGTACCAATCCATTTAAATTGTCCAAACCCCTCTCCCCTCTAGGTCAGAGAGACACACATAGACAGCATAGACATAGATACACACAGATGCATTTGCAGAGAACTTGGAAAGAATACCATGAGCCAGGCTCTCCATGCTTTTCCCACTAGTTCTTTTTTCAGCAGAAAATGAAATTAAAGGAAAAAGAGTTTCACGGACTTCTCTGTGAAGTTCCCAAAGAAAGTCACCAGCTCACCTACTGCTGCCTACTCACAGAAAAGAGCATTGATTGAACCATGGGTGAAATAGACTAGCACTTCCCACGACAACCTGGGACCAGATTTCAAACTGGCAAAGAAAAGAAAAAGAAATTGAATTTCTTCTAACCGAGCTGTAATCACATTTTGTGATTTCAGGTAATGAGGGACAAAGCGAAGGGGAGAAAACTAGCAATCAAAAAAGCATTTTCACAGAAAACAAAATTGAGCAGTCCCTCTCTCCCCCTTTGGAAAGAAGGTCACAAACATTATGAAATGAATTAGGAAATGAATTTGACAATTCTAGATAATACTGGTTCATTTAATTGGGCTCCTGAATGGTCTCCAAGCAAAAGCCATGGCTAGAAATGAAAACACAGCTCGGGCCTTCTTTCTTCTCTCTGTCAGGTTTCTGCACTTTCCTCATCATAGGCTGGGATACTGCAGAGTCCAACTGGATGCAGACTACCCAGCTGTGTTCTATTTTCTCTGTAAGGGGCCAGGAGAAAGCCTGACTAGAATAACTACCGGTATAGATTCTGAGGTTCATGACTCCTGGAGAAGCTAGAGAAAAGAGCATTAAAGCCCATTCCTGGGTGGAAAGATTTTGGCATCAGTGGTGCTTGACATGGTCTACTATTCTGGAAATGAAAGACAAAGAAGAAATGGTGGTGCATTTATATTCAAAAAGAAACTTGCAGAACTGTAATGAAATACAATGCAATCAGTGAACACTTAATTTCTATTTGTCTATGAAGAAAGCCCAAAAAACACAACTATAATTCAGGTATATGCCCCGACAACAGCTGCAGAAGAGGAAGACGTTGATGAGTTCTATGAACAAGTACAAGTTGAAATTGACAGAACATGCAAACAGGATATCCTCATAGTAATGGGTGACTGGAACTCAAAAGTTGGTAACAAAGAAGAAGGCAAAGTGGTTGGAAAATATGAACTTGGCAAGAGAAATGAAGCTGGAAAAAGACTGACAGAATTATGCAAGACCAACAATCTTTTCATCTCAAACATCTTCTTCCAGCAAAACAAGCAGCGACTGTACCCATGGACTTCACCCAATGGATTGTACAAAAAGCAAATTGACTACATCTGTGAAAGTCAACAATAACATAACATCTCTATAACGTCAACAACATCAACAAGTCAACAATAACATAACATCTCTATAACATCAACAAAGACAAAACCTGGAGCTGACTGTGGTACAGATCACCAACTACTAGTATGCAAACTCAAGCTAAAGTTGAAAAAGAGCAAACCACTCATGAATGCAGCAAAATATGACCTTGAGAATATACCACTGGAATTTAAAGACTGCCTGCAAAATTGATTTGCTGCTTTAGATACAAATGACAGAGCTCCAGAAGAGTTATGGAATGACATCAAGAAGATTGTGTTGGAAGGAAGTGAGAAGTCTCTACAAAAGGTGAAAAAGCAAAAACGGCCAAAATGGATGACTGAAGAAACTCTCAAAATAGCCCAGCAACACAGAGAAACTAAAGCCAGAGGAGAAAGAGAGGCAATCGCAGAACTCAACAGAGATTTCCAACGTGCAGCAAGGCAAGACAACAATGACACATGCAAGGAAATAGAATCAGAAACTATTAGAGGAAGAACAAGATCAGCTTTCCTAAAGCTCTGAGAGTTAAAGAAATAATTCTAGTCTCAAACTGGAATGCTACATGATGCTCAAGGATCCATGTTGAATGATGCTGAGAAGATCAAGAAAAGGTGGAAAGAATATACAGAGTTATTATAGCATAAAGTTCAACTGGACTAACAGTTGTTTCAATCTGTACCTTATGATCAGGAACCATTGGTGATGAAAGAAGAAGTTGAAGCAGCATTGAAAGCCTTATCAAAGAACAAAGCACCAGGCATTGATAGCATTCCCATAGAAGTATTACAGCAATCTGATGCAGCTGTTACCGTACTCACAAGGCTCTGCCAAGAAATATGGAAGACAACATCATGGCCAACTGACTGGAAAAGATCTGTGTTTATACCAATACTAAAGAAAGGTGATCCAACTGACTGTGGAAATTATTGCACAATCACTCTGATCCCACATGACAATGAGATTCTACTGAAAATAATTCTCAGAGACTACAACCATACCTGGAATGAGAGCTACCTGAAGTGCAAGCAGGGTTCATGAAAGGGCAAGGAACAAGAGACATCATCATATATATTAGATGGATCCTTGAAAAGACTAAAGAATACCAAAAGGATGTTTATTTGTGTTTTATCGACTACAGCAAGGCTTTTGACTGTGACCATGAGAAACTCTGGGCCACATTAAGAAGCATGGGTATACCAGAACACCTGATCGTTCTCTTGCACATCCTTTACATTGATCAAGAAGCAACAGTTTGAATGGAACAAAGAGAAACAGAATGGTTTAAAATCAGCAAAGGTGTACAACAAGACTGCATACCTTCCCCCTACCTGTTTAATTTATATGCAGAACAACTCATTAGAGAAACAGGACTGTATGAAGACAACCGAAGTGTGAAGATTGGTGAAAGACTCTTCAGCAACCTTCGCTATGATGATGATACCACATTACTGGCTGAAAGTGAAGACAATCTGAAACATTTGCTTCTCAAGATCAAGGAACATAGTCTTACAATGGGCCTGCACCTTAACATGAAGAAGACAAAGATCTTGACAACTGGCAAAATCAGTTACTTCATCTTGATGGAGAAGAATTGAAATAGTTGACAACTTTAACCTATTTGGATCAACTATCAATAAAGAACTGACAAGCAGTCAAGAAATCAGACGACACATTGCTCTTGGCAGAATGGCTATGAAGGACCTAGACAAGATTCTCAAGGGCAGAGATGTTTCTCTCCACACAAAAATTCAACTTGTCCAAGCCATGGTATTTTCAATAACATCATATGGATGCAAAAGTTGGACAGTGAAAAAGATAGACAGAAAGAAAATCGATGCCTTTCAATTATGGTGTTGGCGATGAATACTGTGTATACCATGGACTGCCCGAAGAACAAATCAGTCAGTACTAGAGGAGATCAAACCTAAGCTTTCTTTAGAAGCTCAGATGACAAGACTTTGACTTTCATACTTTGGACACATCATGTGACGAGAGAGATTGTTAGATAAAGACATCATGGTTGGCAAGGTAGAAAGTCAACACAAGAGACGAAGGCCAGTAATGAGATGGATCAATACAATAACAGCAGCTATGGGTGCCAGTCTGTCAACAATGAGCCACCTGACTGAAGACCGAACACAGTTTAGGATAATTATCCAGAGGGTCTCCATGAGTTGACACCAACTCGACGGTACTTAACACCAACAACAATGGCATAATGGCATTATAAGTGGAACCTGTTTACAGATGGACAAATGGAGGCACAGGGAGGTGAAAGAGTTAGTGGCAGAGTCAGTGATTAGAACTGAGACATAGGGAGATACAGCGGTTTGCAGAGACAACATTAAAATGCCCAAGAGTCCAGTGAATTAGACTGATGGGGGTGAGAGCAATGGATGTTACCAGAGTCCATTATACATAGGAAAGAGTGAGATGCATCGATTTTTCTATTAGCCACAAGAAATGGAAGAGTGTGGTTGTGGTGCAGTTAATTCCCTATACTTGAAGGGATAATTTTGGGATTTGTAAAACAGAGATGATTGCAGCAGGGTGCCAGTGGGGGAGCTATGAAGAAAGGAATGCCTAGGTGGCTTGTGCACCCCAGTATTGAGCAGATCCCATCAGTGAGTCGAGATGGGAACATACCATTGTTGGACACTCACAGAGAAGTGTTGAATGCCAAAATAACACAATCGGATATCAAGTGCTGGGAAGCCGAGTAGAGGAGTGTGAGGATAGCTCCTCTGGATTTATACCCTGCCTGTCGCTGCAGGGAGTCTAAGGGCAAACACTGCAATGAAAACCCAATGGGACCCAAAGTGAATCCTGCTGTCCTTCTCTCATCAGGCTTCTATCACGCACGGCCTCTCCTCCTCATATGGTCTCATCAGGAGCCACTGAGTGTGGCCTTTCGACCACCTCTCATTGGATAGCCACATTGCCTAACTCTTCTGTCTCTCGTCAGGGAACAACTGTGTGCATAATCTACTCCTGCTGGAATTCTGCCCAAAATCATTCAAACTTTTGCCCTTTTTGGTGATACTTTATTTCTGTATTGTATTTCAAATTAAGTGTCACTCAAAAACAATAGGCTTTGTTATTTTGCCAAACAAAGCATGTAGAACTTTGCAGAATTCAGACCTTTTGACACAGAGTTTTGAGCTGTGTAAGCAGAATTCCAGTGGGTGTAACACTCACCTTTCTCCCTCCCAGCCAGCACTCAGCATGGCCTCTATGCATTTTAGTTTTCTTGAAATGTTTTGTCTCCTTTGATTGTCTATGTTCATTTTGTTCATTGCTGAGATCAATTTTGCTAGATATGCAGTCTGCAAATGTGATTAATAAATAAAATCCATCACACATAACTTCTGGCTCTTCTTCCAAACCTTTTCTTGTTGGGGAAATACATTGTTTGTAACGACAAATCTGTACTGCACGTCTTGACAAAGCAGAGTCTTAATACTAGAAACATACCGGGTTCCCGTATTTTATAGCTGGGTGCGGATATTGCAGCTTTGTACCATTTTAACTCTGCAAGAATATAGCACCATCCTGACCAGGTTTCTTTTACTTCTCTTTTGCTCTAAAGCCCTTCAAATTCCAGTCGGCCTGACATCGATGTTTCGGCAGAAGCCTGCACCTGGGTTTTCAGCTTCAAAGTCGGCATCTTTTGCTTCAATGTCCTTTATTTTTTAAACTAAGTCATACATCATTCATTTTATCGTTAACACAGCTGGTAACATCCATTCGTGGAGAAGTGGTTTCAGTGACCAGTAACGTCAAGCCTCTCCCCATTTCCCTCCCACGTCCTCGCCACAGTGTTGAGGCAAAATATTGCAACACCCTGATCTTGCCTGGAGAGCAGAAGGCAGCAACCAGTGCTCTCACTATCCCTACCACAGTGTGACTCCTTGACCATGACCTTTCCTTCAAGACTTTGGCAGAGGAACATTCTCTAAAGAGCCCGAGGGGTGACAGGGTGCAACTGAGTGTCCTGGATTGGAAATGGCAACGGGCTAGCGCTGATTGTCGTGAATGCCATAGAACAGGATCAGATAGAGGCCGCTAGAGCGGTTTAAGAAAGTTCATATCATTGCCTTCTGCATAGAGCAGTGGTAAGGTCTGGATTTATTCTCCAAGCAGATTTGAATTTAGCTCAGGCGTCTTTCAGAAGTGCTTAAAAGTGAATTGCATTTAGGTGTTTTCCTACAATCTGAGCTTGTACCTGAGCAAATGACAAGTTAAGTGTCATCCCATAAAAACACCTGAAGTAGCAGTGGAATATCATCCATGACTTCCTCAGTTCCCAGACAAGGGCTCTAACCAGTAAAGCTACTAGTGCTTCTCCTTTCAGAAAGACAGGAGAAGAGGGATACTCTACAATAAGATACAGAACTTCACACAAGACACACGTTCACTACCCTTAAAGGGGTCAGACGCACTACACTGGGCTCTGATACTGGGAACGGTGTGTGAGTGGGAGAGAGGTTCCCTGCCTCTGAGGTGTGCAGACAGATTGCACTGGGCTCTGATACTGGGAATGGTGTGTAAGTGGGGGAGAGGCTCCCTGCCTCTGAGGTGCACAGACCCACTGCACTGGGCTCTGATACTGGGAACGGTGTGTGAGTGGGAGAGAAGCTCCCTGCCTCTGAGGTGCACAGACACACTGCACTGGGCTCTGATACTGGGAATGGTGTGTAGTGGGAGAGAGGCTCCCTGCATCTGAGGTGTGCAGACACACTGCACTGGGCTCTGATACTGGGAACGGTGTGTGAGTGAGTGAGAGGCTCCCTGCCTCTGAGGTGTGCAGACACACCGCACTGGGCTCTGATACTGGAAACGGTGTGTGAGTGAGTGAGAAGCTCCCTGCCTCTGAGGTGTGCAGACACACCGCACTGGGCTCTGATACTGGGAATGGCGTGTGAGTGGGAGAGAAGCTCCCTCTCTCTGAGGTGCACAGACACACTGCACTGGGCTCTGATACTGGGAACGGTGTGTGAGAGAGAGAAGCTCCCTGCCTCTGAGGTGTGCTGAAACACTGCACTGGGCTCTGATACTGGGACTGGTGTGTGAGTGGGAGAGAAGCTCCCTGCCTCTGAGGTGCCAGACACACTGCACTGGGCTCTGATACTGGGATTTGTGCATGAGTGGGAGAGAAACTCTCTGCCTTTGAGGTGTGTAGACAAACTGCACTGGACTCTGATACTGGGAATGGCGTGTGAGAGAGAGAAGCTCCCTGCCTCTGAGGTGTGTAGACACACTGCACTGGGCTCTGATACTGGGAATGGCGTGTGAGAGAGAGAAGCTCCCTGCCTCTGAGGTGGGCAGACACACTGCACTGGGTTCTGATACTGGGAACGGTGTGTGAGAGAGAGAAGCTCCCTGCCTCTGAGGTGTGCTGACACACTGCACTGAGCTCTGATACTGGGACTGGTGTGTGTTAGTGAGTGAGAGGCTCTCCGCTTCTGAGGTGTGCACAGTAAATACCATGCTATGGGCTGTAATCTCCTAGAGGACCCCTTATAATTAGTAACAGTGGAGTTGTGATGCCCTCTCAGGCTTTTCGCTCTTAACATGTTGCCTGTAGAAATGAAAGAAGGAAAACCCCTTGGGGGATAAATCGTACCTGATTTTCACTGCATGTTATAAGTCCTACTGCAGGCTGATAAAGCACAGCTGGAAATGGGGACATGTTTCAGAACTGGGTTGGGGGCTGAGACTCATTAATTCATACAGACTTATGTTGGATACAAATTAGTGAGGTGAGATGGGAAGTTTCTCTCTTTCCAGGGAAGTCCTGCCTCATAGGCGTATGAATGCTTGTTAGTCCTGCTTATGCTAACGTATCTGCGTGAAGGTCAGCAGTCCCAGCCTGTAAACCAGGGCATAGAAGGGTTTATATAGCTGTTAGACAACAGTGACACCTACTGCCTGACCAAGGCTACACCATGACTAAATTTCCGAGGGAGCTTACCTCAAGGATGGTTGCCATGTTGGTTGGGTTACAGAGGCATGGGAGAAGCGCGTGGAGGTATACAGGCTTGTGAGGAAGGGCTAATAAATCCCAGATAGTTGTGAATGAAGGCTTACGGTGTCAGGAACCCTGCCATGGTTCTGATTGAACTAGAAGCCCAAAGGAGGTGTAGGTCAAAGGATTTCAATGACCTCCAGTGGTAAAGTTGGGTGAACAAAAGCAGAGAGAGAAAGGCCATGTGCATCTCCCACCCATCTCTCCTCCAGGGGCAAATGGCCTACTCCTGTTTAACAGTGCTTGCTTTTCTCATGGGTTGATAGCATTTACGCTATGAAAGGAAGGTGTGTCTCGTCTGTTTGTTGTGTTTCATAAGAAGATAAACATAAGAACATAAGATATGCCATACTGAGTCAGACCAAGGTCCATCAAGCCCAGCATCCTGTTTCCAACAGTGGCCAATCTAGGTCATATGTACCTAGCAGTATCCCCAAAAGACACAGGTTCCACAATGCTTGTACTGGGTCAAGCACTGATATCCTGGGTCCCTTCTTAATAATGGTTTATGGACCTTTCCTCTAGGAACTTGTCCAAACCTTTTTTAAACCCAGCTACACTAACAGCTCTTACTACATCCTCCGGTAACAAATTCCAGAGTTTGATTACACGCTGAGTGAAAAAAATATTTTCTCTTATTAGACTTAAATAGTTTACCCTGTAGCTTCATTGCATGTCCCCTAGTCTTTCTATATTCTGATAACGTAAACAATTGATCTACGTTTACCCGTTCCACTCCGTTCATTAATTATAGACCCCTATCATATCTCCCCTCAGCCGTCTCTTTTCCAGGTTGAAGAGAGACGACGTTCATCTTAGGTTTCTGTCCTCTAATTTTAGTAAGTTTCCTGCTTTTATTCCTCTGTGTGAGAAGCTGCATCTGTAATAGGAGACGCTGGGGGACTGGCATCGGAGCACTTGAGATTGCTCTTGTTCCTCTCCATGTCAGCCAGGGACGAAGCTGCCAATCATAGCTCCAGGCAGGGTAATAAACAGATAGAATCCCAATCACTCAAAACCCTCCACCCCCTCCACACCCTCCACACCCCAACCCCAGGATCAGAGCAGAGAGTTGCCCCCTGTGATATATCTCCAGGCAGGAACAGGTACAATCCTGATCACTCATAACCCCCCACCCCCTCCACACCCCAACCCCAGGATCAGAGCAGAGAGTTTCCCTCTGTGATATATCTCCAGGCAGGAACAGGTACATTCCCGATCACTCATAAACCCCCAAACCCCCCCCACTCCCTCCACACCCCGACCCCAGGATCAGAGCAGAGAGTTGCCCCCTGTGATATATCTCCAGGCAGGAACAGGTACAATCCCAATCACTCATAACCCCCCACCCCCTCCACACCCCGACCCCAGGATCAGAGCAGAGAGTTTCCCCCTGTGATATATCTCCAGGCAGGAACAGGTACAATCCCGATCACTCATAACCCCCCACCCCCTCCACACCCCAACCCCAGGATCAGAGCAGAGAGTTTCCCCCTGTGATATATCTCCAGGCAGCAACAGGTACAATCCCGATCACTCATAACCCCCCCCACCCTCAACACCCCAACCCCAGGATCAGAGCAGAGAGTTTCCCCCTGTGATATATCTCCAGGCACGAACAGGTACAATCCCGATCACTCATAAGCCCCCACCCCCTCCACACCCCGACCCCAGGATCAGAGCAGAGAGTTGCCCCCTGTGATATATCTCCAGGCAGGAACAGGTACAATCCCGATCACTCATAACCCCCCACTCTCTCCACACCCCGACCCCAGGATCAGAGTAGAGAGTAGCCCCCTGTGATATATCTCCAGGCAGGAACAGGTACAATCCCGATCACTCATAAGCCCCCACCCCCTTCACACCCCGACCCCAGGATCAGAGCAGAGAGTTGCCCCCTGTGATGTATCTCCAGGCAGGAACAGGTAAAATCCCGATCACTCATAACCCCCCACCCCCTCCACACCCCGACCCCAGGATCAGAGCAGAGAGTTGCCCCCTGTGATATCTCCAGGCATCAACCGGTACCATCCCGATCACTCATCACCCCCCACCCCCTCCACACCCCGACCCCAGGATCAGAGCAGAGAGTTGCCCCCTGTGATCTATCTCCAGGCAGGAACAGGTGCAATCCCGATCACTCATAACCCCCCACCCCCCACGCCCTCCACCCCCCGACCCCAGGATCATAGCAGAGAGTTGCCCCCTGTGATATGTTTATTTATTTATTTTTTTTTGATAAAAAAAAAAAATAAATAAAAATAAATAAATAAATAAATAAACATATCACAGGGGGCAACTCTCTGCTCTGATCCTGGGGTCGGGGTGTGGAGGGAGTTGCCCCCTGTGATATATCTCAAGGCAGGAACAGGTACAATCCCGATCACTCATAACCCCCCACCCCCGCCACAGCCCCACCCCAGGATCAGAGCAGAGAGTTGCCCCCTGTGATATATCTCCAGGCAGGAACAGGTACAATCCCGATCACTCATAACCCCCCACCCCCATCACACCCCAACCCGAGGATCAGAGCCGAGATGTGCCCCCTGTGATATATCTCAAGGCAGGAACAGGTACAATCCCGATCACTCATAAGTCCCCACCCCCTTCACACCCCGACCCCAGGATTAGAGCAGAGAGTTGCCCCCTGTGATATATCTCCAGGCAGGAACAGGTACAATCCCGATCACTCATAACCCCCCACCCCCTCCACAGCCCAACCCCAGGATCAGAGCAGAGAGTTGCCCCCTGTGATATATCTCCAGGCAGGAACAGGTGCAATCCCGATCACTCATAACCCCCCACCCCCCACTCCCTCCACACCCCGACCCCAGGATCAGAGCAGAGAGTTGCCCCCTGTGATATATCTCCAGGCAGGAACAGGTACAATCCCGATCACTCATAACCCCCCACCCCCTTCACAGCCCGACCCCAGGATCAGAGCAGAGAGTTGCCCCCTGTGATATATCTCCAGGCAGGAACAGGTACAATCCCGATCACTCATAGCCCCCCACCCCCTCCACAGCCCAACCCCAGGATCAGAGCAGAGAGTTGCCCCCTGTGATATATCTCCAGGCAGGAACAGGTACAATCCCGATCACTCATAACCCCCCACTCTCTCCACACCCCGACCCCAGGATCAGAGTAGAGAGTTGCCCCCTGTGATATATCTCCAGGCAGGAACAGGTGCAATCCCGATCACTCATAAGCCCCCACCCCCTTCACACCCCGACCCCAGGATCAGAGCAGAGAGTAGCCCCCTGTGATATATCTCCAGGCAGGAACACCCCGACCCCAGGATCAGAGTAGAGAGTAGCCCCCTGTGATATATCTCCAGGCAGGAACAGGTACAATCCCGATCACTCATAACCACTGTTCCCTCTAAGCTGTGCGCATGTGCGCGCGCACACACCTCGCCAAGTGAGCGCACATACTTTAAAACAGAGCGCACAAAAATTACGGCTCTGATTCAGATAGAAAACAACACAGACGTCTTAAAATTTAAAAGTTATGATTGTAATTACTAGAAATTTCCTGCTCATTTAGTAATCATCTATTTTCATTTAATTTGATTAAAATCAATGTGGTGTACATACTGTATTCTGACGTGTAGTCAAATTTTAAAGTATATAACTCCGAGTGTCGTTATGTGGCACACAAAAATTTAACCTTCCTTCAAAAGCTGCACACAGCTGATATTTTATGCGCACATAGCCTACAGAAAATTAGAGGGAACATTGCTCATAACCCCCCACCCCCTTCACAGCCCGACCCCAGGATCAGAGCAGAGAGTTGCCCCCTGTGATATATCTCCAGGCAGGAACAGGTGCAATCCCGATCACTCATAACCCCCCACCCCCTCCACACCCCGACCCCAGGATCAGAGCAGAGAGTTGCCCCCTGTGATATATCTCCAGGCAGGAACAGGTACAATCCCGATCACTCATAACCCCCCACCCCCTCCACACCCCGACCCCAGGATCAGAGCAGAGAGTTGCCCCCTGTGATATAACCTAAGATACCATCTCTCCTCTCTCGCGACCTGCCCTCCCACCCTCAGGAATATGGAACAGCTTGATCCAGGACCAGGGAAAGCTGTCCAGCTAATTAATGAAGCAGTCAAAAACAGAAAACAGCTCTCAGAGGGGGAAACAGGATTGGGCTCCCTTGCCTGGGGCATAGAATTGGTTTCAGAGATTTTGGCCGCCTGAGAGGCACGGAGTGGTTAAACCAGTTTGAATGTGAAAAGCCACAACAATGGGGATTTCACTCACTGAAACAGAAAGGATAAAGGGATGGGCCGAGAAATACATAACACAAAGAATGCTCCTGCCCTGTGGGACTGGCACCAGAAGGGCAGGCCAAGTATGGGTGCGAGGGGGGTAGATGCCCTAGGTAAAAATTAGCCTTGCAGCCTCCCTTAATTGACATTCAGGTCCCTAGGTCTTCCTTGAAACTTTGACAATTAAACTGCAATTCTAATCACCCCTGTACCACACCTCCCAGAATAACCCTGTAAAAAATGCCATAATGAAAGCCTTCTGTCAGGGAAATTGGAAAAATGCCCACCCTCCTTGATTGTGAAAATATGGCTGCCACAATCTATTGTTTCGCTTGATTGCAGCTGCCCTTTGCCATGAAGGTGCCACCCTAGGTGAGCACTTAGTCTGCTCAATGGTCATGCCAGCCTGGATGGTCCCTGTCTGCAGTGCCTCTCGTCCTTTCCTTCCTCACCCCTTCACTTTCCATGTGCTTGCAACGTTCTGCCTCCACTCCCAATCAGAGGGAATCTCGCCAAATCTCTAATGCCAGAGGATGACATTTCACAGCTATACACAGATCAATCTTGGTGTTCGTGAGGCCCAAACCATCGAAGTCTGCAAACCCTATAAAAAGTTCGAGAATAACCTCAATGCCCCCTCATGGGATGGGGCGGGAGGAGAGAGCAGTGGGCTGGATTGGCTTGGATTAAGCTGAAAGAGTCATGGGAGTTTCGGAAGGTGCTTTGGATCATTCATTAGCCAGAAGCATTAACCCAAGAATCAGGATTTAAAGTTAAAATGTGCGTGTCTATGAATTAACCTGGGCAACAGACGCTCTTTGTTCAGCTTTCCTGAATGGCAGCTGGTAAAGTTCACAAGAAGGAAATGTAGCTGTGCCAACCAGAGAGGTCTGGGCCTCCCTGTGAGCTCGTCTCCATGGTGATACGGCCTTGGAAATCACAAGGTCTGGGTCCGATGAGTGGACCAGGAGATCTGGGGGCATCAACAAACCCCATTGGAATATAAAGCTGGGCCCTGCTCATCATGCCCAGAGTGGCCTGGAGTGAGCAAGGGCCCCCCCCCCATCACTCCATGTCACTAATATTTCCCAGTAGAAAGCTGATGATGGGATACCCCTTCCTGTCCGATATGCTCTAGACACTGGTGATCAATGGGGCAGTGTTTATAGTGTAATTAAACTCAAATGTAAGCAGGATAGGGAGAGGAGGAGAGGAAATGGCTTCCCCAGGCAAGGCCTACGCTGAGGGGAAAATGCTACCTGGTTGAGCCTTGAACTGGCCACTTCCAGCAGCCTTCAGAGGACCTGGTTATTAAAGATAATTAACATCCTAAATTATAGTTTTTTGTTTTCCTCTCACGCCCACAGAGTCCCGTCTGGGATTTTGAAAGCACTGTCATGGGACTGGTGGGGGAACTGGTGAGGATGAGATGTTCAGGAGAAAGGATCCCAGTTGCATCTCGCAGGCCGGGCACGCTCTTCCAGCGCCCACCATGCTATAACCTCTCAGTCCTGAGCACATGTCCCCATCCGTGCTGTACCAGTCCTGTCAAAGGGTGTGTGTGTATGTACACTGCCTGTGCTATGGGGGTGGCCGTGTGTGCATGTAAACGAGACTGACAAAAAGAACAGGGCCGAGAATGGTACTGGAGAAGAGAGTGACACTATAGCCCTCCCTCCTCCTATATCAGTATGAAGAGATGTGACGGTAGTCTCTGAGAGATGATGCGAGATGCCAGGTCCAGTCCCTTCTCCTGATCAGTTTCATGAAACCTATGGCATGAAGTCACTATAGGAGACCCTTCCTTGCTGGTTATAATGCAACCTCCATGGTAGAAGGGAGGAAAAATATTTCTCCTCCCCCATCTTATGCCATTCCCTGGTCAGAAAGTGAATACACTCAGGCTTTTGTGGTCCTGATGTCTCCAAGAGGAAGATTTGGGTAGGGCCGATGCAAGTGGTTATTTAATGAGTGTCACCCTGGGCAGGAGCGAGGTGCATTGGCAGAGCTGTGAGCGTGGGTTCCTACTAGAATAAGAGGAGAAGCCGCGGGGCAGGAGCGAGGTGCATTGGCAGAGCTGTGAGCGTGAGTTCCTACTGGAATAAGAGGAGAAGCCGCGGGGCAGGAGCGAGGTGCATTGGCACAGCTGTGAGCGTGGGTTCCTACTGGAATAAGAGGAGATGCCACGGGGCAGGAGCGAGGTGCATTGGCAGAGCTGTGAGCGTGGGTTCCTACTGGAATAAGAGGAGATGCCGCGGGGCAGGAGCGAGGTGCATTGGCAGAGCTGTGAGCGTGGGTTCCTACTGGAATAAGAGGCGATGCCGTGGGGCAGGAGCGAGGTGCATTGGCAGAGCTGTGAGCGTGGGTTCCTACTGGAATAAGAGGAGAAGCCACAGGACAGGAGCGAGGTGCATTGGCAGAGCTGTGAGCGTGGGTTCCTACTGGAATAAGAGGCGATGCCGTGGGGCAGGAGTGAGGTGCATTGGCAGAGCTGTGAGCGTGGGTTCCTACTGGAATAAGAGGAGAAGCCACAGGACAGGAGCGAGGTGCATTGGCAGAGCTGTGAGCGTGGGTTCCTACTGGAATAAGAGGCGATGCCGAGGGGCAGGAGCGAGGTGCATTGGCAGAGCTGTGAGCGTGGGTTCCTACTGGAATAAGAGGAGATGCCGCGGGGCAGGAGCGAGGTGCATTGGCAGAGCTGTGAGCGTGGGTTCCTACTGGAATAAGAGGAGAAGCCGAGGGGCAGGAGCGAGGTGCATTGGCAGAGCTGTGAGCGTGGGTTCCTACTGGAATAAGAGGAGATGCCGCGGGGCAGGAGCGAGGTGCATTGGCAGAGCTATATGGGTCTGGAGAATGAGTGTGTGTGTATGTATGTGGAGGTAGGCTAAAGGGTTGTTATTATCCTTTTATTATGCGGTTGGACAGAAGTTCATGTTGGAAAATAAAATCAGCATCAGGACGGGGAGAGGGAAAGGTGCAACCTCAGAGCTGATGCTCCCAGCAGATCTCACTAATGGCTTCTGGGATTTTCAGGTCTCTTAGCTGCAGTTAAATCTGCGGAGAAGGACTCTAGAGTGTGGTTAGTGAGTCAAAATACACCCTGAAATGAGATCCCTCCACCTCCCTCTGCCAGGGCTCCTTCCTACCCCTCCACACACATTCACAAGGGAACTATCCCCTGGTGTGGCACTTTTCTAATGTTAACTCTTCAGATGCTGATACATTTTGGTAAGGCCTGGCATGACCTATGATAAGGAAGCACGCTGAGGCCCTTTTCTCCTGAGCAGGAAGTGGAGGGTGGCCTACTGGTTAACCTGGTAAGCTGCATATAAGGGAAGCCTAGGTTCAGATCCTGCTACTCCTACTGACTTTGCCTGTGACCTTAGACCAGTCATTTCACCCTCAGGGCAACTTAGATTTACCTCCACCAGTGTGGCTGACACAATCCTGCTAGTCCATGGAGAAAGAGCAGCTGTGCCTGAACCAGCCACTTGGATTTGGAAGGAAGTAATTAACTTCTATTAGGCAAGGAAACTGGATGGGAATCACAGTGATAAAAGTGGCTTCTTGGAGCCAGTATCAGAATTATTTCAGGAGATGGTCTCACTCTTTGCCCTCTGAACTTGGGGCCTCGGGCCTGTAGTCTAGGAATGAGAGGTGTGGATGTAACTCACAGTCTGTATTGTGCGGTGTCACGACCCTTATTCTTTTCTATTTCAAAGGAAAGTTGGTTCCCCAGTTACCTCCAAATACATTTCTATCCTAGACCTCTCCTCCCTGGACAAATCTATTCCCCTACAAACCTGTTTGCCTTCCTCTGCCCCTATCCCATTGACCTTTTCAGTTTCTTGGGGAAACTCTTTAAGAGTTTGCAGCTGAGTGCCGCCTAGGCATTTCAGATCCAGTGGTAAATGTGAGCCAGGCTCTGGGCTTTAGAGAGATTATTATAAGATGGTAATTAATGAAGGCCAAGCATGTGTGAAAGAAGAAGGAATGGACAGGAGAGAGGATTGAAACCTCAAGAACTGTGGCCACGACTCATGGGGTTCAAATTTGTGTTCATTTAAAAGCCTTTAGAGACTGGTCCAAGTCCCTGCAATATATCACACTGCAAACTATAGCAGCACTTATCCCAGCATCCCCCAGTTACTAATATGGAAAAGACATTCGGCATAAGGGGATCCTACTCCCTTCCCTGTGCCCCTCTTTCACCCCACCATGGACAGTGTGCACAACCACTCACCCACACTGGGTTAGGAAATGCATTGGAGATGTTTATAACCCACACCCAATGGCGAACTGGTTGAAGGCTGGATGACAGAGGGTGATGGTATGTGAAGCTCACCCTGAGGAGAGCCCTCAGGATTGATCCTGGAGCGGGATCCCTTTAATACTGTGGAGGAGTTTGGTGGGGGAAAGGGCTGTCTCTTTGCAGATACAAAAAACAGATTAAGTGAGCACAAGTTTGAAACTTGGAATATGCAGCAACAGACATCAAGGCTTCAACCTGGCTCCTGTCCATTTGCCTACCTTTCATATAGATTCATAATTAAGATACTATGACCTGCAATGGAAACAGGAAGGAGGTGGGACACTCCTAATGGAGCAGATAGAATGAGGAACAGGAAAATCAATAGAAAAATCAATGTGAGGAATCATTGTATTAGTTTCTATAGCTTCACATCAGAGCCCCACAATGGCATCACACTGATACAGCAAAAAGCAGGAATACAGCACGGACAGCTGAAGAACGGATCTTCATCAGGCCTCATGCAGGCATCACACTGATACAATTAGAGTAGGAATTAAGCACAGACAGCTGAAGAGCGAAACTTCATCAGAGCCCTATGCAGGCATTAGTGATAAAGCTAGAGCAGGAATACAGCACAGACAGCCGACGAGCAAATCTTCATCAGGCCCCATGCAGGCTTCACAGTGATACAGTTAGAGCAGGAATACAGTATGGACAGCTGAAGAGCCAATCTTCATCAGAGCCCTATGCAATCATTACAGTGATGCAGCTAGAGCAGGAATACAGTATGGACAGCTGAAGAGCCAATCTTCATCAGAGCCCTATGCAATCATTACAGTGATGCAGCTAGAGCAGGAATACAGCACGGACAGCTGAAGAGCCAATCTTTTGATAGAGTCATTATATCTCTTCTATATCTTCTGGAACAATTTGCTGATCCTTTCATTCATTTACAGGATACTGCACACATAAATAATGAATATGCAGGCATCCATTACAAAAGAATGCCTTAATTCTAAATGCCTGCACAAATGTAAGAAATAAAAAGTTAAAACCAAGAAAAGGTCCTCGGAATAGCATCAAAAGGAGATATGAAAGGGAGTAGAAACGGGGTGTATGGGAGGGGGCAACTTCACTCTTCTGAGCAGAGCTCCAACCTCAGGTGACCTTCCCAGTCCAGTCCCTCCTGCCTCCCTCTCCTCCAAATTCCTCATTTTTTAATTTCCTCCTGCCCTCCCCAGTCCTCCCTAACCCCCCTCTCTCTCCCCAACATCTCCTGACCTCTCCAAGTCTCCTCTTCCCCTCCTTCGTGCCCCCTGTAGTTCCCTCTTCCTCTCTCCCTCCTTTGTGCCCCCTCTAGTTCCCTCTTCCTCTCTCCTCCTCCTTCATGCCCTCTCTAGTTCCCTCTTCCTCTCTCCTCCTCCTTCATGCCCTCTCTAGTTCCCTCTTCCTCTCTCCTCCCCTCTTCCTCTCTCCTCCTCCTTCCTGCCCTCTCTAGTTCCCTCTTCCTCCCTCCTCCTCCTTCATGCCCTCTCTAGTTCCGTCTTCCTCTCTCCCTCCTTCGTGCCCCCTCTAGTTCCCTCTTCCTCTCCCCCTCCTTCCTGCCCTCTCTAGTTCCCTCTTCCTCTCTCCCTCCTACCTGCCCTCTCTAGTTCCCTCTTCCTCTCTCCCTCCTTCCTGCCCTCTCTAGTTCCCTCTTCCTCCCTCCCTCCTCCATGCCCTCTCTAGTTCCTTCTTCCACCCTCCCTCCTCCATGCCCTCTCTAGTTCCCTCTTCCTCCCTCCCTCCTCCATGCCCTCTCTAGTTCCTTCTTCCACCCTCCCTCCTCCGTGCCCCCTCTAGTTCCCTCTTCCTCTGTCCCTCCTTCGTGCCCTCTCTAGTTCCCTCTTCCTCCCCTCCTCCTCCATGCCCTCTCTAGTTCCCTCTTCCTCTCTCCCTCCTTCCTGCCCTCTCTAGTTCCCTCTTCCTCTCTCCCTCCTTCCTGCCCTCTCTAGTTCCCTCTTCCTCTCTCCCTCCTTCCTGCCCTCTCTAGTTCCCTCTTCCTCTCTCCCTCCTTCCTGCCCTCTCTAGTTCCCTCTTCCTCTCTCCCTCCTTCCTGCCCTCTCTAGTTCCCCCTTCCTCTCCCCCTCCTTCCTGCCCTCTCTAGTTCCCTCTTCCTCTCCCCCTCCTTCCTGCCCTCTCTAGTTCCCTCTTCCTCTCACCCTCCTTCCTGCCCACTCTAGTTCCCTCTTCATCTATCCCTCCTTCCGGCCCTCTCTAGTTTCCCTCTTCCATCTCTCTCCTCCTTCCTGCCCTCTCTAGTTGGCCCTTCCTCTCCCCCTCCTTCCTGCCCTCTCTAGTTCCCTCTTCCTCTCCTCCTCCTTCCTGCCCTCTCTAGTTCCCTCTTCCTCTCTCCCTCCTACCTGCCCTCTCTAGTTCCCTCTTCCTCTCTCCCTCCTTCCTGCCCTCTCTAGTTCCCTCTTCCTCTCTCCTCCCCTCTTCCTCTCTCCTCCTCCTTCATGCCCTCTCTAGTTCCCTCTTCCTCCCTCCTCCTCCTCATCATGCCCTACTCTAGTTCCGTCTTCCTCTCTCCCTCCTTCGTGCCCACCTCTAACTTCCCTCTTCTTCCTCTCCCCCTCCTGTCCTCCTCCCTCTCTAGTTCCCTCTTACTCTCTCCCTCCTACCTGCCCTCTCTAGTTCCCTCTTCCTCTCCTCACTCCTTCCTGCCCTCTCTAGTTTTCCCTCTTCCGCTCCTTGCCCTCCTCTATGCCCATCATACTAAGATTCCTTCTCCACCCGGGTCCCTCCTCCATGCCCTCTCTAGTTCCCGTCTTCCTCCCTCCCTCCTCCATGCCTCTCTAGGTATTCCTTCTCTTCCCCCCTCCCGCCTCCGTGCCCCCATCTATGGTCCCCTCTTCCTCTGTCCCTCCTTTCGTGCCCTCTCTAGTTCCCTCTTCCTCTCTCCTCCTCTCCATGCCCTCTCTAGTTTCCGCTCTTCCTCTCTCCCTCCTTCTGCCCTCTCTAGTTCCCATATCCTCTCTCCTCCCTCCTGTCCTGCCCTCATCTAGTTTCCCTCTTCCTCTCTCCCTCCTTCCTGCCCTCTCTAGTTCCCACGCTTCCCTCTTTCCTCCCCTCCTTCCTGCCCCTCTCTAGTTCCCTCTTCCTCTCCTCCCTCCTTTCACACTGCCCTGCTCTAGTTCCACGCCTTCCTATCCCCCATCCTTCCTGCCCCCTCTAGTTCCCTCTTCCTCTCCTCCTCCTTCCTGCCCTCTCTAGTTTCCTCTCTCCTCTCTCCTCCTTCCTGCCCTCTCTAGTTCCCTCTTCCTCTCTCCCTCCTTCCTGCCCTCTCTAGTTCCCTCTTCCTCCCTCCCTCCTCCATGCCCTCTCTAGTTCCCTCTTCCACCCTCCCTCCTCCATGCCCTCTCTAGTTCCCTCTTCCTCTCCCCCTCCTTCATGCCCTCCCTAGTTCCCTCTTCCTCTCTCCCTCCTTCCTGCCCTCTCTAGTTCCCTCTTCCTCTCTCCCTCCTTCGTGCCCTCTCTAGTTCCCTCTTCCTCCTTCGTGCCCTCTCTAGTTCCCTCTTCCTCCTTCTTGCCCTCTCCAGTTCCTTCTTCCTCTCTCCCTCCTTCCAGCCCTCTCAAGTTCCCTCTTCCTCACTCCCTCCTTCCTGCCCCTACTCTAGTTCCCATCTTCCTCCTCCCTCCCTCCTTCCTGCCCATCTCTAGTTCCCCTCTTGTCCCCTCCCTCCTCCTCCTCCTTCAGGCCCCTCTTCTAGTTCCGTCTTCCTCTCTCCCTCCTTCGGTAATGATATGTGCCCCCTCTAGTTCAACCCTCTTCTTCCTCTCCTCCTCCGTTCCTGGCCACTCTCCTAGTTCCCTCTCTTCCCCTCTCTCCCGTCCTTCCTGCTCTTCTCTAGTTCCCCTCATACCTCTCTCCCTCTTACATCCCGATCTAGTTCCCTTGCCTACCCTCCCTCATTCGCATTCTCTAGTCTCCCTCTTCCTCCCTCCCTCCTCCTTCATGCCCTCTCTAGTTCCCGTCTTCCTCTCCCGTCCTCCTCCCTTCATGCCCTCTCTAGTTCCGTC